>OZ023153.1:5715629-7209118 GCA_963675895.2 Styela plicata | reverse complement strand
CATTAGAAATTTTCTCATGTCTTAAAAATACAAAAGATTAACGCAAGCGTATTTTGTACTCCGTATTTTGTGCACAACAGACCTTGGTCTAATGCTCGATGTAGGCGTGATGTCCTAGGAGGTTATCTTTTTGACATCACAGTTTGATAATCAATGTTCGAATCCCTACAACTTCGACTCGTTCATCCACGTCCACCACTCAACCAAGGATGTAATGATCTGGGTAGGGACTATCAAGACGATTCGATATCTTTAACAGCAATTTGTGTGGCTATTAATAATTTTTCAATGAAACTTCACTCTACATAATCCCGGACGAAGCAAGCGCCAGAAAGATGCCAGTTAAAGTCCACTCTCATTGCAAAGAGCGACTTCTAAATATAGTATCAGCAACTGCAGTATAAGTGGAATACATCCAAAAAGAACTGAATATCTATGATAGAATGCAGTAGGTAATATCAGAAGTTTCGAAGCAGGAAAACCAATTTCTAATTTTCATTATAGTTCTTAGAGTATGCGTGTGATTCTTGCATTTAATTTTTCTTTTGTTATTTCAGAATCCTACTACATGAACCGGCTATTATCCTACGATTTTTAACAACAATAAACAACGACAAAGCAACAACAACAATCATAAAATTAAATTTCGAATCGGACACAAAACATAAGAAAAAACTCCACAAATATTATAATATGGCCTAATTCAATTGAAAAACCTGGTAAAACAAAACTATTTGGGGAAGATTGGATTGGATTGGATAGTTGTTGCTGATGGATTGGATTTCATATCATTTTTTCATTTTTTTCACGAATCACAGCACTTGTTACTGTAACAAGAATAAGTATTTTTGCAATATTATTTTTCGTATTAGGGACTAAATAGAATTATTTTATATTAGATTATATTAACAGATAGGATATAATTTTACCTCGCCTATTTTTACTATTTGAAGTAAAATAGTTTTCTTTTTAATAATTATTTAATAAATTAACCAGCTAAATTTTGTGCAGATTTTTATTAGCAACGCATGGGATCGTAGAAATTAACAATAGAAGTTGAAAGACCCGTAAAAGTCAAATTATTAGTTCGAAATTAATTATGATTTCACATAATGGATATCGCATGTGCTATAAATTTTCGGTACTCGGTAAAGAATTGATGCGACATTTTGCATTTTCCCCGGAAAAATTATGCACATATATAGATTAGTCACGGATGGAGCTCTGATGGTACGCGCCGAGAAGGCGAGGGCCATATGTGGTTCTTGCTTGCTGAAATATATTTTCTGATTGGGCAGTACCGTAAGTTAAAATCGAGACGAAGATCGCCGACGTGTTTCAATGAATTGTGAATGCAGTTTGAAAATTTTTCTCGACGCGAAACTTTGTCTTAGCATAAGGTCAAAAATTTTCGTGATCAAACCATGAAGTCATATTGACCGCGGCAAACAAAAAAATTTCCCAAAAAATAGCATTTATATTATATATCACGATAACAGTTTGAATTTGAAAAATTTAATTTCAGAAGCTAAAGTTAGCTAAATGAGTATGATAGGTACTGTGCGCCGAAGTAGCGCGAAAGATGGCGGCATTCTGCGATTTTCCCGGTTGATCGGCGTGGGGAAGCAGAAAATTGAATTTCAAATTTTCTGCTGTATATAAAAAGATATTGCGCTCCAAAATCCTCATAAACGTAATTCATCATTTTTCGACGAAAAGATTATGTTGAATTTGGCGAAAATTGAATGAATAGCGAATATCCCAAATCTTGGTAGCACGCGTCTACCAATAATTTTGATTATATATACATGAAAAACAGTAGGCTAAAAAAGTCTTGAAAATGTATAGTAAATAGGTTTTATCTGTGTAACTCTGTTCAGAGCGGTAACCAAAGATATGTTGTTCGTATATTTTTTAAGTTCAAGTCAACTCCCACGCTATTTCTTATTTTACTAGTTGAAATAAAATCCAACAATGACGCGCGATATAATATCGATTGTATAAAATATAACTCTCGCACAAGACATACATAAACACCTCTGTCGACACAGAGGTACAAATATATCATATTACAGAGTTACTAAGAATGCGAACAAAATGCCTTTTGCAAGCAAGTTTGAAACGTGTCGGAGAATGAAGTTGGAATAAAGATTCAAAGAGAGTAACATGCGTTTGGTTACCTCAAACAGCTAGAAAAGATGGTAGAAACAATAATGAAACTAAACAAATAGCATATTCAGTGTTTGACCGTCATAACAAACAAAAAGCACACAATCTATTGTTTTTGTCATCAAGAGGATTAAACTTGAAATAAAAGCACAGCAGTGAAAAATCGAGAGTAAAATTCTGAACTCCGCTCAACACCGTTATGTTGGTGTCGTTATTGTTAACAAGTATGGTCCAATGACAAGTAGATTTGTGGGGGGTTGCGTGCGACCAGGCTTTACAGATTTGGTATTTGAAGTTTTGCTTTTTTCACCCTGTCTTAGGCTATATCTTATATATCTAGCTATGGCTTTGAAATGCCTCATTGTTTTTGACCTACTCACGATAGTTTGCATATTGCCATGCAGAACAGGCGCATCTACGGATGGATATAATTTGGTCTTGCAGCATGACTTAGGAAATGGTATGTTCTGTGTTAATGATAACCATACATTATAATACTTATTGTTATCTATTATTTAAATACTTGGCTTTATTTTCTATTATGAAATGCAGGTATGGATATAATGCCATATACAGTATACATTGCCATGCATACATTGAGTCGCTCCCAACATGGGGAATTTTTATTATAATCTGATATATGGATTAAACTTCACAAGGCCCCATTTTTTATGCCAAAGGGGTGCAGTGCTTTGGTTCAACTTTTTCTCAATGTTTTGGCCAAATTTTCATCAGATTTGTCAAAACAGATGAAATAAATTTGCTTTTGCATGTTTTTTTTTGTTTAAATTTATTTTCTATAATATAAACCAGTATATATATATATATATTTTAATATATAGGATTCTTTGCACAAAGAGGTATCATCCATTTCCCCACAATAAAGGGTGAAGATGCAGAAATAATGGGACAAAGAGAGTTGAACAATACCGAGCTTCAATTATTGAATGATTTAAAAAATAGTGATGGAATCTACAAAATAAGGGTTGGAGGTCAATTAATGACATCTGATGCTTTGGAGGGTGAAAATTTTGTAATGGCATACACAGATGCAGTAAGTTTCATGGGGTCTAGTGAAGTTTAGTACCATATTCCCGAATGTCATTAAAATTAAAACTGGCAGAATATTCTCATCCTAACTGGGGGACACCAATGCTGCAAGCATCTGGCATTGTCTCCCGGGTTCGGATGAGTCGCTTGCAACATAAGAAATTATTATGATAATCGGATATATGGTACTAAACTTCATGAGACCCGTTTCATGTTGTCTTCCGATCCTCACAACTAACTAAATAAAAACCTCTGGTCAGCACGATCTAGCAGTATGAGTAGCTCAGACTTGACAAAACAAATTTTGATTTAGTTTTACAGCCGCTATCGTTATTGTGCGGCAAAAAATGATTTGTTAGGTGTTTTAATACAGAAATACTCATATACAATTGCAATTTTTTTGAATTTCACTTTTTCATTGAAATTCTATTTCTGCAAGGCTAGAAGCAGTGCCTAATTGGATCCAACTAGCAGTCACATATAGGGCAGGGTGAAAATTGATAAAACAGTAAATTGTCATCATCGTCACACAGGTTGGTAGAATGTCAGCTGCTCTGCTATTCACACATTCAAAGAAAATGGATTCCATCGGAAGAAAATTCAGTATACGGCGAATATTGCATGATATATCTCTTGCTATGATGAAAATGCCTCTTTTTGAATGTTTGATAGCAATAAAACTGTAGAAAAAAAATGTAAAAAAAGAACAATAACACTAGGCCTACTTTCAAGTAGCCTTGTTAAAGGTTTTGAACCTTTTTCATTCATCTGAAGAAAATTACAGAAACATTTCATACACCCTCGGAAAAAACATTTCATCGCCCTAGCAAACTATGCCACCCAAAGCAAATAATGGCTCGCATCAGAACAAAATTTGGAAAGTATGCAAAATTCCATAATAAATTTAGTGCTAGAGGATCAAAATACCTTTTTGCGAGTCTGGTAACAACCAAACAACAGGAAAAGGTTTAAAATCATTAATGCTGCTATGAAATAGCAGTGTTGATGATTTTGAAGCTTTCTATCTAACCGAAGAAAACGGCATTATCATTTCAGATACCCAAAGGAAAACAAGATTCTGTCACCCAAGCTAACACCATTTTTATTTTTAGAGAAGTTTGATAGCATCGGGCCTACGTGACACAATAACTATTCTCACAGATGAGTTGGGAAATATTATATCGATTGAGGTGAAACCACAACAAAATGTTAAAGTTTATGATGATGAGTTGGAAAATTTTAGTACAATTTTAATAATTAATTCCATCGGACCTGGTCCTGTGTGAGTATTGAATGTTGATTATATTAATATCTGGAGTGCTAGCACAGTCTTATTTTGATTCATTGTATGAAAAAAATTAGTAATGAAGGGCAATTAAAATTACTGTATTATGCTTTGCTAAAATATAAGATTCTCATTCCAGGTGGATGTTTTTATGTATTGTCTTTATTGTGAAGTCTTTATTTCTATTTTGTGCTTCATGGCCATATATCAATTTATTTCAAAACAAACTTGTGCATGTTGTACGTGGCAGACTCGGCATGTAACCAGGTCCATGCACAGGAAAACTGAGAAATACGATAATCCAAAAACTTTCACCCCGATTCGGAAATAGTATCTGCACGAGAGGTCGTGGTTTGCCATATGGTTAAGCTGTATTCTCGGCTTTCCTCTCCCGCAGGATAAGATTTGACTAATATTTTGATGTCTATAGACCTGACACAGCCGGATTTTTAAATAAACTCAAAGAAGAAAAAATGAAAAAGGAGAAAGCTGAAAAAGATCCAAAGTCATTCTTCGGAAAATACGTAAGAACACAGATTTAGATATTTTAATTGAAAGTTTTATAGTGCAATTTAGATTTGGGCATTGCAGTTTGGTAGAACATTAATTAGCGTAAGAATGTGAATTTATGATATTTTAACAAGAAAATATATCGTAATAATCAAAAAGTTTTTCAGTTATACAAATATATCTTTTCAATTAGAGATGAAGTGTGAATTGTAGGTACATTTTCTTTACTGCAATAATTCGTTTATATTTTCATATTGGATTTTTGTATTTTGATAATCAAGTAACCTGTAATGGTAAAAATACGACGTGTTTATTATAGGGAACAGGTAATTTGGTCAGGTTTTAAATTTTTTTTATACCCGATTAGAGTTTCAAGTGATTTGGTTTTTCCCATCCATAGTACATTTACTCATCGTCAAATATTGAGGCATGGATACAACCCTAGAAACCCATTAGAGGTTGTAAAGTAACATATCGTAATCGCACATGGAACAAAATGGCTTCTAAGTATTAGACAGATATTATTTTATGATATATCGCCACTAAGGCGAATATGAGAAATATATTCACAAAAGTGTTTGATATCAGCCTCAAATTATTAGAAAATGGGCGATGAAGGTTTAATATGCTTTAAGAAAATACTTCTGTTGCCCTAATTAGCATTTATATACCTATTATGAATCTTCCATCGTATTGTTTTTAACAGTGGATGTATATTCTCCCAGTCGTTTTCATTATGATGATGTCCAATGCAAACCAACAGCAACAACAATGACAGAAGTGCAATATAAAAATATCCTTCGAAATTCATCAAGAGAGATTGCCGATGACTGTTTCACATTGAGTGATCAAAGTGAACTCCAAAAGAAAGAATATGTTGTGTCTAGAGTTTTTTTAGTACCACAATTGCAATCTGGACAATTTTAAAGAATTAGTATTAATGTAATTGCCTGTGAGATGTTTTTCCTTTCTGCAACAGAATCGTGATTTATGTCAAATCTTGTAATGCTCAATAAGATCAGTTGTATCAGTCTCTTCAATCTATTTGGAGACATGGTGAGATTAATTAATTCTATTCCACAAGTCTGATTTTGTTGATGGTGCTACATTTTGCAGTAGCATTTTGTCATGTTGAGTGGCTATTCATTGGCTTATTTTAAACACTTTATTTGGTCGTGCTTGAGTTGACTTTCAATAAGAAAAATTGTCTGTGTTGGAACCTGTTGGTTATATTTATATATATAATTGTTTTTGCTCAACGAAACAATGGCAGAAATAAAAAAGGGGAGTATTTGAAGAACCCGATGTTGTTAGTGAATAAGCCATCATGGTCAGTGTTTGTTTTTGCTGAACTAAACAATGAAAGAAAAAAATGGAGAAGTCTTTAGGGAAACAGATGTTGTTAGTTAATTAAGCCATCATGGTCAGCCTTTGACGTTTTGTAAGTTCAGTCATTCGTTCCTGCATTTTTGAATTAGTGTTTCTTTGAGCAAGGAAGATATTTTTCGGGAGAGGAATATGTTACTAGCATCAGTTGCAAAGACTAATATTTCCGAGCTTGATGTATCTTGGTTGACAAAGAATTTCTAAATGAAGACTCTTTGTGTTCTTGCTTCTCTGAACTCCATCCTATTGAATATAATATTCATGTGGTATCATACCAAGCATTTCACACTTAAATAGTGTAGCAACATCAATAACATTCAAAACGGTGGCGGTTAAATTTCTGCTATCTTACACTCATTTTCTAACCTTCATTTCAAGTTACTTATCGACTATAGTATTCATGTGATATCATGCCAAGCATTTAACACTACCTGTATAGCGTAGAAACATCAATAACATTCAAAATGGGGTGGTTAAATGTCTGCTACCTTATGAACATGTTGAAATTACGCGCATTTTCTGACCTCTATTTCAAATAACTGGAGAAACATACATCTATTCTGACCCTTACCAGTAAAAAAAGCATAAACAAGGTTCAACTTGCATATATTGAACATATGAACAAAATTTAGAAATATTTACAATATGGCTGAATTCTATTCCAAACATTGACATATATAACTATGATATTCAGGATGGACATTTCAAAGATTTATCTGATGAATCCTCTGGTATCATCACAAATACGTTTGACAAGGAAAGATTAATATACAAGATCCCAGAACTCGTAGTTTGTTCAAAAATGCCCATCCAATATAATATGGAATGCAATCTTCATGTGGCCATTATTATATATAGAACAGAAAAAAAGATATATTTGTTTGAATACACAAAAATGAATGATCAAAACTTAAAACATCTGAATGAGGTTTTCATAGTATTTTGAAGTCTAGCTACCCAATCAGAAATTTTATTTTGCGGAGAATGTGTCACAAATGGACTGCGTCTCATAGATGTGATCCATCAGTGACACATACTTGACAAAACATGTTTGGACAGATTATTTTTGACTGGGTATGCAAGGGAGTCAAATAAAAACAACATAGCATATAGGTAGGATAGGACAGTGGTACTCAACCTTTTAAGTTTGCGAACCGGTAAACTTTCAAAACAAATTTTGCGGACCGGTGGACTTCCAAAATCAACACAAAATTTAATTGCGATAAAAACTATGTAATGCAAAAGCAAAGAAGTATGAAAACTTCAGTTTAATGAGAAGTTTGCTGTCTGTTCGATCTTATACGTGTTAAACGCGGTCTTACATCACAATGCCGCAAATTACGGATCGTGCGAAATTCTAAATTCTTGCAATTGAGATAAAAATTGTAATATTTTTGGCGAACCGCGAGAAAAGTTGACGCTGACCGGCGGTTGAGAACCACTGGGATAGGATATAAGAAAAAAGCAACAATATTGCAATCAAGATGAAAACCACTGGTCAAGATTCTTCTGCTCAATAAACAACCATAATAAAATTTTACAATCTCTTGTGAAACCACTAGTGTTCAAATTCATGAAAAGCAAAATGTATTCATGGCCCAAATATGGATATGTAAAACACTATGCTACTATGTCAGGCTTTTGTAATTTTTTTTAACAAGGACAAAAGATAAACATAGTACTGTATTACGACTAACCCTTGGGACAGACTAGGCTTGACAAAAGTTTGTTTTCGATCACACTGATAAAAGCATAAACTAACAAGAGGATGATGAGCGCTACTTACTACATTAAAATCGAGAATGCCAAGCAAAGTCTTGTCCGGGCATTAACTATAAGTTGCTTATAGACCGTTTCAATCAGGCGCGATCTGTAGCTGATGGAAAAAAATAGAACGACTAGGATAGTTTAACACAAACACAAAATGTCAGTTGCTCTCCTACCCAGACACCTGGAGAAAATTAATCGTATTAGAAGAAAATTTAGCAAATACGATAGCATTGCAATTTAGCAGTATGTCTTACTAGAAGATAAACCTTTCTCCTTGAGTGACTGGTAGCAATCAAACTGTATAAAAAGGTTCAATTTTGAAGCTTTTTGTTTCATCTGAAAAAAATGACACACAAACGTTCCGAATATACGAAACAAAATAAGTCGATATCATGAATGTACAAGACTTCAAACAGTAAAATTCATGGTGTATTAACATTAAGCTATAAGTGGCTGCTAGTACAGGGCTTCGCTCAGTGTGACTGACTCAAGCAAGTTGCTAAAAAATATATATCTTTATTGATATATATTTTATTGCACGACACTTTGCCTGTGAAGTATCTAAGCCTGATCGATACAATTTTCAAGTAGGTTAGCATCTATTTAGAGTTAGAAAAACATCCGCTTCAACAACAGCAGCATTACAAAGCAACTTAAGTGGCAGAATTGCAATATTTATAGTCTACCCATATGCATGCAAATTAATGTTTTTCTCGTATCCAAATAGCCAGATATTTTCCAAACTCTGACATAAAAACTGCTTTATTACGATTGTAAAATGGCTCAATTCCCCTTGTAAAATTTGACATAATTCATGAATTTGTTTCAAAATCTGCTCAAAGGACGTTTATTTCAATTTTCGGAATCTGAAAATTTTAAAACAGAACCGAATTGAATTTTCAACATCATTTAAACTAAATTCTTTCAACATTGACGATTCGATTTGCCTGAATGCATTACCATTCAAACGCATGCTTCATATCCTGCGACATAGCAGGTACAATTTATTAAATCCTGCCCATGCACGCTTGGCAACATCCTATGCTTTTTAGGCACTACACTTGGGCTTTCATTGAGTCTTTATGATAATTTTAAAAAAGTTTTACATAAATTTGTATAGCTTTGGCACAATTCATGATCCCTTATGTCACCCCAACCTCCATTTTGTACATGAGGACTGTTCTGAGTTTTACTTATTGACTTCAAATTAAGTGACTTAGGAAACAAATTCGAAGCTTCCGATTTTAAAGTTTGTCGAAGCTTTTCAACTTCAGCTGCGATATCACACTGTCCACCTTGCTTTTGATGAAAGCCAGTGCATCCAAGATGATATACCCTCGGCACTTTTAATATGAGAGTATGGAGTTTAAAGTTTGAGAAACATTGTAATGCCGTCGACTGTAGGGTCCAGTCCCAATTGTAATCATCGTAAGTGCAGAAGTATTTATTGCACTCTGACAATTTATCAAAAAATTGTTGATTTACAACCATTCCAATATTATGCTTTGAACTCAACCAGGGTTTAACATCAGTTTCAGATCCTTTGAACCTGTAATCAGTTGTGGAATCATAAGCACCAAGTGTTATCGCAAGACAATCTTTGCATTCTTTATCTCTTAAGAAAACAGCTTTTCGCATGACGTCTATTACATCAGGAATGACATAATTATCATCTTCTAATAGCAAAATAGGACCAGTATTTTCATGAATTTCTCGAATGCCAGAAAACACCATATTGAGTTTCCAGAACCAATGATGTTTTAGTTGTACATATTTAACTTCTCTGTAATGACCGTACATATCAGGATATTCTGCGTTGTTGCAACCTTGCTCTTTTGCAGCTAATTTAGATAAGTCCCGAGAGCAATCATTCGGATCTTCTCCAGGAAATTTGTTTGGGAAAAGTTGCATTGAGAATGGGAAAAATATTTCCACATATCTGCAAAAGTCTATGTTTTTATCAATCACATTATCCATTTCTGGAGTAAATTTGTCGCGACTTACGACTAATGTTGCACTCTCGATGCCTTTGACTTCACGTAGCGAATCCAATAAAATTTTGAAAAGGTTCGCTCGATCATGAACTTGCACAACAATCACAGGATCATCTGCACGATGATCTCCAAATTTCTCTTTGTTTTTGACTGATTGTATGAAATTTAACTTTTTTGCTTCAGATCTCATTTCTTCTAAAGTATAGCCTCGAAAAGTGATATTTTTATTTTGTTGTGGAACTGGCTGTGCAAGAACAGGAGCATCGGATCGGACTTTTTCCACAACATCTGACGACAAATTTGTGGCAGCTGACTCATTATCCTTCGACTCTGATGAGCTGAATATCAACTTTGATCTCCAAACATATAAAAGAGACACTACCACGAAAACAGAGATTAATATTTGAATGTTGTTTCGACGATAAACCAAAGCCATCACCATCAACTGCTGCTCTTAACTTTGGCAAAATAAAGGAAGATGTACCGTAAAGGTGTAAAAAGCAACTTCAGCAACCCAGTATATAACAAATCCAGCTATGCACTGCTGCTGGGTGGTTTGTCTGTTATGGTAGCATCAACACAGCAAACAGAAGTTACAAAGACAATTAAAATCTCATCGATACATTTCTCAAAACAAAAAATGAATTTTAACACCTGAAATAGTTTGTATATATATATGATGAAAGCAATAATGAAGATCAACCTTATTCCTGGACAGGATATCCAATAAATTGTAAAGCAGAAAGTGGTCTAGTGAAGTAAACATAGACAGAACTTATATGGTAGGTAATTCAATAAATAAATAGGGAGATAAAAAGTATAATATTCAGAAAAATATTGTTAATAAACTGTATATAGAAATTATTAAAACCTGCAATTTTGTAAATATTCTTTAAGTATTTTATTTCAAATATCTTTTATTCTACAAGGTGGACCTAGTTTGTTGCAATCATTAAGAACATGTTTAGCAGTTTGTACTTTTCCACATTCTGCATTCACAGATATCTTCATTAAGTCTCATTTTTTTCATATTTGCAATATTTAAATTGATCTTCCGTGCCAAATCATGTTAGCTATCGTGGTAGCGTCATTGCACCTATGTGTATGGCCACATATGTCACAATAAACATCACAAAATCTGAAAATTGCCTCAGCTAAATGTGCTAAAGGGGCATAAGCTGTAAGGCTAACTTATACTGCACAGGATATCATTTTTATCCTGTGGGAGAGGAAAGCCGAGAAATAAAACTTAACCATATGGCGAACCACAACCTCTCGTGCAGATACCATTTCTCCTGTGCATGGAACTGGTAGATATAACTTTACCAATTTGCAATAATCTTATAATGAATGAATGGTTTGTTTTTGGTGCTGGTATCCTGCATGCATATTTTAATGGCCACGGGAAAAAATGGGTCTTGTGAAGTTTAGTACTAAATCATTAAAACCCTGTCCCTGAATAACTTACTTTCGTAGGCACCCAGCAGCTTAAGCTCTGAGCTAGGCTACGGTCAAATCCGCGTCGACCGTCAGCTTCTGCGGTTTGCATTCACACAGAACAGTTCAGCTTCGGTACAGAATGACGTGGAAAGGAATGGCGATAAGCGGGAAACTAAAAAAAAAATTCAAAAGCTTGGTGGAGAGGAGGCGGTGAATTGGACATAATTTACTTTACTTAATAAATTTAAAATAGTTTATTGAAGTAAATATTATTTTACCCAAATAGAATTCTTTACCATTTTCAAGAGGGCAGGAGTTTTTCTGCGCGCTTAGTGGTGGAAAGTCAGCGAAACAGAAAGAACTAAAGACGAGAGGGAAAGGAAATATCACTGGGAAGTCATGGTATTGGTGTTCCGCTTTCCTATGAAATATTTCGTTCACTCCATTTTTATCATTTAGTGTTGTATTTCCCACTGATTCTCCTCCCTTCATTGTTACCCTTTCTGGTGCTGATATTTATCATATGATAAGATTTCTATTTCTATCCTACGGGAGAGGAAACTCGAGAATACAGCTTAATCATATGTCAAACCACGATCTCTCCTGCAGATACCAGTTCCTAATTGGTGTGGAGGTTTTTCAGGCTTATCAAATTTCTCATTTTTCCTGTGCATGGATCTGGTTGGCGGAGGAAGCCGCAAGCAATGCATACGTGCACCGGCGAGGTGTCCAGCACACGCATATAATCACGGAATTTTAACCTACGTCATGACGATCAGAGATGTGAAGCTCGAAGCGTATGCCCAACATTTTACCGATTGAGCTAACAGGGCACTTCCTACAAAATTTCTCTGTCCTGATTTTTACTTTTTTTTCGATTTATCCTTTATTCAATACGCACCTACTCGTCCTTCCCAAAACTTATTTTGCATATCCCCGCTCTTTGCCTTGCTTTTCTTTCCTTGCAAAAGATATTGCAATTTTCCCACGTGCAAAAATGTTTAATTTCACTACGATAGTTTTTTGGTTTCGTAGATTCCCATGACCCTGTCATTTAGAGTAATTCTCGAGGGTGGTCCTCGCTTCTCAAGCAATGGATATTGTTTACAGCAATGCTGTGCGCAGACACAAGTTTACACACTGAAAATTTGTGGTTTGAATCGGCGTCTAATTATCGGTATCTTCCACGAATACAACTTTTTTCAGGTTTAAGTATGAATACTTTTATTCCAGACCTCCAGGTCCATATAAAAATTGTTTGTGCAATTGCTTCACTATTTTTAATATTTCATGTGTGTTACTACTGGTTTTCAGATACATTTACCACGCATAATAGTTTTAGGTTTTGTCTGATCTCGTATCTGGAACTTTTGAGCTAATTATTTTAAAGCGATCTGTGTGCCTTTAGATAGTAAGATTGATATTTATGTTACGGTAGTACCCTATATTTCTTTGATCATTGCTTGGTTGGTCGCGGCGAAAGATGGTCTTTCCGATGTTTCACGGTGTTTCTGCACATATTGTGGTTTGGATTGTTATTTTGGATAATGGGATGGAGTAGTGACTAGAAAAGTACACCAAGACGTACGATCATGCCCCGCTGGACAAGCATGAAATACCGAAATGGAAATTGGGTTATTGTCGAAATCACCGTTGTGACTGAACTGGCTAGAACAAACAACATCACACTTTAAAGCAACACTGTTCGATGCATGTCACCTTAAAATTGCACACAGTGGGACTACATCCAGAGACAGTTTTTTTTTCAGACTAGACTAGAATACAGTATTCTTATCACCTCTAGTCGGTCGCCTGTTCGTCGTTCTTTCTTTGTTATTTGTGCTGCTTTTTTGGTGTATTGTGATATAAAGGTTATCATTGGAAGGTCGATGCCTGTCACTTTGCCCCTGGATTTGGTGGAAATGCTAACAAAATAAAAAAAAAATTTTTGGTGTATTGTGATATAACAAAATACAAAACTTCAGCAGACGATAAAATGATGAACGAGACTTATCTTAATTTTATTTGGATTTTTTTTCGAATCGGATAGATGATTCTATAAAAATAACAAATATCCCATTTTTACTCTTACTAATATTGTCGCCGATAAGATAATTAAGAAATTGGCCGTTACGAATTACAAATACATTAGCATTTATGCACTGACTTAAAATCTATGTTTTTTCAATTGCACTCCAGTACGTGAGCTCAAATTTGACCAAAATCGACTGCATTTTGTCGTTAAAATGAAAAATTCATCCAGCAAGTTTCTGTTCCTATGTTCGCTTCACGATTAATTCGAATGATCTGTATTTCGAATCACCGAATCGAATTTCCCAGCCCTACTTGTCATGTGTTTTTATTCCAAAGGATTCAATAGTAGCTTAATGGGGCACTATTCAAAAGAGACGTGTTACACATAAATCAGATTATTGTTGAGAAAGAAAACATTATTGCAAAGAATCCGGGTAACGGAGATCAGATTCGATATGAAGGCGACTTTTGATGTTGAAAACCACGTGCCAGAGGCGCACAAAGATAACAGTGTATTTCAAGAGTTTAACGATGCAAAATAATATTTGAAGTCCCATTACAACGTTTCCGAATGTCCACGCGGAATTTTGGAATGTTTCCAAATGTCCACGCGGAATTTTGGACTACTCGTATCTCAAATCCTGCTGAAAATGCAACGTGTAAAATGGCCATCTTTAGGCAATTCAAGCGATGTGAAGATTAGATATTCGTAAAAATCCAATCATTACGGTAGCCCATATGCAATGAAATAACGCAATCAGTTTTCACTTCCATGTGTAGGCACACATAATATATTACGGGTGTGAAGTCTGTCCCAATGCATTTATTCGATGACTCAGAAATTTGATATTATGTGTGATGTCCGTCATAAAATAACTTCTGAAATGTTGATGCGGGAAGTCAATTTCTTTTGCGCTCCTTAATATGCATGTATTAGAGAAAAAACAAAACCGCAATGGAGTTGGTACGATTGCATATGGGACGCCGCCCGTGGCGACGAACCTGATCTTCAATAGCCCTATGTTCGAGTCCCGCATGAGATGATTGTATGCGACAAGTGTGATGTTTTGTTGCAAAAAAATTAAATGCTAGGCAGAGAAAAAATCAATGATAAATATGGTCATGCGCCAAATTTGGCTAAGTGTCGAAAAATAGTTATTGTGCGAAATGTTTTTGAAGCACTAAAAAAGCATTCTGCAACCTTTTTATTCAGCGAAGAAGGGCCTTGCCACCGGCGCGGTCTATCTGTGGCGTATGGTTGACAAAACAAAATTTCTGATTGGGTGGCCGTATGTTTCTCGAATTAAACTGAATTGAAGTGTTTTCAAGTCGCTTGTGAATAATTATGTATCTTTTTGATATTTTTAACACGCAGAACTAAAAGGTTCTTGATATCTTTTAACTTTTATTGATATTTAACCCTAGGTCAGGTCGGAAACAGCACTCAAAAGGAACCAATTCACAAGAAGAGCTTCATGAAATGTAAAAATATACCCACCATATATGATAAATGAAGCGTTATTATGTTTGATATGGGCACGACCAAACAAAGGTATTTCTGGGAAAACCTTCAGTTTTAATAATTTTCCATTTGTTTTTGTTTACATCATATACTTCCACCGAATTAGCAAAAGTTCTTCCCGATCTTCCTCCAACTGCATACAATTTATCGTCCACGACACACGCATTGAAGCATGTTCTTGAAACTACCATATTTGCAACTTCATTCCAGGTTTCGGCCTTGGTATCAAAACAATCCACCGTACCTTTGTACCCTCCAAGAACATATATCTTTCCGTCCAACGAGCAGATGCGGCATATTCATGACAATTTTTCATTGGAACGGATTCGAACCACTTCTCTACTTGGGGATCATATCTTTTTACTTCGTTGCACGAACTCGCACCACCCATTGCATAAATGTATTTATCAGTCGCGGCAACACAAAAAGGAGGTGGCAAACTGCATCCAGGTAACTTGTATTTCCAGCTAATTTGAATCGGATAAAAACATGCCATGTTTTTGGAGCCCACCATGTAAATTTTTCCTTGAAAAGATACGATTTTTCGAGACATTTCTTTCATGCTTAACGAAGGTAGGACATAATTCTGTTTACCTGTCAGTAATAGGAGGTTAGATCCATTGACAACATATACTTGATTGCATACATTCGCAATATGCATAACGTATTCAGCACGTACACCAGCAAACTGATGATATGTTTTGTTTTTGACATTTATCACTGTTACTGCTCCCGTAGTTGTGTCCAAACAGGCAATACGTGGAACCATCGTTTCATCCACCTCTGGTCGAGAATAGAGAGCGTCGAGTAATATTCGTTCACATTCCAGCGACTTTATTGCGGCAAAATCAAATTTAGCTGTTTGGCGTATGATATCGGACGAGATACTATTCCATTTGATCGATTTCAACAATATAGGTAAATCCTTTCTTCGACTAATATCGTGTTTTGCCCAAGTTAAAGCTGCTTGCAATTTAACGGTTTCGGGTGAATATTTAGTGCCTGGGAATTCAAACAAAAACTTCATTTCCTGCGTCCGAAGTTCAACTAAACTCTGTTTATACATAAGCTGTTGAAAATGTTCAGCCATGAATTCGTTCATCACATTTCTAGCTTTTATTCCAATGGAAAGTTCTTTCTTGTAACTCACTTTTCTGAAAGTCAAAAATTCGTCCACCTTTATGTTAGCCAAAACGTCTTCTGTGGAAGAAAACATACGCTCCAATACATATGATTTAAAAGGCCCACTGCCCTGGACAAGCGCTTCTTTCCACACCTTATTCAGGATGAAATCGAAGGAAAAGTTGTTTGAGATCAAGAGCATCCATCAATAGAGGTAGTATGCATTGCAAACTGTCTGTTTTATCTTCAATCCATGTCACCAATGCCTCCCATATTACATCATGAGATTCTTTTGCTTTTGTAATATAGTGACAAAAATCATCCAAGGGAATCTCTTTGAAATATTTGGTCAGGATCATTTTTTTGAAATTTTGCTTGACAAATTTTTGAGCTTGCAATTTGAGATTCTCTCTGTTGTAAAGAGTTGCCATTTTAACTGCTTCAAGACAACATTGACAGGTTAGATTTAAATGGAAATATTCGAAACAAATATCTGTAAGTTTGTTTAATTGTAAGGAGCTGGAAGCGTGCATGATATGAGAAACGTTGATTTCAGTTATTGTAACTTCACCTGTGTACATGAAGTCTAAACACTTATCAAATATGTCGGAGTTCATATCGTGCAATTGGACAAATCCTTGTTGCCGTTCCCTGAAATCATATGACGTCATTGCTCTGAAATAATCTGAAGCAGCAGCTATTATATTCTGGTGCACGTTGAATGATTCATTTCCTACCTTGATGATGAAATCACAATAAAGGTTGGCTTTCCTCATATCATTCAAGGACGCGAGAAAATTCTGCCTGTAGTCGTAGTCCACGGAAAATTTATGGCTATACATGTTGTCTCTGGGAATGAACAAGAAAATAAATAGCAATAGGTCATACTGAATCGCATCTGTAACGCTTGTTTCGTGAGTATGTGCGTATGTGTATGGAGGGGGGGGGGGGGGGGGGGGGGGGGGGGGGGGGGGGTGGGGGGGGGGGGGGGGGGGGGGGGGGGGGGGGGGGGGGGGGGGGGGGGGTTAAAAACTATTTTTTGTTTCCTTTTCATCCACAGGCAAACGAATAACCTTGTTGTACAAAATTGGCTATTAGTAGGACGACACATGATAGTTTTGAATTTGGATACTCGAACCCACCCTCTCGAAGCGGAGACTTTGAAAAAGAAACACGGGTTGAAGAGGCCCAAGGCAAGCTATATCATCTGCTTTGTATTTGTTTCTGATTGTGCTTGCAAACCCAAACTGGTTTTGTGGACCAGTTAAAAATCTTCGATTCAGGTGTAATTGTCAGGTATTTGCAATGAAAAGTACTGTAAAAACTAGAAGCGAGCACAATGATGAAACAATAGACTTTTTACGAGATTAACCAAAGCGCTTTCTGTAACTCGATTTTCACCTATCCATTTCCCATAAAATTTTACAAAAGTTATTTAAAAAAAACGATTAAACTATTACCTCTTTCGTCTTAAATTTCATCAGCAACCGACCGAATAGCGATGCAAAAATTAAAAAACAACGCAAATATTGCTTGGGGCATCTAAACTATTTCAACAAAACTTAGCCTTTTGTAAAAGATTTAACTTTCTCTGTAGGGACTTCCCCCACTTCTTTGCGCGTGTTCTTATCAAAATCAGAAAATTCTATTCTGTCCATTCTGACGCGATCTATCAGTGACCAATTCTGAACTGAAGATTCTTTTACCAAATTTTCACGATCGGGATATGGTGCAATTTTCTAAATTTGAAACGGAAGTGCATAGTATTGATCACATTTTACATACATGTTAAACAGCAAATACACATACAAGTATAACGCATAACAGAAAACCCGTGCAAAGTCTGGTAATAATTACTGAAAATCAATAAAACTTCATTTTGTCAAGTATGAGCCATCAATGGACCGTGCCTCACCTGCACGATCCATTGGTGACTTATACTTAGCAAAACATGTTTGCAAAAACATTTTGTGACCGGGAAGGTGTTGCTGTGAAACTTTAAATGTTTTATATCGCCAGGGCAATGGTTGAGGTTGAGCAAAACTCTAGATGGCAAGAAAGAGAGAGAATCGATGATGCTTTTTTCTGAAATTCACTTTAAACAACGCTGGAAGCAGCACCTTCGTCGCTGTATACGCACCTTCATTCTACGTAATTATAATGCCTTGTATACCTTTTTATCAAAAACTTTACCATAGCAGTTGAGTTTCGTTTGGAATGTTTTCCGCTCAATGTGAAGTTGTGCTACATCTCGTAGTAGCTCTTTGCTCTTAAAGGACCGTTAATTCGTTCCTTTTTGGCACTGCTTCGGGTCTTGCGTTGAGTGAAACTGAATAAAAACAAATAGATGAGGAATGAAATTAGTCACCTCTACGAGTGGATCACCTGCTCAAGGCCCTATACTAGCGACCACTTATAGACGGGCAGGGTTAGAATTACTGGCATGATATGATCTTTTCCTCTTCGGTTTAACCTACCCAATTGTTTTCTTATCGGCTATTGGGCATGATGTCATACCCTCGCCTGTAAATACGCTTGTGGTCATAGCTTAAAGAGCCGCCAAATGGTGTGCAATTCACCCAGGGTCTGATTTGTGCAAATTTCAAGTTCTGATTGAACTACCCTGTTCACATGGTTGTTACGTCAAACATACATCTCTGTACTATCATCCTCACGATCGTTGTCACCAAGTAACATTTAGAAGCAAACGAACATATTCCCTGATTGGTAAGCAAACGGTTCAAATTTCTTTAGAATCAGTAGGAAAGTTCCTTACATGTTGTCTGGGGTTATACAACTAACACAAAACATGTTTTCCTTGTGGGAAATTGGCCTAGTACGACTGCAATGCTGAATGGCAATTGAAAAAATTGTCACATATGAGTCACTAATGGGTTGCGCCCACGAGGCGCGGTGCATCTGTTGCTCTTGATGGAATCAAGGCTTTTGGAACAAAATTAAAAACTTTGCAAACTATGAAATTTTCCGTTTTTTTTTTAAATTAATGGACGCAATCTCTTGGTTATAAATGTAAATAAGGTCAGCCTGGTAATCAGTATATAGCCATTTGAACAAAAACAAATGACAAATTCACCATGATCTGTATTCAAACGCTGAGTTACACATCATACGCCCTTTGATATACTTGACGCATCGAATTGAGTCGAATGAGCCGAACCAAATTGCACATCCCTAGTACTCATTCTCGATATAACCACATTTTAAATGAAATGAACATCTTAAATTCCACAGTATGCAATTAGCAATGTTTGCAATTTTATCTAGTTAAGATATTTATCTTGTCATTTTATCCAGTGTGGAAACAATGAGGAACCGGTTGGGTTTAATATAACGCGCATGGCCAAGCGTCTGGGGATTTCAGTGCCTCATCAGAGGAGCATCGCATGTATTGCTCTTTGAAGCCTTTTCTGGTTCAAGATCTTGTAAAAGTACTCTTAAATTATATTCAAAATACAAAATTTCCACAAATGCAACAGGGTAGTTTTATTTGCAAAATCATAATAATATAAGTATTCCAGAAAAAATCATTTGCATCAAATACAGCTATGTCTTTAATATAGCAATGTAAAGAAAAATTCAGCCTATTGACCTATCGCACCATTGTTTTACAAATTGGATGAATGTAGTTTACATAGTAATGCTTTCCGAAAATATAAGATCTTTTGCATACGAAAGAGGCGCAGAACGGCAAATGACGTAAGCTAGGCTTTCGTCAAGCACAAACCACTTAAAATTGCTCATACAATACATTCGGTGCTATAAATTTTAAAGGGTTCCGTACACTTGTAATATGGCCTGGCTAGAACAACAGCGACAGAACGATTTGTTTACCTATACGAAAAGTCAACAAAACTCGGTATAATATGCGGTCAACAGGTTAAAGTAGACAAATACGAGAGTGGAGTGCGCTGCACAATGACGTCTGCCGGTAACTAGACTTATCTCGCTATAGGCATAAGACGTCTCGCCCCGCTTCGGATTTGAAGTGGTCCCAAACCAAACAGAAAGCCTCTTGTCACAGAGAAACCGAGATTTGAGATTGGGTATACAAGACTTACCGTATACGTATCTATTTTTACCGTATTTGTTAGTTTATTTAGTTAGAACGTAGAGGTCTGTTTTGTATTGTATGTTATGACGAAACCGCAGGATAGGGTTACGCATCAAGTGCCGGGTGGCCCGCGCGAGTTCAGAAACCATCCAAACGAACTGCGTTTTGGTTTAACTGCATAGCCGTCATCAGCTTGCGATCAAGGGGTGGACCGCTTGTCGTTACACGACAATGGGGCCTATATTGTTTGTTCAAGCCGCTGACAAATAGCCTACTCGTTTTTGCCTGCGTTTGCAATGTAATCACGGTTCTCGGAGTCGTCTGCGCTAAATGAGGCTTAAACCAATTCAGAAAATAATTTCTCCGATATTTTGAATCAGTGAATCTTACCTGAGTTAATTTCTGTTGTGCTCAGTTTTTCTAGTCGAAATTGAAATTTGAGAGTAATCATAAAATTTACTGAGCGGGTTTCGTCAAATTTTCATCATTATTGCGATTTCCCGTTCATTCTGAAAATTTTTATCATTTGTCAAATTTTTTAGTCGATTTATTCATAAATTCGCTTTTTGAAAGGTACGACTTTGAAATGCACGTTCTGAAGTATGGCAACCCCGATATGAGTATATTTGGCATAACTACATCGACACAGTTCCAAACAAGATTCTTTTATACCATACACTTCAAGTTACCATAATTTACAGTAATTAAATTTTACAAACATAATTAAAGCAGACTCGGAAAAACAGGATAAAGTATGAAGTAAGGCATAATCGAAATCTTAGTAGTAGAAAAACTGTCGATTCGAAAGTCATTTTAATAAACAGATTTCGACAGTGGGGAATAGCGCACTTATGTGCAAATTTCTGTAATTTTTGCTTGCTTTTGTCTTTACATATGCTATGAATAAATTTTGAGGTAATCGAACGGCAATACGAACAATATTGGCCCGTATGTTCACAAAAGCGCACAAATTCAATGCCTAATCGCCGGTGTTTCGTGTCAAAGTGATCTCCCGACTTTTGTGATTTTTTGCCATAATATTTGCTCAACTCGCGGGCAATAAGAGTAAATTTTAACGCTATTTTACTCGTTTACTGTAAACGGGGATTACAAAAACGTCGCGATGGATTTAGTTGTCCTGCCATTGATTGACGGCAGTGATGAAATGGGGTGAAAATGAGGTAATTTTCGTTCTTTGTCAATGTCCCATGAAAGTGTGACCTGTATATGATAGAAGAAAGGTGTTTTTTCTTTTTTTTTCTAGAAAGAGACTAAATTTTTTGACAATACCATCACTCCGTATTTTTGGAAAGGTTGTTAGAGTGGCGCTTAGTGCTAGACTAACCCTATATATTGACTACCTACCAAAAACTTTGAAATCAATTTATGAAAATGTTGGTTTCTTGTCAAGTTCTCCAGATGATTTCAATTAGTTAGCATCAACACTGTGTACTACAATCGTGCAACAGGCTCCGAATCCTTAACGGTGTTTTGAAATCTTCAACAAAGATTTTGAGCAAATTTTTCATATACATTTAAACTTGACATATATTTCAAAAATTACAGTCAAAATGTTAAAAAGCTGGCCATGTATTGATGTTTTTTATATAAATTTCTTGAATAGAAACAGTTTCGGAACGATTTCATTCGAGATTTGATATTAAAAAGGAGTAAAAAGTGGTAACGCTACTGATGACGCTTCTTTTCTTTGGGTCCCCGAATACCAAAGTAGCCGATACTAATCCCGACAGAAAAAATTGTCCACACATGATTTGTTGAGTATAATTCACTGATGGATCGCGCCGCCGCGTTTCATCAGTGTCTATGTGCTTACAAAGTGGAACCTTTGTCTTTTCCCTCATTATTTACCAATGTAGTATTATGACACCGCTACCCACTAATGGTTTATGTGTAAGATCCCGTTAAGTTGGAAATACGATCGTAATCCGGTGGTTTCAGGCGACTTCACTTAAAAATTCGTTGATATATTTGTCTTCCAGGAGATATTATTTGAAAGATTGCTGTCATAACAATTTTGTTTGAGGCCGTTCTGAAGTAAAAACATATGGTATATAATAAACAAAATGATTATATCATTATGTTATAGAAATACGGCGACGGTTTATGAGTTTTTATTTCGTCTTTTAGTCTGTACAATTTAATTGGCGTCTGTGGTAAGTTACCAGTAACGTGATAAAACAAAAATGAGTAAAAACAGTCTAATTTGCCGACTTACGATTGCCTGGTGGTCTGCTTTTTCATTCTAATGCGTAATTTGACCATATTTGCTAAATGTCTATTTAGGAATTCATGTATCCAAAAGCTCTATTTTCGTTCATATTAGATGGAATATCATGATTTGTTGCAAGTGTACCAAATAAGCATATGATTCGAATTTTAAAATTACATATCCGTTTTTGAATATTTTCTGTCAAAAATGATGCATGGACGTGTTTCCTTTAAGTATGGATCTTTGATGGATCGTGCCGATTGGGCCTATCTGTATTAAAAATAACGGTCTTATACAGGTTTCGGATGTCCCGCTGCACATTCTTGCATAACCTTAGTATGCTTATAGCATTTTGCTATAATTTGTTAACCATCGTTGTATTTCTTTAAATGTTCATCTTTCGCGTGATTTTTATCTAATTCCTCCGCTGATAGAACTACAATGGATTTTGGCAAATAATATAGCGCTGTTGGAAATTGAAATCTAAAAGCATGAAGTCCCAAAGCCCCAAAACATATAAATTTAACATACAAATTCCCAGTGCCCGAATCTAGTTCTGGTATTTCCTGTTATGGCTCCACGGGCACTTAGGGTAATCCGGAGAGCAAATGACAATGTCCTGAAAAATACGTGTTGGGTTACGCGCCATTTTTGTCCGAAAGAAAACAAAATAGAAATAATCCGCTACGAAATTTTACTTTCCCGCTAAAGCATTTGGAATTTAATAAAATGTATTTAAGTTTTTGTTTTTCATGCTACTAAAAGTTTAAGTCGTTTCCTTCGATACCCTGAAATTAAGTACTTTTGTGGGTTTGTAATTTGCGTAAATTGCACAGTCGGCCATTTTGTTCCCACGTAAGGACCTGAAATGAATCTCGACTCATTTTTGGATCAAACACGGACACAAAAAATTTTCTTTGTACGCGCTTGTGTAAAATGGTACTTAAAGCCAGGTAAATTGAGAAAATTTGAGAAAATCGTTTTTCTAACGGCAAATATCGACGAAATGGAGCGTAAAATCTGACTAAAAGGGCTCACACAAGCATGGTTTGTCTTTACAAAGCTTCAAAGGTAGTTACGGTTTCGCGCGAATAGGTGGAGTTTTTTCTGCGCGTGGGTAAAAACAAACTTTCACTTATATGCTGGTTAGCTTTGTGGGAAGGTATTTAGCGTATCTAGGCAGTTAACGCTGTCCAAGATGACAGATAATATTTCGATTTTGAGTAATGACTCTGGAGCAGAATACCGTAAAGTTCAGGTTTAAAATTTCGGCGGGACGTTGAGGAAGACTTGCCTGTTAGAACTTTTATTTTCCAAGTAGTGTATTCATTAAAGTTTTTCCTTATTTTTAAAAAAAAAATTATAATCAGATTCGAAAACATTCAAATCGAACTAATATTATTTTAGATTCTAAAAGTGACAACCATAACTTTACTATTTTTACGTTCATCTATACAACATACAGCAAGAAAGTTGTACGTATGTGCGGGTCATTTTGTGTTCCAGAAAACTGCACAGGCTAGGTCAAAACTGACTTTCTATTGTACTTGTAAGCTGGTCAGTTTTTCACACCGCAAAACAAGAACGTTAACGTATGAACCGAAACAGCTGTTAGTGACTGTGTACTTTTTTAAATACAGATACCCGCGAAGTGCCTTGCTTAAGAGCCAGGCTTGGGTGTTGAACGATCAGGAGAAAGGGAGTATAGAGTTTTGTGTTTTGTTGGCGGCTCGATCAGTTACCATCCCGCCAAAAAAATATCGGCAAAACATCGTTTGTCTCGGCGGCGCGATCCATCAGCGACTCATGCTCGACAGGGTAATTTTCTGGCCATTCGGGCATTAGGGTAGAATATAAACAATCCGCGTTTGGAAATTTGGCATTTCACGAATTTCCGATACTTTTGTACCCCCCAAAATTTAGTTTTTTCTCCGCTTGTAATCTCAGCACGTACGTTGATCCACAACTCTTTTCTGTGGCGTTGTGGTTTTTAAAAAGTTTTCGTTATTACGTAAAAATGTTTTCAAAAAGATTAGCAGTTCCGGAAGCTTATCCCATTTGGAATGAGCATTACCTACCTCATCAATGACATCATTATGAAATTATTACTTTTTTGAGTAAAAACACGCTTTGTAATACAATACCTTACAAAAACCAGAAAACAAATTATGGGAATAAATACTGCTTTTGGGGGTGAAACGTGACTCAACGTAAGTTTGTGTGAAATCGCTTTACGTGCGGAAAACTCGTTTCTTTATCTTTTGCGTAACACCATGACGTGACTTACGCGTTTATATAGTCATAAATGTCTAAATCGGACATATCGTATCCCGTTTTAGTGAAGGAACTACGCGATCACAATATTATTATATAAAATGTTAATAATAGACACATTGAATATTAAATTTGTGGCAAGTCAAGCCAATATTGTGTATTGGAGACCACCTGCGTGATTAGTTTTTTCCTCGCAAAATTTTCAGACTTGAATTATTTTTGGCCATGGATAATTGGAATTAAAATCTCCTAATTTTAAAAATTTTAAGTCGCGTTGAAGTATTTTTTCATATTTCGCTTGAATACAACATGTCAAGCCCTTACCGCACATGGACCACTCCTGACAGTGCGGTCCGTATGTGGCATATGCTTGGTCGATGATGATTTTTTTCTTTTGCTGTAATTTGATGTAAGTATCTATGTTGTCTATAATTTGGGTCATTTTGTTTGAATGAATAAATTGTTCATGTGAATCACGTAAATCTACCACGAGAAGAATATCATATTTCGGTGAATCAATTTATCAAATCTCAGCAAAATGAACGTTTTAATCGAAAAATACCTCAATTTTGTAAAATAAAAAGCAGATTACTGAAATTATTGCATTATACTGTCTACAAAAATTTTCGATTTTGAGTGTATTGTGTACTTTGGTTTTTGCTGTTATTTTTGTCCTAGGGTCGGGCTTAGATTTTTTTGTTAGATAAAATCTGCTTTATAAGAAATTTGATACTTCGAATTACATCGAAAATAATCGTACAAGGGTGAGAGTGCAACGCTGTACAGTCCTTTCGAGTTTATAAAAGCCAGTAAGACTTCAAGTCAGATGAGTATTCTTATTTGGAGGGGGAATAAAATTGTTCATACCGATCGAAAATTTTATTTTGTCAAGCATGCGCCTCTGAT
The DNA here is from genome assembly GCA_963675895.2 of Styela plicata. Classification (NCBI taxonomy): domain Eukaryota; kingdom Metazoa; phylum Chordata; class Ascidiacea; order Stolidobranchia; family Styelidae; genus Styela; species Styela plicata. The sequence continues at coordinate 7,183,354 of OZ023153.1, read as the reverse complement.
GGACCGCGCCTTGGCGGCGCGACCCATCAGTGACCCATTTTGATGATATTTTTCCGAATTTGAAAAGGGATAGTTTGATTTCAGCGTAAAAATAGTGATGATAACATTTTTAACTTTTGTGAATTTTAGCGATAGCTGCGCAAAATTAAATAGTGTTAAAATATGTAAATTTATATTCATAATCGGGTGATACTGCGGTTCTGAAGAAATTCGCCTATTTATCAATACCTTTCTGCATTTTGTGTGTGTGTTTTCACGTTCTGAAAACCTTAGTGATTGACATTTGTGTAAAATCCTTTTTATTGGATATAGGTGAATAAGAAGATATAAAAATGTTATTGCTGAAAAATGCCAATCAAATTGTTTGTTGATTTCTGGTCGCATAACTATTGAGTTCATTCCGGTTTCCTGATACATTTTGCCTAGAAATGATTTTGTTTTGCTGTAACTGTTGTCCTGTTTTTTGTTTTAATAGTTTGTCTGGATCATAATTTTTAACTTGTATTAAATTTTGCATCAATATAATTTAATGTAATGTTTATCTATACATAATAATGGAATACTAATCACGGGGAAATAACATTCGCTTAGATTGTTCTTTGGCAAATACGTGTAATTTAAAAGTTACATACCAGGAAAAATTATTGATTATATGTTAGAAGTATAATTTGAAATTTGATTATTGATTTGATCGGCTGGCATCACTTACAAATTACAATTACAAGTAGGTCCTTAAGTTTAATCTTGTCGACTATGAAATAATTGATTCGATTGTAATATCGGAAGAAAACATGGTTGGTACCCAGCCACAATTTCAAAAATTCTTTCTGTCATCGCTTCTCTTGTGCTTTTAATGAAAGCGACTGTCATAAACTATTATCTATAGTTTTTTCGACTGAATATAACATTTATTCATCGAAATTCACGCTGGGCAAGGCCGGAAGCAGTGCTTAAAAGGAACAAATTAGCGACCACTTGAGAGCGAAGCGCTACGGGAAGATGTAGTACCAGGCTACAGCAACTTCACTGTGAACGGAAAACATCCCCAAACGTAACTGAACCGCCATGTTAAAATGCAGTGAGTGGCATCTACCCTTGGGGATGGTAACACCATCTATGGAATTTATGGAGCCGTGCATAGAATTTATAAATACGAGTTTTTGTAAATAAGTTTGGTTTCCAAAGATTCGTGGCCAAAAAAAGCCTTCTACAAAGTTAGGAATGTGTGCTCGGTGCTCAGTAAATGGTAGCGGCAATATTCTTTTAAGATTTTTTATAGAGATGCCTGATACCGATGTGAATATCTATGTGATAAAATTGATTATCATTCTTATTTATGTCAAGCATAGACCACAATTGGACCACAGATTTTAACAGATTTTTCGACAATTTCTGAATATTTTTTTCACTCGGTCAAATAAGTCCATTTTCTGCCTCGTTTATTTTCTTGCGCAACCAAGATTGGTCGGCATTAGCAAAACAATGACAATTTTATCAAAGGAATGTCAATATAAGCCACGCGTTGGGGTTTTGCTTACCAAATTTCACCGTTGTGTACGTTGTTTTAAACTCGTTTGTTGTTCGGAATTCGCTTAGGAACCCAAAACACTTGAACAGACAAGTGTGACCGCCCAACAACAATGGGTATGGTCGAAGCTATATTATGAACAATCCATGCGGATCGTGTAAATTATTGTTCACATAACAAAGTGGAAAGCCGATACCCCTCGGGGTTCTGGTGTTTGACGAAATTGAATTTTTGAAAACTTGATAGAAAATCAATTTAGCGTACCATGAAGCATTACAAAAATGAAGGTAAAAAAATAAGTTAACAAATCCTTTCATGGTGTATAGTAATTTTTATTTTGAGGAAGTGAAATTCATTTGCAATAAGCAAGATTGGAAGCAGTATCTGACTGGGACTACCAAACGACCATTGTCGAAGCAAATAACAACTACACAAATGTAAAACAAGTGAACTGCACCATATTCGGAAATTTTTTGATAGCCACTTCTTGGAGGAGATCACCTTGACCAAGGCTCTGTACTAGTGGCCATTTATTGAGGGACATGTTGAGAGTTGTTGGAAAGAGATGGTATTTTCTGTTCGGCTTAGCCTACCCTAGTTATTACGCCCTGAGTCGAGTGGTAGGCATGTAGTAATGGGCGGGACAACAAATTTCGCGCCAACAAATTCCATATAGCACCTAGTTAACTTTACTAAAGTAAAGTGCAGTAAATGATATCTACTCGGGGGATTATGAAACAATATATTACTTCTTTATTTTGGTTTAAGTTTCCTCTTGTTTTCTGTTGTTCAATATTACCTGTTTTATGTTGTTTCATGTATTCTAAAGTACTTTAGGTTTTTGATTGTTTGTCTTCTGTCGAAATACCCTACGTTAGAAAAACCTTAATCCCCATAAAAGAAATAAGATAATTAACCAAAATACGCAAAATAGAGTGTTCTTTTTCCAAGACATACAGTGCAAAACAACGTTTCATATTTAACTGACACAGGTAATGAATGTTTTGCTTTGTTTTTACGGGATGTACCTCGATGTTTATGAAACTTATGTAGAAGTTGCTAATGATGAAATTTGGATTCGACTGAATTGTTGCATGTTTTCAATTCCTTCGGCCTTTCCTTTTCCTCTTCGTTCTTCTCTGTATTGAGTATTACCCATTAGTAATGAAAAATAGGGATGTCCTTATCCTAACAGTCTAGTATTCTAGAATTCCCATTGTATGTAAGTTCTTTTTTCGACACAAATTTTACGTTGTAAAATTTAACATACTTCATGAATTTGCTGTAAAATATCGCCGAATGTCAGTATTTTCGTCTAATATGATGCAACAATATTCTATATATAATCTTAAATTGAATTTCGATTACCGCTGCAAACTAGTTTTAATTTGAACACGAGGGGGTATAACGACATATTCAACAAAACTTGGTAGATTTTTACTAGGTTACTTAGTTCCACTAGCGTATTTAGGGGGCATGGCAACACTAATACCCACGGCCTCCCCTTGCCAACCCAAAAATGACTTTTTAAGTGCTTTAAAACGTAGCAATCTCAAAAATCATTGCCGGTCCAAGATATTACACTTCTTTAACCTATTTTAGGCTCTGAAATCCCTATTTTCCAGAATGTTTCGCGCCTCTGGGGCGATTTTTATACTGATATACTACAGAAACACACTATTTTCAAGGGAAATTTTAGAGCATGCGGTGCCCATTGTGACGCCGTAGCAAACTTTGGGATACCTTTAGGCCATCTTTATCAGATACGCATATTCCAATCACCGAATGGTTCAATTGCGTCGGGTGCGATGGTGGCCGCGTTGGAATCGCGAGTTGAAGATCTCTAGCTCGAGAGCCTGCGTATTCGGCTCATTAAATCATTCCCAGTATTTGTATTGATACCTATACTGGTTGGAGATTATGAAAAAAACTTACCAACCTAAATTTGAATATAAAATTGGCGCACTTGTTACTTCCAGCTAGAGTTGCCAACACTACTATTCCCTTTCTTCTTTCACCTTATTTATTAGTTTCAATAAACGTCATGAATATGAGTAGAAATTGGATAGAATATGTGACATTTGAACTTATAAGCTTGCGATTAACCCAACCGCCAACGCCTTATATAGTACGTAGTCTGTGCAAAAATATGCATTTTACAATTTTGTCAATTTTTGGATTTTTATCTGAGCTGAGATTTATATCACAAAGGGTTCAAGGGAACCTAAAGTATGTCATGTATTGAAATATACGAATGAACGTCCAGTATTTTCTCGGTACGTTTCGTCTTCTGGGTAGAAGATAAATTTTCAAATTTCCGGATGTTCAAATTGTGGCGTTTACAGTAGCTTGACCAAACAGTCCTGTCAGTTGGAGTTCAGCTGACAATTTTTCAAATAAAATCCTTACTCTCATGTTTGTACCAACAGGAATGATGGTTTGAAACGGAAGATTACCCGTCTTCGAGGTATCTATAAATTGTGCTTAAAAGAGAAAGTTTTCCTCGGGGAAATAATCCCGCGTACGAACACGTTAAAGAAATAAAAATAAAATGAATCAAATCAGAAAAAAATCGAGCATGAATGAACTATGATTATCACACGGGAGAAGAATATTTATATTTACCCATTAAAAAGCAAGGCAGGTTAATTCGAATCTTACATTCAAAAAGTTACTATTTGAGTTGGAAGCCTATTTATTTCCACTTTGCAAAACAACGGTACGCGATGGATAGCAGCAATGCCTCAACAGAATACCTTAAAATTATACACTAATATTGTCAATCGATGTAATATATTCATATAACGAAGGCCTCTTTGCTGTTATATTTCACCCACCTACCAAATCTAACGATCCGTTGACTTCTCAAGATTTATCTAACCCCAAATTTCTCAACAATGCCGTACACGCAAATCACTTATCTAGGAATGCGTTATTGCAACAATAGTAATAATGATAATGTATTTTCAAACAACAGATAAAAAATCAAAGTAAAGTTCTCTATTTTATTATCCATTTTAGTCATAACCGCGTAGCACGTGTCAGTATTAGAAAGCTCTCAGTTATACTTCGAGACATCAGATTACCCGAAATTACCATAATTCGACGCGGAGTATTTTTACATTCCCACAGAAAGCTCTATTGTTTCGCTTCAACCAAAATCTTGAAAATTGAGCTGCACCGTCTGATGGACGCCTAAATAAAAATTTCTGTCAAGACCGCAACCTAACTCGGATTTCCTTGTCGGACAAAGCGGGGCAGTTTTGTGGAACAGTCTCAATTACCCCGATTAAAAAATCGGGGTATTTGAGACTGTCCCACAAAATACCATAATGCGACGTAATGAAATATTTTAAGAATCAATAGAAATGCTGTTGTCGACTTATATTTCTAGTAGATTATTGGATCGTTGCCATAACAGATTTAAAACCCATTGGTTGTGCCGTGTCTTTTTTTCTTCTATTCACGCCTGTACGTGGTTACCGAAATATACTCAATAGAACATTTTTACAGGTAACGTAAACATCTAAATGCAAATTTTTGCCACACTTTCATTTCTTTATTCATTCATTGTTTATTTAAGTGCATTTACATTTTTCCTAACTTGACTCATTTTTTATTTATTTTTTTCAAAATAACATGAACGTGAGAAGAAAAAAAGGAACTACCGAAATATATATAAATATGGATCGTTAAACATAAAATTCCAATATGAACATTTCTAAAGTATTGAACAGTGTGTTCTAGTTGTTCTATGGTGAACAACTCCCGAATTTTCGATTTGCGCATGATATAGCTCAATATAATATGCAAGGACTAGTTTTTGTACCGGAGGTTTTTGGCATTTCGATTCAATATGCATGATATGTTAGATCATCGTTATGCTTGGGTCTTCTTTTCGTCATCGAAGAGCTAGCCACTTATGGCCAAAAACCCGTCGGGTTCGCAGATACATCCCGATAAGTTATGCTGTATGTATATTTTGTGCTGGGCATACCAGCCGACTGCAAAATCAAGATTTGAGTTTTACCGTAGCAGTGGAATGGAAAATATCGCCGAGCAGACTAGAAAAAACATCGGTCCCAGGACATTTTGGGCAACAAATGTGGCATATTAACGGATAAGGCGTTTCTTGGTTCCTCTGCTATACCTTTTGTTTTATTTCTTATATCTTTTGTTTTTCTGTAAGTTGGAAATGTTTTTTTGATAAATTATTTGATACTGGTATTGTTTCCGAAACTTTAGGTTTCAAAGATGCTTGGCGTGTATTTGGTAGATTCAATTCGAATCGCTACTACACTTCATAGTCCACGTAATCGGCACAATTTACCTGTTGCGAATCGGGATCGGAATATAGTTAGTATTTGACCTGGTCATTTATTCGTAGAACCAACAGTTTCTTGTATACGTCGCATGCTGTTATAAAGGTAATAACAGAGAAATTGTGATCCGTTTGTCAATTATAGACCACAGATGATCCACGCCTTCACGGCGTGGTTCATCAGTGACCCATACTTAACAAAGCATGTTGATTTTGGCAATTATACGGTAGTTCGTGTGCAAAACAAATATAGTTTGACACCTTTTTTCAACAATATCCTTTGTATGGTTTATAGAGAACTGCTGTTCTGTATATAATCGTATTCTGTACATAGGGATTTGATAGTGTTATAGTTCTCTGTGACCCAAGTAAGTCGTATTATAGTATTAACAGAGTTAGTTCTAGGAAAGCTAGATAAATTGGACTAGATATTTTTGTTTTTTTGGTTGTTAGGACTACAGTTTGTAAAATTTGAATTCGCGGTTTTGACTTATTTGATTGCTGCATTTTTTATGGTCCACTCGTTTGAATGGATATCACTCTTGGAAAGGCCATATTACCTATAAGCGAACATGGTTGCTTAAAAGTATCGAGCTACTCAAGTTATTATACCCTGGGTTAAGTGTTTGGTAGAAAAGAATAAGCTGGATTCAATGGAACTCGAAATCGAGTTATTCAATCCGCGATGCCGGGCTTTGATCATCGCGGCACGCCAACTAAAAAATTCTTTTTGGCCGCGTTCTTTGGTATGTCTTTATACGCATTAGTCCAATTTTACGTGTCTGTCGCCTTCTTTCATGACATATTGTTATTGCCCGACATACAAAATGGAGTCATAGTTCTATTTTATCAGCATTTCATGAAAATATCTAAGGGTATCAAGAACGCGTGCATGTTATGAGTAATCGAAATTCGAATCCGAACGCGCTTTCTTGATTCGTATTCTTCCATATCCCCTATTGGTGGGGACTTCAATTAAATATTTTGTATGTGTTTCGGAAATTTAATTTTGTCAAGCATGCGGCATGGATGGACCGCGTCTTATTAACGCGATCCAGCAGTGATACATGCTTGACAAGAGATGTGCCGTAAAAATTATTCTGATAGGTTATTTCATATTATGAGTCATTATTATTGTTTTCAAATGGTGTCACTTATGGAGGTAAATTTCCCAAATTATGGTATTTTCTTAATTTCTTGAAGATATACCTAACTAATAATATATAATAATTATTCGCCTTTCTTTAATGAATTTTTTTTGAACAATGCATTTAAAAAAGAACACCCACATACAACTCCACCAAATTTCATATTTAGCGTGATTATTCTTTATTTGACACAGCTTGCAATTGTGCATGACCAGGGCCGCGATGCTGTAGGTGAAGGCGTGTGTGGCATACGATTCTGCAATCATTGATATTATTTTCTCACTCTTATTGAAACGACAAAAATAAAGTTATACCACCGGCATTTAGACTTTTCTTCAAAGCGACCAATCGACAATGGTAATACTACCAGCAAGTCTATTTCAGTGACCAAAATAACCTATAACCACAACCGCATCAAAGAACTGCGGTTAGGGGAATAGGTTTTATTGACGCGCAACATAACGATAGGTGTGATTTGAGTTCCTAAAATTACGTCATAACAGGATCAAAACGTGAATTTCTCGTTTACTTCTACCATTCAAAGATGCAATACATGTTGGTGGAATAACCCAATCAGGAATAATGCTGTAAAAATAAAGTCAAGTAGTATTAGTGACGGTACGTGCAGCTAGGGGCAATCCATGCCTAATAACCTAAAATAATTTTATATTGATATAAAAAAAAATGGTAAATCAAACATTCAAGTTCGCTCAAGAGTCAAAATACCGCGTCGCAATCTCCGACTGTACTTTTCTACCTACCTTGATGCTTAAAGACCTGCACAAGACATTTTTAATCCCTTGGTTGTGTTTGAAATCCCATATAGAATATTTTAACAAATCAAATCTTCTAATAGCCAAACTTGATTTACCGGAATAAATACCAGAATAAATACCATCCTACCAGTCATATTAGGCTTGCGCCACTAAAGGATCTCATCTCCACGGCGCATCCTACCAGTCCCCGTACTCAACAAAACATTTTTGTCTACTCATAAAATTATCAAATCAAAGGACAGTTCCGAATACTTTAGAAATATATTCCGATTTGAGGTAACCCATATCTACACTTTACCCAAATTCCACCTGCCTAAAAAACCTAAAATACCTTAGCAATTTCAACCACTAACCAAAACAATTGAACCTAACACACTAATCAAACAACCAGAAAAATGCGTACAAAGTATATCTCCCTTGAAAATTAGGCGCGAATGAATAAGACAGATGGGTATTAAGTGGGTTAAATTACCGTGTAAAGTGTTATTACCCCACATCCTATATTTCGATCATTTTCTAAAAATGTGGGTGACGTTTCAACAAGATTGGGGTTAGGATGATAAAAGGGGGCTTTGGTTTTTTTATGTGAATGTATTTGAAGATTCACGAAATCGTGTGAAAATAGTATTTTTCGCCGCAATCATTCTAATTACAAAGAATTATTTTCTAATATGGAGTAAGTTCAATCGTGCGTGGGCTATAGATGGAGATCGCTCCATCTGTACCCCATGCACGATTTAAGATGTTTCAATTAATTTTGCAACGGCGTGCTTTTGTTCAAATGCCTTGGATTTGGAACACAATTACTTGAAAGTTAAATGCAGCCCTTGAAGCATTACTTTAGAAACTGTCAATTTGACTGACAAGGTTTTATTACCAGATTTAAAGAATTTAGAAGCGGTGAAGCTTCCGCTCAAAAGTCCTTAAAACAGCTCGAGTTGGGGTTAAAGACGTGGTTTCTAGGTTTGAATGACTTAGTATAAGGTGGGTAGAGAATTGTGTTACCAAGCTAATATTTGTTATATGAACGTATTTACATGGAGCAGCGTTGGCCAAGCCTGTCTTGTTCTATTCTTGCGCTTGTAGGATGATTTTTCGTTTGATAGAACCATCGATGCAACAAATGGGCATGAATGTTTTCGGGGCAATTTCAGTACTTATCATTTTTTTCTTTCTAGTGATTCTGCATTAAATCGAAAAAACTTGCTCACATTTGTTATATATTTTTTATTTATTATGTTATAAAATTTTTTTAAAAAACGTTGAAAATAAATTCCGAATCAACTGTAATTCTAATTTTATTCGAATATTTTTATTAAACCAATGGATTTTCTGAACGTTCGGCCTTTTTTGTTAAACGCGACCGAATATCACTTGCATCAGCCCACTTGTAGAGAGTTGCAAGTACAATCAATATGTTGGTAATGCAGTCAATATGTGATTATATATATATATATATTACATATATACACTATGTATTATAATGTATATATTATATATATGTGACAATATGTAAATTTGGCTAGCACAAACTCGATAAAAATTTATATCGTGGGTGATTTTCAACTGAGGCACTTACGCTTTCAATCGATTCGGAATTTTGCTAAAGTGATTCACGCAGATAACAAAAAACCGTACATACACCGAGAAAAACAATAGTATCGTAGTAATGCAGACAAGCGGGATACGAAGAACAACATGTTCACGTCGGAAAGTACTGTACTCCAATAAGGAAAATTTTGCAAAATACATTTTGTTGAGCTTGAGCCACTGGTGGATCGCACCGTTGAGGTGCTATCCATCTGTGGTTCATGCTTAACAACACAATATTTCAGATAAAAGTATAGTTTACTTTAGCGAATTCAAACACACTCGAAGTTGTGTTCGTACCTTGAGTAGCGCTCGGAAAAACAATTAATTTCTGTGATGTATGGCTTTTGTTGTGTTTTGTAGATGTCAGACTAAGTTTTCACAAGGATATAGAGCGCTTCGTAGATTCATTCGTCTATCTCGCGGTAAATAAGCAAAATTGATTGAGCGTTTCCTGCGTGGACTTTTGTGCGGTACGGTACGGGTAAGAATCCCTTGCCACATTTGGTCAAAATAAAACGTTCAATCTTTGCCAACGTTTAAGGATCAAACAAATAGTTGGAAATGATAAGAAAATCTTCTTTTAATCGTTATTAGACAGGGTATTACAAGGTATTGTGACGTCACAAACATATCCTTCGTACGCACTACGACTGCTTTGTACAGTTACCTCTAAAATGATAAGCTGATATTTAGGCGTATGTGCTTTTGGTGCAGAACAAAATAACTTTAATGATTTTAAAAGATTGAAATAAGGATGTGTTTATGGATAAGAATTTAGATTTTTGCTGATGAATAACAAGTAAATAACTTATTGTATGTTGAAATGAAACTGATACCTAATTGTCTGGGATAAGATTATTATTTACCGTGTTATGCTTTATTGTGTTACAATAGAAAATTCAAGGTTTCGATGTTTTTCTCAGAGTTTTAATATTGTTAGTAGAAGTGCTTTTATGACGCTAAGTTTGGTATGTGTTTTTTACAGATATCCATTTATTAATTAGTTCTCTTTTTTATATATAAAATGCAACAAACTAGTTTGGAATATAGCTGAACACGTTTTCAAAAAGTGTTTCATCTCTTAGCTCTTTGTGGTCATGTAAATTGTAGAAGATGAAAGACTGCCAAAATCCCCAAAACTGCAGAAGCGGTAGAGTAAATGCATCATTTACCAAATGTGATGAAGAGAAATTAGCCGACTCCAAACATCCAGGAAGATCGAAATATCATAATAGAGACTGTAATTTAACAAAGCAGCAATCGGCAATTTTTCGCTATAACTCTGAAAATACTTTATACCATTGTCACTGTGAATCGTCACCCAAATTGACAAAATTGACACAATCAAAAGCATTCTGCTGTCAACATAATCTTACCGCGGTTCATCGTCACGGGCGAGTACCGGTGACGATACATAACCAATCACAAAACCGCGCACTTCAACGAACTCGCCGAGAAGATTTTCTGTTTTCGAATACCGGTACACCGCCTTTTGTTATTGCACTTGACCCTGCTTTGGAAACAAATTACTGCTCTGAGATTGGACAGCTGTTGCCAGATTTTATTACACAGGATCATGTTCCTACGTTTCGTAAGAAGACGGCATCAATTAATTTCCTGAATTGGACTCGGTTGATATTATTTTTTGCAATCCTGCCTAATATTTTGGCGATTCCTGTGCGGTAAGTTGATAACTTAGTACTTAAAAAAATTAAATTTTAAAACAAAAGCCTGGGAATTTTTGAATGGAAAATATGAAGTATTAAATCCCAAACTTTGAATATTTTGACGGTCCTCCCAGTCTCAAAATTAATCGATACGCAGCAGTTCTTATGGAGAATGTTATAATTATACATTTTTTTATAAAGAATTATTATAGGTAATTAGCAGTAAGCAAATATGCGGTACTGAAGTTAAGGTATAAAATGATAGGTAAACCCAAAAAAAATTCAACCATGCTTATTCAATCGGAAAATTTTCACCAAACCGCTTTTTATTAAGTAAGTGTCACTGATGGATCGCGTCGATGAGTAGCGATCCATCTGTGGCGCATGCTTGACAAAATCAAGATACTGAGGTCATTTCTGTACGAGAACAATTTGATTTCATGAGAGTGTTTAAACTTGACGATTTTTCAATCGAATTTGAATGAAACCTGGCAACATCAAAATCACTTATGACATGCTAGGGTATTAAAATAAGCTTTCTCGAAGCGATATTCGAGAACAATGAACTTAATTAGAATTTTATATTTACTACAAATTCTGGAAGTTTTCACTCGCAATTCGACAAGTTCTGTTATCTAAACCGCACCGACCATTCACAACTGCCATTCGAAAACCATAACCATTCATTTGCTATTTTTAATACATCCACTTATTCAGCATATCGAATCTATCAGTTTTTCCCTTCATTCAATTCGCAGTTTCTTCTCTCCATGATTGCATTCTATTATTTCTGTTCGTTTCTGATGTGTTTTACACTCACGGTACATATGCTGTTACTGGATTTGCTGTATGTGGCCATCTTCTTGTTAAATTCATGCTAAAAGCAGTGGTAGATGATTTTACCATCGCCCGGGGAAGATACCGCTTACTGTATCTCACCAGAGCGGTTGAGTTCTGCTCGAGATGTTTTCGCTTATAGTGCAGTTGCTGGTACTGTATCGTGTTGTAGCTCTTTGCGATTAAGTGGTCGATAGTTGGTTCCTCTTAAGCACCGATTCCGGTCTTGCTTGGAGTGAATTTCAAAAAAAAGCGTTGCCTTTGTCTTTGCTTAGTGTGAACTTCGATACAAAAGATATGTTGTATCGTGATCGTCTGTATCGATTCGGGGCATAATATTTAATATGAGATATAATGGGGTTATTTCAATTTTTGAAGAATGGAAGAAGCACGCATGGATAGCCCATGAAAAATGTATTTATCGGAAATAGCATAGGCGGCCTTTCACGTCATTCATAATATTGTATCTCCATTGTAGCAGATTTAAAATTCAGGCCAAGTCTAACTCATTTTTCTAATACACCGCCAAATACCCTTTAATGTAAATTGTGGACTTTAAATCTACTATACAATATATTGTACAAGGTTATCGTACCCAGGCCGCTGTGAAGTTTAATTTATCAAACAAAACAGAACAAACATGATATCAGTCATTATTTAGTATGTGCAAACAATATGACTAAACTCTCCCTACGAGACTGAGTTAGTTAGAACACAAAAGATTGACTGTGTGCCAAAAAGATTCTTGTCTCAGTTATAAATACATGTCCCTATCAGAAAATTTTGCTTTAGGTATCTTCTGTCAAGTATGAGTCACTGATGTATCGCGTTGACAAAAGACGCTGTGCTCTGTGGTTTATGCTTGACATTTATGCTTGTACCTAGAGGGATAAGTATCCCTGTCAACAATTTTTTCCACAGCATATTTGTCAAGTATGGGCCACTGATGGAACACGCTGCCAAGGTGAGCTCCATCTCTTGTGCATGCTTGGCAAAATAATGCTGCCGGTCGCGATAGAAGGTATAATAACAGATTACCCCTCCCAAAAAATCTTCAATTTTAAAAATCTTTCTATTGTACCTATTGTAGTTATCTTGTATTGCTCTCAAAACAAGATTTAAATTACTCAAACTCTAGTCGATATTTGCCGAAATTATGTTGCCATATTTTATTTAATCATGATGCTTCATGTAAAACACTTTTTCGCTTTTTTTTTCAAAAATTTTCTAGGTGGTAAAAATGGTGCACCAAATATTTTGGATGGTCTTATTTGAATAATACATGCGCAGACAAACAAGCATAAATTCGCAATTAACTTTTAAAAAATATGGTTTGCGATGAATACAAATTTTTCGGATCATTTTGCTGTTGAAATTCTTGTTTAAAAGGGAAAAAGTGCCTGCCGTTGTCGTAGTACCAAGAATCCATCTTTCCGTGTTTACGTAACTGGTATTTTTTGATAGTAGACACCACTCATTCACTATAACGGTACAATTCTTTTTGGGATGTTCTCTGCTTCGAGTTCAGTTGCTGGCCAGTACGTTAAGTCTGGTCCTTTTAGGTCTTGCTTAAAGCGTCCTTCTCCTGGTCCCTTTGATGGAAATTTTCGTAACATAGATAAAGTCACAATGCATTTAATAAAATATGTGATCAATCTGTTCAAAAATATTCTGTGCACACATACCTTGTTAAGCTTGATGGATCGTGCCGCCAAGGCGCGTTTCATCTGTAGCTCATGCTTAACAAAATAAAATATTCGTTCAAGAGGAATCTTTATTAAATCATAATATAGTGTCAGAGAAATGAGTATTCGAATAAATTAATTCGGACGTGTATTCGATTCGAATCGTACTATGGCTATTCATGTTATACGCTTACTTCACTGTGGATGAATTGGTCATTTTGGCTACGCTGAGTTACAGATGTAATGTACATTTCTCAATGGGTCGTTCGTGGTTTTATGGACGATGTTTAATATGAAACGTGATGTCAATGCTTTTAAGATCACTATTTGCACAGTATTATGTACACTGATGATCGTTTAACCTATTAGCCAGGCTATTTATGAAAACCTCCCGTTTTTCTAGGTTTGGCTAAACCAAAATAAAGCTCAAATTATCGACACGCTGGAGTCAACTCATAAAGACTTAGTTTTTCATACTTAGGTTATCAGGAAACTCTATTAGCCGATCATGACCAACTGATGGATTGTGCTTGGTCCATGCTTGGCAAGTCGTGTCTGATCCAGATTTCTCGGCGAGGTATCAATAATTTTTGATTTGGCTAAAAAAGTTTGTCGATCTTTGAGTTATACTGGCCAAATTTCACCACTACAAAATATGGAAGACAACATACCGTATTACCGGTGGGTGTGAGTCAAATTTGCATGTCATAAATAAATATTTGTTGTTGTGTAAACAATAAATAGGAAACAAATTCTCTTTCAGTTTTATAACTTCCTTTCTTATACCCTTCTGAGAATAGTTATAATATATTTGTTTTGCATAAAACTAGTTTTTATTTTGTCCTTTTCAATGAAAAATTAGTCCCACATTTGGATTACATTTGAATGAATTTTACACACCATAATAGTCACATATTTTGCAATGTTTTCAGTGAAAATTAATTTACTTAAAATCCGAATAAATTTTTTATCACGCCAAAGGCGCAAAACTTTGGTGGTAATATAATATTTCATGATCGTTAAAACCCAAAATGGTTTAAATTACTATTATACTGAACCCTGTCAGTTTTTAATTCCATAAAAATTGCAAAATATATCAGGTTTCCAAACGGGACCAAATTCGCATCGGCGACGAGCAGAAAAGATCATTTTAATATCACAAATTATTACAAATAGAGTATGGAGTAACGTAGATTAAGTGAGATATACCGCAATTCAGCAACCAGATGCGTTTAGAATTCGATCAAAAATGTTATCATTTCTTATGACTTTCAACAAACTCGTTTTCTTTGGGTTGATCCCCATCCATGCCACCTTATATCTGTTCCTTGTCGTAATTCGACTGATTCTGAGATAACGCAAAATTTCAAACAAAGCAACATATCCAAATTCAAGTTGTATTCGTAGGTTTTTACCGATCTCTTCAATCAGAAATTGTTTTTGTTAGGCATGGTCCACAGCTGGATCGCGCCTCAGAGGCACGTTCCATCAGTGACCCATGCTTAACATGACACCCTTGTGCAGGAATGTTTTGACCGAATAGGGGTTAATACGCTATCAGTCGGTTGTTAGCGTTCTCGGTATTCGAAATATGCGACGTGGCATGCATCATATACCAAACGTGTGCCAAAATAAAAGCACAAAATTCGGAATCTTATGAGTAATTCTTCAGCAAATATTGATTCAATATGTAATACCAGGATTAAATTTTACTGTCAAAATATGGGTTATGATAATTTCAGTTTATTGTGGATATTTATTCAATAACTTACGTGAATCTATATATTTATGTCGTATATTTTATGGGTTTCTGCTTCGGATAGCCTATGTTTTCCGGCCCACCTACCTATTCATTATTTTGACGTTTTCGATCAGAAGATCGGAACTGAATTTATTATTTTGTAATCAAGTATGGGTTACGGATGTACCTATGTGTCATATGACCGGCGAAATGAAATCGTGACAGGGTTTAAATGGCAGTCGTATATTAAAGATAGACCAGTATTGATCTATTTTCACACAAGCAAGCTGCTGATGGGATATGTGTACTTATCACTTGGCAAAACGCTTTATTTTGCATAGTTTTAATAGTATATAGCGAAGCTTATAACTTACAATTATCAATTATTCTGTTCACTCAAGTTTTTTTTATAAATAATATTACTGTAGTGGCTCGGTCCATTTGTGAAACGTGCTTGACAAAATCAAAATTCCTGATTTAGGAGAGGTTGATATGAAGTGAATGATAATCGTGTCTTGGGCCATTCTTTAAAAACGAGGAACATAGAAGTAAATCTTTAGAATACCGATATAGTTTGAAATAAAACTATAATATATTCTATCTTTATCTTATGCGCGCGAAAGTGGTAACTAGTTCTGAATTTGAAAATTAATTTCGTGGGGGGGGGGGTATTGTCACGTGGAACGGGCTCCAGCAGCCCCTTCGTTGCAAATGGTTCATTGTTCAAGACATAGTAATTTCAATTTTTGAAGTCCTTGCCTTATTTTTTTATTGTAGTAATAATAATAATCCAATAATACATTTGAATTACAGATGGGAAGTCGGCACTTACGGAGAATGTACAACATCTTGCGGGAGAGGGACGCAGTCAAGGTCGGTAGTTTGCAGACAAATGCCCGAAGGCGGAGCCCCGTCCCACGGAATGCTGACTTCGCGTCTTCCTGATGTAATGTGTCCTTCGCCAAAACCTATGTCGACAAGAAGCTGCTCTTTGGTATCGTGTGCCCCGGAGTGGACACCTGGACCGTGGTCAGAGGTGAGTCCATGTATATTTATAGTTATAATTATGCTCTAGTCTATCTCAATAAAAAAGTTGTTTTGTCAAGTATGAGCCATAAGTGGCCCATACTTAACAAGCCATGCATGAACTAAAATTATTTGAACTAAACACAATTTCCAAGTGTCGTAAGAAACCACTAACTAGGAGCAGCGACGGGATAAGGGATTTTGCCGTTGACCAGGACGGATGTCGCTTTTTGCGACATTGCTCTACAATTGCTGCATAGTTCGTATGGAATTTTTTCGCCTAGGGTGCAATTGATCGTTTCACATTTTCCTTTGCCATATTAGTCACCTTGCTCAGAGTGAATTTCAAAAAGGTATTTCTGTATATTTATCTGACTGAATTTGAAGATTGTTGCGCAATGAATTAAGACAAACCATTTACCGATTCACACTGTGAAAAAAAAATACGGTGAATTTACCTTTAGTTAACAGTAACTGTACATTTCCAAACTTGTGATGAAATTTATGTCAAGTACGGGATGTTGATGACCGCGCCTATAGCGGCGCCGTCCATCAACAGCCCATAATTGGTCTAAAACACATTATTTCAATATCGCCAAATCTCTGTCAAAGAAGGGTAATTTTACTGCTTTTTTGTTACAGTGTACCCAAAAAAGCATTTGCAGAAAATTCCGACAAATTAATATTGAATCACTTTAAATTGAAAGTACATTAGCGGTTTTTCATGTTAATATTTCACCCTTATAATGTTAGTATATTTCATACAGTGCAGTAGAACGTGTGGGCGAGGAATTCAGAGAAGATCGTCATTTTGTAAACAAAGATTAGCTACCGGTGCGTTACAACCAGTGCCTGATGTCTATTGTTCAAGAGTTCGTCCTTCGTCGAAAAGAAAATGTGCGATTATCGACTGTCCTCCCCGATACACAGTGAAAAAATGGTCAGAGGTGAGAATAAAACAAAACCCTGTAACTGGTTTATTATATTATCTTATTCCAATAAACGATTCAATATATCTTACAAAAATGTGCTGCCTCGAAGTGTAAGGTCTTCATAAGAGTATACAAAAAATCACTGACGCGCTTTAAGCGACTGAAATTGAAATAAAAATCGACATCTCTGCGTCCTACAAAGGCTACAATACACGTGGCAGTACTTGTCTTCGCAGTTCCGCGTTAATTTTAGTCACACGCCTACAAAGCACAGTCGTATGTCTAACAGAACGAGCATTAGCTTGCTAAGCAAATTGTTCGGTTTACTAGAAAACTTAAAGAAATACGTGTATATCCCAGTCATAAAAATTTTATTCAACTACGTTTTGTTAAGCGTGAGTCACTGATGAATCGCGTCGACGTTTCTAATTCAAACTCTGATTGTGATAAAGATTTTTGTTTCAAAATGGCTGATACAAAATCATCGCCATATGTTGCATTAATTGAAATTGAATCGATTCTAAACTTTGAAACTGAATGTTCGAATCTACTCTGATATACCCTTCATTGCTGCAAATGAGTAACTTCAATTTAGTTACATATTTTTAAATTTTCAGTGTTCTGCAACTTGTGGTAGAGGAGTCCAACTACGTGAAGTGATGTGTGTTAGGATAGCAGCAGGAGAACATACCGTTCAACCAATTTCTATTGGTCATTGTTCACACTTGACCACGCCTGTTGTCGAGAGATATTGTAGGCAAGGAAAATGCGCTGGAGGTTGGTGTAATTTTTCATTTAATTTGTAACCAATGTTTGTGACAGGCAAAGGTCTCAAAAATTCCCTAACAAAACGTCAAAGACCGCGTATCAAAGAACTCAGAGTTACTGAATGAAATTTAGGGGCAGACTAAAAACCATACCTAAGCAGAAAAGATTCCCACTAAGCTGAACTGTTTTTGACTGAATAATGTTACAGTTGGACACTGTTCAAGTATTCGGATCTATCTATTGCTGTGTCACCGTCATAATGTCACCTTCTCTAGACTGGGTTGCAATAATAAGGATAGGAAAGAGGGGAGGAAAGCCGATTGTACGGCTTAACCATATCACTTTCAAATCGGTGATGAGGTTTTTGCTTAATCGTTTACAGAACGTTAATGGCGCGTGGATCGAAGCATATTTCTAACGCGTTTATCGACTGTGCTAACCGGGCACCCAATGTTTTACTTTAAAGCATTAAACAATACATTTTCGAAAACCGTTCATAGTGCATATATCATTTTGCCTAACATAAGATAAGTAATAATATTAATAATATAAGTAACATGACCTATGAGCCACCCGCACTTCTGAGTACATTTGTCAGTTTTACTATGGATATCACATCGTTCTTTTGTATCCTTACCTGAAGCACAACCGAAAAAGTGCTGGACGATAATGAAAGTTGAGTGAAGCATAATCGCAACAAAACAAAACCACACTGCAACAAAAGTACAGGAAATCTATTGGTTGTTTGCAGTAATTTCCTATTTACAAAGTTAAAAAAGACGCCATGTTGATGAGATTTATGCCAATTAGGGGCTATTGATGGACCGCACCCTAATTTGGCCAAAAAAGTAAATTTTGAATTTTTTTCAATACCGCCAGGTAAAATTACTGTCAAAGACCAGTGATTTTGTTACATTTTTGTTACAATGCACATATATATATATATAATCTATCAAATTATATAACACATTTTAGTGACCACCACATCCAGACGAATGGCTCCCAAAACACCAAAAATTATCACAGCTAGAAGAACCTACATACAGCGGCAGAGATTATCAAAAATTCGGCTCGTCGTCGGAATGAAGGCATTTGTAATACCAAAAACAACGGTTATCGTGAGATGCCCCGTTTTAAGGTGAGAAGGCGACTGTATCAATGATATCATTTCTAAAAAGACCGTTACGCTATATATAAAGTTAAGTAATCTTTCAATAAAGAAAATTCCGCCTTTCATTGTTTTGTCCTGATGGGCCAAGGATGGATCGCATCATTAAGGCGCGGTCCATCTTTGGTCTATGCTTGACAATATTAAAATTTTGATAGATTCAATGACTGGTAACCCAAATTCTGTTTTCAGATATCGAAAGTCTTTGATATATTGGAAATTCAACGATGTTAACGTCATACCCGATGATGACGTCATAACTCTGATGCCAGACAACAGTTTGAGGATACGCAGCGTCGATGCCAGTAATATAGGAAAATATACTTGCGTTGCAGGAGAATCGACGGCCGACTTTATGTTGAATATCACAAGGCCAGGTTTGTCAAGATTTTGCCCTCATATCATGAAAAATGTTGTCAAATGTGGTATTTGAAATCCTATACTTGACACTGTGATAAGCCTACAGTAGATTTATCGCTAAATCGCAGTAATGATATATTTCTATTATTCGATATCGCTTTGTTTATTACTGCCAAAGGACGGCGATCTTATAATGATGTAGTAAGAGAACGCGAACGAGAAGATTTGCGCTATCCAAGATCTCCTTAATAAATCTGTGTCCGATTAGTTATTTCGTCGTAATACAGCCAGACTCTTATAAAAATAAATCAATAGTCAACCGTGACTCAGATCCTGTCTCTAAGTCAAATATACAGTGGATCGCGGTCTTGTTATTGTTTTTGTAAAGACGGGGGCTTTCGAAGTCACTCGAGCAAATGAAAGTATTACACTAAACTACTACCCGGGTCGGATAATGAGCATGGACTTATTATCCAGGCCTACCAGCATGCAAATCCTATATTTATAATCTGGGATGCTGGCGAAATTAGCATCATAGTCGATTATGGAATTATGTATGAAACATGGAAACGAAATTTTATCCAGAAAATTATGAAAACACAACATATTTTGCTAGTCACTCAGTTATGTTTGTGTATACTAAGTGTCTCCCAGAGTATATACTTACGTGTGTACTGTAGAAGTAGATCTTTATACTACGACCAAGTTTTTTTTGTTGCTTAGAAAACAATTCGAGCTCTACGGTTTGGCCAAGCGTATCAATTTCTTACATCTCGGATATATAGATGACTTGGATAATTTTGCAGCGAAACACCAAATTTTCTTTCTAAATATTGTCTGCAAACAAATATTGGCATACTTTCAAAAAAGCACAGCATAATTGTAATATATCAAAATTATTGGCATCTGGCTTGTAGTGAAATCAAAATTCAGGTAATTAATCCCCAATTAACGTGCAGCGTCCCAAACATCTTGGCTACTGTAGCCACGCATGGTCCACTGATAAAACATGACGTAAGTCATGTTTTATCTGTGGATCATGCGTGATTATCAGCCTCATTTTCTGGTCGTTATAAAAACGGGTCCTGGTCAAAATATATTGTCTGCGTTAAATAAAAGTTTGTGAGTTTTAATAACATAATAAGCTAGATTTTTTGTAACAAGCGAAATAAGAGCCATTATCAGTTACCATATGTCTGGAGTGCCCTAAAGTGTCACTTATAATTGGGTTACGTCACGGGTATAAAATGCTAAATTTAGAATATGAAATAATAATTCCGATATTATTTTATATAACTATAAGATAAGAAAGAATAAAAAATGTTTTGGTAAGCGATGACGTCATCATGATTATTCTCACAATGAAAACTGATATGGCAATTCAAACTTATTTTTTCCTAACCACACGTTTTTGGAGTGGATTACTTTGAAAAATTATCTATATTAATGGTCACTTAAAAACTAGAAGCATTGTGAATGGGAATTCCTGTTAAATCGGAGTTCTTGGTTGAGCGGTTTTATGCACTGGCATTGCCGGTATTCGAACCCAAAATTCCGGACCTGTCTTGTTAACTTGTTAAACATTAGGTTATTGTGACTTTTTTTAACAGCTATTTAGAAATAGAAGTTAAAATGATTAACCATAATCAGAAAATTACTATGCAAATGTACTCAGAAAGTGAAATATTTATTATTGTAATATATGAATATATACGAAAAAATTATATTTTAATACGTATAGATTATATTCCACTATATACAATCCAATATACAAGACACCTGAACAACTTGTAATTTCATGTTAACAAATAAAAAGTATAATAGTAAAGCTTGGTCTTTATTTTTTAGGACGAAAAACTACGCTTTCTCACAACCAAATTGCAGAACATCGGAGACGTGTATACTTGAGCAGACAACCCGACGCTGAACAAGTACGTAAGAATTATATATTCAACCTATTTTCTTTTTACCTTATATGGTATTTTATGTGTGCAGCATATTTGGAAGCGAGTACAGACTGATTTATCTGTCCTGTAATGATCCCTGATCTCCTTAGCTTGGTTAATCGCTATGTAAGGATTCTTTGCTGAATTTCCTGCTGTGTATTTCAACGGAGCTACGGGGTTTCTTATTTCATCCTCTTAAGAGGCGCGATGGCCTAGTGGTTAAACATGTTGGCATCGCAGGTTGAAGATCTCGGGTTCGAGCCCCGGCGAGTCCGGCTCGCTTATCCATGCCCACCACTCAACCCAGGGTGTAATAACTTAGGTAGGCTAAGCCGAACAGGAAAAGATGATATCTTTCCAGTAAATGTAACCCTGTCCGTCTACAAGTGGCCGCTGTTACAGGGCCTTGGACAGGGTGATCCACTCTAAGAAGTGGCTATAAATAAAAAAAAATAAAGATGTCTTAACTTACCTACTGATTTGTCTGCTAATGCAAATCCTTTTACTGCTGATACTTTACGATAAAATAAAAGGATTTCTTGCACGAAGTCTTTTTGCACACGAACGTTATAAAACTCTCTGCCTTCAGATTGTATCCGATATCGCATTGTTTTAAAAAACGTTACAAGTTCTTGTAGAAAGATATCTTTTTGGAATTACAACCATAAGGACTCAGTGTTCGCAGCTCAAAGTACATTATAACCTATATACTACTATTTTGAGCAAACTTTTGTGGAAAAAATTACACTGGCATTGACAACTCTCTTGTCAGCCATTTCACCAGACTTATACTAATTCGGAGTTGTCTTGACCCTATTTTTGTCTGGAGATGATTTTGATGTCATTCTAGTCAGATTAATACACTCATGTTTTATTAATTGAGAGTCACTGATTGATCGCACCGCCGAGGCTCTTGCTTAACATACCCATTTATATTTCATTGTGATTTCATTTCGTCAATTATTCTCTAGTTTATTCTAATATGTATCGCATTTGTGTCTTTAGCCTTCCAATGAAATCGAAAAACGTAGGAGAGGTGCAGTAAGACCATCAGTTATATCGGCCGTCGGAGGCTCGATTGCTCATCGCGTACCACCAAATCTTGTTATCCGGAGATCCCCGGACGCCATAACGCCTGCTCCAATCTTCGCGCGCGAAGAAGAGTTGCCAGATTTTGCGAATGGTGGTGAAGGAAAGACCGACAAAGAGGTGAGTTTTTTTTCAAATGCTCCAACCGGACAATTCTACTCGGTATTTAGAATCGATTTCAATAACAAAAGTTTCAAGTCAATGGAAAACTTGTACGTAAATAAATAATGTCTAACGCACAATTGATGTAACGTGACCGTTTCAAGGTTACCTCTAGGTGCTGATTCGGGCATTTCCAAGTATGAATGAAATACATTTTTGAGTCACAGATGGATCGCGCATTAATGACAGTGACCCGTACTGAAAAGAAACGTGTTTAAACCATAAAGTCATCAATAACCTTTTTATGTTTAGATACTTGCCGATTTATTAGCAATCGCCGAGAGAGAAAATCAGCAAAAACTCGATGGAGAGTTCGAAGATTTACAGGAGGTAAAATTTATTTCACAATTCCGTAATATTTAATTTAATGTCGTTGTCAGAAATTGAATGCACCTAATTTCATAGTTTATTATATTTTTGGTGATTTTTCAACTGTAAAATCAATACACGGCTTCTTGATTCTTGTTGGGTGTCGCTCAGCAAATGTGTTTTTTGGTTTTATACACTAATTTGTTGTATTAAAATACTTGGGAAAAAATAAGTTTTCGTTAAAATGGAATCGTATCCGAAAAAAATAAATATTCAAAATTTCCTTTCCTGGTATAGTGAATAGTGAGTGATATCTGCGTGGGCTGCGTGATGATAATATCATCTACAAATTCTTCGCTTCCTTTTTGTCGTATTTTGCACGGTACACAGGACTGTGGATTTCTGCACCCCTCCTTGTAAGCAAATTTTGCGGCAATTTAATTTACCGCTGATGTATACACTGTAACACAAATGCAACAAAATCATTGGTCTTTGACAGTGATTTTACTTGGCGGTATTGAAAAAAATTCAAAATTGACTTTTTTTGGCCAAATATGAGGTGTTGATAGAACACACTGCGAAGGTGCGTTCCATCAACAGTCCATAATTGGCATAAATTTCACCGACGTGGCTTTTTCAACTAAATAATATATTTATGCAAGTACTGCAAATAACCGATACATTTACTGTACTTTTGTTACAGTGTAGTTCCCCGGTTGGGACATTAATTTTGAAGATTAATGGATGTGAAAAGTTTGCACACTCTAGGCTGAATAAACTTCCGCTCAACAAAACAGTTTTGTTTGATTTTCGCACAGCTTTGAAGTTGAAGTGTAAAATAAACGTTACATGCTAGTTGTTAAAATATGTATTATTCACATGAGAGGCGGCGGTCGCGGTCGGAAGTTGTCTTTGTTACTTTGTCACAATTGATTTGTTGACTCCTGGAAATGTATCAATACTACTGAGGATTTTGTTTACCAGGAAGGATATTGTTCTGCTCTGTTTTCTCATAGGGTGATTTTGTCCGTACCCCCAGGACGGCTACAATTTTTTTTTAATTTGCAGAACCGGGTATTTAAATATAAAAAATTGAATATGTTTTTGGATTAAAATGAAATATAATATTTGATTCATGTTCTTATAATGAACAAAATAAGGACCTTCTTATAAATTGTTCGAGTGCAATAAAGTTCACAGTCTTTTCCTGGAACTTTATACCTTTTCGTCAGAGGAAAGTCGTGTGAAATACGAATTTTTGAAACAAAAATAGACCGTCGAATGAACTGTCTAAAATAGTCTAGTCCCAACGTATTTCCTGCGTGTCATAAGAGACAACTACTTAAAAGAAACAAAAAAGTAGCAGGAGGCTTTACCATTGCCAAGTGCAGATAGCCCCATCTGCACTTTATTACAGCGGTTCTATTACGTTTGATATACTTCGCGCTTGCCAAGTATCACTGTAACAAAAATGCAATTGGTGGTTAGTTAGTTCCTTGTAGGCGTTGCTCCTCCTTACGTCAAGCGGACTACAATAAAAATTAAACTAAATACTCTGCAACATCAGTTGAATTTGAGAATTTTTTGACAATTTCTAAAATGATGTCATTTTGACTAACAAATCCCTAACGTAACCACTGTCGACAATGCAAACTTTTGCGATAACGGGAGGTAAAATACACAAAACCAAGGTTATTGTCCCTATTGTCTACGATATCCCTTACAAAAGCCTTTTTATTGTCAAAATTTACGCTTTTGAGTAACAATTTATACATTTTAACGACTTGATGGTAAATAAATTTC
Source organism: Styela plicata (assembly GCA_963675895.2). Taxonomy (NCBI): domain Eukaryota; kingdom Metazoa; phylum Chordata; class Ascidiacea; order Stolidobranchia; family Styelidae; genus Styela; species Styela plicata. The sequence goes on along the minus strand of OZ023153.1, from coordinate 7,158,495 downwards.
ACTTTTTGTTTAACTTTTTGGCGTTTTTAGTACACCCTGTCGGCACCACAGAGTGACATGACGGCTTAATTTTATGAGCAAACACTTTTAAATGCAACGCTAGGTACACATTTCCCAATAGCGGTGTCTTTGAGGACCTCGTTTATCAAACGCAATTTACAAATCTTTGAAAATAACCAGACTTAAGCAAAACCGTAAACCTGGCTATAAAATTTTGTAACAGGTAGACGGCGATTTATATGAAATGACGTCATTTGATCCAAAAAAGTTTGAAGAAGACGATCGGACTCGAATAGAGATTTTACAACCTCCGCTTCGTGATAATAGAGACATTTCATTTATCCCGGTACCGGATCGAGTCACTTTTGAAGAACCACCGTTAATAAAACCGGATCGGGTATCCGAAAACAACCAATTTGACCGGTTCGGAGTACTCGATATTCGGAAATTCTCACATCCAAGAATTTTTACACAACCCACCGAGGCGCCGATGCAAGTAGCTGGGGACATTGTGACGTACGTTGGTGGGGATTTAGTCGTAGCAGAGCCGGAAACAGTCACATTGCTTTGTGAAGCCTCTGGATTTCCGACCCCATATCTTGAATGGCTTAAAGACGACTTAGAGATTAAGTCGGGAGACAGGTAAGGGTTTCAATGTATTGTCGTTCTCAGAATCTCAAGTAGGATTTGTGCCATTTCGTTCTGTTGGGCATGAGCCTTTGATGGATCGCGCCGTCAAGGCGCGATCCAACACAGGCTTTTGCTCAACTAAACACACGTCAACTTAAAGTACACCCTACAAACTTATAAATACCTTACTAAAATACGGCGTCTTCTAAATGCTGAAAACATTTGCGTAAAAGCTTAACCTTATCGTAATCTTATTGTACCAAATTGGCGAGCGTTCAATTCCACTAAATTCTATAAATCCCACATACAAACAGTTGAGTAACGTGTGTGAATAAGATTTAGTACATCGTCTAGGTTACACGTGTAATATATTTGCTTTGTACTTTTCAAATTATCGGAAAACCGTCTGAATGAGGTGCACGACTAACGATTTGATTGCTTTATTGTGTGCTATGTGACAACCAATCCATTTCCTCAAGTATTCTAGCAATTTGGGCACTAACTCATTTTTTTTTCTCTTTTAGCCACTTCCTAGAGTGGATCACCCCGCCCAATAATTTTTTCTCTAAATTCAGATGTTTGAATATTTTCTCACCTACTCAAGTTCCCATTAATATTTGTTATCGCGACATGTCCGACGCGATGCCCAACCACGGTATGCCATGTCCAAAACAATAGGAGTAAAGGTCCGGCTAGAAGAAATTTGCGACAGAACGTAATGCCCTGTGATTGCTGGGTGTACTACCATTTCACGATGGGAATATGGTGATGGCCCATCGTTGGCAGATTCACCAACTGTGTCTTTGAGTCAGGCATCTTTGTTACTCCAGCTGTTAACAAATAAGTTGATATAAATGACGAAATTCTTCACTGTTGCGAATATTTCAAATTGTCTGTATTGTTGCAATGAGTTGACTTTTTCAAGTTGCTCAACTTAGTATACTAAGAATATAATTGAACAGGTTGTTGAAAATCATACATTTGAGTGGGTTTGCACTGAGTGATCCACTCACTCAACGAGTCAACGAGACGTTTAGAATTATAAGACTGCACTGTAACAATAGAACAGTGAATGTATTGGTCATTTGCAGTAATTGCATATTTCCGAAGTTAAAAAACGCCTTGTTGATGAGATTTATACCAATTTTGGGATGTCGATGGACCGCTCCTTGCGGTGCGTTCCATCAACAATCGATATTTGGTCAGAAAAGTCAATTTTGAATTTTTTTATTACCGTCAAGTAAAATTACTGTCGAAGACCAGATGCATTTTTGTTACAGTGTGGAAAGCATATATGTTCTCGGTTCTGGCGGGCCTACCCAAGATATTTCTCCCAGAACTCAGTAATCGGATTTGACGCGACCTAGCTGGAGGGTTTTTAAACTACAATGCCAACATGGGCACAAACACTATGCCATCGCACCCAGACCAATTATTCCATTTTCTTATCGTACCTTTATTCTACAGGTACATTATCCTGCGATCAGACCACTCCCTTCGAATACTGCAACCAGATTTAAACGACACTGGAGTATACACCTGTAGAGCCACCAACGAACTTGGAAGCGACTCGGCTTCTACTACTCTCAATGTTGCTAAAAAGCCTAGAATCGATTCGACAACCGACTCAGTTTTTGATTTGGAGTCAAATGTTATCGATGTACTCATAGGTTCGACTGTAAAAGCAAGACTCGGAGCAACTGTTAGAATAAGCTGTCGTGCAGAAGGTAGAGTAGTGATTCTTCGATCATGTCTCTCAGGCAAAGTTTTTCGTGGAGCATAATTTGCAGACGGAACAAGACTCGTAAGAGGCATCGCTTTTTATGCCTCCACTATCCTGACTTCTACTACTAACGATATTAAACTTTTGCCACTGTTAATTGCGTTTCTGCTGAATCGAATCATGTTGATTTAAAACTGATTTTTTTTCCAAAATTTTTAAGAAGCCAAAGTTGTTGTAGAATGGTGAAAATTACGTACTATATTCGATAACTAGGCCGATTTTTTTAAATCATTTACGGAACCATAACGAATCACATATATTAGTATTCAAACCAACCGAATTGAATAGGTATCTGAGTATACTAAAGCCATCAATATTGAAAATTGAAAAATGGATAATATACAAATTTTTTTATCCTGGGAAAAAGGTGTATATGAGCTTACCATAAATCCTATATAAGGAGATTCGCCTATAGTTAACAAGAATTTTTATGTTCCGATAAATGGACGAGGTTAAATGCTCAAATTAAATATAATTTTGGTACCCAAACGGTCAATTTTTTCAGAATGGATCAAATACTTTGTTCCAAATCCTTTTTGTCAATGACATTCAAATTTACATCTTTCTTCCAAAAACGAAGTTATTATTTGATCAAATTAATTCTAAATAGGAACAGAAATCACATTTCATTACCTGAGATTCGGTGAATAACAAAAAGAATAGTTCAGACAGCAGTACTCGAACACGGTTCCTCTTACCACTATCAACTACACTGTGACAAAATAAATACAACAAAATCACTGGACTTTGACTGTAATTTGACTTGGAGATATCGAAAAATGATTTTAAAATTTGATTTTTTTGGCCAAATATTGGGTCTTGATGGAACGCACCGCGAAGGTGCGGTCCATCAACATCCGTATTTGACATAAATCTCATCAACATGGCGTTTTTTAACTTTGGAAATATGCAATTACTGCAAATGACCAGTAAATTTACTGTACTTTTGTTACAGTGTAACCATATTTACATGATTTTCACAGGTTTTCCAGAACCCCATGTCATTTGGAACAAAGATGTTTCTGGGTTAGGAGACAACGCAAGAATACTTCATGATAACACTCTGGAAATCGAATCGACAACCAAAGCTGATCAGGGAATGTACAGCTGTGAAGCAAGTAATCCGGCAGGAACAGATTACCAGGCTTCGGTTCTAGTATTAATAGGTAAGTCTATGTTTGGCATCGTAGTGTTGGCAATTTTAGGTAAAAGTACCTAGTCTACCTAGTGTAACTAGTTTACAGGGTTTATTTTCAAAATACTTTTACCTATTTTCACTGATCGTACTGAGTTTTCTGTTTCAAGTTTTACCTATATAGTAAATTACTGGGTAACCTTCAACTAGGTACATACTTCAAAATACTAGATACCTAGTAAAAAAAACTATAAAATAAATTATATTTTGCGTTATAAAAAAGTCTTCAAAATAGACTATTTGAAAACTTAAACATTAAAATGTATTACATGTAGCCAAACAACGATTACTTAGCTTACTTAGTTTTGAAATTTAAACTAGGTTGCCTAGTTTAAACTTTACATAGTTTGGGGAAAATTTGTATTACCTTATCTAGTTTAATAAGAAAAAAATTATGTTGCCATCGCTAATAACATGACAGTACATTTCAACAAATATCCGATCCCAAAAATATTACTTTATCAAGCATATATTTTGTTTGTCAAGTATGAGCCACAGATGGACCACGCCTCCATCAGTGAGTCATACTTTACAAAACATGTTTGTTCTATTTTTTCTGGCAAGAGTCATAGTGTGTACAAGCTGATAATCGTTTTATTATGAATGTCATTTCGTCATAATTGTTTGTGATCGATTTGACATCGACCGAGAACTGGATACCTAGCATATAATAAAACATTGTTTAGTAGGGACAAAGAAACCAATGATAGGTATTATCGGCTTTTGGTATTGGATAAAAATTATAAAATAATATGTATCGATATATCATGTTTATATATCACGCATTCATATATTATGTATTCATATATTTTATCAAGTTTCAAATTATATAATACGTATTTCCCAATTTCTAGAAAGAAATATTTGTTTGTTTATTAGAAAACTATGAGTCGAATATTCGATTCGATTCTCAAAAATTACTCGATTGGTCGCCCCAAGTCACCATGGCCCATGAATGTATAGCAAACTCAAAAATAATATTATAACTGACAATATTTTTTTCATTGAAATTCTCCCTGGAAAAAGCCGGAGGCAATTCGTGAAATAAACCAACTAACAGCCACTTAATAGTAAAGAGTCAGTACAAGATGTAGTACCAGCAACTGCACTCTAGGCGGAAAACATACCAAACGGAGTTCATCTGCTAGTGTAAATAGCAGTGAGTGATATCTGCCCTGGATGGTGGTAGAAACCATCTACCACTTCCTCTCTTTATCCCAATTTGATGTCAATATACAGACTAGTTTAAGTAACGTTTGGTTGTTATGCTAATCCAACTCATTTTTTTATTATTGAAAAGGCAAAGCTAAAAGTAGCGCCCAAAAGCAATTGATTAACGTCAACTGAAGTAGCAAAGAGTCAACTGGAAATGTAGCCTCAGAAATTCCACTAAAAGATTGGAATCTATCTATATTGGGTTGCCGTGAGAGTCGTCTCCCCTGGGCGACAGTAAAACTATCTACGATTTTTAATATACATATTTTAATTTACAATTTTGCAGAACCTCCTTATCTGGCAGACGAAGATGTCCTAGCATCAGAATTACGGATCAACAAAATTCACGGCCTTCCACAACTATTTATGACGTCATTGGGGAAACATTTGTATAAAGCTCGAAGTGGAACAAGCGTTATATTCGGTAAATGTCAAAATAATACAATTTTGCTTATTACTTACAAAGAACGCTTAATTACTTAATGGCACATTGTATTTTGATCGGGGGATGACGTACTATTTACGATGACATCATCATTAGTAAAACAGTGAATGACGTCATAGTATTATCATTTTGAGTTGACCCCTCTGATTGATTACCATTTGTGAAAACTAAAACCACAAATAGTCATAGGCAACAGTGACGTCATCAAAATGACGTCATTTAATTTTTACATAAATTTTAAAAAAATTAGTTTCAACATAAACAAGCCCCTGTTGGGCCGCACCTTGGCGGCACGATCCATCAGTGGCTTGTCTATGTCAAAAAATGTCCCCGTGCTCCATGTTGACTAGGACTAGCATGCGTGGTGTAATTTTTCATTTTTTCTGTTCTTCCTTCCAGGGTGTCCGGTCGCAGGTTTTCCGGAACCGGAAATAACTTGGCGGCTGAACGGTCGACCGTTGTCCGAATTTTCTTCATCTTTACATTTTGAAATGGAATTGAATGACAAAGCTCTTTTACAATCTACATTCGAAGAAAATGCTAAAGGAAATTACTCTTGTCATGCTAAAAACGAGGGAGGGGAATTGGTGACGTATTTGCAAATCAAAGCAATAGGTGAGTTTTGAGATTTGTAATAGGTGGTAAATGGTTCATCATCGCCCAGGGCAGATACCGCTCCTGCACTTTACCATGGTGGTTCAGTTCCGTTTGGGATGTTTTCCGTTTAGAGTGCAGTCGCTGGTACTAAATCCTTTAATGGCCCTTTGCTATTGAGTGGCCGATGGTTGGTTCCCTTTGGGAGCTGCTTCCGGCCTTGCTTAGAGTGAATTTCAATAGAAAAAGATACTATTCACTGCACTTTATTATCGTGGTCAAGTACTCGGCATTTTTTCCACGCAGAATGCAATTGCTGGTCCTACATTTTTTTTTTCAGTTATATGCCCGTTCGTTGGTTTCTGCAATGCGTTGCTTTGAGCATCAATTGCCCTAAAACGAATTCCATTTATTCTGCGAGCGAGGAAAGCCGAGATTACGACTAACCATACGGTGAACCATTACCTCTCAGGCGGATACCAATTCCAAACGAAGTGGAGGTTTTTGCTCAATCGTTTTACCGATTGTACCACGCTCATACTTTATAAAATGTAATGTCTAATTTCAAACGATAACAAAATCTAATATCATAATTATATATGTTCTGCCTTCTCGGGTTCCGATTTTAATATTATAAAAACTTACGTCACGGCGCGATCCATCAGTTACTCATACAAACTATAAAAAAACATGTTTGGGCAATGGGTATTATAACCAATTATAACCTTATGTATTGTACACACTGTGTATTTACATAAGTTGCTATGACAACCGTGATGCGCTTCATTGACCGCAAAACAATGTTGTCTTATGTATATGTTTACCCCTATTTACCCAGAATATTGTCCTTTACATTTCTCCCATAAATCCAAGCGCAAATATTCAATAGTCTTACTCTTGACCTTGTGTCAGAGGGTATGTTATTTAATATTTGACAGTAGGTTACATAATACTATTTTTATGTCTCTTGCGTCGATGGGTCAATATAACACCGTTGACACTGATGTTGTGTGCTTGATTAGGTCGGATAACAAATTAGTAAATATCACTCAGATCCCTATGCGGCTCATATCCTAAGCCATGAAGCAATGCCAATATTAGCGCCTTCTAATGGAGAACAATCTGTAAGATTTAATTTTGATTATATCCGACAACCGTTAGTATACTGAACGTCACTATAGATATCCAAATGTATTGGTAGAGATATCACTGTCGATTTTCCTAATAAACTTGAGAAACGGCTGTATTAAGTAATAATGAAAATCACATTCCGCACACTGCTTAACACTCGTAAGAACTTTTTTCTGTAAGCATGTTCCCATGAACACGGGTCACAACATGATAAAAATAAACAAGATCAATTTGCCGTCTTCATTACTCCCGAAACTAAAAAAATAACCTATTTACGTAACATTCTCATAATATTTTTCAAGCTATTTACCGGTTGCGCATCTAATCGAAATCACGTTAAACCAAATTCTTAATTAAGCGTAAAACTTACCCAAAAGCATGGTATTGTGCTGCACCTCGTTTAGCAAAATTCTTGTTGTTTTGGTCTGTAATCCTAACCACTAATTAGCGGTTAATTAACCAATCAACGTACTAATGATCTGCTGGTTTACTGAATACGACTTGTCCTTAAAATTTGACCTGACGAAATGTTGTCAACAAGGCATGAAAATTGTACTGGAAATTGAGCAAATCAGATTTTTTTCAAATAATAATCAATTCGTGTATAGGACACAGATGGACCGTGCCTACTAGGCGCGATACATCAGTGGCCAACACTTAACAAGTATCAGAAGATATTACGGAAAAATTGTTTCATGGAAAAATAGTTACGTAGGAGGTGATGGTTTAAAAAGGGATAGAGAGGGTGTGGAATTGAGTCTTGAAAAGATATGAAATCATCGGTTTAATTGGGATTCAATAGGTACACTGTAACAAAAGTACAGTAAATTTATTGGTCATTCACAGTAGTTGAGTAATCCTAAAGTTAAAAAAAACATGTTCAGAGATTATGCCAATTATGGGCTTTTGATGGACCGCACCTTCGCGGTGCGTTCCATCAACACCCCATATTTGGCCGAAAAAGTCAATTTTGAATTTTTTCAATACCGCCAGGTAAAATTACTGTCAAAAACCAGTGATTTTGTTGCATTTTTTGTTACAGTGCAACAAAGGCTGGTTCCATCAGCAGAAAATGACTAATTAGCAACCTTTTATATGTGGAAGCACCTTCCAGACAGAAAAGTTTCACGACCTCACGTTTTTGTTAAACATGAGTCACTGATGAATCGCGTCGCTTCGTTTTTCGAAGACGTCAAACATAACGCCACAAATAAGCCCCCGTAAACGCCCGTAATCCTGGATAGAATTGTTATTGAAATTAGAGCTTTTGTACGGGAAACAAATATATGTACTATTTACCCATATTCTAATAATCATTTTCTTTTCAGAATATTCCTACATCCCCGGAAATTTAACTGAATGTACAGAAAAATGTGGTGGGAATGGTACGCAGCAATCAACATTTGTTTGCGTAGAGGAAGGGAAATCCCCTGTAGATGACTGGTATTGTGGTGATATTAAAAAACCAAGTAATATAGAAAAGGAATGCAATCGTGTGGATTGTCCTCCAAGGTACGAATATTTTTATTTATTGCTGTAGGCAAATGAAATCGCTGGAACCGATTAACCAGTGGCGCCATGAAAGCCACGATTGCTGCCGAACGTAATACCTAATAAATGACGCGGGTTCAAACCCCGGCAAAGTATGGTAAAGACCGATGAACGAAAAAGCCTTCTAAGAGTAATACACGCGGGGTGCCATTGGGCGAGGCACTGTAACCCACAGCCTTCGGAACATGCTCGATAACCTTACCGGTTCCACACCGGATGGATTAGCAAGACGCAAGATAGACCTCATAACCAGATATAATTGTAAACATTGTTAATTACATAGTACTGTGAAATAAAGTTCATTTCATTTCAAAAAAGCGAGTTCAGTATAATCAAGTTTTGAAGCATCCGCATGAAAGAACCAACCAACTCCTGATATACAAAGATCTGTATAGAATGGAAAACTATACGAACTATTTTGTCTTGGTCGAAAAAGCGCGGTATAAAGTAGACTTGGATCGTTCCAGTAGTAGTAGTAATAGTATGGTAGCTGCCCTGGGTGATGGCGGAACTCTCGATTTTTGGCTTCGCTTTAGTCCCTCACCATATGCAAGCAAGATGTTCGGACAATTGTAGACCCCTCAACTGTAGTCATGGTGAACCGTTTATATGAGGATCATGCTTGGCAAGAGGAAAAGTTATGACACGTCATACATGCGATAACTAAGTCAAACAAGAAAAAATTGTCAAGGTTTAGCTAAGCACTGAGTGTTTGATAGATGTCTTTTGGCTCTATAGGTCCTGATTGCGATAAATATTTCAACTTGAATTCTTTTGCAGATTTGACATTGGGCGATGGAGTTCTTGTTCTAAAGCTTGTGGCATTGGTGAAAGATCAAGAAAAGTTTCTTGCGTTGTTCTTCAATCTGACAATACAATAAAAGAAGTTTCCTCATCTTTGTGCAAAAATCAAAATGGCGGAACTTTTTCATCTACAACCAATGAATTGATTGACCACGATCATACTATACCGGCCAACAGAGAACCATGCTTTTTTGAAGCTTGCCCACAATGGAAAGCTGGAGCTTGGTCATCGGTAGGTTTTATATCCAAGCTTCCTAATAGTGCACTGCCCTGCGAGGAAATTTAGACTAAAACATGTCGCCGCCAAGGCGCGGTCGGTCCATCTGTGGCTCAATCTTGACAAACTAGAATTTTTGATCGAGTACAAGTAAGGGTTATACGCACATAGTTGGCGTTGGTAAAGAGACCTAGACAGTGCTATTCGACATAGCCCTCCCACATTATTTGAGATGTTATATCTGTTTAGGGCTGGGCAGATCCGAATCGTGCGTAGTCGGAATTATAATTGATCAATTATCAAAATATTGAAATCTGTAACTTGTGTTTTTCTAGTAATATTTAAAAGTTCCATTTAATTTTAATTAGGTTTTTCCATGTTCTGTCAGAAAAATTGATCGGACAAGACACGGATGAATCGCGCCGTCAAGGGTGTTCAGGGCTGATTCGAATAATTTGTTCTTAAAATCGATTGGAATCGTCGAATTGAACTCGCCAAAATAATAATAACCAAGCCGCCTAGAAACTAAAAATATATTTTAAACGAATAGACAATTTAACTGAAATAGTGCTTTTTGCTCGATTATCGATTCGGAAATAATAGAATATTTAATTTGATAAGAACAGGTATTCCAAATGTGTTCGACTTGAGATTATTGATGCCTGACTTGAGATCTATGATGTATTTGATAAATTTTCTGATGAATACTCGTTTAGAATAAGAAAAGTAATGGTTTCGATGCTAAAACTGAAAGTTTCTGCTGTAACTTAACTTAAATGCGTCAAATATAGACTAAAACATATGGCGCGATGGCCCAGTGGTTAAACGTGTTGGCTCGGGTTCGAGTCCCGACGAGTCCGGCTCGTTAGTCCATGCCCACCACTCAATCTATGCTGTAATAACTTGGTCAGGCTAAGTCGAACAGAAAAGATCATATCTTTTCGGCAATTCTTACCCTGTTCGTATATAAGTGGCCGCTAGTCTATAGCCTTGGGCAAGGTGATCGACTCCATGTAGTGACTATAAAAAAAATATTTCATCCTTAACCTTGACTTCCATGCATCAGCTGAAATGACGCATTTGAGTATGTTTTTCCAAATTTTTAAAAACATTAATATTAAAATAATATTCACAGTGCGGACATAAATGTTATGGACGCGGAACCAGTATTCGAGTACGAAGAATATATTGTTTGGATGCAAATGGTACGAAGGTATCAAGGAATGAATGTCGACAATCTTCTAGACCACGACGGTATGTTCGATGACGTTCTTTTGTTATTACACTTCACACCATTACTTATTTATTATTATACATCTGTTTTCGACTCAAAATTTTAATCCTCACAAAATTTTATTATAGATATATCAAATATTTTAAAATATAGATTTTTTTTCCTTTATATTTGAGGAAATTTTTCTAAATAAACGTAAATTCGCAAAGCACGGAATGATTTTTTTTCCAAATGCTTTCATTTCTGAGGTCAAATCACAATAGACTATGTTCATTTTTTATTGAAATTCACTAATAGCACAGCTTAATAACAGGGAAACTTGGATAATCCTACTGAAGGTATTTTATAAGGAATGTGGTAGCAGTGGTCATTCTTTTATTGTATTGCAAGTCACAAATTTGCATGATTTACTTTGAAGAAGATCTTGCATCAGAAGACAAAAGATATAATATCACTTGCATAAGCAGTTTCTATTGAATTACGGTCGCTGGTACCACTTTGTAGTGTTTGTCACTTCATTTTCTTTGTTACATGTTAGTTTGTCAATTTATTTTGCGTTTTCTGGCATAACTTAGGGTAAATTTCTATGATAAAATTCTTGTACCCTGATAACGTAATTGCTATGGTAGATATATGAACGCGATATTTTTGCTTCCATAATATAAATGTGACCGCAAAGCCTTTCGCAGTATCTTTGAATCTAACATCATGTATATTCACCCGATCGTTTTCGCGCCTGATAACATAATTAATGATGACGTCACGTTTTTCTCCACAGGCGAGATCTTTGTTTGACTAGCAGATGCGAACCGGTTTGGATAGCAAGTCGTTGGTCATCGTGTTCACATAGTTGTGGAGAGGACGGGATTCAAACTCGTATTCTTAGTTGTGTTTTCAGAGGCAACAGGCGACAGAGGGCTGGATCACTCTGTACTAAAGACACAAGACCACCTGTGACGTCACAATGTAACAGGGAGAAATGCAATGTTGGTTAGTAAAATTTCATCGTTTAGAAAATCAGAAGTAAACTAACATATCCAAGGTTTTGTTAGCTTTTGTTAAATTCGTATAAAATATTTTATAACACTGGACTTCATTCCACCAGGCTATAGACAAAATACAAACATATCCCTAAGTATAGTGTAAATGTCATTAAAACTCACTATTTTTAAAAATTTTCCTAAAAATTTTGTGGCGAATGGTCATTTTGTTATCCATCAAATACGACCAATTATTGTGGCAAATTATAAATATTTCCATGCAACATATAAAATGCGCAAAAAAAGTACCATCTAAAGATATCAAATCAAATTTTTCTTGATTGATTGTTTCATGATTTTCAAAATTATTGCATTATTGTTTAAATTAAAACATATTTCATTATTTTTGTCTGATTGTTCTTTTTTTCTCAAAATTAATATTATTCTTGTTTTGCTCCAGGTCCCAAACCGCCAGCTCCGATTTCGTCAGGTTTGTGATTTTTTTTGTTAATTTTCATATCGAAAGTCAAGAATTTAGAAAAGTCTAAGATCGTTTTTTATGCCTAATTGGTCAGCTTAGTGGCAGCATAATTTGTCTAAAATATTTTAAATACTTTATAGATATAGATAATCTAAGCAAAACTCATTTTGTCTCCCTATACGCAAGCAATATTGGCCAAACACATTCTAACTCTTTTGCTATTAAGTGGCCTTCAGTTGGTTCCTTTTATGTACTGTATACCGGAGGTGTGATAAAATAGGGATTAACCATTCTCTTGTTCACTGCAAGTGTTCCTCAACCATCAGGCGACTGAGTAACACAGAAAAATCTATTAAGCGTCATCCCCTTGGTAAATCGTTGGCGTTATGTGCAGTATTGTTAACGTGTACATCTGCATCGATCGAAAGTTGGAAATAAAAAAGATTAACTGAAGTTTTGAATTATCATTGATTCGAAGAATTCTTATCAAAATGATTTTGGACCTTTGGCGCCATGTTTTTCATTTTGCAATACAAATAGTGGTCGACTATGGTCGAAATTCACCTTAAGCAAGGCGGAAACAGTACCCGAAAAGAACTCTCTAGCTGTCATTTATCGGCCGGTTTATGAGCGCAATGGCCTAGTTAACACGTTGGCATCGCAGTTAAAATATCTCGGGTTCGAGGCCTGGCAAGTCCGGCTCGTTAATCCACACCCACCACTCAACCCAGGGTGTAATAACTTGTGTATGCTGAGCCGAACAGGAAAGTCCAATCTTTTTACCAAATCTAACCCTGTTTGTTAATAAGTGTAGTGGCTTTATGAATAAAAAAAAAAAATTATAAGACAAACGCAACGAAATGTAGGAACAACAACTTCATGCCTTCATGTAAATAGTTTTCCTAAACTGCTTTAATTTTACTAAAAGTACGAGCTTGTTTTACAGGTCTTTGCGTCGACAAATCTCGTTTCTGTTCGGTAGCTCAATCATCAGGCTTATGTGGTTTTTACAAACATCTTTGCTGCAAGACATGCAGATGACATCATCAATAGACAATGACGTCATACTTTATGCTATGACGTAAACAACAAAGTGCCTGGCGCGATTCCAGTAGCTATTTTAATTTGCACACCAGGCAGTATTTCCAAGAATGGGGGAGGAAGTAACTTATCACATCTGTGTTAAAAAAAAACTTCTGTGTAAACAGCCCGATCAAAAGTTCTTTTTTCAAGCAAGGGCCACTGATGGCCCGCGCCTCGTCCATACTTTGTTTGGCATATTATATCGGTTTGTCGAAGTGGTTGGTATATGGTTAACAGAACTACATTCTGGTTTGAATTTGAACGATAGGAAGCAAGGCAGCGGATCTCATGGAGACATGTTGATCTCATAATTAATGTTTGCACTTCCCAGTTTGAAAATTTTAAATAAAAAATAAATTTTTAGGCATGAGGCACTGATGGCTCGCGCCGTCAAGGCGCGGGCCATCTTTGACAAGAAAATATATTTTTGATGGGGTTTTGGCGTTCGGATCTTGTACCTATGTTGTCGTATATTATTCTTATGGTGACCTAGCGCAGAAGCAGTCGATCAATTTGGACTAATCATACCTATCAAAGAAATTCAATTTTACATCGAGGATAAAAACAAATATTGCCTTCTTACGAAAAAAAGGGGTTGGAACGGATAGTATTTTTGAGGGTCATTCCATTTTACCTTGTATCACATTGGGTGTAAGGGCTGTGTGCTATGAATATCGGGTTATTTTCAGCAAAAAGGTTCGCATTTGTATTGCGAACCTCCTTTTCTGTTTGTACATAAATTAGGATATGGTTTGAAATTCATAATGATAATGGACAAGACAACTATGATAAACCAACGCTTAATAAATGGTACCAAGTAGCAAAGCGGTCAAGGCACTGACTAAACGCCCAACAAGATACCATTGCCTGTTTTAATATTGCTGTGAGATAGGCTATAATGAAGATGTTTTCAGTGGGATCATTTACTCACGGGTGACGAAGAACCCCCTCCCCGCCCACTTTATAGTTTTCGTTTACTGAAGATCTATGATTTTTCATGCATGTGCTTTTGCGAAATTTCTCTAAATGCCTCTTTATGCTTGCTACCTCGCTATTTCTCTATCTTTCTATCTATCAATGCAAAATTCTACTTACGCAACAGCCAAAAGCAGCTCTAAGTTCAGGCGTGCTTTTGAAAACCTGTACAAATGTTCTATCCATAATTCAACAATTTTTTTTTAAGATAAAACCTATTTTGTGTCTTGTAGAGGCCACATATAACGCCGTAAAAGCGCGTCCTTTCTGCGGCCGTTTGGCCAAAAATTGTCGTTTTATTTATCAGTAGTGGTGTGGGTCAAATTTTTTCCGATGAAAATCCGGAAATCAGTCCGGTTTCCCAAATAGGCCTATTCTTTATATTTCCATTTACGCACTTGTTCATGAACAAATAGTTCTCGTTAAAAGTACAAAGATTTTACACAATTATATTGTTCCATAATTTTGTTTTTTTACCATTTTATTTTTGTAGTTATTATTTGTATTGATTTTGTTTCCATTTTAATATTCTATAAATAAACAAATAAATTTTGGACTAACAAGGAAACAATGATGCATTCAGAGGCGGACTAAGGAATTGCTTGCAGATATATATTTACGAAAGGTGCCTGTGATCATACGGCAAAAAGGGACATTAGTAAAAAACGGTCACAGAAATCCCAATATAAGTTGCTAGAGGATCCGTATAGTCAAACTGGGAAAGGGAATCTTATTATTTCAATAAAATACGGACTCAGCTTTACAAAAAGAAAATTTATGTTGCTTTCGTCTTTTACAGCGTGTTGATAATTCCGACAAAGCAAATACAAAACAATTATACACTAACAAAATAGACGACATCATGTTAGGTCTTTGACCACTGCGTCTCCGGCGAAGTCGTTGATTTTGTTTACACGGGCCGCACATCACGGGTCAAAATGCTCATAATCACGAAAAACTCGAGTCGAATTTAGTGTTGGCAAATATAGGTAAAAGTACCTAGCATACTTAGTTCACTTTCTAAGTACTATTACCTAGTTTCAAATATATAACTTTTCTGTTTGAAATTTTACCTAGGAATTTTACAAGTTGAAATAGATAAACTTAACTAATCCTCAACTTGATACATGGTTCAAAAAACTAGGTACCTAGTATAAGAGACTAGGTAAATCATATTTGCATTATAAAATAAACTTTCAAAATAGACTATTTGAAGATTTTAAACTTGAAATCTATAAAAAATGCCTTAATTGCAGGCAAAGGAAAATTACCTAGTTTTGCTGGTTTTCAATATTGCCTCTACCTAGTTTGAAAGTGAAACTAGGTTACCTAGTAATACTTTACCCAGTTTTGTTATGATTTTGTTTGACAAAATCGCAGTGGTTACAGTTGCCACCGTGATCACACAATATTTAAAGTTTGAAGAATTAAATTGGCTACAGAGATAGCAGTGGTAACATGGGTCGCGATGATCATGGAGGTCACAGTGGGCAAATACATGCAATATTAATAATAGAAAGAATCGCAGTTGTCACATGGGTCGCAGTGTTCACACAATATAAATAGTTGAAAAAATTGTAGTGGGCCCGGATGTAGCATTGGTCACAGAGATCGCTGTGGTCACTGTGGTCGAGCGACCACTCCGATTATTTTAACCATCAATATTCTGTGAATAACGTCCTTGTGATAACTGCGACACCTGTGGCCATTGCGAACCTTGCGGTTAATATGACCTATTTAACTATCTATATTGAGTGTCCACTGCGATCTCTGAGATTCTATCAACTATTATTATTGTGTAGCCACTGCGACTATTCAACTATTAGTATTGTGTGACCACTGCAGTCTCTGTGACCATTGCAGTCCCTGTGATCATTGCGACCCTTGTGGCCACTGCAACTCCTGAGTATCCTATTGGGCCTACCGGTACCGGTGTTCGTGAACAACGACCTTCCGCGCAGCTATCGGATCGTTTTTGCCTAAACATATGTTATACTTTCAAAATCTTGAGTTTTAATCCCGGTCTGGCTAGATTTGTCGGCATTCTGAATAATCAATTAAAAAATTGACTGAATCTTGTTGAATTCCGGTAAGTAGTTGTTATGATTATTAAATTGTTATGATTATTAAATTCCAACAGTAGTAAATCCCTTACGTCTAATATTGCGAAAAATAGCAACGTATTTTTTTCTCATGCACAGTTTCCTCCGAGTCCATTTTTTCGCTTGTGTTTCAACTTTTATCAGTGTGTGTGTGTTTGGTTCCCCCTCATGTTATTTTCATTTTTGTTGGGGGAGCGGTATTGCATGTTGTGTTTGGCGGAATTCGGTAATATTTATGTAATTTTTTTGAGGTAAGCAAACACTTGTTACTTTCTTCGAATGTTTTTTTGAAACTTATTCCCTGACACGTTTTAAACTTTATACTAGGTTTTTTTGGCTTTCCTAATAACTCTGTGTCGACAGAGATTTCGAAATACTTATGTCCATAAGTAGGCCTACGCCCATGCAGTCCTCAACTAAGGTGCTTCAGTAGTTTATATGATATTTGCGGATGCTTACAAATTTTCTATTGAGTCAATTTATGCGTAAAATAGGGAGAACTGAGTTTTTAACTCTGCTCAAGTCAACTCAGCCCTACTACCCGAACACGGTGACTCGGTGAGAAATCCAATAACGCTTTGTCACTAAACTTATTCAAGCGTGTCGGATTATTGTGACTCATCAAATTTTTAGAGCTTTTATTCCTTTACAAACTTAATTCTGGAAGAAGGGGCGCATCGTAAGTTGTTGATTCATATCGTTGTTAATCATAGTAACTTGTACATTTTACGTTCGTTTAGTCAGCTATTATATTTTCAAAAAATATGTTTGTGAAATTAAAAAGATTGAATGTTTTGTTAAATAAGTTAATATAGAAGTTTTTGTAATGAAACAGCGTGCGACATTATCGGTAACGTTACCTGTAAACTGGATGTAATGTCTGAAGTTACCATTCCGAGTTTGATGGTGTGATGTATATCATGGAATGCGCATTTTGAGCGAAAATTTTTTTGCCTTGTACCATCAATAACTGGCAGTAATGCTTATAAGGCAATCTCATTCCAGGTTGTTTTTATCAATGCAATTGTCAAACTGTCATTTGGGTACAGTATTTTTTTCTTAATAAAATTCGCTTAGAGCAAGGCTGCAGGAGACTAATCATATTTGAAAAGTTTTCTGGTTGATGCAAGTTTTAAAGCCATGTAGATCAACACGATCAATGGGAAGGCAAGGAATTCCAAAGTTTAGATAGCCTGTTTTTGGAAGAAAACTTCTTGCATAAACTGTTTGTGACATTAGGGAACCTCCACAGTGTATAACTTAGCTGTGAATTGGTAGCCAATCCAGCGAACCAGTTGAAAATTTCGGAGGAACGAGAGCAGAGAGCTCTCTTGAACAAAGACCAATAATATGCCCGTAAAATAAACAAAGTGAGGCAACATTGTGATGTGCTAAGCTTAGCAGACTGGAAGAAAGTTTAGGGCCAATCATATTGATCACACACGTTCAAAAAGGTCAAGAACGATGTCAGCGGCACTACCCCAAATGCTGAATGTGACAGCAATACTCCATGCAGGGTTGATTTAACCAGAATTCAGGTTTCATAAAACTTTGTTGCCATTTTTCATACAAGCTTGGGCTAATATAAAAATTCCCCATGCAAGCAACTAATCCTGGTTCGGATGAGATTATTCTGCCAACTTGGCAGAAAGTTTCGTTTCATTATTATCCTATGGGAGAGGATGAAAAAGACTGGGGTTTTCCTGAATGTTGTCAAAATTAAAACTGGCAGAATATATCCATCTCAACCATAGCAATACCTGAATAGGGCACCAATGCTAGAGGCGCAGATACCAATGCTGTGATTGAAATTTATGCCCAGTGTCTTGCCACTGTTTTACCAGATTGGTCACATTCTGAACTTGTTTTTCGTTCCTTGTGCAAACCAATTACTGACGTCATGACAGCCCTGCCGTGTTCGTTATGGTTTTTTTTAATATGAATTTTTGACTTGATTAACTTTTTTACGAGTGTTTACTATGTTTTATTAAAAGGAGTATGCGTGTAAATAACATGTCGCACCCCAATTAATTATATCTTGCACATGCAAGATCTTGTCGAAAACTGCAATCTTTTGCAGATTAGACGTCATGGACATTCACAATTGTCACATTCTTTTATTTCACGCCTCATTTTTAAGGAAACGTGGCAATTATGGCCATGTTTTGAACATAATTATAGCTTGCACAAGACACTCCGAAATCTTTAGAGCTCGCTTCATATTGCATGTACTTTTTACCTGCGTAACGGTGCAGCTTCATTATTTCTCATGGCAATATCGCACAAAAGTACTCTCTGAAGTGCAAAAGTCCCTGCTTGTCTAACCATAAACTATGTCACGCAGATAATGAAATTTTGATCAAGCTTATTAGTATCTAAGCTGTAAGCATATGGCATTGTTGAGTCTCCCAAAATGGGAAATTTTTAGGATATTTTGATATGTGGTATTTAGCTTCATGAGACCTGAATAATTGATCATGATAAATCATAGATTTACTTTCAAATTTTTATTCTATGATCATCAATGCTCCGCGTGTAGCATAATAGTTACATACAGTAAAGCTTTAAAAAAAATTAGAATGCTTTTCTTATATTTGACATACATATACCCCTATTTTCAGGAGGACATCCGCATAATTCACAATCATGTCTGACGCGGAAGGGTAAGTTGAATAGATGTTGTTTACTTTTTTTATATTATTTAGAGACCACGCATTCGCTATTAATAAAGATGAAGATTGTGGCAGAAATTCCAAGATTTCATTTTGTGATTTTTTTCTGGCTTGAATATTTGGTTTCTATGAAGTAACAGAAGCTGTTTTTTTTGGGTTATCTGAAGCTTTCATGTTGTGTTTCATAGATATTAATTTAGCTGTACGAACATGGTGGAATGAAGCTACAGAACATTGTTTTTTTGGTAGTCTGAAATGTTTGTGACCAAGGTTTCAAAACTATCAACACTGCAATTTCATAATAGTGTCGATAATATTGTACATATACTTTTCGTGCAGATTGGTTGCTACCAGACACTCGATAATGAAATAATGACTATTTGCTATTGCGTCTGATGGAACCCTTTTTTCTTTGTGTGTGGAGTGGCTGTCAATACGCCAGTCGGTTAGAATAATAATAATGTCTGTCTTAAATTTCCATTAAGATTATTTTCTCCCATACAGAGATGATGTTCCACAAGCAGCTATCAAACAAGAAATAACTGGCGGACCAATGGATTTGAATTCGGCTTTACAAGAAGTGTTGAAAATGGCACTTATACACGATGGTCTTGCTCGTGGACTTAACGAAGCTGTCCGAGCTCTTGATAAAAGACAGGTAATATTTATGTCGAAATTTGCATGTGTCACAGTGCCTGTATCAAATTACTAGAGCTATTTTACTGTGGATAGGGAAGGGATGTTCTTAAGCTGGAATTCTCTGAACCCTTGCAAACATGGCGGGGGAGCGGACAGCAGAGAACCTGCGATTAGCAAATGTGAAGCACGGAAATAGCCTAATATTTTGTATGATATGTGAAGGATTGGTAGCTTGTGATGTACCGGTATTTTTATAATGAAAATGCGGGTCAATGATTTATAATTAGGAAAATAACCAAAACCTAATCTCAAGCGTATGCCGACGGTCGACTGTGTCACCGTGGCACTGTTTATCTATGAGCCCATTGCATTTTGGTAACAAGTTTTTACAATGTAAAAATTGAATACAATTTTAAATACTGGAATTGAAATGATTTAAGTATGAATTCAAAATTTCTGCATACCTATATACAGTGTTGGTTTCAGTAGATGTAAATCAATCCTCTGAATAATTTACAAGTCTGTTACTTCTGCATAAGCCACCAACGTATTTATGTCTACCTCAGCGCATATGTTAGTAATGCTTTGGGCGTAAACAATGGGGTTCCTTAGGCCAATCCAATCCCATTTGTTCTCTTTTTAAAACTGTTTTCTGGAATGGTCTGGAATAACTTTTTGTATGTCTCACATTTCATCGTCATTGGCAATCCGGTCTTTTTCTCAAATAGTTCCATTGGATATCAGAAATAATAAATTTAATATCTTGTTTTATAGGCTCATCTTTGTGTTCTTGCCAATAACTGTGATGAACCTGGATATGGAAAGTTGATCGAAGCATTGTGTAATGAGCATCAGATCAATCTTATCAAGGTAAATTCTTTCACGATCAAATCAACTCATTTTTGTGACCAAAACAAAGTGAAAAATGAAAGTCGCAATCAGAAGTGCTTTTTTGGATGGATCACATCTTTTGTTGGGGTGGTTCATCAGCGATCCAGACTGCATAAAATGTTCTGCTTGCCATTTATTCACTGCGACAAGTGATCCATTGCAGACTCGTACTTCACAAATATGCTGTGTGGGTACGGTCCTTTAGAATAGTTCTAGCTCTAACTTTTTTTCCTGTGTGTTGTAAGAGGAGACTAAAAGAAAACAAAGGAGTGGTTGATGGTTTTATCATTGCCCAGGTCAGATACCATTCACTGCACTTCACCGTGATGGTTTAGTTCTGTATGGTATGTTTTACGCTTAAAAGAGTGCAGTTGCGGGCACTTCATAATAATGTAGTAGCTCATTGCCGCAGGCTGATAGCTTCTTTCAGGCCCTGCTTTCGTCCTCAAAGCAAACTTCTTTTAAGAAAAAGTGCATGCTTGAATTTTTTTCTGATATGGATTACAATTTTTCTGGTTGTGAATATTGTAGATATTGAAATTGAATTTTGACTAATTAACGAAATGTATAATAACAGGTGGACGACAACAAACAACTTGGTGAATGGGCTGGTCTTTGTAAGATCGACAGAGAAGGAAAACCAAGAAAAGTTGTCGGATGCAGCTGTGTGGTTGTGAAAGTATGTTGGATTTATTTTATTCACTTGTAAAGTCCCAATTGGAAATATCTTTTGTTAAGCATGAGCTTCTGAAGATCAGTGACCTATGCTTAACAATAACAAAACATGTCGTGAAAAAGTTTCTGACTCTGGTAAAAGGTATTGAATGACATATTATCTATTTTTCAGGATTATGGCAAAGAAACCCAAGCGCACGACGTCCTGATGGAGCATGTTAAGGCTTCAAAACACTAAATTATGATGGTGTAAAATAAAAATAGCAAATGTATTCTTTGTGTACTCTGTATAGTTGGCAAGCTTTTTGCGTTTAGTGGTGCATTTATGAGCCGGAAACAAACTTGTTTGTGATTATCCGTGTAGCATAAAATATCTAGCAGGGTCAACACGCTGTCGTGGAGGGATGTCGTTCAGTTAGTTTACCAGTGATTTTCGACAGCAGATATCAGGAATGTGCACCACTGGTGGGTATACAGCTAAAACGCGCGAGTACCCAGGAAATTGTATTCAGAACGTCGGTAAGAGGCGCCAGATAATGTATTTAGATTTTACCGTCAAACGCACGAACAAAAGGATGGAAAAGACAGTAAAACACTAGCCTAAAGTCTGCGTTTAGCCACTTAGTTCGCAGAAAACATGCATTCCACAACAAAAAACATCCCTTAATTATTCGGGCTTTACTTTCGATTCGTGCAGTGTCATTCTCTGACACAAAAAAATCAAGAGTGCATAGCCAAGGTGAATGTTGTGATGGCTACATAGACCCTTTTGGGAATCCGGGCCGTTTTTTTATACGAAACCGGGGAAGCCTTTCTAATATTGCTTGACGCCTGTTCCGTGATAGATCCTACGTGCGATACTGGAAAAACTACGCGAGAGTGAGCAAAATTGGTTGAAATGTTCCGATAACAAAATCTCATTGGGTAAAACTAAAGCATAGATGTTGACGGGTTAAAAAAAAAAATAGCATGTTTCAAATACAAAATGCAGTCCATTATTTTATGAAGTGTTGCTACTGAACATTGCCTGCTTGTGTTTCCACTTCACCAACTCCGACATCTCCACGAATTACAAACAGCGTGTTAAGTTTGTGATTGGTTCTTATTACACTTCTCATGCATATAATCAAGTGCCCTTGGCCGGAAAGCAATCGTAAACTCTATTTTGGCGAGTGAACAAACACGTCCGCTCGCGGCGACAGCTTGAGAGCAAATGAACTTGTTAATAATGAGAAAAGACCTCTTCCATTGTATACCAGGGCAATATTTTTTAAAAGTTAAATTTCATTCCCCGAAACCGGATTAATTTCATTGCGAGTATTTTTTCGCCTTCGAGCTTGTGCGGTATAGGCCCAATTCCACAGAAAACCAAGTTGTCCACAAGGGTAGGATTTCATTTTTATCCTGCGGGAGAGGGAAGGCGAGACTACAGATTATTCATATGGCGAACCACGACCTCTCGTGCAGATGACCGTTCCGAATCGGGATGAAGGTTTTCTGTCTTATCATATTTCTCATTTTTTCTGTGCATAGGCCTGGGGCGACTTACAGAAGCAGATTGCTAATTGAGGTTTGCGGGCTCGTCCAAACACAGTCATCGGGAACTTTGCGAAAAATACGCATATTGGAATTACAGAAAGAGCTGGCCTGCCACGATCATAAAGTTCAGTCTTTTTCGGGAGACAGGTAAAGTGCTCGGACCCAGTTTTGTAAAAATGTTTATGAATTCTTACTGTAAGTGTAAGTTACTGCCACAACGAAAACGTTCGCAAGCCTCGATTCATAAACTCTTAGTCATCCTGACATTTCATTTACATCGTCCTGTACAATCATGAGTGTACCATGAAAGTCGGTATGAAATGATTGGATCTGACTGGGTATCTAAATTTGGGGATTGGTTGGACATCGTTCGCAAGTAAGGGGCCCAGGGGTGGTGGCATTTTTTATTCTACGTAAGCGTTCGGTATTCGAGAGAAATTAATTTCATAAGACCCACTACAACACCCTGTGATTGTGAATCAACTTAAAAATCGTTTCGTTTAACTTAAATGCGTGGTTTGATATTTACTTTTTTAGTACTGCGACAACTAAATTTCAGTCAGTCATGTTTTGTATCGTATATCCCAACCAAAAATTTTATTTTGACAAAAATAAGACGTAGGTGAAGCGCACCTAGTCGGCACGATCCTTCAGTGACTCAATCTTAACAAAAACACAAAATATTTCTGACTGAGATGGGGCTGCCGACGCGTCGAACCTCTGAAGCGCGATGCATTTGTAGCTAATGCTTCACAAAGAAAACTTTTTTGTTGTTCCTACTAAAGTTTTGAAGCTTTGATTGAACATTTTCTATTTCTATCTAGTGTATTATATTTATGGGTACATTAACTTTTATCACCATGATTGATAGCCTAGCCGTCCTAATTGAGAGCTGCTATTTCTTCTTTAACTGTTATTTGTGTTTTCGTACTACTTTAGGAGACTATCATACGATTTGCACCGGCCTCAAATTTGACATCACGCGACAGGCCTGAAATACCCGCCGTGCGAGCATGCATTACAAGCAAGGGTGGTAGTACGGTACGGTACGAAATTTTTATCGTACCGTACCTTTCGAAAATTTTCCGTTCGATACCGTACGATATATTTTTTTGCACATCGTACCGAACTTCGTACCAGTACGAAATTAAGTTAATTAATATTTTTCATTTATCGTACTAAATTTCGTACCAGTACGGAAACAGGTACGATTCGCTAGGCATCAATTTCGTACCGTACCAATTACCAATGTCTAAAAAGCTTTATTTGTAAAATCTGGCCACCGCAAAAAACATCACCAACATCTTAGATCAAAGTGATGCAGTTTTATTTTATGCTATCTGTTTTAAAATCCAGAACAGTAAAAGATAGACGCGGCTGGAGGAGGGTGGGCATATGCTTATGCTCCAATCACTCCCCAATATCGTTGTTCCAATTTATATATATAGCGCATAATATGAGAATCGTAGACTGGAGAATCTGGACAGGTTCTGGCAAGTGGCTGCTGTTTAGGGTGCCCCGTTAGCTCAAAGTGGTGTTTCAAGTAAGCGCTGCTCAATTCTTCCTCCACCAACCAAGAACAGAAAATGAGTAAAAGGTTAAGTCAAAAAAGTCCTATTCGAATCTGGTGTTTGCACGAGAGGTCGTGGTTTGTCGTCATATCGTCAAGCAGTATTCCCTGCTTTTCTCACTCGCAAGATAAAAATCCTATCCTGTCCGAGGCCGGCCCTGAAAAACACCAAAAGTACTCCGAGAAAACACGGAAATTGACTGAAGTTGGATAGTTCGCGTCCTCTACAGTGTTTAGCAATTTTCACAGGCGATCCTTTCCGGCATATTCGCTATTTTCAGGTTTTCTCTGTGCGACTGTGACAAATAAATGCTTATGAGGTCCACCTAGTTAGTGTCCACCAACAATGTTTTTACTGTACTCAACTAACTGTGGTATGTCGATTACGCGACTTTATGTTTTGTCACATTTTATTCAAACAACATTGAATTTCATCCACCTTTATCCTTGATCAAATACACACTTTTGTTTGATTCAACAAACAATTAATTGTGTTAGTTTGTTAACGTGTGTTTGTATGTGGCATATGGAAACGTAAATAGCTCTGTAAATAGTCCAATATGAAAGAAATATTTATTCTGGTGCTCGAAATTTTCATGCCATTTTCTTCGAATGGACAAAAAGCTTCAAAACCATCACCACTGCTATTTCATAGCAGTATTGATGCTTTTAAACCTTTTATGGCAGTTTGGTTGATACTAAGAAATTTATTATTGTTTATCAAGAGATATATCCTGAAATATTGTACTTGCTGAAATTTCCTCTTATGCAACCCATTTCCGAGTAACAGAGCAGTTGAGATTCTGCTTGTCTGACTATTCTTATTTTATTTAGTTTGAAAACTAAAAAGATATAGAGCATAAAATCCGGCTTCCAGTCAATAAATGTTCTGCCTTTTTGTCCGATAATTGTAACACATGGATGCGTAAATTTTCCTCGGTTTTTCAATTGAAACATTTTGGCACCGTCTGATATGAGATTGCTCTTGAATTCCCAAGTTTTGCATATTTGGACTTTAATTAGATTTCGTAGATCAGCGCATGATAGTCACTGAACACTACTGTAAATCGGTTTCTATTAAGACGGACGACGGTACTTGGGTTCTGGTTTCCAGTCTTCCGAAAGATTCACGAAACGATACAGATAGTATTTCGCTTCCACGATTTTGTTTCAGTTATAATTATTTTTAGCATACTTACGAAAAAATAAAATCGGACATTTAGTAGAGTAAATTTTTCAGACATATCGCGAAATCTAACTTCTCAAATCAGACATTTGTTAAAATTAATCCGACAATATATCCACATTAATAAACTTCTCAAAAAGTTTGGATAATAAATAAATCTCGAATCATGTTGTCATATTTATGGAGTCAATACTGATAGAAAGAAGAATTTGGTGACATATTTATTAATATAACGGAAGTTTTTGTCGAATTTATATATATGAAATATCCAGATTCTGCTTAGTCCATATAGCCTAATCATGGTGTAACTTTATTTTATCAAAATTAAGTACG
Organism: Styela plicata; assembly: GCA_963675895.2. NCBI lineage: Eukaryota > Metazoa > Chordata > Ascidiacea > Stolidobranchia > Styelidae > Styela > Styela plicata. The sequence continues at coordinate 7,132,570 of OZ023153.1, read as the reverse complement.
ACGTGTACCCAAATATTGCCAGCTTACGTCACACTAAATGTCGCCATTATAAACATTGGGATGTCGTGAAGTGTAACCTGATATTGAGCGGCTTTGGTTTTTTTAAAAACAGTGGCCCTAGCGTTCTTAACCAAGCGAAAAAACGATTCGCACGGCATGTTAAATCCAGGTGCTTGAATATGTAACTAAACGTCTGTTCAAAAAAAAAGAAATATTTCGCGAGTGTCGGTCAAATACCGACTGCGACTTCCAGGCCCGGTTTATCGTTTGTCCGTAGTTGTGATGAATTAAAGCAAGAACCGTGACCAATACTAGCATTGATCCAACCACAAAAGATAGCAAATGTGATACATAATGGGAGTTAAAGCTAGCATAAACACATGACAGGTCACAAAAAATTCCTATCGGATCAAGTGGGCCTTATTCCCACGCCAAACCAAATATGTTTCCGTGTGCCTGCGCTACCCTAACGTTTTTCCTATGTGTCGGAGAAGGGTTGGTAACCTCATGTGACAAATCCACATCCCTGATGACATAGCACAATACGCATGGGTTGTGACATATCCGCATCCTTGGTGGCATAAGGTTACCAACCCTATCGATGTGTCGCGAGCAGTCGTTAAAAGAGAGCAGAGAATTGGTAGATGTTTCATCATCGTTCAGGGCAGATAAAACTTGCTGTAGTCTATAGCGGGGCAATTAGGTATGAAACATTTTTGCCGCTATTTAGTGACTCCGGTGTTGGACAATACAGTTCGGTGATTCGAGGCACAATTATTTGAATTGTTCGTAAATCGTTTATAGGAACAAAAACTGTAATTTACATTTTGAACAAATTGAAGCTTGGAACGATTTTGATTCGTTTTTAAATGCTTATCGCTAAATAGCAGTAGATACACAACTTTAGAAATGGAATATTACACGCAATTATCACATTTAATATATTATATAATACAATATCACACTTGTATTCCCAAATTTTCGGACTTTTCAGTGAGGTTTTTGAGTTAGGATTGCCACCACAATGAATAAAAAGTATGAATCAACCATTTTGTCATTGTTTTTCTTTGTCGCATTTGTGAATGGACATGGCCGCTTACTTGTCCCGCCTAGTCGTTCCAGTGTTTGGAGAGATGCAGAGACGGAAAAACGATATGAAGGTGTTACAATACCAAAAAACTACAACGACAATGCATTGTTTTGCGGAGGAACCCAGGTAACTATGCCATGATGTAAAAACAAGATTATATCACAATCAGAAATTTTAGTTGGTTAAGCATGTGCCACAGATGGTCGCGATATAACTGTTTTGATAAAAACTTTTCGCTTTGGAATCAGTTTTTTTGTGTGTATTCTTATTTTCTATTTTGTGTGTTATTAATGACATATTTCCGTGTTTCGTATGTTTTGCATTTCTCACTCACCAACAATATTTTTAATTTAACAGAGCATTTGGAAACATAATAATAGTTAATTTTATGTCTTAGCGTTGTCCATACCCTTCAAAAATACCAGCATAAACGCTTTTTCGTCACAAAATGCCTCTTGTCGAAACATACCAACACTGTCAATAGGTCAACCCCCTTTGTGGAGGTAGGAAATCCCAGAAGTTACTTGGAATATGATTTTGATATTTTGTGCTATTTCCGCCACTTTACCTTGATATACGACTACGTTGTTTTTATTTAACGAGAGTTTTTTCCTGCGGTTCACAGTTCGACAGAAAGTTTCCCATTTCATAACAGCAAGTTGAAAATTTGCCCTCTGCTCCCCTTTTCTGATTTTTAACTGGCGGTATCTGTTTACCTGATTTAATTTTAATAAATATATTTCCTTCGAGTAGTCCGGAGCCCCTAATATTTTGACTCACTAATTAAGACCCAGAATGTCAGGTGCGCGAGAAAATTTACTGAATGTGCAATATTCTATGGCATATCTCCAGAAGATAACAATGTCTCGTTTTGGTTCTTTGGTAGTAGCTAACTAGACAAAAAGTTTCAAAATACTTTTGAAACCTTCTTGGCCATCCGCAAAAAATAACACGAATATTTTGGAAGAAAAACAAGATTCTGTCATCCACTAGACCGTTGCTTGATCTAATTGAAAACATTGATCTAGACTCTAATAAAAGCGGAAGGAAAATGTGGTGTTTGTGGTGATAGTTACTACGATCCATCACCAAGAGCAAATGAAGCTGGTGGAAAATATGGTCTGGGATTGATATCACGAAAATACGAGTCAGGTACTAATTGTTGATGTGTTGAATATTGCATTGGGTTAGGATTAGGAGTGGGCAATTCAATTCGATGATTCGAATCGATTAGACTAAAGCTTTCTGCGACTAGACTTCGATTCGCTGATTCGAATCAATAGGGAAACGTTCATAGGAACAAACCTTGCTTTGAGTGAACTAGAATTTTCATACATTAACGACGCAATATAATCGATTTCGGTCGCTAAAATATGACAATAGTTGCTCCTAGACATGTAGTGTGAATTGAAAAATATACACAACAAACTATAAATTTCTCAATTCACAATAGAGACAAATTGTAATACTAAAAATGGGATATTTGTTATGTACATGGAATTAGTGAATCGATTTGAAAAAGTTATTCGAATTTGTAAAACAAGTAAAAAGAGAAAGCGGTGTGAACACAATTTCTCTTTCATATAAATTGGGGTAAATGCATCGCATAATCCTGTCGAAGGCGCATTTTTAAAAACATATTTTTGTTCTATAAACTGATTGAATACAAGGAAAATCTCAATTGTTTTATGTTTTTACTTCTAGGCTCTTGGATTGACGTTACCATACAGATAACTGCACAGCATAAAGGATATTTTGAGTTTAGATTGTGTGATTGGAACCAACCGGAAAAAGTTGTCACTAAAGATTGTCTAGATCGGTATTTCATCCTAAATTTATTTTTCTAACATGGGTAGCTGATGGATCGCGCCATCCAGCAGGGTCACTTTTAGCATGACCGATAGCAGCGCACAATAGGAACAACTGCACTTTATGAGCAGATAGCATTCCATACGGAAATAAAGTGGTATAGTCGGGTACAATAAGTGATATCTGCTTTACGGGATGATCCCAACCGAAAGTTTTATTTTGTCAAGCATGGGCCACTGATGGACCGCGTCTCGTCGACGCGATCCATCAGTGACACATATACTTCTCCAAAAATGCTTTGACGGAATTTTTTCGATAGGGATATACCTCTAGATTCCTTCCTTTTAGTCATATTTTACGACACCGAAATTCCGTAAATCCATTCCGAAAACCCACTACTATTTGGGAACAAGAAGGTAACTATGTTACCTAAACAGTTTTGTTGTCCTCAAAAAATATTTTCCGATTTCGACGTGTATTTACTAATTTCTCCAAATTTTGCTCTTATGCTCTTATTTCTGATTATTTTCTGTTACATTTTACTTTTTATATTATCTTGACAATACATTTCTATCCATTTCTATTTATATTACATTTCTATTTCTGTAATCGAAAAATGTATTTTGATAACCGTAAAACAATTTTAAAACTTTAAAATTGTGGTTGAATGTTACGTTTGGTTAAAGTTTTCTGCTACTTCCTCATCTTTATGCCACGATGAAGGGCTAAAAAAAGGTTAAAACACACATTCCGCAAAATCTATTTTAACGCCGAAAACCAGATTGAAGAACGCTGCATTGGCTCAATGCCATCAAAATTGGATGTATTTATCATGTAAACAAGCCGGGCGGATAGGTGAATGCTAACCATAAACACAGTCTTAATATGGATAATTACGAACAAAAAGTGCTGATATTTTCTGCATTACAAGGGTAGAGAGCAAATTATTTGCAAACATTTTTCTGCTGATGCTCACCAGTTTACAGTTCCTTAAAACAACCCACGAGTTAACCAATTTAACTCCCCTTGTTGATTTTTACTTTTGTATTATCCTAGTCATGTTCTCGAGACTGATAAAGGACTTCAATACAGCGGAATCACTCGCACAGGGACGTACATTGTCAAAGTAAAACTACCTGATGGCTTGACTTGTAGTCAATGTGTTCTACAGTGGAGATACCACACAGGTAAAGTATCGCATAGGTGAATATTTTCTTAATACTGCTTCATACAAGGCTCATTTTCATATCAATGAGTCCCAGCATTTAGGTTCGTCGTGCCATTAGCATTAAGGCTTTCAAAAAAGATTGGTTCACTTTCGACGTTTTTGCATGATTAAAGTAATTAGCGTAAGGAGTCCAGTAAAGTTTTTACCAAATTTTTACGTTTTTACCGGTAGCAATAAAAAACAGCATATTTGGGCTTCAGCAATATATAAACCTTTTTGTCCAAATTTATATAGCGCTGTGGTGCGATACATCTTTAGCTTATGCGTGACAAAACCGTTTCTGCTTTCGACCAAACGCCAAGTTTATTTCACTTTGTCGTTTCAGAATAAAAATGGCTGGATCCCCAACCATATATTGTACAGTTCGTCACAACTAATGTGTTGTCAAGCTTCTAACACTGGCGTACCGAGTCGCTCATGCTTGACAAAATAAGTCTTTTTACTGATGGCTACTTCCGAGCTGTTTCAAGTTTTATTTTAACAAAGATGTGCTGCTGATGTATTACATGATGGCTCCCACCTAGTAATTTTATTTGGTCAAGAATGAGCCACAGTGACCCATTCTTTAGAAGACATGTTTGATCAATATTTTTCTGACTGGAAACAAGCCTCACTGAAAAGGATTTATGTTTAGGAAATTCATGGGGTTGTGAAGCTGGCGTATGTGGACTCGGACTTGGTTACCAAGAAGAGTTTTATGGTTGTGCTGATGTTGAAATATCTGGCAACGAAGAAGTGAGTTCATGTTATTTAACTCAGCCAACCGTGTAGTCCTATCGCGAGAATACAACCAAATTTCTAGATCCATGAAATGACTTGGGTTAAACTTCAACTTGCAACTATTGTGTTCTGATGAATTTCTGAAACTCAACTATCTACAATCATAATTTCCTAGAGGTAGTTTAATTTTTGTCATAATAAAATGATAAATTTCGCTATACAACTATACGTCAACTATTTGTGTGAGCGATTAAAATCCTTGCGTCTATTTTTCCGCATTTGTTGCTCGCAGGCCTGCGTCCTTAATACCATCTCTATTAACCAGTAGGCTACTGCCCGCGAAAGGTATAACTATGTTTATATATATGCTTTCCTGACATATCTAATCAAAGGAAATCTTCCAGTGGTATCTCTCATTTGTCTATTTGTCTATTTGTTGTTGTGAAAACCTAAAACGCTTCACTATTCTTCGTAGAAAATTAAAGAAAAATAAATTTTCTTACTAAAACGAGCGTCTGTCCGAAAATCATAAATAGGCCTTTATCCTTCGTCGTTCGTAAAAAATACGTATTCACAAACTCTTGGTGACTGATTAGGGCAAACATAGAATAACGGGGGCAATATTGGAGTTGTTGGTCCGCAAAAATGTTTGCATTGCCGTTTGCGTGAGTTGAATAAAGTAGCTTTCTGTGCTAAAACACATTCTAGGTGTTATTGTTTTTTGTTTGACTGGTTGTACTATTATTTGTGCTTTCACCCTCGCCCTGCATGCATGCATTATAAGTGTTGCTGCTCAAACAGCATCTCAGTCGATTTATAGGAAGCGAATATGTGTCAGATTTCGAGATATTTCATTTCGTCGTGCGTAAGACTCGACTTCGACTTGTGCCAAAGTGTTTGTGGCTCCCATCTGAAAAAATTCGCCGATCCGTTCGTTGGGCGACGGTCTACATGTCCGCAACGGAGGATTTCTACGGACAATAGAAAATACCCCCCTGGCTTATTTGAACTATTCAAAGTCCTTTGTCTATAATAAATACTTCGGCGAGACCTTATACATACTGGCACAGTTTTTGTAGCTTACACTTTCCCCAACTTTTACTTATCTTCCCTCAATATGTTAAGTGTTTGCCTGGTGACATGAATTTGAACAAACTTTTATATATTTTAATAGCATAGTTCCACAGTTTCGGCAACAACTTCTACTACCACCCCCATGATTTCTTCATCCAAATGGACAAGAACGACAACTACGCGACCGCGACCTGTAACAGGAAGGGTCGAACCACCATCACACCCTTGTGAGGTACGATCATATTACTATTAATAGTAATCTATTTGATTTCAGGTCATCTTTCAAGAAAGCTTATAGCTTTCTTTTTATCTTACTTTTTTCCATCATGTTATGCTGCGACCATCTGTTCTGAGAACATGATATCAAGACGCATATTATATGCTGGCTAGAGAATGCGCCCCCTGCACTAGTCTCTGAATATTATGAAATGAAAAATGCCTTCCCAAGCGCCATGGATGTGACTTTGTTTGTTGTAATATAGCATCCTTATTGTATTCTATTCTCAAATATTTATTCTGATAATTTCTTATTTTAAAGGGAGTTAATTATGGCCGACTGTATAACTGGGACTGCAATTCATTCTATGTGTGTTTGCGAGGGTTTGATAAACCGTTTGTCACACCTTGTCCTGCTGAATTAGTTTTTGATCAAGAACATGAAACATGCAACTGGAAATTTCTAGTTCCAGCTCCGTGCGGTGTAAGTATCAACGAATATGCAACTTATGGTTGACTAAATATGTTATTTCAACTTGAAACACTGTGTGATACTACAGTTTGTAACTTTTGGTACAAGATACCGAGCACATACAGCATTTGAGTTTTAGACACTGCTCGTAGAAGCCCGCTCTTTCTGCGGAAAACTTTCTTCATACAATGTCGGATGACTTTTCCCCATGCACATACTGCTAAGTATGAACCCAAGTCAAACTGGTCTTTTTAAGGAAAAAATTGTTATAATTAAGTAAAACTCGTTCAATTTTCAACTGAAATGTTGGACATGTATTTGTGAGGAGTGGACGAGACAGTGAGAGGTTCAGTTCCATATAAAATATAGTTGCACTTATATCACAGTTATGATGCTACATTCTGTAAGTGCTTATTGTCGTGCGGTGGTGGTGAACTTTAGTTAGCTTATATTCCGACCTTGCCTTGGTGGAATTTCATTAAAAAACACCAAATTTTAATAATGAGAAAGTAACGTATATCAATTTTAGGATTCTCATCACGCAGCTGAATGGAGATGAAGATTCACGAAATTACAGAAAGGTTCACATAATTCATTTACCTCACGACTATGAAATAAATTGATCTACAGTATAATACCAGTTAATATGAACACGGTATTTATTTAGTGTATGCCAAAACAATTTGCTTTGAAATAGGGAAAGAGTGATTTGCTAAGCATATAACAGGACATTGGCTTTTTGGTTCAATAACGAAATATTTGGTATACTAAGTGCTTTTACTGGAGGTTAGTTAGAAGTGGGGCTGGGCAAATCCGAATCATTTGATATTCGAATCTATTTCGAATAATTTTTTCGAATCTGATCGAATCACTAATTCCATGTAAATAAGAAATATCTCTTTATTACTATTACAACTTGCCTCCTTTGTGAAAAGCAAAAAAAATATATTTAGTCTATTTGCAATTCCCACTACATATCTTAAGTGCAACGATTGTCATATCTTAACGTCAAATTATAATCGAAAATCTTTGTTCCTATGAACGATTCACAATTGATTCGAATATGTTGTGCTTAGCAGCGATTCGAATACCAGAATCGAATTGCCCATTCCTAGTCAGAAGAACAAAAGACTAAGTACTATCTTCATCTCGGATAGTACGAAATAACTTAATATCATAAATTTATTGCAATAGTCAGAATATAAAATTCTTCACTGAACATGTCAAAAATATAAATATATAATATGACACACTACATACCGGCCCCATATTCATAAAAATGCTTTATTGCAATTTGTATTGTTATTGCAAATATAGTGAACTTTTTCAAATGCATTTTTGTAGTGTCTTTGGTGCATAGTTGACACTCACAGTGGAAAATAACATATCGGTTCATTTATATATCGAAAATTGGAATAAACTAAACCTAGGTATTTCAGAGTTTTCCTGAGTAATTGTTTATGTTTTCTATGTCATCAAATACAGGGTGCGAAAAATCTAATTTTGTTGAACATATGTCACAAATGGTGCGTTCCATCACTGGCTCATGTTCTTTAAACCTTTATTATTTCGTTACACTTTTACAGGTGCGTCAATTTCAACTCCGCTATAAGTGTGTTTTCAGGTCACCTTAGAATTAACTATTGCCCCTTATCTGCTCTAACGTCGTCTACATCCTATATTCGCGATGATTTTGGGCCATATCGTTGACTCACTAGGACATTATTCTTTTTCTGGCATGGAGCACAGATCGAATGTTATATCAACAGCCTAAACATAAGCTAAAAGAAACCAATGTCCCGGTCAAGAACTGGCATGAATCAAATACTTGTGTCGTAGGAATCTTCATCACTGAATGATTCACCATCACACTCGCTTACTCTGATTTTGCGCTCATGTTTTCTTTCGAAGGTTGTTGGCCGTGCCTCAACCTGTGCCCCCGAGTCACTTGAAGTGATAGAGTCTTCGTCACTCTTCTTCTCTTCTTGAGTCTCGTCGCCTTTATTCTGTGCCTCAACTTCGTCGCTCATGTCAAGGGCATTGTTGTCGATTCCAGCAGAAGTCGGTCCTGATAACAACCTCGGGCCGCTCAGGCTGATTCCAAAGGCGCCGATTGGAGCGGTAATCAGGGTTACGAGTACAGCCAGAACAAGTATCTACAAGGTAAATAAATTAATTAGTTTATTGGGAAAATGAAAATTGTTTGTTAACTGCACCCAACCGCAGGCGCTGTAAAACAGACTAGGTTACAGTAAGTTCGTTTCTCGTGTATAGTTCTTTTTTTATTTATTTATATAATAGCAATTAAAGCACTACTGTATCAGCGGATTCACATATTCTCAGTGAGAGAGAGATGATGATTTATGTCGTCAAATTTATGATGCCATAACTTGTGCTGAGGATAAACAGACAGAATGAGGAAAACCCTATGAAATATAGGCTGGGAGAATGTACTCGGTGTTTATTGGCTGATGCCCTTCTGTATCTACGCATGTTTGAGCATCATTTGCAATAAAATTCAATATCAGAGATACTACTAAAATACAGAAGGTTTATAAAATTAACAGACGAATGTTAATAAACAAGATCAATCACCTGTTCGCCCCATCGCACTTCTTGTGGTGATCGATGAAGAGTTATTGCTGCATCTAAAGCTGCTGATCCCAATGCCGCCTGTGAAATGTTAGAAAAATTTGCAGTTTGTACAATAATTTATTTTTCAAGTTAAGGTAACACAATACATGTGTATAATATACCAAAGCACTCAGCTAAATTGTATTTTGATGAAATATATTTTGAATTGAAGTTGTTCGATTAATTAAAAACTTCAGAAAAGTAAACAAGCAGCAAAGTTGGGCTGAAATTAGTAAAAAAGTGGTTTGATAAACATTCCAACGAGGAAAGAACATCCGATAAAAATTCCTCGCCCTTTTTCTTGAACATATATTCTATTTTGTTTTAATTTTTTGCAAATCACATCGAGCCTGAGCGCTTCTTTTGCAGGGAAACGAACGGATGAATTTTGTTTAAGGCTCTGCAAGGTAATAATCAGTATTTAAACAACTCTTAAGTTTACCTGAACCGTTCCCTTTGGTAGCCACGCAATTGAAATAAAGGCTTTTTCTCTCATATTGAAATTCAATCCCCAAGTTACGCTACTACTGACTGCCATTCTGGCCAGGATTCCGAGGCTAAGAACCGCTAATCCCAGTCCGACTGTTTCACCTGAATCAAGAAATGTATTTTAATGGACTGAACGCAAACTTGGCTGGAAACAATAATATAACAAATCAAGGATGAAAAGTTGATTTACATACCGTCTAACATATCTACTTGTATTGTTGCGCCAGTCAGACCAAATAAAACTGGTTGGAAGAAAATCCACATGTAATGCCAGGCAGTCTCCAGAGGTTTCTGTGACGTAAGAAAGGTATACAGTATGAGAGGTGAATTGAATGGACGAGTATTTTCGTTTTTAGCTAAGCAGTATTCTCTGAATAATGTCAATGGAGGTTATGCAAGTGGTAGATGGTTCTAACGCTGCCCAGAGCAGATACGACAAACTTTACTTTAATATAACAGTTCTATCTGGTGTGTTTTCTCTTAGAGTGCAATTGCACGTGTTACATGTTGTAGTAGCTCATTTAGCAGTTTCAGGTAACTCTTCTGGCCTTGCACTGGGCGAACTACGATGAAAAAAATTATGTTATTTTGAATTTGACCATTGTGAAGAGATGGAAATTAAATTGGTATAAGCATAGTACAAGACGATACGAGAGGACAACATCACATGTTTGCCAGGAAAGGCGTTGGTGACAATCTGAGAAGAGCGAACACCATCGAGAAATGACGAGAGCTTGTTGTATTCGACAATGGTAATGTACTTGATATCGAACAAACTTCTTTATAATCTGGTAAACGCTATAAAAACTTACGCATTCTTCTCTCCAATGAAGTGATGCAACGAATGACGTTACTAAAGCCCAAAGAGCACCTGATCCAGGAATTCCCCAGAAGTCTGTTGCAAAAACTGCGAATACTCCAATATCGAGAAGCATGGTACCGCGAACAAAGCTCTGTAATTGAATTACACGAAAAAGTTAAGATTCAGGCATGGTTAATATTATATTCAGCTTATCATTTTCATTTCCAATTTTATTATAATCCCAGATAATTTACAGCTTCAAAAAAAAAACACTCTAGTTTTTGCGGATATGTAGAAATGTCCTGTTCTACAAATTTATCAAATGCCTAGTACATGGCACTGTATATATATTTTGCGAAAACGACATTTTCTACATTTCTACTTTTTCTTCAAAAACAATGGTTTTTTATTCAAGGGTAGTATAGTTACAGGTAATCAAAATCCGAGTAAAATATCCATCTACAGGCGGAAATAGTAAACTGAGTAACTGTGCCTAATAGGCACGATCCAATATGGCTCATATGTACGATAAACGGCTCATACTTCACAAAATCAAAGTTTTTGATCGGAGTCTAAAAAACGAAACGAGATGATTTACGAAACATAATATTGAAGCTGACCTTGTATTTCATATCTTTGTGAGGAACGTATGAAATTATAAAACCGCATACAAGTCCGCCGAGTATTCCGATTATAACTTCCACCAAAGCTCCTAGTAACTCCATTCCAATTTTGCTGCCGTGATCTGGTGAAAGTGAAGATTAGTTATCAAAACAATAAGTTTTGATAATTGTTGCGTAAAGATGGGGGGGGGGTATTGTAGTTGAAAAATTGTTCTACATCGCATAGCCTAAACTAAATATTAGTTCATTTTTTCGAATGCTTCATTTGATGTATTCTCATTCGGAATTTGTATTCTGGAATTTAATTTGTTTTTGAAAAGCATATGTCACTGATAATCGCGCCGCTACATCGTGAGACATTTGGGTCTTATGCTTAGCAAATAATCGATATAAAGTTTTTCAGCAAAAAGGTTGAGTATATCGAAAAATTGTAATTTCTTTATGAAAACACTTTCCGTAAAATACAGTTGCTGCTACGTATTAAATTATCCCGTTACCACATAAGTGATGGCCGATCCCAATTGGAAATTGTTTTTTGTCAAGCCTGAGACACAGATGAACCGCGCCTCGTCGGCGTGACTCAAGCTTAACAAAAGCATGTTTACATCATATTTCTTACTGGATTTAGTCGGTTCATTTTGGACTCTGCTTCAAATTTCGTTTAGTGAAAATAAAGAAAACAAAATACCTGGCGAGGGAGGGAGCGTTGTTCCGTTGGTAAAATCCCCTGCAGTTGTGTCCATGACGTACGTGGTGAAGTCGTCGCTACCGTTAGTAAACAATCTTACTGGCGGAACTTGTGTTGTGTAATGGGCTGGAGGCGGACCTCCTTCAATGATACTTTCTTCTAACCTGGTGGGCATTGCAATACCAAGAAGTACAGTGAATCCAGCTAAAATTAGAAACACTTTTATTATTGATTGCTTTGAATCCCTGATAAACCGGTTATTTGTTAAATCCGTTAAAAAAATCTGTTAAAAATCGGGAACAAATGCTTATGACGCAAATTTGAGCTGAAATGAATATTTTTCGATGATACTAGTGTATATAAACCATGAGCGAATTTTTTTGAAAATTTGTCTACATCAATTAAGACAATAAAAGAACTATAGCTTTTGATTCATGCATATTTTCATTGTACGTCAATTCCTACTTTAGGAAATAATAGAAGTGTAGGTAATATAATGCGGAACCGCGTCTCAACAATCGCTGAACAAGTGGATAAATATTTGACAATCTTTTGGTCAGAGGGCTACACCAAGCAAACCAAATATTTTATTCTATCAATTTGAGCCTAAGGTGGACAGCGTCTGAGAAGCTCGATCCATCAAAGACTTACACATGACGAAACATGTTTGTTAGAAACGCTTCCCACGTACACTTTGAGGTCTGCCTGCACCTTGTTGAGATTTGGTCACAAAATTGTCTAACTCTTTCTCTCACCTATTGCTAGGACATCGTCGATTCCCGAAGCCGCCATTACCAACGATGGTACTCCTTTTTCACATCCAAGCCCGCGCGCTTGCAACAATATAATGGATGGTATTACGACGGCTGGAGATACTGCAGCAATCAGGAACCTGTAAGACAAATAAACAATGTGTTTGTTAAATAGATAAGTTTCTTTTAAAGGCCGAAATACACGTTTGCGTTTTTTTACGTTTTCTCACGCCTTCAACTCGACCGAACGACTTGTTAAGCGAGCTAATCGAGAGTGCTCGCTTCCTTGCGTAAATTGAGCTTTGTAGACGTGCAACTTTTGTTTACGAAATGCAGACGTGTTTTGCAGTTTTGTAAGACAACTGCGCGCGCATTGTGCTCATGAGACTTCGAAGACCCATGAAGGTGTAAGAAAATGCGGAATGACCCTTTTGAGCATTAAAGAATTTTCGCCAAAAGTGATACACAGATGGATCGCGCTTCGACAGCGAGATCCATCAGTAACTCATGTTTGGGGTAAGCAAACGCGTGTGACATTCTTCTGATGTTTCCTTGAAACTTATTCCGTGGCACATTGATAAACTCTCTTTTAGGTTTTGTTTGCTTTCCTGATAACTATGTCATGTAATGTTTATTTGTATCGCCCTTTGTGTCGACAGAGATGTCGAAATAAACTATGTCTATGTCAGTTTTTCAAAATGTGTGCTTGGTATGTTACATTATATTATACATTTGCATGCAGTACTTGCGTATAAAATCCTACTGGTGAATCTCGACTACATATTATTATCACAATACCCAAGCATGAAGCTCCATTCCCAAGGAAATCCCATGATCAAATGTCCAAATATACCGATCATGATTGTTTCACCGAGACAGGGCAAAAACGCAAGTCGAATGACAGCCCACTTGACTCGTTCCATTGCCTGTCGAAAAAAGATTAATATAATTATTTGGATGTTACAAAAAATTGTAAATGTGCGTTTTAATAGTGTAACCATTTGACTAATAAATAACAATTGTCTTCAACCTTAATGTCGACGAAATTGAAACGATATTACCGAGTAGGGTCATTGTGTTATTAATATCATAGATGAAAATTTTCAGTCTCAGTTTTTGTTTTATTTAAAATATGCTTGGTAGTTAAATGCTCATTACTCAAGCTGGCTAGTCGGAGCTTGTCAGTGAACGTAAACAGAACCGCTATTATAGTATACGAGTCCATTTACCAGTTCTAAATATGTGTGCAATTTTGATTTGATTCATCTAACTTGCCGATTGTGAAAGCGTTTCAAATCATTTTCTGTCAAACAACACTTTTTTGCGCAAGTAAGAACGTCGAAATTCGTAAAATTCAATTAAAATTGATACATTTCTTCTACGTGGAGATGGGAAATATATAAATGGCAAGGAAGCATAAAATTCATTAGCGTGGCATGCGTCACATACGGATATGCCACGCCTCGAAGGCTATCTTTCAGTGACTCATACATAACAAAACTTATGTCGAAATTAATTTGCTTATGATGAGATTGCATTTTTGTTATATTTATTAATATTGCAAACATATATATATATTCGTAACTCATCGTCAATAAGTTTAGTAAATTCAACGCCTACCAGTCACCTAATGGCACAGAGATGGCACAGACCTAAGGGCATTCAAAATGATAATATCAAAATAAAACCATTGCGCGCGGTCGCTAAAATGAGGGGTCGACGCCCATATTGTTGACCTCGTGACATTCCGCATTATATTGAGGGGTACAACTATAATAGGAGAAAAACTGTCCTAATAATGTTTATCAAGTATGCGCCTTTGGTGGACCACAACTCGAGGCGCGGACCTTCAATGGGACATGCTTGATTATTGAAAAAAATTGGGTACATGAAATCAACCGGCAAGCACTTATGTAAAGTAAATTTACAATATAAGTGCTTACTTTGCAACAATAAAGTAAACCAAAACGAAATCTCGGTCCAAAGTCTTGAGTCTGTATTTTTTATTTAAGCGCTTTGTCAAACACACTAGTGTGCATATTTGCAGGAAAATTTGAATTTAATGCAGCAGATATAATGTCTTTCATTTGATTTGACCGGGGGTAACAAACAACAAATCAAACAACATTATGACATTTATATTTTATAGTTATAGTATTCATATTATTTTAGCGTGAACTTAAATGCATGATTCATGTATGTTATTTGTAGTCACTCATATTCTGAGGAGTTCACTCTGTTCCACTAATACGCGTTGAGTCATTGTTACTGGAAAGTATTATTTTCCGCTTCAAAAAGGCATGTCCTTGTTCATTAGTACACTCTGGACCGAATGGACAAAATAAGTAACTGCAACTTCACTCTGACCGGAAAACATCCCAAAAAATAACAAACCGCTATAATAAAGCAGCCATAATAATGCAGTAAGTAATATTTGCTCTGGGCGATGGTAAAGCCGACTACCACTTTTTTGATTGACTCTTAGGACGCGCAGGAAATACTAGGGTAATTTTGAAGTTCGCTGTTGTTATACAATAGTTTTGATAGCTTAGAAAGTAGAAAACATGATCGTGCCCCAGGATTCAAAATTCAGGTTTTTCAAACTTTGTCATTTTTATTGGTTATTTGGAAATTGGGGGGGGGGGGGGTATCTACTTACGTTGGGATCAAGTTCAAGCCCAGCCCTGGTTAAGATGACAGCCAATGATAATGTCCTGAGTGTCCAGCTCCAATGAGGATGAATGTACTCCGCAACATTTACGGGAGGGGGAAGATTTGCTAACAGCACACCCATCAGAAGAGAAGCTAAAATTTAACAGTTAAGATTTATGCAAAGTATGGGACATTCTCGTATCACACCTTGAGAGGCACGCTACAACAACACTTCATAATTAACCGAAAAAGTCAATCTTATATACCGTACTTACTTGATTGTAAGCCGCGGGTTATAAAGTTTTTTTCATCATGTTTGCGTCTTAAATTCATGGGTGGCTTACACTCAAAGGCGGCTTACTTTTTTTCTTTGCGATGCCGATACTTCGTCTAAACTTTATCGGTCAGCTTTATCAGTCATCAACCGATATAAGCACGGGCACAGTACCGGTATATGCGGCTTACATTCAATGGCGGCTTACATTAAATTTTTAACATCATCACATGCGGCTTACAAGCAAGGGCGGCTTACAATAAAGCGTAGCTTACAATCAAGAAAATACGGTATATATATTATTCTTACTTCAATATCGGTGGGAAAAATTACCATCCAAGAATGGCGATTTTAGTGCATTTTGTTGCAGTAAGAGACAAAATCTTAATAAACCAAAAAGGGTAACCGAGCATCTCAATCAATTTTTTTTGTTGAGCATGAGCCACAGATAGACCGCATTGGCGGTGTGATCTATCAGTGACTCATACTTAACAAAGGAAAGGATCACTTATAAATTGGGCCGTCGGAGACAAGAAAGTATTGACCTTATAGATAACAATTAACCACAAATATACCTCCGTCTTGATCAAATAATAACTTAAGCACAAACGCTAAGTGGGAATGGAATTTTGCATTAGAAATGCATGGATGACCGTTTGTGTTTGATGTTTGGACGTCTAGGAATTTTCCCGCTATTTGAGAATAAATATTTGAAATATAAAAAGCTATTTGGATTTCAAATATTGCAGTTTTTTTAATATTGTCAACTATAAATAGCTTTGAAATGAATCTATTTTTTTTTAAATTCGTTTGGGAAGGCCAGAAAGTAGTGCCCCAAAAGAAACCTAATAACGGTCACTCATGTATATTGCTGTTCAAAATAGTCAAAGTCCGTTTTTTCGAATCATAACTTATTCGGTACGACTTCCGCAACAATTCGAAAGCAACATAATCATAATTTTTTTTTCCAAATAAGTGGGAATTATTATATAAATTATGAAATGATTGAAGTGTTCTTTGTTTGTTATTATATATGACTTCTCATTCGAATATTCGATTTGTTTCGGAACCATTTCTCGATTCGATTCTTAAACCAAAGGATATTCGATTGTGGTCTCCCCTACGCATATGGCAAAGAGCTTCTATAAAGTATTGAATCAACAAAGAAATCTCGCAAACAGAACTGAAACGCTTTATTAAAGCACAACGAGTAGAATATCGATGATGTCAACCAATTTTTAATTCTCGTTTTCGACACGTTGGAATTACATCTGCGAAATTTCATACTTGGGATTCGTGAATGAAATTAATAATCGCATTTTCGTTATAGAAATTTTACAAATTTGATTAAGAAAAAAAAGGTATAATGATATTTACCAGCCAATTATCTACTAACAGATTCATACCTAGTAATTTTGGTAGAGGTGGAAATCCATGGCATGTAGGTATCTTTGAGATTCCTACTTCGGCAATAAAGCAGAGCATGATTGTCATAAACAAACCAAATACATTTTGATTGGGTGACATGTGATAGGGTACAAGTGACCACGTCATTCCAAAGAACGTGATA
The DNA here is from genome assembly GCA_963675895.2 of Styela plicata. Taxonomy (NCBI): domain Eukaryota; kingdom Metazoa; phylum Chordata; class Ascidiacea; order Stolidobranchia; family Styelidae; genus Styela; species Styela plicata. The sequence goes on along the minus strand of OZ023153.1, from coordinate 7,115,477 downwards.
CAGATCAGAGCTAAAATAGAAAAATATAAATTAGTTGTATATTAATATATGTTATCATTTTTATCTTGTGGGAGAGGACAGCCAACCGCCCGCTTAGTCGATGATGAACCACGACCTCTCAAGCAGATATTAGCTGCAAGCCAGGGGTTGAAGGTTATTGTCTAATCATGTACTCAAATATTTTATGCTTCAACATGTTGGCGCAATGAGTAGTAAAAAATAACCAGCTGTTACGTAAACCATAATGCAAGCGATATTTCGCCCAAAGTTAACGGCACACCGTACGTATAACACTTTTTTCGATTGAGCAAACTAGGAACCCAGGTATGAAATCAATGGTTATAATCGTACAACAGACCCGGTACTGCGCGCGATGATTTTGAGACTGTTAAGTAGGCGCCATAATCTTACGAGGGCCAATCAATGATGTATCACGCTATCTAGTACAGTCACTGTGACTGAATTTCGGGAAAATGAGTGTTCACTTATTTGTGAAGGTCTCTATTGATACTAGCACGATAGAAATATTGCTAAAATTCCAAAAACGTTTTTCATATGTTAGTTTCAAAATCCTTAACAAAGTTATAAATATCATTCTGATCTGGGCTGGGTAAAACAGAATTAATGAAATTCAAATCCGATTCGAAACATTTGCTTTCGAATCGAATCACTCATTTTATAAAAATGTTCCATTGGCCTTTCTCTCCACTACAATCTGTCCATTATTAGAACCTATGAGATTATTATTTATTAATTACTAAAAGTGATATAAACAATGCAATTGTGTTTTCAATTCGCATTTCATCTGTGAGAGCATGTATCAATTTAACAAAAAACTTGCAGAATATTTTGATTGCATTTTCTCGTTAAAAATGGATAGTTCACTTTATTTCGCAAGTTTCGGTTCCTATGTCCGTCCTATGATTCTACTAATACGCTGCAGTGAATTGCATTGCCTAGTCCCCAATTCTCACCCCATGAAAGCCATTTTCCTCCTGGTCCTCTAGGAGGACATAGTTTGTAAAAAACTTCTTTCCACCAAGGAACATCTTCTTCCTCCACCTCACTCTCTTCCTCTATTGCTTCGTTGATGTTTTCAGTGGAGTAAAACTTCATATCCCCTCCGTCATATGGGAGTTGAGTAGTGTGGAGGTGAAATACCCCAGCATGTTCATCTGTGTGACTCAAATGGCTCGCCATATCAGACACCCCTGAGTCCCTCCGATGAAAATGCTCAACAAGATTAGCAGTTGACTCTGTAGCTCTTGCAATGGGCATTTTGAGTTTTGTGTCTGATTTCACCAACTAAATTTCTATAAAAATTTTATCAAAAATTATACTAACGGCACAATTTGTAAGCTTGTAAGCTAAAATTGAAAACATAGAAAATAAATTGCGAGTCGAAAAAAAGATCTATGGGGTCGACATTACTGTGGCCGTTTCAAGCACTACAATCTCTCTTTGAGCAATTATTGTTTGAAATTTTCTACAAAATATGAATTATTTGTAACAATGTCAAATATAAATTTATTTATTTTTTGTCTGAGTGTCTGGTTCTATGGTAACCAAAATATCTTAATCTTAAAAAGCTTAACCAATATTAAATTCACCCTGAGCAAACGCGGTCACTTCAGTTGCAAAAAAGTATTACAGAATTTGTCTCATCAACTACACTACAAGTCTAAAAGCAATAAAGTGCAGCAATGAGTGGTATCATCCCTGGCCTATATTGAAACCATCTAACACTTCCATTATCTTCATTGGTTTCTTTTAGCCCCCTCTTACGACAACCTGGAAACAGGTTAGGAAAATCATAAAGCTATGGGCCAAGAATTGCGGGTGAGAGTGTCTGTCATACTGCCTGTCTATATAGCATGAGAAAAAACGGATTGCTGTAGAATCACCAATCGTTACCAGATAGGAATATTTTAGCAATAATGTTAGTGACCTATGTGAAGCATGGGTCACTGAGGGATCGCGCCGCCAGGGCGCTAACCATCTGTGTCTCATGCCTGAAAAAGAACGAAATTCTTGGCTTACATGCTTTATACTTCTCAAAAAATAGAATACATTATACCAACTCAATCTACCGTTGTCACCCTCACCCTAGTGCGGGTGACACTACATCCCAGCCGTCTTGGCGACGTTATAGACTGATATACATTTTTACCGGCTCAAAAATCGTATTTAAGCATGTTTAGTCAATCTATAGGCCATGCTAGGCAATACTATAAGAAGTTAAATTAAATGTAATTTAAACTTATCTATGCGGCATGTGATTATCGAGGAGAAATGTCAATATTTTATCGACGGTTCCTTTTTTCGAGAAATATATCACTTATGAGTAAAAGTGAGGCGACGAGATTGTCATGCGGAGACTACATGATCTATAAATGGGCGTATAATATTGACCTCTTGATCCTTTGGGGGGACTTTCCAGTGCGCTCTTGATCAAAGTTTGAGGGCAATCATACTTTAATAGCACAGATTTATTTAAAAGGGGTCGTTCAATTCATGTGTGGTAATTAATAATTCTTATGTAGATAGCACAGAAGTCGCAAAACATTTCGGTTGCGGCGCAGGCCATCAGTGACTCGTGCTTAACAAAAGATCTTTGAACAAATGTTTTCCTACTGGGAAGGATTCAGTTGCTATTTTATACAGCATTCGCTCTCCCAATAGTTACCGGTTTTTTCCTTCTTGTGGTGTCTGATGGAATATCCTGACAGAAAAGGGTTAGGCGATGTCGCCTTTATTAAAGTATGATTCAAAACGGTTAGTTAAATAAGTTTATTTTAATAGACGATTGCAGCACATCATTGGCTGTGACAAATTTATTCGGAAAAAATGTAATTCATGTGAATCGTAAAAATTGGGGATTGTTTTTGAACTCCAATTTTAACCATAGTTACGATATGAGTGTCCCCCAAGGGAAAAAATAATGCTGCTATCACTAGCTTAATTTGGGGGAGGGGTATCATGAGGCCGGGGACCACCAGCCCACCGAAGTAACTCTACAACAAATTATCACGTGTTTCATAACGCAGGGAATTCCATAACTTTTTTGCGCGCCTTTAGCGCCCAATGCTCATTTCAAATAAGTCGCCATGTCAGTTTGGAACCAAATTTCCCACCATCGACGAGCGAATTTTGAGAAATAAAAAGATTCATTCATGATCCATTTTTGATTATGACATGATGGTGGATATGCATTTTGTGATTGAGAGACGGAATTTTTTAAACTATTTCAAGAGTTCGGTATTAGTGTACCCCACCGGAAATTGTTTGTCCAAACAAGCCTAGTGAAGTATTAGTTACTGATGGGCCGCGATGCGGTCCATTAGTGGCTCATGCTTGATGAAATAAAATTTTTGTTTAGATAGATTGTCATGTTTGAATTGCATAACTTATCCACGTGCTTTTTGCGTCACAAATCTTATGAATAGCCTATTGTACTTACAATAAATACATAAAGACAGTCACACAGGACCGTTTCCTTCTAAACATCTATGCATGCGTGTTTTATTTATTTTATCATTCAATCATTCAGCTAAAGAAATTTTGTGTTTTTTCAAACATGTTAACTAATTTATATTGCAATGCAGATCAGACTGCGATATGCGGCTGCAAAAATATTGCAGTTTTCACTCTTGCCGCAACAGATTTCATCAGGAGTTCATGATTTCTTCAATTAATTTCTCAAAACGTTTTGCGACCTCAATTGTGGGCAAATAATTTATTGTTCATAATCAAATATTTTTTGTAATCTGTAGCGGGGTGAGGTCTCAAACTTGGATCTCGAGAAGTTCGAGATCGAAATTTTCTTTTTCTCTCAAAATAATTGGGGCCGAAAACGCGCAAAAATTGTTCTTCTTTTTTAGCGAAAAATCGTCATTTTGGGGCGGAGATGAACAAATAGGTTTACAGAAAGTAGTTTCGTCACGAATACGAGGGGAGAATTTTGCCTAACATAATATAATTTTGAATGAATATCCGAAAAACCCAGGGATATTGTTCATTCATTATTAAAGCTTCGGGTGGACATTCTCATACCTGCCGCCAGTTCCGACGCCAGTGCTGATTTGAAACTAACAAGTATTGTCGGACTTACTTTCTATAGAAATATTCAATTACCGATCGCCACACTACACAGATCTACTACATATCGTAGGATCAGCAACTGTTCTCAACAATTCAAACAGAACGGAATCACTACAAATAGGGTGCAGTCCGCAGTGAGTGGTACCCCGGGCAATGGTACATTCTTCTAAACGTCTTTGTTTCTCTTTGGTAAACTCACACATTTGGAAACTTTTGAAGTCCACCCTACAGGACTATATAGGAGTTGTTTTTGCTACTGTTTTCATGGTTTTCAAATTATTTGCTGTGGCCTGTGCGTGAACCTACCTAGTGGTTGTTAGGAGATGAAACGGTCAAACATCGAACCATCGGCCTTGCGCTTAACGGACTGAGTCATCGAGCTGGGCTGTATGATACCGTTTGAATGAATACGATTTTGTGTAAGAAATATTTGTAACCGCTCATTTCGTAGTTCTCCCTCTAAAGTATTCTTGTACAGTAGTCAATATATTTACTTTATATAATCGATTCGTGTATGTTGAATTGGTTATAGCGTCATTATTTATTTGTTTAAAAGTGTTATATCTTGATGATGAATATTGGATTGAAGGCTGAAATTTACAACTGCTTTGCAAATAAATAATATGTGAAAACTTGTTCTTGTTTTGATTTGTAGTATGTTTGGGCGCCCTCAAACAGAAATGTTGCTTTCGTCAAGCATGAGTCACTGATGGATTGCGCCTGGAAGGCACGATCCATCAGTAACTCATGGTTAACAAAAGATATTTGTTCAAAATATTTCTGACAAGGGATTTTTTTAAATTGTGTACAGATATGAGGGGGTTGTAAACGCAACGCATACTATTGGACAGTTAAACTTTTGTTTGAAAAACTCGCATTTTCGGAGTTACGTCAAAAAATTTCCATTTTCAAATTTTATAAATTTTTTGAGCTATAATTACACTATTACCTCACTGGTTTCTCTCTGCACAATCGTTTGGATGTTTATTTAGAGATTCACAAGCGCATTTTCATGCTGATTAATTTCAATGACTCAAGAAATTTCAAGAAAGACAAGTTGTGCCAGAGGGAAAAGATAATAAGTGTTGTTGGGAAGTCAAGAGAGGTTTCCGGTCCAGACGTACAAATTTATTAAACCCTGGTAGAGTAGTTTGTAAGGCTTCGCGATCTTGCTTGACTGAGGTTCAAACTCATATCTTCATCCCTCGATTCCAACATGTTAAACACTATAAACCATTTTGCGCGTTTGATACCAATACTGAATTTGATGACAGGTATATTTGAAGTTGTTTTATAAAACATTTTGTCACGCTTTTTCTAAAAAAAAACGTACGTGCGCTAGTCGATCACATGAACACCATCACACGAAAAAATGGTTCGATCACGAAGCTCAGATTCTTGATTCTTGCGTCATCCATTCCTTGTGATATGGGCACTCATCATTCCCTACTTAACAAAAACACTATGCTTATTGTAATGACTGTGTCGTCGCGGGTCACGACTAGGGATGTAAGTTTTGAAATTTCGAACCGAATCTATGCGAATCAATGTTAATTCGAATCTAAGCACTTTAAGTAAATTTGTTGTCATTCGAAGAAATTGCCGTTGCGTCGCGTATGTGAGTTCGTACATTGAAGGCAAACATTTTTAAATTATTTGGGTAACTGGTGATTTTTAAGATAAATTTTTTGCCAATTTTATTGTTCCCAGTCGTGAAATCAATACACAACGATTCAGTGTTACTCGAATTTGAACAACGAATGTGTTTTTTGGTTTTGTATTACTAACTAATATATTACGGTATTTTAAAACAGTTGGGAATAAGTTTTTTTTAAATGTTATCAAATTCGATTCGAAACCAAAATTCGATACGATTCGAAATTATTTTATTCGAGATTCGATTCGAAAAAATATTTGCAACTTACGTCCCTTGTCGCGACACGTTATGTTGAAAACACGTTGCCAGGTATTTAACCAGATACTTTAGGCAACAACATCTCACATAATCTCGGTCGACAAAATCATTTTTTCAAGCATAAGCCACAGATGGACAGCGTCTTATCGTGTTGATCCGTCAGTGACCCATACTGAACGAAAGACATTGTTTTCTATGTCCATTCACCCTGATTACGCTGTTGCTGTTGCGTTGAATAATACCAATATTTATTCAACGATTAGCTACAGAGTGGAATTGTACTAGTATACTTATCTATTATATAAAGATACTTATCTTTAATGATGATTAGGATACCCTGTCAAAATTATATTTTGTCAAGTATGAACCACAGATGGACCGCGCCTCGGCGGCGCGATCCACCAGTGATCCATGCTTCACAAAAATGTCGTTTAGTCAATATTTTTCGGCGGGATTTGAGAGAGATATTATGCTCGGATATATTTAAATCTTTTCGGGTGAAATTTGATGGTCGTAATCAAAATTAGCACTGACCAATTTCTGATAATTTATCATTTCAAAATCAAATACATTGGCAGAATAGAATAATTTGAATAAATAAGAATAATCGATGCGCGCATGTGTGTGTCAGTTTTGATAGAAGTAACACGCTTGATTCTATGAAATGTTCCTGAAAAAATCGATACGCAACGCTTCGCAAATTCTAAATAACAAATCATATATTTTTAAAGAATATATATTCTGCTTGCCGATGTGATAGCAATGAGTAAACTTCTCCCTCTCAGTTCTTCATTGGGTATTTATGAAATCAATAATATTGTGATGACAATCTAGTTTTTTTTTTTTTTTTCTAAAATTGGTTAAAATAAAACAATTTTACTACAAAATTAGATGAAAAAGTTGCTAGATAACCTTAGTTTCAATTTCAAAACGGGGCAGTATAAAGTTTGCCTATAAGTCAAGGTAAGAAAGGTAGGTAGGTCAGGAAAGGTAGTGCCTTGATTGACTAGGTAAACTAAATCTCGTAGTAACTCATCGTCATTTGAGTGACCGTTACCTTGCTCCTTTTTGGCGCCGCCTTGGAGCGAACTCCTACAATAAATAAATAAAATCGTTAAGTGAGACATTTGAATAAACATGAAGATCAAAATCTTCAAATAGTCTAATTTTGAATTCTGTTTGTTATAAGGAATATATGATTAACCTACTTTCTTCAAATAGGTGCCTAGTTAAATTCAACTAGGTACCTAGATAAAGTTACCATAGGTGGATCAGATATCAGTGAAGCTAGGTAAGAGTATTTTGAAATTAAACTAGCTATGCTAGGTTAACTAGGCACTTTTGTCTAAAATTGCCAGTACTGTCAAATATTTTTTGTCATTTTCCTGAGATGTCTAATAAAATTTTTAAAGTCTTTTTTCACAGATTAAAAATTATTGAAATTGTCCTGTAGACAAAAAGAAAATGTCACATGCTATCGAGTTCTTCTTTTATTTACACAATACAGAAACACATCCGTTCCTATAAAAAATATTTGTGAACACATATTTTATCAAGCATGAGTCACTGATGGAACGCGTCGACGAGACGCGTTCCATCTGTGGCTTATTCTTGATGAAATAAAATTTCTAATTCCGGCGTTTTATGAATGATCACAAGACCCACCAATGAATGAAAGGGCATCACTTACGGGCGTCGGCCATTTGCGTTGTCTAAACGTAACTAATTTGTTACAAGTTTGTTTTGCGCGTACTTTCAAATTATGAGTCACGTATGCCATGGTCATCAAGTCTGTTCTTTTTCAGACGAGATTACACTTTTTGTGTTTGAGTTTGACATTGCGGGTTTTAATTTTTTTACAACTTCCTCCGGTATAGGCTGTTAGCGGCGACGAAAGGAAGCAAATAACGACCATTTATATGTCCAAAACTCATTTCAAATTGATGTGCAGGCAACTGACTCCAAATATGACTATATCTATATGATAAAGTACTATGGGTGGTGTCTGCCTTGGACGATTTTTAAATGATCTACAATTTCGTTATTCCTTTTTATTCAATTTTATGTGAGCCCAATGGCTTACTGGTTAAACATGTTGGCATCGCAGTTTGAAGATCTCGGGTTCGAGTACCGGCGAGTTCGACTCGTTAATCTATGCCAACCACTCAACCAAGGGTGTACTAACTCTGGCAGGGTTAAGCCGAACAGGAAAGGATTTAACCCAGGAATTCTAACCCTTTCCGTCTATGAGTGGCCGCTGTTGTAGGTCCTTGGGCAGGGTGATCCAATCCAAGAAGTGGCTATAAAAAAGCAAAAAACATTTCGGTTTTAATTGTTTCCCGATCCGAGTGCAGTTGCTGTTACCACTTTTTGTCATATCAGTGATCATATCAGTGATGTGGTTGTTTTTTAGGCCCCACTTTTTATTGAAATTCACTCTGAGCTACTATGGGAGTCAGCACCATCAACTGCAATCAAAGCGAAAAATATTTAAAACAGAAGTGAAATTTTATGGTAAAGTACAGTGAGTGGTATCCTCCCTGAGCGATGGTAAAAATCGTCTAACACTTCCGGTCTGGATTAGAGTAAAATTTAACATAAAACTATATAAACATTGTAATTTGATGGCAATTTTAATATTTTATAGATCATAAAGAGTTTCAAATAAGATGATTTGGATTACCTTATCTTTTGAGCAATATACCAATCAATAATGTTATTACATAACTATTACACTTGTCATGTCTTATGTAACGTGTAAAGTAAACAGGGCGGTTTTCCCAGCGTCTGATTATAGTTATCATAAACGAATCATGCAATCCTACAAAATGTCAGTGGAAACCAGAAAACCCATAGTCGTAAATTTATAGCATTTTTATTTCATGTCAAATAAATTACAAGCTGTAAAGGTGAGAAGAAAGGTTGTTGGTCATTAATTCGATGTTAAAACAATGCTAGTTTAAATCGGAATTTCGCCTCTTTGGACTAATACGTTATCGCGATGTCTAGATAATTAATGCGGCATGGGGGAGAAGGGAGTTGTCCTAATACACACAATGGTATTATAAAAAGTGAATACTCTTCTCCCGGTATCATACTCTATCCAGTCAAAGAAGTTTTATTCAAATACCATTTTGTTAAGTATGAGTGATAGATGTGGCTCATGCTTGACAAAATAACATTTCTGATTGGTTGATACAGTCATTGTTCAACCGAACCACGTGCTTGATGACGTCAATAATTCTAAACTTTATTTGCCCAGTTGATTCCGATTGCTGTAAATTATGTTTGCCTCAAACAAAGTATAATTGTCAATCTTTTATTCCTATTGAACAAGGTTTATTAAACCGATTTTATTATATTATTCTAACACATTAAAACTGCAGATATTTCCCGATGGAAGAAAGAACACATGAATTCGTTCTCCGAAACAGACCGAAATTGGAAAAAATCATTAAATTATATTATCATGTTTTTATCACGCAAAATTATTGTTTGTTGTCTTCATTGGAGTGGAGAATGAAAAGTTGAAATTGTTTAATGAAAAATGAGATGTCTGTCCTGAAAATTAATGTCCACGGCAGCCTAGCCTGTACAGGCTTCATGATAACCCGGGCGTATGTACTGCGTCTCAGAAAAAACGACTAAAGAGAAGCACAGAAGTGGGATATCGTTTTCCCTAAGGTTCAGCTTTCTATGTTGCAGGGATATTCCCCGCTTGGAGTGTATTGTTATACTATATCTACCAGTACTATATCTCGTAGTAGCTTTTTGCCATCAAGTGATCGTGCCCGGTCCTGTTTATAGAGTGTATTTCAATAAAATAAAAATAAAATAGATGAAAAAAACCTCAAAACCCATAAAAATATCATGAATATGTCGGAAGGCCGTGTTGCTCATATGAGACAAAGTAGTATTTCCTCATTGGAATGTATTATTCTCAAGTTCACATGATCACAGAATCAATTGGTAATGCCCAACTTTTAATTTCTATTTCCGAATCCTTCAAAATTCTTACAAGTCATAGTTCTCGCATTTGAGTACATAAAAAAGAAGGTTTCCGGTACCATAGAGCATACAAAGGATACCTGTTACTAGAAGTCATTAAAGTCGTGTTCTGACTCCCTCCTACACAACCACGAACAATTTCGAAATGATTTCAAAATATTATCCTGTTCTCAACAGTCAGAAAATTTAATTTTGTCAAGCATAGCCACAGATGAACCGCGCCTCAGCGGCGCGATCCATCAGTGGCTCATACTTGACAATATACGAGTGAACTCTGTGTGTATTTTATTAATGAACTCCACCATTTCTTGTTATTGTCATATGACTGTATTCAGTCCTACTCGTTTCTCAAATTTAATTTCAAGGGCTCAGTTTGTATTAGAAATTGTAATAGTAAAATACTGTACTCGTAATGTAAAGCGCAGGTGCAGGCTTTACGAGTTCGCCTAACGTATTTCCTACGTGTCGTAAGATGGGATAAAGGAAAAAAGTGGTATGGTTTTTCATCATCGCCGGTGGCAGATTGCAATCACTACATTTTAATTTAGCGGGCTGTTTTTCACTTAGTTGTACTGTCCTACACTGCACTTATTAGTACAGTCGCTGGTACTACATTAAAAAGTAGATCTTTGTTTGTCTATTAGTCGTTATATTTAATTCATTTTATTACGCTGGTTTCGGCTTCGATTAAAATGAAACGCATTAATAAAAAAATTTTAAAAGCTCCCACATTCATTGAATGATAATTAATTTAAGTCTTGCTGTTTGACTAAAAAAATAATAATAAATCACAATTAAGTTCAAAATAATGTCGGAGTTAATTTGTTAATTCCGAATTCGATTTAGGAATATGTCGTCAATATTTCTGTTTTGCATTTTTTCAATTTTTTCAATTCAGGTTTTAATTTTCCCTTAAATTTTGCAATCGAAAATGTTCAAATATCCTTTTCCACATTTTTACAGCTTAAAGTTTAAAATGGTAATACGGCGGGTTATCTAAACCAACGTATCGGACCCCACTAAAATGGTAGCGACAAACTGATGTGTTTAATCCTATAATCTCATTTTTTGGAAAAAACGTTCTCCTTGCAAATATTTTCCTTTTACTTGTATTAAAAAGTATGAGTTGTGTGTGTGTGTGTGTATGTGTTTACTGAAGGTAAAGGCGCTCCCAACTTCATTGGCGCAACCAGTGCTCTAACCAGACCTGATTATCCCCCTTCCCCCAAGATAAGAAATTTTCGCAAAACAGAAGTTCATTCTACTTCATTCAAGAATGTTATTAATTGATAACAATTTCTGGTTAAATTTTAAGAATTATGAATACATTTCGTTATTGGGATAAGTTCCATAGATCAATGTTCACTCGGATAGATGTACAATGCTTTTCATAGTAGCATCGTGTGTTCAATTTCTTGGATTCAAGTCCCGAGATGTCCATTTAACCAGGCTATATACCCACCACTCAAAACAAGGTTCAATAGGGTTTGTGCGCGTGACTTTATAATGCTCTATCTCCCAAAAATCTAACGGACAAAAATAAAAATGGTGCGCTCCAGACTGTTTAATTTCTCCCTGTGTCGACTAGCGGGGTTTGTTTGTGGTCTAAGTTGAGTTATTAATGATATTTATTTTGTATATGATATTTATCCAGGGCTGTAGGGAAACAATCCGATTTAGAAGTCCAACACACTAGGCCTTTGTGTATAGCATCAGAATTACGCTGCAAATAAATATAACCGACAACTACGATTAATTCAGTCGATGCGATCAATGATTCAGCATGATGCAAAGGTACAAATACATAGGTATTTGTTGTATCTACACTGCAAAAAAAAATCCAACAAAATTACTGCTTTTTTAAGGGTAATTTTACTTGGTGGTATTGAAAGAAATTATCAAATCCTTCGCCAATTATGGGCCTAGGCGGTGCGGCCCATCAACAGCCTATAATTGGCATAAATCTTACCAACATGGCGACTTTTAACTTTGAAAATATGCAATTACTGCAAATAACCAGTAAATTTACTGTACTTTTGCCACAGTAGTGGGTAGTTTCGCCCGAATCGGGTACATTCTATCAAATAGAACTTTTGTGAGGCAAATGAATTTTCTCAAAATTAAAACAAACAATTATATATAAGAAGTTCGTGACATATATGAAAATGTTTTCCGTTGACTTTTTTAATACATGTCGCATGACCATGGCAGCAAGTAAAACAAAGAAAATTAAATTATTACACAATCCACTCTGCCATGGCAACCAAAATATTACGACATAACAATGTTCATTAAAGGTCAACGTTAAAATAAAACACACATCCGTGTTATATAAGTAGATAAAGCTGGCTGTAACTGAACTTGTAACCTGCCATCGTGCCATGGTGGCGTTTATATAAATTATCGCTTTAACCACGTTGCACAAAGGCGTATTCAAAAAAGACGTGTTGTTTGAATACCTTCGCCACCTGTTCGCCGCACCACCTACCTGCTCGTTGAAACTTATCAAGTATGATTCACTGATGAATGTTACGGCAGTGTTGTTTTCAAAGCATAAATTTTATTTTGTCAAGTATGCGCAACAGATGGCCGTGACACATACTCAACAAAAGATGTTTTGACGGAACCTTACCCATTGGGTTTGGCTCACCCTTTCGATTGATTTTCCATGCTGTTTGGGAGTTTTTCTTTTGGTTTTTCGTATAAATTTCTATAACCTCTTTATGAACCTTTCTTGCGCCCAGCCGATAGGCACGAACGTTTGCGGTGACTATGACGCTTACACCATCTAAGTGGTCTTTGCAAAGGGGGGGGGGGGGGCATGTCCCCCCAATTTTTGAGTAAAGGGACTTTATTCTTTTACACAGAAAATCTTAGAAATAGGCAAAATATGTTGTGAAATTTTGGTGCGCAGTTTACTATCCGAAATAATTTTTTTTGTTTTTACCCCCAAACAATGTATTTCGTGCCTTTCGTGGCTTTTGGCTAAAAAAAGTTTTAAGTTGGATTTTTGATGCTCCTCCCTTCCACGATTTGACATATGGTTTTACCATCATCCGTGCAGTTATGATATATTACACTTTACCATGGTGGTTCAATTCCATTAGGTTGCCGTTAGTTAATTTCTTGTGCTTCAGGCCTTGCTCAGAGTGAATTTCAACAATAGTTGTGACTGACTTTTTTCCAAAGAGTATTTGTGGAAAAAATATCGCGCATATATGCCTTAGGCAAACTGAAACGTAAAATATTAAAGTGGATTTTTTCAACTTTTTTACCTTCAGAATGACGTAGCCAAATATGAAATGTTTGATAGGTCATACTTGATGTCTGCCACTTCTACGCCACTGTATTTCATTCTAGCCAAAAATAGTCACAAATGGAGCTTCTGGCCAATATTTGACAATATAATAACGAAAGTATATTTTGCGTCATCACTACTATCACATGAATTTTTGTTTTCAGGAAATTTATTGTTTCTACGTAAGATAATATTGGCTTTGTTGATTAAATAAATTTTATTATTATTCTCTGTGCAAATGTAAAATGAACAAACTTTGTAATATAATGAGACATATTTGCTATGGTGATATGTGTGGTGATAGTCTCGACAGACATAGAAATTTTCTCAACAAAAAAGGTTGACATAAGTACAAATGTAAAAGTTAGTGAATGGACTGCTCTTTCCATACACGTAAACCACAAGCCACTTGACTGAAAACATTTTCAAAAAATAGAAACAAACAAACGTTTAATCAAACTGAAGGATGTTAACTTCAACTATCAGATTCAAAATTAAATTTCCCTTTCTTTTTCATATTTTAATAAAACACTATATTCTTTTAAGGAAACCGCCGTGTATGTGCGCGTGTGTGCGTGCATTGTTGCATTAAGCTTGGGTAAGTTTGCGGCAACATGGAGTTCCGCCTAGGATTGGGCAAACCCGAATCGTTTGAAACTGTAATCTGATTCGGATGATTTTTCGAATCAGATCGAATCGCCAATTGTATACAAACAGACAATTTCAAGTATTCATCATTACGCTTCCCCTCTCACTAACAAACTCCAAGACAAAAATATTAAGTTTACAGTTCAGGGGCCAAAGTACTTTTACTCCACAATTTATCTCAGAGAACATAAAAAAATTTGAAATGTATTTCACTGTATTTTATTACTGAACTATGATAATTTCACTTCTTTTAACGTGTTTTTATCTTATGGGGGATTCAGAACTGTATTGATTAGTTTCTTTGCTTTGAATCACCAAATTTATTCGATAGGGTTGGTAACGTGATTTGACAAGTAACATTGTGATGATGCGACGACGTATAGGGTTGGTAATGTGATGTCACAAGTAACAATGTGACGACGTGTAGGGTTGGGGATGTGATGTGACAAGTAACGATGTGACGATGCGACGACGTGTAGGATTGGTAGCGTGATATGACAAGCAACAATGTCACGACGTGACAATGCGACGACGGAAATGTGACGGCGCGACAATGTGACGGCATTTGCCCATCTGTTACTTGATATATATTTTCATACACGCGTTTTTGCACCTTGATACATGCGCCCAGCCATCGTGCACCCACGTGATTTCGCCCGGGGTACATAATTTATGAGAGCATCTTATATTACATAATTTTATGTTTATCCAGTTTGAAAGCGTGGGTGCAAGCATACGCGGGTGCAAATATACATGATCGTAAATGTATAATAAGAACAAAAGTATACAAACGCATATTTATTGCGGTGAAGATGTCAGTGAACTAAAAAAAAAAGGAATTGCAACATCTTGTACTTTGTACTCTGTTTCACAAAAGCTTATTCAAATCAATTTTGTTATAGCCAATCATTTGAGTGGTTCATCCTGTTCAAAGCCCTGTAACAGTGGCCTCACAGTAGCGTACAGGGTTGGTGTTGTTGGCAATATATTATCTTCCCGATTAGGCCCAACTTACTTGGGTTATTTTACATCCTAGCATGGATAGTGGGGATGAATTAACGAGCTGTACTAGCCGGGGAGCCCAAAATTTTCAACATGTGATGCCAACTTGATGACCAATAGACCATTGGTCAGTGAAATTTGTCTATAGCCCATTCTGTATATCCACGCTGTAACAAATATAGGGTAAACTCACTGGTCACTTGCAGTGATATATGCCAAGTGTGGACTGCTGATGGATGTTGATGATATTACTGCTTTTTTGTTACAGTCTAGGCTTTCTTAACATCACATGACGACATATTCATAAACGCGTATGGACTCCTAAACGAAAACGAACTTTTAATCAAACTGAAGGACGTTCACTCCAACTATCGGATTCAAAATTAAATTTTCTTTTTCTTTTCATATTTCAATAAAACACTATATTCTTTCAAAGAGACTGCCGTGTATATGCGCGTGTGTGCGTGCATTATTGCACTAAGCTTGGGTAGGTTTGCGGCAACATGGAGTTCTACCTAGGATTGGGCAAACCCGAATCATTTGAAACTAGAATCTGATTAGAATAACGTTCCGAATCAGATCGAATTGCTAATTCTATATAAACAGACGATTTCAAGTATTTATCCTTACGCTTTCACCCTCACTATCAAACTCCAAAACAAAAAATATTAAGTTAACGGTTTAGTGGTTAAAGTACTTTTATTCCACAATTTATCTCGGAGGTCACAAAAATTTGAAATGCATTTGACTGTATTTCATTTCTGAAATATAATAATTTCACCTCTTTTACTATGTTTTTGTCTTATGAGGGATTCACGACTGTATTGAATAGTTTCTGCTTTCAATCAGAGAATTTATTCGATAGGGTTGGTAACGTGATTTGACAAATAACGACGTGACGACGTGTAGGGTTGGTAACGTGATGTGCGAGTAACGATATGACGACGTGTAGGGTTGGTAATGTGATGTGACAAATAACGATGTGACGACGTATAGGGTTGGTAGCATGATATGACAAGTAACAATGTTACGGCGTAACAATGTGACGACGGAAATGCGTCGGCGCTACAATATGACGACATTTGCCCATCCGTACTTAAACCTGCGTCCTAATGTTACTTGATATATTTGCATACACGCGTTTTTGCACTCTGATTCATGCGCCCAGCCACCATGCACCCACGTGATTTCGCCCGGGGGACATAATTTATGAGAGCATCCTATATTACATAATTTTCTGTTTATCCGGTTTAAAATCGTGGGTGCAAACATACGTGGGTACAAATATACATGGTCGTAAATGTTTAGGTAAGAACAAAAGTATACAAACGCAACTATAATGCGGTGAAGATGTCAGTGAACTCAGATTAAAAAAAACTTAGATTAAAAAAAAACGAAAATGTAAAGTCTTGCACTTTGGTCTTTGGTTCAGGAAAGGTTATTCAAGTCGAATTTGCTATAGCAATTCATTTGAGTGGTTCACCCTGTTCGCCCTATACCCGCGGTCACCTAGGAGCGTATAGAGTTGGTGTTGCTGGCAATATATTATCTTCCCGATTAAGCCCAACCTACTTGGGCTATTTTACATCCTAGCATGGGTAGTGGGCATGAATTAACGAGCAGTACTATCCGGGGAATCCATAATTATCAACATGTGATGCCAACTCGACAACCCATAGACCATCGGTCAGTGGAATTTGTGTACAGCCCATTCTGTATATCCACACTGTAACAAATGTACATTAAACTCACTGGTCACTTGCAGATATATGCCAACTGTGGGCTGCTGATGGACCGCACTTCGAGACTTTTAAAGGGCGATGATTTTACTGCATTTTTGTTACAGTGTAGGCATTCTTAACATCATATGGCGACATATTCATAAAAGCGTATGGACTCGTAAACGATATGCTATTTCGATGTAAATTAGATGTCTTTTTTAATGAGATGATAAGATTATTTAATGATTTCCGTCGCCGGGTTTTATAGCCCATCATTTGGGCGAGAAATGAGAAAGGTCCTAATTGCTACTGAAACGCTACTAAATCAAATATTTTATTTTGTCAAGCATGCGCCGCAGATTGAGCGTGCCTCAGGGACTCATCATTTCCATCAAAGGCTCATACTTAATAAGACATATGTCTACTTTTGTTTCTGATTGCGTAATGCATCTGAGCGTTTTGAAATCACGGTGCTGTTTGAACCTTTATTTATTGGCAGGAATACTGAACCGTACTGACCCGTGATGTCATTATGCGGGGATTAGGGGTGCAAGTTTCAAATAATTTTTTTTCGAGTCGATGTTAGTTAGTATTACAAAACCACAAAAGACGTTCGTTGTTCAAATTCGAGCAATATGGAACAAGAACAATATAGACATGAATCGATTCGATTCGTAAGTCTAAAACTTGCATCCCTCAGTGTAGCCAAAAAGTATTCATTTGGAATTCAAATCTGATTTAGTAAATTTTTTGAATCAGTTCGAATCACCAGATTCATCTAAATAGTAAAAATCTGCTTTGCCTCGCTCTTTTCCGCTTACCAAATTAAAATCATTTATACGCAACTCAGAAAATTAGTTTTCTCAAGTATCAGGCCTTGGCGACGCGTTCCTGTAGTTATCCGAATTGATCAAATTATGTTTTATTCAATTCATTTTTGGCAAGTCCGAATATGTACACATATATATTTTTTTAGAAACTATTCGACGTTGCCAAGCATGAGATGAGTCACTGATAGATCGCGTCGGCGAGACGCAGTCGATCTGTGGCTCATGCTTGGCAAAATAAAATTTCTGAATGTGATTGGACTTGGAGTCGCGGGTCGCGTTTTGATGATCGAATTAGTCGCGATGGTCAATACTATCATTTGGTTGAGTGTAGCTCGCAGATGTATAGCCCCAATGAAACGATTTATATCATAGTAAAAAATAATATGATTATGTATGAGTCACAGATGGATCGTGTCGATTAGGGATGGTTTATATGTGGTTCATAATCGCCCAAGTAATATTTCTTTGGATGTGAATAAAACTCCGGGATTAGACTCAGTACGCACTAACGCTGCGTTGGGTTTTGTTTATTTAATTTAATCCTGCGTTAGTGCGCTAACGCAGGTTTTCAGCGCACCGAATGCCAACCTTTTTCGTTGACGTTGCGTTGTGTTTCTATCGCGAAGTGCATATCTCTTACTCGACTTACTGAATGTGCCAATGGCAAGTGATGAGACTGTGGCTGGTTTTGGCGAAGAATACTTGTATGGCGTTAGACAAAACATAGAAAGTACTATGTGTTATGGACCTGTGACTGGTAAATGTTCACTTTTCTGCAACGCTGTTGTATAGCCTATCATTGAACGATGTTTTATTGTTCATAAATACCGTTATTGATTTTTGTAAACCTTTGACGAAATAAAGGACTATAGAAACAAAAATGCATCGTCATTTTGTACAATTTCAAGTTTGCAGTGAGGAAGATGGCATAGAGACTGGCATACCCATATGGGTTATCAATTTTTTCAGGTAGACTACCGGTATTCAGGTTAGTTTGTGAATATGTGGATCTGTTTTGCTGGTGAGTCTACCTGTGGTTCAGACTAGCCTGCATTGGGTATTATACGTATAACGGATGATATGAATAATCCATTTTAGAAAAAAGTTTTATCAACGTAACAAAGCATATTAACCAGTGATTTGCGTTCGGCGTGAACAAAATCAACGCACTCCGTTGGCCATTGAGTAAATGTCAACCCAACGAGTGCATCGGTATGAATGAGCCCTCAAACTCGACAAGAAGGCACATAAGAAATGGAACAATGTACTTTTTTTATTTGTTTTGAATCACATGTTCGAAAGTAAATAAAGACTCACAACCTATAGTGAACTCGACAGTTATATAATATTGCTTAAACGGAAATAGTGAAGTATGTAGTAAAATGTATGTCATTTGCGAATTAGGTGCCGGAACAATATCTTGAAGTAGTTCGTGGCGATTAAGTGACCGTTAGTTGGTTCCTTTGAAGCACTGGGCCTTGTTTAGAGTGAATTTCAAAAAAAATATTATTAAATAAATTATAACTGACCGCGGTGACTAGAATTGCACTAACTTATTTCCTGTGTGCTACAGAAAGAAACCGCCCAAGCCAGATACAATTCACTGCACTTTACTTACCATATTGATTCAGTTCCGTTTGGAGTGTTTTCGCTTGTAGTGCAGTTTCTGTTACTATATTTTGCCTTTTTGAGCGCTGCTTCGCCTATGCTGAGAGCAATAAGAAAAAAAAGACTGGTGCTTTCGATTTTCTTTACTTATTTAATACTTTGATTTGGTAAAAAGAATATTTTATAGCAAACCTCTCAAGAAAATAGAAAACACTTTGCACAAAAACTTGGAGAAATACGCTTCAGAAAAGTTCAATAAATTTGCGGTTCATTTGCAGTAATTCAATTTTATTTTTATTGTTTTATTGCAATGACACTAAGTAAAATTATTGGCAAAGATCAGCGATTTTATTGCATTCTGCGGACTATTTTCAAAATTAACTCAGGGACACGGTTCTTCATTTTTTAATTTTTCAAGGGGAATTATCCGCAGCTTTATCCACAGATACTAAAATTTCTGTCACGAGACATTAATATAACAATTTTAATAGGTTTTAACAAAGCCCAAACCCTTTTATTGTCTCACGATATTTTTCTTGTTATCTGTGTTGATTTTCTCCCCACTTTTTAAGCTAATATTGAACCTATTGTGCGCTCTAGACAGACATTTGTCAGCAAAATCTTCCTCTACAAGTCGAATAGGTTGTCGAACGAACTTGTACGCTGTGAAAAAACCACAGTTAATTTAACGTTCATTCGCAGTAATTGTATATTTCTAAAATTCGAAACGCCTTATTGATGATGTTTTATGTCAACTATGGACTGCCAACGAAGGTGCGTACCGACATATGTCCATAATTGACACAAAAAGGCAATTTTGTGAGTTTATCTCGAAAGTTCAATTAAAATTACTGCATTTCACTGCAGTTTTGAATCACCGCAGCAGCAAAAATGTAGTAAAATCGCCCCACTTTGACAGTTATTTCGCTTCGCTTGGTATTAAAATAAAACTATAAAATCGAATTTTTTGGAAAAATATGGGATTTTTATGAAACGCGCTGCCGACATGCAAATCATCAACAGCCCATACTTGGCATAAAACTCGTCGACATGACAGTTATGGTTTTTTCGAAAATATACAATTACTGCAAATGAATGGTAAATTTACTGAACATTTGTCGCAGTGTATGTTTGAGCTTATGTAGACTCGAAATATCATATTCAAACAATAATTAGATTTGTTAAACAGGCGGTAACCGCAAAATGATTTTTAATTGTCGTGATGGGCGTGATCTGTTGCTTTCTCTTCAACTCCGTTAGTTAAATATAGCACAAAATCGTTTAATCGTATCACTTTATCGCGTTTTGACCCTTTCCAAGTTATTGCGGTTATTGCAACACATTCGAAACAAGAAACAAGTTTTGACTTTGACTTTTTTGCGTCGAATAAAAAAAAATGAGGTTTTTTCGTCAATTTTATTTTGTGGTATTAAAATAAAACCATGGAATTGACTCTTCCGGTCAACTATGAGAAACTGAAGGAACGCGCAGCTGAATCTCATCTAACATGTCATAATTGGCATATTTCTCATCAATAAGGCACAGTCGAATTTCGGAAATAATTACACACGAACAGTAAATTTACTGTGTTTAGTTTCCTAGTGTATGCATTCGGTAATGGGAATGAAGCGAATCTCATGTTAGTATTTCTTCGAGTGTCATAACAAACGGCGGACTGGTTAGTGGACGACTCTATTTTTTCAACAAAAGAGCTGCATATTTTTTTCGCACCTTCGGTACGCAGGTTTTGTTACGAAACAATATAATATTATTTTTTGTATCCTGCTTTGATTTTACACCACTAATAACAGCACTGATAACATGCTGGTACCGGTGTGACTCTTAACGTTAGGCTACATGGCGTAACGATGTGGTTGTTTAAGATAAAGAGCATTTGTCTGAAATGTGGTTAAAAGGAAAGCTGTGAAATATACTAAATTCAAAATATTTTCATTTAATATTACTCAAAGCATTGAAATTGAGCCGAAATTGAGTTTTTTTCGAAGCAGACATGTTGGTACTGATACGGCTGTCAGGGCAGTTTGACACAATATTATCATAAATTCTTGAATATTTTCAACATATTTGACGTTCTAAGAATTGTAGGGTACGTTAACACCCCAACATTCACACAAATTCTTACGCACCTCCATAATTAAAGCACTGGGTACACAAAGCCGGAATGGCACAGGTGAAAAGGAAACCGATAGTTTGTTATGACAATCGAGATACGCAGTCACGTGACCCACGCACCATGGGTATGGGGCATAGTCTCATTTTGAGTATGTTGCGCAACTGAAGTGGTATATGTTACGTAAAAAACCGCGATAGCTGTATTTGAGAAAGTCAATATTACTCAACACAGTGGTTGCTGTGGCTTCAATACGACCAGGGCTGGGCAATTCGACTGGGTGATTCGAATCGATTCGAATCAATTGTGAATCGGACACACGAACAAAAGCCCGCTAAATGCAGTGCCTTTTTCCATTTTCAACGACAAAATACAATCGATTTTGGTCAAATTTGATCCGATTCGATTCGAATTCTAAATGATTTGGTTTTGTCCAGCCCTAAATACGAATTTGTGCAGAGACTACATTATAAAGTATAGTCTATTTCCCAATCACGCATATTCCAAACAGGAGTGAGAGACGAATTACGCCAATCCATGTGTGTCCCATAGCTAATCTAATCGTGAAACTATGAAGAAATCTAAATGGCGAAATTAAGATCACCGAATTATAAAAAATTCTGTTATCGAATTAAAAATGTTTTTATTTTATATCACGACAAAACAGCTGTGAAATCTCACCGGATGTGCGAAAAATGAAAAACAAAAATGATTCCTAAGGCTTGGAACTGACTGAACGAATAAAATAACGCGCAGAAATTACTGCATTCCACACATTTTAAAGCATTTAAATGACCATTCTAATCTGTTTTTATACGTACATTATTTTGCACCCAGTGCATCTGTTTTCATGTAAATTCCCACTTCTGTATATATTTGTATACCCATATGCTTGCACCCATCCGCATGTGCACTCAATTGTACAATTTTGTACCCAGGCATACTTGCACAAACTGTTAATATGTGCAAGAAGATTCTGGACTTTTTCGCACATAATTTGAGAGTGGTAGCTGCCCAAAACATTTTGAATAAGCAATAATTTATCCCGAATAAGCGAATGTTTTTAACCTCGGAACATTAAAAACTTGTGTGCAGGTTAAATTTTTTATGTTAGCAGACAAAACATATCGATCGACCAATTTGTATGACAGACAAATATAATTGAACTCGAGTAAAATGAGTTGACAAACAATAAGAATCTCTATGTGACGTAGTATGACGTCATCTGTATTTGGAAGTCAAAATTATCCCGCGATGAAATTAATACAAATAACACAGTAGAATAGGGTAGCAAGCGATTGTCTATTCCTTTTCTTTTTTCCATTTTTACGATAAACTATCGATAATAAACGAACGAACGAAATCTGTATAGTTTGTGAGGCATAACGAAACCGAATCATTTGGAGTTCGAATCTGATTCGGATAATTTCATCAAATCGATCAAACCACTAAATTCATTTGAAGAACAAATCGCGTTTTCACAATTATATTTTGTTTCTGTCGTGAAAAATCGAAAAAGGTATACTTACAAGTTGAAATACATTCGATTTCGGTCAAATTTGACCAAAATCGATTGCCTTTTATCGTTAAAAAGAGAAATCCCATTTCCTTCTTCAAGATTTTGTCTCTTTCAAACGATTCAAAATTGATTCGAATAATTTGTGCTTCGGATTGATTCGAAACACCGAGTTAATCTTCCTCGCTCTAATTCTTCGCGAACGTATCCCAAACCTCCACTTTTCATTTTGATATTTTTTTTTCAATGTACAAAGATTTATAGAGCAACAAGTCGTACTATTATACACACAAAGTTATAACAAAAATAATTTGAAAAATTAGGAAATTTCCGTAATAATTTAATTCCAAAGAAGACTCCAAGAAATTGGAAAACTTTGAATTTGAAAATCGAGTCCGTATATCTGAAGCCACGCAAAAACATATTATCACTGACACAACTTGATTTTATAATAATGAGCAGAAGTATGAGATATATTATTATAATAAAATGTCTTCATTGGGTTGGATTGTAAATACACTGTAACATAAAATGCATCAAAATCACTGATCTTTGACAGTTGTTTTACCTGGCGGTATTGAAAAAATCCAAATTAACGTTTTTGGCCGAATATGACATAATTGGCATAAATTTTATCAGCATAGCACTTTTTTAACTTTGGAGATATGGAATTACACCAAATGACCAGAAATTTTAATGTACTTTCGTTACAGTGTATTTTATTTTTTTACTGAAAAATGCAGGATTGTTTAGAATGTCAATGTGTTCTCGATAAACAAATTCACAAACAATTAAGAATTCTTTCTCAAAAATGGTGTCAACAGATTCCAGTAAATGCTATGGATTTATTCAATCTTCAATCCATTCCGTTATTTATTATAACACACTTCTATTTTTTCAGCAATTTGACTCAGCCAGAGGTGAATTTCAATATATCAATATTATCACAAGATATGAACGTGCAAGTCGAACTGTGCCTTCGCAAGCAGAAAGCAGAACCACCATATATAGCAGTAGAACAAGTCAATATTTAAATATATTCCTATACCCTATATACAATGTCACAAGAGTGTATAGATAATGTTTTTAATTTCACAATGCAAATACCGCTATAGGTAACGAGTCTTGGAAGCCCGTTAATGCATGCTTACCCCACCCAGGGTGTAATATTCCACAACACTTAACCTTGTTCCCTGTTTCGCTCGAACGCGTTACGTCAAAAAGAACACATCAAGAAATGAAATGTGTTTTTATTTTATCAAATTTATTCAGTGCAAATTGCGAAAATGTTCTTGAATTTTATTTAATTCACGTTAGTACATATACTTCAGTCAAAAATATTATGAACAAAAATGTCGCATCAATTTTACGCAGATACGCAAATATTCTTACCCATCTTTGTATCCTCAGAAATGGTCAACGTGTGCCAGAAATGTGTGGCAAAAGGGGTTGGACAGCTAAGGACACAAATTACATGGCTTATTAAATACACTGTGACTAAAGTACGGTAATTTTACTGTTTAGTTGCAATAGTTGTGTATTTTCGAAATTTAAATTGTTGATGACATTTATGTCAAGTATGGACAGAACAAAATCGAATCCCGTTGTACAATACCAACCTGTCTCTGTCCTGAAAAATCGACAAATGTATACTGACGAATTAAAATACATTCGATTTTGGTCAAATACACAAAGTGGCACAGGTGAAAAGGAAACCGAGAGTTTGTTATGACAATTGAGATACGCAGTCACGTGACCCACGCACCATGGGTATGGGGCATAGTCTCATTTTGAGTAAGTTGCGCAACTGAAGTGGTATATATTACGTAAAAAACCGCGATAGCTGTATTTGAGAAAGTCAATATTACTCAACACAGTGGTTGCTGTGGCTTCAATACGACCAGGGGCAATTTGATTGGGTGATTCGAATCGATTTGAAGTATCAATAATTCGAATCAATTGTGAATCGGTCATAGGAACAAAACCATGCTAAATGCAGTGCATATTCCATTTTTAACGACAAAATAAAATTGATTTTGGTCAAATTAAAATGAAAATACATCGTTTTAAACTCAGAATATGCCAATATTTATCAACCCAGGGTGTAATAACTTGGGTAGGCTAAGCCGAACAGGAAAAGATCATATCTTTCCAGTAATTGTAACCCTGTCCGCCTATAAGTGGCCGCTGTTACAGGGCCTTGTACAGGGTGACCCACTCAAAGAAGTGGCTATGAAAAGAAAAGAAAAAAATTTGTCACTGTATATTTCCTAATCAATATAATGGAGACTATAGTAGTAATAGTTAGAATGGGATATTTGTTATTTTTATGAAATCAACGATTCGAATTCCAAATGATTTGGTTTTGTCCAGCCCTAAATACGAATTTGTGCAGAGGCTACATTATAGAGTATAGTCTATTTCCCAATCACGCATATTCCAAACAGGAGTTATAGATGAAGTACGCCAATCCATGTGCGCCCCATAGCTAATCTAACCGTGAAACTATGAAAAAATCTAAATGGCGAAATTAAGATCACCGAATTATAAAAAAAATTCTGTTATCGAATTAAAAATGTTTTTATTTTATATCACGACAAAACAGCTGTGAAATCTCACCGGATGTGCGAAAAATTAAAAACAAAAATGATTCCTAAGGCTTGGAACTGACTGAACGAATAAAATAACGCGCAGAAATTACTGCATTCCACACATTTTAAAGCATTTAAATGACCATTCTAATCTGTTTTTATACGTACATTATTTTGCACCCAGTGCATCTGTATTCATGTAAATTCCCACTTCTGTATATATTTGTATACCCATATGCTTGCACCCATCCACATGTGCACTCAATTGTACAATTTTGTACCCGAGCATACTTGCACAGACTGGTAATATGTGCAAGAAGATTCTGGACAACTTTTTCGCACAGAATTTGAGAGTGGTAGCTGCCCAAAACATTTTGAATAAGCAATAATTTAGCCCAAATAAGCGAATGTTTTTAACCTCGGAACATTAAAAACTTGTGTGCAGGTTAAATTTTTTATGTTAGCAGACAAAATATTATCGATCTACCAATTTGTATGGCAGACAAATATAATTGAACTCGAGTAAAATGAGTTAACAAACAATAAGAATCTCTATGTGACGTAGTATGACGTCATCTGTATTTGGAAGTCAAAATTATCCCGCGATGAAATTAATACAATTAAAACAGTAGAATAGGGTAGTAAGCGATTGTCTATTCATTTTCTCTTTTTTTTGAATTTTTTACGATAAACTATCGATAATTAACGAACAAACGATAGCTGCATAGTTTGTGGGAAATAACAAAACCGAATCATTCGGAATTCGAAGCTGATTCGGATAATTTCATCAAATTGATCGAATCAATAATCCCATACAAATAACGAAGATTTTTGCAATTATAATTTATCTCTGTCGTGAAAAATCGAAAAGTGTATATTTACAAATTAAAATGCATTCTCTGTCCTGAAAAATCGAGAAAGATATACTTACGAATTGAAATACATTCGATTTTGGTCAAATTTGACTAAAATCGATTGCATTTTATCGTTAAAAAGGAAAATCCCACATCATTCTTCATGCTTTTGTCCATTTTAAACGATTCAAAATTGATTCAAATAATTTGTGCATCGGATTGGTTCGAAACACCGAATTAATCTTCCAAGAATTAATTCTTTGCGAACGTATCCAAAACCTCCACCTTTCATTTTGATATTTATTCAAAGTACAAAGATTTATAGAGCAACAAGTCGTATCATTATACACCCAAAGTTATAACAAAAATAATTTGAAAAATTAGGAAATTTCCGTAATAATTTAATTCCAAAGAAGACTCCAAAAAATTGGAAAACTTTGTGTTTAAAAAATCGAGTCCGTATATCTGAAACCATGCAAAAAACATATTTACACTGACACAACTTGATTTCATATTAATGAGCAAAAGTATGAGATATATTATTATAGTAAAATATCTTCATTGGGTTGGATTGTAAACACACTGTAACAAAAAATGCATCAAAATCACTGATCTTTGACAGTACTTTTACCTGTCGGTATTGAAAAAATTCAAAATTAACGTTGTTGACCAAATGTGGCCTAATTGGCATAAATTTAACAACATAGCATTTTTTAACTTTGAAGATATGGAATTACACCAAATGACCAGAAAATTTACTGTACTTTTGTTACAGTGTATTTTATTTTTTTACTGAAAATGCAGGATTGTTTAGAATGTCAATGTGTTCTCGATAAACAAATTCACAAACAGTTAAGAAATCTTTCTCGAAAATGGTGTCAACAGATTCCAGTAAATGCTATGGATTTATTCAATCTCCAATGCATTTCATTATTTATTGCAACACACCCCAATTTTTTCAGCAATGTGTCTCAGGTGAATTTCAGAGGTGAGGTCGAGGTGAATTTCAATATATCAACATTATCACAAGATATGAACGTGCAAGTCGAATTTTGCTTTCGCAAGCAGAAAGCAGAACCACCATATATAGCAGTAGGGCAAGTCAATATTTAAATGCAGTCCTATAACCTGCAACAAGGGTGCATAGATAATGTTTTTAATTTCACGATGCAAATACCGATGTAGGTAACGAGTCTTGGAAGCCCGTTAATGCATGCTCACCCAACCCAGGGTGTAATAACCCACAACACTTAACCTTGTTCGCTGTTCCGCTCAAATGCGTTACTTCAAAAAGAACACATCGGGAAATGAAATGTGTTTTTATTTTATCAAATTTATTTAGTGCAAATTGCGAAAATGTTCTAGAAATTTTTTTTTTTAATTCATTTAATTTTAATATTCTTACCCATCTTTGTATCCTCTGCCAGGAATGGTCAACGAAAAGGTCACTGGTTCAAGGAGTCAAATATATGTATTTTATGGGCTTAACTGAACGTATTGGAGAATTGACCGTATCTTGATTTAGAAATAATTATATTTCATATATTTTAATGAGATTTCCTAAGGATTGCCAGTAAATAAATGGCGTCTATTGTCCAGGATCGTCTATGGTTTATGCTCGGTTATAATTTGATTTTATAAAGGGGTTGGACAGTTAGGGACACACATGGTATGGCTTATTGAATACACTGTGACTAAAGTACAGTAAATTTACTGTTTAGTTGCAATAATTGTACATTTTCAAAATTTAAATTGTTTATGACATTTATGTCAAGTATGGACAGAAGAAAACCGAATCATTTGGAATTCGAATCTGATTGGGATAATTTTTTTCTATTCGATCGAAACACTAATGCCTTATAAATAACAAAGATCCCGTTTTACAATAACAACTTGTCTCTGTCCTGAAAAATCGAGAAATGTATACTGACGAATTAAAATACATTCGATTTTGGTCAAACTTGGTCAAATACGCAAAGTTATAAAGAAATAATTTGAAAATTAGGAAATTTCTGTAATAATTTTATTCCAAAGAAGGCTCCAAGAACTTAGAAAATTTTGAATTTGAAAAATCGAGTCTGTTTATCTGAAACCATGCAAAAACCGTTGATTTCATGTTAATGAGCAAAAGTATGAGATATATTATTATTCTAAATGGCAATGAGTTCTCTAGAAACAAATTCCTAAATAGTTATTCTTTCTCAAAAATGGTTTCAACGTGTTCCAGCAAATGCGATGGAGGTATGCGTTTTTTCATGCATTGCGTTATTTATTATGAGTAACACACTCTCATTCTTTCAGATGTGTCTCAGCCAGAGGTGAATTTCAATATATCAATATTATCACAAGATATAAACGTGCAAGTCAAATTGTGCCTTCGCAAGCAAACAGCAGAACAACTAAATTTGGCAACAGAACAAGTAAATATTTAAATATTGTCCTATACTCTATGTGCAATCACAACGGTGTATAAATAATTTTTTTTAATTTCACAAGATCAATACCGCAATAGGTAACGAGTCCCGGATTCCGTTAATCCATGTTCAGCCAACCCGGATGTAAAAACTAGGGATTTACCGATGTATCGGCGAATTTTGGGAGTATCGGTATCGGCCGCAGTATAGCCGATACCACCGATACCTTTTAAATGTTTGGAATTTGTGGGAATTCGCTTTAACCGGGACCTTAATCAGTTCCTGAAAGATCCAACTAACGGTCACTTAAACGACAATAAGCTGCTACAATAAAAGAAGCATCAGTCGGCTCCGCACAGTCCTCGCAAAATCAAACCTATCAAAGTGGAGAAGTAGCTTACTTGGGGATGGATTGTTAAGGTTAAACTTGTTATGGATTGTTAAACGTGTGTCCCTTTTCTACGACCTTCGGGTCTTCAATTTTGCTTACGGAAAACAAGTTATTAACATGCCCAGGGATACAATTCTCAGATTTCAGGGTTGGAATTGATTTGGGCAAGTTAGCCTTCTAAATATAGACTTAAGAATCGCATAAACATACTTCAAAAAAAAAATCAAATATATACTCGTTTTTTGTGATTTGGCAAATTTTTCACGATCAAGAATTTTTATTTTGTCTGTAACTAATTTGACTAAATGCTATTCTTCATTTGGGTGTCTTAAAGCTGACGTTAATTTAGGATGTTATTTTTGAATATTTCTATTTGTACAAAGTTCTTCAATTTTCTTTGTTCTGTAGTTTTTTGTTTTGTTACTTCAAATATATTTCGTCCACTATGGGTGCGTTTTTTGCTATCATTTGTTCTATAGAGAATTTGACTAAAATGTTTTGGAAAATTTTAACTCTAAGGATGTACTTCGAGCATATTTGAAGGCATTTGTGATGATTATCGGAATTGGTATCGGCCGATATCGGCTCAGTTTGCAGTATCGGCATCGGTATACGCAATTAAGTATTATCGCTACCTATTTAGTAAAAGCCCGGCCGGTATCGTAAATTTAGAGTATCGTTGGCATCCGCATAGGCTCATTTTGCAATATGGGCTTCGGTATCGGCAAAAAGTGGTATCGGTACATATCTAGTAAAAACCCACAATACTTAACCTTGTTCATTGGTCCGCATAAATGCGTGACTTTACAAAGAACACATCAAGAAAAGAAATGAAATAGGTTTTGAATCATCAAATTTATTCAGTTCAAATTGCGAAAATGTTGCGAAAATGCGAAAATGTTTTTTTTTTATTCACTCTATTAGATATACATTAGTCAAAAGTATTGTGAACAAAAAATGTCGGATCAATTTTACACAGGTACGCAAATATTCTCACTCGTCTTTGTATCCCTTGCCAGAAATGGTCAACGAAAAGGTCACTGGTTCAAACAGTCAGATATATGTATTTTATGGTTTGACTGAATGTATTGAAGAATTGACCATATCTTGGTTTAGAAATAATTATATTTCATATATTTTAAAGAGATTTACTAAGGATTGCCCGTATATAAATGGCGTCTATTGTCTAGGGTCGTCTATGGTTTATGTTCGGTTATAATTTGAGCTTATAAAGGGGTTGGACAGTTAGGGACACACATGGTATGACTCATTAAATACACTGTACAGCAAAGTACAGCAAATTTACTGTTTATTTGCAATAATTGCATATTTTCAAAATTTAAATTTGACATTTATGTCAAGTATGGACCGTTGATAGACGCTTCCTGGGCGATGCGTTCCACCAACACCCCTGAATTGCCAGAAAAATTAGATTTTATATTTTATTTCAAAAAATTTTAAATGAAATTACACCCAAAGAGTTTGTTTGTCGCAGTGTAGATATTGAAATTTGTTATCTATGTTCGTTAATGTATAATAAACATATTCTGTATTATTCATATTAATTCACAAACGAAAGAATTTGGAGAATGTCCCGTATTATTGTATAAAAGAAGGTATTGAATAGGCTCGTTTACAAACTTTATCATCGAATCCGATTCTACATAAGACAAATTGATTCGAATCAGAAGAATAATGATCCGTTATAGAATTCCCAATTCGTTCGAATCCGAATATAATACTATGCAATATTAATGGTCAAACTACACGCAGTGATGAGTTCCGTAACCAGCGCATATCAATACACTTCGTTCATTATATTTTCGGCAGCGCGATCCATCAGTGATTCACACTTCACAAAGCACCATTGTTTAAAATATATGGCTACGTGTGCTTTGGCAATGCTTGTTTATTGAGTGGGATTATTAGACGTCAATATTGCCTTAGTTGTCATTGATATGTACGTATGTTGGATGTTGTTATATTTTTTATTGAAATGCATCTCGGAATAATAATTTGATATTCAGATTCAGCTGCAGTATTCTGCCGTAAAACAACAGCTATGGGCATAGACGTATAATGTCACAATGGCCATCTGAAGTCTAATTAACGCAAGATTCTCTACGAGATTAAACATTATCAATAACTTTTATTTTAACGGAAACGCTCTAATTTTTTATCATGAAATGATACTTCTTTAGAGACATCGATTAGCGGGTCATGGATAAGAAGTAACGTCGTAGGGTGGCGGTGAAAGGGGGTAGAAAAATAAAAGTTCGTTTTTGCATCGAAACTCTCGTGCGATTTTAAAAAAAAATTTGTGATTATTAAATATACTCTTAGGTCAGTCTGATAAATTTTGGTTTATTTGAAACATTCAGAAAATCTTTTACTTTTTAATACATGCTCTTATGTATATTATATACATATAGCCAGTATCGTAATTAGAACCTTGAAGAAGGAGGTGTCAAAATTGAAAAAAAAATGACATGACAAAAAATTAGATCAAAATAGGATGCAATAATGGACGCCACAGATCCCAGAAACCACCAAAATAATAGCGATTTTATAGCATATCAGGACAAAATACTCCAAAAATCGCTCTGAAAGCACAAAAAATAAAAAAATAGATTTCAGGGCTTGAAATCGACTAAACAAGCATAGTAAATCATGCGCGCCAGAGACGGTCGAGTGTTATTGGGATTCCCTACGTTTTAAATCACTTAAAAAGTCATTCTGCAATATTTTCCAATTGGGGAGGGCATGGTACCGCGCCCACCTCTTACACTTTAAATCATATAGCAGCGTCGACAAGATCCATCGGTGACTCATACTTAACAAAACCTCTAACAAGGTTTTTCATTCGGATGCACCAGTTGCTTATACATTTCTCAGTAGTGACACCACGTGGATATATGAAATCAACTTTGCAGCTTCCCAAAGATCATAAAAATGCGAAGACGACCAACTAAAAGCTTTGGAGCTTGAATAAAAAAAGAATCCAAAATAATAAAGATTATTAAGTTTGCAATTTTCTTTGTATTAAACAAGCTTAGCTTTTCGAAGAAGGTGAACATTTATTTTCTCAAGCATTAGCCCCACTGGCAGCGGCGGGAAAGGGAGAGATCGAAGAGTCATCCAAATTTCGCGTGCATTTGATTGGTTTTCCCTTTTCTGGCGGTGTACGGCCGAATCATACCATTACAATATATTTTTCAAGATAAAAATTGGCTAGGAAATTTTGGCACTGTACTCATAGTACTAGTATATTTTTCGCAGAATGATGCAATTTATGAAGCAGTAAGTAGCTTGTGGTGAATGCTCAAAATGTATCGTATGAAAATGCTGATGACTTGAAAATTACAAAATTGTTAAAAAACAAATGATGGTGCCATTACCCTCCATGCGTAGAACGTTCTCTTAGAGGCTTTCAAACGTGGTTTGCTCAGTGGTGATAAATTTCAGAAGCCGAAATCGATCTGATACTGCATTTTATAGAGTACTTGCAGCAATATCATGATTTATTTCAACTTTTGTCGCGAAACCGAGCACACTTCCTTTTTTCAAAAACGAATCGACGTAAAATAATCGAAATTCAGTTTCGTCACAAATCTAGCAAGGTGATTTTGTTTCTAAATATATCTGTTTCCCGATTGAGAAACTGAAGGAATGAGATGAGATAAAATCAAATAGATTTTGCCGTTAAAAAATCATAATTTTTTTCTCTCAACAAGATTTTGTTTTTATGGGCGATTCACGATTGATTCGAATAATTTATGTTGAGGCACGGTCCCTCTGTGGCCTATGCTTGACAAAATTTAATTTGCTGACTGCTAGGGACAGTATATATATGGATTTTATTTCAAAATTTATCATGACTTCATAGAAGGGAGTCAGTACAAAACTCTAATGACTTCTGGGACGCATGTTTGACAAAGCTAATTTGAAACTCATGCTCCTATTAAAGTGCCTTTAACATCTAGTTTCTTATCAACGCCTTTCGCTTATCACGCAAGTATTTATGCGTATTCTTTAACTGTACTTTTAGATATTATCTGTCGAAAGGTAAAAGATATTTTCATTGAAATTCACTCCAAGCAAGGCCGCTAGCAGGGCCAAAAAGCAGTGCCAAACTTAACCGCAAAGAGTTACCACAAAATATTGTATCAGCAACTGCATTCTTAGCGGAAAACATTCCAAACGAAACTGAACCATTACGGGAAAGAGCAATGAATGGTATCTATCCTGGACGATTGTAAAAACACTGCATAACGCTGAAAGAGAAAAGCCAAAAATTGCACCCTAAACAGAAACAATCCTATACAGAACAGAACCTCGAAGGTATAGGGCCGGGCAAACCGGATCATTTGGTATTCGAATTTTATCCGAATATTTTTTCGAATTGAATCACTTATTTCACGTAGATAACAAATATCCCATTTTCACTATTCCAACTTGTCTTCAATGTCAAAATCAAGAAATTTATGGTTACGAATCACTAATAGTAGCATGGACATTTAGGGGAAATTTATTTCCAATTCGCACCTTACTTTAAAGAACAACAATTTTTATACTTTACCGACGAAATATAATCCATGGTCAAACTTAACCAAAATCGACTGCAATTTGTCGTTATGATAAAAATTTTACTTCATTTAACAAGTTTTTGTTCCCGTGAACGATTCACGACTCATTCGACTAATTTGTGCTGTGAATCGATTCAAATAACCGAATTAAATTGCCAGCCCTAGCTGTATTTGATATTCACCACTTTTTTCAAATCGGATCATATATCTTGAAAAACGTTACACATGCCAAGTACTACGTTCTATAGCGTGTGCTTTAGTTATCAATTCGGTCGGGATGTACGGATCTAGTGTCCAAATATGGACTTGACCAAATGGCCAGTGCGCGTTAATTAAGCGGGAATCTAATTAACATATTCAAATAAATATTTGTTTTTCTCCTAGACAATTGGTGCATCCATTGTCTTTCGGCCTTAGTTTGTTTTCGCCTTTTTGCACCACAGTGGCAAAACCACTAAGAAATTCTTCGTGTTCTAACATACTTTGCCAAGCACGGGCCAGAGATGAATCTTACATATGATGTGTGCCCTTGCTTGTCAAAGCGTGTTAAGACTTTAATGTAAAAAGTTCAAATATTGTGCAGACGTTGCAATTTACACGCCCCGTTTAACGCGGCGGTAATATTACCCCACGAGCATTAGCCTTTTTCACCCCTTTTAGGGCATACAATGAAAAGAAAGAACTAAGCTATTGCCTAACCTTTTTTCTCATGTCGTGCCGTTACGGTGCTTGCGCAAGACCACCGTAAAAGCGAGCAATTTTGCAAAAGCATAACGTATTTTACTTTAACTCTATAAGGAGCAGCAAGAGATCCTGGTAGCTTTTAAAAGATACCGACAGCACTTTAAGAAAATAAAAAAATTATTAAAGTGAGCCGCACCTCGTTCCGCCTGGCGTAACTTTAAGAACGCAAACCAAAGATCTTTTTGCTCTAAGCTGCTGAAAGAGAAGCGCGGTATTCAGTGCGGGGCGTGACGTGCGCAGGACCCGCACTCAGGAGTTGGTATTGGACAAAGGGACACAGGTACTCCAGTTATACCGGCGTAGCGGCGAAGACCAGGTATGTACAGTAGCTTTATTCATTATTTTGCCGTCACCCATGGGTGTTATGATTACGCCCTTATAGCATAGGATGGAACAATAATCATGCAAACGTGAGTCTGCTTTCTCGCAAGAGTACTGCAAATTTCCCGGGCATTTACAGTAATTGCATATTTCAATAATTAGAAGCCGTCTTGTTGATGAAACTTTTGCCAAGCGCGGGCTCTTGAGGAACCTCGCCGCGCGTTCCATCAATAACCCATCATTTGCCAGAAAAATGAAAAGTTTCATTGCAATATCACCGAGTAGTATTCTGAATTGCGATTTGACTGCATTCTAGTTTCATTGTAAATATAGAAAAAAATAAATTGAACAACTTTGCAGTCTGCTTTGGAAACACTGCTTGGTATATACTGTAAAAAATATTTGGTGGAGCGTAAGTCACATATGGACCGCGTCTCACCGACTCAATCCATCAGTGACTTATGCGTAACTGATTAGAAGCTTGTGTAGGCTAACAATTTTTATCGAGTAGAGCATGTTTAGCATTCTTTTGAAATGTATTGAAAACGATAAGTCGGTTCGCGGCAAAATGCCATGGCAAGAAAAGCTCAAACGTTTCAAATTTCTTTTTTAACAGCGGCGCAAACGGTCACGATGCGTGTTCGCGTGACGATTGCGCTCTGCCTGGTGATCGCGCTTTCGGGCGTTGTGACAGAGGCGAGAAAACGGAGGAAGAACAAACAAGTAGACCCATCTGACGTATCAACTACTCTGAGAAGGTTAAAACGTCAACGAGGAGACGAACCCTCACCCCCCGACGGGGTAAGTTTACCACCAATCGGGGTAATTTTTTTTGGTTTATTATTACTACAATTTTGATTGCTCTTGATTACGGATGTCAATTAGAAATTCAGGAATAGGCCTACCTGCTTGTGTCATGACTAGCTCGAATTAGTTGATTTTTGATTACATATCAACATCCGATATAATATATAGTGTTTACCATCAGAGTTATTCATTCTTCCTGACTATAGTCAGAAACATCCGATATAACTTCAATTTTTTTTCTGCAAATGTAATAGTCATTTGCTATGTTGGCATGGGTTAATATCAGATTACATATACAATATTGGATTTTTTTAAATCGGACTTAATTTTATAGTTAGGGGTTGACGAATCTAATAGTAATAGCGTTTGGTAATTAACACGTAGGCGTAAGTTAAAAAAAATCTCAGATTTGAGCTGAGAAGTCCGGCCCATGTTTAGCACAATTAGGTTGTAATAACTTGAGTAGGCCGGCCCTGTTTTTCTTAGAAATGGGCTTTAGTACGGCCACGGGGAGCTGTTCAAAAATATGACTAATTAGAAAAAAACGAACGTTATACTAATATTAACTAATTCACTAATCTCCGTCTCAAACTCTAGCAATTAGAACCCATAACATGTGCATTGAACATTCAACAAGTTCTGTTTTTGCGAAAAATATAACACAAATATTCTCTTTGTTGTTCCAAACGCTTCATTATGGTTTCCTATGATTCACTGTCTAAGCCGCAAACCTCATGAGGAGCTGCGTGTGCGCCCTCATAGAAATATTACTAAAGCTGAGCGTGATTTCCAAGGTCACCCAACGCACAATTTATTGCGTTTTTTCAAGCATGAGCCGTAGCTGAATGACCAAATAAATATATTTCAAATTGCGAGTGAAAGTTCCATGAAGATTACATTGGTTTTTAAGGATGCAATACACGCCGCGATGCTTTCATGTCTTCTTGATGTTTCCGCCCGTGCGTTGCTTTGAACTGCGTAAATAAAACAAAGGTAGAAATTGCGAAAATTACGAAAACGCGTACGGTTGCCGTCATAATGAGTCACTCAACATGGGCG
The DNA here is from genome assembly GCA_963675895.2 of Styela plicata. Taxonomy (NCBI): domain Eukaryota; kingdom Metazoa; phylum Chordata; class Ascidiacea; order Stolidobranchia; family Styelidae; genus Styela; species Styela plicata. The sequence goes on along the minus strand of OZ023153.1, from coordinate 7,078,932 downwards.
TCAGCAAAATGCACAACAAAAATACAGTCGTAACCAGCGCTAAGTCGTCGCGCTTCGCCTTTTTTACAATATTTTTATGAAAATATATAGGCCCAGTGTACTTTGTTAAGTATAACTTACAGATGGACCGCGCCTCGGCGGCGCCATTCATCATTAACATCATGCTTAACGAACCATATTATGCAGAATATTTTAGGGTGGGGATGGCCGATTTTAGACTAGTGTGAATAATTTGCGTTCCCAATGCAAATTTTTACAAATCGCCACGACGACAGTTGGAACCGTTTCCGACAAAACGTATGTAGTTTTTACATACTCTAATATTCAAGAAATAAGCATCCATATTTCTAAATATAAATGGGAAAATCAGTTTGAGGTAAACATGTAAATCTGCTTTGGCTACCGTGAAATAGTACAACATTCCGAGCAAACCTCAGGGGGTTGCGAATTTATCCTACAAAACCATATAAAATGATTTCGCAATAAGAATATTCCATGTCCATGCAGTCTTTTGTGGAATGTTGTTCGAAAAATCATCTTGTACTTTCGCGATTTTATTTTTTTCATTTCGGTTGAAATTTAGCAAAATTTTTTTATTATTTGTATCGGCGTTCAATTTGCAGAATTGCTGGTAAAAAGAAAAAATGCGTTTTACTAAAATTGTGAATTTGCAAAAGTTTTATTTTTTTATCCAAAAAAAAACATGTTTTTCAAAATTGAGAAGTTCTGAGACACCAAAATCTAGATATAGTTCACTATGTGTACTTGTAAACCGCCTTTGCTGCCCTGCAGAGTTGTGGTTTCCACGCTCCTTTTCCGATGCGTTAATTTTTGCTGGGCCCGAGTTTGGCCAAATATGGCAAAATCATAATTCTTTTTTGGGTAATATTTTGGAATGTGTTCGGTTTCCTCATTTTTGCAAAATTTTTCCTCTAAGTCATTACGGTCCGTTGGGTCCGTCTAGTTTTTTTACCGCAAACTTAGTCACGATGATAAAAGTATAAGTGTTAACAGTACGTGGCTATTTTTGTGAAATTCAGACATACATGGAAGTTTATGAATTACGAGGCTATCACTTATATTCCTCGCGTTCTATATGATGAATGAGTTAAAAAAGAATATTTCTCTTATTTTCTGAAATTTTTGCGAACAGAGCATTACTGGTTTGTCTACTATTTAGCTTGAAAATAAGCAAAACATCCCAAACGGAAACAATGTTGTCGAGACATCTCTTTGTGAAGTATAGGCCATTGATGGATCGCGTCGATGAGACGCGGTCCATCTGTGGCACAAACTTGACAAAATTTAATTTCTAATTGGGAGATAGCAACAGATCTTACGAAACTAACATTTCGTTATTTGATTCTCAAATAAGCTTTATCAAGTATGAGTCACTGATTAATCATGTTACAAGACCACGGTACATCTGCGGCCCGTGTTTGAAAAAGTATGCTTTTCATGTGAATTACCTTTAGTAATAATGATTCAGGTAGTCAAAAAAAACTTAAAACAATCTTATTCTTCTGTTTTTGCAGTGTCCAGATCAATGTCCTCCAGGCGAGCCAGGTCTACCTGTGAGTATAATTTTGGCTTCATATTGGATCGTATCATCTTTAAGTGTATACTTGTCCCTGAACGTTCAACTCAAAAAACTTCCTTTTCGATTTCCGCGATTTTCCTTATACCTATAAAACTCTTTTCCCAGTTTCTCTCCATTTTTCATTCAATCTATTGCCTTTTTGGCATTTTTTCTCCAAAAAAACTTGAATATGCAATTATTACAAACTATTGCATCACCCAATAAAACAAAATAAATTACAATTCTCTATCGACTCAAGATATATGTTGTTATGATTTGTTAGTTTATATATTCCATACTGATTTGTGTGCTTATTTTAAGGGATTCGACGGATTAGATGGACCACCCGGACCCCCAGGACCAATGGGACCACAGGGAGAAGCTGGCATTCCAGGTTTTGATGGAATTGACGGCAGTGATGTACGTATACATTTTAATTCTTAAAATAACTTCTGGCAGAAAACGCAATATATCAAAAAGAAGGTAATAAGCTTGGTAGGAATTTTGTCAATCCGGAGATATAAATGAAATATGATTTAAGTCACTTTTTATCTATTGCGCATGTTTGGAAACATGAAGGTATAAGAAGGATAGCTAAAGTCATAGATTTTCTAACTGTTAATTACGGGGATATTTGAAACTCATTTTTTTGACACTAAATTGATGAATTTCATATCAATATCGACAACAATATAATATAAAGTTTTTGGATTATAGCATTTTCGCGTTATTATCATGTAATTTTTGTTTTTCTAATTTTCAACTTCTCTTTTTTAGGGATCAGTCGGACTGCCAGGAGAAACTGGGCCAAGGGTAAGACACATGTATATTTAGTTCATAGCGGCTGTATCGGTAAGACAAATTATTGAACATAGGAATCTGCGAAAAGGAAAACTATACTCTAATTCTAATACCAGCTCACTCTCAGGCACCATGTTTCGTTCTTCCCAGTCTCAAAAAATTCTCAAAACATCTTTTGTTCAAGCATGGGCCACTGATGGATCGCGTCTCATCGACGCGATCCATCTGTGTCGCATGCTTGAAAAAATGAAATTTCTGATTTAATTTTCTACTAACATTAGAATCTTTACAACTCGAACTCTTATTTTCAAAATATCACGACGCCATCTAATGACAAAAATGATTGCGAGACTTCGACAGATAGTTTTTAAAGAAATAAGCTACAGATGATCCATGTACATTAGTGGCTCCTTACTATGTTGAACAAGAGCTTGGTCAAGCATTCGTCCGTGTTTGAAATAAAATATATTATTTTAATTTACAGGGATACCCAGGAGATCCAGGACCACCAGGCAGAGATGTAGGTTTTCTGGTTTTGATTGTTAACCGGTTAATATTTATCGCGTCTAGCCTATCCTAACGGATTTATATATTCATTTTCTGCGTCGAAATTGCTTTAGCTTGAACTAACGGTATCTATTCAAAGAAAAAATGGTACACAGATAGCTTTACGGATATTTTTGGCAACTTTGGGGAGTTGTGATGAACAGAGCGAAATATTAGTCGGGAAGGAACCAAATTCGGACTTGAAGTTGAAAATCACTTTCTGGTCATACATTTTTTGACGGTATCAGAGAGATCCGAGTACAGGGTCGCAGAAATTAAGATTCTCGATAAAATTTACCTGTTCATTCAAACACAATCCTAATTACTTTGGCTACTAAGTAGAATCATAAAAAGCGATCATGTTAGTAATATGACGATATTATTGACGACCAGCAATTTGCAAAAAATGAATTAAAATCAATTAAATCCAAACTTAAACGTTTTCAAAGGGCATCTACATTATACTTATTTCTTTATATATCAACATTTTTTAATCTTTTTTCTGCAGGGACCAAAGGGAGACGTTGGACCAATTGGTCTACCAGTAAGTATTTATTTCGTCATTTCATGGAAAAGTGTTGTTTGCTCAATGTCTTAAAAATCGTTTGCCCGATATGGAATATAAATATACTCAGTCTCATCTTGTAACGTATTCATTGCTGATCTTATTGAGTAAATATTTATAGTATGAATGTTTTTTCAAGTGTGGGTCACTGATGAATTGCGTAATCGAGACGCGATCCATCTGTGGCTCATTCTTGAAAAAAGCCCCTTCCCCAACAACATTACATAGTCAAGTTCTAAATTCACTTCCTACATTTGTCAACTTCAGGGCGATTCAACACCAGGACCAGAGGGACCAAAAGGCGACGAAGGCGCGCCAGGAAGTCGTGGAGCTCCCGGAATAAAAGTAATATTATTAACTTGCGTCAATATCTAGAATTCTTCCTTGCATTAACCCTTTATTTTCTGATTGCGGCACGATACGCTTGTCTGTTTTTGTGTGGCTTATCTGCTTAAAATTTTACCAATATGAAGGACAGGTGCAACTCACAACATCTTGATATACTTTTTCTGTTCCATTCAAATTGCTTTGCTTACAATATGGTGGCTGATGCATCAGCACTTAGTCGAACATTTTTTTATTAAAAATGCTATAATAGTCACCAAACACGAAAATCCTCTGTTCGAGAATTTGTCTTCTTCGATAACAACTTTGTTTACTTTCAGGGTTCACGAGGAGAGAGAGGTCCAAGAGGTCTTCCCGTGAGTTTTTTTTATTTCAAATATTGCTTTATTATTCAAAATATGAGCTTGTGGGATAAAACTCTTTCCTTTATTTCCAGGGCGGTGGTGATGGTGACGGATCCGGCGGTTACCCAGTGGTAAGAAATATACTATGTTCCACTTGTACTGGTTTTTATCCTTTAAAAACGATTATTTTGGTCAACTTAATTATCTATCAATTCGAATTCGGTTCACACAGCCTAATATTATTTTATATATCTTATCATTCCCTTTCAGTATGCTGAGAGAATGACGACTTTTTTGACAGACGGAGGAAGGGTTGTTATTAGAAAAATAATCACAAATTTATGAGATTCAATCATGATTTGCTTCTTTAAACATCCAGCAGCAATAAATGTTGAGAAATATTTCAAAATCATCAGCGTTGATTTTGAGTTTTTGTGGAAAACTCAACATTGACATATTATGATATCTATTTAATAATGAAATTTTACTTTTTAAAAGCCTGGACCACCTGGCCCACCCGGACCTCCAGGATTTTCTGGTGCGAAGGTAAGAAACACTTCGATTTCAGTATTGTTTAAACGAGAGAAAATAGTAATGTAAAGGCCTGTCAGAAAAATGTTGGGTCGCTAATGTAGAAAATGTGGCCGCTGTAGTTATGCTTGTCTTGACTTTAATCTTGTCTGAAGAAGTTATAATATGTTCTAACGAAAGCTTAAAATAAGCTGGTATTTCTGTGGAATGTGGTCCATCCTTGTAAATTCTCTCACACACGAATCCAGGATTTTTAAGGAAACAAGCAGGAGGGATATGTAGTTCATTGCAAGATCGAATCGTGTAAATTCTTATCTTGACATCAAAGAAAACTGATTTTTTTGATTAGTTTATTTTCGGTCATTAAAAGGAAAAAATTCTATCACCTATTCTTTATCCGAATCAGAAATTTTACTTTGTCTCGTATGCGTCACAGATTGACCGCTTGTTATCGACGTGATCTATGCATATTTATATATAAAAAAGAAATATATTTGTCTGCAAAGGACAACGCCACTATTTGTGGCAAATTTTGTGATTGAGGACATTATTAGCGAAATTATCTGACTTATACGGATTAGACATTCATGTTATTGGCAATACTCCAACATACAATTTTCAGCTATGATTCAGAACGAACAAAAAAGGGGACGAATACCATCAAAATGATAATCGATTTAACGAAAAGAATTTTTATTTAATACAGAAATTTAATACAGAAAGAAGTTTATTATTTATGAAAGCTAAAATAAAATAATCAAAGTTGCCGCCATTTATAACGCACTTTTTTTAAATTAATTTTTTTCCTTACAACCAGGGCCACAAAGGATATCGTGGTCTCATGGGACCAGATGGCAAGCAGGGACCAAAGGTAATCTATAAGATATTTTGCACAATATCAAAAGTAAAATAAGGGTTGTCATTTCAACTTTATAATCGAATTGCATATCAGGCAACAATTTCTAATCGAATTTTCAAAAATGGAAATTTTGATGTAAAGTTGACCAGGCGTCTAAAATTTCATCTTTATCACCATTGCTGATAGGAATTCGTCGAATTTGTTAAAAAAGACTGTATATATGTATTTACCACACTATATAATAGTAAAGCTTTGTAGAATTCTGGTCGCTTTATGATGGTGCAGCAGAATCATGATATATTATTGTCAAATTGTCATATTGTCATAATTTCCAAAACGTGAATTTGTAAAATGAAAATTGATTAATATAATCATATTTTGATAATCGGTTTATATCGAGAAATCGAACCGATGTTGACAAGAATCGTGGTATTGAAGCATTTCCAATAAACCCTAACTTTTCATTCCAGGGAGAACAAGGACCCGAAGGGGTACAAGGACCACCAGGTGCAGGAGGAGACACGGTAATTTATTTGTTGTTTTTGTTTATGTCCACTGGTATTCTAATTTCGGAGTATGGATATCCAGATAACATCATTTCCCACCATTTCTGAATAATCGTGAAATGTTTTTGGTATATTTCAACTAATTATAATTAATATTGTATATAATTTTGTGGTGAAAACAGGATATTTATTTTAAGGTTGGCATTAGTCTATAAATTCTAATCTAATTTTAAATCTAACCCAGAAATTTACATCACGGATAAAATGTGATGAAACAATACCTTTTCCTCACTTGTGACGTAATTTGTTATTCCATATTTCCAGGGACCAAGAGGGCCACGTGGATATTCCGGAGACGACGGAAAGAAAGGAGATCCGGTAAAATTTGAAATTATTAATCTCAATTATTTTTTGAAAAATATATATTAATTTAATCCAGAAAATTAGATTTAGTGAAATGCGTGAGATTTGTTAGAAACTTGAAATTGTTTAAAATAACGATATTGCGATATCTGGCATCATTGATCCATATTGAACACACTTATAAAAAATTTCCTTGTTGTCATGACAGATATCTTTTTACGATTGAGTTACGATTATATATCCTATTGCCGATATACCAAACGTTAAACAAATCTGGAACACAATTTGAAATCGCACAGTTACACTTAGTTTTTATACGATGAACTTTCATGGAACTTCAACAGGAAACAAAAGTATTCGAATGTCGAACATTAGGCTGAGAGGCGTGGTCACTGGCTCATGTCAACTAGAATATTTTATTTGATGTGTTTATATTGATCGTTGCACTAAAATCTACGTTTTTTTTCATTCCAGGGTCCAGCTGGACCACCAGGGGAGAGAGGTGCAGAAGGAAAATCAGGCGAACGGGTATAATCTATTATACAACTTTATCCCAGGTTGTCTCATTATAAGCCGTAAAATGATCCGCCAGTAACTGAAGATTGGACTCATTTGGACAAAAGAATTTCTTATTGCATTCTAGGCTAGCGTATCTACATTGAGCATAAGCTATATTTTCTTTTGCAAATGTATATATTTTTTATTATTCAGGGTGAGATGGGACCTGCCGGAGTACCGGGTGAAACTGGAGCAAGAGGAGTGCCAGGAGGACCGGGACCGAAAGGAAATCCAGGGGATACTGGACCCAAGGGTCAAGAGGTAATTATCAAAAATTCATATGTGTTATTTTAGAGGCAATAGTAATAGTGGTTTATTATGAACAAGATCATATAACAACAACCACTTTTGCATCAAGAGATATTGTTTGGCGCGGTTTGCACCAAAGCAGGGCACCAACATGATAACCCTGAGAGGCCATCCACCCGCCATCTTAATAAAAAAAAAAGTTTAACGTACATAATTCTCTGACTGAATTTTGACACCAATTTAAAAAATCGACTCCATCGACGCTCCATCGACTTTGGTTGGCGACTAAAAAGACCCGGGAAAAGCCTTTATATTTGCTAGTTTTTATATTGTTCTTATTAGACGATTATATAAATTTTAAATATTTTAATTTTTGCAGGGTGCAACTGGTTTGAACGGCCAAGATGGTATTCCTGGAACACCTGGTGAACGGGTAAGAATGATAACACTATATGATAACACTATATATAAGAATGATATACACTATTATATCTTAACACACAATTTATCTATGTCCCCTGCTTGAAAGAAACTTCTTACTTTTAATTGACTGGATTCATTATGACGTCATATTCATTTTTTAAAGGGATCACCAGGCTCCCGAGGTGCAAAGGGTGAAGATGGCGTACCCGGAACTCCGGTAAGTTTGTTTACATACTTATATAAGCTTCCTTTTCGTTAGTTCAACTGCAATAATATATAAACCCACAAGTAAACTAACTGATTCGTTTAAAATTTTTCAGGGAGCTAAAGGAAGTCAAGGAGAGGAAGGAGCCGCCGGAGTTCCAGTGAGTTAAACCGTTCATTATTTCTTGACTGCGAGCACATTCATCGCAATCGTTAACACCATTTTTGTTTTTCAAGTTTTTTCAATACCAGCATTTAAAGTTGAAGTATGGTAATCGTTTGGTCCCGAACTCATTGAAACCTCGATATCCTGCAAATTTGAATTCCAAATAACTCGGAATTTAAAGGAATCGTTGTTTTACACTAGTTCTTCCGCTACACATTGAAGTTACCCCCTTTCCTACTGCATAAGAATATGGCACCGCAAAATTATGCAAAACAGAAAAATATTATAAAAAGAAAATAATATAAATTCGATAGTACCTAATCCAAATCAGTTTTCATCTTCATTGTTTCTATTTTCAAGGGTGAACGAGGATCACCAGGTTCCCCCGGAGAAGCTGGTCCAAAAGGTGGAGAAGTAAGTATTATCGTAATATTTATAATTTTTAATTTTCATGTTAAGGTATTTTTTCCGAATTGGGAAATATTTCTTACATAAATTTTGCAATAAATTTTTTTGTTAATTTCCTTGAATTACTTGATAATGAAGATGGTCGTTGAAATTATTGTAAGCAAATAACTTCGTTTATTTGCGAGGTCAATAATAAACTACGTGTCACCACATTAGCATAGAGAAATATCTTTGAGTATGAACCTGGGCGCATTCCAGCTGTGGTTTGTACTTAACACAATGTTAGATTTCCCTGAGATTTTATAACGTTATCACTACAATATATATCCGATACACACTTCAATATATATTTCGTTTTTCCCAAGCATTAAAGATTAAGTCTTGACTGTCTTCTGTCGCTGCATTACATTTAAGTCATGTTTCATAGGTATTTGTAGAGTCGATTCATCAATTCTAAATTACAGACCTGACTTTCATTTCTAAATAATATTACACTTTGATATCATAAATATTATACCTTATTATTCAGGGACCCAAAGGAGATCAAGGCATCCAAGGTACACCAGGCGAACGTGGTTCACCGGTAAGTTCCCTGGTTGATATATAATAGCATATTATAAGTATCGTTCCAAAGGTTTATTAGATATAGTATGAAAGATAAACAAAAACATTGGTTGAGGTCCAGCTCAAGTTCCAACCTATTTTTCAAAGATGTACTTGTTTATTGGCATTGATATCGCCGAAAAATTGATAGATACCACCAAAAACTGACATGGCCCATTAGTTCAAGAGTATTGTGTTATGTGATAAAACCTGGCTGCTTCTGATATAGCGTCCTAAATTTATTTTAACGTTATCTGACAATCTAATATGCAAAATCAGCCAATAGAGGATGTAATCCAATTTCAACAAAATATTTATTTACAAAATAATCTCATAAGAAATTATACTTATATACACAATTTTTTTTAAAGGGGGATGTTGGGCCAGAAGGACCACCAGGGCCAGTTGGAGGACGTGGACCAGCAGTAAGTCAATGGTTAATCTATTTTCACCAATTGCAACAGCAGATTTCATTTAAATTTGGGGTCCAAATTTCTGATTCGCACGTTCATTTTCTGACAGACGTCTAGCGGCCAATCAAACAAAATAAACCACAGGAAAGTGTGTTCACATCTTCCCACGAATTTTTCTTTGTGTTTTTTGTGAGAAATTGATAATTTAAAAATTTCACTATCTAAACAACATCATGATCAAATCGATCTCAAAAACAAATTTTGGCGACTTTCCCTACGATGAAAAATAAAAAAATCTTTATTAACAACCCATATGCCTCCGCAAAGGCATAGAACAATGATAAGTAGTTGGTCACACGTTAACCCGAATAAGAGAACAACTTATATTTTGCAATTCTGCAGGGAGAACCGGGAGAACAAGGTATCCAAGGACAACCAGGTGAACAAGGATTCCCAGGAAGCAAAGGACACAAGGTACAATAAGTAACTTTTGTAGATATCTGCAAAATATAAAAATTACCGAAAATTCATAAAGAAAAAAAATTATTCACGAAATATTTTTGCAAAGATCCAAAAGTTTCCCCTTTGTTATTAATTTTCTTTTCTATTCAGGGAGCTTCAGGACCAGGAGGACCAAAGGGAGAACCGGTTAGTTTTTTATAAATCATTTGTTGCTTTTCATCATTAAGTGCCTAATTTATGTTGTCGAATTTTAAAAGTGGAGTACAAATTAGGGGTGGCCTAAATCGAATAGCTGACGAATTTAGAATTGGATCGAATCACAAGTATTACAACAAACAAACAAAAACACTTTTTTCAGAAAATTGTTAAAAAAATACTAAAATTTACACCTATTTTTTGAAAAAGTGATAGTTTTTCATTCTGTTGATTTCGAGTCAATGGTAAAATCAAATCAAATTATTTATGATTTACGAATCACGAATCGAATAAAGTTGCCCACGCATTTTGATAAAAGCAGTGCTATGGAGTATAGTTCAAGTTTATGCTAATTGCGATATGATTGTACAATTATACTTTTTCTTTCCGTATCTCGCTTTTCATAAGATATTTCTCATGTTTACTTATAAGTCTCGATATTTATATATATAAAAGAAATGTCATATTTTCGGCATGTGAACCAAGAAGAAAAATTTCAATGATATTATGATCTTTACAGGGCGAAGAAGGAGTCGAAGGACCGCTTGGACCAACTGGGCCAAAAGGAGAAAGTGGCTTACCTGGAGAGAGAGGACCGGTGAGTGTGAATTACCAATCACCACGACGTGAGAATTTTTACTCGACCTGGCTTTCGATTTGCTGAGAAATGCATTTCAAGAACTTCCATATTTTTCCCGAACCAGAAAAACCAAATTTATTAACAACTTCATTAATTTTAAATGTACGCACGTATAATGTCTTTTGAATTTATTTTTCTTGGCTCTAAATCTTCACTAATACAATTCTATAATGATTACTTTATGCCTACACTTTAAAATCCAGCCTGGAACCCCCGGTGAGAATGGTCAACGCGGACCTATTGGCCCAATTGGACCCAGTGGACTCGAAGGACCTCGTGGTGAACTTGGCCCACGTGGTTACAATGGGGAACGTGGACCACGAGGTCGACCTGGATCTCAAGGTCAACCTGGCAGACCACCAAGTGAGGAAGAAATCAGAGATATCGTCCGAAGACAGTTGAACAGTAAGTACAAGAGTATGAGCAAATATTAATATAGCACTTTGCGACCAAGTTCCGTGTCAATATATTTCGCGGTATTTTTCAAGTTTCAACATGTGTGCCCATTAACTGATATATCTAAAACAACCACGATTCTCATTTCGTTAGCGGTTGTATTCTTACCCTTTATCAGAAAGATAACGGGATCTACTTTCAACTTGCTTCAAAATTTGCTCAATTTAACAGGTATGATGGGCGAATTGTCTGCACAGATGAGACCACGAGGAATCGTTAGAAATGGTGATCCAGGCCGACCTGGACCTCCCGGACCCCCCGGTATGCAAGGAGAACAAGGTACGCAGTGGAATCCGTAGACTATTTGTATAGGTTTTAATTACTTTTTGTAGGTTATTAATACTTATCGTAAGCATTCTTATTCCAGGCAAAAAATCAATATTTTTTGGCGAAACAAAATTGCTTGTATTTTACCGATTGGCAATATCTCATGGAACTATCTATAACATTTCCAGATTCCCAATCGATTATAAATACCCCATATAAGCAGATTGAAATTTTTTAAATGTTTGTAGCTCAACTGCTACACTTAAAGCCGATTTTAAATATCGATTTCAATCGTTTACAGGTTTACCAGGTATTGAAGGAAAGACTGGAATGCCGGGAGAAAGAGGACCCCCAGGCCAACAAGGAACCAGAGGACCAAAAGGTAACAGTTGTTGATGAAATCGAAATATGTTTAGTTTTAACCGACATAAAAATTTATTTGAATAAATTTCGAATCGTTTGTCAAAAATTGAGGCGACAGAGTGTTTTTGTACTGTCCGTCATGACTCCAACTTTATAATTCATTTAATTCTTAGCGCCCAATAACATGTGCATCTATCTGAGGTTATATTTCATTCTCACAATACTGCATGAAAATGCGGCGAAGGACGACTAAAAAAATATATTAATCTTCTGTCCGGCTAAAGTATTCGCAAAGACTATTTCGAATGAAGTACGTCTTCATCTAGAGCAATCATACCCAAAGACAGAATAGAGGACGATTGTTTCCATCGGCTACAGCCCATACCCTCGACTATAATGGATACGCCTTTCTAATATTTGTTCGCGTTTTACAATTTCAGGAAGTCTCGGAGACAAGGGTGAGCGAGGTCCAGCTGGAATCGGTCAACCTGGACCCCCCGGACCTGTTGGAGCTGAAGGTGAGTTGAATTTCATTCATGGTTGCTGTTGTTTCACAATTGAAAACTAAATTCGACTGCTCCACGTGTGTAATGCGCCTTAAAAAGTACTACGCTGACTTTTTAAATGGAAAGCATTATAACAGGAAGAGTTGTCATGAAGCCTGTGGATTACTAATAACTTCGGCAAAACAGAATCGATTGTATTTTACCACATATAACATGGTTGAGCAAAATCGTTGCATACATTATTAAACATATATAAATGTATGTATCTAGGTCGCCAAGGTGTTCCAGGATTTGGCAAGGATGGACGAAACGGAGCACGTGGTGAGACTGGTTTGCCTGGACCACCTGGTTATCCAGGGCCACAGGGTGTGATGGGTCCACCAGGTTACTGCGATCCTTCAACATGTATTGGAGCAAGAAGACCATCACAACTGGTCGAACAAAAAGGTATCAATAGAGTGCAATATTGCTGTAGAAATATCATTAAGATTACTTAGCTATATAGGGTAGGGCTCAATTTTTATAATATTTCAACTGCGAGAATTTTGATTAGTCGGTGGGCTAATATTTTCCGAGGTATTTTTCAATATCAACTATTTCCTGACAAACTGATATTATATTCAGCTCACCAATATGATTTCTGTCGGTTGAATAACACACTTGTCTAGTTATTGAAAAATGGATTAATGCATACTGGCCTTCTCACGAGCCATGTATAATAACCCTTAAGGTAGCATACACGTTTGCGTAGGTTGCGTTTTTTCTTGGTTTGTTTTATTTTATCGTTGCTCTGCATGCATGTCCTTACGCTTTCCAATGAAACAGAGCGACTTGCTATAAAAGCTAACGCGCAGTGTTTGCTTCTTTTTGTGTACGCATATGAACACGATTAAGGCAAAGCAATGTAGGCGTGTATTGCCGTTTTTATTTTATTTCACGGAACGTAATGCAACGCATCAGTAAGACAACTTCACATGTATTGTGGCCTTTATTAATACCCTGAAAGTACATGCTGCCATTTTCTTATTTTTTTTTCCATCCACAGGACCCAAAGGCCCCGATCCCGGTGAAAATCCAGATATCACCAACCTAAACGAAGATGAAACTCTCGGTGGCCCGAGGCTGAATGCCATCAACTTCTAAGTTCTATTGAACACAAAATGATTTATCCTGACGGACTCGGGCAGCAGCCGCAAAAGGAGCGTAGGATAACCAACGAAGCAGAAAATTATTGAGCGAGAGAATTATTACGTCACGTTACGTCATATTGATATAATATGAAAAATTTAAAGTTATACTTGGGCGAGTCTTTTAACTTCTTCCACCAGAGGATTCAATCAAAAAATCTATATTGTCAAACACGAGTCAGCGATGGAGCGCGCCTTGGCGGAGCGATCCATCAGTGGACTCGAGTTTGACAGAAATTTTTGATCGTCCTACTAGGTTATATTAGGGTCGAATGACAAGTCAAGATTTTACTACTTACAGAGTTATTATTTTCTGTCAGCTATTATCACTGTCATCGTCGTATAATTATGTTACATTTTGCTTTTATCTATCTATTGTCATCGTCATCGTCGTCATCTTGCAAGTTATTTTGCCTATCTTTTTATATTGTTTTTTACTATTTTTATTGCCATTTTTGCCAAATATAGCCGCATCACGCATTATAAAGTTACAAAGATTCAGTTTCAGTAGCCTTTGTAGTCTTCCTATGATCGAAACAATCTAAGGAATGGACGAATGATAGATCCAGTGAAGAGGGAACTCTGAACTCCCAGAAAATTGATAAGTCCTAGATTAAAATGCAATCATCCTATCCCGCCACAATATCTCCCTACTCCAATTACCTACCTGCCGCCTCCAATAACATATCTCGACATTACCTATCTCCTTGACATAATTCGTCGTCCTTATCGCTCTCAATACCACTATGCATATCCCCTTAACCTTCTCCAACTACCTGCCTCGACCCCTTGTAACTCTCTCCCATTACATGTTTTCATTGATATGGAAGGTTTTGGTATAGTTAGTGTGAGAGAGGGACAGATCTCCTAGTCTTTAGCCTACCTAATTTTGTCCACCCCGCACCAACCGCTCTCTTTTACCTCCAACCCCCGCCTGTTTACATCTCCTCACCAGGTGTTCCACTGCTGTCTATCCCCCGCACCCCAACACCTAGCCATTACACTACGCCCTACCCTTCAACCTACAGCAAGTTGCTACGAAGCCCAGACATACTATGCTCTGGGACAGAGCAGTAAACAAGTTATTAAAAATGAGAAGCGTGACATAGGCACGAGATGCGAAAATTACATTTCGGTACAATCACTTACACGGAATACAAGAACAAGCCTTGGATATAATTTTATACTATCTGGTAACTAGATTTCTTTATTTTTTTTTTAAAAATAATTTGTCAATTTGAATCTGTAAACCTGTTAAAAACAGCTTTGCAGCATAGTCTTGATGAACGATCCATCCGTGATACGACTGGTCACTAATCATTTTACACACGTACATATATAAAATTTTCTTTCTTGTGTATTTGAAATCTTTAAGGCAATATAATAATAACATGATAGTAAACCAATACAAGGAATCACAAAAAAGACAATGTTGAAAAAATATAAACAAAGGTAGTACGCAAGTTTTGATGCCGAATGAGGATTTTTCAACTAAATATATTATACCCAATATTCAAAAATAAGGCAACGGCAGGCCTAATTTTTGTATTTATGGCGATGTCTTACAGCCCCATGACATCAGCTTGTTTTACAAATATCAAAAGCACAGCTTTAAAAAAAAACATTTTTTTGTAATGAGGCAATTTTTCTGGCCAACGAATTCCCTATAACATCACCAATTTTGATTCTCTAGAGAATGTGTGAATGCTAAATAATAACAACAATCAAAGATGGCAAAATTACAAAATATTATTCCGAATAACAGTGATCAAACGAAAAAAAGGAGAGCAGCAGCAGCGACAAGCAATGTGGAGTTCACTACACAGCCACACAACCTAGAAAATATTTACCAAAATTTGTTGAATGCAGCCATTACATGGGTCGTGTTGCTAAAGCAAGGTCTACCCATACCTTACGCCCAACATACAAAATAAAAGCACAGACATCACTAAAGGGTAGCCTCAAAAATGGTACGTATTATAGCAGATTATATGGATAATTTGGGTATCCCAGTCAGAAGTATTTTTAGCAAACATATTTTATTAAGTATGAGTTGCTGATGGCACCCAAGCGGCATGATCAAACTGTGAATCGTACTTCGCAAAATAAAAATTCTGATTGAGACAGTCAGGACAGCAGTTAAAAGTAATAGAGGGTAATGAGAAAAAAATGGAACGAAAAATCCGGTTACATCAACAAAAACACAAAAAGCACTTGCGTCAATAATATTTTTTAAATGTGCAAAACGATGACATGCACTTTGCTGCAAACAATAACAAAAAAACCTGTTTATGCTTATTAGTAAATATTGAGAGAAAAAATTTTTTCTGGGGTAGATGAAAAAAGCTAAGAATTAAAGAATGCCAGTAAAATTAAATAATAAAATAATCAAAACGGTCAGAAAGAGCTAATTACTTCTCACTGAATGCATTGAACGAAGCTCTGAAGTTCCAAACGACGATCACTTCAGATCGAATCTGTCTACTTTGTAAATATCATTATCAACCAAATTATGTCAAATAATATAACACTGGAAATTAAAAATATTCGGGTGAAAAATGTCACCCTGGCATCAATCAAATGATGGATATATGGTATCTCATAAAATCCTTTTGCAGATAAAATTTTTAATATTTAGAACTGTATCGGTTTGAAAATAATTGAATTTATCAATTGTATTACTATTCTTTATATTGGCAAGTATGCCATTCAACGTTACCTGGACCATAGAGAGAATAAACAACAAATGAACAGAATTTGTTTTTTCGAAATTGTTTCATGATTAGTCACTTTTGTCAAAGTTTTTCACTCAAATTTATACTTTGTTCTTTTTTCGAGGAACTGGAATATATAATACCACAATTTGCTAATACTAGTTTAAACAATTTAATTTCTGCCACTCAATTGGGCAGATCACTCTGAGAAAGTTTAAAAACCTGCAGTCGCTTAAAGACGAAGTATAACAATAAACAAATTTAAATAATAAATAACTCGTACCCAAAAACCAGGACTTATATAACCATGGAGTCAGGAACGTGTTTTGTCCTGGAATTCGAACTTGAGAGTGACCCATAATCAAAATGCAGACTATTATTAGGGTACTTATTATCAATTTTTTACAGTTACTCAAAGATTTGAGCATTACCCACTCATCAATAAATAACACTCAGTGCAGTGATACTATAAAGTTTGTCAGAACTGGTAGAAGTGTACAGTGTAACAAATTAACAACAGAAATATAAAAAAAGGATATGTAGATATATAAACCTACGAGAAATTTTCAGATGTAACACTAATGATGTGATTAAAACACTGACAATTTAAGTTTCAAACAATATTTATCCTGTAAGTACGCGGCAAGAAATTTTCCCTCAATACGCATATTGTTAAGCATGGGTCACTAATGGATCGCGTTGTGATGGCGCGGGCTATACTGTACTGTTTACATCTTCCTATACTGTCCTATACTGTTTACATCTTCCCAATTAGGAATTTCATTTTGTCAAACATGGGTCACTAATGGATCGCGTCGTGATGGCGCGGGCCATTAGTGACCTATGTTTGACAAAATGAAATTCCTAATTGGGAAGATGTAACAGTATAGTAAAGTGGCGCAAAGGGTAAGTCATGCCAGTTAGCTATGAAATGCCATTAGTTTTTTACACTGCGTTTTTTTTGTGGAACTAAGCTGAATTTTTTTAGAAGAAGAACATGGTATTTGAAGCGTTATGCAGGATGAAATTCAAATAAAGCTGCGAGTGCGTTGGCATGGAAGGATATATGAGAGGAAGTATGTTCGCTGGCACTGTCAAAGAACTATCGAAAAGGTCTACTTCTCTCATACATCTGAAGACGGCAATTTTTGCCACAAAAAACTAAAATCTTCCAAGCCTTCTAGCTTGGGAGCTGAGAGTCCCAAACAAAAAAAATTTTAGAAATTAGAAATATTAGAACGAGATTTGAAATCAGTATGCTTAACAACAGATAGGTAGCTTGGGAGCTGAGAGTCGCGAACAAAAAAACATTTTAGAAATTAGAAATATTGAAACGAGATTTGAAATCAGTATACTTAACAACAGGTAGGTTCCTTTTGTAGGCATTCATATTTATTTGGTCCTGGTGTAACAAAATTCATTTTAATTGTATTGTAAAATGGAACTCTATTCTACTTTATAAACTAATTCACTGCATATACCAAAAATTAGGTATAGATAATCAGGGAAAAAAACTAAACTAAATTTTAAAATAATTTAATTCAATTTCATAAAGATGTTACCACCGCTTCAAATTCAAAATAAGTATTGGTGCACGATCCATCAGCTACTCAAACTAGAATGAAAAGGATTCTGAGATTGTGTTTCGTTTAATTATACTTTCTCAAGACGTGCTACTGATAGATCACCTCGCCAAGAAGATACCTGGGGCTCTTCTCAGTGGGAAAGATTTTGGTATATGAAGTAGGAGCCACTGATGAATCACGCCACTGAGGTGAGATCTATCAGCGGCTCTTGTTTAACAAACTTCAAACAAATTTCCAAGCAGGGATCCTTGAAATAATGTAATTTTTATTGTGAAAAGGGATATCCTACAATTGGAAAGGTTGGGAAATTAGTACAGAGTTGTACAGGAATTTAGTCGTTGCAACATTTAAAAGCAACATTTTCGAAATTTCCAGGAAGCAAGCAGCATAATTGTATATTAGCATGAAAGTTGATTCTCCGGCATCGACATTCAGCAGATTTTGTCAGCAAAATATATTTATTTCAATAACAGCGATCGCCTAGTCCGGATTATGTGTGTTAATTTTGCTATACTGTAGATTGCCAGCTTAATATCACGTGTGAACGGCAAGTCACAAGGCATATTCCAAATAAAAAAAGAACTCAAATCTCAAAACTATAAAAAATCTTGCCTAATTAGGATTAAAAAAGCTTTCAGCAAATCGAGCATAAGTCACAAATAAAATACACCTTAAGATGCATCTTATCTACAAACCATACATGTGAAGTGTAAATATTTATGACTAAACAAAATTATTTAACGGCAATGCTGCAACATTATCAACTGTTTTACTTAGAAAGCATCTCTGGGATGATATAATTGGTCGACTATGGATGTCCTTATCCGAATATTTATATATTCTAGTATTTTGATTGAAGTAATTTCACCCCTTGATTATTCATTTTGGAGTGAAATCATGATATATGCCAAAATTTACTTCGAAAATTTTGACATAAATCATAATTTTGCTACAAAATGGGCAAAATATGACTGAATATCAGCAACTCCGTTTATCCGAAATGTTGAAACGATATTTGATTTAAGAGTCATTATTCAAGATATATACTGACAGTAAATTTTGAATACCGTTATTACCAAAATATAAGGACAAAACTACAGGTCGATTGTGACATAGCATATTGTTTCGTACTATGATCCAGGCTGCATCGATGCTCTTATGGCTTTCGGAGTGGTTTCGTCATTGAGATGCTTTGTTGTATAGCGCAATGCGTTGAGAAGATTATCAATCATCGGTCCAGGATGTTGGTCCTTTAAAACCTTGATTACGCCTTTGATCTGTTGTAACAAAATTTATAGACAATTGAATTTGCTGTCGTTTGGTACGATACTGCGTTCGATACTGCTGCCCAGAATACTTATGTTCTGCAGTCAACTGTGACTCGAATATTTGATTTCATTCTTTATAACTTTTGATATTTGATAATGAAAACAATTGAAATTCACTTTTGGCTATTCGCATCTTCTGGTCCAAAGCCTTCATGGCAGTTTGAGACTTGTGCCACAACTGACTTGAAAGTATTTATATTCACTTTCTGCAGTGCTCAGTTTGAAAATAAATTGGCTGAGGTGGGAACGAGATTTGAAATAATTATGTTTAAGAACGTTACTTTTATGCATTCAGATTAGAGCATATTCAATTTTAATTTCCATAAAAACAAAATCCTACAAAATAGAGCTTGGCAATAAAAAAGAGCGATGAATTTTTTTTTTGACAATGGGACAAATATGCTCGAAAGACAAAAAACTCAAATTATGAAAAACATAATTTTATAAATTTCATTTAATTCATAAACTAATGCTATTACCATGTCTTTTTCAGGCATATTAAAAATCTCAATATTTTGGTTTCATGAATAAACTGTTAGTCAATTTGTTTTACATCATAAAACAAGAAACCTAAACACGTGGGAGGACGGCTGGGTTGTATAAACTCAAAACAATGAATAACAAAGTTAACAGTGCGATATTGTTAACATAAAAATACATTTCCTGCAAATTTCATAGTGGGAGCATCGCAATCAGTAAAATTTCGTCAAACATCTCTTGCTAAGTATGAAATACAGATGGATCGCGTTGTTAAGACACCATTTGTGGAGCATACTTGACAAAATAAAATTTCTTGCTGGGATACAGACAGTCTAGATTGGAATTTTGTAAATATTTGTCGCAAAAGTCGTGGTTTAAGTTTGACAATCATTACAGATTTAAAATTTAATTTTGTCTTAGTAAAACATACACCAGTGAGTTGCGCTTAACAAAAAAAAGTTTAGAACGAAATTGTTACCATCATTAAAATTCACTATATTTTCTGAATATGCAAATTTAACTTATGATTCAGCAAATCTTGATACCGTTTTCTAGAAAAGGCAAATTTTATGTTCGCCCAAATTGGGTTATTTTAAAAATATCCCCTCGTATATTAAAAAAAAACTGGCCATTGCTAGTAACAGTGAGTATGAAATATCCTCTTTACTAGAAAAAACTTACGTCTATTTTTGATCCTTTACAAAATGCTCCTGATGGATGAACATGATCGTATAATATAATAACGCCAACCATTACACGAAGACAAAAATGAACAGTATCTTCACCCATCTTAAAACTTTTTGTATGGTCTCTGAAGATGAAAAAGCAAGAATGGTAAACGTATAACTGGTGAGCATATCCTTCTGATTGGTACGGTGAGCACGGGCATACAAAAATCGAACCGAAAAAATCAAAATTGGACTTTGTTCTACAGTTATATAATAACCCATAATCCATTGAAACACAAAATACTCATGACACAATACATGAAGACAATTTTATGAATATTGATCTCACATGACCCAAAAGGTTTCAAAAAATAAACGAGACTAAGTACAGTAAGCCTCATGACCTCAAGATGACAGGATTCTTAACGTCCCATCAAAGCATACTTTTGACTCAAAGCTAGAGCCAAAGAGGTAAAATGTACTCATATGGAAGAATGTTCAGAAGAATTTTGAGAGTAACGGCTTTCATGGACCTATGGTTCCAATCCAAATCAAATATTGCAACTGGATCACAATGCATGTATACATTTCGCAACACTAGTGTATTTAAAAATTTTTATAACTGGAGTACAAAATTTAAACCAAATACTAAATCAATCACTCATGAAAAATAATATATTATGAGCATTTGAACATTTCCAATCTTCCAGGTGCATGGCAGTCATAAGAGGCTGGTGCAGCATCTACAGAGGACTCTGTAATGGCCAGGTCATACTGCCAACTGCTAAAAGGTTCATAAAATAAAGTACCAGCAACTGCATTACCAAGTCGAAAATACTTTAAACAGAATTGAACCACTATCATAGATTAAATAAAACTTGCTATCAGCCCTGGTAATACCATCATCCGTACCACACCTTTGCTCCCTTGCAACTTACAGAAAGACAATGTCGGTCGGAAGAGGTTATGGTGTGTACTGAAGTTTTTTGAATATTGAAGTCCATCAGTTCGTGTATATAGAAAATTTTTTCTTTATAACAATTTTTTTGGTTGCCAGAATACTTGACATTCTGCCATATGGATTCCAACGTTTTATTACATCATCATTACCTTATTATAATGGGCTCGATATCAATCAAAACATTCCCTAGAGAAATAATGACTGTGACCTTCACCTTGAGCGATCTAATCAAGAAAAATAAATTGCTCAAATATCTTTTGCCGAGTAAGAGTCACTGCCCTTGGGCACGATCAATCTGTGGCTCATTCTTGTCGAAATTATGCGTGATAATTATTAATGGATGATCATAATGAATCGCGATAGGCAAGTGACCTAAATGAAACAGGATTCTTTTACGAAGAGGTGTTAATCATACATAAAGAGCAGTAATATGTTTCATCATGATAAATCAATTTCAGCATTAATCTTTGCATGACCGCATGCCAATTTCAGAAAATAAAAATATAAAAATCTTATAGCAAAAGTTTCCAACTTGCACAAAATGCAGATGTGGTTCATGTAAGCGCTGCTTAATGCTTAATTAACGCTTCCTCCATAAACTAGCTCCATGCACAGAAAAAATGAAGCTTAAATTTGATATCATTTGTCAATTACACTTCTGGCAAAGCCAGAAGATACGCCAAGCGACAATGGCAAAAGAAAACAGAGGCGGGTAATTGCTTAGATGGTTCTATCCAATACGCACTGTAATTGTAACCATGTCCGTCTATAAGTGGCCGCTGCTACAGGGCCTTGGACAGGGTGAGCCACTCTAAGAAGTGGCTATAAAAAAAAAGAGAAAAAACTCTTACGGATTTTCCAGCATGACTTTGCAGATATTTCCCATTGTGCTCAAGACTTCTGATGTCCTTTCTGAATCAACTTCAATGTTCTGTATAATTTATTAGATAATTTTTTTTTTTTCTAAAGAGTCTGTTCGCAGTATTTTTTCATGGATATACTGTGAATAACCCAGGAACCACTGAAGCACTAAGAGCTATTATCATGAAGTATATATAGCGAGTGGATGCCACCAAGCACCGGGAGACTCGTAGGTCTGTTAGATGGGCTCAGCCGATGAAATACAAACGATCTAATTACATCGTTTGAATTTCATCGGTTGAGCATATCAAATAGAGCCACTATAAAGTAATATGTGTTTGGAATATCAACAAAATATTTATTCTGACTGGGCGATACAAAATTGGAGAAAAAAATGCATTTCATTTCAATGGACAACTTACTGCTTCAAAATAAATTTTTCTGGATGAAAATATTTCAGACAAAATAGGCTAACAAATATGCAAAATGATTTGATAAAAATCTAAATGGTGTACTTTACAAAATATTAAAGATTAGTTTTCAAATCTAGTATCTAAATTCAATGGAACACATTGTTTAACTCATGATGGCCCAAAAACACATTTAACCTTCTTTTCTATAATTTCCAAATATTTTTGAAAAAAATAACTGATTTATTTAATTACTGAATCACATTTGAAAGGATGAGACAGTATTTGTTGAGATTTGAGTATGTCAACTGGACTGAAATAGTCCTAGTCAGACTACCAGAATCTCCGCTACTCTGTTATTCAGACACCTGAAGGTAACAGATTCCACCAGAAGATAATTTAAGAAACGGGCAATATTTCATGTTATGTATCATGCCCAAAGGATTAAATGTCTTTTTATGAGATCCGGTAAAGATGAAACTGTATAAAAAGGTTAAAATTTATCAATAATGCTATGAAATACCAGTATCGCTGATTTTGAAGTTTTTTTTTCTTCCGAAGAAAATTTTGGGATGCTTGGGAGGAAAAATAAGATTCAATCAAACTGGTCCTAGCTACAGAATCACAATATATATAATTATACAATAACAAATTATTCTCGCTTTTACCTCTGAAACAAATTTAGTTGTTGCGTCACTTAGTGTTTTTAACATAGGTGTCGCTTCTGCGTAGAAAAGTGACATTTTATTGGCAAGTTCAGTCGATATAAACTGTCCTTCATTATAATCTATTGTTGACGATGAAGAATTCATTCCTCGACGAGACATTATTCTTCGAAAGTATGAAAAATCATTTTGTATTGCAGGATTGTTCATCTAAAATAAATAAAAATATTATAGTAAGAAATACCTGTCTAGACTCGAGAAAACCTCCTTTATTCTTTGTTAAATGTGTGTGGCGGAGCCTGATAATTTTTCTTTTTTTAGCCACTTCTTAGAACGGATCACCTGGACCA
Source organism: Styela plicata (assembly GCA_963675895.2). Classification (NCBI taxonomy): domain Eukaryota; kingdom Metazoa; phylum Chordata; class Ascidiacea; order Stolidobranchia; family Styelidae; genus Styela; species Styela plicata. Next base: position 7,055,370 of record OZ023153.1, on the reverse strand, counting down.
AGGCCTTGTACCAGAAGCTACTTATAGACAGACAGGGTTAGAATTGCTGGAAAGATATTATTATATTCTCCTGTTTGGCTAAGCCTACCCAAGTTATTACACTCTGGGTTGAGCATAGATGAACGATCCAGACCTGTCTGGACTCGAACCCGGGATCGTCAACCTGCGAAGCCAACATATTAACCACTCGAGGAACGCGGCCACAAATGGTATTGAAAACATTGTGTTGTACGGAAAACCTCTCTGAAAATTCAATTAACTTTTGTAATATTACATTATTACACAAAATATAAATTTACACTTATCAACAAATTAACAAGTTATTAATTGAAGTAAAATTAAAGATCGAAATACCTTCAAATCGTCAAATTTCAGTGTATATTGAAGAATTTCTGCAAATTGTTTTGCTAACGCTTGCTTCGTTTCAAGATGCTGAGTTGTGGACTGGTCATTACTCGTCAGAGCTCGTAATAGTTCTTGAATACACTTTTCTAGAAATAGATGTCATTAAATATAAATAGAAGTTGATCAATATAATAATTCGTTTCCATTAAACTTTGTCTAGCATGATTCACAGATAGCCTATGCCAGTGAGGCATAGGCCATCTGTGGCCCGTGATTGGCAAATCTAGACAGAATGAAGATAATAGGTAATTAGATATCATATAATTAATTAAAAGGTTAAATGAGGTCAAATCAAATAATTCGAAACACAGCAATACGAGTACGATTAAGTCATTCGAAATGACCTAAACACGCATTAAAGATCGCTTATATCGAATTTAAATAGCGTAGTGTATACGATTCAATTATGGAATAAAAAGCAAATAAAAATGTTTTTGAAATCTTATTAATAAATAGATATTTTTAGTAATACTACACAAAAAATGACATACAACTGGTTGATATACGACATCATTAGCAGTGGTGCTCTTATCATTACTGAATGAAACTAAGACTTAATTTTAAACGATAAAATTTCATCCTCGACTTGATGATGAAAAATATGACGTTAACCGAATATTATATAACTCATTAAATATTTATTTTCATTGACATTTTCTAAAGATACATTTTGCAGATAATTGCGATTTATGAAGACAAATTATTGTTACACAGAACAAATTGGAATAGATGAAGATGTATGGTATAAAACTTTTTCATAAAGGAAATTTCGAACTTAATTCCATAAATCCTATTAGTGCGATCCAGGTTGCCTCCTGAAAAGATAATCCCATCAAGAACATGAAACAACTGATAAAGGTTATATTTATACTTCTTTTATTGATATTCACAAAGAGCTACGACAAAATATAGTACCAGCAACTGCACCGTAAAACATCTCGAATGGAACTGAACCGCTATGGTAAAGTACAGTGAGTGGTATCTGCCCTTGGCAATGACGGAACCATCTGCCACTTAATTGAGTGATTAAATTTTGCTTGTCAAATGTACCTAATATTATTTTAAATACCAAACATGAAAAAGTGTATTTTTCGATTATTTTTTATATTTTTCTTAATAACGACCGACCGTAGTTAGTCAAATCACGTTACGGCAAATTTAACGAAATTAAGACAAATATATGCTGCATTGAAATTTACTAGACAGGCATAAAACCAGATGTGATTTTCGTCAAAATCTTTCAATGAAAACAAACTAAATGAATAATTCATCAGGTTGCGGTAACACAATAGCTCGAATGAGTGATTATAGGCCTTCGTTTTGAGCAGGTCTGCAACCAACTTTATTCCAAGAAACATATTGATCAGATTGAGTTGGTTGACTGTTACTTGACTACTCTCTTACTGAAACTCAAGCTATTGCCAATTGAACAAAGCTTAAAATATGCCCATTTATATGTTGAGTAGAAATTTCCTATTTTTAACTTAACACTGAACCTGAATTATCCATCTATACCTTCTTTGTTTTATTTCAGTCATCTCTTACGGCACTCAGGAAATACATTAGGGTAGTTCTAAAGTCCGTACCTACAGGGTAGGAAATTGATTTCTATTTCATTGTGATTCATAGCCTTTCATAGTACACATACTTGCTTATCTTATCAAAAGTTTTGGCGCGTCTCTGGTAGAGCTGACTAAAATATTCCATTTGATAAAAGATTCGCGAATCATAAATTATTTTTATACTTTTCTGAAATCAAAAGTTTAGGCGCGTCTCTGGATTGGGTTGTTTATCAAAGCTGTTTCTAAAATATTTCATTTGATAAAAATACCCTAATCTCAAATATTAGCAGACCACCCCTGTCTAGCCTCTTGTAATATGTTTAAAATGATCAAAACTGATGGTTTTGCAATCCTTCTGTTGGATTTAAGAAGACAATGTAGTTTTGAGCATTTAAAAGAAAATAAGTTTTCAGTCATTTCAGATTCAGCTAAAGAATTCCTTTCCTTAATTAAGGTATGTCCAAGTATAGCAAAGAAAAAGTTTCTTACCTAAATTTAATGAAAATTCGAAAAACCTTTTCAATTGATGAACGAGCGGTATAATTGCGTCCCATGCATCTTTCTGCTTCTCCTCTGATGAAGGGTTTTGAATCGCCTAAATTAAAGACAACTTTAAATTTGGAGGGAAAATTAATAAAGTACATAAAGTGAGGAAAAAATATTTTCTTTACCAACAATATTTGAATTAGACAAAAACTAAACAAACTACTAAGATTGTGTTGATGAAGATTTTGAAATCTTTTGATAAATTTGAAAATATCGCATATTTCTTTACTAACAACCGAAGAAACATCTGAGCCTGCACTAGCGATTTCGATAGTTGTGGATTGGAAACCAGGGTGTAAGAATTGTACTTTCTGAAGCAGAACTTTAAAGCTTTTTTGCACTGTTTCTGGCAAATTTTGACACATATTGTAGTAAAATGGTAGCTGCTGCAAAGTACGATGACAGACTTTTTCTTCGGGTGTCTGAAATGTTCAGGACATTTTCTTCAGAAGTACAAAAAGCTTCAAAACCAACTATGGTACACTACTATTTCATAGAAGCATTGAGATCATAGCATATTTTATTGATGATTTTTAAAACTTTTAATATAGTTTTGTTGCCACTAGAATCTCAAAAATCACATGTCTATCTTCTAGCAATACATATATAATGAGATATTGTCAATTTGTAAGTTACATCTGATATAGTTCAATTTCTTCGGGTGCCAGAGTAGCAGTGTCGTTGACATTCTCCCAGTCTGGGCTTTGACACAGTAATTTTGGTAAATAATTACCGGTAATACTGAATAATTTATCATTTTGCACCGGTATATACATTCTGAAAGATGAAATAATGAATACCTATGATGGTATAATACTCACCTCTCGTATAGGACTACCAGCACCTTTATAAGCTTCTAACTCTTTTATGATTCCAGGTGCAAATGATAATACATGTGATACTTGTGTGTAGACTTCTTTTTCTCTCTCACTTGGTCTTGCATCTGATTGAAAACAAAATAGCTTCTTAAATAAACCAGGCTACAGATGTCCTTATCCAAATAGTCAGACATTTCAGATTTTTGATTTAAAGCATGATAGCAAACCTTACGTTGTAAAATTTCGCATAAATCAGACTTACACAATCAGAAATTTTATTTTGTCAAGCACGAGTCGCAGATCAACTGTGTCTAAGCGACAAAAACCTAACAAAACATGTTTGTTCAAAAAAATTATGACCGGGTAGCTGGCGGATGGGCAAAATATTGTCATCAGTAATTTCGTTTATCTGAAATGTGCTGCGTATAAAAAATGTCATATACAGACACATTATTAAAAATTTTTAAGTATTTTTACATGTATGAGTTACAGATGGGCCACAACCAAACATTATGTTCCATCAGTCATTAATTTTATGCTTGATGATAAAGATACATTTTTTTGAAAGTCAACCGACTGAAAGCATCTTTCAGGAACATTTCAGACTCACCTTAAAGAAAATGTTGAGCAGATGCTGAGCTATAATAGGTCATTAATTATTTATAAAGACCGGATTTAAACTTGATACGATTTTCACTTATCAATTTTGAAGCAGTAATAATTTGCACTATCAGGACAAACAAAAAATAGCAAACCTTCAAAATCTAAAAATATGTCATCATAAGCTTCGTCTTTACAGTGCAGTACTCGCAACAAATTTCCCATTATAAATTCACAACAACCTGAAAAATGGAAATTACACTAACATGCTTTGAATCATAGACAAAGTTGCTCATTCCCAGCAAAACAAATTCCTGACATACCACGCAATAGGGATCATGGCAGACAGACAGGATTCCACTTTTCTTTGGAGGGCCGGAAAGGTTCGTGCCATTTACTTCAAGTGAACAAAGAAGCTTCAAAATCATCAACACTGCTATTTCATACCAGTCTTGATGATTCTGAAACTTTTTGTATATCGGTAGTTTGATGGCTACCAAACAACCCGAAATGGGAATATTTTTCACCAGGTTTGCCTACTTTAACTCAACCTTCAAAGAGATTTTATATGACGACTACAGCATTGAATATGTATGTACACAATTCAGCGCCACACAAAAAAAACTTTAAATTTTACAGAACCTGCACATTTAAAACAACACCAGAACATTTAAAATAACTGAGCAAGACTTGGCCATCATTTATATGTTAGTCCTGGCTCTACCACAGCACAGGGCAGACATATAACTTCATGCAGTAGTGGTTCAGTTGTATCTAAAAAGTTTTTCACTTTAAACAATGCAATCGATAGAAATGGAATAGTGATGAATATATATCCTGCCTTTTGTTTCATCTTATTCTAATTAGTGTATTATGTTTACAGGACTTATGTTTGGTCTTAATATAATTTCATTAAAACAACAATTGGTAATCTTGTGGTCTTAATAAATAGGAATTCATGGCAACAAATGTACGGTATACTTGAGTCACAGACAGACTCCTATGTAAATGATATGAAAACTAATAGTTATCAATGACACAGTCTCTGGTGAGGAGCTTGATTGAAGTCATGGCGAGGGAGTCATTGCAACAGTTCTGACCGCGATGTTTGCAGAAATAAGAGAAGGTAAATAGGATCCCACAACTCACTCAAATGACATAAAAACACATTTAAAACAAAAGTTTAACAGTATATGGAATTAAAGTTGGAAAAACATGCAACTTACAAAAGCATGTATTTTGGCTTTAGGACTTTTTAAATTTTAGAATTATCATTCACTAACAATACAACAAACAAGAATAATGGGTAAGGCATATTCTTTCAATTCCCATATCTAATTTTAACGTCTATCATTTTAACCAGATGCGGAATAATGATATTTGATAGATCTATTGTTTAATTTTTCATTATCAGATTTGTGCAGTGTATAAATTGAATGATAACCTTTCGATATAAATCGTAACTTTTCCCTATTGATTGTGTGATTAGAATCTAGTCATTACTTATACCGGTAGATTGTACAACTATAGTTACCTCTCTTTGAACTGCCTCGATATAAATCCCAAGCATAAATAAGTTATCTTCGATGTTGTTTTCACTCCATTAGTTTGAAAAACAAATATTAGATGTTAATTAATTTTTTGTGATAATACTAAAATAGAAAAGACATAAACAGGATTAGTCTTATGAATGCTAAAACAAAACATTAGTATAACCCAATCCAAAAATTTTATTTTATCAAGCATAAGCCACTGATTCAATGGTGACCCATGTTGACAAAACATGTTGAGATATACATTATCTATTCAGGAACCCTTTCAATGCCTACAAACTTTTCTACCTTAAGTCGTATATTAATGAAACAGCATGTAGAAACTTAGAACATTTTAATAAAATTATTGTCGCCAGCAACTGTTTTGGTTGGTAAAAAAGTTCATCTCTTCATGTACAATATTTTAAATTAAATTACGGTAAATAAAAACAGTCAAAATGGTGCGACTTCGAGTTTAGGTATTCTTCCCTTCACAACATTTAATTCCATTCTTTCAAAAAGCTGAAAGTAAGAACCTTTTTAATGCCGAACCTGAAGGCTACCGCTGTCTGCCAAAGTGTCAAGCACCTGTCATTACTCAGTGTTGAGCTTTTGAGACGAATTGCAACTGTTCAAAGCGCATTATTGAAATCCCCAGGGGTCTGCCCTACTCTATATTTTTACATAAACCAATCAGGCATGGTTATAGATAAACCGTGCAACAAGGTACATTGTAGCTATAAGACACTCTTGGACAATCATAAAATGCTTTTACAAAAAATGAACGAGGAAATATTATTAAAATTACCATCTGAACAGAACTCTGACTATATTAGGTCAAAATGTTAAAGATAATTCATAAATTAATTACTGGTAGATAATAAGTTAATAATGATGATTTATTATATTAATATTGGCACACTTTATAGTACACACCTACTGTTTAATATAAATCACATGCAATACGTCACTAAATCGTGGTCAGCTGGAAGAGTATGAATCACATTTTATCAGAAGACTACCATAATGTCATTATTTTTTATGACGATAGGATACTAGTACCAGACTGACAGGATGTTATTAACTATTCTGTGAATGGGGCAAGGATAATCATGTTAACATGGAAGGCCAAACCAAATATAATACTACCGTATTTGGAATACATCCTGAAATAATAATTCCAAGCATGATATTATATTAAATACATTCTGAATTTCGTCATTTTTTGATGAAAGGCAACATTCCAACTCTTTTAAAAAAACATTACTGGTAAATGATAGCGAAATCTAGATTTCTTTTAAGTACATAATTTCCTCAACTTTCTGACAATTCTGCACCAATTTAAATAAAAAAATTAGATTTTACTTCTTTTTATCTGAATTCGCTCAGAGGAAGGTTTTAAGGGACTTTCAATAATAAGAGTCCCCCAAAACCACTATTGTGCAAAGAGCTACATGCAAAATAATTACGTACCGTACCATTCTGAAATTTTCCGTACTGTACGATATTAATTTATTATACATCGCGACAAACTTCGTACCCGTACGAAAACAGGTACGATTCGCTAGGCAGCATTTTCGAACCATATCAACTACCAATGTCCAAAACAGTGTTATTTCTAAAATTCCCCCACGAGAAACATCACCAACATCTTGGATCAAAGTGATACAGTTTTATTCTATCTTGCTTAAAATGCAGGACAGTACAACTGATATATGACATAGCTCATCAAATCAGCTCAAGTGAATCAGTTGTATTCTTTATTGCCCTACCTTTGCCGCTGGAAATCATTTTAAAATAGTCCTTTTAGTTTAAAAAATTCTTTGACACAAACTATATTACCTGGGCATGAAACGGCATAGATGTTTAATGAAAGTATTTTTTTTAATTCATATAAGAATATGGTGTAATGCGAAGGTACTACTACTGGTAATGCGAGAAAAGTATGGTATGGCACGAAATAAATATCAAAGTTCGTACCATGCCGTACATAATTGAAAAATGAATCGTACCGTACTATCATACCAGAAAATTCAATCCTATCAGGTGGCCTTGGTGTGAAGGCAATGAATTTCACATCACAAAAGTTCTCGCAAAAAAAAATTCTCGCATAAAAATTATCTATGACACTGTGGATAGCTAATCGAGTTGACCAGTTAAAAAATTTTGTTTGGAGGAACGACAGCTGAAAGCTCTTTCGAACATTATAATATGCGATGCTACAAGCTTTTGCTTATTTTCATATGCCACTATTCAATATATTCCAATATACAATTTGTTCTGGACATCCCTCATGCTAATAAGCTATAATTTGCCCTGAATAATTTTACGCACGATATGACAAAATAGAAAAACGATAAAAGAAATATGCTGGTCCGTGATTAAGTAATTTCACATTAAAAAATAAGTCAAATAAAAAATAAAACAAACCAAATAATTTGTAAAAAGTCATTTTAATACACTCTTTTTGAAAATTGGGAGAAGGAATGTGAGAGATGCATACCCCCCACCAGCCTATAAATCTCAAAAAATGTATTAAAATCGTAGAGAAATGTGTGATTTTTCGAGTCATATTCACTTGTTATTTATACCAAACATGAAAATGAAACACCTGTTCATCGATTAATGATATGTATTAAATGCTAGCAAATTCACAGGATTATGGGTTTCTACAATTTCGCACAGACTCTCGTAAAAGTCTTATAAAGACCTAATACCTAAAAATTTTAAAATAATAATTTCAATGATGAGAGATGGATTCCTTGAGGCTCCCTTTGCGTGCTTCTCGCATAATCTAATATTGATTCCTACATTCCATGTGAGAGAATATAAAAATCTTGAAATCAAGCAAATTGCTCACAAGCCTGAATTAACTATAAATAAAAATTAGGATTTGATCCACACTGTAGTTAGTAATATGCTGGACAAAATATCCCTGTGACAACATACAACTCTTGAACATTATCAATTCTCTGAACAAAGTCTAACTTGTTTAAGTATCCTGATAGCGATTCGTCTCCTATTGCTTGCGAACGAGATTGACACAAGGACGCAACCAGTAATAGATTATAATACTTATAATGAACGGTAAGAGTGACCGTTCGCATAAAATTGAGGAATTAAGCACGGATATCCATTACCAAAAACCACTGTGGGTGTTATACTTTCAAACAAACTTAAGCATACTTCTATTTGATAAGCGGATAAGCTTATCCCAAGTTTTGAGCCAATTGAAAGGCCATTCAGTGATATTTATTGGTTGTCGACATGAGGGTCATGGCTATCCTAAGCCTCCGCTCCTAAATACGCTAGTGCAGAGTGGGTACCAGCATGTTTCCATAGCCAGCTGGGGCTTGCAGTCAATTCATACTCTGGTCAATTCCAACTAGTTAAAATCCCATTAAGAACGATTGGTCTTAACTCTAAAAAAATTTCTGTCGGTTAAATCGTATCTTTTTTAAAATTCAAGACAACGATCATATCACTCAAAATCATGGTCCTAAAATATAGCTATATCAAGACGTTTGCAAGAGAAAATCATCTTAAATTTAACATATTGTGTGAATTTCGTGGAAGGCCAAGAAATCCTGCGTTGTAACAGTGGTATGGGGGATCAGAATAAATTTCCGGCACTTGAACAATGTGTGAAATCCTGGAGAATAGAAATTATTGACGAAAATATTGAAACTACCGTAACTGAAATTTTGCGCCATAAGAGTGGGACACAAAAATTTTCCATCTCTAGATCAACCAAATCAAATCGAGCTATTCGGCGCTTGCTGCATTAGAAAAACTGCCCTGAAAATGGATGTTGACAATGATGAAAGTTTTATATTTCAGTGGCTCAATCTGCAATGGTGATGTGCATTAAAGGATTCATCACGCGGTAGACGTCTCGTCTCTACAGTCTAGCTCGCATACTGGCTAATCGTTTGACTGTGTTAACGCCTAAAGCTCACAAAAATTTGAAGATATATTTTTTTAAAATTACAAAATCCTTCGGGGAGGACTGTCCCCACGTTCCAAAACATTGGGGACAAGAACAGAGGAGGAGAAAATAGTTGAAAAGACGAAAATATTCCAAAGAAAAGTCGCCCGGTTTTACATACTTGTCTTTATTTTCATTTCAAATATCTCAATGGTGGACTGTGATTAACATGATAATCGGAAATATGGTAGGATAGGATATCATTTTTATCCTGAGGGAGAGGAAAGTCGAGAATACAGCTTAACCATATGGTGAACCACAACCTCTCGTGTAGATACCAGTTCCGAATCGGTGTCAAGGTTTTTGGATTATCGTATTTCTCATTTTTCCTGTGCATGAACCTGGTTGGTGGAGGAAGCCGTAAGAAGCGCTTACGTGAACCACCGTGCACTGGCGAGGCGTCCAGCAGACCTCTCGCATATAATCATCATCCCTCACGGGATTCGAACCTGCATCATGACGATCAGAGATGCGCATCATCGAAGCGTATTCCCAACCCTTTACCGATTGAGCAAACCGGGGACCCTAATGGTAAGGGTGCCATTACTAAACTTCATGAGACCCCATTTGTCATGGTTTTCACACTCTGTACTGCAGGCCTCAGGATTAGCATTCGAACTTCGACAAAACAATTACTCGACTCATGACGAATTTTCTTCCTTCGCAACTCCCCCCTTATTCAGTATTGTAACTTGATATATAACGAAAACGTTATATTCTGTATTACATTGTATTTTTCAATGTATTTGGGTGAAATAAACTCAGAACTGACTTACCATTTACTGCGACTTGAATCACCGCAAAGTAGCATTCACTACGAATGTCTCCCCTGAGTTGTAAAATATTCCTATCAACAGTCAATGTCGGCAATTACATCCCACTAAGTTAATCATCGAGTCATACACGCGTCCTTCCTAATAGATAAGCTAAGCTAGCTCCGAACTGTGAGATCTGGCAGTCCGGCATTGAGCAAGCGGAAACAAATGAGGGGCGGATTGGGCAGCGTGCAGTGATGCATGACTCGTGTTCTTACAAGCGTAGGCTTCACAGTGCTAAGCATAGCCCAACAGTCCGACGCGAGTTGGCTTTGTTATAGAAATGGGCATAACTTACCGGAATACCAGTAGTACATTTTATTTTATTCGTCAAATCTGTATTTTTCAAGTTAATGCTTATTTGCCTAATCAATAAAAACCTAGTTCGATTCTGAACATATTGTCGACAAACTTTCTGCACACAGAAATGAATCGTCATTCCCCCTCATGTAGCACAAAAAACGAAATGATTCTGTTAAATCAAAATCGACAAGATTACCAGGAATTCATAATAAAAGCTAAGTTCAGAATATCAGTGACAGAGGCGACGTGCCCATTGACCTGTTTTCATTGAAAAGTCACTGTGAGGTAGGAAGCAGTGCCCAGAAGATCTCAACAATGCAACGAAGTTACCAGTCGCCCCAACTTGTGGGTTTTGTTTGGTATTATGACAAGGACATTATGATATATCAGGCAGTTTATAGTGAAATGTTTTTTTCGAATTATTGGCTATGGCCTGTCCGTGAACCTTACCGGGGGGCTTTTACCCAACAACCGCTAGGCACGGACCCTTGTGGTGACTGTGTATCTGTTCTATGTGACAGCTACAAGTGGAGTGCCTTGCTGAAGGGCACGCTCGGTGGTGAAACAGTCAAGCATCGGCCTTCCGGACAATACGATCGCGCTTAACCGACTGAGCCATCGAGCCGGGCTATATATATTTACTCATAGTGGAATGTTAGCTAAGGCTCAGTAATATGAAGAGAACCTGAATTGCACCAGAAATGCCGGATGCAGTGCTCATCCCACTCGCAATGCAGGCTGTCTTTACGGATATACATGATTGTAATATTTGCAGCACATATCTTTATCCACATATCGGGAACAATTTAAAAAGAAAAATGAAGGTGAAATGGGACTAATGCACCTAGATATACGTAGTCTTCGAAGAAACAAATGCCAAATTGAGCAACTGATCTGCCAAAGTAATATTTGTCCTGATATTGTCTGTATAGCTAAAACTGGGTGGCCTTATTTATGTTGTTGGTATACCGGGTTATACTTTTTGTCATTTGATTCACTCACTAATGCAGTAAAAGTTGGACAAAATCAAGTACATAGTACGAAAAGATTTATCCATGCCTACCAGGTGGCTGCAAAAGCTTGGGGTTGAATTATTTGCTAGCTATAATTCTATGCCTAACAAAGCTATTATAGGGGTTATAAATAGACATCCGACTTAAAATTTTCCAGATGAATAACTGTTGGAGATCTTTACTGTACTAACTTATAATGGCACTTGTGCTTATGTACTTGGTGACCTGAACATTGACTCGTTGAAATAACAACTGGGCAATAAAATAACTAATTATATTGGCAGTATTCACTTTACTGGTTCCCTTTGTTGAATTGGCGAACTTACCAGAGTGACACAAACAAGTTCAACACTTCTAAATTACTTTGATTATAACACTGTGAAATTTGCAGTATTTTCCTAATGTTGATCCAGCACTAGTACATGAGGTCTCTCCAGTGGAGTCTAACTATGTGTCAATGATGGGTTCTCAAGTTAGGGACTCTTTGTTCCTGGCTGAGACCCGAAGAAATTGAGATTAAATTAAGTTAAACACAAAAAAGTCAATGAATGTGATAGCATTCCTATTAAATTACTCAAAGATAGCAAAAGCTGTACCTGTCATCACTTGTTCATCACAAATTGCAAAAGTTGTGTATGAAAGATTGCAAAGGCTTTTTGATCACACAAATATCCTTAACGCCCCTCAGAGAAAGCTATTCAACTGAATTAGCAGTGGCAAAAATGAAAGAAAAAATAATTGAAAATAATACAAAATGTGAAATCACTTGTGCAATAAATTGGATTTTGCGATACTGTGGATCAGGAAATTCTGCCTGAAAAATTGAAACATGGTGTTCATGGCGTGCCGCTCAAACTCATGCGTTCATATCTGTTTGAGAGATGTCAATATGTGCTCTGAAATTGGCAAAGTATCATGAGGTGTTCCTCAGGGATCTATGGTTGTTCGGCTCTCCTTTTTGTTATACATTAACGACATTACTGTCAGCTCCGGCTCTGGATACAACAATTTTCGCTGACGATACATCTTTACTGCAATCGGCGGCACCAACCTTGCACCATCTTTAAATTAAAAACAAATCATAAAATTCAAAATATTGATAGATGGCTGAGGGCAAACACGCTTTCACTAAACTCATCCAAAACTAAGTTTATGTTATTCGGTAAATGATACAGTGATAAAATTGTAATCTTTTTATCGATGATACACTGTGTTGATAACATTACATATATCGGGGTTGTCTTGTATGACCAGCTAAGCTGAAATCAAAAATTAAAAGTTTATGAGCAAAATTATCTCAAGGTGTATTTTACAAATTGAGACCCTATATGAATTCAAAACTTTGAAAATACTGTATTACCCTTTATTTCATTTGAGATTGCAATATGGAATCCCGTGCTAGGATTCAGCGCCTAAATCTTGTCTAAGCACCCTATGTGTCGTACAAAACAAAATTCTTAGACGTATCGTCCGACCAAGAGTCTAGTCATTTAGACATTTCTCGATATGATAATAGCGATCTGCCAACACTTTTTACCAAAAATTAAAAAATGTTCATTCATATAATACCCGCAGGAAAAATAAGAAAACATTTTCATCCCACAAGTGCATTTTGAACAAGAAAATTCTTCCTTGAAATATGAAGGTGTATAAATACGGGAGACTGTTCCTAAAGCTAATAAATAACTTTCATCAATACACTTGTATGCAAACTTATGTATTTGTGCTCTAAAATATATTCGATATTATAAATACGCAACATGGATACCAGTGCGCCGCAAACGATCGACGGTTATGCCTAAATAAAACATTGTGTAGCGGAATCATGATATAAACCAGGCTTTACTAAGTAAACTATGTCTCAGGCCATGGTTCGGCTGCACAATAAACAAAATCTCTCTGTACAATGGATGCCTACGGCTCATTCAATTATCTTTGTTGCATTAACAAATCATAATACACCGTAATAACGTTTATTTTAATTAGTTTATACCACGTGAAAGGTTTGATATTCTGTTATTTCATAAACTATTTCCTTACAAATCATCAATGTTTATAATTTGATATGATTGTGGTGTAACATTGTTATTATGATGAACAACAGGTGATTGGAATGATCATATTTAATCAGATTCAAAATATGTGGTCTGCTGAGCATGACCAGTGAATGTTCTTTATGATTTATGGGAATTTCCAAATATGAGTCAAAGTATTGTTTCCGTTTTTCACAGAGCTTTAGTTGATAAATCCAGTGGACCTGTGCTATGTGAAAGATCTGATTTTCGATGATTCTTATGGCTATTTACGTACATATGAGTTGTCAATATCTACACATCTTGCAGTCAAATAATGATGCTAAACAGATGTTTTTGCTGCTGAGCTTTGCCTATCTGAGTCTCAGGCATGAGCGATAATTATGTTTCAGCTTGTGAGCAGGGTATCAGAGAGTCAAACGTGAGTCATATCTCCCAGATAATTCATTGGTATTCGAAACCAAAAACTCAGCATACATCAATCGAGCCGTGTTAATTTCACATGAAAATAAAAGTCTGTCTAGTGACATATTTCACGCTGTATAAAATATATAACATATACACATAATGCCCGGGTATGTCTTCGTGATTTTAAAAGCAAACGGTTCACACGCAAGGTATCGGAGACGGCTCGTTCCGTTGCGTGGATTTGCACTTTTCAAACATGTCCCTACTGTTTCCGAAGCTTTCGCCAAACGCCTGCGTAAATATTGGGAAAGCCATAATGCACGTTGTCTAAATCAGGATTTCCCAAAGTGGGGTCCGCAAAGACTGCACAGGGGGTCCCTGAACATATGGCAAAAAGGAGAAAATATGCTTGACATTGTACGTTGCCGTACGTCCATTGTCGCAGATAAATGCCGTTGTGATTCGTTACTAAAATAAATTATTTAAAGAATGTTAGGTCTTGTCAATCTCGATTCAGTGTTATTTTATTTGTATTAACCTTTATCGCTGGTTGCGCGGAATAATAATGCGAAATAAGATTAGGGTCCGCGAATCACTACATTGAAATATAGGGGTCCATTGCCCAAAAAGTTTGGGAAACCCTGGTCTAAATTGTAGTTTTATTCGTTTGCTTAATTTTATTAACCCAGTGTATTCCTGTGCTGACTAACTGAAAAAGTTGGTTGCGCAGATTTGAAAGGTGGCTACTTTTGTCGAGCTGTTGTCAAACGCCCGAATATTATAGACGTACAATAATAGTGTGATGTCCTGCTTCAGATGCTTGTGCACGAAGGGTAAGGTGACAAGAGTAAAATATATGTATTTCATGTAAACGTGGTAAAGTATGTCCATAGAGGTACAGGGCCATGCGAAATAGGATAATATATAAATCGTTCCACTACTTGATGATTTCTTAATGGAGCGATAGTCGCATTCGTTATCGTGTCCGACAGTGCTCCTCAGTTTGAAGATTATGCAATACTGCACTGTTTAAAAAGTTTGACATGTTGAGTCGTTCTAATTTTAACAACACCCATACCCGGTTATGGGGACAATACGGTGCATGTGTATTAGACCTTTTTAACAGCGCCAAGACGCCATCCGAAAGACCCCATCATCTTCACGTTGTACCAGTAATTTGCTAAAACATATGAGCTTAATTTTGTCATCTATTCTGAGTAAAAACAATTAACATATGCAGTGAATATGAAATTATATTTGATTGGGTGTAACGATGACTTGACCTTTAAGCACATTTGGAATGTTTTCTGGTTCTTTATTTCATATTTGTTCAATATTTTCTGAGTGAGTATTGGTGTAATCCACTCGGTGGCCAATGTTCATGCAAATTGAGTGTAAACTATTATCACGGTGTCTTGTTCTTTCTTGCAATAAAATCTACAATCGAACGACTGCTTTTCCAGTATTTCCTCCTTGCAACATTGCGATGAATGCGTCAGGTGTATTTTCAAATCCCTCTGTGACTTGTTCATAACTCTTCAGTTTGCCCTGTATAAAATAGGTACAAATTATAGTCATTTACATGTACCGAAGGAGTTGAGGTAAGGCGTGGATTCGCGACGACGGTTTGTGCCTTTTTAAAACGCGATGCTTGTAGAGTGGCCGCTCGTAGATCATGCCTTTCAGCAAGTCTTTTTGCGGTAGGTAAAACAGCACTAACACACATGATGACCTACGTTGGCGAAGTATTAATACAGACAAGAAGTATACAGTCACGATGTAGATATGCAGTGACTTTCGTGTAGTGTTATTGTACGTTAGATGTGATCATGAGACCAGAATAATATTACTACCTATAACAACATGAGTGGCGCTCACTGGTCTATCTAAGGCACATGTTCGTTGAGAAGACCGATAGTATAAGTCCGAATAAAGCTAGAGTGGCATGTGATCTGTGACCATAACACTATTATTTAGTTCCACACGCTAGAATTAGCTTTAAGAAACACCAAAACATCGTTTCTGAATGTGGTTCCGATATTTGATGCGCGATGCGATGAAGTTGGAGACGGTATGGTGGTATCGTTTTCGCCTGCTTAATGGCGAAATATTGTGCTTTTTTGATATTTTCACTGGTCAACATACACATTGTGTCAGTTTTCTGGTCGACGAATCAATATTTCGCTCTCTGATAGACACTGATTTTATCATAATTACCTCGATTGTCCATTTCCTTAAATCCTTATAAGCTTCGGGAAAGTTTTTTCCATACGATCTCATATGAAAACCCTGCAATTTCAATTCCTTGAATACAATATAGGGTTGTACAATGGGAGCTAAAAATAAAAGCTGTGTTAGTTGGGGCAGAGAATGTGTATATCACCATTGAGTTGAACTAACGTACAAAAATTGACAAAAAACTGAATTTATACTACAATACGACCCATGATCAACGTAATTTTAAGAATCGAGTGAGTAAAGAGGCACAGAGGTCTCGTGCCTTGTAAAGAATTAGAAATTTCATTGAAGTAATCATGTTTATCAACAGACCTGTGACGGGCGTCGTTTCATTGTAGGAAGATATTGATCCACAAACTCCAACTCTTCCGTAATCATTCATGTTTGCCAAAACTGCACTCGAAAATGTTCCTCCAACCTAGAATTAATTCCAAATTAGAGATGATAAAACAGAATCTTACTTTATTGACCTACGAAATAGACTGAGAAGATGAAAACTGCAAAACGGGCATTGCCGTGTAAAGTGAGACAACGTGGAAATTCTGAAGAAGTTGCCGAGATGAATGTTAGACCATTAAATACAGTCTTTCATTTCGAAATTCGCTAAATCAGAAAACCTCGACTATTGTGTCTCTCTGGTAGTGGCGACGGAAGATAAAACATCTCGGGAAGTGAAGATAAAACTAAAATAAATATAATCAACTAACGTATGCACATGAAAGACACGGTAAGGTTTTAGTGAGTTCACCGTTTTGGAGATAAAAATGTGCGGGATAAGTGATTGCGCGGAAAAAGCGTAAAAATTTAACTTATTGCTATGATATGTTGGAATTCAATCTCGGGGAAAAATATTCCCTTTTTTCAAAAATTTTAAAATGGTCTCTCCCCACGCGGTTGGTGAGCGGAGAACGCCAGTAGCTCTTGGCGAGAGAGCTCTTAGAAAGAACTAGGATACAGCACTGCTATCACAGTAATAGCTTATTTACTTTTGTGGCGATATCGTTATATTTAGCTTATTTGTTGCCACTACTAGTCGTGACTAATGTTATTATTATTAAACTCACATTGTCAAAGTAGCAATCAATTCCGTTAGGAGCAACTCTTTTTATAGCAGCATCCAAGTCTTTCTCCTTCTTGTAGTTGAATGCATCATCGTATCCAATCTCTTTGCAAAACTGAACTTTGTCGTCTGTACCACATGATCCAACTACTCTGCATCCCTGAATTTATAAAAATAGACTCTCGTCAGCAGTGTTATTTTTTAAGCCTGTATGGATCGCGCCTTGCTTTTTTTTTAAGAAATTCACTCGACAAGTAACCAACCAACAACCGCATTCATCGCAGAGAGATGCTACACATGTTTTCTACATGCTACATGTTTTCTCTCAGGCGCCTCTTAGAACACGCCGAAAAAAGTTCTTGAAACCTCATCAAACTAATATACAAATAAAAAATACCTTTATCTTTCCAATTTGTGCAGCAACATTTCCGACAGCTCCAGCTGCTCCGCTGATGAAGATGGTCTCTCCCTTTTTTATTTGACATACAAGAATCCATCCAACATACGCGGTCAAACTAGAGAAGAAAGTTTATGATTAAGAAAATATTTTGGAATTGATAACTGCATTATGATAATATTTGCGTCTGTTAACGAGTATTGAGCCATAGTCTTGATGGGCCGTCTAGGAAGCCAGGCGCGTGAAATAACCAGCCGCTTGATCAGTCAGCCGATAAAACCACATGCAATACCCGCATGCAATAGTCGTACACGCAATATTTGGCCTGCTACCAGTAGCCCCCACAATTTTCTTGCATATGATCACGAACATAGACATTGCAGATGAGATACATCAGTGCGGAGTGATTCATTAGTACCACAAAAAAATGTTGTTAAATAGAAGAAACATACCCTGCAATTCCATACAATCCGACAGCAGATGACTGGTGAACAGTATCTGGCATATCATCCCTTGCAAACATAACGTCACTCTCCTTCGCTTTCCCGCCATTTCTCCATCCACAACTAAGTACCACGAGTTTCCCTTTCGGATACTTCTCGCTTTTGCTTTCTTTTACTCTGAAATTGAATTTCACAGTTAATGAAATCAAGTAGGTAACGTTTTGTGCGGAAGAAGGCTGATTGAAAACAAATTGAAATGCTGGTATAAAAATGATCAAATGAAATGAACTAATCATTGTGAGTGAGTTGGGTTACATTTTGAGACCCTTTCTTGTTTGGTCAGCGATAAGTCATTCAACAAAGCTGTCCATCCCATGGTCAAACTGACTTACATCAAATTTCGATGAAACTGTATCAAATTTGCCATTGTCACTTGTCGGAGCCGTGAAAGGTGAGGATGGCATGTTTAGACTACCTGATAAAGTAGTATTAGTAAACGGTTTGCATCAATTTGATTTGAGTCTGAAGAGGTGTTTTCACTAATCAGTGTACACCTCTAATACCGCAAAAGTTTATTGGTTTTGAACATGTAAATATTTTCAAATTCCTCTAAAATTTTGGGACTGTTTTTGTCAGTGTTTTCTCAGCTCACGCACATCACAAGTATTATTGTGGCTGATGCTCGTGAATGACTCATGTTTATGCTGCAGGAACATGATTTGAATTATATTAATA
The DNA here is from genome assembly GCA_963675895.2 of Styela plicata. NCBI lineage: Eukaryota > Metazoa > Chordata > Ascidiacea > Stolidobranchia > Styelidae > Styela > Styela plicata. Next base: position 7,036,474 of record OZ023153.1, on the reverse strand, counting down.
ATTCTAATAATTTCCCATCTAGAAAATCATATTCTTAGTGGACTCAAAAACTTCATTCATTTGTTAAAATTACTTCTTAAAAGTAGCCTACGCTTACACCCTCGGACAAACAGTCTTTTACATAACATTCTCCGTGTCCAATCGGAATAACATTTCGATGATCTGTGGTGGATCGCGTCGAGTAGAGTAGACGCGGTTCATCTGTGGTCTATGCTTGACAAAATAAAATTTCTGATTTGGTACATATCACCATCGTGGTATTATGACTTACCGTACAAGTGCAGTTCCGATAACGGTATCTCCAGTTTTGTAAACTCTACCAGCATACGCCCTGGAATAAAGAAACGTATGCATGACTGAACAGCCGTTACAAGTTAATAGATCAAAAGTGTGCATTGAAAATTGCATTACACGTTACCGAATTTATAGTAGGTATTTTAAACATATTGAACTATATGACACCATCTCGCAAGCATATATATTTTGATAAGAAGGACGCACTTTGCAGCATCATTTCGTACATGCTAATATTTATACCAGAACTTCATAAAAATGGTATAAGTCAAGATATTTACACATGCGTGTGTGGATACGATCTTGAACCTGTTGTCGACCTGTAATTCACTACAATGTAAAATTATTTATATTGGTAACATACCTTATATACGGATCTACACTGATGCTGAGACTTTCATACAAGAATTCTAGAAAAGGTAAAACATTTTCAGGATTAAAACAAGACAATAGAATATTTCATGAATTTTGAAACTACTTTTAAAAATTACATTCATTTTGCCAAGATTGAGTCACTGGTTAACCACGCTTCGTCGGCGTGGCCCAACTGTACCCCAAACTTTACAAAACATGTGCACATAAATCTTTTCTGATAACGCGGATCAAATATTTAGCCATGGGCACACATCCGTCTTCTACTTCAGAGATTAGTTAAATTCCAAGCGCAATTCGTTTTTTCACGTCATATGCGTGCATTTCCACATTATATAAATATGAATCTGTTAAAAAAATATTTGCGAATAAATAGTTCCAATAAACTATTTATATCCCTACGTTATTGGTAGACAAAAAAATAAGCTAGGCAGTTTCTGTAAATAATTATGCAAATTCCTAAGTACTTTCTTTACTATGGTGGTTCAGTGCTGTTCGGGACGTTCTTCGCGTACTGTGTAGTTCTTGGTGCTAAATTTGTGCTCGGTCTTTGCCATTTAAGTGGTTGTTATTGGGTTCTTTTTGGGCGCTACTTTTCTCCTTGCTTTAAGCAAATTTCATGAAAACATCCGCCAAAGACAAACGTTTTGTTGACTATATTGGTTATCAATTGCCCCCACCAAGGTGATGTTCCTTCTGTTGGCCATACTGAACCAGGTCAACCTTCTTATTGTAACTGGAGGGGCTCCCAATATATACCTCAAGCTCTTAAAATAAAATGCTGGACGAATTTGCAAACGCATTGAAGATTAAAAGCGGACGATTTTATCAATATGCTTACTTACCTCCACTTTCTAGTTTATCAGAAACGTCTTCGTCAACAATCTTGAAATCCGTTTTTTTCGGAAAACCCGAATACATTTGATTCAAAATGATCTTCTTGCACTTCATTTTTGCTGCTTATGATTCTTGGTCAATGATCAGTAATTGAAAAGGTGACTATGACCGGAATGAGTACCGCACTCTCCCTTAAAAATTCAAATCACACCTATACTTTCGCAATCGGGAACGAACGAGAAAAAAATTTTGTCGAGTCACAATCACTGTATTGTATATACGCTCCAAAGCAAACACAGGGAGAATGACTATTCGAATTCGCTAACAAAGGTTTTAAGATATTGCATTAAACATGTTTTGTTAATATTTGACTTCGTATGAACAGTAAAGTTCAGAAAAAGGTCAAAACAGTTGGCACATATATGGTTAGATCTGGAGTATTGAGAAGTTAAACATGACGACCAATAAGATCTTTTAAAGGTCACCATGCAATGGATAATGTATTTTGTGAATAAATGAAAATGATGCTTTGACATTTTTTTTCGTTCAGATAGAATCTTCATTGATAGAATATTATTCATGTTCGATGTTTGTGATATGTAGCACAAAAAGTTGCAAAATGACATTTCAATATCGCAGAATCTGATACCTTTAGTCCAATACACTAGCGGATCCGAGGTGGGCTATATATGGAAACTGTCCAATTTAATATAAAAAATCAAAAACAAGAAATATTTAAAAAGCAAAGCGGAAAATTAAAAAGAAATACGAAAATAGCCAGAAAATTGAATTGAATGAGCATGCGTCCGATCCATCATTGCCATTTGTCTGTATACCCTAACATTCGTCAAGCAGTTTGTTACTAAATATAGTATCTAAATCGTAACTGGGGCTTTGTTATTGAGTAGGAGAGGGGCATAGGCTCTATATATGCCGCTGATTTATGACGCTGATTTATGATTTAGTCGAAATGCATTTTCCGTAATGAGGAAAGTGATAGCCGAATCACAAAGAATAAGAAAAGATAAGCAGAATTCATAGTATAAGTCACAGTGTAATTTCAGAGTATATCGTTGGCAGATGCGATGTGCTTTTTGGCCTGTTTTTATTGATAAAGAACTATGAGGTAGGAAGTATTGCCCAAAAGATACCAACTATGCAATTGAGTTACCAGCAACCCCCACCATTACGCTTTGTTTTCACAATCGTACTCTTAACACATAGTAGTAAATTATCAAACCAGTAACATCGGGATATTATAATATATTTGACAGTTTGTAGTTTGTCTTGTATGAAAAACATATAACATTATTCAATAATATGAAGAAAACATCAGTTGCACTAGAAATACCGAATGAAAGAATGCTGAATATTGCTTCATGCCACTTTTTTCAGCTAAGACAGTGCTCATCCCACCCCCGTTTTTCACAACCGGTCTACCATTCCTATATTATGCGATATTCTATATATAAAGAGGAATTCCTTATATTGTGAGGAGCATATATCCGAGCAAGTATTACAAGGTGAAATAGTTTCACTAGTAAGCATCTTAATTAACCAGGTGAACCAGTTAATCCTCCCCCCGCCTTCCTTCTGGGGGGGGGGGGGGTCCCATCCTCCAGATTTTGGAATTTCATGCAGAAATACTTTGAAAACAAGCCTAAGTTTTAATTATGTTGCAGATTTTATTGTTTTTTACCTATAAAAATTGAATTTTCACAGCAAGGTCGAGGGACAAAAAATTGTGAGCAAACAAGGCAACATGAATATGCTTATTTAAGCGCGCCTACAGCCTAGGGTTTAAGGTGTGATAATCTCGTCCTCTCAGGAACAAAAATGGGTCTCGTTTTATAGCTTTGAAGTGTAGGTGATGTCAAAACTTTGCAGGTTATCTTGAAAACCTTACTTTCGACAAATAACAATTTCTTCCCGCCTCGTTTGCACTCCGAAATGGCTTATACCACGTATACGACTTATACTACTAATACACCTATACCACGTGCACCACTTATGCACCTATATACAAAACATAGGGTATTATACTGGTGGCTAAGCCAGCCTACAGATGAAAACTCACACCATGGATATAAAAGAATGATTCGCATACTGTGAGCCTAGGTATGAGAGCACATCCTGCACTTTATTCTTATTATATATTTCTTATTTTTGAATTCGCCTCCTTGACATGTCGTCAAGTATGGGCTGTTGATGGCTGCTTGGCGTTAATATTAAATAACCATTATGATTTGTGGAGTTTTTGGAGATTTATGCCTCAAAAATATCAGTGAATCTAAAAAGTAGTTTTCAATCGCCTGAATGCTGAATATGCTGCAAATAAAACATGCAAGTACGAAACGGAATGGGAGAGTGGAATGTAGATGACAACAAAGATTTTGAAGTTTGTAACAATTAAGCTAGCTGAAGACAGATCGGTTTCATATTTATTAGACAACCAAAGCTTGACACATCGGCCAAATACGCATCGCCTTCAAAAACAAATCATTGTTGCCCCTATGAAGCAGAAAACATTATGATTCTCAACTTTTTTATCTTCGTCAAGATTGTGCAAATCCATATTTCCGAGAGCAGGCAGCACCGTTTCAAAATTCTTCGAAGCAGTTTATTTATGACTCATTTTTGTACAAATGCTTATTCTAAGCACGAGGCTGCACAAGGGTTTTCTAACAAGAGCAACTTTCTTATCAGTATTATATTACAAAAACAAAATTTATATACGCATCCAATTAGTCGTACAGGTAGAACGTACACTTTACTCTGTTTAATTTGGTCAATCGAAAAAGTCCGGATAAGCATTCCTCCAGGTTCGAAGTAAGGATGAAGAAAAAAACGCTTGCTCGCAAAAAAGCGCATGCATGTAGTCTACGCGATATAAGTGGCATGGTATACGTGGAATATGGTTCATAAGTGGTAAAAGTCGTATACGTGTATAAGAGGTCTACATGGTATAAGTTGTATAAGCCATTTCGGAGGCACCCAAAATAAACTCTTTCCAAAAAATTATTCAAGCTTAAGTTTGTGGTATTGTAGTAGTTATCATGTATGTCACAAAATTTGTGATCTAACAACGAAAAAAAATAAAATATAGATTATGATTTTCAAAGCAACGGCTTGCAGGCGAGCTAAGGGAGAGGGCTAGTTTCGTTGCATACATTGTTGTTTTTACGGAAGACCACGATGTACGTTGTACTAAATTGTGTGTTTATTAGTTTCTTATTAATGCGAATTTTGACCCAGTGTATTAACCTTTTCCTGTGCAGTCTCACTGAGAAAGTTAGTTACAAGCGCAGATTAGTAATGTGTCAGTCAAGTTTATTTTATCATATATCATAAAAATAACACCACAAGTAAATAATAAATAATGGAGGGAGTTGCGAAGGACGAAAATCGACATCGAGTCTGCAACACCCAGATGGACTAATGTGAAAAAAAAAATTACAATAAAAAAATGGAACTGAATTTATCGAAGCTGTTGCCAAACGACTAGGATTATTGATTCAAAATAACAGTGTAATGTTTTGCCTCAGATGTCTGTGCACATCGGGCGAGCTGAGAACAGTAATATATTATTTGTGTAAATATCGTATGTAACGTATTGTACGCAAATAGGTATGTCCATATCCAGGGTCATGCGAAATAGGATTGAACATTATTATGTGAATTGTTCTAGTGTTTAAACGATTTCTCAAACCTTGGAGTGATAGTGGCATTTGTTATCGTACCGACAGTGCATCTAAGTTTGAAAATGCTGCAATACTACTGTTTAAAAAGTTTGACAAACTGAAGCGTTCTAATCTTAACCACACCTATTTCCTGTTATGGTGACAGTGCGGTGCATATGTATTAGATATTTTTAGGCTAAAAAGGCATTCCAGGGACCCTATTATCTTCAGGTTGTCCAGGGTAATTTGTTACAATCTATGATCATCAAACTGAGTGAAAACAAATATCATATGCAATGATTATAAAATTATATTCTGTTGACGGTAACTATGACTTGAACTTCAAGCAAATTCGGGATATTTTTTAGTTCTTCATTTTATATTTTCTGAATGAATATTGGTGTAATTCTTTTGGCTGCTGATGTTCAAATGGTCATGTGGATCCGGTGTACATTATCATAACGATATCTTAGTCTTTTTTGCAATAAAATCTACAATCGAACGACTGCTTTTCCAGTATTTCCTCCTTGCAACATTGCAATGAATGCGTCAGGTGTATTTTCAAATCCCTCTGTGACTTGTTCATAACTCTTCAGTTTGCCCTGTGTGAAATAGGTACAAATTATAGTCATTTACACATACCAAGTGAGTTTATGTGAGGCGTAGATTCGCCTCGACTGTTCGGCACTGAGTTTTTATGCCTCTTAATTTTAAAACGTGGAGGTTGTAGAGTAGCTTCTTGTAGAGCGTGCCTCCTATCAAGATTTTGCGTGGTAGCGGAAACAGCGCAACAGAAGCCCTAACAAAAATACAGACATAAAGGAAAAGTGCCTACGTTGGTGAAGTGTTAATATAGACAATAACAAAAATAAACTCATGATACAAATATTCACTGACTTTAAGAGTAGTGGTTGTAACTTTCGCTTGGTGTTATTGTCATTTGGTTGTGATCATGAACCCAGAATGATATCAACACTTATAACAACATGCGTGGAGAGCGGTCGAGCTGTGGCATTTGCTCGTATCGAAAACATTTCTGGGTAGACTGATCAGAGAAGTCTGAACAAAGCTAGTGTTTTATGTGATCTGTGACCACAACACAGATGTTTATCAATGTGGTCCGGTATTCGATTCGCGGTTACTGAGTTATTTACGCGGTTATTACCTTTCAGGGTAAATTCCTTTGGTGACCGTATGGCCGCATCATTCCCTCTTTACAAATACCGAAATATTGTGGTTTTGTGATAATCAATAAAATCAATCTCTCACTCTTCAAAAGACAATGATTTTATCCTAGTTACCTCGATTGTCCATTTCCTCAAATCCCGATAAGCTTCAGCAAAGTTTTTTCCATATGATCTTAAATGAAATCCTTGCAATTTCAATTCCTTGGCCACAATAGGGGGCTGGATGATGGGTGCTGAAAACAAGAACATTGTTAGTTTGCTATGCGTAAGTCTCGGTTGAGTCGATCTACATCGAAAAAATGACGAAAAACACAGTTACTTAAAAGAAGTGTTTAAAAAAATATAAAAATACTGCAGTATGACGTCACCAAAATGTCATTTTTTTAATATCGAGTAATGGAAACTAGAGCATAACCTACTATCATCCGAGTCAAAATTTAATTTTGTCAAGCTTGATTACTTGACGGCGCGATTCATCAGTGACTTATACTTAACAGAAAATATTCGAGACAAACCATTCTTAATGAGTTGTTAATTACTCATATTCACGAACTTACTTTAGTTTAGTTCAGGACTGACATTTTGCAATTAACATAATTTGAAATTCCTTCACGACATATTTGAAACGATAAAGGTATTCAACAGACCTGTGACGGGCGTCGTTGCATTGTAGGATGATATTGATCCACAAACTCCAACTCTTCCGTAATCATTCATGTTTGCCAAAACTGCACTCGAAAATGTTCCTCCAACCTGGAATTAATTCCATATTAGATATGATAAAGCAGATATATACTGGGAAAATGAAAACTGTAAAATGGCCATTGATATGTAATGTGAAACAGCACCGAATTCAGAAATTACCGGGAAGAACTCTTAGGCCATTGACATCGAGTAAAATGCGGTTGTGTCTCTTTGACAGTAGAGACGGAAGGATCATTATTATAAACTATAGTATGCGCGCCAAAGATACGCGAAGGTTTCAGAATTTTAGAAAGTTCGTTTCGTCATTTTGCGTCATTTTGGAAGGAAAAATAACAACCTTCGGGATACGTGGTTGCGCGACGAAGGAGCGCGGTAACATGACTTATTTATATGATTTATTCCGGTGAAATACCATTCCCCTTTTCAAAACTGTAAAATTACCCTTCTGCCGGCATTTCTTCTGAGTGGTGTAAGTCGGCAACATGCTGCATCGTTTTTCATAGTAATACTTTATTTACTTTTGCGGCGATATCATTATATTTTATCTTATTTGCTACCTTAGCCACTACTAGTCGTGGTTAAAAAAATACTTTATTATTTTTGAACTCACGTTATCAAAGTAGCAATCAATTCCTTCAGGAGCAACCCTTTTTATAGCAGCGTCCAAATCTTTTTCTTTCTTGTAATTGAAGGCATCGTCATATCCAATTTTTTTGCAAAACTTGACTTTGTCGTCTGTACCACAGGATCCAACTACCCTGCATCCCTGAATTTATAAATTTGATTGATCATATACACGTAAACACCACACTTACTGGTAGAGTAAACAATATTATAATCGTTAACAAAGTTAAACAATGTAAAATTTGTGTAAATATTTGACAGCGTACTTCAACTTGAACAAACTTATGTACAAATAATAAGTACCTTTATCTTGCCAATTTGTGCAGCGACATTTCCGACAGCCCCAGCTGCTCCGCTAATAAAGATAGTCTCTCCCTCTTTTATTTGACACACAAGAATCCATCCGACATATGCCGTTATGCTACAGAATAGAGGGAAACGCGGTAAAGAATCAATGCAGTTTGCAGCCTTCGGTTAGATTCAACATTACTTGAATGTCAGTTATGTGTTTTGTACAATAACTTCCCTACTTTGCAGAGGTATGTGCCCGAAATATTTGTGGTATTTGTATGGCTACTTGCTACTTGCATCAAAAAATCTACCTATTTAGGAAAACGAGGAAGAGAATTTATTATTCGTCATTTCAACCACATTTGCGCATTTTGTATCCACATACTTATGACTATGGTATTCTATATCTATATTTTTGTGATACTAAACGGGAGTTGAGTATAGCACTATAGGTCTTTCACTGATTTCAGAAGTCGAGAATTTTACATACTGCATTTCGGGTTCGAGCCCCGGCGAGTCCGGCTCGCTTATCTATGCCCACCACTCAACCCAGGGTGTAATAACTTGGGTAGGCTAAGCCGAACAGGAAAAGATTATATCTTTCCAGTAATTGTAACCCTGTCCGTCTATAAGTGACCGCTGTTACAGAGCCTAGGACAGGGTGACCCACTCAAAAAAGTAGCTATAAAAGAAAATAGCAGATGATTTCGTTTTATTTAAATGTACACGCGCTTTGTGGTAACAACTAATGATATAGAGAATAGGGGGCCAGGCAGGCGCATAATGTAACCAGTCCATTGCGCAGCCGGTCGACTGAGAAAGCCAGGTCCGTGCAAACCAGTATTCCTATCGAACTGTTTGTATTTTATCACGAATACATTAATGTAATAGTTTAAAATCTAGTCTTTTGAAAAAATTTGAATAGATCAAACATACCCTGCAATTCCATACAACCCGAGAGCAGATGACTGGTGAACAGTATCTGGCATATCATCCCTTGCAAACATAACGTCACTCTCCTTCGCTTTCCCGCCATTTCTCCATCCACATCTAAGTACCACGAGTTTCCCCTTCGGATACTTCTCGCTTTTGCTTTCTTTTACTCTGAAATTCAAATAGTAACATTATATATGGAAGGATGGAGTTTTTGAAAACTAAATTATAAAGCTGGTGTAAAAATTATCATAATTCATCATGTGACTTGACAAACAAGTTTTAGGCAATTTTGGGTATTTTATCAATGATACACAAGGCAGTTCAGTCTGTGATCATAAGCCTAAAAAATTTCATTTATCAATATAAACAATATAAAATTTTTGGTTACGATGATGCATTAGCTATTTTTCCACTATCACCGGCGTTGTAATCGTGAAAAAAGGGAAAGTTGGAAAGTAGAGAACGTCATTAATTCGGTGATCAGCTTCAATGCTAACTCACTATTCCATCCATTTATTCGTGGACTCAAGTAGGCTACACATATCCAACCAGTCGAACAGATTTTTTTATAACATCCTTCCTGATGAATCGGATTTTTTTTCAAATAATCTTTAGTTAGTAAGAGTCAGGTTTCATGAAAAATAAAATTTCTGACTGGAATCTTATCACCGGCGTGGAAATATGACTCACCGTACAAGTGCAGTTCCAATAACGGTATCTCCAACTTTGTAAACGTTGCCAGCATACGCTCTGCAATAAAGGAAGAGAAGGAAGGATTATTGAAAAGCAGAAGTTATGCCGGTCGAAAATTGCATTCCAACTTTTTTTAATAGAATTTCATTCCAAGCGATGTCGGAGGCAGCACCCAAAAGAAACAGCGACCAGCAGTGTACTATGGAATGTTTTCGGCGGGAAGCTTAGTTTCTGAATATTCTGTATTGCAAGATGTAGCTCATTGTCATACCAGTGGTTGTTAGTTTATTCTTTGCATTTGTTGCTTCAAACTATGCCTTTTAGGATGTATTTTAGTTATAGTTAACATAGTAAATTTCGGAGGTAACAACCGACTTGGCGCGATATTCACTTCCATGGCCGATCAAATTGCAACTACAATGTGCAACTGTGCGTATTAATGCACTGCGCATTGGAAATCCTATAATCATATACGGAAATATTAGTTAACAAATCACGCTTTTAAGCTTTTAGAACAAAAATGCCCTATTCACATGTCCAGACAAAGGTGTTCTCTGCCTTATATATGTATATGAGGTGATCAACAAACAACTTATAACAGAAATAGGCAAACTGATATACAAACTATCCGACATTTCCAGAAAGTTTGGGTCGTTTGATTTTAATACAGCGCTTTCCACTGACAATGTAGATATTGACTTTGATATTGACTTTCCAGTTTCTTAATGGCAAAGGTATTTCCGCACATTTTACAAACGTCAATATCATCATTTAGAACGACATGCTAGAAATGGATTACATTTCGCATGGATAATTTGTTGATAAGGGCCTTTTACATGCCAAAAACACGTGTCAAACCAAAAAATTTGCACTCAAAATTTTATAAATTGAACAATATGCTATTTGTACTATCAACATACCTTATATACGGATCTACACTGAGGCCGAGACTTTCATACAAGAATTCTATAAAAAGGTAAAATATGTTTAGGATTAATACTAAACGACAAAATGTTTTCATGGATTTGAGAAACACCCCCAAGTATTTCCTTGTCAAGAGTGAAGCACTGGCGGATCACGGGCAATTTGAATCGGTGATTCGAATCGATTCGAAAAATTTATTCAAATCATATTTGAATTCCAAGTGATTCGGTTTTGCCCTGCCCTAATCACGCCTCTTCAGCGTGGTCCACCAGAGACTCAAACTATTCAAAATGTGTGCTCATAAATCTTTCTGATGTGGCATAAGATGAGGCGAAGTCAACATACCACACGATGTCAAATAGTAGGTAATGAACGCATGAGCACACAAGTAATTTGTCTTCTACTTGGTTAATTTCCGAGCGCTATTTAGGTTATATTTTTTTGAGCTTTTTCAGAATTCCAGGATTCTACTTATCCTAAGCTCAATGGTAACTTCCTTGTTTTTTGATTACTAATGTGCGTAATTTCCCTATGAGTGAGTTGAACGTCATATGCGTGCATTTCCGCATTAGAAATATGATTTTTCCCAAAAAAAAATACTGCGAAAAAATTATTCCAATAAAACAATAAACTATTTTTACCCCTACGTTCTTGGAAGGAATACACAACAAGCTAAGCAGTTTCAGAAAAAAATAATAAAAATTTCCATTTCATCTCAAAGTTTATGGGCGTTACAAGCGAGGATCCGAACTTTCAATGCTCAAGGATCAGTGATGTTCGAACAATCTTAATTACACATACAGAAAGTTGATCTGTACCAAAAAGTAAATTTGTTTGTACCTGGGCCCCAATCACTCTTTCTACAACATTTTGAATAAAAAGAATAATGAATAAAATTATGAATCAGGTTAAATTCGCCCATTTTTTCGCAATATCAATACAAAAAATGTTGCTTCTGCAATTCGCTATCGGTCAGTGTGACCTGTGTTTCACAAAAGATTTTCCGATTGGGCACTCAAGCCCGTATCGCCTAAGTTTTGCTATAGTATATTGCACTACTCCTTTTCAATATGTACGTCAACAACTACCAAGCACATATACAAATCACCAAGTACTTCACTATATGGTGGTTCGGTTCTGTTCGAAAATCCTCCGCTTGCTGTGTAGTTGCTAGTGCTAAATTTCTGCTCGCTTTTTGCCATTTAATTAGTTGTTGTGAGTTCCTTTTGGGCGCTACTTTCCGCCTTGCTTTAATCGAATGTCATGAAAACAGGATCCACCAAAGAAAAAAGTTTCGTTGACAATAATGGTCATCAATTGCCCCCAACAAGTTCACGTTCCTTCTGTTGCCCATACTGAACTAGGCTTTTCTACTGTTACTGAACTGGCTCCCAATATGTACCTCAAGATCTTAAAATAAAATGATGATTCCTCCTTACCTCCACTTTTTATTTCATCAGGAACGTCTTCTTCAACAATCTTGAAATCCGATTTTTTCGGAAAACCCGAATACATTTCATTCAAAATGATCTTCTTGCACTTCATTTTTTGCTGTTTATGAGTTTCTGACAATGACCAGTAACCGTAAAATATGGATATGACCGAAATAAGTCCCTCAAATAAATCAAATCACATTTATACTTCCGCAATCAGGAACGAACGAGGAAAAATTTTGTTGAGTCACTACCACTGTATTGTATATACGCCCCAACGCAAACAAAAAGATAATGACTTTTCGAATTTGCTAGCAAATGTCTGATACACGATATTGGATTTTTTGTTAATATTTAACTTCGCATGACCAGTAAAGTTCAGAATAATGTCAAAACGTGGCGCGCTCCAACAGTAACTTATACTCAACAATACATATTTTGGTAATTTTCTCTGATGAGGAAATTAGTGAGAAGCAACTTTATGCAAGAAAACGCGCTCGTATTGTACATCTTTTGTCCTCGATGATGCTGAAAGTTGCGAATACTGGAAAGTAAGCAAGACTGGGTAAAACCGAGTAGTTTGAAATTCGAATCCGATTTGGAGACTTCTATCGAATCACTAATTTTATATAAACAGCCAATGTCCCCCTTTCACCCCTTCAAATTTACGGGTCATCAAAATCATGAAATTGGAGGAATTTGCGGGAGACAAAAGGTTTTTGCATTAATGGTTATACTGATCCGGATTATACCCCACTATCTCACTTACTGGGACCGCTCTTGAAGAATCTTTGCATATTCGCTTGTTGGCCGGGCAATTTTCACGGATTTCCACCGACTCTGACGTCAATATTGACAAATCAAGTATTTTCAGTCAACTTAGAATTGAAGTAATTTTTCTCCCTGCACATTTAGTGTTGTCCGTCACCGTGGTCATTCGCGCTTTAGCGGCACTTCCCACAATACCCAAATGAAGCGCATTTTTTGTCGATTCATGCCCGGTCACAAAACTTTTGTTCGAATATGTTTAGTTAAACAAGGGCACGATGAGGAGCGATCTATCTGTAGCTTACGATAGGAAAAATAAAATATGGGTGATATCGATGACAAATTCGGATGTGAATATTAAATTTACACCCGAGTAGTGCGTCCAATGCAAACCTACAGACTGTGAATCCCGACAATTCGAGACTTTTCCTATCATTTGAATGAAATTAATTGAAATGAAGTGACTTGAAATCAGTGATACAAAATCAAAAACTTTGTTTAGTCAAGCATGCGCCCCTGGTGAATCGCGCCTCGGCGGTGCGAACCATCAGTGATCCATACTTGTCAAACACATTTCCTAACGAAATACTTCTGACTTGTGTTACAAGTCTGACATAATATCACACTTGAACCGGTCTTGCAACCTCTTACTGATAAAATATTAGGCAAGAAGCCATTTCGGAAGTGTGGGGATTGGAAAAACCGAATCATTTGAATTTCGAATTAAATTCGGATATTTTTCGAATCAATAATTCGAAGTCGATAACAGCAAATTCATTAATTAATAACCATAATTTAAGACCATCAGAGACAATGTGTGAACAATTTTGGACGCTAAAGAATGATGTTAACATTTTTGTCCAGATTTGGCATGTTTTAAACCAGAGGTCGGCAAACTTTTTGAGTCGCGGGCCATGTTGATAAAATAAAATATACTGGCGGGCCGTCACTGTCGGGACAGATTTTCTGAAACGTGAATATCGTACTCTTAAATTACACGCCGTTTTACATTCCTATTCATGCTTATATAATATGTTCATTGTTATGACAAAAGGAATTTATAACTTTGAAACCGATTATTAAAACAACAAATGTGTGTAACAATTTAATGTGAATGTTGGTGTTGTTTGCATTTTTTTGCCAAATTGTCAAAGTCAGTTGTGATATTGGAACAAGAAATTTGTAAAACATCATTAACATGTTCATCAGATAAACGTGATCGAAGTTTATTTTTTGCAAAGTTCATCTTGGAAAATAATTGTTCGCCAATATAAGTGTTCCCAAACATGGATGCAATTTTTTTCGCTTTATCTCGTGATTTCGGAAATAGAGTTGCATATATATGTTCTATGAAAAACACTTCCGGAGAAGTAACGCGAAACTTCGACTTTAACATTGTATTATTCTGAAGTTCAATCAGTTCCATCCGCGAGCCATTGTCCGCATCGTCGGGATCAACATCAAAAGGTGTTGCCAGTACCGTGAATTCGTGTTTGTGCCTTCGCATGTCCTCGTTACTTACGTTAACTTACAAGTGTAAAAAAGTTTCTTAAAACAACCAGTACTTACTACGCAGAAGGCTTCGCAGTAGCCTTTCGCGTACACTCGTTCGAAATACTCAACCAGTTGCAATTATTACGTCACAAAAACGAAACGTGTGCAACGAAGCAAATAATTTGTAGCACGAGGTAGTATCCATGGTTTTGTTGCACTATGATATTAGCATGCGAAAACAACTTATTTCTCGTTGTGGGCCGGATTGCGTGCATTTGCTTGGAACTGTTCGCGGGCTGGAATGAAGCGCCTGGTGGGCCGGATCTGGCCCGCGGGCCGTAGTTTGCCGATCCCTGTTTTAAACAGTGGATATTATTTATTCCAAGCTGGTCTGGTTTTTAAAAGCCATTATGGACCGAATTTGGCATAGTTTACCAACATGGATAGTACTGGTTGACAGTTATATTGCAATGTTAAATATCATGATAGGTCAAATAAATTTTTTTCACTATGGATCGGCAACAGTCGTGAAATTATGTCACTGCAATAGAACTAAAATTCAGGACATCGTTTTGATTCGCGATATATCGTTCATGGATGTCGAAGGTGCGACGCGGCGTTTATTTAATTCCAGAGATAGCAGCGAGAACGAGATTTATCCGTATGCACCTGCAAAATAATAAAAAAGTCCATAGGCAGTAAACTGTTAATCAAAGAGTTTGATGGGGAAAATTAATGACACGCAGAATACTTCCTCCCACCCAATAGGTTATAAATAACAAGTGGATTTGGATTATAATTTAGACTTTAGAGACTATAATAGGGTCACCACTTTGATTGCTTACGTAATTATATTGTTCTGCTTATTCAAGAATCAATCAAGAAGCAATCACCACTGGTGTCCATCTGAAAACATGCATATTTCCAAATAAACACAGCAATCACATCTAGACAAAATAGAAAACAAGGAACACGTAATTAAAAAGACCACGCATAAATGAGAAGCAATCATGCAAGACATATTTCATGATATTTCATCCCCATAAGGAAGGTAGAATTGAATGTGGTGGAAAGTTCTTTTTATGAGAGATCATGAGGTTCTGAGGGTTCATGAAACTAAATTTCTCGGTATAATTTTGGATGAAAACCTAAGCTGGAAATCTCAGATTTTCCAGGTGTTGACAAAAGTGGAAAGAAATGTAGCTTTATCTTCCCGTATCAAACACTGCACCAATGGAACAACTTTAAAGAGTATGTTCCAAGCATTGATTGAGTCAGATAAGTATTGTGGGTCAGTTTGGCTTCAAAAAACCCTATTATCTCGTTTGCAGAGTACATGCAATCGGTTCACGAGATTGGTATTTAATAAGGAAACACACGTAGAAAATGTAGATCATATTAATCAATAACTTAAAGTACAAGACCTATGCTCGTTTGAAATAGCTGTTCTGATGTATGATTTTCACACCAATTCCTTGTTAAAATGTTTTAATGATATGTTTAAAAAAATTCGGGTAGTAGAAGAAACTCCCCCAAATTTGGTCCAACCTTTCATGAAAAAGACTTAACCCAACAGTCATTACATCGTGACATGGGTTAAAAAATCTGGCAACGTTAGGGAGGCCAAAGTAAATCTCAATCTCAGAAATTGCTACAAAATTATCATTTGTCCAACTATTAGACTACCTATACAGTTAAAGTAAGGAGATATTGGATATCCATTGATAAGTGTCAATCTTTGTTACTTTATTTTGCACTGTTGTGTCTTATGGTTTACATGCCTTTCAGAAGTCTAATTGTCATGCTCTTTCGTAGGCCCATGTCGGAATGAGCTTGAGTTAAGAGCTATTTTCTGAACGAGAGTGGGACATTTTGTATATTCCACGGTTTGGATATGCTTGAGAGTTGCTCCGACCATTCTTGTGTGTGAATTGTGATGGATAGCTTGCACATTATAAATAGTTTTGTTTTTAATTCCGGGTGTGACTTGGTTGTACTGAGCAAAATCGTCGTCCTGGATGCATGATATCCTTTAATATGATCAGTCACGCCTTGGGTGTTCTCCAACATTAACGTTTACTGTAGTTGAAATATAGGCCTAATAGGATAGTAATTTATTACGAGAATTATGTGTGCTATTTCTATAAGTATATGCATACCGAGAGTTTATGCTCTTGACCCCGCATTGTTGGCGTGGCAGTTGAGCATGAATACTCATATATGCATGGTCAAGTGTTTTTTGTTTTTTATTTTGTCTTGGTCTGATTACTGTGTTTATTTGTAAATGGGCATGTTTTTAACCCAGATTGACCGTATCGATTGCTGCTTGATTGGTTCTTATAAGTTGTGATTGGTGGTTAAGCAATACATATATAAGCAATATATATATAATATAAGATAATTACGTGAGCAATCAAAGCACTGACCCCACCAACATAGTCTCCAAATTAGAATCCAAATCCACATGTGATTTATAGTCTACTTGGTTGGATGAAAGTTTTATAAATTTCTCCATCAAAGTTTATTGGCAAACAGTTGACTGCACAGGCTTTTTGTTGTTTTCCAGGTGCAGATGAGAAAATCTCATTCTTCATCACCAGAAGCTGCTATCTCAAACGTGAAATAAACGAGAACTTACAACATTTATGAATTTTATATCCCAATCAAAAGGATGTATCTTAGTTTTATTGCAATGACATAAATCTACCCTATCGCTGAACAAATATCGTCGGCCCATATGTAAAAAAAAGATTTGGCCATAGGTTCCAATCAGTAATATCCATGGTAATAAATTATGCCAAATTTTGTCCATAATGGCGGACTATCTTGAAATAAATACTATCTACTACCGAAAACATTCCAAATCTGGCCAAAGTGGTTTTTAACACCAATCTGCAGCGTCCAAAATTGGCCAACTCCTTAAAATATGCCAGCTTTGGCCATGATGGCATTTAAAACCACTTTGGCCTCGCCCATTTCGCAGTGCTGCCCAACTACAAAACATGCCGGAATTGGCCCATGAAGAAATTAATTCGCCTCAGTAATTGTCATCATTAATAAATTCTTATGATTTTTAAACTCCAACAGTAGTAAATCCGTAATGCCCAATATTGCAAACAATAGCATCTGGAATTATTATTACCAAACCATTGTATCATATTGTAAATGTTTTTTAATCAATCTATGTTACGATTGCTGTACCTCAAATATCAAAACGAAACTATTATAATTCATACCAGTAACAATGGAAAGTTGAATCAGTGTTGTAATTTGGTTGTCTCAGACAATAAATCAAGTAATGCATAAGAATTTGCCACTCTTACAGTGTATTTAATTTGACTTCAGAAATTTGGCAGAAACACCATTGTCTATCATGAGAGGCGATCCTCATCCTTTTAGCAATTTTTATTTTTTTGGCATTTATTTCATTTCTATTTTACCCCCATTTTTGTTTTACTTAATTGTTTTGTTCTTTTATTGTTGTTACGTATATTTTTCTCATTAGGGGTCCCGTATGATGTGTTGGGCTGAATTTAGTAATATTTTTTGAAGTGAGCAAGCGCGTGTTACTTTCTTTGAATATTTTGTTGAAACTTATCCCGTGGCACATTTTTAAATTCTTTTTAGGTTTTGTTTGCTTTCCTCATAACTCTGTAATGTGATAATTTGTATCGCCTTTTGCTTCGACAGAGGTGTCGAAATAAACTATTTATATGTCTATATCTTCCAAAGTCGCCCGGTTTTACGCTGTACGGTACAAGGTATGCCAGGAATAAAAGAAAAAATCAGTGCATTTAAGATATGACACCAAATGCAGTACAGTACCGGTACCCAGTACGGTATGCTGTTTGTCAATGCCGGTATGGCTTTACCTGTTTACTGCTTGAGCTTGTAGAAGGTTGCAACCTATCCAGTACCCTATCGCGCAATGATCATAATCGGTTTAAAATATGCGTTACGGTACCGGTACCTGTGAGCAGTGGGATAAACTGCTAAGCATACGTATGGCGTATGGGCATTCTGTTTTGGTTAGGGGTTTCATGTTGTTTGTATTATGTCACAGACAGGCAGTGCTGGGAGTGTGGAACACAACCAGACAATTAGTACAGAAACAGACCAATTGAAACATGTCTGTATAAACACCTACCGGTACACTGTACAGGGTCTCATGAAGTTTTTAGTACCATATATCCGATTATCATAGTAATTTCCCATGTTACAAGCGACTCATCCTAACCCGGGAGACAATGCCAGATGCTTGCAGCATTAGCGCCCCCTAGTTAGGATGAGAATATTCTGCCAGTTTTTATTTTAATGACATTCGGGAATATGGTACTAAACTTCACTAGACCCCCAGTACACACGTACAGTGTAGACTCCGCACTGTTCACTGGCAGACTGGTACAGGCTACATACAGTGTACAGCATACGGTAACTTACATCACTGACAATGCATTCCAAGATTTTGAAAAGAGAGGGACATCTGGGGTGCACATAAGGATTCCTCTACCGAACAAGAGTACAGTATGGTACGACATACTCTCATAATCTTTCAACATGCGAGTATTTCCGAAATAAATCCTATTAATGAGCTTCAGGGTCTTATGAAGTTTAGTACCGTATATCTGATTATCATAAAAATGTCCCATGTTGCAAACGACTCATCCAAACCCGGGAGACGATGCCAGATGCTTGTAGCAAAATTTCCCATGTTGCAAGTGACTCATCCTAACCCGGGAGACGATGCTCTGTGCTAGATGCTTGCAGCATTGGCGCCCCCTAGTTGGGACGAAAATGTTCTGCCAGTTGTCATTTTAATGACATTCGGGAATATGGTAGTAAACGTCACCAGACCCGTCCTTCATACTAATTTTAGTGCATAGGATATTTCGACCATCGCTCTGGGAGTATTAAATCTCTCTCGTACACGGCACAACAATTTCTCTTGTTTACTATAGAGTGTGCGAGCCTATGGAAGGCTTGTTTTCGGCAGAATATGTTTCTTCAGATCGATTTTTTCCTTCTCTTGCTAAAAATCTGGAGTATGTAGTGTTCAAAGACTCCTGTAAGGATCTTTATGAGAGTATGGACGAGAGTAAGGCACTTGTGACCTCATGTTATTTGCACCCTTGACAGTGCTCTCCCAAAGATTTTGGAACCTTAACCAGTATATCTTCAACGTGAAGAAAAATTGTATTTTTTATGTTCTCCCAGATCCATATTCTATATTTGGTTAAAAATTGTCGAAAATAGATGTAAATTCCGGCATGTTCAAAGCTATAATATCACATTCACTTTATCCATCCGGAATCTCCGTTTAAATTTCGCTAATGTGGATGTCGGTTCCCATATTTTTAATATTATTATTAATAAAAATTTGACCACTCAACTTCAATATATGTTGTTTTATTATAAGGTACGAAGGGTAGCCTGGTATTTAGCCCAGTAGCTGACTTTCAAGAGATTTAGGCTAATTGATAGATTTTTTTATTATCAGAGTAATAATTATTATTCCGTCATAGCTTGTTTGAAATACTTCCGCTTGCATTGGAATAAAGTTTAAATTTCTTCAATAACACAAAGTCGTCTCTACTTCTTTATTATTGGATTATAATTTGTGCGTTTCGCAGTGAAGTCTGCTGAAGGGCAAAGCATAAAAGCCTACTCAAGAACTTCAAAAATAAAAATTACAGTTACATGAATTGAGTCGCTATGACTTCTCGTAGAAAGCAAGAGGAAAATCATCTGAAAATTCTCAAAGAATTACTTGCACAGCCATCAAATAAAAAATGTCTTGAATGTGATCAACGTGGACCTACTTATGTGGATGTTACAATTGGATCTTTTGTGTGTACATCATGTGGAGGAATATTGTAAGATTTTGTTCATTACATTGAGCTTATGTTTTCTTGGTTATGGCTAGGAATCTCCTTGCTTGAATAGTCAAGTTCAAGAATTTGGAATAGAATTTTTGTTTTCGATTATCCCTACATTAATTTATTTTGCTTTAAAATCAATATATATGCCACTCTTATATTGTAAAATTTGACATTAATCAGTACTCTGCCGCAAAACGGGCCAGAATATGGACAGTGAAGGCCACTATACATGTTTCGGGTAATAAAATAAAAAGAGTAATATACGCCTACATTTTGTTACTCGTTTTCACATGCCTATAAAGCACAACGCAAAAACGGAAACGAGTACACTTCGTTAGCTTTCATAGCAAACCGCTCTGTTTCATTGAAAAATGTAAGGAAATGCAAGCAGAGCACTGCACTTTCGTAAAACGCAAGAGTGAAATAAAACAGACCTAGAAAAACGCAACCTACGCAAACGTGTAGTGCGACTTTTATACTGGCAATTCCTTTTATCTGATGAATTTTGAATACCATTTAAACTAAATTTTTGATGATAAAATGAAATTTTTGACTTAATATTGAAATTTTCGGATTGATGTGTGAAACGTTTACGAATATTCTTGCGGGTTGAACAAAACATTTGCAGGATTGCAACAAAAAGACACTGTCCATCTGTGGCCATGCTTAGCAAATAAAATTTTTGAATGGGACAATTCTAATGCAAGACTTTATTAATATGTGATACAGCTTAGCTATTGATATTTCTATTTTTAATCTTTCTTTATCCTCATTAGCTCTGCATGGTGTATATTATAATTATTAATCGTTATAATATTAAATATGTAAATGTATATATTTAAACTTTTCTAGGAGAGGATTAAATCCACCACATCGTGTAAAATCAATATCCATGACTACTTTTACTGCAGCAGAAATATCGTTTATGGAAAGTCGTGGTAATGAGGTATGATTCTCTATCAATAAAATTTTCTTCTACTTTGTTGTGTGTAACTACTGGATCCTTCTGGATCTGCCCAATAAAATACCCGCTAATGCTTCTCATATTCGGCAATATTGAACATGTGACACAGCTATTCAAAAATATTTGTGTTTCCACGGTGACTACAGTGTGGATGATATTGAATAATTTTTTTTTTTCATAACCACTTCTCGAAGTGGATCGGCCATTTAGACGGACAGGGCTGAGTTGCTGGAAAGATGTGATCTTTCAGGCTTAGCTTAGCCTGCACAAGTTATAACACACTATTGGTTAAGTGGTGCACTCGATTAGCGAGTCTGATTCGCAGTGACTCGAACCCGAGATCTTCAACCTGTGCAGCCGACAGGTTAATCACTTTGTTATCACGCCTACTAACAAGTCTGCTCACGGCTGAAGAAATAATTTCAATTATATCATTAATTTTTCTATGATATAGTTACCAATATCTCGAATATGTCAAATGCATTCCGAATTATGGTAAGCCATCTTCCTGATCAGGACCAGTTCAATATCCCTTTTGTTTAGTTTTGAGGTATTACAACAATTTGAATTTGACCTGATCAACGTGTACCTAGTATTAGGTAAAATCATTTCATCAAAAACTGTAGGTATCAATATGAAAATGACATAGAAATTCTTATTGCGTTACTGTATGATACGGTATTTAAAACGCCTTCAGACATATAGATTCCTCATGCTAATTTTACAAATGACTGTGTCGAGCAAAGAGTTTGTCAATCAGAAACTATTAATAATTTAACATAGAATTGAACTTCAACTCTCAGCTTGCATTAGTCATCTGTTCATGATATTTATCAAATTTTGAACGCGAACATATATAAGATGTTAGGGATGCCCTTATTCAAATAGTTAGATTTACTAGAGAATTATGCTTGAATATTATATGATTCGTTTTTCGGTTATTCCTAAATTAATCTACTCAGCAATAAAATCATGATATATTGCATGATTTACATTCACATAATCATAACAAATTGACAAATATGGTGGAATATAAGCAATTTTGTTTATTTGAAATATTGATGTTAAAAAAAAAAACGGTTTTTAAAATTCATATTCACTCAGAATACGTTCGATAGAGTTGTTTTGTTATGATTTCTCGTTTTTGAAAATGTTTTTTCTTTTCTTATATTTGCCTATGGTGTGGCAATAAGCATGCTACATTTACCGGTATATAAAATATCTTATGAAATTCACCATCAATTAATGATTTTAAATACTCGGGGATAAGAATTTTCTCATTTGACATTGGCTTCGTTCCCAACCAAGCATTTGTTAATATTCGGTTTATGATAATTATTCCCTGCTGATCAATCACAGGAAATTACAACTGTATTATGATATATTCTCATGTAAAATGCATTTCCTGTTTGACACAAGCATATAAATAGTACAAGATGGACTAGAATCAAACCTTAAAATAAAATGATAATAGATATATTATAATACGGTAATGATAATTAGTAATAATATGACTTTCCCATTAAATGGAGTATGATAATAGATGTATTATAATACCGTAATGGTGATTAGTAATATTATGGCTTTCCAATTAAATGAAGTTTCAGCAAGTTTGCAAAATTCTGTCAATGAGATGGTTCAATATATTTTATCTAACCTCAGATAAGCTTTGGTGACAATTATGGATGCCGCTCTCGAATTTAGATTTTGGACCGGTTATGTTGAATTTGATCGCTTTTGAATCCAGATTTTTATTCGATCATGTTGAATTGGGCACGTAACTGAAGCTCAACGGAATATGTGTGCACAAAACACTTCTTATTGCTTTGAGAAAACACCGGAGGAAAAACAAGATTCTGCTACCTTGATTGAAAATATACACAGGGATGGGTAGTTTGGAACTTCACTCTTTTGGAATTGTTCGGAATAGTAAAATCTAATCCAGAATACTGAAACCTATTCCTAATTTGAATTTTTAAATTTCTGGATGTCATCGTGCTGCATTTAATCTGGAAACCAAAACTCTCAAACAGTCTATCCAAGAAATTGGGGTTGATGTCTCTTCATGGCACTCATACGCCAATTGGAAAATTAATTTTCTTTCGTCATACATGGGCCGTAATCAAGCTACTTTTGTGGCATGCTGCATTGTCGCTATCCCACACATGCTCAAACTCGCGCTTTTACAACATTTTTGTCTGTGTGTGCTCAGCAAATTTTAATTAGCAATCGAATCCTATTATTCGAATTCAAATACCGGTATACAGTTAGGATTCCGATACTTTAATATTCGAATCCACCCGCATTCGTGATCCTGAATTGCCCATACGTAAATATACATATTGTTTCGCAAAGAAAAATATCAAATCTCAACGATGTTGTACTTGTATTCTGTATAAACCTTTCATATTTGCTTTAACTAATTTATTGACCAAGTAATTAGGGAAAGTTTTTGGATGAAGCCATCTTTGTGTTGTGGCAAAATAAACTTTGAAAACAATTTTGATTAACATGTTCGACTACTTGAATACTGTATATATTCTAATTTGATGCTGCTAGTAATTAGGAAAATATTCGAGAGTAAATAGAGCTGGGCGGCATAAATGTAAGATGGTAAATACCGGTACTGGGTTTTTCAAAATACCTTTTCGCGTTAATCTTTGCAATGTCGGTTTGCCGTGATACCGGTATTTCGTGGCATACCGCCTAAAATGGTTACAAGTAACAACAAAAAACGTGTCTTTATCCCACTCTCACATGTTGATAGGTCTCAATTGAACTTTTGCAATGTTAAGAAAAAACAACCCGCCTGCATTTAGAGGTATACATCTGATTTTTTTCAGCTAGGTTGCGTCTCACATGGCTCTTCAAAACGACACAATAGCATGGTTTTTGATGGGTAAAATGGCTTCTTATACCGGGAATACCGGCATTTTGGAGGCGGTATGCCGAAATAAAATGAGCCTTATGCCGCCCAGCTCTATCAGTGACACATGATTAACAAAAAGATGTCTGTAGAAAATTTCCTGACTGAGATAATAACATTATCTGATAATTTTCGGCATTGCAGAGTCTCTGAAACCAGTCAGATATGGAGATTTTTCTGTTCAAACGTGATTTGTCAAATGATTGCTTATACCGTAGATGTGTAGTCTGTCAATGACAAACAAAATGATATTTCATATTGTGAAAAGGCAAAGTTTATTTCAGGTTCATTATTGATAATTAAAAATACTTTGTAAGTTGGAAGTTTTTGACCATCACGCATTGACGGATTGAATTACCTAAGTACTATTAATCTTCTAATTTTTTTTATTGAAATTCACTTTGAACAAGGCCTGAAGCAGTGCCTAAAGCCACACAAAAAGCAGCTGAAAGATATATTACCAGCAACTGCACTCTAAACATCCTAAACGAAACTGAACCATCATGGTGGTATCTGCCCAGGGTGGTGGTAAAACTATCCACCACTTTTTTCCTTACTTTCAGTCACCTCTTTCGACAAGTAGGAAATAATAAGTTAAAGACTGTACCTACAGGCTGGGGCTAAACGTTTTAAGGCTTATGTCCAAACAAACATCATTCTTCTTTTGGCTGTGCATGGGTGACAGAACCAAAGACATCATTACCAGGAGGTATTACATAATTTCAGTATCACCAAGGTCTGCTATTGACACACTGTCCATCTGCGGCATATGTCAGATTGGTGATGTCCAGGTTTAATGTTAAAATTGTTCTTCTTATTTTATCAAGGTTTTGAATTTTTTATGTGTACTTTTCAGTGGTGTCGAGCAGTTTATCTTGCTAAATATGATGAACAATCACGAGCAAAACCAGAATCGAGATCAGATCATGCAAAATTGAAGCATTTTATGGAATTGAAATATGAGCAAAAACGATGGTACGAGAGTCCAACACAACAAAGAAAATTGATGGAAAGTGTCGCAGCCGCTGCAAAGAAAAATCGAGAAAATTCATCACCACCTGTAAAACCACTCCATAGTTTACTCGGAAATAATGCAAATGTACAAATCCCTTCAGCTAAATCAGTAAGTTGCAATGCAATTTCTCATGTTAAATGTTGAATTAAAAATGATTTTCAAATCACAGCGTAACTTATTTATCAGAATGCTGACAATTTAACTTTTTTCTATAATATTTCGAAATATTGTAGTAGTATTTGTGATGAATATCTATGCGACATCATTCATATTTTTCATACCATTTTAGATAATTCAAAAATTGTAGAACAATAGCAACTAGAATAAACATTCAAAAATTTAAAACCGGTAGCAATGTGTTCTTCGATAAGATCAAAGTCAAAATATCTTACTCTTATTAATTTGAATTTACTGCAAAGCTTCATAATCACTGTATGCTTATAAAGCAATAGGCGTTTCCTCAATGCGTAATTGTTAACCTAGGTGATTTCCACCGACGCATTTCGCTTGAGTTTTGAGTCATAGTATCCTCTATTGAATTAAGTTGGAGATACATTTTAATGATAGTTAAAATGGTATAATAATCACAAATCTTATCCTTACTTTACTTAAAAATTTGTACAAGCATCTGCCATGTTTTCATATGCCACTGAATTATTAATAATTTTAATTTAATCATTCTAAATATGTAGAGCATTTTATTGAAAATAGCCATATGGCTGGTGTAATATAGTCGGAATTGATATTCTATTGTATTTTATTTTTTCCTAAATTTTGTCCCGGTTTTCAGTTTTAGTATTTTAATACCGTCCATCAATGTGAATGCCATCTTTTATATACAGAATTCTCTTCTATTACTTGCTTGTTGTTAGATTTGAAGTCTCAAACTCATTTGTGTGATCTGACTAAGGCTTTAGAGAACTTTTGTCACTTGAATCTGTCCATGATTTCGCTCTTATTTAATAGAAAAAAGTGCTGAATTTATTGAATTATTTGACTACTTTTTACTTGGAAAATTTGATCTAAAATGGTGTGATTCGATTTCGCACACAAACATAAATTTATTTTATTAGTGCTCAGGATGTTATTTGCAATACTGCTTGGAACGATGAATGTTTTAGTACCAGAAACGTAGTTGGTTTCTGCATCATGCATGACATATATTTGTTTTATACAATACTCTTAAATGTACTGCAGGATTAATTATTACCATGGTGCAGTGTGTAAATTGTTAGTTACTCTCATTATAAAATTGCCGGATATATATAAAATGTGCATCATTGGCATCCGATTATCTGCCATGTTAAGCAGAATATCGCACAAAACATGATTCGTTCATTGGGGGAAATTTTAACTCTGTTTGAATATAAACAATTTAATATTTCTATCTGATTACCGTAGTTTTAGTATCGGTATTGAATAATATCATTAAGGATGCTACCATTACAATCGAGTTTCAAATCAAATTGGATGATTTAAATACTATACTGCCTTCAATGATGTTCTAATTTGACAACGGTTTTCGTCAGATTTGTTTCTTTAAAAAAAGAATTTTTACTTCTGCTTTGCAAAGCAAGAGCGACTGATGAAGCGCACCTATTCGGTGCGATCCATCAGTAGCTCATACTTTAACAAACAAATTTCCTGATTGAGATTGCTTAAATGCATTGAATTCGAAATGATTCAATCGATACTCATTTCGAATATAAATTTATAAGACAGTGGGAACTTCAATGATCATGGTCATGTAACAGAAAAATTGTTTTGCCTGAAACTGTTTTAAAATAATTTTAATATGTATGGCCCACACAAATTCAGAAAAAAGGGTAAATATTTAGACTATAGTCATTTGTTTTTTACTTTGTTTTATAAATAGAGACGCATTTGAATGATCTTTAGAAATGTTCTGGATCATGATTCATAATTGTGAAGGAATAATACATAGTATTCTCTCCCCCCCCCCAAATTTGGGAAAATATGATTACATATTCAGAGCCTCAATCTGGTGTAACAAAATTAGCTCAAAATTAAGCATGTGAAATATTTTTCGTATTATCAAATCATTTCGTATTATTCAATCATTGTTAAATTCTGATTACTTAACACATCAATTTTTATACATTTTTTTTCATATTTTTTTTCGTTTTTGAAATATGTATAAATTTTTATTTTAACTTTTCAGGAAATTTCAAAAGGAATAAACAGCAGTAAAATAAATCGTCCTGTAACTTCAGATTTATTAGGAGGTTCAAATCCACCTGGATTAATATCCCCTGTTTCTAATAATAAACCACAGCAACAACAACAACAACAAAATCAATTGATGAACAATACTTCAAGTTCGTCAGGGTTTGCAGATGGATTTGCAGATTTTGATTCTGCTTTTGGAGGATTTTCACCCCCTGCAGCTGCTGCTCCTGTCGGTGTGTTGATTAATTTGTCTTATATTGAGGAAATTGTCAGAAATCTTAATTTCATCCACCCATGTTCTGCTCTCCATCACCGAATTCCATTTCACAGTATGCACTTAACGATGCTTACACTGATATATATATGATTTCGAGATTTATCCTGCATCTTCCTTGTCATTCCATCCAGTTTAGAACCAATGAGAAATCGGTAAGGTTATATTGCATGGTTCAAAGGCCTTGAGGGGCACCCCTCCTTTTATTGGTCTTCGATAAATACTTTGTCGTGGCTTTAACCCACTTCACTCATTAGATGTTCCTTTTGGCAGCTATTGTCGGTTTCATCACACTACCACATTTTCAAGCAGTTATTATGACTTTGAACTGTTTTACACAGTTTGGTTACTACTAGACACTCAAGGAGACTTTTATCCTTTAGCCAAAGATATCAATGAACATTGCCTAATTGCTAAATTTTCTCGATGAAACGCATTTTATTTGGGTGTCTCGAGTAGCAGAGTAGCTGGCATTATGCCAGTCTGAATTACAGTGAATGGCAATGTTGAAAGTAATAATGTTTCATATTTTAACAGCACCTGCCGTATCCATCAACCAAAACACGTTTCCTGCTTTCAATCAAGTCAGTACACAACCTATACCTTTCACCAATAACGTAAGTGGAAATTCAACTAATCTATTGTCGAGTAACACGCCAGCAAAAAATACTTCATCTGCCGATAAATATGCGGCACTTGCAGACTTGGATATGGTCTTCGGAGCTCAAACACAACCACCGCAGCCTGTAGAAAAGTAAGTTTTGTTTCGTTTCATTTTTCGTCTCAATGCTCTGTATTTGCTTAACAGCTGTTTCCATAAGTATGTGCATCACAATCAATACAATCTGGACCAATAATTTAATGATAGTTATTCAAACATGAGGCTTGTGCATAAGTATGCAACTGGAATATTATGTCTTTGCTTGAGCCGCAACTGTTAGGAGATAAGTAAGTGCCAAGAATAGTTTGCACTGGCTTTTGTGACAAGTGAGCTCTCAGAGCGAAAATTGTAGGAAATATTAAATCACGGATATGGCGTGCTGTGTTAGGTGTTGTGTGCTGCAAAAGATGGCAGCAGACAAAACAAACTTAAATTTTTATAAAAAAATACAATAAAATCCATCTAAATTCTATGCCAATAAGGACATGCAATAGGGATTTACACAAAGCATTAAAATTACTAATCAAACGTTCAATTATATTTTAAGACCAGCTGATTTCATGTGGTCATCACCGGTCAAACCTGTTCATTCGACGAGTAATAACTTGATGATGCAGCAGCAACCTACACAGCAGAATGCGTTTGGTATGTCAGCACCCACTCAACAGCCTCAACAACAGAATAACTTATTTGGATCATCGCCAATGAATAACAGTATGTTTCTTTATATTTTCAATATTTTGTATTATGTGTATATTGTATAGTGATGAATGTACCGGTACCTATGTTGCCAAGTTATGACTAATACATATATTTGTTATACTTATATGATGACCTTATGTTTTAAGAGGCTACCGGTACTGATATTGTATATGCTATAGCTCATACAGAATTCAATGTACGAAGCTAATTTTTTTACCTTTAATCTCATAAGAAATTCAGGAGTGTTGGTAAAAATTATGTCTTATTGGTATTCCATCCTAAATTCTTTCAACTCTACTTCTGACTTAGCAGAATGTTCCGGAATGTTCATGTCATTTTCTTTCAACGCTATTTCATAGCAGTAGTGATGATTTTGAACCTTTTTCTACAGTTTGGTTGTTACGTACACGCAAAATAAAACATTCAAATCTTGTAGTCACAGATATATCATAACTCCACTTTACCATAACGATTCTGTTCCTTTTGGTATGTTTTCAGTTTAGAGTGCAGTTGCTGGTATTACATCTTTTGGTAGCTCTTTGCTATTGAGTGCCGTTGGTTGGTTTCCTTGCTTGCCCGGCCTTGCTTAATTTCAATAAAAAGAATATTACTCATTTGCTAAATTTTCTTCGGGTGAGGAACTATTTTCTCTGAATGTCTGAGTATCAGAGTAGTTGGCTTTCTCCCAGTCTGCTCAAGACATTCAAATAAAATAGCTGCCATAGGAAGGAATTTTCCGAAAATTGATATTACAGGTATGTGATTTATTCAATTTTAAAAAAAAATCTGTCAAACTTGAGCATCAGGAACACTTATCCTGTATTTATTAATAGTAGTAACTTTTTGAACCATTGATATGTCCCAAAAATATAAAAAAAAAAGTCTTAGAGAGCTGTCACTTTTTACCGAGGATGATAACCCACTCAATGATCACTACATTTCACAATACTGTAGCAGATAGGTTTCTGGGAAATGCTTCCTACTTGTAGGGTAGGTTCTCCAATCCTACGGGGGTTTATAGCATCTTCCTTGAAAATCTTCAAGGCTTGTGTTTGGCCAATGAGATCTTCAGTCACTTAGTCGGCCAGTTAGGAAACTTTGCCACGCAAACTTCTCTGCTAAGTATGGGCCACTGATGAATCGCACTGCCAAGGCGCGATCCATCTGTGGTGCATGCTCAACAAAACTTTTGGATCTTATCCATTTTCTATTTTTAGTGAATGCAGCACCTGCATCAGTCCAACCTTCATGGATGACGACACCCGCAGCCCCAACTCAAGTTCAATCTCAAACATTCCCATCTTCCGTCAATAATAACTGGAATCCTTGGAATCCGACATATCAGCAACAGGCGCAACCACAGCAAGCAGCCGCTGTTCCGGTCGCAAGTAATCCATTTTTTAGTCCGAACCCAGTCGCAAATTTGCAAGTTGGAACAGCTGGGAGTGAATATGGAGCGTGGACGCAACCACAAACACAAATGCCAAGTATGGGTGCGAATGCAGGGATGTCGTCAACTAATCCTTTTGCGGTAAGTAATTTTGTATTTCATTATTATGGCTTGCTCTAAAAAAACTTGAAGCCTTTTTAATTTTGTTTTGAAATCGAATTGAAATTCCACGCTTTAGGTACTGGCTTTAGAGTAGTCCTCTGACAAATTCCCTGCGTGTCGTAAGAGGCGACTAAATAGAAACAAAGATGGTTTTACCATCACCCAGGTCGGAGATACTACTCACTAAACTTGGCAGTTCAGGACCGTTTTCCACTAATGGTGCAAGTTGCTGGTGCTACATCTTGTAGTAGGTCTTGCTATTAAATGGCTGTTAATTGGTTTCTTCCAGACCGTGATTCTGGCGTTGCTGCTCTGAGTGAATTTCAGTAAAAGAAAATCTAACACGTTACTGCTTAAATTAGTATCCAGTTCGATTCTTGAAACTTTGTTAATGAGCACCAATCTTTTTTACGGTGACTCTTTCGTGTAAATCATCCTTAGCAAAGCCCTGTACTTGTGGCAAATCGTATTTGAGCAGGGTCAGTTTGATTGAAAATTGTGTTTTTCTTGTTTGGCCGATCTTATCCAGGACTTGGACTTGGGATCTTTAATTAACTGGCAATGCCAAAGTGCTATCCACTTGAATGTCACATCTACCAAGATTTCTCACAAACCACTAAATTTTCTATAAACAAGGAAAATATTTTCCTTACAGATTCAATAACGAAACAAGACAATCCAATTTACTATGTACAACTGACACAAAAAATCAATTCTCAAACAATTTCTGACTTTAAATTTACCATATAACAACTGCTACTGCTTGGATTGTCCCTGTGTATACAAGCAACCACTCGTATATTTTTCTCGGGTTTTCCAGTGGAAAAATATATGGAATGAAGTTATTAAAACATCGTGTTAAGTTGTGGCCATGTACTACAGAGTTCGAATTTCCTGAACTCTAATCCAAGACTACTAGACCATCACACCCATTTTTAAAGTATTAAATCAAGTAGGAAATCTATATTGGAATTACTTCGAATCGAGGTTTCATAACATTTGATCTGCTTGTTCAGATAAAGAAATCTCTAATGCCTGCTTAAAGTAATTGTTATCATCAACTTGTATTCTTTAGATGGGAGGACCAACACCAGCAGCGGCAGCTCAACCTTCGTATTTTCAACAACAATCTCAACCTCAGAATATACGGCCTGCTATCAATAACCCGAGTAATCCGTTTATGTTCTAAAATGTTCGTTCACTAATGCAAGAAAGCTAAATGCAGTTCTGTCACGCTTGGGAATACGCATTGGATCGAGATTCTGATTCATTTTCTGTATGAAAGATGTAGGAATGTGATGACTAGGGTTGCCACTTTCACATTCAAATTTAGTTGGATACATTTCAGATTCGTGTGATTCAAATAGCTCTGATTACATATTCAACGACGATTTTGTTTCTTGCGATTTATCCATTTCTTACAAAAAATATTATATGTTGATCTTTTTGCTGTGCTGGTAAAGCAGCGACCAGAGGTTGGGTCATTTGATCTGTCTTCTGGATTGTCTGCTTTTTTTGAAGCTTCAAAACGTGACCAAGCCAATGTTGGAAATATCTCATATCTACGTTCCCTCTTTCATGTTTGAACTAATCCCTTGGGACCAATGGGTAACTTCTTTTGCGCTTTGATATAACATATTATGACATCATTGGTGTATTTTCCTCAACAAATATCTCTGGCAGTCATTTTGAGGGTGTGTTGACTTGGTTCCGAAAACTGTATAGGAACGAGCGTCTTAGCTGTGCATCACTGCCAGTGTCAATTTTGAGCACGTACTCCGAATAGCATACTCGGTTTTCCTAAATATTCCTAAAATAAATTCCTTTTTCGTATTTTATTTCCTAAATTTTGGGTCGCATGAAAAAAGTTTTGGAAACACCGCTGTGGCTCAAGCTTAACAGCAATGATTTTGTGGTTGGTAAGAAAGAAATTGGTCTATTTGTGTAATTCATTTAGATTCAGTTAGATTCAGAAAGATTAAAAATGTTTTAGAACAATATCAATTTGAAAAAAAATGTATTTGAAAATGGCAACCCTAGTTGATTGAAAGTGGACTCCATCTCTGAATCTTGGATTCAGTCTAGAAACCCCCCCCCCCCCCCCCCCCCATGATTTTACCAAACCTGAATTCTATGAACTTGCCTAATCTAGTCACTCTGATTTTTTAAACACACGGA
The DNA here is from genome assembly GCA_963675895.2 of Styela plicata. Classification (NCBI taxonomy): domain Eukaryota; kingdom Metazoa; phylum Chordata; class Ascidiacea; order Stolidobranchia; family Styelidae; genus Styela; species Styela plicata. The sequence continues at coordinate 7,003,895 of OZ023153.1, read as the reverse complement.
TGGCTGATGTAAGAATGTTTTTCTTACAACTGTATTTAAAGTAGCATTATAGTGGGTCAAGCTGTAAACAAAACATGGGGCTATGCAGGCAAGATATTCAGATTAAGTCTATTTTTATCATATCATTGCATTGTAGCAATATTAGTTTCTTACAGCAAAGAGAGACTATTTTGTGTTAATGTCTGCCATATACTGAATATCCGCTGTTATTCTATAGCACGGAGCCACAGGTAGTTTATGCAAAATTGCGTTAAAACTAACGTTTGTGAGTATTGACGAAGTTTTGAAATAAAACGTTTTTGGGGTAAATTTTCAAAGCAAAAAAAAATGATACATATTATGATCTATAGCTAGGAACAGACATTGCAGAATTTGTGTGGAATTCTGAATATTACATATATTATTCTTCCATATATGGAATTGTTTGAAGATGTGTTGCTTATCTCCAGCGAGTGTGTATGTGCAATCGACTCGAATCTAATACTAAATTATCCAAATCAACTCGTCTTGCCAACGCGATCCATCAATAAGCGACTCACGCTCAACAACAAAAAATATGTTTAGAGAAAATATTACTCAATAGCTTTCGTAGACACATTTAAGCAGCTGTCTTAATAATTCTTTTAAATTGTTTAACGAGAATGTGTGGCATGGTTTGTTCCTTGTTTGTCCCTTGAGTTCATGATACAAAACAGAAGCTATATTTGACCTCTTTATACTTGGATTATTTTGTAAATTTTATTTGTTTGTTTACTACACAAACATAGTTTAAAAGAAGTTATAGCGATATGTTAAACATGAGTAAAGCTGTGGATGTGCCTGTGGGAAGTAATGTTTTGTATCTTTAATTTATTGGCTATCTCACATTTCTTTTTATCAAAATTCGCCCACAGCAAGGTTGCACAACACCGATATAATATACACGAAAGTTGGGAGTCCACTAGCGTTCATTGTGCAGAAAATGAAGGATAAAAAAATGTAGTATGTAAAACCAATGCTCAGAAATTTATCAAAGTTATTTTCTTGAAATTTTGCTTTGCTTAAGTAATATTTTGAATAAAAATATTTTATGCTTGTTTTGGTTCTTTGGCTTTTCTTGCATTATCGATTTTTTTCATTTTTGGCACAGATTTGTGCCATTCCCCTCTAAAATTGCTTCAAAACAACTTAAATTATTGTCAATCATGCTATTTCACTGAAGCGGGTTTGGTTCTCGATTGCATAAATCTTTTTTTTGTTGTTGTTCTGAATTTGATTGTATGCTTTTGTTTTACTGTTGTGTTAATGCAGGTCTAATGAGCAGTAGTTTAATTTTGTTAGGGATCTGTATTTGTGATGAGCATTTTTACTTACATGGTGCTTTGATGATTAATTGAATTATTCTTTAGCGTCCTTATATTATATTATTATCTAACCAAGATAATCAACATATTGATATACCCATCTGAACATTGGCAACAAAGTGTTAAGTAAACCAAAAGTTGTGTGCCAAAATCAGTTAGACAGTTTTTGGTACTACTGTTTGGAAGTTATACCTGTTTCAGAGCAATATCTTGAAATGTATAGCGATTGTATGCCAAATTGACGTATCTTGATATTTTTTGTGTCGATTTTCAAGATTTTGAGGGAAATTCATCCTGTGGCTGTTCTCAAAAGTCAGGGGAGGGACATGTTCCTTATGTATATCGCCAATGTATATGAATGATGGTTGGGTTACATATCGTTAGCAACATGCAGGAACTAACTTGTGCACCTGCTAACACTAACTTGTGAATATGGCCGTGCGATTAGATTTGATGATTCGAAGCACAATATATTCGAATCAATTGTGAATCGTTCATGGGAACAAATACTTGATAAATAGACAAGAATTTTCATTTCTAACGATAAAATCGATTGTATTTTGTTGTTAAAACATGAAAATTGTTGCTCGTAGACATGGAGTGTTAATTCAATATATACTATAAACTATAAATTTCTTGATTTTCACAATGAAGACAAGTGGTATTAGTAAAAATGGGATATTTGTTATTTACATGGAATTCGTGATTCGATAAAATTATTCGAATCGAATTTCAAATGATTCGGTTTTGCCCAGCCCTTCCTGTGAACACCCATACTAGGCAGAAATGATATTGTGAAAAATATCCATTTTCTGCTGATTAGTATGTGTTTCATAAATGAGCTTTTTTATGGTAAATCTTTAACTCAACATTTGTTTGGCCACTTATGTCCTGAGTGGACATATATCACAGGAATCACACAAGTTAGTCGCCTGCGTGTGTCTAACTATATGTAACCATTGAATATGTCGTTCATTTGTATGCAAGCTTCAGAAAACTTCAACGTGTTGTGAAAAGTAACTTATTGACTTTGTGATATTAATAATAATGTTATACTTAACTATTTCTAATCGCTTTCTTTTTGTGTTTGCGCTATTATATTCTTATATTATTACTCTACTCAAAAATAAAATTTATGTCAAAAGGCGTTTGAAATGAAGTGTGTATGGGATTCTATTGGGCTTCTCTTATTTGTCACAGGAAGCGACTGAAGGGGTAGTAGGCAGATGTTGCTCTCTGCGCTATGTGATAATGGATCGGCATTATCTGGGATATTTTCCGTTTAAAGTGCAGTTGTTGGTTCTTCTTTTTGTACTAGCCACTTGAATGGTCGTTATTAGTTGGTTCCGTTTGGGCGCTGCTTCCGGCCTTTACAAGAATAATTCCAGTAAAAAAATGGACGTTTCTTTAAGACCTGTTTGGGGTGTCAGAATAGTTGAGCCGGAAAGGCTTGTCTGTCCTAAAGTGGGCATGTCCACCAGGGTGTAAATCAACTCCTGGCGCTCTAACCGTCCTGTGGGTGACCGATTAGCTCTATTGGTAAAACTTTAAAAATACTCTACTGGATACTGAACACAGGGAATTGCTGCGCACATCGACGGTACGCGGTGGTTCACGTAACCTCTTGTTGCGGCTTCAGTCCTTAGCCTGGAACACGAGAAGTCGCCGTGACATAATTGGACCGTTTGCTCCATATTTATTCAGAAAATTTGCTTTTTTACGTTTATACGTTGGTTTATTTATTCATAAAAAAGATTTTTATAAATAGCTGCTAAAAGTAAATAAGAGAAAGGAATAAAACGGAACAATGATAAATATGAATAAAACATTGCAACAAATATGGCAGTTCAATGAATAAAATGTAGTAGGACTCTTGTATCGGAAATACAATGATAAGATTCGACTGGAATTGATTTGATTCTATATTCGATTCGAAAATTAATGTATCTGATATATTGGTAACGACATGTTAAAGTCGTTGCCTCTCATACTCAAAATAAGTTACTCTTAAATATTTACTTTCTTTTTACTAGTCATCCAGCTCCAAACATTTTTTTGAAAAATTTGAGTCATTGATGGATCGCGCCGTCAGGGCGTTGTCCATATGTGGCTCATCTTTAACAAATTGACTTTTTGATACAAAACATCTCCATTATGAGGTTTCTGGAACGTTTGATGAACACTACTTTACTCCATCACATAAGATAGTCCATTAGTGCTGAATGAAACGCACAGTTAACAAATAATTATTTTGAGTAAGCACGTTTTTGTTAAGCTGAGGCGCGGTCCATTTGTGTTTCATGCTTGAAAAAATTAAATTTTTAAATGGTACGATCACGGCAAAGAGTACCAGCGATTTTGCTTTCAAGTAGCAAAAACTACTCCAGATTCCTCCACCGGAATGAGATCCTAATCAGAGGTTCCGTCTCCAGACGAAACCGACCCGAAGTCTTCAATCCAGCCTTCCGATTTCCCTGCAGCAAATATGGGTGGAATATAGTATAAAACAGCAATAATATATTCGCAATGTATCCATTGTATGCTTAAGATTTTTGAATATATAGTATCAAAAAAAAAAATTACATCGATCTCTTTGATATGTTATGAAAAATATTTGAATCTAACAAAAAATTTTTCATTAAAACTGACTTAAGCAAAGTTGGTAGCAGCAACTAAAATGTACTATAAATAACGATTTCAAGACAAAGAGCTATGTGAAGCCAGCAGCAAGCAGCTGCGCCCAAAGTATTCCACATAAACTGAACTACTGGAATAGAGTGATATGAGTGTTTTCTGTTTTTTGGACAAGTTTTAATGGGACAGTGTAGTAGGAAACGGTAAGTTTTCTTCTATTGCATACTTAAATTTAAAAATACCAATGTTGTTTCGAGAAAAAATACAATATTTTTTAGCTTTTCGAGCTTTAACGGGCTTTTCCGCCTTCTGACGTGTTTTGAATATTCTCATTTCTCCAGGAAACGAAACTCGATATGAGTCACAGATGGTGGCGCACCAGTGATCCATCCCTGCCAAAACACATTTAACCAAAAATCTAGTACAAGATATGATTTTTTGTGTTTTTATTTTTTTTTCAGTCAGCTTGCGTCTCAAATACTTATTATGAAAATTACAGAAGCGACTAAACCACTCTTAAATACTAAAACTAATATGCAAAATTATGTCGCACGCAGAAAGCACTCTTATTTAATTTGGCAGTAGGCAAATGTTACATTATTTATTTAAATTGTTCGTGAAAATTGAATATGACCACCCTGTAGCCGCGATTCAGGTATTATTTAGAAGTATAAAATTTTCTGTATGTCGTAAGAGATGATATTATTTATTAAAATTTCACTCTGAGCAAGGTCTAAAGCAGTGCCTGAAAGAAATCAACTAATGGCCACTTAAAAGCAGAGATTTAATAAAAGATGTTGTACCAGCAACTGTCCTCTGAATGAAAAACATCCCACACGGAACTAATTCGCCATGGTAAAGTGCAGCAAGTGGCATCTGCTCTGGACAATGTTAAAACCATCTGTCATTTCTTTGCTTACTTTTAACTCGCCTCTTACGACACGCAGGAAATACGTTAGGACTATTGTGAAGGATGTTTTTGTTACGTGAAAGTTGCCGGCACTACATTTTGTAATATCCTCTTAGCCAAGCATGAGGCACAAATAGACTGCGCCTCGGCGACGCGATCCATTTGTGACTCAAGCTGCACAAAAATAGACTTCATTCCTGCCATTGCATACAGCAAAATTCTTTATAAATAGAGTGGAACACCGTTCAAATTTCCAGCCATTACTCTCACCTATTTCTGTCCATATCCAATCCACGAAGAAAGTCATCCTCGTGTACACTCCTGGTTGTTTAGGCTGACCGCATTCAATGCCCCAACTCACACTTCCAGCCAATGTCCAAGTTTGTCTTGCAGAATCATAACAAGATAGTGGACCTCCAGAATCACCCTGTAGCAAGGAGAAAAATAGGGTGAGGCTCAGTGTAGGAATGTACACAACAAAATATGTATACATTACGATTGATACTCAAAATTAGATTTTTAATCCTGCGGATATTATTTTCGCATTTTAGTGCTTTTTACGACCAATTTAGTCTACTTTTTATTTTCAATTTTCGCATTGTAGAGCCGGGAATTTTAGGTGAAAATACCGATTTTACCTAATGTAGCCTACCTGGTTTACAGAGTTTAATTTCAAAATACTTTTATCAAGGTTTACGGATATCTACTGTATTTAGATTAACTTTTAACACGTATGTATTTGAAAGCTTACTTGGTAAATTTATTGCAGCCAAGTTTATACAAATTTTTCCAGGTGTTCAGTTCCAAAGATGAGTAAATCATATTACAACTGTGAAATAGCATTAGTGGTAAACCATTCGCAGATTTCGATCTATTGAAATTTATTAAAACAACCTAAACGATGATTTACGTGGTTTTTAATTATGAAACTACCCAGTTATGAAAAACATTAGGTAATTTAATGATGTGGTATTTTTTGTTGTTGTAAAGTTTGGTTTTGTGAAAAAATCATTTCACTCTAATTGGACCTGATGAGAGTGTGGTATTATCCCAATCATGAAATTTTCTTGTGTTAAGCATGCGCCACAGATGGACCGCGTCTCATCGGTGCGATCCACCAGTGGTTCATAGTTATCAAAAGACGGTTTGACAAATTTTTCCGACTGGGATATTCTATATATAAATATCACATGTACGCTAGAACTGGTTTTGACTTTTAAACAAAAGCATTGCAGCAATTAGGAAATTCACATTATGTGTGTTTATTTTTCTACAAGGATTACATAAAACTGATGGGCGTCAGCGTACGTGTTGTAAGTTGTAAATCGACCGCCTTAGTTTCGGCAATGCCGCAATAAAACGCCACAAAGAAAAGGTAAAATTAAGTTTAAGAAAATAAAGGTTAGACATTTAGTCGTGTTAATCCGAATCGCTTCAGGGAATTTTTGTCGATGTTTAGGAATGAGTTTTCTTTATTTTTTGGAACCACGACCGCAGTTGACTTTATATCGTACATTGCATACGATTGCTTAGTGGTTTTTACTGTTTTTGAAATATGTTTTAAAGCATAAACTATTTTTCAAATCATGTTTCACGGTATTTTTATTTCTTGAGTATCGATAAATTTAAGTGGAAATATACAAATTGCGGTGTTTTGATTTCACATTTACCGGAAATTTACTTGAAGTTGAGCTCTGAAATACTAATATATACATAGATATACCTAAAAAAGTCCAGGCTATCATAATCATGATATAATAAAATAATTGCTCTTCCATTATCTGTTTATATGCGCTAATCGAATATAGTAGAAACATGCTGGGTCTACATACAAAACAGACATGGAAAGCATGTATTAAAATAATTTGTTTAAATTTATCTTGGAATATAATTACTTTTCGCAAGTTCAGAATTCTCACTAAAATAAGTCAGTATCACTTCTAAAATTACTCCGCAATTTATTTCAAATTTCTGGTTTTAAACAAAATATATGCGTAATACATATAATTTTTATTTGCGTAAAAGAGATAAAATAAATTACTTCTATAAATTTGAAATCCGGTTTCGGTTATATATTTCCGTCACTCAGAACATATTTAACAGATCAAAACGAGTGATAAAGTAGATCGAAATTCTTATCGCCGTAGTTATCCTACCTGGCATGCATCTTTGCTGCCATCGTGAGTTCCGGCACACATCATTCGATCAGTTACCAGTATACTCAACCAGTCGTCTCGTCTACACGTTTTATCCCCAATTATTTCGATTTGAGCATGTTGTAGAGTTTTTGGAGCATTCGTTTGACCTTTTTGAAGAACAATTGATCAATAGAAATATATCCTTTCATTTATTGTTTGCTATAAGCTTGAGTCACGAGAGAAATGCATTTCGTTGATGCGATTCATCAGCTACCCGTTCGTGACAGAAAACCCTATACAATATGAGCAATATCTTTTTTTTATTGTTGTTCAATGCTAGCAAGGCCGGGAGCAGCACCCGGTCAATTTTATGGGAAAGAGCTACTGCAAAATTAGGCATCAACAAGTGCTCTCTGAGTGGAAATACATTCCAAACAGAAAGAGGTGTATATTAAAGTGTACTGAGTAGTCCCGGGCGCCAACCATCCAACTGTGATTATACACACTAAGCGAGAATGAGGTGACTGTAATGTCAGCAGAATATACCGTTTATTTGAATTTAAAAATTGCATTACAGTAATAGAAGTATTAAAGATGGCCCAAACAACGCGAATTATATGTTCCCTTTCTAACAAAACATGTTTTTGACAATTTCACTCAAGTTTCTGCATGACTAAATTTAACCCTCATAATATTCAATATTAAACTTGAGTCGTATTGTACTAATCATACCGCCCAAATATGAATAATGTTGATAAAAATCTATAATGAACTAGAATGAACGTGAAATTGTGCTTAAAATTAGAATAAAATTGACAATTTGATTTGATTCGAGATTCGATTCAGAAATATCTAAATCAGAAATTTTGCTTTGTCAAGCGTGAGAGACAGAGCGCTTAGTCGGCGCGATCCATCAGTGACTCAAACTTATCTAAAAACAAGTATACACAAACTTTTTTACTAGTAAATTAGAAACGAATTCCCTAGTTAATTTATACCTGAATTTGTTGTTGCACCCCAACCGCTCACAAAACACTTAGTTCCGTCCTTATATTCATCAGTGGAATGAGGAAGACAAATAGGTTGAACGGTAGGAGTGAATGTCACTGGAGTTTCCAGCTGAAAGAAAAAAAGGAAATATTTTTGCAGATAATCATTTTCTTTCCTGAGACAGTATTTCACACTTGCGGAATACATTGATTAAAAAAATATTTACAATTTTTCAGCTCTTAGCAAATACTTTTTTGAATAACGTATACATTTACTCGTTTGAAAATATATCATTTACATAATGTCTAAAACGGAGCCCATCTTGATTGTAGTATAATCCGAAATAAATACTCAAGTTCACATTAGTTTAAGATAAAATAGGATAAGTGACATTTGATATTTGAGGTTCGATGTACTTGATAGAATTGTATTTCAGCATGACTTTACGATCTATCATATCTGGAAAAAACGGAATCGTAATTCATGAGAACTTATTCATCGAACATTCGCACAGACATATAATACTGCAGTTCCTGGATGATAGACAAAATTATCTTCCACTTTTTCCGTTACCAGTTGTTTCACAGAAAATAGGTTAGAAAATTTCCCAACCCGCCATTAATTTGGCATATATCATGATTTTTCTGTGAAGTCCATTGATTTTAAGTAATTGTTAAATTAAATTTCATTTCCATCAGAATTTTAAAAAAAATCTAAATCAAATTACAATACTAACTTACTGGGTTTCTTGCAGCGTTAAAATTATTAACTTATACCAAGTTTTGTCGAGTCAAGTGTTTAATCTACAATTTTGACAAATTAAAAATTGTGCCGATTTAGCGAATATTTTCCAATATTGCTGTGCCCGTACTAATACGGATACAACTTGACAAAGCAAAATATCCTGTCTGCAGCACAAAAAAAGAATACCTACCTTCATTAAACTGACGTCATAGTCGTATGAGAAATCATTGACGTATTGTGGATTTTGTATTATCTTGATTATCTTTGATCTTTGAGCAGGAGGTTCCATCTTTTTATCAATGTTAGACATTCCCATGTATACTGTCCACAAGCGTGGATCGCTATTCCTGTTACACAAAAAAAATATTTGTATACGATTTGTCTATATACATAAATTTAATATTACTGTTTACTTTCCTTGTGTGTAGACAGTAAATGTAGAATTATGATTGAAATTTGATCGAAAATAAGACGTGTCCAATATAACTTGCCATGTTACTATGCTTTTTCCGGAAGAAATACATCAAATTTCAAAATAACTTTTGCACTCCAACTAGCGGTCTTAAAACTCCAAATTATTGTTTAAAATAATTCATTTTAATTTGAAATTTATCCGTATTGATCACTTTCCTCCTTACTCAACTTACGCATCTGTGCAGTGGGCAGCAGTCAGTACCCAGTCGTTCATTATGATAGATCCTCCGCACGTCATTCCACGAAGTTCAACCCACAAACTTGCCTGAAGAATTGAAACATAACATTGGATATATAAACAACTTGGGAAAAATTCAAGTAAATATATGGAAACAGGAAAATCAGCATTTACAACCACGATTTCGCGATACCGAATGTCAAAAGATTTATCATAACATGTCTTCATATATTCCATTTCGAAACTTCAACATTACACCAAGCTATTTATGAGGTACGTGAAAAGTTTTTTTGTTTTGCAATGTGTTGAAGCAAATAATGTTTTAAATAAATAGAGGTTAATCCAGCATGTTTGATCCTTAAACAAAATATCATATTCATACTATTACTATTGTTAGGATAATAGTTCATTGCTGTGCTTGTAAAATACAAAAAAAAATAAATAAAATGTGTGCCGTTTTTCATAGTTTTGAAGAAAAAATAGATCGCATATAATTTATATTTTTGTAGTTACCATGGTCTGAAATTTTATATTGTCAAGAATGATCCTCAGATAGACCGCGCCTCGGTGGCGCGATCTGTCAGGGACTGTTGCTAACAAAAAGTGCTTGACCAATTTTTCTGATTGGGACTGTATCGGATCCAATATTTTTCCCGAATCAAATTTCAATAAAGGCGAGGATCATTATAGTTTGCAGCTCATAAATGCAATGATGGCAACTACAGGAATAACTATGCAACAAGATGGGAACGTGGGAAATTATTTTAAAATAGCATGCAAACATAAACAAAAAGAAACAAACAGTACAATTCACTCCATGCAATTAAAATTTCACCCGCAATCAACAGGTATTAACGCTCTTTGAACTAAATAGAGTTGTATATTTTAACGTAATTAAAAGTGTTTTAATCTATGTTACTACATGCTACTAACACCGATTACATGCATAATGCAATAGCTAATATAAAGATCAGACAATGAATGTATCTACATAAAAAATATAGACTGTATACGGTATGCAAACAAAAAATAATTGAATTGATCGTGAATTCAAAACGAATAAGTGATTAGGAGGAAAAATCATTGCCAGAAACGACTGAACTTTGAAGGGTCTGGATAAAAATGTAAACAAAGAGGATAAAAATGTAAACAAAGACTGCTGCGAGACTCGCATGATAATGCAGAAAACACTCAGCAGAAGACAGTTGATACAGGCTAGGGCAACGATGTGCTTATTGCGCAGGAGATCTTGCTGGAAACTGGCAGAAGTCGCTTAATTTACGAGGCAAGCAATAAAGATTATTCGATAGGTAACAACGACTTTGATAAGTGCCTGTCTTGTACCAAGGGTTCTCGCCACTATGGCAAGCAACCTTAGCTCTCTTTGCTTGCGAGTGCAAGATAAATAACGTAAAGTGGTGTCAAATAAGATGTTTTATTTGCATTCACTATGAAAGTAGAAAGTATAGTTGTCAAATGTCGAATGAGTCAACAGGTTTATGATGGACGAGGTTAACAGACGGTGAGACGAGCAGTAACAAGCCGAAATTCGATTCGAAGTAATGGAGAAAAGTATAGAAAGGATTCAAACGGATTCATGTGATATTGTGAATGAATGGCTCTAATAAGCCGTAAACAGAAATATGAAAAACACATGAAAACGTCAACTACTTATAATCTATGTTTTTGACTCTTACCGCGTGAAGGTACACCTGTAACACAATCCAAATAAAATGGCAGCCTATTATTAGTTGTTATTGCAAGCTGGTTTGGTTTACCACGGTTTTCGCTTATCGCAAACAAAGTATTAGTCGTATTGAAAATATATAAAAAAATGAATCGCGTTATAACAGAATTACTGCTTTGAGAGACATAATTAAAACAAAAATGCAAACACAACATAGTATGTGAAATTCGTGAATAAATTCGGAAATTTCAGCTAATCATAGAACAATAATAAGTTTGTCAAATCAATTAGGAATACAGGCAGGCTTCATTTGCAGACATGTGACCTTTGGTTGCCACAAATTCCTATCAAATATTGTTACGTTGTTTTACAAAATGGCGAATTTTTGAAAGTTTATCAATAGTAGACTAATAATAATATTCATTTTTGAGAAATCACATTTTCATGCTTCCAAATATGTGTTATTGTATAATATTGGAGGGAAATCGGATGCCTGATCGGACATCATATCATAAAGTGTAAATATTTTTCGACTACGGTGACTAGTGGAAGCAATCTATTAGTATCTCATACTCATCTAACATGAATTTGCAAAACTTTTTTGATTGAGTCGATAATTCATTTGTTTCAGTTCTATACCTGCCATGGAAAGCGCATCGCGGTGGCCGGCTGTCCACCATAAATTCTTCCTTGAACCATTGAGCCATCGACTAGTTCTTCGGGATCAGTATTTTTCGGATTCGTTTTAGAAGGATAGTTTGAAGAAGTTGGGTATCCAACCGTGAGGTCCTGTGGAACATCGTATTTTCATTTCGTATTGTGTATATAGCCCGGGGTGTGTGAATACACGGCGGGAGGGACATTTAAAACAGTGTTAGTAGATATTGTAAAATAATATAAACTGTTGAAAGTGCATTTGTTTTTTTTTCATTTCTGCTCGCTTAAGAATACATATTGAGAATTGATTTTTTCAAATTCTCTGTCATCCAAAAAATCATGAATAAAAATAATTCCACTAAATTATTATAAAAGCCAACCGTCAAAACTCGTTCATGCCATTTTGAGTAAAAGAATAACCTGGAATATTGTAATTAATATGTATCTGAATCGTGTATTCAAAGTTGGCAACCCCAGTTGCAACAGGAAATAACATGACAACTATTATACAGTGTTCCAAACACAGTTAATCAATTTATAAGGAAAATCCATTATATTTCAAAAGATTTATTTGAAATGCCACTATATCATAAACTGTATCATTATCTATATCAATAAAAATATATATCAGTCTGTGCTCGACTATTTGACATGCTCAATAGTCTTAAAATACCGAGCCTAAGGCAAACATTCAAATCACTGATAAAATTTTGCCTCTTTCCCTTTACATTTTTTTCATTGTTACACTCATTTTGACCGTAGCGTATATATAAAGCAATGAAATATACAAGCAAACCATCCACCGATGGGTTAATGCAATATGTATACATTGGTTAACGTCACCATGCAATGAACACATAATCACAATATTAAAATAAAAAACATATTCTAATTACGGCCATTTTGTTAATACTGTATATGAAATATCAATATTTATAGGAAAAAGAGAATAACTATAATGTAGGTAGGCTTTGAAATAAATTTATCTCTCGTAAATTGCTGACCGAAAATATACAATAACTAATAATTTTATATTTTATGAAATATCCAAAAACGTCAACGCAAGGAAGAAGCTGATAGGCATAGGCAATATATAACGAGGTTTTGCCACCAGCAAACTCATACTGAGAAAGAATACATTCACTCGGTGAAATGCAAATAGTAGTTTAATGGATCAAATCGTTGACAAAATAATGTATCATCCATTGTGCATTTCACCGCGTGATCAAATTTTCTTTCAGTGAAATATGCTGAATGATATAATTTGCCAATATGCGCAGACAAATGACAATTAATGCTTTTTGGCGTTGGACAATATGCATGTTTATGTAAATTTCTGAAACAATCAATTTTTTAAAATACTCTGCATTTATGTAGCGTTGTCGTTTAAACTAAAAACACAGGAATACCATTACTTGTGGTATTCTAAAATTCCAATTAAGAAAAATCATTTTTTTGATATTGTAGAAAGGGTCATTGTGCATACAAATCATGATAAATATTAAATTTTACTCTTTAAAATTGGATATAAATAGGATTTTCCACAAGATCAGCGGGAAAATGCTCAAAAGGCGTTTCGGCTGACATTAATTTTTGAAACTAATTAAATATAAACTGAATTTTTGAAAATATTCAAATAGAATACTTTTGAACATTCTAAAGAAACGAAATTACTGATATCCGACCATAATTTGTCCATTTCCATACCAACTTAGAATTTGGCATTCATAATGATTTCTTAAAATAAATCAATTTAGGGATGATCGAAAACGCAGTTTTTTTTTTATCAGAATTCTAGTATCCCTAACTATTGGAATAAGCTCACCCCTGAAACTGATACAGGCATAATATAAATTCAACATGGAATGCATTTTTAACTTCGGTATGATATTTGACTCACTTGCCACGGGTATTGTCTGACGTTAGCTCTAGTTCCACCAATGATCCGCGCTGCCTGTGTCACGTTAATTCGATTGTCGTTTTTCGGTGGATGTAAATTTGATGGAACAACTTCATTTGTTAATGTCCTACTTGTTATTGACAAATATTTAGCAGGGTATTTTCCGCATACAGAAGCTGAACATAAAAAAAGTTGAATGACTTGGTATAGACGATATTGATTTGGAAATGAGACTTAAATGGTTGGAAAACAAAACAAGAAATATCAACAGTATCCTTGCTTTTTGGTCTTTCTGTTAAAATGAATTCGTAAACTATTTCACCGTGCATCGATACGTCAACAATGTCTCGTGTGCTATGTACACATGTTTCAACTGACCTAGATGTGCCTCGCTAAAAAGCATAATAGTCGTCTTGACCGAGCACTTAGTCTAACCGTTTTATAGTAAGTCTGAGAGATTTGAATCCAAGTTGAGATCATCATCTTATTTGTACCACAATTTATATAATTTGTTGTTTTCTGATAATAGCTTTGAATAAACATATAGCTAGCAGTATGAAATAAAAATATTACGCACTTTGATTTAAAACAGTGGATACTTGAGGAACATCGGGTTCTTGTGGTTCAGGTACTTTACCTTGTATTACTAAAAATATCAAAAAATATGAAAAGTGAAAAAAACATTGTCAAAAAGTCGTATTAATATGCTTTAATATACATATTCCACTACACAACTTTGAGATTTTGTTTCACGGTTTCAAAATTTGTGTGTCAAGCCGTCAGTATATATATATTATTTGAATAGATTTAATGATTTTCTAAACTATGAAATGCGATGAGTTTCCATAGAATTTGAAGGAAGTAAAGGTTGAGTTTTCTTAAACTAAAAAAATTTAAATGCGTATTTATTTAATATAACTCATTTATTTCCTCATACACTAAATTAAACGCAGCGACACCGTAATTATTTTGCCTGTGTGTTAATTTATCATGAAATTCATATCGTGTTTCTCTGAAACAGTGACTTCATGAAGGTAAGATTACATTCCAAAAGATTTTATACAAGCCTTCTGACCGCTGTATCCCCATAATTTAGGTGGTAAATCCTGCCACACTTGAACATGAAAGGGCGAGTATCGTCTGTATCCTCTCATGATAAGCGTGGGACACGATACACTTTTGGTTATGGCTACTTACTAAACTAGTAATTTTCGGTCTTGCACACGACTCAAACTCATTAATTATGGTGGCAATGGCGCTTTGTCGTCTACGTTTTATGAAAGGCTGCAATTAAGCCCTCGGAATTATAATGTTTTCCGCATTCTAACAATGGGTTAAAACTTTAGTTTTACGTTTTGGATTTTTAATACTTTAAAAAAATCTTTAGGAGATTTATTAAAAGAAATTCAGAATAGCGATTTATGAGAAAATACAGCCTACATTGTAATTATTTTTAATTTTTTAAAGGAGTTTATACCTATTCTCAATTATCAGAAAGATTTCGATTTATTTTGACATATAGCTGTATTGTATTTCAAAATATTAGTGCCAGTGTAAAATTTTGGTAAAATATTTGAAACGGAATTCAAGATTCAAATCGTAAAATCATCATGCTGAAACCGAAAAACGACCTGTGAATTATTCACAACAATGTATAATGAATGTCTGGATGTGTTTAGAGAAGTGCTGTATAATAACACTAGGGGAACCATTCAAGATCAAAATTACATAACAATGATTTTTTTTCGATAAATCGGAAAAGTGAAAGTATTTTGGAAATAAAATATGTTTAAGTGAAATTTCGATTTTTTTTTCAAATTTTACGTTTTATAATTTTGACTGATGCAAATGTTCAGAGTATGATAAATAATAAACACCAATAATTTCATTTATTAGCAATGCTAGAACATGATGCTCATCGTCTATTGAATTTCAAATACTGTTTATCAAACGGATAATCTTAATGCAGCTCACTTGAAAATCCCTATCCGAAAATTTCATTTTGGCGAGCCTTCGCGGCGCGTTTCACCGGTGACCATGCACAACAGATCATAGTTTAACAGGATTTTTCTGACAGGGATGTTATAAAACATCGCACAACCTCGAAAGACATTTGCGGCTGGAATTAAATAATACAAAAGACCAGAACTATAACAGTTTGGCCGTTGTTGTTTATGTCGTCATTAACCGTCATATGTCGCTACACCAGAGGCAATTTCGATTATTTATGGCCAAAACAACCGCATTTCAGGCAGATAGAAGTATCTGATAACTTGTTCGTGATCTGCATATGTGAATCGTGATTTTTTAGTTGAAAGATTACAAGCATCGAAAAATCATATTTTGGTTAACAAGCCTATTAACTTCTACTAAGTCGTGCTTTTTATTTGTATAAAAATACTGCAATGTAAATATATTTTCTCTTATTTTGATTGAATACAATTTATTTTCATCGTCCATTTTTGCCAGGAAAATATAATTTTCTCATAAATCCATTGACGAGCCAAAATTTAAAGATCGTTTTGTTGTGAAATGGACCAATTGTGTTTGACCCATTCAGATTGTATCAAATCTACATTCTCTTTAAAGATTATTTTTAGTTGAAAATGATACAAATTTTGCAAGTAAATCCACGGCGACGTTACTCTTGGGTTTTCGCATTTTAGTAGATAATATTATCTAAACGAAATATTTTGCGTATTGGTAAGAGACCGAATATATTTTATTTCTTCTCAAGCTGATGGACGAATGTTTACCAACATGATTAGCACACACAATATTAAAGAAATCGAACATTTTGGAACATTTTATTGTCACTGTTAGGCTTCGCTGTTATATTCAAATTAGATCACTTATGCTTGGAAATTACAACAGTGCTTTGTTTGTGGGTTTATTGATTAATTATTTCGGAATTAGTTTTGCTGCCTTCTGCAATATAAATTATCGTTTAACCCGAAAATATGCCCAAAATTTGTTTAAAATAGCATTATATAAAATATATGTTCAATATATTTCTGCAATTGGCTTCCCCTTTTATGAATGATATCATTTAATTTTTGATTGCTACTTAAATTATGATTGTGTGAGTTCAAACATATATAGTTGGAATCGTTATGATGCATAAAAAACATATCGATAACAGTTTGAAAGGCAAGACTATCAACAAGAATTTAAATATATTATCTCCAATTCATATGTTATATAATTCCACAATGGTTCACCTGCGTATTTGAATTTCAGCATCTACAAAAAAACATTATGATTTAATATTGATAAAATAGTACTTACAAAAATACACAAGTCCCGACAAAAGCGAAATAATCACAATAAACAGCACCACGAGTAAAGCTATCATCCATTTGCTCAGTGTTCCGCAGCAGTTTCCCTTGCCATTCATGGACGGTTGATATCGGTAATCGCGAGGTTGTTCAATTTGATGATCACAATATGGTTCACGAAAATTGCCAGTATCGACATTATTATTGCGAGTAAAATTAGTTTGTTTTCCATTTGAAAGAATAGTTTGCAAGTGGTTAGTATTTACTAACGTAGGGTAGATGTGGCGTCCTTGTTTCGGGGCACCATCCGCCCACGCCGGACAAGATGCAGTTTTTAATACGCTGATCTTAGGCGAATCCACCATTTCCCTTGTAGTTATGGCAGCTTGTACCGGACCACCGGCGAGTTTATTAACTGGCTGGCCATTTATAACTATCGTATGGTGGTGATGATGATGGTGCGTGTGATGGCAAGAACACTGACAACCTTGAATAGCACCTACTGAAGTTGGAGACGATTGCTGTCTCATTGGCGTATTTTGGAAGTTTTTTGACAGGTTTGAAGAATTTGTTAGAGTTTTATTCGGAATAGGGTAGTGTGTTATTTCTATTTCCGGTCCTGGCGTTGTGTCGAGCTTTGGCACACAGCCTGCTGTGTCACGCTCCTCGCCTTCTGAATCTTCACGTGACATTGTATCTTCCTCTGAAAACGCGGGGATTTCAGTAAAAGGTTTTGTGTCTGTTTCCGAACTGCAAGGTTCGGAATGATTGACTCGGGTTCTCAAAATAGGAGAATCCTGAAATGTTTTGTTGGTTAGTTCCGACACGGCTGGTAGATTTGTTGTTCCCCGCTCCATTTTTCCGTTAAAGTTTGTTTACCAGGTAAGATGTTATATTGCTTTTTTCAAATACCGATACATCTACATTATCATAATCTTAATCATTAAAGAATTTATTGAAATTATACAAACCGAGCAATCCATTTCAGTTCAACGCTTGCTCAGACATTAGGATGCTGAAGATTATAAGACTTTTATAGGATTGCGTTGCATTCATTATGAATGAAGTTTAATCTAAATAGGCATGCGCTGTGGATATGAATGCAAAGCAAATGTGAACAGTTGCCCATCTAACCTCTTAACGAAAGGGATAAACGCTAATCTACGTATTTATTGCTGCGCCCCTGTTTACAAACGACTATGTGTAAGGTTGTGATTGCTTTTAAATATAGACCCGAGATAAATATATTTGAAAATTAAGATACTGTGGTTGCTACAGTACAACTCAAAACCAACTGAACAGGCTAAACTGCCTAACTCGCTAATCTTTTACTGTTGGTATAAATATATTGTTCATCTCTCTTTGCTGATTACATATGTGAAATGCTTTTAAACTAGAAAGACTCTACGTTTGGGCTTGATGCACCCGAGGCTAAATATCAGCTAGATTAACCTTATAATCATTGCAACAAAACGTGACTTAAATATGCCGTTTTCCTCACACAGTAATTATTGGCTGGAAATTAATAAAAGACAATGCTACATTTTTTCATTTTTTTTTCATTTGGCTCATTCGATTTAATTTTTAATGTTGACGCGTCTGATTTTCAACAGCTATTCGTTAATCTACATTGTTCAGCACAATATTAAATAACTTATTCATGTCTTCTCTATTTTAATTCATATCATTTAGTGTGAAAAGGATATATATATATATATATATATATATAAATATCTTCTGAATTGAGCCATAATTAATACATTCATTTAGATAGTATATATCAAGTCCAAACAGTAACGACAAGTCTATAGTTACGAAATTTCAGTTTTTATCCGTGATTTTGATGTTTGTTCTCTGTTCAATAAAATTAAAAATAGATCATTAAATATGTTTAAGAAATATATTTAAGATATATATTTTATTTTTAAGATGCTCCGTAAAGTATTATAGTATGCTCCGTAAATTAAGTATAAATAGATTAATGAATTGATTTGCGAAATATTTTTTCGTCTGCGAAATTACAATATTATTAGCATTACTAACTTTATGATTCTATTAGGAAAGATTTGTTTTAATAAGTACACGTCGTATTCAATTACTTGTAGATCGCGCCTCTGGGTCTGTCTATAGCTCAAGGTTAACAGAAGGCATTTTCGGGGTATTTGGATATCGCACTGAGAAAACGTGGGAAATTTCTGACTGTTATTTAGCCCAATTAGCTCACTTGATCTCAGACGTATCCAAATTTGCCTATTCCCGCAACATCATTTGGAGCTACGTTGTTATTTTTTATATTTGTCATAGTACTTTTGCGCACTTTATAAATACTTTTATTTTATAAAAGTGTTGCTGGGGTCTGTTCTGCAAGACTATGATATGACTGTTCATCATGCACTAAGTATACCTGACAAATCATCTAGTTATATTACATCTGATGTAGCTTGTAACCTGTCAAACTATTATACTACAGCCGTCTTGTGCTTCATCCTATGTATCAATCTATGTATATTAGGTCACGTGTCGTGTACAGCTTTTAGCATTAAACATTGCCAAATGTAAACCATTGATGAATTCCGCAGTTTAGGCGATTTTGATCAATCGCCGACGCTTGGCCTGTGTGACTACACAACCGCTCACTGACTGAGAAAGCATCTAATGATAAGTCATGAAGCGTGTGGGAAATGACGCGCTGCGGAAATAAGTGCGTGCGCTTTGTATATGACATAATTCTCTGCTAAACTCAGCTAGTCGCTGGTATTTAATGCTAGGGGGAGGTAAGTCTAGAGTATGAATTATGCAATGAACCACATTATTACACTCGTTCTGTTTCGATCGTTTATTATGATAACGTGTCTGATTGTTCATGGGGTGTATTTGTTGTGAATCATTTTTTTTTATGTTTATGCTATAATAAGGTTACGTTGAATTAGTATGCGGTAATTATTTTATGTACATTACTTTCCATACCGTTGAGCAAATTCTATAATATTTAATGTGCCGAAAATAAAATCGGTTACATTTTTAACGCTCCATTGGTTGTACTTGCCAAAATTTATTTTGACATTTGATTTTGGAGCACGGAAATTGTATTGTATCGATTATATGGAATACCGGTACTTTATCATCCACGTAATTTGCCAGTGCGGCGTCGATACCTATCAAACTAAAGCAAGCCTTGTTAAAAGTTCATTTCGATAAAAATCGGGTTTATTATTGGTACGATTGGCCGTTAAGATGCTGTTGAACTATAGCGACAAACGTTCCTTTCTTTAAGATGTTTGGAGGCCTGGTATGCTCAATTGAATGATTAATTACATTGTTCTCGCTAGGCTAACCGGTTCTTTCACTTATCAGAAAAATAATGTAAATTATGGTTTGTCAAAAATGAGAAATTGATAGAACGCACCTCCGAAACGCACACTTGACAAAATTAAATTTTTGATTAGGATGTCCAGGCACAGAAAAACCGATTAGCCAAGAACGGTCAAGCAAAAACACCACCTCGACTTGAACCTGCTGATAATTGCACAAGAGGTCGTAGATCGTGATAAGCATATTAGTACGTCCGGTCCGTATTCTCCGGTTTCTATTCCCATGGAAATGAGAATCCTGTCCTATTCGTATAAGTACCCGTCGGCTGCCAGTATCCTGTAACAGAACCTTGGAATAGTTCATTTAGATTCATTTAATGAATGTGACTCACCAGCGCCATCCAGCGTACATCTTTTCCGGTGCTTCAACTTCAAAGATAGCAAAGAGAGAGAAAAATCTAAACTTACGCCACAAATAGAACCACAAACACACAAGTGTTGATCGAAAAGTCCAACATCATAACTTCAATATCTCTAAGCATTTCCTAGTCCAGGCGCTTTGAATTTGATCCTGTTGAAGTAATGTGCAAGGTTTATTATTTGGCACTTTTACCTGCAAGTGCGACCATCAGAAAAGCATTTCATGGAACACAAGATAGATACACAGTCGTATAATTTTTTTGAATCCGATCGAATCACGAATACGATGTAATTAACAAATATCCCATTTTTACTAATACAACTTGTCTTCATTGTGAAAAACAGGAAATTTATAGTTCATAGCGTATAATCAATTCATAATCGACTTTGGTCAAATTTGACCAAAATCGATTGCTTTTTGTCGTTAAAAATGAAAATTCTAGTCCATTTAGTTCTATGTTCATATTCGTTCCTAAGAGCGATTCACTACCCCAATAAAATCAAAAAAATCCAATTTTAGAGAAAATGGTTTTACCAATATTACTGTTTTTACTGATTGATTCATTGATATATTCAGATCAGAGGGATTTAATCATATTTAGTCAATTAACATAAACTCTTAACGAGGTTATTTTGTCTCAACTGCATGTTCAATAAGAAAACGAACCTTAGCATTAATGGTTCTTGCAAGCGTGAAAACAGATAACCAACTGAATATTGTAAAAAATCATGCCATCATATACCTAAGTACGTGCACTCAGCTGAGAAAGAGGACAGAAATGACTCCGATTTTAGTGTTTCGAGATAAACGCCAAGGAAGGTTTTGAAGCATCTGAAAATTGGTAATTTTTTCCCTTGTGAATAAGATAGCATTGGTAGATTTGGTACATAAAGCTCTTTCCTGATAGTAATTCGACGTGTTGACAATTCAAAAATTTCGGGCTCTACCCCCTTCGTAAGTGCATATAGTCAGTTCTGACTGGAAAACAAAATAAAAAAAATCAGCCATTATGAAGTCATCGTGGGCGTAAATAGTTTATTATTTGTGACTTTTTAGCGACTAAATGTGGGTGATAATAGCGCTATTTTTTATTTCAAGTTTAGATTGAACCTAGTGATTAATACTGTATGATCATAAAACCAATTCAAACATGTTTTGACTTGACTTTATGAAAAATGATGTCATTGAGTGTGAAATTTCGGGGAAAAAAATAACTTGCAAATTGTGGAAAACTATAGAAAATTTTATTCAAAAATGCATTCGATAGCACCGAACATAATCATAAACTTTATGAGTGACGATACCCAAGCTTGTTACGAACATATCTAACGTATTTCTGCTTTTATAAGGAGAAACAAAGATTTTTCAATATGCCCATTACGTTGAGTGATTCTAGACATGTTGCCATTGTCGCCAAGAAAATGTATTGTGACGTCATAACAAAACATGGAGATAGACAGTTCTGACATAAAAATATGAGATATTTTTTTCTTTATCCTTATATTCCTACCAAATATTGGTATTTGAAAATGCCAGATTGTTTAGAATATCATTCCCCACAATACGCCATCAAAATCGTCAGATTTCGAGATAGTCACTTTTGTTTTGGAACCCACGGGCTATATTCTTAATGTATGTCAGGCTAATATTGATATCATCAGTAATATGGTTTCTTTTAGATGAAATTGATTTACACTTAGTTTATCGTTTTAAAACATTTTTGATATATATATATATATATGCCAAAATGTCTTTTAAAGAACAATCGAGTTATTTTTTATATAAGAATTCCCTCAGGGCTACCTTGTAAGAGAAATGAAAGTTTCCCCAAAATACTATTGTGCAGAGAGACACATAAGCGTCTTTAGTGTCCGGACCTCGATCCTTTTTATTTCAAAGCTCTTTTATCGTCCAAAACAAAATTATATATTTTTTTGAAACTAATACGGAATTTAATATTACGCTCAACCTAACATACTGTACGGGTCTTTTGTTTTTACTTAACGCAGTTTTATCTTGGTGTACTGCATTGCGATTTCTTCTTTTGTGTTTGCAAACTACGATAAATGGTATAATATGACAACAATAAAACTCCCTTGGGATGGAAGGCATTAAAGGACGTTTTCTGCAGCCACCAAACACCATCACGTCAGAAACCAGAACAAATTCAAAATATTCATATTTCCAACAGTTATTTAGCGAAACATTTCGGGGATTTCGCAGCAACGTCGACCACACAAAATCAAAAATTATATTTTGTCAAGCATGAGACACTGCTGGCGGACTGCCCTTCGGCGGCGCGATCCATCATTTTCTCATGTTGAACAAAGCATGGATTTGCCCGATTTTTTTTTCACTGTGTAGTAAGCAGTGATTGAAAATATAATATATATCGCCAGCTCTATCAGTTAATAGTTTATTAAGCTCGGGGGCTCGTACAGATCAAAACAACATGACCTGTTAATTTTGCTGGCATATGCTAGGCCACTAATTCTGTATTACTTCAGTATACTTTTGTGCCAGTTATCAATTTCATCAAGTACACACCGCGTGAATCTTATTGTTTTATTATCGCCCAGGAAGGATACCAATCATTGCGCTTTATCACGGTGGTTCAGTTCAATTTGGATGTTTTTCGTTTAGAGTGCAGTTGTTGGTACTATATCTTTTAGTAGATCTTTGCTATTAAGTGGCCGTTCGTTGGTTCCTTTTAGGCACTGCTTCCGGCCTTGCTCAAAGTGAATTTCAATAAAAAAAAAATATATAAACTCATTTAGGCGCAAAAATGTATAGGAATAAAATACAATACGACATTCCCAGATTATGTTATTTTGACTTTAATATCTTTTTCCTGGAAATAATCTGTACACATTGAGTAAAAAGTGCTTATTTGATTCCAACATGCTATTTATTTATTCTATATATTATAGTATATAATCAATTATTCTACTTAGTCCCTTTTGTCAAAGCCTTATAGCAGCCAACTTAGATAAACATTGTTGGTCGTTAAAATACTGTTAATCACTTGTAATTTGCCAAGAATCGATTCGATTCTAGGTCCTGGAATTACATTCATACTCATCACATTTTTCAAGGGAATTTTACCTCTCAACAGATAATTGGAGTAACTCAATCTAAAATTTTATTTTTGTCAAGTATGAGCCACAGATAGATCGCACCTCGACGGTGCGATTCATCGGTGACTCATACTTAACAAAAGATCTCTGAAAAGTAGTACTTCCTTTTTTCTAAATCAATAGTAATAATTTAGTAATAAATATTTATATAAGGACTTTTATTTATCAACGTCAAACACGGACTGTTTAGTTATACTAATAAAGAAATCTGTTCATCAATTCGTAATGAGATATATACCCCTGATGCAATGCGTTTGATATAGCGGTAACACGAACACCGATGCCCCAGAGGGAGGGTTACGCATAGCATTAGCCTCGATTTGATGAAAGTAACAATATTGCCCTCTCAACAGAAGCTTAAATCGATGCTTTTATTTCTTGCTGCTTTTACTTTAATATTGATAAAGCAGTATTGGCAAACTTGTTTGAAAGTGAATTATAGCTCTGACGCCTTTTCCGATCAACACTCTTTGTCAAGTTTGGATTATGTTTCTCCAGATTTTTGCTATCTTTGAAAGCTCCTCATTCGCACTCACAATATTGATACAAATTAATTTGTTATAATTTTTTTTCATTTTCTCCGTTGATTGCGAAATTTGAGGTCTAATTTTGAGTAGCTTTATGTTGTTACTACGAGAATGGTTTAAAATGTTGAGTTTTCAACCAAAAGTTTTAATATTTAAGATTTTGATATTTTTATTTCGATGCGATAATGATCTAAATAAAATGTATTTCTGCAACTGCACTCTGAGTTGAAAGTCTTTTATACAAAACTGAACCGTTATACTAGAGTGCGGTGTGTTGTTTCTATCATTTAGCTTCCACTTCGTCTCAGAAACAATGCCAAAACAACATTAGATTTTGGTACACTATTATGAACCATGAATATATGAAAGAAGGTTTTTCTGGACTCAGTTGATCCTAATTCTGCAACGACCGGTTAAGCATAAGTCCAATTCAGTTTACCTAAGATTACCATCCCGTTTTAAAAACGCAATATGCCATTTTTTCGAAGTCGTCATATTCAGAAATTTAGCAAATATTGAAGCAATATAGATAGATAATTATTTGAAAAAAAATATGAATATACGGAATTTTTCAGAAACTTGCGATAAATAAATATTCACATCACGTATTGCAAAACAAATGTGTTAGTTCAAAACAGTGTAGGAGCAAATTTAACATGGTTTATCGACTCAATCGTTTGTTCCGTGTTTTTACCTTCAAAAAACCCTTGTGCCACAAATTGCGGAATTGCAGATAGTTGGGCGGGTCAAGTTGTTCTTTTCCTTTAAATATATGATTAGAACTACACCCGGCAGTCAGATTGATTTATACTTTTACAAGGTTTTGAACTTCCACAATCAAATATTATAGTGACGTCATCTTAGGTTAAATAATGAACATGGGTGCATCATATTGATAGCCCCCGTCTCTTGTTTCTCGATGTATTCCGTTGAGTAATCCTTGCAAACGTTCTTCATCTTCTTTAGTCTCTCCAGGAAATTGATTTTCGTTGAATTTGTATGGCGATTCTTCCGGCATTGGGAATGGCGATTTTTTTGGCATCGATGGCATCACCCGGCGTACAAACGAATGTGGTGTTCGCGGCACTGAAAAAGTTTGTAGCTTTTTAATTTGGATAAAGCTAAAAATAGATTCTGATTTCAGATATATGATATGAGATTGAAATCAATTTGGGGACAAAAATTAAATTTTGTAGTTATGAAAATACTAGCGTGATATGCAGTGACGAATTTTTTTTTTTTGAAACGTTTTCTCTAAGCATTGTTTCAACGACATTAAAGAAAAATGTCCGTTTGTGGTGCCTTCTATGAGAACCACTCTATTTTGCAATTTGCTTGACAATCGAACGTTTTTGCCTTGGCTCGGGTATGGAAAATGTAACTAAATGTCATATGACTATACAACTCAAAATTAGAATAGATGATTGGTCATTTTCTAATACATGTAATTTCAAAGTTCACAGTTTCGCAAAAAATTTGTTTATAGGTCGCTTTTTACGATTTTATTTTTCAGGCTAATGTCTACAGGGGATTCAAATCTGTTCTCACGAGCAGTAGTAACGTAATCTCGGAGGATGTTGATAACTTTTAACTGTATCGGACAAACGGCATTGCATTTAATCTCGACCCGTAGCCTTACCACCCATTACACTCCATTATGATGGTGTTCGGAATGTTACGCTTGGAGTGCAGTTGTTTATGCTATATTTTGTACCAGGTCTTTGTCATTTGATTGGCCGTTAGTCTGTTCCCGTTGGGCACTGCTTCCGGTTTTTCTTAAAGCAAATTCCACTGAAGAAAAATGTATGGTGTGGTACGACTGTAAACAAAAAGTCGCTACTGAGTTGATGTCAATTTTACTCACCGCAAACATGTTTCCACATCGCATATGATAATACTGAATAGAGGTCTATGCATCTACTACGCGTCACTATATTTCGTTCACGTAAATCTCCTGGATATTCTGAAAAGGCAAAGAAACTGTATTTTCATTCCCATGATAAACTTTTCAAACATGTGCCAGGGATAGAGATGGCTTATGAATAGTTTGTTTGGTATTCCGAAATTATTCTTAAATTGATTCATATCGAAGCGAAATCATGTTATATGCAGATTTGAAATAGACTAAAACTTAATGCAAAATATGGTTCAATATTTTAATTTTTAGCAATTTCATTTTTTTCGAAAATATTTTAAACTAAGCTATAACGATGGCATTTACCACTGATCCATAAACACGATTGTGAATGCATGCATCGTTGAGACAAAATTCCTAGTGCACTCACCCGAAGATGTTCGTCCTGGTGGAGCACAGTATGTTTTTGTTAAAACGAAAAGCATTATACATATGGTAAATAATTTTTGTGCACTTCTATACATTTTGCGTTATTTATTTTGAATATTTTTTAAGTAGTACCTGAAAGAAACATATTTTACAAAGTTTTAAAAATTTTACAAAGTATGATGTACAGAAATTTAAATATTGTCTTATCGTAAAGTTATTGTGTCTGTAATTATTTTACTCATGAACCACGAAAAAATGAATCTGTCAATAGAATATAATATTCTTTCGAATTATTCAAACTTTGTGAGCAGCGCCCTTCAAATACGCCGGGCACTTGACGATAGATTATGAATATGAGTTTTCAATTCCACTTGATTCTGTCATACATAGTTTTTTAAAAATGTGGGAATTTGATATAGATTTATAACCTTTATATTACATAGTATGTATAAAAGCTTTAACCTATGCTTTCATCTTTTCATTCTCGTAAGAAGATGAGAAATGATGCATAGCGAAGATAACGAGCGTTGGCGGAGCGTCACGTCAGTGCTAAAACTGTGAAATTACTCAATTCAAATTTCAAAAATTATGCTTCGATATCATGAACAGAAACAATTAAATGCTGAAAACACGATATTTCAGTTATTGAACGCTAATTTTCGAAACACATGGTAACCTAAAATCGTTACGCATATGTGTTCACTAAACAGTACTGAAGCCGTGTACGTTGAGTATTTTCTAGAATTGTTTAATTTTGCGTTTTAAGCTAGCGCAACACGCGCATGCATTTCTTTAGCTTTCCAACGTAGCTGAACGTTTTGCTACTAGGGCCGGGCAAAACCGAATCATATGGAATTCGAATCTGATTCGAATATTGTTTTCGAATCGTATCGAATCACTAATTCTATGCGAATAACTAATATCCCATTTTTACTATTATAACTCGTCTTCATCGTGAAAATGAAGAACTTCATGGTTTACAGTGTATATCCGACTCACACTAACATTAACGATTTTCATATTTTGACGAAGAAGTAGAATCGATTTTGGTCAACATTTCGTCGTTAAAAATGTAAATCCTAGTTCATTTAACAAGTTTTCGTTCCCATGAACGATTCACGATTTATTCGAATAGATCGTGCTTCGAATCGATTTGAAAAACCGAATCGAATTAAGCCCTAGTTGCTACGCAAGCTAACCGAAAGTGCTGGTTTTTGCGCGAATTCGCGCTTTGCAGCTATTTGACTACCATTATCCCTTGACCCTACAAAAGCGATGAGGTATTTGTAACTGTAAAATGCCGTTAGACTTCGTAGTTATATGACTCGGCGAGACGGGAATAAATACATGTGTTCGGCAAAACTGTATATTTGCTTTACATGCAAGATAGAATCAACTGACAAAACTAAAACACTTTTCAACATCTTTACAAACACTATCTGTTCTCCAAATATGTTTTAAAATTTTTTTGACATATTTACTTCTAAATCTATATTGAATTATTATTATTATGTTGGGTTTTCTGTCCGAATCCGAAATCTCATGGGATAATGATTCTGCTAGAAAAGTTTTTTTGATTAATTGAAAAGAGATTCAGCTTGACTGTGTACCATCTATTTTTGAAGGGGCTTCAAACTATATGATATGAAAATCTTTTTACTACTTTTTTAAAAAATAATTGTAAAATCATAAAATTGTAACGCCGTTTCTGTAGAAGCTTTCCTTTAGCATTGCACACATTCTTAACCTTAATATTTAAAAAATGTCCAAAATAAAATTTCTTGGTCAAATGTTCTCCTCTGATATCTATTCTATACAATAAAAATCTCTGCTGACGGATTGTTTTCTGAAAATGGATTTAAAATGTTTCTCAAGTTCAGCGTGAATTATTCCCTGGTATTCCACACGGACAAAGACATTCATAAAGATTGAACTACTCTAATGTTTCCTGCCTTATTTTTTATTGGCGTTGAAGTACGAAAGGAGTGTATAATAAAGTGCTAAGTAGCGGACCTGTGCTCATATGTAAGGCTGAGCAATTCGATTCGGTGATTCAGAGCACAATTTATTTAAATTGAATTGTTAATCGTTCATCGGAACATATGAACTAGAATTGTAATTATTAACAATAAAATGCAATCGATTTTATTTTGTCGTTAAAGTATGAAAGTTGTTGCTCTTAGACATGAAGTGTGAATTGAAAATATACGCTTTTTTTTACAATGGAGACAAGTTGTAATTCTAAATATAGGATGTTTTTCATTTACGTGGAATAACTGATTCGATACGATTGGAAAACATTATCCGAATCAAAATCCAATTTCCAATTATTCGGTCTTGCCCAGTCCTACTCATATGACAATAAGTTCTAACAAATCTAGTACCAGGAGCAATTTCAGCCAAACAGAAATCAACCGCTCTAATGTACTAAAAAACTTCACTTCCACGAATTCTTATAAAAAATGCTCATCTACGACTACGGACAGCATTCTTTATTTAGTTATTTTCTTGTTTCCTAACGTACGTTGGTTGAAATAAATGTTATTCTCGTGTAATATCAAATAATATTCCAAAGAAATCGACTTCTTCTGGATAAAGTTGTACTCAAGAACGGGTCAAATTCAAGATGTTATACTTTAGCCTACTTACATATTCTCGCGGGATTTATACTTTACAACTAAATTTGTCAAAATGATATATTCGCAGAATAATTTAGTGACCTACTATGCATTTTTAAAATATTTCAAAATGCTTTCACATTTATACGCCAGTGATTTTAGAATTTTACAATCCTTTGTACAATTTATTTTCGTAGAATTCCATTTGATTAGACATTCGTCACTTTTAGATACAAGATTTGAATTGATTCGCATGCACATCCGAATCGCCTGATTCGACTCATTTCTAAGATACGTTGTTATCGGCTTTATTGTAATTTTATGTATATTCCTAATTTTTTCCACTACATTGAAAACTTGAGAAGATCCAATTCAAAATTGAAAAAGCCATATTGGTTTTAAAATGTACCTAAAGTTGTAACACTAAATTCATAACTAATCTCATGTAACAATATTGACAGCTTCGGTGCCTTTTGACTAATCCGAGGAAATGACATGAAAGTTCTGGATACTGAAATTAAAACCAGATTCTATTGAGCGATGTACAAAACCCATATAATGTCGTCTGACTATCTAATCTACAAGAACTCTCCTCGCAAACTTCCTTTATTTCCCGTTTTTATTTTTTTTTTCTCTGGAGCCGTTTATAGGAATTTATTCTTATTCTCACCGCAATCAAACAATTTTGATTACACGTAATACAAATGGTCAAGATACTCATAAATTATTTAATTCGACGCAATTGTGTAGATAATAAAAGTTTTGACAGATTTGTCTATGCATTAATTATGAAGTCGATTCTATCTGTCAAGTTAATCCTTAGTCTCGTAGATGAAATCTTCGTTTGAACGATTTTCCGCATTATGTTTTCACCACTGATATCTTTTTGAAGGATATTTTTCATTTATAGCTGTGTCAATTTTAGGTGAAATTTTGGTCATGGGAATTAAAAGAAGCGATGCGAAAATAAATAACTAAAATTGAGTAAAAATGAGAGTTTCAATATATTATTTTGATAATTTTTGGATATACCATTTTCATTTCTTTATTTTAAGATTATGGAATCAAAATTAAATTTCATTCATATTTTTTGTAATTGGCAAAAAGGCCGACAGTGGGTTTTCAAAAAACGGTTCATTTGATTTATATTATTGGAAATAAAAAGTATTTTCAATTTTCTTCTCATACTCTGCTTTAGGTCACCTCTTTTCTATTACATCTTAAAAACGACCCCTTTATTATCATGATCACGAAGGCCCTTTCAAATTTGTTCTTTTAGCCAGGCATTATTTATTAATTCCCCGAATATATTTTTTTTTCAAGAGTCGTAAAAACGCAAGCAAAGATATCGAAAATGGCATGATTCAATTTTCTTTTATAAAGTTTGTGTGGAAGGGCATACATTAGCATAGTACAATAACAAAACCGCTGCGATTGCTTAGAGCCTTGACCTCATTAACAATTATCTTGATATACGAAATAAAAACTCAAAACCTCATATGCTTTTCATCACATTCTTATCTATTATCCTGTGTGCAAGTTTCAATTCCAATTTTTCTGACAATTTATATGGTCACCATAATTTAATGTAGTTGTCAAATCGAGTTCGCAAACAGAGCGCGCATTGTATTTTCAGCGTTGCTGAAGCTTCCCGGATAATTAGAACCTGGAGGTTTACACTCCCGACTGTTTATGTGAAACATAAAACTGTGGGCCTATGTTTACCAATTCCAGTTATCACTACACGAAACTAAACGATACTAATATTTTCCATCTAGTCTATGCTATATTGCAATCGAAAGTTTCAAATATGTCTATGTATAAAGTATATGCTCTTGAATTCTCTCATTTAACTTTTTTCCGAATATTAAAATAATGCTGTACACCATTTACAGTTCTACACTGAAACGTTATAACTTTTATACTCAACTATCGACCATTTTATATTTTAGCAAATGGGAGAAAAAATGAATAACGCCTTTTTTGAAATTTTACGAGTGACAAGAGTCTGCGTCCGAGGCTTAGAATTGCGTTGACGTCAAGAGTTTCTCCGGAGACTTTATGACGTTTGCCATGGCGCCTAACATCCCTTTCTTCCGTTTTAGTATATTTAACGAGCGATTACGGAAAAAAGTTAAGAGCTACCGGTGAAGAAAAACATTAATAAATGAACAGGAGGCAACACTCAGTAAGAGAACTAATTGCTAAAAAGAAAATCACATTTGCATAACGCATGAGCCATAGATAGAACGCGCAACTTAGCAGTGGTCAATAATCAGATCATACCAGGTAAAATTATAGGTAGAATTTTCCTTTCTCACTATACTAAGTGTGTGATTTCTCCTGCAGGATGTCAATTTGTCAATACATCAATTTTTTCGAATTGTAATTTCACAGTTTTAAAGTTACTTTTTTGTTACCAATAAGCAAAAATGCAGTTACTTACATCTAATTATACCATTTAATGCAATTAATTATAGCTACTCGGTCCTTTTTGGGACGTTTTCCCGATCACAACTTTTATTTTGTCGAGCATTCGCCATTGACGTACTGCGCATTATCGACGAACTTAGGGTCACAATACGCGTGAAGTCGTCTCACCAATGCGTTGCATTACGTTTTGCGTAATATTACAAAAACGGCAATACACGCCTGCATTGCTTTGTCGTAATCGTGTTCACATGCCTACGGAGCACAAACGCAAAAAAGGAAACGAGCACCCTGCGTTAGCTTTCATGGCAAATCGTTCTGTTTCATTGGAAAACGTAAGTAAATGCATGCAGAGCATTGCGCTTGCGTAAAACGCGAGGGTAAAATAAAACAAACCTAGAAAAAGCGCAACAGACGGAAACGTGTAGCCGCTCAAAATGAAGCAAACAGATGTATATTTTGTATATTTCATTGGTCGCTTTGTCCCCGATAATGAGATATTTGTCAATTATGATAATATCTTCTTTTAACAGAAAGCATATTTCGAACATTAATGCAATCGATGATACAACTTTTCTATATATGTTCCATGTCTTAAGGTTTTTGAAGATAAGAAATATCGGGATTTTCAGTAGAAGTAGTGGTCCCATTGAAAAATAATAGTGTAAATATCAACATGATTTTCTGCTTCAAAATATATTCAAATCGAGATTCTTCTCCACTTTAATACTGCGAGATAGATATTAAATTTTGTATAATTTAATTTTGAATCAAATATCATATCACATTATTCAAATCGAATCTTTACTGCATTGGCTTCACCTTCAAAATCCATACAGAGATTTTCCAAATAGTCTTTTCCATAGTGTATTAGTGGGGTTTTTTGATTTTTTCATTCGTAAAACCAAACATCTAAAGAAATGTTTGCGTGAACGCTCGCTGGAATAAAATAGAAAAATCCCTTCGGTTCATACACTGTAACAAAAAATGCAACAAAATCACTGGTCTTTGACAGTAGCCCTACTTAGCGGTATTGAAAAAAAATTCAAAATTAACTTTTTTGGCCAAATATGAGGTGTTGATGTAACGCACCGAGAAGGTTCATCAACAGCCCATAACTGGCATAAATCTCATCTGCATGGCGTTTTTTTACTTAAGAAATATGCAAATACTGCAAATAATCAGTAAATTTCCTGTACTTTTGTTACAGTGTAATGAATCACAATATTGGGTATGTCAGGTGAATCGGACATTTTTCCGAACTTAATCAAATCGGTAATTTTAAAGAACACAACTCTAAATGGAGACATATTTTTTCACACTGAATTGTTTATTTTGTCTAGTATGAGCCATCTTTTTCCTGCAATATATTTCTAATTCAGAGCGGACTATAACTAACTACATTAGCCCGCTTTATGAGTAAGATCATTTGAGCCCGTTGGGAACGGTGAACGCGTACTAGTCATAAATAGTCATATTTCCCCTATTGTAAATAAATCTCAAATCGACCTTGTATGTAAATCTATTTCTGCTTGGAATTTATATCGGAGGATTATGCTTTTAATGTGGTATGCCAAAGAATTGGTACCATTTTACTCAAAGATTCGTAATAAATAATTTATTGAAAGCTGTGATTTCTAATGAATATGCTCTATATCCAGTTTGCATAATAAGGTTTTATGAGGTTTATTTTGTTTACTTGTCGACGTCAGATCCAGCTAGTCCTCCTTAAAGTATCTTCAACAGTCAATCAATCCCAATCGAAGATATTTGTCCAGAGCCCTTTGTTAAGTGTGTGCCACTGATGGATCGCGTCGATGAGACGCGGTCCATCTGTGGCGCATGCTTGGTAAAATTAAGGTTCTGATTTGGGTCGCTAAGGGTTAGTGTGCTCAAACGGCTTGAGATTATTAATTTGGCAGGGCCCACAAAAGATAACGTTACCTTGGGTCGAGTTGTGATCGTTGATTTTTTACTGGCTTTGTCGGGTGACAAACCAGATACGTATAACTTCGATATCAGTATAAAGCGAAATAGAATTGAATCCATGATTTGCAAAAATTGAATCGAATGTTCAAATAATTTTTTTTTTCAAAATTCCCCTTTGTATTTTATTGATTATGTTGATTTAACTGCAAATAAGTTTTTACCAAAATTGAAACTCATAATAAAGCGAAAAGTTTAAATTTAACAATAGATTTATTTAGAACCAGTTCAGAAAATATTCTTCGTCTTTTATATATTCATTCAACTATTCATATTCGAATTTAGGGCTGGGTAGTTCGGGCCAATTCGAATCACAATTTATTCGAATCAATCATGAATCTTTCATAGGAACAAAAACCTGCTGAATAAACTAGAATTTCCATTTTTAACGGCAAAACGCCATCGATTTTGGTCAAATTTGACCAAAATCGATAGCCTTTTGCGGCTTAAATATGAAAATTGTTGCTTTTAGGCAATATAGTGTGAATTGGAAGAGCACTAGAAACTATCGATTTTTGATATCTATGATGGGGACAAGTTGTAATAGTAAAAGTGAGATATTTGGTATTCACATGGAATTAGTGATTCGATCCGAATTCCAAATGATTCGGTTTTGCCCAGCCCTATTCGAATCGAATCTCCTCTGTGTTCGCTGTTAGTACTAGCAAGTAGATATAGTGTTGACATTATGAAGTTTTAGAACTCACGCGTTTGCAAGATTTCACGTTAAGTAAAGCCTTATATATATAGCTAAAATTAATTTCCTTCAAATTATGCAGTTGATTTAACCCAGCGTGAAGAATATGTGTAGAGATTGGCTTGACCTAATCAGAATTCTCGTGTGAATTAGAGGCAGAAGAATGAAGTATAGTCCAAGTTCATCTCTAGAACAAATATATTCATAGTTAATGCCGACATCCAAGTTAGAAATTTTGTGAAATCGTATGGCATATACAGAAGCGTATATTCCACTCCAGAGTAGTGCGGTATCACCACAGGACGATGGTAAAGCCAAGCAACCAAATTTTAGTTGACCATGTTTTCAAGTTTTATTATATCAATCACGGGCCACATAGGCTTGGCGAAATAATCTTGAATACTTTTTTCAAGTTATTCCGATAATATCTTCTACTGAACGCTAAAATAAATTCCTGAATTGCTTGCAAATATACACTGACATCGGGTACGTTTCACACGTTTCGACCTGATTTTATTACGTAAGTAGAAAAGGTCAGAAATGTTCATTCCTTTATTTTTGACGCGCATAGTTAAATTACTAAACAAGTCCCATCGGCATATCTTACATCTAATTATTACTCTGCAAAACACAAATACGACACACTATACGACTCTACATCTTACTTTAACTTTAGTCGCAAACTTTTAAACTAGCACTCTTTTCGCTAATTCCTATTTTTAATTTTAGAAACTACTACACCCTTCTCCTAACCTATAGTAACTTCTATTAACATTTAATGACGGGGAACTGGGGGAAAACAGGCGTAAAACTTAACCACAGTGGAGCAAATTGATCCGATTCAGTGCTGAAGAAACTTTGACATTTGCAGTGGATTCCTTAATCCCATAATCCTTTAAATTTTATCATTATTAAGGAGTAAATTGACTGTAACGACAAAATAATATGAAAACTGTCACCTTATGTGCCCTAAATATTCATAAAATGTATGGATTTCCGACTAAAAACCTACAATCAACTAAGAAAAATTATATTTCTCTGTGAATTATTAAATACACCAGTATTCACCTAACGAATTCATTATACATATAACTAATTATACAGTTTTTCATTCTGTTATTTTAAATCTATGAAATAACTAAATCGCGTAATTAATGATTTCACGAATTGAATCAGATGTTTTGGAATCCACGAATACTAGCACTGGCGTGGGGAAGAGGGAGAAGGGGAGGCATGGCACTATATCTCCTAAATACGATAATGAGCTAGTAAAGTTGTGATTCACACGGTCTTCTTTCTTTTAAAATGTTTTCAGTTGTTGCATTTTATCTAGCATGCGTCAGTTGATGGATTGTGTCGTCAGATGAAAAGGTCCGTTGCAAAAAAATGTTCAATTGAAATTGGAATCTTCCCTTTAATTTGGGTCCTACCCACCAAAATTGCACCGGGTGGTTTATCATCAATATTTGTTCCGAAATGCCCAACTGTACTGTAAACTTTGTTCTTTGACCCATTATTCTCAACACAAAATTTTACCTTCGCAAAATTTATCATTGTTGACAAACCCACCCTGACTTGTAAGAAGGACTTTTAAGAAGGGGCTTTAAGATAGTCTTACCGTGTTTTGCAAGAGGCGACTAAAAGAAAACACAAATAGAGTGATTATTCCATCATCCGTGACGTATATATACACCTCTCTGCCATTTCGTATAGCTTTCCAACCGTGATGTTTTCAGCTTCGTAAAGTTGATGGGCAAATTATCGTTAACTCCTAATTCTTTTTTATGATTAGTTGTAGTTTATTATGAAACAGTTGACATTATGTTTATCTAATTTATTTTTTTCTTAAAACTTTCTTTACCGTAACCAACAATTTCAAGCTGAAGTCTGAAATGGTTTTGGAATGTAGTATCATCCAGTCTTATGCAAATAAGTTTGAAGTTTTTACCAAGACTGAAACTAAATAAAAACGGAAGGCTGAAGTTTAAATTTAACAATAGATTTATTTAGATCCAGTTCGAAAAATGATCTCTGTTTTTTATGAAAATGTTTTTGCCGAATTTACGTTTTGAAAACCAGCAAAGCGCAAGCTCGTCGACATCTCTGATGAGGAGGAAGTATCAGCATGAACGTATTTATTTGAATATTTTCTCTCGCAAAAAAGCTCATCAAAAATCTCTATTCAAAACCATCGAAGTATTTAGATGGAATCAACGACTTTCTTAACCTGATTTTTTGTTTTCACTTAGGTACATAGAGATAAGTATTTTTCTGTGGGAAATGGTTCATAAAAAATTGAATTGAATATATATTCTCGGTAATATCAGTCACATACACACTCCACACAATAAAATAAATATTCATACTTTTTATTACCCAAATATTTTTATCAGATACAAGAGAATATTGTGGTATTATATTTCGAAACTTTGCCTTTCATTCTCACCGAGATGTCGCATGAGAATTGAAATACTTCCGCCGATATGAATATTTTGGAAAATACATTTCTTGAATATTGTGTGTTATCATCATCTCAAATGATTGATAAAAAGTCGCTAGAAAATATTATGCTATTGGCTTTATCGTATCTTCTAAATAAGAATGGAACTTTTTCCCGGCATCTCATGGTACTTTTATCCAAGTTTTTGTAATCGTCTTATTTTTCCATATTAAATAATGACTTGACATTTTGAATTATTTTTAACGTTTGCTTATTGAAAGATCTCAACGACCACCAAAAAGGGTGACAGAAGTCATATACAGGGGGACTTACGATATTTTTCAATTTTTATCTGAACTGCCCCACAAAGTAACACTGGTTTTAGTATTTAGTTTTAAGTTTTTTCTGTTGAAGAATAATGTGTATGAGGAGTGAAAATGAAATAAATTACTAATACCCGAGCAGAAATTCTATTTTACTAAATATGAGTCATAGTTGAGTGACCTATGCTTGGCAAAACACTCCTATATTTATGAAAAACATCCTAAGTGATTCAATGATTTATACAAAATCTTTTTACGACAGAGTGAAAATTTCAACGCGTTATTAAATCCGCATTTGTTATGCACGTCAGTGTTATATAGACATTAATATTCATAAAGTTTTAAAATACATGAATACTTTACAAATTATTTTGTTATGTAGGATGTTCTCAGAACGTACTAAAACAAAGAGAAGTGTCAGTGATTCAACTGTTGCTTACATGTAAAGTTAACGGTCCATACCAATTCCAAGAAACATGCATTGTTAAGTATGTGTCAGTGACGGATCGCGCCGTCGAGGCGCGGCCATCAGAGACTCATACTTGACGAAATAAAATTTTTAAATGGGATTTCATGAACAACAGTGAATGTGTCTTCGCTATGGATAGGCCGACGAGAAAACATGCTCAACGTTTTGCTGTAGCAACAGGTCAGGCTTGGTAATGGTATGATTAAATTTGTTTACTCAATATTTCGGTTTTTACTTACACCACAAAATCACGACACAGGCCTACCGGCGCGAAGAGGCTTTTTATGCACTGTCACAATCTTTTGCTTTGATATTGTAAGATATCGCGACAGATGGTATGACATGAATCACGAATTACCCGATTTTCACAAAACACGAAAACTCTTGTACCGCGCACATTATAATTATATGCCCATTACCGACAAGAAAATTCTTCATCCTTCATTTCCATATTTATCCAAAATAGATAAACGAGATTGCTATGACACTTGCGTCATTTTGGATTCGTTATTTTCGGACTTGCGGTCAAGGGAGGTAGTACGGTACGAAATTTTCTGTACTTTACGATATTATTTTATTCGTGAATGATACTGGTATGAAGTTCGATCAATATTTTTCGTATAACGTACAAATTTCCGGATCAGTACGAAAACACGTACAATACGCTAGGCTACATTTTCGAGCCATATCAACTACCAATGTCCAAAAATGCCTTATTTGTAAAGTCTGAAACTCAATTCAGAATGAAAATATATTCAGATTGGTCTTTTAGGGGCAAAACGTTATTTAAATGAAATATTCATTCGTACGGGAAAATGGCTCTATATTTCGATTCTGAGTTTTTAACTTGAATAATAGATTCTAATCCGAAATTTATCCGAAGTTTTACTTGAACATTCGATTTTTAAAAACGCCTTGTCAGGGGATTTTTTGCCTTCGATGCCCATCATGACGCCGTGAATTGGCCTCAAACTTCTATTTTTGCCCCCGAAACCATTTCTGTTCTGAATACGCCACTGGTCCGCGATATTCAGCTGGCAATAATGGAAAGAAGAATTCTACAGCTTATTTAAATTTTATTTTGCACTTATATATTTAATACCTACGTAGAAACAAAAACAGCCGTCCACGCAAATTAAGCAGAAGAATTACACGACCAATTATACCCGGGCTTTTCGATGTAAGATGACTTCAAGTTAAGTATTTACATTGTGCGCAAACAATACATGACTAGAACATCACGCAGGCTCCCTCCCTGTCTTGGAGAACAAAAACGCAAAAGCAGACAAATGAAGGGTTTTGCGGGGAAACGATTTACCAATAATAAACGCACTACCCAGTCATAAAATTATTTTGCCCATGCATGTTATTGCGAAGTATGAATTACTGATAAATCTCACTGCCGATTTTTGTGAAACAAAATAAAATTTCTGATTGAATAGGCTACTTCACATGCAATATTAGCGATGTTTTGGCTGTGTCCAATTTTTCCATAGGCTGTACTATCAACATTTTCAACACAAACCGCATCTTTTAGTGTACAAACGGAATAAATCAAAGTTGTGAAAGTTCCAAGTTACGTTGTGTATGTGTTTTTATGTTTGTTTTATTTTACCATCGCAATGTATAGCGGTGCGTAAAACGCAGGGCTTCAAAATAAAAATGAAAAACGAGAATATCGATGCTTTCTTATGAACTCTAAATTGAACAAGTAACTAAACTAATAACTAGCTAAATAGACGAAGTGAAGTCAATATCAACATGATTCAAGCTTGCCTATAATTACGAAAATAACAATGAGGGACATGCCCAACGATTGCAACCTTTATTTCCGGTGTGAGTTGTTTCATAGATTTACCAATGTATCTGATACTTATTCGCGGCAGCAAACGGACTGTTCGACTGATGCGTTCAATAAACCAAGCATTTGTGTATAGCATTTAGCCTACACAAAGACGACCGACAATTATGATCAACTCAGCCAATCCGATTAACAATTCGGCGCGATCAAGTATATAAATATATTTCTCAATCCCAGAAACATAACCTACATTCCCTGAAACCGTCCGAAATGTCGGAAAACGGATGTAGTTTGATAAAAAATAAAACAATTACGCCTATACTTTAGCTTCGCGAAAATACGCCCTTTTTCCCTCCAAGATTTATTGTTTAAATGTAGATTATGACGTAGGTACACGAGCAATATATATAACTGATTTTAAATTTTAGCGAAAAATAGAATGAAGATAGATGGGCTATAATTTGCTTTAACCAAGCATAAAACCAGAGTAACTGAATGCCGAAATAACTGAAGCACGTTTTCAGCAGCTGTGAAAACTGACGGAAGAAGGGGAAGGTTGGGAAGGGTGGAGAATCTCGAATTGACTCGAAAGTCGGGGGGAGGAGTTGCTCTGATATGATCCAATATGTTATCCAAAATCTTCACTCGAGAAAATTTGTATATGCCCTATAATAAATGACAGTGATCAGAAAGCTGTTTAGCCTAAAGTAACTAGACTTGTGTGGAAGTTATATTACTCAGACACCGTATGGTCATTTCACCGTAACACTTTCGTTTATATTTAAACGAGTAAATATTGCTACTACTACTTTTTTTCAATGCGTGCTAGGTTTCGTATCTCCAAAAAAATTTTAAAGCCCAAATTGGTGGTCAGAAATTTCACTGATTCTTAAATACACCCAGTTCAGGGCGTTACAGAACTTTTTTGCAGTCGTTTCATACTTAAATCTTTTCCTCAATTCTCGTTTGTTTTAACTTGTCGGTCCAATAACTTGCCTCGAAAAAACTTTAATATACAGAAATAGATACAATGGTAGCTAGGTCCGTGCTCGTTTTGTTTTGAGGTTTCTTTCAAATTTTGAGAATTTCCCACGTCTTAGGACACACAGATTTCCATCTTCGTCCAGTTTCGTTGGCTTTAGAACCCGTTTACGTCGCCGCACAACACTGAATTGAGCTTAATTTTTGTAACTTATTCGTGCCATATTTTATTCACCAACACAAATTTTCAATATCGCATTGAGAACATCACTAACAATAAATAAAAATAAATAAAATAAAACTACCTGCTAATGTATTCAATCTCATTATCTTACATTATTTCGTAAAACGTGTTTTGACCTACCTACCCGCTGTCACAGTCGGGGGTTGATATTGCTCTGATGATGACTTTTGATGCCACCGCAACATGTTGTTTTAACTTTCGATATACCAATGGTGGCGTAACCAGCACACAAAATATTAAAAGGGAAAAAGTCCCTTCCAGAAATTTGACACATCATGCACGCCGAAGATCGTTAAATACTTAAAATTAAATATTGAAAACCAGGGCAAAATTTTTCGAGGGCAAATTATAACGCCACAATGGGAGCGGCAAGCTAAAAAATTTATTGCCATATTGCATTATTGCATATAACACCAAAACACTTCTAAAATTCAGGACCTAAAACTGACTAAATAAGCGTAAAAATCACTTTCTAGCTCCCGTTAACGGCTTCCCATTATCCCAGGGTCCGCCCATTGTCGTTAAAGAATTCATTGTTTCGTAGATATCATCATTTGAGGCCGACTTTAGGTCACGTTGGGAGGTGTTTGGAGGTTTTTCTAAAGGTAGATCTCTCAGTGACGCCATTTCAGCGTATATACCGTCATCATTTGCAACGCTTCTTGAGGGAATTCGTGATCTTGAACTTGCTTTTGTTGAAAACTGTGGACTGAGGAGATAATCGAGCAATATGTTTGAGCAATCAGCTGATTTTTTGACTAAAATCTCAGATCTTATTTCATTTTCCACGAATTCCCTTGACATTCGATTGAAATGGATTCTTTTCAAAAACAGAGGCAATATGCTGGACCTTTGAACCTCGTCATGCTTGATCCATTTCAGCATCCCATTCCATTTGTCTTGTTCCGATTCAAACATGTGTTCATGGGATTGGAAATATATCAAAATTTCATGCCCTGTTAAATTTTTGAAGCCGTCAGTATCAAAGAATACATCTAACATAGCCATATTTATATTACAACATGTGCTTGAACTAGAATGTAAGATAGTGTTTGTGAAACAAGGTAAGCCCAATTTAATAAAAAAAAATCATGGTAGACAATGCAGGCTCTCTTTTTTATAATTACAACCATCTTTATTTTTATATTGATTTGTCGATACATATATATATACTTTCAATTGTGTATCTCGAGCCTTGAAAAGGGTGTGTGGGGGGGGGGAGATTTGGTCATAATTTTTAAAATTTTCGTGATCAAATTATGACGACATAATTTCCGCCATGCAAAATATTTCAATATTTCACGGAAAATAACTTTTTTTATTGCATATCACATTCAGACAGCTGTAGAAGCGCGTTGGATGTGGGAACGTTTTTGAAAAGCTGGCCTTCAGGGCCCAAAACCGGCTAGATAAGCCTAACTATCACTGCGGAAACGTTTCCGATATCTTAAGTTTTGAAGCATTTAAAATACCATTCTGCGATTTATTGGGTCGGCGAGGGGGCCCTGCGGATCACTCTGAGCTATAGACTCTAGTCATCAGAGTTCACGAGCTTGATTTACCATAGCTCGAGCCCTAATTTATTAACTTATCATGAACAACATGTTTCCTTGGCGAAAAAAGTTAGTCATCGTAAGAGTTTTTCAAAATATTGCTTAATTCTTATTGATAGTGGAATTCTTATTCGTGGAATAAGCTAATACGCCAGTCGTTCTCGTATAACGCTTTTTATATGTCCATTGCGTTTGTCTCATGACCCAAAGCTCTATGCGCATCCTCATTTATCAACATTGCCTTGGGCAGATTCCACTCACTGCACTTTACCAGGGTGTTTCAGTTCTTTATGGGATCTTTTCCGCTTAGAATGCAGTTGCTATCAATTCCTATTGTAGTAGTTCTTTGGTATTTGAGTGGTCGTTACTTGGCCGTTTTAGTCACTGCTTTCGGCCTTGCCGAGGGGGAAATTCTATAAAACTAAAACCAAAATCAAAACAAGTCAGTCTAAGATCACCAATAATCCCATTGCTGGAATGTTTGTATGAAAACTTGCTTTCAATTTGAGGAATACTAATGGGACTGTATTTATTTTGGTCAGACAAATTTCTAATTTCTTTTAGGTTCGAACAATTGAAATGATTTTTATCGCATCCCGGTTTTTGTACCACACGAATCTCGGCTTCGCTCTATGTTTACATAATTTGCCCATGTAATAGCTCCTAAATACGGGGATTACATTCACGTTTTAGAAATATTAAGACTATCGACTTATCTAGGCATAAATAACGTTAAACCAAAGATTGCAATGACTCTTTAACGTTGATCATTTTTGGCATCCGAATGGGGAATGATATAAATTGGTACGCTATATAAGCTACAAACTGCTATTTACTAACTGTACTTGACTAGCAGGACTAATACGCTTGCTGGTTTATTCTGATTTATTGTCTTTTGATATCTCTCGACCAATTCTTAAAGTTCATTTCGTTAAGAATGACTAACAGAAGATACTCGGTACTTTTTGAGTCGCTAATTATGTACCAACTGTATTTACAAGGCCTTCTGTATTTTATTGCAATAAGAATAAAGATATTCAACTGTTAATATTTAACTTGATATAACACGCGCACAGTAATTAGCGATTAAATTGCGACTGAGGTTTGTGTACGTTATGACGTAACATTCTTGAGGCTTTAGTCGGCTTTTTTATCTTTGAATTATGATTGTACTGATTTAAGTATCAACATCGACGATATGTTTTTCCTCGTACACGGAGTAATCAATATCTGCAGTCTCAAGGTATTCCAGGCCGAGTAAGGGCAAAGGGTGAATGAATGACAGTTTATATTTGAAAGAAACTCCATTGCGAATTCTTTTTGTGTGGTTTCCAACAGTTTTGATAAAATTGCGAAGTCTAAAACTCTACGAGAACAGAACGATTTTTCCTTTTCCGGCGCTTTACGAATCGTAGGCATATTTATTGAACTAAAATTTTGTCTTGTTTTGCAAAATGTTTTGAGCGGGTTCGGCGCGTACTTTTAAGTTACTCGCAATTTTCGAAAACTGTTAAATAATTATCGCAAAATCGCAGATGAGAGTCCAGCCTCCAAATATGATTGCTATTTCAAAAAGTCCCCCCACATCTTGAAACGAGTATAGCATTGAGTTCGCCAGTAAGAATGTGACGAAAGTAGAGATTTTGTAACGTACTCGTCGCTTCCTTTCTTCTGGTGTATTACCTCATATTTGCATTGGAAAACATATGGTCCAGCGGATATGTCCGAAATTAACATCTCTCAGTTAATGTTTATCATGCACAGTGACGAAGTCAGTCTATTACATATGGATTTCAGTGGCGTCCATTCGTAAGAGGTTTTCTCTTTTGCCTCTTCTTGAATATCTATTGCTTAGTCTTTGTTACCACATTCAGAAATATAAAATATGTTTAAGCTATTGTATACTGACTTCCGTTCCACAATACTTGTCAGTCCCTAACTCTCTTGCACCACCTTGTACTGTTGACAATGGCCGGAGTTGTTTTCCTCACGACCATGTGTAAATTGGTATTTTACACAGATTTCTGACAAACGAACACGATTTGGCGGATCAAAGTTGTCTGCGTTTCCCGGGATCTCCATATCGAGTTTGAGTCTGGTTATTTTGTTATGTGCCTCGTGTCGAGTCAGTGATTAAAACTTATTACTTGGCTGTCGCTTGTCTCAGGTTATGAGCATCTCTAACTTTTATACTATGTCAGTTCGACAAAGAATCTTTTTAAATTTCCGTTAGTTACGTTCGCTAAACTAATCTTTAACAAGTGTATACTTTTTCGAAAGAAATTTGAAGCAGTTATGTTAAGATTGCAATTTTACAATATAAAATATGAATTCTTGATAAGAAATATTAATCGAATGCTCGTAAAAACACAAACAAATTCATTGAATTAGGTTATTAGATAAAACATAATATATATTGACAATGCTTTTCTAGGATTGGCACATTCAATATTATCAACTTTTTAAGTTGTGCTTATTGATTCTGGCAGGAAATCAGAACACTAAATCTTTTATAAAATATTTCATATACTGTACAAAGTCGCAGTACAGA
Source organism: Styela plicata (assembly GCA_963675895.2). NCBI lineage: Eukaryota > Metazoa > Chordata > Ascidiacea > Stolidobranchia > Styelidae > Styela > Styela plicata. Next base: position 6,959,189 of record OZ023153.1, on the reverse strand, counting down.
AAATTATAGATGAAGACGAAGTCTTTTACTGTACAGTGGCACTTCAGTACTTGAATATTCTATGTGCCGACTTCACTACACCGTAAGATTTCGCAGAGAATCTTCATAAATTGCAATAACAAGAAGAATTGCCCAGCCGAGCAGCAGTCCGACGTTTTGTAGTACAAATTGCAGTAAAGGTTCGTCGTTTTAGATTCAATCATTTCGTGGAGCTGAAACAAGAAAAAGGTTTATGAGTATGGTGGATTTAATTTTAATAAATGAAGCCCACATCGGCACTAATTAGCAGCATATTTTGTATATAAGTAGGGTAATGAGGATAACATGAAGACTCAAGATTAGAAATTGTTCATCTAAATGAAATGGCGTTTTATTTTAAATTCGCCCTATACAAGGTTAAAGCAGAGCCCAAATTGGAACCAATTGATAACTACCTAAAAATGCTAGCATCTACTCTTTATGTGGAAGCTTCTTTAGGAGAATTGAATCAATATGAAAGACAGTGCTGGCGTGGGCTTTATATTTGCCACAACTAAGGCTGGGCAAAATCGACTCATTTGGAATTCGAATCTGGTTCGAACAATTTTTCCGAAGCTGATCGAATCATCAAATTCATATAAACATCAAATTTGCCAATTTTAATAATAACGGTTTATCTCCATTATGAAAATCAAGGAATTATAATTACGAATTAGTAATATATATAGATATATAGTATAAACAGACTTGAAGGAAATGTGTTTTCAATTCAAACTCCATGTTTCGTATTTTAACGAGATAATGCAATCGATTTTGGTCAAATTTGACCAAAATCGATTACATTTTGTTGTTATAAATGAAAATTCCACTTTATGGAGCAAATTTTTGTTGCTCTGAAGGATTCGCGATTTATTCGAATGATTTCAGGCTTTGGATCGATTAGATTCACCGAATCAAATTGTCCAGCCCAATCCACAACGTATTACTTGCGTTTCGTGAGAGATTTCGGGTAAACGAGAAAGTGAAATTTGGTTTTATGACCGCATTTAGCACATACCGGTACTTGTATCAATTTATATTAAAGTTAGGGCATCTAAATCTATGCCACTGATAATATTTTCGATACGGTAACTCGGAGTTACATGGCCAAATCGAAATATATTCAATAAATTGAATTCTAGTAAACGTTACCACACAATAGGCATGGACTAGGGCTGGGACAATTAGATTCGAGGATTCGAATCGATTCGAAGCACGAGTTATTTGAATTAATCGTGAATCGTTCGTAGGAACATAAACTCGCTAAATAAACTAGAATTGTCATTTTTAACGACAAAATGCGAGTTTGATCAAAATCGTTTATATTTTGTCGTTGAAACAATGAAGACAAGTTGTAATTGTAGAAATGTGATATTTGGTATTTACCTGGAATTTATGATTCGATCCAATTCGAAAAATTATTCGAATCAGATTCGAATTCTAAATGATTTGGTTCTGCCCAGCTCTAGCATGGACATCTAACGCTGAAATTTTTATGCCTCGTTTTTGAAAAGTTATGTACAATGCAAAATCAGGCCTACATATATGTCATATATATATATATATATATATATAACTTACCACGTCAACAAGACAAATGTATAGGAACATTCCTGCAATTGCAGCCATAATCCATTTTCGTGCTTCCGGATTTGATGCAATGCCAAGCCCAATGTATAAACCGACGAATGCCATACACGCGGCCGCAAAATTTGCTCCGAGGGCTTTCCATTTTGATAATCCGTTTCTGAGATAAATTGCGAAGTCACCTGAATAAATGGAATAAAATTTTGGCATTTTGGTCAATTAAACCATATTTCTATGTGTTTGTTTCTTTTCCTTACTCATCTTCCCGTAACAGATTCAGAAATACCTGGAGGAAGGGGTCGTTATTTAATTAATGCATAATTTGTAATATGACCAGGGCTGGACAAATTCGAATCATTTGGAATTCGAATATTATGTTAGAATCGGACCGAATCTTTGATTTCATAAAAATGACAAATATCTCATTTTGTACTATTATTGTGTCCATTATGATAACCAGTAAATTCAAAGTTACAAATTACAAATATTAGCATAAACTGACTTAAAAGCGTTGTATTTTCAATTACGCTCCAGTTCAAGAGCCACAATTTTTATTTTAACGACAAAATACAGTCAATATTGGTCGAATTTTGCATTTTGTCGTTAAAAATAAAAAATTCCACTTTATTTAGCATGTTTTTGTTTAGATGACAGATTCACGATTGATTCGATTAATTTGCACCTCGAATCGATTCGAATCAACTAATCGAATTGCCCAGCCCTAAATACGACACAACGAGGAAATTTGAATGGTACTTTTACTGCATACCGAGGAATATATCTCTAGAATCAGGCAAGATTTGATTTTTCATCGACGTAATAAATTTTCAAGGTTCAAGCGTTTACCTAAATCTTGGATTAATAAAAAGATATGCTAATATGGTAGGGGAATTTACTAGTGATGAATCCCTGAATTAATTTAGTTTGCTTTTCTCGAGAAAATAAAAAAAAATCAAATTCTATTTTATTTTCAAAATAGAGACAAAGAAACTTACCGAATTCATGTGGTAATTCGTGACAAAATATCGCAATCGAAGTTCCGACTCCTGTTGTCCAACTACTACTGAATGCAACACCTATTGCTATTCCATCACCAAAATTGTGTAAAATATCTCCTATGAGCACCATCATTGATATTGCCGTTAAATCTGAAATATTGAAGTGATGTTATTATTCTAAACTAATATTAACAATACTAAGAAAGCATTTTCATTGAAATTCGCTCAACGCTAGGTGGCAGGAAGCAGCACTCACAGCACACCAGCTAACGACTACTTCAGTGGCGAAGGGATAGTATTAAATAAAGAACCGGCAACTGCGCTCTGAATGGAAAATGCCCCAGAAAAAATTGAAGCACTGTAAGAAAGCGCAGTGAGTAGTATCTGTTCTGGGCGAAAACGGAACTATCTACCATTTCTTTGTTTACTTTTAGTCGCCTTTTACCACGACATGCGAGAAATACGCTATAGACCATTCTGTCCGCATCTGCGCACACATAGGCTATTCCTACGTAGCGCCATAGGCGGCATAGAGAAAAAGAGATAGAAGTTTTTTCCTCGCCCAGGGAAGATTCCACTCTCAGCACTTTTATTAAAGTGTTTTATTCATTTTGGTGATGGTTCCAAGGTGCTGAAATTACAGTTTATAGTAAGTATTTGCCATAATAGCTGGTCGTTAGGTGATGCCTTTCAGGCGCTCCTCCCGGCATTGCATAGAACGAATTTCGATGGAAAAAAAATATAAAATTAATTTCTAATGTGTGATAGGATTCATTGTTACTGCCAGTTTTACTTATTTAGTATGATAAATTTGTGAACTTGCTTGGTGAATGAGAAATACCGATGGAATACCATCTGTGTGTAAAGGTGCTGTGTGAGTGATTATTTTAAAACAAAATGGCCAATTACTCAAGACTTTCTTAAATTTTATATATATTGCTTTAATATTTCAATATAATATTTACAATATCAACCTAGCTCACAGTAACATTACCGAAGCAGTGGAGGTGAATATTAAAAATAAATGTGAATATAATCTTGCGATTTTTCTGCAACGCTTATCTTAAATATAGGCGGTTGGCTTTCATGCAGTAAAAAATGCAGTAGTTCATTTTTAATTTGACCATTAATTTCATTTTAAATTTAATTTGCCAAGCATGAATCACAGATGAATCCATCAGTGACTCACGCGTGCAGAAGATATTTCTGACCGAGTGATTGCTTGGGAGGTATTTCTAGTGCTATTATCCTATCAAGTTGATGTATTGGTAACGGCAATAATTTCTAATTTCGTCTCTACTCGCTAAAAGTCAAGGAGACTTAGTTTCACATTTAAACAAAAACAAAAACAATAAGGTTCTGTGAGTCATTAAGTTTCGTGGTAATGTTTTATGAGTCAAATAATTCCTAGCCCGGAGTCATCTCAATACCGCAGACTCCTATCAATGTTTGCACCAGAAAATTTCTTTTAAACATTAAGTATTGTGTGTTAAATTAATGAATAACACGTACCTTTCCGCCTTAACGTAAAATATTGCTTTTATTTTATTTAATAAACAAATAACTTTTGTTTGATATACTTTGAAAGTCTTTGGCTTTTATTATTCTGCTTAATATCCACGACAATGTAGCATTGAAAAAACTCGAGTAAATCAAGATTTCTACTGCAGTAAATTCTTTAAAGCAAATCCAGGTAGTAGTGTTATATGAATTACACTTTCGATCGAATTTTTAAAACGAATTGATTTTGAATTACCATATATCATGCATTATATTAAGATGCAATAAACTTAATGTTACATTTTTTTATTTTATATTAACATAATTGAATTGAAATATTCTAGATATTCTTACCTCCGATAACTTTTTGGCTTTCCATTTCTTCTTTTTCTTTATTCTGAAAATTTCGGGAATGTTTCATTATCGTTTTATCTATTGCGCTATTTCAAATATATTATTATCTAAGCTGGTTCTCGTCAAATAATTTGTGATTTTGATCAGATCGAAATGTGGGGGAATTGAATCAACCTTCCCCCACTGGACTTTCCCCCCTCATAGTCCAGTTTGTACGATATTCTAAATTCCCTATATAGATAGAGCAATGTTCCTGAATTTTTGGTTTACCCATATTTTGCAGCAAAATCATGATTGATGTCAAATTTTACAATATAAAATTTGGCATATATCATGATTTCACTGCAGAATGGGTACATTTAAAAATGATTGAAAATAGAAATTAATTTTAGTCAGAGCATTCATGTAAGGACGACCAGAAAGAATCTGCCCACACCCAGGCAGAAAGTAATCGCCCGAACATGTTGCATTAGGTATGAGCCACTGATAATGCATAACAGTATCGTAAGTAACCTGTGACTCATGTTCTACAAAATTATTTTTTTCACAGGGAACTGAGAATGGGGTTTGAAGGCGTTATTGCCTCGTGTTTCGTTTAACCTGGCCCAGCGATAAAAAAGTCAGTAAAGTATTTCTGGAGTCTTTTGTTAATTTGATTCTATATTACGCGGGTTCGCATCGATTCGATCCCAAATTTTGAACTATGCATCCCCTGTATCGCGGACAATAAATTGTAATAGCTCTAATGAAACTTTTAGATAGGAAAGTCATTATTTTCCAGTGGTTAAAAAAAATTGTTTTCAAGGAGGCGCTCTAACATTGCTTTGAGCAAACTCTAATAGATTTCCCACAAGCATTTGTAATTTACTGATAAATTGTGCTACTAAGACGCGGCTTATCTGACAAATAAAATCCAACGTAAAACCAACGAGTCACGATTTCTTGAGTATGGAAAACCGATACTTTGTTGCAAGAATAGTTAGATATACGATATATAATTAAAAACACCAGATTAGACCGGTCTGCTGTATTGCTATAATTAGATTGGACACTTCTAATTTCTTTTATGAACACTACATTCTCACACCCGCTTGCTCAAGATAAACGCCCATATTGGAACAAAATTGCAATAAAATCGCCGTTTTTTAACAGTAATTTTACTCGGAGGTATTGATATAACAATCGATTCTTTGACCAGCTATGGAGTGTTGATGGAACGCACCGCCGTATATCAACTTTTCCACAGAGACATATGCAATAAAGTTATTTGAAGTGCTCGCTGTGGGAGAGAAGGGATTTCAAATATTACACCAAAATACCTCAATGCTTTTTTCGTTTTTATCATCCAAATCAGTGACGTTTTCAGAACCTGCTGCCGGTATGCTAGTAGTAGTGTGACTAGTGCTCCTAGCATTTCCGTTTTCCACAGTGTGATCGTGATCTCCACCGTGGTCGTGCACATGAAGAGTAAAGTTAGTCTGAAAAAAGAAAGTTTTTTTAGAATATTAATAGTAATATCAGGGATGTTTGCTCAACTTGGTTTCGCGGATGGGTCCACGGAATATACGATTGAGAATTGAATTTTGTTAAACATGCGTCACAGACGGACAGTGACGCATACTAAACAAAATGTGAAGACCGAACGTATTTCCTGGGTGTCGTAAAAAGCGACTAAAAGGAAACAAAGATGTGGTTAGGGCTGGGCGAAACCGAATCACTTTGAATTCGAATCTGATTCGAATAAATTTTTCGAATCACCAATTCTTTGCGATTTTCACTATTATACCTTGTCCCCATTGCAAAAAATGAACTTTATAGTTTGTAGTGTATTTTCAATTTTCATATTTTAAAGACGAAATATAATCGATTTTGGTCAAATTTGACGAAAATCGATGGCATTTGGTCGTTAAAAATGAAAATCCTAGTTCACTTCAATTTTTTGCTCCTATGAACGATTCACGGCTTATTCGAATAAATTGTGCTTCGAATCACCGAATCGAATTGCCCAGCACTGGATGTGGTAGTTAGTTTTACCAGTGCCCAGAGAAGATATCCTTCACCGCTTTTTATTATAAAGGTTGAATTCTGTTTAGCATGTTTTCAGCTCAGGAAGCAGTTGCTGGCACTACATCTTGTAGTAGTACTTTGACAGGAATTAATTGGCCGATGATTGGTTCTTTTTAGTCGCTTCTTTCGGCCTTGCCTAGAGCACATCTTCAAGAATTTTATATTAATAATATAAAATTAGTAGAATATGAATCAAATCCTATCTACTGATATCCACTTGGATCACGTATGCGCTACGAAATACCACCCACGCTCATTTCACTCCCACCACGACTCATTTGATCACTCTGAGTAAAGTCCCGTACTTACAGCTATTTATGGGCGAAGAGTGTTGCTTGAAAGATTGAACATGTTCGATGTCGTTGAAAAAAAACATGAACTTCCTGGTGCGACCGGGAATACCCAAGTTATTTCTCACTTGGTTTAACAGTGGGCAGGGAATTAACCAGCCGAACTTGTCGAGACTCGAACCCGAGTGTTTCAATCCGGCATGATAACCACTAATTTGCTGAAGTGGGAGACTTACATTTCGTTTTGCGTTTATCAACCTGACTGTATTTTCAAATAAATAAAACAAGTAAATTCCGCCAACAACTGTCAGTAATCTCCACAAATAAGTTCTATCTTCATCCTCAGAATGTACTTCACCCGGACCATGCTCATGAAGTCCCACAGCCTGAAGAAAATAATATGGCATTTATGAACGTGAATCGAGAGAAATAACGAGTGGATATTGGGGTTTGACTCCATGGATGATTGGTATTATTTTGACTGTGAATTGTACATGTGTAACGTATACAAGTTTTTTTTAATTCTGCATTACGATTGTTTTTGCCATTTTAACCACGAAGTAATTTAGGCTGAAGGCGCTCGTAAGGGGTATATTTATATATTACTTTACATTATATTACATTAGCATTCTTATATTTGACCAGGTTGTCTTGACCAATAGTCACCGGGCACTCTATTTCCGGAGACAGTAATAAGATTCTTCGTTTTCAGAACATCATGCCGATGTTTCAAATTCAAGGACTTTTCTCAATGGTACTAATATTTTCCTATTCCCCTTCTTACCCTGTCAACAATTAAATTTTCCAAAGCATAAGCCGTAGACGGACCGAGCCCAAGCGGCGCGACCCCTGAGACCCATACTTAACAAAACATGCATTAACACAGTATCTGAACTGAGCTGAAGCAATTCACATACCTCTGGTATAATGTGCAAAAGAGCATCTCCGGACATCGTGCCAACACCAAGTGCGATGAAAAATTGCATTGTCATTCTATAAGTTGCTGTACCGATTGCCGGAAACACCAGAAGACCAAGGAACGCCAAACAACTTATTATCAATACTGAAGCTGTACCGTATCCATATTCTAAAATGATTATAGGGAATGCGTAATGTTAGATTTTAAACGTTGATCACAAACATCTTTTTTAACTATCAAAACTTGTTTATTAAACATGTTTGTTAGCAGCCATAAACTGTAAGAAAGGTACAGCAAATTTACTAGTCATTTGCAGTAATTGCATATTTTCAACATTGAAATAAACGCCTTGTTGAAGAGATTTATGCCAATTATGGCCTGTTGATGAACCGCACCTTACCGGTGCGTTCCATCAACATCCCATATTTGGCGAAAAAGTCAATTTTGACTTTTTTCAATACCGTCAAGTAAAATTACTGTCATATACCAGTGATTTTGTTGCATTTTTTCACAGTGTATAAAGCCTAATGTTTAGATCTTTGAAAGACATTGCAGAATTTGCACTGGAAGCTATAAAAGAATTTCTGAAAGGTGGGATTTCAGGAACCAAGATTGGTTGGATAAGTGTAATAACTATTGGTTGGTATATTTGTGACCGTTCATCGATTCTTCGATTTTCAGGTACGGCGCGTATGCAATACATAAACATTTTATTTATTCATGTTAAGCTTTATCAAGCGTCCGCGCAGAGCAATTATGACGCATCAATTCATTTTATTCTTTTCACAGCCACTCGAGTGGATCTCTATTAAAACAAATATCATCAAAGCAGTATATGTGTTGAACGTTTGAATGTCGAACCATTCTTTTTAACTTTCACTTTTTACAAAATTTAATACAACTTACTCTTTGCGTCAGTATAATTGGGGTCAGTCAATGATGATGTTGCTTTAGCGACGCACACTTCTGATACAATCTGTTGAATGAGAGCAGGAGACAAATACGTCATTTGAGTTTCATTTATACCACGTGATTTCTCGATGTTGTATATTGCAAATAATTCCTCTGCCGTATAACACTGAAATATAAAAATAATTTCTATGTTAAGCTTGATTCGATTATGCAATTTTAAAAAAAGAGAAGTTTTTCAAGGTAAAAGGTAATTGTAGAAAAATAAATATCTGTTTTTGTGACTTCTTTACGTTAATATTTTCGTGTTGATAACTTATAACCGACGAGTCGCGGTCCATCTGTGGCTCATTCTTGGCTAAATAGCTCACAAATCACTTTACAGATGAAAAAACATTGTAGTTTGTATCAAATTGGGATCCGAATTTGTTTTCAAGGTCGTCATAAAAATTAGCAAACAATATCATAAATCATTAATTTTGAAGAATTATTTATTATCTTTTTGCTTCTTTGTTTTTAACTTCCCGTTTGTTCATAACATCAGGAAATAAACGCATACACTGAATAATTTTCTATTGATAAAAGGTCTAAAATGTTTTGCGCAGCATCGACGCCTATTTTCATTTTACACAATATTTTCATTTTGAACCGAGGGGAATTGTGATGTAACATTTAACGAGACAACGACTGTTATGTCACGATATAACGAGCAAGATGTACCGATGTGAGCCAAAAACTATATATCGTTATCGCGCACAAAGCACGCTTCTCGTATCACACACATTTTTGGACTGTTTCCCACTTTTTCATATCCGAAAACTATTTGTCATTTTGCGCCCAGCGCGTTTAATGACGTAAATATTTCATTATTAAGACAGAAATTTTTTTGATTAAGTCGAGTACCATGAGTTCATAAATTTTTCCAAAATGTATTATGCTAATTTTTTCTGTTGCTTTTTCACATGTTTACAGTAGATATTTGAATATCTTACGAATAGTCAAAAAATAAATTCAAATACACAAAAATAATGTAAGCGGAAGTCTGTGAGACGCCTGAACCTTTTCAATCTATAAATAAAGTCGATTATTTTTATCGCGTGAACTTGTCCGCTCAGAGTTGTCCTCATTAAGAATATGTTTTTAAATTCAAAACAAGTTTTGTTAAGTATGAGGTATTGGTGAATCATGCCGCTAAGATTTCATCCGGTTTACTGGCTGCGGAAGGGGGAGTGAAGAGTCCTCCAAGCCAAAATAACTCAAGCCCAAATTTTGCTCAATAACATAGCCTACGTATTTTGTGCCAAAATTGCGTATTCTACCAAGACAAAGTGTAAAAAGAGCACTGTACAGTTGATTTACCGTTCATTTGCAATAAAAGTAAATTTTCAAAGCTTTAAACTGTCTTGAACAGCGAGACTGCTTTGTTGATGAATTTTGTGCTAAATATAGACAACAATTGTGGAAATATCAATTTTATAGTTTTACTAAAATCAACGGCTAGAACTTAACTAAAAGAAAGGCGAATGAACTGCAATTTTGTCGGCTGGGGGGGGGGGGGGATTCGTGGAATGGTGAGTTCTTTCAAGACTTTTTACTTTGTCAAGTTTGGGTTGGATCACAGTCGGACCACTCTTCGACGGCGCGCCTCATCTGTAATTCTCTTGGCTTGGTAAATGATATTTAACAATTTTTCCGCCGAAAGTTAAGCCAAGCGCGACCAAGCGCAAATTCAAAAAAAAAAAAACAGAATTAAGTACTACATTGTAACAAAAATGTTATTTGGACAGGTGCGGTTACATCAAATGAGACAAGCAAACCGTATATATAAGGACACGGCACGGCTCATTTCGTGTGTGCACTTTTCAATTTTTGCACATACGTTGAAGATTTCACTGCATTTCAAAAGGTGGCGAATATTGAGCGAATGCCTACACTGTAACGAAAGTACAGTAAATTTACTGGTCATTTGCAGTAATTGCATATTTCCAAAGTTAAAAAACACGATGTTGATAGGCTTTATGCCAATCATGGGCTGTTGATCGACCGCACCTTCGCGTGAGTTCCATCAACACCCCATATTTGGCCAAAAAAGTCAATTTTGAAATGTTTTCAATACCACCAAGTAAAATTACTATCAAAGACCAGTAGTTTTGTTGCATTTTTTTGTTACAATGTGTTCTAAAGAATATCACTTAAGCAATGTTGGGAGCAGCATTTAGCTACACTATAATAAAAATGCAACAAAATCACTGGTCTTTGACATTAATTTGTAGTATGATATGTGGTTGTGGTTGAGTGGTATGTGCTCCAGGCCATTATAAAAACCACTATTTCTCTGCTTTCCTCAAGTCAACTTTAACAACCCGCAAGAATGTTAAAGCCAGCACCTGCAGGGCAGGACTTGAAACAATCAAACTGCATAGCTTAAAACCCACAGGCGAGGAGCAAACAAGAAATAATGTGAATAATTTTCTCCATGTAAGCAGGAAACAGGATAAAACTGTGGTTAAATGTAAAATAGGGAAGTATCGATATGTATCGGTAGCGGTGAGTTTCGGCTTGAAAATGGCCGATACCGCAAATATTCCACACGATTTACTAGATATCCATAAGACACCTGGTTTGATTGGCTCGTGGTTACAGCAATGAGCTAATTTTTTCAATGAAACCTCTTTTTCATTTAAGAGAAAAATATGTAGGCTTTTCGGATTCTGAGCTACATTCAATTATTTACGAGCAAGAGGAAATATAAAAAGCTATGTAAATTACCATATGGGCCTATTTATGCGAAAATTACAACTGTAAAGTACCACATGTTTTAATCGTGTCAGATACCTACAACTGAATGAAAAAATGATTCTGCCAAACATAAGGCATTGTCATCTAAATATAAGTATTAGTTATAAGTCTTTGGGTGCAAGATACAAGTCTTGACCAAAAGGAATCTATGTCTTTTTCCAGACCTAACGACATTCGTATTAATATGTAGGCATCGGTATTGAAATCGGTAAACCTAAGATTTAGTACTCGCCATCTTACTCACAACTTTGTCGAAGAAAAAGTCTGGATATTTCGGTAAGCGGCAAATTATTGAATCGATAAGTTGGGCAATTATGGACCGTTGATGGAACGCACCGCTTAGGTGCGTTCCATCAACAGTCCATACTTGGCAAAAATATCATCAACAAAGCGGTTTGAGTTTTAGAAATGTACAATTACTGCAAATGGCCAATGAATTCACTGCAATTTTATCACAGTGTATATATCAGAAACTACTTTCGTTATTTCATGATAGCGTTCGTTGGGTTTATTTTTATGACGTGTTTATTACTTGAAGCTGTTCATGTTTGTTAATTAAAATCCAATCGAAACAAGACCGAATATAGGCCGAATAAAAAAATTAGCTACTTAAAATTGTAGCACCAGAAACTACTCGAAAAAATCCTATGTAAAACTGAACCGGTATAATAAAGCGAAGTGAGTTGTATGTGAACTGGGCGCTGGTGAATTCATCATCCATATCTTGCTACTCTTTTATTTGCCTCGTACGACACGCAAGAAATATGTTCTGAAGGGCTAGTCTACAGTCGTGGCCTGTGGTTTCCGACATTACAGTTTCGTGCGAGCAAACTCATTATAAAATATTCTCATTTCAAATTTGACACTTTACAATATTACAAGGAAAGATGCCGTTTCATATACGAAGTCCAAAAAACGTTCCAAATAAGAAAATATAAAAGCAAATTTCGGACTTTTTGGACTAGAAAAACCGCAGTTAATTAATCATTTTAATATCATGAAGGACAAATCTGACAAATAACGCATACCGGGAATCTACATCAAAATAGCAGAATCAAGACTAATGTTAGCATTGAAATCCTTATGAGTTACGAATTGCAAACAGGTTTTTTTTGTTGTAAAAAAGTATTAAACAAGTTGAATAGGATATCAAACATACCCAAACACCAGCGCGTTAGGATTGAAGTATAGAAGTGCATCCGCCCGAATAGTCAGTGTACAAAAGTTTTTGTGATGTTCGCGCTAAACTGACAATGTAGTTGTCATCAAAAGGTTCTTTTTTGTTAAGCATGGACCACAGATGGACCGCGCCTTTAGCAGCGCGGTTCATCTGCAGCCCATGCTTTTGCTGCAGTCAGATTTTGACTTGTGAAGAGTCGAAGGCATGGGTCATGCATGACGCCTATCGTATAAAGTTTGCGTCGTGTCGTGCAAAGAACGTGTTTAGACAAAAGTGACGCATGGTTCACTTTGTTTAGAGAATTTCGACTTTGACGTAAATCATTATTCAAGTAAAAATAAAACGTAAGAAAATCCAGTGAAAAAAATCCGGGTTTTCAAATTGGATTGTGTAGAATTAGGAATTGCCTTACCTATTTCATGCGTGTCTTACTTGGCGGGAATGGCAGATGTCTATACATCGCCCAACGCAGTAACCACTAACGGTAATTTATTTGCGCGGTTCAATGGATTTTTCCCACATAAATGGCGGTAGTTGGTGTCTTTTTAAGCGCAAAACCCGACCATTGGGAATTCGAATATAATCTAATCATGAATTTCACATAGATTTACGTTTTAACGATTTTGCAATTCCTCCCCATAATCAAAATCGACAAATCCCTAGTTTTACTAAATTACTAATATTTATACAAACAAATATTTGCAACCAATTTCCATTATTTCGCACTACATCTTTCAGAGCACAAATAAATTTCCCAACAATTTTATCCTTGGCTGGAAATACTATATAAGTTATATTTATAAGTTTTATTTCTATATATGATCGATACCAGTCAGCTTCAAACCGCCAAGCTTGAGTCACCGATAGAACGCGCCTCGACGGCGCGATTTATCGGTGACTCATACTTGAAAAAACATGTTTCTATAAATTTTTTCCAATCGAGACAAGATTGATCAAAATAATTTGAGTATAGATGAACTCACAGCGTTATCAACATGATCGTGATCCTCTTCTTCACCTGTCTCTCTCTTCCTTCTTTTATGATTGTGACCAGCATGACTATCTTCTGCTACTTCTATTTTCCCGCCAATTTTCAATTGTTCAAGCAAATTTTGAAATCCTATAAAAAGTATAAAGTACGATCATAAAAACCCCATTTATTTCTGTTTCTGAAGAATATTTCAGATACATCATTCGAATTCAATCTACATTTCTTAATTTTGTTTCATTATAAATGTTTTTTTTGGGGGTTCGATAGGTTCCTCACTTACATTTAAACTTGTATATCAGCATGTGTGGTAGTTTTGCCCCTAGGCCACATTCGATCATTGTGCAATATTTCTAATTATTAGTATCGTATTTTTAGTTCATAGTTCATCGAAACAAAACATAAATTTTTTGAATTCACGTTTCATAATACTTTATATCAACTTTATTTCTTATTATATTCCTTTTCTTCTTTGCAATAATTTAAGAATTGAAAATTCGGAGTATCTTCATTGGACCAGGTGTAAAATCATTAACGATCAACTTGATGAGATTTATCAGTTGTACAGCCAACTGTAAAGTGACTTGTTGTCGGGTTCACTAGGCGACTAAACGATAAACACTAGAAGTACAGGAGAGTTAAGCAATCGCAATCAAAAGGAAAATTGATTTCATGAAAATGTAACCGCTGGGCATAGCGAAGTGTAAAATTGATGAAAGTGAATTTAAATTGAATTTATATTACTTTCAACACTCCAATAAATTCATTAAACTAATATGCAATAACGGCGTAAATTTAGCAAAAAAGTATTTTTCAGTGTGTACAAAAATCTCTAAAATTGGTTTAGTTGGTATTAATATATGTATGGCTTTGTACTGTGCTCAAATTTGACGTTAATGAACTTAATTTGCTTATTGTTGGAAAATAATGACCTTCCGGCTTCACTTCTTCCAGATTTACTGGTCGTCAGACTCACCGTGACCCAGACCTGCCCCAATCAAAAAGAAATCGTCAAAACGTATTTTGTAAAGCCTTTGTCACTGATGGATCGCGTCGATGAGACGCGGTCCATCTGTGGCACATGCGTGACAAAATGAAATTTCTGATCAATGAGGCTTTCAACCTGCGAAGCCAACGTATCAACGAGCAGATCACCAACAACTAATTATACTCTATACCTTCAAGTGTTACAATTCCATCTTTAGAATCCCCAATTTCCATCAATTCTTTCACAAAATAATCAGGCTCTGGGAGTTCACATTTACAATTGATAATGGATAATAAAACACCGGTCATTAATTCGGATTCTTCTATTTCATCCATTTTAATACACTCGTCATGAAACGGTGATGTGTTTTCCACGCACTAAAAGCAAAAATATGAATCATGAACAATAATTATTGAAATATGTTGTGAAAAAGTGCACAGAATTTGTTGATCGTTTCTCTTCGCACTTTACCTCAACTATATCGAGTAGGAAATGTATGCCAAAAATGATTCACAGTTGGTCCGCGCCTCGGCAGCACGTTCTATCAGTGGACCATGGTTAAGCAACTTCTGCTAAGCGTACATGTTGTATGTGTGGCACAAAAATGCTGCAATTTCATTTTTCTATTTTGAGGGGAGGGGGTGAGGGCGTTCCTAATTATTTGCAACACGCATACGGAGCAGTTTGCGTGTATCAATTTGTGGCCCAGCTACCAGTAAAATGCCTTTCTGAAGAGAGAGCGTGCTCAGGGGTGTGGCGTTCAACCATCGGCCCTCCCAACAGTACGATGCGTTTGAACTGACTGAAAGCGCAACCCGATAGATCTTCTATTCCGTAATGGCCCAAGTAAAAACATGAAAAACGCGTTATGCCACGTTTAGGAAAAAATAAATGAGTTTCTACAAAAAGGATACCAATCCACCACAGCACAGGTTAAAAAAACTCTAGAGAACATAGAATATAAAAATTTGAACATTACCCGAATTGCTTCTTCGCATGAATGATCACTGATTTCGGATATAATTCTCGAAAATTGATTTTCGCATATTTCTTCCGCAGGAACTAATGCTGCTTTTGCTTCTGTATAACTGATCAATTCTAAAACGAAGTGTAACTTTGTTAACTTAACCACTACAACGAGTTAAATATTGGAGTAACAACAATTAACTTTACCTACTAATACCACTTATGCGAATGCATAAATATAGCAATTGAAAAATTTCAGGCAGTTTTTGATTAAATTTCATTTTTCGTGATTTTGTGCCAAATATTTCATATTCGCCAAAAAGTTTACTGGGTTTTATCAAAATGATGTGTGAATAATTATTTTGGCTAAGTATGATCAGCGCCTGATAAGCGTGTTCTATCAACGACATGTACACAAAAAAACTTTCGTATTATGTGGGAATTGACAATAAGGACAATTTACAAGGAAAATAAACTGATATACGAGACTTGTATTATAATATTTTGGATCATCCCATGTATTTAGCATATTGTGCGAATTGAGAAAAAACCTAACAAGGAAGTGGTAGCTTGTTTTAACACATCATAGGACGCACAATTAACATTGTATATGTTTATATATTCAATTAGATACCCTATTGTAAGTTGTATTTTGTTAAGCATGAGTCATAGATGGATCGCACCGTTGAGAAACCTACTCAGCAAATCATACCGGGAGGTAGTTTATGAAATTTATGTCACACAGGGCTCCGGTCATGGATTTTCTTTTATGTGGCCCCTTGTGTATTCATATGTTTCTTGTAAACCCAGAGTGAACTTCAGGGTAAATGCATGAACATGCAAACGTTTTACCTTTTTGATTTAAGCACGTTTCATTGTTCTCAGATTTCAGATAGTAGACGAGAATGAAAGCTACTTTTTCAAAGTGATGTTTGTCCAAACGCGAATCTTCAATATCAGCCGCTGTACGAAGATGTTCCACTGTGATGCACTGTAATTCAAACAACAAGGTTGAATTCGTATTATGGCTAGGCTAAGTAGATTACATCAAAAATAAATTGCTAAAATTAGGTAATATTTCAAGAATCTTACATCTTTGCATATATCTTTCTTTTTCTCATCTCCATGTTCACAATGAATACTTTCCCTCAGTTTTCTCAAAAAATTTGAAAGTGCTTCATTGTTCATTACAGTAGTGCTTAACTCTGTCAATAACTTTGTAAAGCTTGCTTTTTGATGATCATGATGCTCGTGATCGTCTCCGTGTTCATGTTCATCCTCATGATCATGACCATCATGGTCATCTTCATCGCCGTGATCTTCATGATCATGGCCATCTTCATCACCGTGATCATGTTCACCATGATCGTGTTCATCTTCATCGCCGTGATCATGTTCACCATGATCGTGGTCATCTTCATCGCCGTGGCCATCGTCTTCATGATGATCGCTATGATCATGATCCTCTTCATCACTGTGATCGTGGTCATCTTCATCGCCGTGGCCATCGTCTTCATGATGATCGCTATGATCATGATCCTCTTCATCGCCCTGATCATCATGATCATGGTCATCTTCATCACCGTGATCAGCATGATCATGGTCATCTTCATCGCCATGATTGTCACTATGATCATGGTCATCTTCATCACCGTGATCATCATGATCATGGTCATCTTCATCAACGTGGTCTTCATCACCATGATGGTCACTATGATCATGGTCATCTTCATCAGCGTGATCATCATGATCATGGTCATCTTCATCAGCGTGGTCATCATCGCCATGATGGTCCCTAGGATCATGGTCATCTTCATCGCCGTGATCATGGTTATCTTCATCACCGTGATCATCATGATCGTGGTCATCTTCATCAACGTGGTCACCATCACCATGATGGTCACTATGATCATGGTCATCTTCATCGCCGTGATCATCATGATCATGGTCATCTTCATCACCGTGGTCAACATCACCATGATGGTCACTATGATCATGGTCATCTTCATCACCGTGAGCAGCATGATCGTGGTCATCTTCGTCACCGTGGTCATCATCACCATGATGGTCACTATGATCATGGTCATCTTCATCGCCGTGATCATCATGATCAGGGTCATCTTCATCACCGTGGTCAACATCACCATGATGGTCACTATGATCATGGTCATCTTCATCACCGTGAGCATCGTGATCGTGGTCATCTTCGTCACCGTGGTCATCATCACCATGATGGTCACTATGATCATGGTCATCTTCATCGCCGCGATCATCATGATCGTGATCCTCTTCATCACCATGATGATCGCTATGTTCATGGCCATCTTTATGACTCTGATCATCTTCAGCTGCACCATGATCTTGATGCTCGTGATCGTCTCCGTGTCCATGTTCATCCTCATGATTATGACCATCATGACCATCTTCATCGCTGTGAGTATCATGATCATGGCCATCTTCCACACCGTGGTCATCGTGGCCATCTACATCATCTTGATCACCCCCACCTTTTTGGTTAACGTTGGCTTCCACATCGTCGTGACTGTGATTGTGACTATGATCATGTCCATGGTTGTGTTCATCTGCATCTTCTTGGGAATTTCCGCTTGGTATCAAATTTCCACTAGAGTCCTGATTATTGGCAGAAGAAATAACAGTACAGTTAACAGCATGAAGTAAAAATGCTATCAAGAAACAGCTGAAGCATCTGGTTCTTCTTGAAATCAGCATTTTGCTTTAAAAAAGAATTAAATAAAAAACTGTGTCAGAATCTGAAAAATAGAACTTGGAAAGGTGAAAATATGATAAAATTAAAGAAATAATATGGAAAAAGAAACCCCGAGCCGGAAAAGTAGTATTCGATTTCATTTTTATTTTGTTCTGCTGTTCCGAGTTGGCGAAGGAAAACGTAAACGGTGGTGCTGACATGAACTACCATGCGCCGCGGAGTTGTCCAGCAATCTTTTTGTATTTAACCATCTCTTACGGGATCCGACACTGCGATCACGACAATTAGAGGTGAGTAGCTCGAAAAGTATTGATAACGCCTTTACCGATTGAATTAATCGGTCACTAAATGGCCTTCATGAAATTCGCATCCTCTGATCCCGCACAGACAAACATCTGGTGTACATACACGCCGAAACGTATTCCCAAGTTTCTGTTTACAATCAATTTAAACGCACAAGATTATGGTGTCAAGCGTAATAAATGACACGGAATTATGTTTTGATTTCATTTGTGACTAACGCATTTCATGATCGCAGAAAAATTTCGACGCAAGCGCAGTTCTTTATAAATTTATAAAACTCAATTTATAAATTTCTCAATTTATAAAACTCCAACCTTTATTAATTCGTTCGTTAGACTGTCTCTCGAAAAAATAAACGCCGAAACACGTTTTGTGAAATTTAGGCTACTGATCCTGGCATCTTCCTACCTAGGAAGTCATTTGAAACTTGGGTTTCTGCTGCCAACTAAAAAAAAATTACGTAAAAATAGAAATAAACAAATTTCGGTCAAACCGCATGTTCACATCCATAAGGCATTTCAATATTTTCAGCTGGACTATTATTAGCTGGACTATCTCTCGAATATATATATATGTATCTCTTTTTTCAACTTCTCAAAAAGTCAGTTCCGAACGATTATCAATTCCGTAGAGTATTGAGAAACGTACTCTCAACTCACAATCGCGGTTCACCATTCTAACTATCGTCTTCTTTTTAAAAAATTGACGAAAAACGTTTTGTCAAATATAGGCTACCGATAGATCGCGCCGGCGAGGCGCGATCCATCTGTAGCCTATATTTGACAAAAAGATTTTTTTTATTCATAACTAAATATTATGCTACGCCCATAGTGAACTATAATATAAAAGTTTGAACTTGCTGATGGTCCACATAGACGAGCTTAGGTAAAAAGGAAGCCTGGAGACGGGCCTGAATGAAAACAGGCATACCTAAAATAAACGACTGCAGAAAATGCATCAAAAATGTGTGCCAAGCATAGATAGTTTCGCATGAACGCCTGCCATCAGCATTAATTATTTCACTTGTTTTGATTGTTCTGTCCTTAATTTGTTCCGAAATATTGACTATATGCTACCCACTAAACAAACTGAAGCCCAGAGATTCTGATTTTTAGTAACTTTTAAATATTTCAGATAATTTTAAAGTTGAATGGGTCAATGCCAAAACCTGGTTCATCAGAGGTTTTTCCACACAAACTAGAGTATGGAATTCCTACATCTTCCTACCCAGAAAGGCCTTTATAACTTGGCTTTCTGCTGCAAACGTACGTAAAAAAGTTAAAAATAAAGTTGCTATGTAAAAGTAGAAATAAACAAGCTTTGACCAGACTGCAAATTCACATCTATAAGGCATTTCAATCTTTTCATCATTACCTAAATAATAAAAGTAAAAGATAAAATCGAGCCAGCTTGCTTGTCTTTCATCCTATATATCTGCTTTTTCAATTTCTCAAGAAAAACTGACACTGACTTCTCCTATAGACAAGTTTGCCTTGTGCAGCTTCAACAGATCGAACTTAATATTATATCCTGAAATCGTTTTTCTTGGTTCAAGATATATCATACCATTTTTCAGGATGAGTAAATACACTGAAAATTGGGCCGTTTGAACATCGATGACGCATTCTGACGCAAACATTAAGCGCACGATTTGGACATGTTTTGTCAGTTTGAAATAGTAATTCAAGTATAAAAATAACCGCATATGTCTCACTAGCAAAGATAAAATGACGTCATTAAAACTATGACCAATCTGGAATTTCAATTTACGACGCATGGGTCACAGACGGACCGCGCCTCGGTGGCGCGATCCATCAGTGGCCCATACGTGATAGTCTTTTTAAGTATATAGTCAGCGCCTATTTCGCATAACGAAAAATTCAAATACCTTTTAAATACGGTAAGTGACTACATCCTGTACAACTTCGCCATCTGGTCAAATATTGTCCAAATATCAACATATTTTCAACAACTCTAACCCTGTTTAAGCGACTGCAAGGTACAGAGCCTTTGCCCATGGTGATCCACTCAAATACATGTCGCACACCAAAATCGCATTAAAATGAAGATTGCGTATAACACAACTGACAACTGTTTAACTGTTTATTGATCCGTTACCGAGACAAAAGTATTTTGAGATGATTATGTTTGATGGGTTCCAGACAACTATGTAATCTAAGACTGGGAAGAATAGAAACAAAATTAGACGCATAGTTTGTCATTTGTGATCAGATACTTTTATATTACTGATATGTCAGGGCAAAACCAAATTATTTAAAATTTAAATCTAATTCGGATAATTCTTCGAATCGAAGTGCTAATTTGGCCTAATTAACGAATGCCCGTCCTTGCCTTCATTATCTGCTCAATCATCCAAATATTGAAATCGATAGGTTGGATTGAGTTGCACTGCATTTTGCGATTTTTTGTTCCTACTCAAACAAAAAAATAAAACTGAATTAACCAACAGCTCTAACTGCAATATAAGAAGACCAACGCTATAACGGTATTCACGCTTCTCCGCCAACCAAAAACTGAACAGATTACAATTATAAATGACCTTTTATGTGCTACCGGCGTACATCTGACTTAAACTTTCTGAGACTTTGGCCAACACAATACACGATAGCTGGTACGGTATTCTGGGAAGTAAACAAACGCTTGAAATAAGATATAGAACGAGATAAAATAGTAAGGTAATATGGAATGCTTCCACCTGATGTTTTTCTTTTTCAAAACTTCCATTCTGGCTCACGGCTTGCGATGTAATTTCTACGCCCTCGGCGTATTATTACGTCACATTACGACGACCAATGTTTTTAGGACTTTCTCGCCCTCCATTTTTTTTATACCAAAAGTATTCCGAAGTAATTTGATGAAACTGAATATCTTATTAAGTCAGAAAATAACTGTCAAAACATATCCCCCCAATTAGGAGCCAATCATGGCTATCGTCCGTCGATATGCGGTCCACCTGTGGCTCATCCTTGACAAAACAATAAATATCTGATTGAGAACAGCTTTCCTGTTCTGTTAAATTTTGTTTGTCAGTACTAATTTCAAGACATTTTAACATAAACCCAATAGTTTTTTTGTCAAGTACGTGCCACTGATGGATCGCGTTCATAAGACGCGTGTGGCAGTGGCTCATACTCGACAAAATAAAATTTCTGATAGCATTTAACTATCCCTCCATTCCAACCTTATGTTGCTAATACTTGTCTGAATTGCAAGATAATGAGTTGTGTTAACACTAATTGTCGCTGATTCTTACTATTTAGTACATCTGCATTACTTAATTACCTATTAATAAAAAGAGAACAAATTTAGCCTTCGGCCCATTGATACGTGACTATTAATATTATCGAAAACTTCTGGCTGATGCAATATGGTAAATTTAACAGAAATTTGTTTAAAGTAAACTGTAAAAAGTTTGAAGACGTCTAATTTGGTTTCTGTTTTCCAAAATGATTTCGAATTTGAATATTTTTAGGTAATTTGAATTTAAATTTTTTGGGACATAGTTTTATAATGACTGAAAAATATTGCATCCAACGATTTTTAACATTGCAATAACACATGAACTCAGATCGATTTTAATGGTTTTTTAAACGCTTTTAAAAATCTGAAATTCATCAATTACTGGCATTACTTGGGATGGACAATATAAATGAAATAAAAATGTATCAAGATCAACTCAAATGTATAAAGGAAGATACTTTGTTGAGTATGAGCCACTGATGGATCGCGCCTCCTAGGCGCGGTCTATCTGTGGCTCATACTTAACAAAATGTTACATAGTAACATAGCTATTTCATGAATGATGTTTTACATACACCGTCACTACACAAGAACAGACATCAGCGGTAATTAGGTACAAGACCCGAAAGATTCTTGCGCAGACCACAGCAAATAATTTGGCTACCGATCAATAGAACACTTCATCTTAAAGTTTTTACAATCAATTTGAAAAAAATGACCAAGCCTACTTGAAACTATGTGTCACGCACGCACGTTTTCATATATATTGATCCAATGACCAATTGCGGGAGTTCAAACTAAAATCAAAGGCTATGTGTCATAATGTTATCGTGATTTTAAGGAC
The DNA here is from genome assembly GCA_963675895.2 of Styela plicata. NCBI lineage: Eukaryota > Metazoa > Chordata > Ascidiacea > Stolidobranchia > Styelidae > Styela > Styela plicata. The sequence continues at coordinate 6,936,490 of OZ023153.1, read as the reverse complement.
AAATTCGTAGAACTGACGGAAATAAGAATTGGGCCTTTTAAAGATTAAATAGTTTCGATAGAACTTATTTTTTGTAGATAGAAAAAAATAACAGGCATTTCCGTGGGCGTAGGGTCAAGTCTTCAAAAATAAAAATCCATCCGCAAGATGACAAACCTTTAAAAAAAATTTGCGTATAGAACTTTATCACCTCCCCGATATTGACGAAAATGTTTTTATTTAATAACAGATATCATCAAGTTTCAAAAACCTCTTTGCACCATTTTGATTTCTTTGGGAAACAAATTCGTAAAGTATACAATAGAACCCAAAATAGCTACATTAGCTACGAAACTAAAAAATATATAAATTAGATCTCATATCATTTTTTCCAACTGTCCTACATATTCAAATATTGACGCACAGTTATGACATTTAATCAAAAAAAAACTGTCACTCGACAAATGGTCTTTTACCATAATGTTTAGATTTTGATGAACACAATACATGTATCTTTTAAAATTGTACACGTATCGTACCGTAGCCGCGCCGTCTTATAATTCCTTTCAACTCAAATACATTTTAAAAAATCGACGCCCATTTATGATATTCATTCAAAAAATCTGGATTCTGATAAAAACTATATTCTGATAAACACAATACATCTTCCTTTCAAAATGATACACGTGTCGAACGGTGGTGTGTTGAAACTGCTCTCGGACATTCTTGAGAAAACAAAATTCTTGGTGAAAAAAATGGCAAAAATTTGATGAAAACCGAATCAGAAATTTTATTTTGCCAAGCATGAGACACAGATGGACCGCGCCTCGGCGGCGCGATTCATCTGTGACTTAAGCTTGACAAAAACAAATGTGGACAAAATTTTTTGACAGGGAGAATGCTAACTAACAATAAATAGATTTGTTTGTGCTTGTTATTCGCAATACAAAAACTCCCCGGAGCCTATTTCATATATCAGTGAGTCATTCTAAGGAAGGACTAATGCCAGCAGCGGTCACTTGGACTCTGAAAGTTATTGTCATGAAAAGGACGCTAGTATTTTTGCTGGAGAAAAAAACTCAATCCAAATATATACACGCTTAAACGTTTGAATCTATGTTACATACATACTTGCATTATAAAATTCAACATATATCATGATTTCGCTGCAAAATCATACAATTTAGAGATATTCGAAAACGAAATTAATTTTAATCAAAATGTTTGTGCCTATTTAAATATATGAATAAATACATCTGGTTGTGAAAAATTTGAAAAAAAGGTTGATATTTAATCAAAATAAAACAATAAAGTACAGATTACAAGTAATAATGCATGTATAATAATAAAAAAAAACTATCTAATTTGTTAAGAAGGAATATAAAAAATATTTTTTTATCGGATTTTGACACCAAAAAATAACTTGATTATAGCATCAGATGTCGCTCAAAAGAGGACTTACCAGGCAGCGTTTATTTCTATCAATAACGAATTGTTTGAATCTTTTTGTTTTTCTTGGCCCGTTAAAAGTATTATTTATAAACTTAATTACTTATTGTGAACACGTTCTTGAGGATAGGTTTCGATAATATGATTTGATATTTATTACATTACATAATTGACTGATCGTCAAAGGCAATTATAAGTATTGAAGTACTTTCAACGGAAAGCAGAATTTCAAACGAGAAATAATTGCTTTGTCTACAATTGGATTTAGATCTGTGAAACTAAAATCAATCTCACGAAAAATAAAAACGTTTAATGATGTCAATCAAATCACCTTGCATTGCATACACAAAATTCAAATGATGTTCGTGTAAAAGAGAATAAATTGGGCTTTAAAATTCGAAAATATTACTTCGAAGTATACGTCACTAATAATATGTATGTCAGGGGCGAAACTCTACTTAGGCTATAATGTCCAACCAACTGCGAGTTCACACAAAATAGAGGCTTTTCCAATCGGAAAAAATCACCCTCCATCTGCGAAATATGTTTAACATAATCAGTATATGGACACCACTTTGTGTCAATATTGAATAGGATGAATGAATTCCCTGAAAAATCGTTTGTATATTTTCTTTTGTAAATCTAATCTTGAATAGAAATTACAGCAATTAACAGTCCTCAGTTATTCAGATTTGGCAGCAGTAGCAAAAGAATTATAATACATCTTGTGGGCGCAGTAAATCCTCCCAAAAACATAAATGTCATACGACAGAAATTTACTCAATTTAGACAATTCAAACTCCAACAAGAATTCAAGTATATTAAAGAATAATTGTGCCATTTAGAGTGTGCTTTCTATGGAAATAATAATTAATAATTTTTTTATTTTGAAACAAATTTTCTGCTTTAATTTCTTCATTGATTTGGAAAATTTGTGATGCAAACCAAACTAAACTAGGTAAAGTAAAACGACCTCACCATAAAACTAGATAAAGTATTAGCAGTTTATCTGGTTTCACTATCACAACTAGGCAGTACCTTAAGAACCAGTTAAATGTCGTTTGCATTTAAGGTATTTTTAATAGATTTGAAGGTTAAAATCTTGAAATACTTTTTATTTAAAAGTTTTTTCAATAATGAAAATATAATTAATCTAGGTATTTGAACAAGGTATATAATTGGAAATAGTTGAATTTATCTATTTAGTAAATTGTAAAAGATGAAGTAGGTAAATCAAAAGTGAATGAAACTCGGTAAAAATATTTTGGAAAAAAATTAGGTATACCAGGTAAACTTGGTACTTTTAACTACAAATCCCAACAATATTCTTAGCCGGACATACCAGAACCGGTACCAGGACTCGCCTGCTGATCATGTTAAGAAAAATTGAATATCAGTACTTTCACTGAAGACTGCTTAAAATATCTCGAAGGTTTTCAAAAGATTTACCCAGACTGAAGTCCTCTCATCATTGAATAACTATCGAAAAATATTCAATTTATGTTGCGGATCTCGGATTTGTTATATGAAAACTGCAGCTAATTTTATTTTTTTTTTGTAGGAGGAGAATTAAAGGCACACTACCAATACACAAAAGTTACACGCGAACTCGATATTCATCTCCTAATAAGTTTGCAATGACCCATGGTCTATAATTTTATAACAATGAACAAAATTCGTTATGCTCAGTTCTGCTTCTTATAATAGGATTAGATATTTTCAATGTGGATAATCTTCTTTAAAATCTTGTAAACTTTACCACAGTTTCTCAGCGGAATTATACACCGTTTAATAATATAACTAACGAACGAAAACATTTAATATACAAGAAAAAACTTGGAATTCAGTGAGGCGTGGAAAGATATTGGCAATTGGTGACTTCACAAAATGTAAAACAAAAATAAGGACTAGTTGGAAATAGTTTTCCGTTTGAGAACGGACGAAAATTAGAATTTCATGAATATTTTCTATCTTTGACAAGCACGAGCCACAGATGTATTAGATGCCCAAACGGCACGACCCACCCTTGTCTCATGATGGAGCAAAACATGTTCGCTCTAAAAATGTATCACAAGGTTATCTTATTAACAGGCACTCCTTATCAGGGGTGGGCAAAACCGAATCATTTGGAATTCGAATCTTATCCGTATATTTTTTCGAATCGAATCGAATCCCTAATTTCATAAAAATAACACATATTACTATTATTATTATTATTGTCTCCATTACGATATTTAAGGGATTTATATTTACGATTTACAAATATTAGCATAAAATAGACAGATAATCAGTGATATATTTTCAATTACGTTCCATTCCAAAAATTTCATTTTTAAAAGTCAAAATACAAACGGTTTGGGTCAAATTTGACCAAAATCGATTGCATTTTGTCGTAAAAAATAAAAAAAAAAACATTTACTCAATGAACAATTCTGACATATTGTAATTCTCAGTTACTCGAATAACACTTTTGCTTGGTTGTACCATTCAAAATCCTCTCTTTCGATGCTTGACGGCCAATTTTCAGCAGATTGTTGGGTAAAACTATCTCAAGTTAATTTCACTGATAATATATATAAATAAAAAAAAATTGATAAGGGGCTGGGTCTGCATCACATCAAGAGATTTATTCCCTTTTAAGTGATAGTTGACAGTTTGCTGTTGAAATCGTCATTTTTGGATAAAAAATGCTGTTACACTGAACTTTTTTTTAAATCTACTCTTGCACGTTTGAGCCACTATTAATGAATTGGTCGATAATGCGTGTCTCATTCATTACCCAAGCTTGAAAAAAATTGTATTTTTGACTTCTCTGGAGTAGACCTCAGTAGTTTTGACATATATCCAAGCAGCTTAATATGAATAAACTATTTTTAGAAAGCTTTTTTTCGGTTGAAAATAAAGATTTGCTTAAATATTAAAAATATATAATCTAACGCAAAACTTATAAATACATCTTGTAAAAAACATCAAGCGAATCAGAAAATAAACTCGCAATTGCATACTACGTCAACTCGAGACTAAAAAGAGGTCCTGGATAGGGCTGGGCTAAACCGAATCATTCGAATTTGATTCGAATAATTTTTTCGATGTAAAAAACAAATATCCCGTTTTTACAATTACACCTTGTCTTCATTGTAAAAATCAAGAAATTTATACTTTATTCAATTCACACTCCATGTCTAAAAGCATCAATTTTCATATTTCTACGACAAAATATAATCGATTTTGGTCAAATTTGACCAAAATCGATTGCATTTTGTCTTTTAAAAAAATTCTAGTCCATTCAGTAAGTATTTGTTCCTATGAAAAATTCACGATTGATTCGAATATATTGTGCTTCGAATCAATTCGAATCACCGAATCGAATTGCTCAGCCCTAATTCTGAACCGATCATGAAAAATTCGAATTAAGGCGATTCAATCTTCCAAAATAACATCTTCAACAACATAAAGCAAACGTCAAGTGCCTCACAATGAGCCTTTCCAAGAATAAAATATCCTATTCCGAATTCTCCACATACATTCCAAAACCACTGAACAATTTTCTAAGGGTAGATATCTTTCTATTCAAAAAGCAGTCGAGTGATATGAAGTACCTCAAGTAAACTACGCGTTTTTATTTAAAAAAAAAATTATTACCTGCGTGATACTTGGACAAGTATGGGCCACTGATAGATCGCGCTGTTAAGACGCCCTTTCTGGTTGGAAAGGGCAAAGTTGTTCAAGCGTAACGATTTTACATCGCGGTCGTGTGACCTTACAGTTTATATCTGTACTCAGAAATACCCCTTTGTCGTTATTTGCAGCAAATCGGCAACTTTAGCGAAAAGCCACGAAGCGTGTCTATACGGAAAAGAGAGGAATGCTCAGTTGATTTTCTTTTTAAAAAAAAATCGATTCGATCAGTGACGCCTGGGCCCGAGGGGGTGACGTGGAACGAACGGCACGCAAAGTATTTTTCCAGCTACAATATTATCGAATTTACTTGAATTTCCATTTTGACTCGTAAAAATCACTAATAATATTTTACTGTGCATATGGCGTAATAAAAGGCGCTGTACCCAAAAGAACCTCCGAAATTCAAAATGCTTTAATGTAGATAATAACAGCACAGCACAAAAATCGTACCATGAGAATGAAAAATTTTCAAAAATAGGGTTTAGGATCAAGTCACATAATTTTACATCAATGTTTAACCTGAATAGTTGTTTTCCTACCGCGACTTGGCCGCAGGACGCTTATGGGGACTTCCATGCCTTGGTTATTTCTATGTTTTGGTTACAAGCTATTCGAGCTCTAACAGGCACCCTGAAGAGCCTGTCTGCGTAATTCAAAGGTTCTTTTGAATTTGTTTGAGTTTGAATCTTGTTTGAGTTAAAAACAGTTGACCCGCGCCTCGGCAGACTCAGATTTCTTGTTATATGCCACATGCTAATCTATCTGGTGGCTAAAACTCACCAACACTAATATGCATTTGGCTTAAATGTTTCGGACTTCCTAATATTCCTGAAATATCTCGTCGCTGACAAACATGTATCACAAACGAACAGTTGCAAAACAAGCATACCGCTTTTTTTAAGAAAAGCGCACGAAACTTGTGGTTTCGTGTGAAGCGTTGTCAGCTTGCCAGCAGAACCGTGACCGTGAGTTATATAGCCCGTGCAAAAACATGTTTCGTTAAGTATGAGTCACACATGAGACGCGCTGCCAAGGTGCGGTCCATCTGTGACACATCCATAACAAAATAAAATTCCTGATTCGGTTATTACCCAGAAGAATTTAATTTTAGATACAACATTAAAAATTTCAAGTTTCCAGCACAACAATGACTGGACGGAATTTCTCAGTATTTTTTTAATCTGTTGCTTCTCGATCTCTGTTGAACTTAACACCACAATTGTTTTTGAAACGACAAATTTTCTTGCTGAGTTGCTGACGTCTCAAAATTCTTGGAAAAAAAATGTTATTTTACAAAAAAAAAGAAAAATAAATAAATAAAGTCCTCTTTGGGTAAACATTGTCACTGGATTGATTCAAAGTTAACGGATTCGTGGAGTATGTAGGCTTAGCTGAACCTGAATTTTTTTAAAATAATTTACCTCCACGAAGGTTACTGTTAAATGCCGGACAGAACTGAAAATCGCCTTAAATAACCTTCGGAGGTGTCGAATGAATTCAAAAAGGATTTCCACGTATCTCGAAGCATTTGGTTCAACCATGACCTTTCATTATCACATCCGAGAGTCGCGCAAGAGAAATCGATATCATACCAGAAACGACCGCCCGTAAAAAACTTAAAAAGGGATCGGAAAGTAGTCCAAGAAAACGTGAAAAATAACAAATTTTAGACACGAAAAATTAGTGGCCGGGAGCACAGGGCTGGGCAAATAAATTCGGTGATTTGAATTGATTCGAAGCACAAATTTTTCGAATTATTCGTGAATCGAACATAGGAATAAAAACTTGCAAAATTGAATGAAATTTTAATATTTTTTTGCAATAAAATGAGCGAACTAAAATCGATTGTATTTAGACGTTGGAAGTTACCCCAAACCGTTGAGTAATTTTCCTGACATCACCATTCAAATTCCAGACACTTTATCGGTGTTCCCCATGTTCTGTGCATTGTGCAATCTGATCAGACTCAAATGATTATTTTCGCCATGCAAAAATATTCAACAGTATAATAAATGCGATCACGAATAAATATTTTACATAACAACAGACGAGGGGGCGTGGAAAAACGATGTAGTCATCTTTTCTGCGGCACCTGCATTTTTTCAGGTCAAAATCATAATTCATAAACAACCAGACAAAATTGAAATAAAAATTAAAGAGAAATGGAAAAAGAAAACATGGCGCTGCAACGCCACCTAGCAATTTTAGAAAAAAACGTTTTTCTAGGTACGTCAATTTTTCTCGGCGCCATCGGTACGTTTTTAAAGCTTTTAGACAAAACCATCTTCATGGAATAATTTTCTAGCCAAATTTGACGCTGATTATGGCATCATAATTACACCTTTAAAAATTTTCACCGCCCCCACACCTATTGAATTTCTAAATACTCCAATGCAACCGCTACCTCGCCGCCCCCTTACCTCTAAATGTCGGAGATCTTCCGCCGTCGCTGCCTTGGTTATTAAACAATAATAGGCATTAGTTTATCTGTCAGAGAGCGAATTGGAACGTCCCAATATGTATTAGTTTTTTTCCATTTGACTTATATTATTTATAGCTATTTCATTGGTACGTACCATTTATCAGTAAAACAGTTACGTCGGTCTCTGATTTCACCTCCCTGCTTGCGATACAGCAAAACAGCTAGAGAAGCACCGAACGGTACAATTGCAATTGCGTTAATGTCACATAATTTTTAAACTATATGGAATGAATCGTGAAGCTGATACATTTAGCATCTAGCGTCAGTACCAGTACAAAATGAGGAGCGGAAGGCTTCTTCTACCCATTCATTTACTGATTTTCCTATAAATGGACATGGATTAGATAATAGTGCTGATGTATCTTGATGGTCCAGAGAAGGATTTAAGTAGATGCATTTTATGGACATTCAAGACATGCCCAAGTTTTGTAATATATCGAGTGCCATAATACGATTGTTTGACTGATGTACACCAGTGTAATTGGGAGTAAAGGGGGCTTTTAGATATAGGTTTAGGGTTGGAGAAAACCTGGTAAACTAGTTAATTGTCATTGCTTATATTGCCTATAGTAAAGTGATCCCAAATCTAATTTCGGGGGTATAATTTAAAAAATATTTTCACGCGTGAATATTAGACAGATCAGCGATCTTTTAATGTGCGATTATTCAGGGACCCATATTTTACTGGACTTGTTGCAACAAATCTCGTGGGAAAGCGTTTTCGCTTCTGTTTAAAGATAATCACAGATAAAGTTGGGGTTCCTGATCGTAGCATGGTTATTCAACAAGGCAAAGGAAGTCGATTCTTAACTATAATAAAAATTTATCCAACAAATGAATAGTGGATATCTTTATTCCCATAAGGAAGGATATATGTTTGCCATCCAGAAGCAGGATATGGCAACTCAACATCTTGAAAAGAAGAGGATTGACAATTAGGGCTGGGCAAAACCGAATAATTTGGTATTGGAATCTGCTCGGAATAATTTTTTCGAATCGAATCGTTGATTCCATAAAAATAACAAATGTCCCATTTTTACTATTACCATTATATTCGCCATTGTGATGATTAGGAAATATACAGTCAGGAATTACAAATATTAGCATAAACTGACTTAAAAGCCATGTATTTTCATTTTAACGACGAAATACAACCGATTTTGGTCAAATTTGACCATTCGATTGCATTTCGTCGTTAAAAATGAAAGAATGCACTTCCTTTAGCATGTTTTTGTTCCTAACAAATTCCCCAGCCCTATTGGCAATCCCATTTTTGAAAATATTTTTGTGCATACGGCCCGTTTTTACGGAGGTTTTGTCGTGCTATGCAACAAAAACACTACTGATATTAATATGAATTTTCTATTTTTGATCAATGGAAAAAATGAAACATTTCTAATGAAATTTTGTCTTCTTTTTTTTTGTCCCGTGTGCCGAAATCCGAATATAACATCATCAAATATTAGTGGAATATTGTAAATTTTTTTTTCATTTCTTTAGCTGTACATAGATATGGTATCATATCGAATATTTGAATGTTATTTTTCATTATTGTGGCTATAGTTTCATTTTTTATCGTATGTACTATGCGGTTTTTCATTTTCAATACCAGTTGTTTTCCTATGTGTTCCCTAAATTTATTTAGAAATAATAACAAAAAGGGGGTAAAGTAACGCAACGACTTAGCAAAAAAATCGATGAGATGGATCCATTTTAAATATTATTAACAATTACACAAAATTACTTTCTGATTTTCTCTCTTTTCAAAAACAGACTTGGGAAAACTTGTTTTGTCAAAACTTTTAAATTCGACCAAAATTAATTTCGTGTAAAATACGCAGATTGATCACTGATGGATCGCGTCGCAATGAGAGAAGGATGGGATGTTTGTTATTTACGTATGTGATTGGCATGAAATCAGATTTGAATTCCAAGTTTCGCCCATATACGCTTCAATTAAAACAATATTTATGACCTTCAAAAGTTCAACCCTTTGTATATAACTGAGGGAAGGAGGACTATTACGTATGGGCTGGCATTAAGACTATTCGGTGATACCAATTATGTATTTTGTTGAACTTGTGGCAATAAATTTGACTCAATAACGGTGACGTCACAGAGTGCAATGCGGGCGCGAACAAGACTCGATAAATCCCAAACACAGCAGCTTCAACCTGATCGTTTCGCATGCGCTACACCTTGATAGTGTGATCAGTATTTTTCGGGTAATAAAATGTACCGTGTTTAAAGAAGCTTTCCGCTCTAGCTCCACGGAACAAAATAATCAACCGGTCTACTCCATTGGCTTCCAATTCACATCTACTCATTGTGGATGTTCAGAGATGTCACAGTCTGTTTTTATGCAAGATTTTCTTTTTTCACTAGCATCTAATCTATGGGATTCCTTGCCTTTCCACTCCACTCCTTCATAAAATTTTTTTCTTATTTTCCTATTGGGAATTGACTTTGCGTCTGGAGAGAATGGACCAATCCTTCTTTTATCGAATTGAATATTTTATTTCAACTGAACAATCACCTGAATCGTTTGGAAGTCGAATTTGATTCGGATATTTTTTCCAATCGAATCGAATCACTAATTGTATGTAAATAACAAATATCCCATTTCTCCTATTATTTAGTGACGAAACTATAATTTAATTTGGTCAAATTTGACCAAAATCGATTGCATTTCGTCGTTAAAAATGAAAATCCTAGTTCCTTTAACAAGTTTTCGTTTCCAGGAACGATTCACCATTGATTCGAATAAATTGTGCTTCGAATCTATTCGAACCGACGAATCGAATTTCCCACCCCTCGGCATATGGGTTTTTATGGTGTCAAGATTTTTTCAAAACAGCACTTGCCTGGGTCGTCATAAAATATAAGATAATGCTTCAAAAAAATATCTTTTACCATCAGAACGGTGCGTGCTTATCATTTCGTAGACTCATACAAATATTTATATATGCAATTGGTGTAAATGATGCAAACTTCTTTTGTTTGAAATACATATTTAAAATATTCTATGCAATATAATAATAATATTCCAAAACTTAGAAAAGGCAAGTTTACTCTTGAGCAAAAAAGGATTTAGATGATTACAATGAATATGCACCGGTATCGATTCTTTTCTGGAAATTCGTGCCCATTGTTTTGACATTGCAGTTTGAATATCTCGAGTTGTAGTCACGGTAAGTCAGGATCATCAATCCACGCCAATCACTTAACCCAATGTGAAATAACTTGGGTAGCCTCGGTCAAACGGTAAGTTCGTCACTTTTCGATATAACAAACCCTGTTCGTCTACAAAGTGACCGCTGATACAGGGCTTATCCCTGGATGATCCACTCAGGCGACCGCCTATAAAAATAAATAATAATTCATAGGCTCTAACTGTGATTTTAATATTGGGTGGGCACACCCGTATTAGAATAGTCCTGACATATTTCCTGCGTGTCGTAAGAGGCGACTAAAAGGAAGCAAAGAAGTGGTAGATGGTTTTACCAATGTCCAGGGCAGATATCACTCACTGCAATCACTTCCGTTCCGTTTGGGATGTTTTCCGTTTAGAGTGCAGTTGCTGGTACCACATGTTTTAGTAGCTCTCTGCTTTTAAGTGGCCGCTAGTTAGTTCCTCTGAGGCACTGTTTCCGACCTTGCTCAGAGTGAATTTTGATTTAAATATATATATATATAGGAAGATCATAGATAAGGCTGCCCAGTTCGTCATGCCGAAATAGTATGAATAACTATTAAAAACAGACATACGATCCTTTTAAATCCGAATTATTGATTTATGCGATCATGCTAAAAATTACGCCATTAAACGACCAAAGATCCGCAAATAATATGCTGATCATGCAATGCGTTCGCGCTAAAAACCAGTAATCACTGAGGCTTAAGTGATCTGAAGAAATTTTATCGGATTTGACGTGCGACCTATTTTCAAGACGAATGAAAATTAGTTTCTAAAAGAACGAAGGTCGGTTTTGGTTAATATTTCAAGGAAATCAAAATAAGAAATTTGGTTTTGCCATACATGAGCCAATGATAAACCGCGCCTTTTAGGCGCGATTTATCAATGGATCATGCTTTACAAAATAATTTTCACATATGAAGACACCACAAGTTCACGGCAATAACCGCTTAATAAATTTTTCATATTATGTCCTTTGAAAAATTGCTTTATGAGTTCTTTTTCTTAGTGTTCTAATAATTCATTCTTTGCAAGAGCCCAGACTACTTAGGATCTTTTTTGTCATACTAAGGCCGTGAAGACAGTCGGAATATTGGGGACGAAATTCTTTTTTGGAATATCAGGAAGGGCAAAGACGATGAAACAAGTACGGGGTTTGGGATCGTATCGCAACACATTTCCTGCGTATAGTAAGAGGCGACTAAAAGGAAACAACAACGTGGTACATGGTTTTAATTTTACATGGGAAAATACCTATCACTGCAGTCTGCACCCTACTTTAGTGGTTCATTTCGTATAGACTGTTTACGGTTGTCGTTGTTACATTTTGTACTTGGTCTTTTCTTTATAAGTGGACGTTACCTTTGTTTTAGATATTGTCTCTCTTATTGAAGAAAACTATCATCGAAGGCGTGGGTAAATTTCTACCGTACTGCAAGAGTAAAATTGATGCTAGCGCTGACTTTAATAAAGCTGTTTGGGTTCACGATGAATCGAAAAGTTATTTTTGCAAGAAAATATCCAATAATTCTCTGAGTATAATTAACTAATTTGGATATATTTTGGAGCACAAGAAAAAGTTCTCTCGCTTATCGATGCCTCGGTGGCTCTGAAGACGAAGTTAAAAATGTGAAGTTGTTTGTGTGTTTCTGTACACCCATTGTGTGAAATGATCCTTCTAATTTTAGCCTCCACCTTTTACAAAATTGATATTCTGGAATCGATTTTTTAGAGCTAATGGTAAACATGTTTTGTAACAGTATAGATTGGGAGAATGACGTCCAGGCTTCGGAAGTTGAGACCAGAGTCGGCCCCAAACTGGTGATAAGTAGGGCTGGGCAAAACCGAATCATTTAGAATTTGAATCGGATAATTTCTACGAACAAAAAATCTACAATCGAATTTTTCATACTTTTACACAAAATACAAACGATTTTGGTCGGTCAAAATTTGACCAAAATCGACTGCATTTTTTATTAAAAAAAAAAATTGCTTCACTTAACAAGCTTTTGTTCCTAAGAGCGATTCGCTATTGATTCGAATAACTTATGCTCCGAATCGATTCGAATCTCCGAATTAAATTACCCAGCCCTAGTGATAAGACAATTTGAGAAAAGACGCTACGAGCATTATGGGCAAAGTTCGGCTCGGGGAGTTTAGTCATAGGCACCAACACCTGACAAAGTAAAATTTGTACCGCAACAGAAATAAAATAGTATTGCTAAATATATATAATTATATCGAAATTCTCACATTTGTGCAATATCACCCGTATATCGTAGGTATTAACTTTACCAGACATCAACATCTCTAAGGATGCTTTACTTACATTGTTCAACGCATGAAGTTATTACAGATGCGTTTCGTAGTTGAAAAGGTAATTTTTTGACTCTTTCACCACCACGAATCGAACACTGCTTTCAACATCCTTCAGAGAAGCTAATATATTTTAGGTTTATTAAGTGTCAAATTCTCCCGCTAAAACAAAAAATACGCTGGTTTGACTTTTTAAAATGTCCCCATATATTTTAAGAAATGTCAAGTTTCATAACTTTTTGAGAAATATTCGCAATTATAAAATTACATGACGCAAATTTTTGGTCTTTTCTTATTCATAGGCTATACAAGTAAATACGAGTAATAGTAATTATATTACGTACAACATGTCATGCACATTTATGCTCAAACGCACATCATAATATTCAGTGGACCGACAATAATCACCATTATAATGAAAATTTTTGCATTATAATGAGCAATATCCGTTCTCAACGCTCTTTCGACCAAGTCATAATTTTTTGTGCTGTGTTAATATATCCCTGCCAAACTTAGCTTACTAATGTACCGCCTATTGAGGCGCGGTACATCTGTAAGCTATGTTTGGCTCTTTTGTTTTCAATTTGGATTGCAATTTTGTAGGCAAATTCAATGCATAGTTTTAGTGCTTTAGCCTGGGGTCTGGAAGTGGTTTTAATTTTTATGTTTTTACGTGATATTTATGGCGGATTTACAGCGATGTTGTGGGTAAGAAATAAACCAGAGATAATTATAAATTGTAATATGAAAAGCATAGAGGACTTGTTTGCTAATGCTGGTTTGATGAACAATTGTAAATAACCTTGCTGTTTTATAGCTTTATCAGATAAAGTGTTAGGTAATGGTTTTGCAAATATGTAAAGAAGAGAACAGTCTGTGGGTCAATGGGTAATTTGAAGGACTGATTCGAAGACTTTATACGGGCTCAGAAATAGGTAAATATCAAATTGTTCCGTGTGCTGTGGACGTATATTAGAATTATTTTGCGAAAATATTTAGCAAATGGCGTTGTTTCAAGACCCAGCAAGGTGTGAGTTTACAGCAATCAGAAATCTTGGTACAAATTGAATTATGTTAGATAACGAAGCTCTGGAAACTGGCGTTAATATCTGAGAGAATTCATTTATTAGAAGTTTGCATGTATGGTGCGCTGTTTAATAGTGGTAATCAAAGTTTTACGGAATGCAGGTTATAATTTAGTTTAGATATTTCTACAAACATAAATCTGACGGAGATAAGGGTCAACTTTAGTAAGTATATATTTTATAGGTTTTGAAATAATGTTTAGATCTCAAGGTGAAAATAGGTTACAAAGTAATAATTACTTTATGAAAGTTAGTAATAATACTTGTGTTGTTTTATATAACAGCAGTTTATTTTGACATGTTTATATATGCACCCTTAGGGACCGTCTTGGATGCTTCTCTGTTATTCATCACCACCGCTGGTGACGCTCAACTTGTCAGCTTAGTGACATATACTCGATTTATCTTCGTTTTATGTCTGAAATGTCAAGTATAAATCGTGTATACGCTCTTCAAAGGTTTCAAAAAGGGTTTGACATTAAGCACACGAGAGAAGCGGGGTATCTAAAATGTTCATAATGGCCAAGTATCGTCTTGTTAAGTATGGACTGTATATGGATCGCGCTCATTAGACGCGATCCATCTACAGCCTATACTTGACAGAACGTATCCTGAAATTTACCAATGGAACAAATCAATAGCAAGGATATTCCATTAAACCCACTAGTTAAATAAGTAGAAAGCAAATTCGTATCCAAGTTAAAATTGATTTATGTAATAACACAGCGCCCGGATGGCCTTTTAAAACTCGTTTGCGGACTGTTTAGTACATTAAGCACAGTTTAATGACGCGTTATAAAAATCAGAAGTTTTAAAATTTTGATTGCATTTATAAGTTAGTTATTTTTGTTATCAAGTGTTATATTTTTTAAATATTTATATTTATATTCAAATTTATATGAGGTGAAAAAGTGTTTTGACAGAAATTGGTTTGTGAGTGAAAAGGTGGATTTGTAATAAATTGATTGGGTGAGCGTTAAAAGCTAACTTTAGAGCGGTACGTCTAACCTTTGAACCCGCCAAGCCACTTTCTATTTCATTATCACAAGCTTGTGTAACATGCAATAAGTAAACATTGGATTTTTTAATATTGATTGGACGAATAAGCCGATTGTGTGACCGATTTGTGTAGTAGTGTTGGTAATTCTATTTAAAAGTACAGAGTTTACCTAGTATACCTAGATCATCGTGTTACTTTTCAAAGTACTTTTACCTAGTTTTACGGATAATTAATTTACATTTGTTTTCTTTCTGAAGTTCCGCCTAGTTAATTTACTAGGTGAAATGGGTAAATGTACCTAATTTCTAACTAGGTACTTGAAAAAATCAACCTTGTACATGGTTCAAAAAAGTAGGTACCAAGTATGAAAAACTATAGGTAAATAGACAATGCGGCGATTTCAATCTTCAAAGCTATCAAAAATGTCTTAAATGCAGCAAAGCTACGATTGACTAATTTGTTTGTGGTTTTAAATCTATGTACCATCTAGTTATGAAATATGAAACTGCGTTGGCTAGTAAGAATTTACCAAGTTTTCAGGTAAATACGTTTTAATTTATGTAGCCCGAGAGTAAACTAGCTTACCATCACTATTGTTGAGCGGTTTTGAAATGGTCAAGCATTGAATCACCGACTTACGGACAACGCGATCATTCTGTCTTGATGGAATTTTTTTCAGTTATCGATAGGTCCTACCTAGATCATAATGATTTTACCTCCTCCTAATTTTACCTCCTCGGGTAAGTGCCATAGATGAATCGTCCTTTACAGCAAAATCAGGTTCCTTTTTGATTGTATTATTTTACTTTTCAGATGATTCACTTAACAAAACGTTGATTGTAATAAAACACCCCAAGCTGGCGTCTATTTTTCACTTCATCCCAATCATATTTTTTTGGCAAAATATGGGCCACATATGAACCGTGCCTTGGTGGCGCGATCCATCAGTGACCCACGTTTAGCAAAACATTTTTAATCACAATTTTTCTAAATTGGAATAGACGAGAGGCATATAGTTAGCATCATGACGCACGACATGAACATGAATATTGAACAAGGGCGAATATAACATTATATTTGTGAGTCAGAATGTTAACTTTGTTTCATATCTGTGACGTAACAATTTATATAGGAATAAATCCGACTTTGTTTTTTAAGTATGGGTCACTGATGGAACGCGGCGCCGAGGCGCGGTCCATCTGTGTCGCATCCTTAAAAAAATTGAATTCCAATTTGCGAATGCTTCTCAGTTTCGGTATCTATGCCCTGATTGAGAGCGTCATTTATGTCTTCCTTACTTAACCAGCGAGTTTATGTCCTCAAATAAGGGACATGCATAAAACGTGCCATGTCAGTGCCTCGAAGGAGCTATTGCAATTGTTGGTAATACATTTTGTAGTATAGCTCTGTGCTGTATTAACGATCACAAACTGTTAGCTTATGAGCGCTGCTTCCGTCATTTTTTGCAATAATTTTAATAATAAAAATCGTCGATAACGAGGCGTAACCAAATTGTTGGAAGCTCAGGACAATTTTAAAAAATGCACGTCGGGGGAACACAAAAATGTTTTAATACAAAAACGTGAAAAATGAATTTGAAACAGAAAAGGCCTGAAAAAGTTATAACTATACGTTGCTACCAGTGTTGATTCTACGCCGAAGACGCAAAGACTTTCACAAATTAGCATCAAATACTTCTGAAGCATTATTATTATTCATAAATGTCGGTAAAGCGCGATCATATTGTCTGGAAGGTCGATGGTTCGATGCTTGATCGTTTCACCACTAAATATACCCTCCAGTAAGGCCCTTCGCGGGTAGCTGTAAAATAGAACAGATACACAGTCACTACAAAGGTCCATGCCTAACGGCTGGTGGGTTGACAGACAGGCCATAGCCAATAATTCATAAAACACATAAAAAAGTGTATTATTCAAGTCATAAAAATGCAATTGCCACGTCCTTATGTGTTATTAAAGTGAAAGTATGTGAGTAGGTACTCTTGCCCCTATCACAATTACAAATTATAATTTTTCACGCATGAATCGATTCTCATATAGGCGATCCATCTATGACCCATACTTGATAAAAAATGTTTTGTTAAATATTTCCTCCTTGAAATCATATGATGAGATTTGCGTGTTCAGTCATAAAGAATTTAAATAAATTACATAGTTTACGTTTTGCCAATTTGGCACAAACGTACCCAATTTAAATGATTTTTCATTTTTCCACGCAAAATCACGCACAATTTTTCTTTAAAGTTGACTTCTCCAAAAAGTGGCGAAACCCGACTAAATTAGTTCTGGATAAATTTGTTTGCGCGAAACGCGCCTCAAAATAATTTGACTTTTTTCTTTCATCTCAAACTGATGCTAAAAATATCTTTACTCGTAAATTGAGGACAGAAGTCCCGTTCAAATTCATACAAAACAATAAACAAAAAATAAGTATAATTATGTTTTCAAATCTGAAACTTCAATCAATTATGCATGGGCCATATTTTACCAAAAGAATGTTTTGAGAAATATTCTCATTAATCATAATAAAAACAAGTACTCCTGGCGGCTAATTACCTTGAGACATCCAAACATTGAGTAGAGAGAAGATGGCTGAAGTTTTTTTGTTTATGCGTGACGTCGACTTCTATACCCAGTTTAAGCGTGGATCATGTGTTATCAAGCACGGGGCATTATTAGATGGTTTCCTAATTTCAATAATCCTAATCGGAAAAATCGTGTCAAATCGGCTTTTGTTAGGTATGTGTCACTGATGGATCGCGTCGATGAGACGCGGTCCATCTGTGGCTCATGCTTGACAAAACAAAATGTCTATTTGGAATTCTCAAAATATCTCTGTGTTACTTCTGAAACAGACAACTTTAAAACGGATGCGGGATTCGCGTGATGACGTCCTCATTATCGATGACTTGTTTTTATGACGTAATGTAATCTTCTGAAAGGATGTTTTCTCTAAAATTAACATTTTTAAAATCAATAGTCCTACAATGCCTAGATGTTTTAATTAAAAACTTTATTTTGATGTTATACAGCAGCCATAAATGGTCAGTGCTAAGGAGGCGTGATCAACCAGTGGCCCATGCTTGGCAAAGTAAAATGGATATATTTATTGTGTCTGTGATCAAGTACCTTATTTTGACTTTTCCTCTTTTGTAATGTGTAAATTGTATTTTTTTTTCTTCGAATTTTATATCATTCACTTCTTTAAATCAATATAATGGATAGACTGTGGAGAAAAAAATAATATTATGAATTAGCATTCAGACAAAAAGTTCCAGGTGGGAAAGAATATTTTAGAATTTTTAAAAAGAGTCGACCTGAATATCCGGAGTTTTAGTTGTGCCAGAAGTTAAGTTTTTATTTTAATTATTTTTTTATTGAAATTCACTCTGAACAAGGCCGGAAGAAGTACCTGAAAGAAACCAACTAACGGCCACTCAAATATGGGCGAGCTACTAGAAGATGTAAGACCAGCAACGACGCTCAAAACGGAAAACTTCCAAAGCGGGACTGAACCGCCATGGTAAAGTGCAGTGAGTGGTATCTGTCCTGGGCGATGGTAAAATTATCTACCACTTCTTAAAATGGGTGAGATATGCAAGGTACCAACTCAGTTAGAAATTGTATTTTGCAAAGCAAGAGCCACAGATGGACCGTACCTAAGCGGCACGATCCATCAGTGAGTCAAGCTTTACAAAACATCTTTAATAAAAATGTCATGGCTTTTTTTGTTGTGACGTATGGGACACAGAAGGATCTCGCTGCAGTGGCGTCCATTATCAGTTGCCCATCCGCAATAAAGAGCGCCTATGTTTCTTATAAGAAATCCCTATTTCTGTTGGCCACTCTATCAGCAATTTCTGATGATAAATAGAAATTAAAATTTTCAGTCTAAATAAATTAAGCAGCACATCGAATTAGAACGCACATCACAAGTAGACCGCAGCAATAATGTAGAATGTTAATGATCAAGTCTTAGCTGCCATTTTGTTGTTTTAATTGTAGCTAATAAGATGTTTATTTGTGAAACCAATAAAAAAAAAAAAAGAGGAGTAAAAGGTTTTCTAAACAGGTTGAAGATCTTGGGTTCGAGTCCCAGCGAAACTGGCTCGTTAATTCACCCTTATCCCTCAACACAGGTTGTAATAACTAACAAAGGCTCGTTCGACGAAGAATGTTCAGATAAAGGTTTATTTAATCTTACACAATTTATGGCTCCAGTATTTTGCCCTTCATGAAGTGTCACAAAAATAACTCTTATCCCCCCTTTAAGCTCGACAGCGCGGTCCATCTGTAACCCAAGCTTAACAAAGTGGTAGATGGTTTAACTAGTGCCCATGGCGGATGCGACTCAGCACCTCATTATAGCGTTATTCAGATTTCTCTAGGAAGATTTTTTCACTTAGAGTGCAGTTGCTTCATTTTAGTAGTGAGCTTTTTGCTATTTAAATGAACGTTAGTTCGCTCGTTTGAGCGCTGCTCCCGGCCTTGCTCAAAGCCAATTTTACTAAAACAAATCCAAGGAGGTAGTACAAACGACCAACAATCCGTTGTTTGACGTATATTTTCTGACTCGTGAAAAATACATGTATAGGTCACGTGATTATTTTTAGCGAAATGCGATACATGTTAATAAGCGAGAGCATTAATATTTTATGCTTGCAGCGACCGCTTCGACCTCTTTCTCTCTCTTTTCCTCCCCTTTTCTCTTTTTTCATTCCTTTCTCTCTTTTTTCGTGTGGCTTTTACCTCATCCTTATTCGACCGCCTGCACCTTGCATGTTTTTGTGGCCTTGGCACAGACTATATACAATACATTTGAAGTAAAAAGTGAGTGGAAAAAAATCAATAAATTAAAGACTCGATTGCAATTTTTACATTATTTGCGGCCGTGAATTGAATCGCGAATTCCGTTGTGATATTCGACTTGCAGTTAATGGACATAATGGAGTAATTCTCTCGGTGTAAATTAGCGAAGCAAATTGACATTTTTCCTTTTCTTTTTACACTTTATTATGGAATGGGACAGCGACAAAACCTTGCTCTTTGAGGGAATAAAAGTATTGACACACGTAAAATGCTAAAATTGCGAAATTGAAAGCGATATTTATCATAATGAAATATTTCCCCCTGTTTAGATCGAATTTGCGCGCATTAAAATATTAAAAAAATTTTGTTCTGCCAAGCATGTGCCAGAGATGGACGGCGGCCGTTCTTGACAAAACATATTTTGACAAGATTTTTTTATTGGCAAGGCCTTTGGTACCTACCCTTTCTCCTTCCTTATACAATTGTATATAAACAATAGCCCAAGGTCCCAGCTACTAATTCTCCTGCATGATAGAATGCAATCACTAAGACCATCCTTGTGGTTTATTTCTTCAAGAATGGGGCACAAATGGACCGTGCCTCGACGGCGCAATCTATCAGTATCCCATTTTTGTCGAAACGTGCTTGTACAAAACTTCTCATTACGCGACTAGTTGAAAGTTGTCTATCTTTCCCACTAACTTGTCGTCCATTCTTCACACACACGCACGCAAATTAAGTTCTTATTCTCTCTTTGGTATGCGCTATTGTTTCTAACTTCTAATAGAGAACAATTTCCAATTTCTTAATTTAATATTTTCGCCTGAATAATTCAATTTTGGAGTCGTAGTTATCTTCAAGAACTCGTTCAAAAATGAAATAGGTAAAATACAAATTACTCATAAAGGTTACGCACAAATTATGGATCGAAATATATGTAAAAATATAATATATTTTAGTGTATGTCAAAATACTAAAAGAAGTTATTTTTTCATAACGGATTTCAAACATGCGCAATAAATGAAACGTGTGAAAATGACGCGATTTATCTGTGGCCAACAGAGAGTAAGTGTAACTAATAGTAAGCACATATTTTTTCAATTTATAATAACAGTCAGAATCACTTTGCGAAGTATCTTTTTGGTAAGTTTGAGTAACCGGAGGAAACTGCGCGTTCCATCAGTGGCTTATTCTTAACAAAATAAAATTTTTTAGCGGTTTAAAGTCATACTCACGTTTTTGCTTATAGATAAGTGCAGTAATAACTTTTTGGAGCTTAAAATATATTGCGTACTCACGCTAGCAAATGAAACCAAACACGGACATATATAACGAGCTATGCGTCTATGAATTATGCAAAAAGTTCTTTTCACAAATACTCTTTCTGCCTGTATCATTCGTTTTTAACTAACCCCTTAAGCTAGTCCGGAATCGCAAGCAGATAGAATGCGAAATGCGAACCGAGAACGCGTTAAAGAGATCACACCCGAAACGGATACGGCAGTTAATCGTGTGCATTTTGTCCCGACAGATGAACGAGATAGACTTTTATGTCCATTAGGAGTAATTAGTGACAGACAAGGACAGTACAGTTAGACTGGCTACACAGCTTGGCGCCTAGAAGTCGCCCTGCAGAATGAAATCGAGATTGAAAGCTTTGAACATATTAGATTAGACATTTCGAGGAGTTTTATTGTCAGAAATATGAATAGAATTGGCCTTGTTGAAGCAAAAAAATAAATAAAACTACTTTAGCTAATCGTAAGCAGCACAAAAGCTTCTTATTGTCGAGTAACTGCTACCTCTTGTTTGATGTTCTAATGGATACATAGTTTGAGTTAATATCGTATTTTTATGTGTAAATTATAATTAGAAATCACTAACTTGCACCATTTCATATTTTTCAATACACAAAGGCACTTGAGGGAAAATTTACTACCGTGCCTGGGCTGGGAGTCGGGGATTAAAGAACTCAAAATGAACTGTAAATTGGTGTATTGTCCAAGTAGGCTACTGTGGTCACGAAAAAGGAATTTGTTGACCACATTCTTTTCCAACGTTTTTTTAAATTTTCGCACCCCAACATTTTACAAGCTGTCTCTTTACAGATCGCTTCAAATGATTTAACTATCAAAGCATAGGTTCAACTCAACGCATGCTAGGCGGGCTTAAGAATTGTACTAACCATTTTTCTGCATCTCGTAGGAGATGACTAAGAAGAAACGAAGAAGTGGCAGATGTTTTACTATCGCCCAGGGCTTATTTAGCTCCTTATCAAAACGGTTCAGTTTTGTTTGGGACTTTTGTTGGTGCTACATTTTTAGATGCTGTTTGCTAAACAGTGGCTGTTAGTTAGTCTGTAGGCGCTACTTCCGACTTTTCCCTTTAACAATTTTTCAAAAAATAATAAGAAGAAGAATATATTATATATAACTATAAACAAATATATACATGTCCTTCTGATTGAATGAGCGCACTATCGATCCTTTATTTTTGTTGAAAAAATCTTTCATTTCATAGAATGTATTTCAATCGATTGTCTATACATATTAACCTTCCCCCATCTACAAAGTGAAGTATATACCCTAGTATGTATAAGTTTTTTTTAAAGTAATGCGGTATTGTTGTTTGCTGAGCATTTGTGTCAATGATGCATCGCGACTAGAAGGCGCGATACATCATTGAAGCAAGGTCGACAAAAGATGCGAATTTTTCACTTCCTGTAGTGACTGTTTGTCTCTTTGCTTTTAAAAAATGTACTCACAAATACCCAATGATTTAGAGTCTTTTAGACGACGAGAAGACTGAAGTACGCGAACTTACTAAATGAAACGAATGACCAACATCTTCATCCCGTACTGAAAAGTGCGACATTAACTGTTTCAGCAAGATGGTAGCAACCCTGGGTATTAAAAAAACCTCTTTAAAGCCTATTTTTATTTTAACAAATTTTTAATAATGGTTTTAATTTTTGAACAGAACAATTTTTAAACTTCTATAATAGCGTATAGTAATCCATAAGCAAAGCGGATAATAAAACACATCGCAATCTTCTTGAAAAGAAAATCAACATTTTGAAGACTATTCACTGTTCAGCTCATTGAGAATATTTTATTGACGTCTTTACAACAGGAAAAAATGAAAATGGAATATCAATCGAGCAACGACTGAAAGTTTGGGTAAGTGTAATCTTTTTCAAGAAAACAAATAACATCATTTCCTTCCACAAAATTACAAGTACATTTGTAAGATCTCGTTAGGTCATAGCCTAACTTCTTGTTAGGCTATAACCTAACGAAAGCTTACAAATACACTAGTATTTTGTGGAAAGAAATCATGTTATTTCTGTTCTTCTCTTTGATACTATCATATTCGAGTATCCCTGTGGCGACAGCCAGATACGGATCCGAAATCGCAAGAAGAAGAAGGTTTTACACTTCACTAAACGATACCTCGGAATCTCATTGTAAGCTTTTTGGTATTTAATATCAAATGACAAGGTTTAAATTAAATATATTTGCCGTAATCGCCATTGCTGTTTTCACTTGTTGTATCTGACCTTTCGTGAAGGGCCGCGTGGAATATCGAAACAACATCAGATCGGTATTACAATTTTTCATATTCTAGACATTATGGTCCAACACAGTATTTGCCCAATGTTTGATCAACTTTAGTTTAAATCAACGATTCTTATATTAATATTCAAACGAACCTTTTCCCCAATTTTTCTCCAGAGATATTTTGAATTGATTTCAAATTTTCAGTGTCACGGAATTTCCCGTGATTTATGAGAACTTGAAGTTTTGATTCCTGAGATAAGAGATAGTTCGTAGAACGTTGTAAAATATATAAAAATAGTGTCCTGTGAAATTGCCCTATTTTAATTCTATGCTTACTCAGCTTAAAGTCTCATAGACTTCCTAGACCTGGGGTTTTCAACCTTTTTTTGCTCACGGCCCGCTAAATTAGAAAAAAATGGCGTTGGCCCATTAACGTTTAATGAAAAAAAAACAAATGAAAAACTTCATTCAAGTTCGATTCGAGCTTGTTTGCTAGTTATCTGTCGGACTCTATGTGTTCAATGTTCATAATGACATGATTTCTGATATCGCTGTATGCCAAGCTCTGTGGCCCACAAAAAAATACCGTCATGGCCCACTGCTGGGCCATGGCCCATAGGTTCAAAACCTCCGTCCTAGACTATATAAATGCCATGGAGACGATTGAAGCATTCTGAGTCACTAAATAAATGAATGACGAGCATTTAACCTAGCTGTAGTGGCATTTGCCCTGGGTGACGTGAGAGACCTTATTCAACACATAATTATGCCTTACAAACTTTTGTTACGCGGTACTAACTTCTAATTTTTTTCTATACCTTTGTATGAGCGGATTCGTATACTAAAAGCAAGAATGCCAACGAAAAGATATATTAAACTACTAGGAGGTTCAAGAGTCTTTCTAGACACACAATTTTATTTCTTTAACGTTTTTTTCTGACGACGTTATTATAATTCACCTTGGCAAAATTGAAAATAAATGAACCGACATCGAGTTTATTTCCTACCGAATTTTTTTTCGTAATATATTTTGTCGAGTGTGAGTCACT
Organism: Styela plicata; assembly: GCA_963675895.2. Classification (NCBI taxonomy): domain Eukaryota; kingdom Metazoa; phylum Chordata; class Ascidiacea; order Stolidobranchia; family Styelidae; genus Styela; species Styela plicata. Next base: position 6,911,864 of record OZ023153.1, on the reverse strand, counting down.
GATGAATCGAGCCACCAAGGCTCGATTCATCTGTGGTTCATACAAGACAAAAATGATGATTGGGAACACCTTGATTAAACATACTATGAGCCATCTTTGATTAAGGCATTATAAGACGGAATTCATTTGACGTAAAAGACGGGAACAAAATTTGAAATTATAAAGTGAATGAAACCATTGTTTAGAGGCAATGTTTGTTTATACGACGTCTATTGTTTATTGGTAAGCGACATAATAAGTGGTAAACAAAGAATTATTTGTGTCTGTATTTTATCTAAACAAGCGTCAGTTGTTATGACGCCAAGTTTAATCCAGTTTGTTTTTCAAAGAATGCATAAAAACAACAAGGAAAAATGAAAAATGTATATCAAGTGAATGACAAACATTACAGTTTAATACCATGAAAAATTCAAAAGCAGTGTAAACTTTTATAAACTTTTAAGTTCAAATTACCCTTTTTTCTTAAGATAGCTTCATAAAATCTGTGCCACATGTTCTCTGCGTTTCGGAAGTTTGAGAAATGGTAACTAATTACTTCAAAGATCGGAAACGGAGAAAATTAATATTCATAACTTCAAAGTATTAGTAATTTGTACTCATTAATTAAATGTGCTTGTTTCCGTTAGCCTCGTCCGATGTTATTGTAGAAATCGATCAATTAAAACTAGGATGCAAGAGATTAAATAATTAATCAGTCGTACATGGGAGCTGACAAAGCCTGCCGATAAACAAGGTAATTTTATTTCGTGTTCTATCGAGTATAGGTCATATATGGACTGTTTCAAAACAAGTTGATCTGTTTGTACTAGTATGTGGTGGAATCAGAATGTTGTCCTTATTATAAATTTTATTTTGTCAAGCATAAGTCACTGATGGATCGCGCCTGGGAGGCGCAATCCATCAGTGACTCATACTTAACAAAACACGTTTGCCCAAAATATTTCTGACTAAGGTTGCTGCACTTGAATCATGGATTGACATTGATTTTGTATGATTTTAGAGTCCTATTTCCTGTTTGTATTGAGAGAATTGTCTTCAATTTTAATTCGGAGATTTCTCATTGGTTTGGTTCGCATTTGTGAGAAGGAATAGAGATATCGCACTGTCGAGTCGCGGATATCTTGCAATTCTCGCTGATCGTTGACATTGAGCTTCGGTCAAAGTGATTCAAAGTTGTCTTATCGATGTATTGCGTCTCGTTTCAGGTAACAACAAAAAACACAATACGCGTTTATAATCCTTTGCGCTAATTGCATTTACATGCCTACAAAGCCAAAACGTACGAAACGAGATCAGCACTCCCCGTCAACTTGCATGGCAAACCGTTCGGTTACGTTGGAAAATTTAGCAAACGCATTCGCAGTGTTGCGCTGGCGTAAAACGCAAGGTGAAAAGAAAACAAAACTAGATAAAAAGTTACCCACACAAATAAGCCAGTAGTATTGCGGCATTTAAAATAAGTGTATATAAATGAAGAATCATATTAAAAAAACTTCACAGTATCCGGTTTTTGGTCAGCTCAATCGGCAAATCATTAGCAATATATACTCAGAGCAATGTACCGGACAAAAGGCGATATTTTCGGCTTTCCTATCTCACAGGATAACAAACATGCCGTATTATAGAATATGGTCAATTTGGATATATCTAAATACAGCATGCCATTAATAATTTGATCAAAAAACTCCTTTTTTAAGAATCGAGGAGATTCAAAATAAAATTTAACAACTTCAATCCTTATTAGATTTTGTATATAAAGTCCGCTTTTGAAATGAATATTTATCTAAGCTGTTTGTTTTTTGTTTTATATATTTACAAATATTCGGAGATGATTTATTTTCAAGTATAACCTTCATCAAGAGACTCAGATAGTAAATCGATTTTGTGATGATGCTACAAAATCAGAAAAAGTTTTATCATGCATGGTTCACAGATGGACCGCGCCTTAGAGGCGAAGTCCATCAGTGACCCATGCTTGGCAAAATATGATTTGACAATTTTGTTTTTCTGGTGTGTATTCCTATTTCTGCCCAGTTCATCCGCGTTTTTGTCAAGTCATTCCTATAGTAGAGTAAGTACATTGTCATGACCCCAGTTCAACTTTAAATATTTCATATCGATGACAACCTAGTAAAACGTTGGATCTTAACAAACAAAATGTATTTTATGATGTGCACATTCATAATTAATGTTAAAACTCTGTCTCTAATCTATTTTACGCAAAGTAGGGATATGTGTATTGTACTTTAAAAAATCGCTAAATGTACCTATGTTTCGTGGTAATTGCTGCTTCCAGCCTGGCTTAGGCCACCGCCGGAACCAGAAGCATTTCTTTGGTCTTACCACAAATCAAACCAATGTCCGGTTACTGCTTACGGCTAATTATGATAAGTCAAAAACCTCAACTCCGGTTCGGAACTGGTATCTGCACCAGAGGTCGTGTTCTGGACTTTTCTCTCCCACAGGATAGAATAAAATCCAATCCCTACTATATTCGTGTTCTAGGCTTTTCTCTCCCACAGAATAAAATGAAATCCAATCCCTACCATATTCGCACAAGTGCACAATTCACTTTCTCGCCACTTGAGGTCGTACTTTTGCGGTCATTGAACGCTTGGAGAGTTGGACGCAGTCTCCCACGTGGTCTTGTCGGTTAAAGCCTTTTAGTATGGTCTGGAAAGATGATGTTTCGACGTTTGGCCGTTGAAGTAAACTCGCCGACTAAATCTTTCGCAGGAAGCAATGAGATAAATAAAAACATTCAAAAGTACTCATAATTGGGCATACATAATTCTCTAACATAGATATGGAACGACAAGGTGACACAATTTTTGGAAGTCTGGAAACTGATTCAAATGACAAGCAAAAGATATCGAGGAGTCAAATCAAAATATTTTCAAACTAATGTTTTTGAATCTGAGTCAATTAATATGTGGCGAATTTATTCATCTCCTATATAGGAAAATTTATTTATGAAAGTATGTCTACCGATGAGCCAATGATGTTTGCGCTTCTTGGTGCCTGAAACCAAAATCTTTTTTGCGCCTTACCGGGTGTCCTAGTTGGCCAATGGCGCGCTTATCGAACAGATAAGCCTGTCGGTGATGATTTTCTCACCGAATTTTCAAAAAAGGTTTAGATAATCACTTGGTGGGTATCTGAAACACTCCACTCACAAGCTCTACTACAAAAGACTACGTATTAGTTAAATTGAGTTTTAGCGATATATTATATAGGAAAAAGTAGTAAGTACATGAAATCGATTACGCCCAACAGGAAAAAAAATTTGATGCGCAATGTACCCCAAAAAGACATTTTGAACCGCTGCAAAATGCTATTAATAGTTAACCTATACCATAATATTTGGCAATATTTTGACACGACCTCTCGATACGTCAATGACCTTTAACCCCATGTTTGTCATAGCATAAACCAATCATGAATCGTGTGTAATTGTGCTTTCCTAATATACACAAATTTCAACCAGGTTCATTATGCTGTTATAAAGCCGATCTTTTGTGTTTAAATTCGCTTCCATTATGTGGTCTAGAAATTTCATTACCGGCTTTTTTATTTTGGTTTGTTGGGCGGCTTGTTTGGATGCGTGACGCGTAATTGGAGAACAAATTGCATTAGTTTGAGGACGCGATAGTAGATGCATGTCCATAATTTTGTGTCAGGAGCAAAAATTTGAGAGTTAGTTGTCTTCAGTATTCTGAGAAAAGGATAAAATGGTATTTTTGGTGAATCATTTGGACCAATGTTGTTCATATTCGGTAGAGACGAAAATTACTTTTCATAAAACTCGGGAACGTTATTTTGATTCAATAATTCCAGTTTCTATACGAAGTAATCTCAAACGTTGTTAAGCTCAAAATTGGGCCTGGGCAAAACCGAATCATTTGGAATTCGAATTTGATTCGGATAATTTTTTCGAATCGGATCGAATCACGATTTTTCTGTAAATGACAAATATCCCATTTTTACTATTATAAGTTGTCTGTAGTTATAAATGAAAATTGTAGACCATTCATTAAGTATTTTTTCCTATGAACGATTCACTATTGATTCGAATGTATTGCGCTTTGAATCGATTCGAATCATCGAATCGAATTGCCCAGTCCTACTCAAAATACAGATAAATCGCGCCGCGTGATCGATCGGTAGTTCATGATCAACTACTTTCAAATTCCCGATTTGTTGCATTGAAATTCATCCTACCCTACGTATGCAAGTTTTTTTAAAACGTTCACAGAATTTTTGGAAAGATTCAGTCATTTTTAAATTAAGGTTCAGATCCAGAATAATTTGATTCAAAATTAAAAACATCCCAAAATGGCCACGGTGGAAAAACGTAACAGCTGAGTCAGAAATGTTCATACGAGATTACATTTGTGAAGTACGGGTTACTGTTGGATCGCGCTGTCGAGGTGCGGGGCATCAGTGGCTCATGATAAACTTTCTGACAGGGAAAGTATGGAGTTGAAAGTCGGAAGTCAAATTGGTAGTTGGAGGCAATAAAATGACTTGTCGTGAGATTTTAAGACTTCATAAAGCCAAAATCATCATATTTTTTTCTTACGCAATCTAAGTAAAGAATGGCAAACGTTTTTGCTGTAACTGACAAAAAACTGTTACAAAGTAAAAAAGATACACGCAGTTGGAAGATTTATGTCAAAACATGCTTTTGTCAAGTATGCTTCACTGATGGGTAGAATCGATGAGACGCGGTCCATCTGTGGCGCATCTTCGTCAAAATAAAATTTCAGATCCTGAAAACCGAAAATAATAAATGTTTTCAAAAATGCACCGGAATAGGCGTTCCAAAACAAAGAAAATGCGCATTAAATGACATAAAAGTCAACAGTCAAGTTTGGTAATCGGTGCACAGGAACATTACCTCAAGACCTCACTGCCAAGTTCAATACTTCCATCAGTTCAACACTAGGTGTCAGTGCGTGAATGTCAAAGCCGAAACTCATTATCTACCTCGTAAGTAAGGCCGATACTGATTCGTATGCATTCTATTTTTAATGTTTGAAGTCTTTGAACTTGTTAATAGTGAGCGTGGTTTTTACCACTTAATGTCACGATTTATTTTTGAATTTACTATTAGAAATACGCAAAAAATGTGTAAAATTCGTTGATGAATGAATTGGTTGTATAGTAAATGTTCTGATACGCCTGTAGCTACTCTACCATCAAAAATTTTTCGTGATATGGAGGTACAGGCCCATCAAATATCATCATACCTTACATAATATGAATGCGAGAATTAAGATACATAGAAACTGTTTCAATTACTTTTTTTTGATATCTAGCAATGGTAAGAGCAAAATATTTTGTCAAACAAGTCAGTGCTACAAGCCGACATGACCAAATAACGTGTAGAGTACAATAGCGTCCCGCGCTAATTCGAATGTATATTGACTCAATTAGCGTTGTGTGGCCTGTATTGATCTGTACTGAGCTAATGCGATAGTCCTGGCTAATTTGAATCGGCTGTGTAATCGAGGCACGGCTAAGAATTCTCTTAATTTCATTTGTGAAAATCAATAGAAAAATTGATGACTTAGCCCAAGTGATAGCTTTATTTACATCCTAGTCAACCAGGAAGGAATTTACAGCGTTAGAAATATTGGTTAAAGCTAAGGTTGCTCAGAAAGTAGGCCAGTTAGCTCTGTCTAACGTCGAGCAGTCGACCAAACAGTACAGTAAACTCATGGCAGGTATGCACTATATCTAGCTTTAGCCTGCTGCTGGTTTGTTGTCAAAGCGCCGTATAGCTCCAAAAGAGGAATTATTAAGCTATAAATGAATGATGAATATACCAACAGACTTGGGGGATATATAAACCACACTGCTATGTTTTTGAATTTCAATAAATAACCTTGTGCTATCTATTATGGATTGGACACGAAAACATTGCGTGTTTAATCATTACGTTTAATATCGGACGTTGTCTTAAATCGGCATTAAAATAGGAAGGATCATTGCTAAACCCCAATTTTTAAAATCGGTGAATTTTGTTTATAGAAGGAATAGTACACTATATTATTCGGCTACCTGCTGTGTAACCTCCTGCTATTTTGTGTATTCAGAACACCCGTGTCGTTTGATATCATTCCTTTATTTTAAAACTGATTATACATGCGGTCGCAGAATTAAAAATGAAATTCTGGTATATGAACATGAATGGCAGTTCAGTGGAAAACACATTGATTTTTATATCGCTTAATGTCGATGGAAACAAATGCCATTTCTCTTTCCGCCAAGCGTGTTTACACGTTAACATTACCCTCTCCCCCTCGAGAGGGTGACAAAAGATATAGCTTATGTATGTTTTGTAAACTGAGGACGTGAACAAACCGATTTGTTTTTGTAACGCACATAAAACCTTTGAGAATAGTATTCAAGTTTTGTAATGTAATGTCGCGAAATACTACTGTCTACTAAATACGGCTGTAGGCTTGGAAGGATAATTAAAATGACATAAAGCCGCTATGCAAAGTGTAATTTCAGCGATGTGGATGTGTGTATTAGCGGTCTTGGTTGGGTATACACTATAAGGAATTTAGTCTTCAGAGGGAAAGATATCAATTTTCAACGGCTGAGTACAGTCCGTCCTGTGATTTGAGGTTTTATGCGTCCTTTTTACGGGCCGTGGAGTGGAAACATTTTTCTTTTTACCAAGTATTATGTAATGCCAAATGCGAATTGGTTTCAAAATTTACACGAAATTTCGAAACGCAGCAACATTTGACGTGGCTATGGAATACCCTGTCATACATTTGTGGGCTTCCTAGCTTCTCCTGATCGATTTCAACAACCTACAACCAAACAGCGAAATTTGGATTTGAATTTTTATGAGAATAGTTCCTAAATATTTGCCTCGTGGGCATCAAGCGTGCTATTTTAATCTTGTGTGTAATTGACTACATGTATCAAACAGTAAGTCTATCCTTAGCTATGCTTCAAGAAAGTTACGGTAGAGTAGGTCCTACCGTACAGCAACAGCCTAGACGAAATTCGAGTAGTAGCAGCGGCTGTTCAGCAGATATAAAACTCTTAGCTGATAATGTTTCAGACCAAGATGAGAATGTTTCGGAAGTTACCGATCAACGAACAAGTTCGAACCATAGCCGTCTTGTTACCGACAAAACTCGAAGAAGTTACAGTACACCAGACGACAAGCTCACAAAATCGAACAACAATAACTCATACCCGATAGACCAAATACCTGCTGATAGAACTTTACCGAATTCACCGACTTCTCGAAGTGATTCGGTAGATTCGGTGCGGCATGTTCGACGAAGTACAAGGTCTGTTGAGGATGGATTTATGGAGCCTATTTTGTCGGACGAAGACGGTGAAGTCTTTTCAAAAGATCGAAGACATAGCCCCAGTAAAAAGGGAAATTTTTTTAGATACCTATCCACTAAAAGGGATTCTTCATCTCGCTCACACGGTCGTCGGACATCAATATTTTCCAAGTTGCAGCATACTTTGTAAGTTGATTCTTTTTGTTTTGTAGGCATGGCATTTTAATACGCGTAATCGAAGTCGTGAATTTCGAATCGTAGTGAAATGGTTTATAATTGGCGATAAGTGTTTGTTTTAAGACGACTAAAAACAGTGGGATTTGCTATAAATCGACGAAAAACACGTGGCATATGTTCAATATAGTCTGTTTTTACTAAAAATATTATCAAGTTAGGTGAATACTTCCTAACTTGGCTAAACTTTGTTGAAATAAAGAGCTGAAATCAAAACTAATGTGAAAACCGTGCTAAGCACTCACGCCTTTTTTCAAGCATGACCCAGTGATGAGTCGCGCTGGTGAAGCACGGTCCATCTTATGGTTCATGTTTGACCAAAAATATTCTGTCGGGGTAAATAAAATGCTCATTTATCCACTCGCGCAAAGGTAGCTCACTAGTTAAAATTCATCTATCGTGGCTTCCTACACTACATCGTCATAGACTTAATTTTGCTTTACCAAAACTTACGCGACTTGTACATCATGTATTTATGACGTTATCCATTAATGATCTATACCGTACAATACAAAGGCACTCCAGTACAATTTTTGTTTTCACTCGAGTGCTTGCCTTAAAATATTCGGAATTCCTTTGTTAGTCTTGTTTTTGTTTGTAGTCTGGATTCATGAATCAGACGATATTCCGACTAAACAACGAAATCAGTGCATTTGCTTATAGAAAAACAGTTTATAATCGGATAATTGTGACGAATTACGATTCATAAATCCTGTTTGAATTACGCGAATGACAATAAACAAATCGTACATGATTAATGATGTGGAAAACAAATTTTGAAAATATTTTTTTATTATTCGGCTCATTTTTTTTGTCAAAAATATGTTTATAGAACAATATTTATGAATAATAAATCGTACATAAAAAATAGTGAATGACAAATCTTATTAATATATCATGCTTTATAGAATACGACCAATCGTTAATTGAGAATGGTTTTTCGTCGACTGACCAGTCCACTTTACCTATTGCTTATCTGAATGGCATAACTACTGCAAAAGTAGCGGGCATGCGTTTTCGTTTCTAGTGCCCAGTGGAACTAGAAATGGCTTCCTTATCAAACATTTTACTGACATTTCTTAAGTCCGTCTGTTGTTTCTGCGCTACCGATTTTTTGTAACAGATATAGAGCGACCAGAAAATTGAATTTTTTAGATTTTTATCTCAATAATTCGAACATTTAGTTTTGTCGATCATGTTGGATGGGCGCGACAATTTATCAGCGTTCCGCCCTTCATAAAAAATTACGGTACTAAACGAAATTTTGTTATTCGTCGATCGAAGTAGTAGCCAAACGTAGATCAATTGTACGATTCCATAACTTTGGAAGCAAGAAGTGAGTAATTCGTGTTCGAATGGTATTTTTGTTATTTTCTTCGTTCGAAAGCACGCCTTTGTGATACACGCTTAGGATTCATTGTCAATTGAGTAAATCGTTGTCTGTTTTATATAGTAAATGTACTGTGACGAATTCCACTGACTAAACTCCGGCAATTCCGCTTAGAAATTATATTTTGTTAGGCATAGGTCACAGTTGAACCGCGTCTAGGCGGCGCGATCCATCAGTGACTCATACTTAACAAAATATGTTTGTAAATACCGTATTTTCGTGATATTGAAACCAAATCAAAAAGGTTTTTAAATTAATTTTTAAAGGGAACCAGATTTTTGAATCACTGAAACACTCCGTTCGATAGAACTGCTGTAAGCAAGAAGCAATTTATTTTTGTTTTACATTTACAGAAATAAAAAGTATGAATCCGTCTTATGGCATGGCTGTTATTTAAGATGACGCTGCGTCTTGTTTCAAAAATGTCATATTGAAAGTGAAACGAGGCGAAATGTACAATTTTACATTATTTTGCACCAGTATTATGATGATGATGTTTTGTCCGAGTTTAAACTAAACGCATCCAAAAGTGATTACTATAATGTTGTTTTGGTGTTTAAAACTTGATTCTTGATTGATCAAATATTTCCTTTCCCCTGTTTCAACGACAAGTTTGAAAATTAATGTTGAAATTCAACATATCATTGTTTTTGCTAAAAATATTTGTCATAACATTAAAGGTATGAGAATTCGAATCCCTTTATACGGGCCTATATACAAATTGATCCAAATTTTATACCTCGGAGTGGCATTATGAAAAGGATTTTGCCCAAAAGTTGTTTCAATATTGTTTGAAATATTCTGTGTGTCACTAATGCCTGTCTTTCATCTATTTTGAACGACTCCATTGACATTTTGATTTTTGACGCGCCACTGATTTGAACCATTTTAAAAATCGTTTCAGTGTTTTTCTGACGTCATTCGACGCTGACAAATTGAAAATTATTTGTGGAAATTTGCGACATGATGTCGAAGGAACATTTGAGTGAAAATATACTTTTTGGTTAATTTTTCAAAAGTGATATAAAAAGGCCATATTGATTAACAATTGGGAATTTTGAGGATTTCTTTCAATTGTTTAGTGTAAAAGTTCAAATCCTTGTGATTATAAAAATATCGACGGAAAATTTGGTTGGTTTTGTTATTTGGAAACAATATTTAGGCAGGTTTTCTTAAGTATGGGACACTGATGAATCGTGCTGAAGTGACACAATCCATCTGTGGACCATACTTGACAAAATATAACTTGCATTATATTCAAAATATTTACGCGTTAATTCATAAACTGTCGATTAAGCGTTGCTTTTTTTAGCATATTCAGTAATTTTGTTAAACTACGAGGACAATCCTATCCTCAACATTAGTGTCCATAGTAGTGAAGATTCGGACTGGATATTTTAGACTAAAAGCAGAATTATTCCTTAACTTGCTCGCAGATACTCACCTACATGCTGCTTATATAATTAGTATTACTGTGGATATATTTTTTCACCTTTAATTTAAATTCTATCTGATCAAGGCAAGCAGCAGCGTCTAAATCAAGGAATCAAGAATCTACCACTTTTTTCCCCTTTTAGTCGGCTTTTACGACACACAGGAATCACATTAAGGTAATTTCGAAGCCCACACCAGCCCACCATCGTTTGTCTGTATTTATGGCATTTTTATTAAATTTGAAGATCGAATATCTCAAATAGTTTATTTCAAAAGTTTATTGTAATACAAGTATGCTTTACCTATTTTGTTATACCAGTTACCTAGTTTTTTGAACTAGACATCCAGTTGAAAATTAAGTAAATTTACCTATTCTACCTAGTAAGTTTATTAGGTGAAACTTCAGACAGGGAACTCGGTAGAAGATGAAGTAGGTAAATCATATACGTGTTACGCTAGGTAAAAGTATCTTACATACAAACTCGGAAAAAAGAGGTATACTAAGTAAACTTGGTACTCTTATCTAAAACATGCCAGTTTGTTCGTCCATGGCTTGTTATTCAAGTAAAACTATAGTATACATATTCGTCAGTTTGGTTGAATACTAAGGGTTTAACTTCAAAGTTAAAATGTCTCTTACAGATTCAATATTGATTATTTCGTCAAATTTACTAAGGTTCAATTCTGTTGCATTTTTCATTTATTCCAAAAAATTCGAATCCGGAACTAAAAATACTGATCAATTTTTCCAATCGAAACAAATTCGATTCGAACAGTTCTGATCGAACAGCGTCTATTGAAAATAGAAAAAAAGGTTAAGAATATATGCACAAATTGCTTTTGTATGCTTTTTCAAACTGCATTATACCATACAAAATATAATGTCGTAAATTTGCATATTTTACTCTATTACAATTTACGGTCGACGTTAGATTATCACCTCGAGCGCGTGACGGGTATTTTGGATCGCACTATCGATTTTTTTTACTTAGGAGACGCTTTTTGTCTAGAATTTTACTCTCGAATCATGTAATATTTATATTGCAAGAACCCCGCCAAAAATTGATTTATGGATTATCTTTGGCCATGTATATGATGCAGAGATAGACGGCGCTTTCCAAGCGCGATCGATCTCTGATCTTATATGGCCGAGAATAAAAAGGATATAAGATTAGGCGATCAATTTGCTTATAGATGATGTAAATAGCATTATGCAAGAAAATGGTAAACAAACAATATTATTTTTACGTCAATGCAAAACTAGGGCACAAATAGATTATACTGATAAATAAGAATGGCTCGCGTCACGTGTAGAGCTGGTCATTTTCGAATACGCGCTGGTTTCGACATAGAATCGAATACCGACCGATTGGCCGATTAGAATCAAACACTTTGGTCGAATCGAATCTGCGATTTTCAGAAGAATTCGATCTATTTAACTAGAGTCAGTTTGGATGTGTTCTTGATACAGAGTAAGAATCTCGGAGCGATGTTATTATTAAAACATACCCTCGAGCATGAACCACAGATGGACCGTGCTTCAGCAGTACGATTCACCAGGGAACCAAACTCAAGAAAATATATTGTACGTGAACCGGCGTTTGTTTTAAAATTTGTGTTGGTCCCAAATTTTCACAATTCAATTCGCTGTATAAAATAGAATATTGTTGGAAAATGGTCGATATTGATCGTATCCTGTCGTTGATTGAGCGCGACATGTGGTGGTCAAGGCTGGCATTACGGTACGATTGGATTTTCTGGTACGATAGTACGGTACGATTCATTTTTCAATTTTCGTACTTGGTACGGGATGGTACGAAGTTCGATATTACCACCCTTGGTAGTGGTACGATGATCGTCTCCAGGCCTAAAGATCTTCGGGACGAATCATGTTGTGAACGGTTGAATCAGTGCTCTAACCAAGATCTCAATTGTAAAATAAATGGGAAAATATGAACTTTGGCTATACCTTGCTCGCGGGCCTGGAATGGGTGTCATGCGAGAAATTACTGCCACGTTGAACTATATTTGTTTAATTACTTGAACCATTTCAAATTTGTACCATTTTCGTTGTTTGCCGATTGATGTATTTATTCTAGTACGAAATAGTATACCCGAATAAGTTTTATTAGTATGTATATAATTTTCATTCCAATTCTACATGAATCCATAACAATAAAGCATTCGTGGTAAGCATTCGTGTGCTAGAAGATTAAATTACCACACAGCTGACCACAGCCATTAGCATTATATAATGAGAGCTGAAATTCTTGATTGATATGTTCCGGTAATATTGCTTCCAATTAGTAAATTTGTGGTATCGTTTTGGCTATGGAGTGACCTATAAAACAGAATGTCGGTCGGCGCGATTCCAAAATATTTTTGGAAATTTTGTTTTCTGACAATTATTGGATGTCGTTGAACTGCGTCCCATCAATTAGGCATCATGTTGATACAGAAACCACACTTGATTTGCCTTCCGATTTAATAACACCCCCCTGACTTTTTAAATATATAACGTTTCTTAAAAGAACAACAAAATCTGTCTGTACCAAATGTATAATATTTTTGTCCTTTGCTTTCCTGAGCATGGTTTCCAGAATGACATTGGAATAGCGGCAGCTTCATCGCCCCGCGCCTAGACCTCATCTAGCCAGGTTATGTGTTTAACGAATAAATAGTATTCGTGATTTCAAACTATATTTCTAAGTATAGGTATCTGTAATATACGGATCGGATAACACTCCATGTAATTAGATCGAATCAGTCGATGTGACCACTGAAATGGCCGTTTTTTGAGCATATTCACGTTAAGTATGCAGCAAAATCAGGATGTATGTTAAATGTTTACGAAGTGAAAGCTGGCATATATTATGATTTTAATGCATAATTAGGTTTATTTAGAATAATCAAAAATCAAAAGGGATTTGAAGTTTTAGAATAGGTGGGCATTCAGATAAATAAATACCTCCATTGCCTTTGGAATTTTATATATCATTAAAATATTATATTTATAACATACTTTAGTTGTAGTTCTGGCACGGAGACGTCGCTTCATTTTTTTACCATTTGCGTATAAATTTTTTATAATATGGCGTACTAATAATTTCTTCCGTACTATTTTAAAAATGTATTAACGGCCGAGAAAACATTAGAGTGATGCTTTTTGTCATTATTACTTTCGATATTAAAAAAATATATAATATATCATGTATGGTCCGTTAATAACATATGAAAAATCGCTCTTTGCTTAATAACGGGTTTAGTTTGGCCAAGTATGGCTGTAGATTATCCGTGGTTTGAAACGAGTTTCATCCACTGCCAAAGCTTGTTAATTGATTAGATTCTTGATTCGCTAAGTATTACATCACATAAGCGGATTTGGTAAGCAAAATGCGTACGCTCGGCATTTTATCGATAACCTGAAACCGTATATTATGATTATTAGCCTTCTGGAAATGATCTTCTGCTCATAAAGGAACACGGTCATTTTCGATGCCGTACAGTACCGTAAGGGTCACAGCACGGTCTGTGTTGTATATTGTAGTTTGTGAGCATATTCATATGATATGTATTCTATTTTTGTCTAATTTAACGAATTCGATTAAGGGACAACCTTTAGTTAATATATTCGAAAAAGTTATCTGTAATTAACTATCTATAATTTTATCTATAATTGAAAAAATATGAAGAATTTTGCGCCATTTTTGAAGAGACGTGATTTGAATAATCTGTTCTGTGAAATCTAATAAAAAGTAACATATTGTTGCTAATATTCAAATTGGTCAGAAAGAATTCATTTTTATTCAAAATATTTGAATTGGTTTAAATTCCACGGAATATTCGATATGGAATCGTTTTGGGGCATACATCTTTCTACTTTATATATGCCCTCGATATTCGCGTCGAAGACTATTCCGAATTAAAAGAATTCCAAACGAGTTTTGGTTTGTTTATTAGAAATTACACAATTTCCATGATTTGATAATGAGCGTTTTGCTTTGATATTCGATGTAAATAGCAACGGAGATCACATTTGAATAGTTGACACATGCAGAATGATAGTTGCCAGGACCAGTTATTTTATCAAGTATCAGCCGAAGATGAACTGCGCCTCATAGGCGCTTTCCATCATTGGCTCATGCATGGTACAACATAATGTGTTGATAATATCTTTCTGATTGACAAAGGGCCTTATAATGCACAATGCAAGTCTGCAAGATGATAGGTGGTGTAAGTTCTTGCACTCTACCCAGGACAAGGCGCGGATATATACCCGTACAATTGGACGAACACTTGTGGTAAGGCTTGATTATTATTAATCTTATGATTGATGTACATAGAGAAATAGCATCTGAATAAAAATGATAATTATAGTTGATACTTAATTGATACTTAACAAAAAAATTGTTGCGACAATTTTTTGTGTGAGTATGTGTATCTTGGCTTTGTATTTTTTTTATCGTGTCAAGTAAATAGCGAGATTTACCGGTGGCTCATGTATTTGTCTAAAGTAACTTTTTGGCGTTATGATTTAGCTTAATGGGTTGAACGGTATGTCGATTGCCCCGTGTGGGTTCACTCAGCGTACAAAAACTTGGCCAAGGTCGACCATATCGCAAAGCTTGTGTCTTTCCGTGTATATGTCCTTTAACATAAGGTTTTGCTCTGGATGTGGTACTCATATTTGTGGATATAAATTAAGAGAAAACGGAAATAGCGTTGCTGTCAAATCCAGATGTCGGTTACACTTGAGCGATAACATTATTTTTTTCATCTGGAATACTGTATTCATGTACCATATAGATAGACTCATGTTATTTAGAATTATGTTACCTAGAATACGTTTTACGAGATTTTTATTGGGTTTATATCTTTCTGGCCATAATACTTTTACGTATACTATTAATAAAAAAGTAGTTGGGAAGTAGAAAGATTGTTAGTTTGGTATGGTACATGGTTAAATTCAATTTTGTTTTCGAATACGCTAATTGATGCATTTTACAGCTATGTATTGGATACATGCCAAAATATTACGTTGTAAAATCTGGCATCAATGATGATGATGTTGAGATTGGTCAGGTAACGTCCATTAGCTCTTTATACTTATACTAGTATTCCAGTCCATTATGTTGGCAGGTCAAGTGCGTTATTTTTATGGTATACTTGTATGGTATTTATTTCTATGGTGTGCTTGTATGGGTACTTCACTGCACCCTGGATAATGAGGCGCTATGATTGAGAGCAACGAGAAGCAAAACCGATGCCACTTCTTTGCTTCCTCGGCGGCCTTCTAAGGCTTGCATGAAAAACGTCAGGGCAATTCTAAACCCTCACACCTACGGGTCTAACAGTGTTAAAAATACAAAGGCACTGTGGTTAGATTAACAGTGACTAACTAAGCCATGAATATTAAGGTAACGTGCTTGCGTTGTTGCCAATACGTGCTTGCGTTGCTTGCGTTTTTCTGTTTCATTTTTAGCTTGACTTGCATTTCGTTGTTAGAACGAGACAACTAAAAATCAATGTAAAACACGCAAACGTGTAACGGAAACCTCCAGTCTTGCCACACGCTGCTCATGATTTTGCTGAAAATGGTGGAAACGGATTGTCAAACTTAATTATATAATGAATACCGGATTATAAAGATTTGTTGACCAATATTGCAGCGCTTTGAGCACCTCTCGTTTTTTTTTCGTTAATCTAAAATGTTGAAATATTATTTTATATTATATTTATATTATATATATTACTATAGTGAATTTTGAATATCGTTTTAAACTAAGCTTTAAGGACAATCATAGCACTTTGGATTGCTATTTGAAATTCGAATGAACAATAATTTTTGAATACCTTGCTATTTAGTTTACTTTGTTCTTTAAATATGATTTTACGATATCTACTAACTATGCTAAAAACGGGTCATTTGCGTAGTGAATGTATTCCCTTTTGTCTCACGTAACGTCTTTTTAGGTTTTGTTTGACGTAATAACGCATCGACGTTAATAGCGATGACTCGTTTGATAAGTACTAAGTTATGTTGCGTGTCTCGATCAGGAGTTTATTTTGGCAAGCATGAGCCACAGATGGATCGCGCCTCCATCAGTGGCCCATGCTTAACAAAACATGCTAGGAAATATATTTCTTCTTGGGATGTCGACGCTTTTCTCTTATCATCTGCCGCAAACGACGCTTACCGCTTTGCCTCTCAACTTACACAGAATCCACTTTAGCGGTGTGTATATGAAATAAACAAAAAAGATAAATGCCCGTTAAGTCTCACTCAGGACATATTATTATATTTTATACGACCTTCCACCAGTTTGCGTGTTTAAAGATTGTTGTTTTTTCGAAATATAACCACATGGCTTTCTACACTGTCTGTCTTCTCTTCACACCCCTGGGAAATGACGTCATCAAGGTTTTCTGTATCAGCCAATTTGTTAATATGAGCTCCAATCAATATGAAGCATTGAGACGGAACGTATGCTAGATATGTTTGTTAGCTTTTCTAACTCTACTGAAACATGAAACACGTTTGCTTGTACCTATGCAGATCGAAAAATTTTAAAGCATGGATTTTAAGCATTTATTTTTTCAAAATATTTTTATTGGAAATCTTTTTTAGTTTTGAAGAGAGAATTTAATTATCAGAAATGAGATGAGTTTTAAGTCGGTTTTGAGTACTGGGCGGTGCAGAAATAGAGTGTAACCATTAACGGTCATTAGTGGAGGTAAAATTTAGTAACGTACTGAACGATCTACAATTTTGGATGAAAAAGTTGTATATATTGTTTTTCTCTGATATGGCTATTTCACCTTCGCACACACTATTTGATTGCTCGTTGAAAAATTTTTTGATTCTGAAATTTGCATTTTTATGTTGATGATGACGAATAGATTTTCGCAAAAACCTCACGACGCAAAGTACGACGTCATGATTCAACGCAGAAAAAACGGCTCGCTTTATTATTTATAGTTCAGTGTATGGCCATGATGTAGGTAGTGTGATTCACGATTTCGTGGGTGAATGTCGAAATCTTCTGCACGCAAAAACCCGCTTGACATCTTTATATTTTCTGAATACAAGCAAATGTAGATCATAAGCTACAGATGAATACATCAGTGGATTATGTTCTACAAAGCCGAAATTGCAAAATTTTGTGATTTTGACTTTGATTCTCCATTTTTTAATGAAATTGCAAAAGACGTTATGCTTTGTGTTGCATAATAAGTAAAATGTAGGCCTTGACGTGTTGATGATGCACTTTTCAATTAGGTAAGATATTCTTATTCAAGCTTGTTGAAACCAATCATTTTGCAGCGTTCAGAAAAAAAAATATGTACCCACAAAAGAAATATTCAAGATATTGTACTGGGGCAAAAAATGCGGTGTTTCCTTAATGTAAATAAAGTTGGATAAAGCGTGTGAAATTTAAGATGAAAGAAAGCGAGTAAAACAAGACCCCGCAATTTCGTTTGTGCGCCAACGGTGCCCAATCTTGAAAGGCGAATTTTCGAGAGTCTACAGCGTAGCTGTTTTGGCTGAAAATTCAATTTTTATTTTGTTATGTCCCAGGCTGACGGAATCTTGTCCTAAACGTAGATGCTACTTCTTCAGACGACCGAAAAAGCTTCAAAACCATCATCACTGCTATTTCATAGCAGTATTGAGGACTTTGAAATTTTTCCATAGTTTGGTTTTTATCGGGCATTAAAAAATAGGTATTTCAATAATCTAGCAAGAGATACATCATGAAATATTGCCCGTTTGTTAAACTTTCTTCTGATGTAACCCTTTTCCTCCGTGTAGCTGACATTCTGTCAATCTGTCAGACTCAGATTCCCAGAGATTTGTCAGCTTTTGCTGCCGCTGATTACGCGCTTTGCTATTTGTTGCAAATATTGTTTTTGAGGAAATAAGACGTGGGTGTTCCTATATGTCAGGGGTGGCCAAACTGCGGCTCTCGAGCCGCATGCGGCTCTTTGAGATTTTGCTCGCGGCTCTTTGATGAAATAGCCTTGATGAATTAGACATGCATTTTCCCGCTAAAAATCAAAATACCGTTAAGTTTTGACAAACCAACACTTCAAGGAACTGCTCCGAACTGCTTTAACATCGTACCAACCTAATTTCAAACATCTTGCAGCCCAGGTGGACCCTCACAGTATAACACGCAGCACTAATATTAATCCATAGCTACCCTTCGTTGTGAATGAATAAATTCGTGTATCTTATTGTGTTTGTGTTGTGGCTCTTTTAAAACTGGATTTTGATATATGCGGCTCGAGCATGAAGCAGGTCTGGCCACCTCTGCTATATGTTATTGTGACAAAAATCGAATAAAAATGGTTTGTCGTGGTCGAGAGATTAAATGTACTAAAGCTATTTTTTATTAGACCTTTCACACAAACAAGCTTTAAAGATTTTTTTGTTTTTCAAGCCTTAACTTCAAAAAACATTTCGGAAAGCTCTGCCAGAAAATAGTATCCTAATGTATAACAAGACTTACGATATATTACATTACAATTGTATACTGTGTTGATTATTCTTCTAAGTGAAATATACGTATTGCTAGATCGATATCACGCACGTGTTAATGCAGTATATGATATATACCGTCGCATCGACCGATATTCCTAGAGCAGTTTTAGAGGTGTACTGAGATGGCTAACTTCAATTATGTTCAAACTCGCTGCAACTGCAATAACAGTAGGACTGGGCAATTCGATTCGGTGATTCGAAGCACAATTTATTCGAATCAATCGTAAATCGTTCATAGGAACAAAAACTTGCTAAATGAACTAGAATTTTTATTTTTAACGACAAAACGCAATCGATTTTGGTCAAGTTTGACCAAAATCGATTACATTTTGTCGTTAAAACATGAAAATTGTTGCTTCTAGACGTGGGATGTGAATTGAAAATCCATTACCTTCAAGTCTACTTAAGCTAATATTAGTATTCCAAAACTAAAAATATCTTGTTTTTCACAATGATGTTGTAATAGGTAAAACGTAATATTTGCTATTTACATGGAATTTATGATTCGATCTGATTCGACAATAATATTCTAATCGGATTCGAATTCCAAATGATTCGGTTTTGCCCATCCCTAAATACAAGCCAGTAGATGCAAGCAAATGCCCCCTATTAAGTGACTTTGGTTAAATAAAAGCATTAGACATCTTTATTATCTTTATTCAGGAGGAAAAAGAAGATGTCGGATCATCCGAGAACTGAATCTGCAACATCAATTACTGGAGGAGAAGAAGATATATTACAATCAGCTAGGAGAGAGAAAAGATTAAGAATAAACGTTGGCGGAGTAATACACGAGGTATGACTAATTATAATACTTTGCCTTTTTCAAAGTGCGCCGAACACGAAAAATGAATAGGCACATGAAGATGTTGACAATATAGGTTTAAAGCGACATTTATAGAGGATTTTATTCTAATATTTCTCTATTTTTGACCGACAAAGAAAAATAGGCACGTATCCGTGGTTTGCCACCTATTTTTTAGTGGCAGGGGTGGGCAAAACCGAATCATTTGGAATTCGAATCTGAGTCGGATAATTTTTTTCGAATCGGATCTTCCGTATAAATAACAAATATTCCATTTTTAGTATTACAACTTGTCTCCATTGTGAAAATCAAGACATTTACAGTTTATAGTGTATATTTTCAATTCATACTCCATCTAAGAGCAACAATTTTCATATTTTAACGACAAAATATTTTATTGTTAAAAATGGAAATTTCGCTTCATTTAGCAAGTTTTTGTTTCTATGAACGATTCGAATAATTTGTGCTTCGAATCGATTCGAATCACCGAATCGAATTGCCCAGCCCTAGTTAGTGGTAATGATGACTGTTATCGGCATATACACCATCTACAAAGTTAGTTTTTAAAGAAACTTATAGCGCTACATTTTTAGCATAAAGGCGTAACATTGCAACAAATTCGGAAGAATTAAATAAGAATTTACCCAAAATATCGGAATCCATCATCTTCTCAAAATCGTTTTAAAGCAACTTTATTCTGGGCGTAACTGAGTGAATCAATAGTGTTAAATGTTCATCTTACCATATTGTTAAATTTATCTGAAGTAATATTATAATTGTTGTCGTGTAACACAAACTATCTTGTGAAAACCGTCTTAAATTATTACAATCAGAGATTGTGGGAACACGCTCAACCGTAACTTTTAGGACTTGGCAGCAACCTGAGTCAGATTAGGGGTTACTAGAGTAATGGATAACTTCAATTAGACGGCAATAGTTTACAGCATAGTTTTTGCTTTGCACTTTTTGTATTTTCAACTATGAGTGTAAAAATGAAAGGCCTCCGTCTAGCACCGGCAAAATCGCGAGAACGAAATTCTAACGTGTTCAATGTTTTCTGAGTTCAGCTTGAAATTCGCTATAATTCATCTTGGTACTGTTAAGTTTTTTGTTCTTTTATAATCTACATGCCTTTAAAAAGGTCTAGCTAATTTGGGAGCGTAAAATATATTCAACTAATTGAAGCAAATTGAGATGGGGCCATTTGGTGCATGGCTTTTATGACTCCCGTGCGCACCACTGCATTATTATATTATGATAAGTGTATTACTCTATTTTCGTGAGCAAGCATGGGTCATAGATGGATTGCACTAGAACATTGCGATTCATCTATGGCCCAAGCGTGCTCGATGGTTGTTTATGAGAGCTTTATGTCATATATTATGTATGTATTTTGTTGTTATGCAGATTAGAATGTCCTGTACGACTGTTTCGAAAACCCTCGCAAATTATTTATGAATGTTATGCATTATGCGAAATTGGTTCATCTTCAATAATTTCATGATTTATCATACATGGCCTTTGATTGTATAATAAATTGAGTTCGACTAAGTTAAACATTTTTGACTTGTTTTGCTTATCTTACAGGCCCGATGGACTACTCTTGATAAAATTCCTCAAACAAGGTTAGGAAAAATACGTCAGTGTACTACTATGACGTCATTATTGGAATTAGTCGATGATTATGACGTCAACAAGGAAGAATTTTTCTTTGACAGACATCCCGGTGCTTTTACGCCTGTTTTAAATTTTTACAGGTAAATAAAATTTCTAATATCCGCTATCAAACATTTATTTTACATGGGCGGCAGATGTATCACGCTTCGACAACAAAATCATGCCTGGCAAAGTAAAATTTGTAATTAGGAAAAACCATCGTCATCGTCCATAGGCATTTCTTCGTAATTGAGAAAAATTATCAGAAACGGTTTCAATAGTAAATTTGGGTTAACACTTCTGAATGCCGTAATTTAAATATTATCCTCAGTCGATAAAGAATGACTGCTCATAAGTTTTTCGCCTGCTTTTGCCACTGCGGTTACTCGTCTTTTTTCACTTTACAATTCCGTGTTTCTTCGATTAGAAATGGCAATAACACCTAATAATTTTCAATAATGATTTGGACTAACGTAATTACCCCTTTTGTTGGTCAGTTATTTCCAATAACCTTACCACATTGTCGTGGCTGTTTGTTTTACTTAAAGAGAAAGCGATAGAGTGCGGTCACTGAATACTAGATTGAAATAAGGCCGAATTCATTTTCGCATTTTTTTTTTGTCAAGTTTCCTTTCATTTGCGAATATGGCAATTGTCCAGTTATTGGTACTGACCTTCTCGTTACCCTTCCGGAACTTCAATCCTGCTTAATATGGACCACAAAGTGGCCGCTGCTCGAGAGAACGTTCCACAATAATTCAAACGTGAAAAACTGAATATTTGAAAACATTTTTGTTGGACATCACCTTATTTTCTTCAAATTTTGCACACCTCACTTGAATTGTCAATATTTTTATCTTTTCAGAAAAATTACTTAATTATTCATGAGCCACAGATAGACTGCACCTTTGTTGGAGATACCTTTCCCCAATAACCATTTCAGATTTTATTTTTATTTGGTTTCATAACATTGAAAAAAGAGGTTAGAAATAGTGAACAATAATTCTTCCAAAGTTTGAAAACGCATAGTTGATGAGATTTGTGCTAATTATTGGTAGGCGTGGCCGAAATCGAATATCTGTTGAATTCAGAATCAAATGAAAATTATTTTTAGGAGTCGAAAATCGCTAAAACACTAAAATATACTTCTATTTCCGGAAGATGTGAACTTTTTGAATATTCTAGATTCGAATCCCTGGAAAAATGGAATCGAATAATTTGTGATTCGCGAATCACGAATCGAATCGAATATTTTGGACAGCCCCAATTATAGGCAGTCGGTGCGTTCGATTTTACAATTTTCCTCTGATATGGTCAATTAAAATTGCTGTCAAAGAGCTGCAATTTCTCTGCATTATATTACTCTGTAACTGACATACTCATTCTTAAAAAAGCAGATCATCTTTAGATTTTGCCATGTTACTGTTAGTATTCAGCCACGGCAGTTTTGGAGATAAAATTTTTGAATTTTGCTTTGATTTTTGACGGCGCTATTCAAACGCAAACAAGTTACTTTTCTATAGGTTTGTTTTATTTTAACGTTGCGTTTTACGCTAGCGCAACACTGTGCAAAGGGACTGAAGGGTCCAAGTTACTTTGTAATTATCCTCCACCTCTGTGAACTAAAATAAATTTGGGAAAATCAAAAATATCTAAATTGTATTTCGTCGTTAAAATATGACAATTCTATTTCTATTTTCATTCCTGTGACCATAGCGCGACAAATTCGAATAGTTTGTAATTTATATTGATTCAAATAACTGGTTTTTGACAGAAATTTTACTCGGCGGTATTAAAAAAATTTAAAATTGACTTTTTTGGCTAAATATTGGGTGTTGATGGAACGCACCGCGAAGGTGCGATCCATCAACAGCCCATAATTGGCATACATGTCATCAACATGGCGTTTTTTCAACTTTTGAAATATGCAATTACTGCAAATGACCAGTAAATTTACTCTACTTTTGTTACAGTGTAGTCACAAATTATAATATTTGTGTTTGTGCTTCGTATTTGAAAGAGACCCGTATCTGATCCAGATTGTCTAAATATATTTTCAGTACCGTTGCCCATGGTACATTACAATACTTGATAAAAACTATATATTGTTTTAATACTCACAGGACAGGAAAGTTGCACATGCCGGAAGATATTTGCGCCCTAGCATTCAGTGAAGAACTGGATTACTGGGGCGTGGAAGATATTTATATTGAATCATGTTGCCAAGGTATTTTGTTATTGATATTGATGAAAAATAATAACTCAATATTAATGCACATTATTATATAATTTTCTCATATTATATTCCGATTCTGCGTTTGTTAATTTGTCAAGCATGCGCCACAGATGGACCGCGTCTTATCGTCGCGATCCATCAGTGATGCATACTTAACAAAAGATGTTTGACAAAACTTTTTCCAATTGGGAGGTGCATAAAATTTCCATCGTGGTTGGTTATAAGAAAAATAATTTAGTGAAGTTAGATTATAGAGAAGTTAAAAGAGTTTTTATTTAGGTTAAAGAATATTTCAATTTTAACTTAATTTACACAATTAAATTTGAATATTTGAAATGATCGAATATTCTGCATTTTCCTTTTATTTTGCCAATTTTGTTACAAAATCTTGATTTATGTCAAATTTTACATCGTATTATCATGATTTTTCTACAGAACAATTATTTTTAATATAAGCATAAGACTGAACAAACTAAAAATCACAATTCACAATAAAATAAACAGCTATCTAAAAAAGGAACTTTTCTATTAAATATTGTTTTATATGAAAAAACTTTTTCGCTGTGTTGAGTTGTCCTTGCTAAATCGGTCTTTGGTACTGGGACCAGTTTAGTTGGATGTTTGGAATAAAAAAAATACACGGGATATATGCACCAGAACTTGTGAAGAGTGAAAAACAACGTAAAATTAAAGTTATAATTCCATTCTTCCACTTTTGGCTGCGTTTTAGCTTTCCTTATTATGAATGGATTACGGATGTTATCACTTACATTTTCAAATTTATTTTCCAGGAAGATACCATCAGAAGAAAGAACAAATTCTTGACGAATTAAGGTAAAATAATTTATACTAGAACGGCAATAGAACTATACTGTAACCAAAATGCAGTAAAATCACCGCCTTTTGACAGTAATTTTACTTTGCGATATCGAAATAAAATTACAAAATTGACTTTTTGTTAATTATGGGCTGTGGATGATGCGGTCCATCTACAGCCCATACTTGGCATAAGTCTCATCACTGAGGCGGTTTGAAGTGTTGAAATATACAAATACTGTGATTGAATAGTAAATTTACTGCCATTTTGTTACAGTGTAGATTTGACATTTTGTATGTATGATTCAAAACGATTCGGGTACATTGCTATTTATTCGAAGCAATTATAGATTGTTTATTCTGAATTTATCGCAAACGTTGACGCAATAATTTATTTTACGTCATAATTGTTTTAATGTTTATTTGATTCTAATCGCATCGAATCTCATATCACAAGTATAGGACCAATATCCAATTTTTGCATTTTGCAAAATGGCAACAATATTTACATGCCTTATTTTTTTTCCTTATTCATTAAAATTAATATGAACAAATCAAACCGTACGAAACAAAATAAATATGTCAAATCGTTACTCCTCATCGAAAATCACGGGTATATTTTAGAAAAGTTTGCTCCATTTTGTCTGTATTCCAACTCCTAAGATAAGCTCCATATTATAATTGTTACGTTATGCCCATTAGGAATAAAGTTTAGTCAAAAAATCTTTTGTTAAGTATATGCCACTGATGGATCGCGTCGATGAGACGCGGTCCATCTGTGGCACATGCTTGACAAATAAAATTTTCGATTGTAACCGATTCAAATTTTTTTTTCAAATGAGTGATTTTCAAAAAATAAAATAAATAGCGAAATATTATTTCATTTAGCAGTTTTTTAAGGCTTTGTAACTTTTTGCTACGAAATTCAATTTTTTTTTTATTTTTTTATAGCCACTTCTTAGAGTGGATCACCCTGTCCAAGGCCCTGTAACAGCGGCCACTTATAGACGGACAGGGTTACAATTACTGGAAAGATATGATCTTTTCCTGTTCGGCTTAGCCTACCCAAGTTATTACACCCTGGGTTGAGTGGTGGGCATGGATAAGCGGGCCGGACTCGCCGGGGCTCGAACCCGAGATCTTCAACCTGCGATGCCAACATGATATTAAAAAGTACTAACATTTCTTACTAAAACATTTATTATTGTTAATAATTTTATTAATATGAATAATATTAGTCAGCTTTTACAAAAATATGTTTTATGTTATTTGTGTTTGTGACTAAAAACTATGTTGCCGTACGCACGGAAAAAATGTTCCTATTATTTTCGTGGTATGAGGCGTCAACTTTTAACAGATTAAGTGGTTAATTTCAAATATTTTGGGGAAGATAAAAATCTATTTTACAAAGAATTTATTACAAG
Organism: Styela plicata; assembly: GCA_963675895.2. Classification (NCBI taxonomy): domain Eukaryota; kingdom Metazoa; phylum Chordata; class Ascidiacea; order Stolidobranchia; family Styelidae; genus Styela; species Styela plicata. The sequence goes on along the minus strand of OZ023153.1, from coordinate 6,886,002 downwards.
GTCTTACTGGAACACAAGATCGTGCGCAAAAAATGTATAAACGAGTAAATTGTGGTATTATGCACTTTAACAAAAGTACAGTAAATTTACTGGTTATTTGCAGTAATTACATATTTCCAAAGTTAAAGAAAACGCCATGTTGATGAAATTATGCCAATCATGGGCTGTTGATGTACCGCACCTTCCCGGTGCGATCCATCAACGCCCCATATTTGGCAAAAAAGGTCACTTTAGATTTTTTTTAACAATACCGGCAAGGCAAATAAAATTACTAACAAAAACCGTTGATTTTGTTGCATTTTTGTTACAGTGCGCTTTAGCAACGTGTCATTAAAAAAATGCGTCTAAATATACATTGCTACGGTCTCAACAAAATCATTTTCATCACTCGTAATCTAAGTTAGCCTTTGTGAGCGGCGCTTATTGGCTAAGTGAGCGTACCGAGTTCACTGAGTTTTCCGTTTGAAGTTTTACCTATAATTAATTTACTAGGTAAAATATGTAAATTTACTTAATTTTCAACTGGGTACAAAGTGGAACAAGGTTACCTAGTATTACTCTACCTAGTTTATGTAAAACTAGGTTGCCGTCACTACTAGAAGAGATGCCACATTTTATATGATGATTTGAAACAATGAACGCATGTCTGATTCGGATGCTCTTTTCTCTAATCCAATATGATTAAAAAAATTCATTTGCACGTATATTTTGAAAACTTTCTTCAATGTTTCGGATTAGATTCGATTTTGGATTCGAAAATAAATTTATCTTAAAATGGCAACATGGTTGTCTTACCGATGCGTTGCATTACGTTACGTGTAACAAATTGAAAACGGCAATAGACGTCTGTATTTCTTTGCGTTAATCGTGTTCACATGCCTAAAAGCGCAAACGCACGCAACGAAACGCACGCAACGGCACTTTTCGTTAGCTTGCATTGCAAACCGTTCTGTTTCATTGAAAAACGTAACGCATGCAGAGCATTGCGATAGCGTAAAACGCAATGGTAAAATAAAACAAACCTAGACAAAAAACGCAACCTACGCAAACGTGTAGTGCGGCCTTGAAAAGAAACAAAGACGTGGTCGATCGTTTTACCATCGCCTGCAGGGTAGATGCCACTAATTGCATTTCATCATAGCGGTTCAGTTTCTTTTGGATGTTTTCCGCTTAGAGTGCAGTTTCTGGTATTATATCTTGTAGTAAGTAGCTCATTGTTAATAATTGGGTGTTAGTTGGTCTTTATAGGCACTGTTTCCGGCCTTGCTCTGAGTGAATATCAATAAAAGCGTATCTCTGGAGCATACGTAGGTTTCCACATCGGCCGAGCCTTCCAGAGCAACTACGTTACGTTAGGAACGGATTTTTCGAAGAGGCTCACTGGGGTTCTAACCCGAGAGCTGGTCATATCTGGAGTTAAGAATAACAGTAGTTGGCACCATTTTGTATGTGTCGTATTTCAGTTTACACGTAAACTTCCTTATCAATGCATCAACACGAGACGTTACGTCATCTTGCGTCACGCCTCACGCACGTAATATAAGAATCACGCATTTCGGTTATCACACGAATCTCAAGAGAAATTTAATTGACCACTACCTTCCATATTCATCATAATTGCAAAATATAAAGATTACTAATGACTGATCAAAGTTGAACAACATTACATCAGTGACCAAACATGAGAGATAGATGAATCGAGCCTTTTCAGGCTCGATTCATCCATCTCACATGTTTAGGACCACGAATAATACAATTGTAGCCGAATTTGCAATATATAATTGCATTACCTTACGGCAAAGCGATTCGTCTTTTTTATTTCATCAAAGTTAATGTCATTAAATTCTAATATCGATCTGATATGGTGAAGTTGGTTAGGTCCCGTTGGCGCGAAAATGTTTATTATTGTCCCATGGGTGCAGCAAGTTTTACCATTATCTAATGACTTAATTTTGACCTAAGCGCTAAAGTGTTTCAATTCCATTGTAGGGTCCTAATGTATTTGAGAGGTTGAGAATATGATTTATTGCACATGTGCAATCGTTATAGCACTGGGGTTGAAGACTTTATGTTTGCTATGGGCGTGGGGTTTTTTAAGGCTTTTAGAATGACAGCCAAGTTTCGAATATTTTTTGGAATCGAATCTTGAATAAACTTCATATACTCGGGGTCTATATACGATTCCTATCGTCACGACGACTGTTTACGTTCAAAACAGTACGTCAAAAGCGCGCCCATCCTGTACCTCTTAGTTCATAAACATTCATGTCGTGTAATCGTTCTGATTTTTTCGATTTACATGTATATTTTTTTTCATTGTGTTGATTTTGAACGCGAAAAAAATCAAATCGAATAAGTTAGGAATTCGTGAAACACTGATCGAATCGCCTACTTGGAATAGCCCAAGCGGGGCGAATATGTTAAACATGATTATTGCCTTCCAATCAGAAGCTTCGATCTACGCATCTCTGATCGTCATGATGAAGGTTCGAATCTCTTGAAGGATGATGATTATATGCGAGAGGTCTGCAGGACGCATCGCCGGTGCACGGTGGTTCACGAAAGCACCGGCTTACGGCTTTCTCCACCAACCAGGTCCATGCACAGGAAAAATATGATAAACCAAAAACCTCCAACCCTATTCGGAACTGGTGTCTGCACGAGAGGTCGTAGTTCGCCATATGATTAAGCTGTATTCTCGGTTTTCCTCTTCAGCAGGATAAAAATGAAATCTTATCCCACTTCCTTAAGTTTGTCAAGCATGAACCACTAATGCCCTAGAAAATGCTGTCTCTAATTCCCTTTTTCTTTTTTGATAACAGGAGAGAAGCGGATGCGTTGAGAGAAAGGCAAGGTGATGATTTTGAAGGAATGTGTTGCGCAGACAAACGGAAGAAATTATGGGATCTACTGGAGAAACCAGGAACGTCTCTTGCCGCCAAGGTAATTTAATCTGTTGTTGTTTGTCGTCCACGTACGTCAGTGACTTATTTGTGACAAAAACGTTTTTGATGATACAAAGATATGCAACTTCGAATCTATTCCGAAATTCGGATTCATTTTCATTTTTTTACTAAATGGAATCTCGGATTGTAAAGAAATTGCAATCACTCTACCTGATTATTATGTTAATTATCAGTGATCTCCAGTAGAGCTTCCCAAAATATTCGATTCTTTTCGCGATATTGGAATCATAAGTTATTTGATTCGATTTCTGCAACAATTCGAAATCAACAAAATGTGAAATCTGAATTTTTCTCAACAATAGGTGTGAATTTTTATTTAATTGAGGGCTGATAAAGGATGCTTTTGTTTGTTAATATGTGACTTCTGATTCGCAAATTATTCGATTCGATTCTGATACCAAAAAATATTCAATTTTTACCACTCCTCGCTAGTTAATTCCTCCCTTTCAATCACTGTTACCAAACGCGTTCAAAGTGAGTTTAATTTTGGAAAAGTGATTTGTGTTATTTGAAGTTGACATTACTTATCCTCGGGATTATATGGAAGCATCGATGCCGTATATTTAATTCCGCTACCGTTTTTCTACGCGATGGCGGAGTGATTGAATAAAATTTTCGTGTTTAAATCAAATGGAAGAATCCTTGTCATTATCCACATCTAGGACTGAACAAACCGATTTATCCAGAATTCCAATCTGATTCGAATAATTTTATCAAGTCGGATCTAATCTCTACAACAATATAAATTGCGAATGACAAGTTTTCACTAATATAATTTACAACCAAACTCAAGGAATCTTTAGGCACGAATGCACTAGCAATGATAGAAAAAACCATTAAGTTCAATAGAGCCATACAAAGGATAAATGAAATAAAATTTGAGAATATTCTGTATGTATTACATCGGAAAAACAAGCCTCTCCGCCTATATTTTGTAAGTTGCTGTTCCTGTGACCGATAGGTTTTTGACTGATTCGAATAATTTGTACTTCGAATCGATTCGATTCTCCCAACTGAATTGCCCTTCCCTACCCACAACTCATCTCAAAGTGAATTATTTTGGATTATCTTCGGTCAAACCGGAAAGCATTAGTTTTTTCAACAATACAACTTTGTCCATGTAGGTGACCACTGGCATAGGCCATCACACGGAATGACCTATTGGAATGAGTTACCAAAAAATAAACTCACATCAAATTTCGTTTCTTTTTCAGATTCTTGCCATTGTGTCGATTCTTTTTATTGTTTTATCAACCATCGCCCTCAGTCTTAACACACTCAAATCTTTACAAGGTAAGGTATTGATTTCGTAGAATAAAATTTCAAAAAGGGCCTGTTTATACACTGTGATAAATATGCAGCCGATTTACTATTCATTCCCAGTAATTGCATGGTCCCAAAATTTTAAAACCGTCTTGTTAGTGAGATGATTGCCAAGTATGGGCTGTTGATGAACGCACCTTGGCGGTGCGTTCCATCAACAGTCCATAATTGGCCACAAAGTCGATTTTGTTACTTTATATTACAACACCACAGAGTAAAATTACTCACAAAAGGCGGTAATTTTGCTGAAGTTTTGTTACAGTGTATGTGTTGTCTGCAAAACTGTTCCATTTCAAAGAAATAGATAATTACACTCAAAGCTTTTTTCTGATAGTAGACAGTTTTGGTAATGTTGATTTCGAATCAATGGAAAAATTGAATATTTTCAAACAAGAATATTTTGAACATCTTTAGTTATACCGTCTCATTGGTGCACTCAACAAAACATGTTTTTAATTTTCTGATCCAGTCAAAATATTCCAAAAAACGGGCATTTCTGGACTCAAAAAATATGGTTTTCGTGTTAATATGTGTCAACTCCTCATCAATGAACACAGGGTAATGCGATGTATCACTGATAATATCTTAGTGTTTATATGCTATCCATATCAAGGTCTTCCACGCCCCTTCGGCGCAAAATGAACCATACTGTAATTCTAACAGATTCTGATTCTTCCAGAATAGGATATTCACCTACACGTATTAAAATTTCTTTTATACACCAATTTTCTTTGTATTAAAAATGCAATATTACTTATAGCCCAGGGTCATTAGGATTTATTGAAAGAGAAGCCACAAAAGATGTAAAAAGATGTAGTAAAAAGCGAAATCTGTGGTGGAATACACATTTGCTTATAAAACAATTGGTCCTGTTGGAATAACCTGACGTGTTTCCTGCGTGTCGTAAAATGCGATTAAGAGGAAACAAAAAAAGTGGTAGATAGTTTTACCCTCACCCGGGGCAGATACCACTCACTGTAGTTCAGTTCATTTCCCTTCGAAATATTTTCCGATTAAATAAATCAAGATAATAATTAAAAATTTATGACAGGATAATAGATCCAACATAAATCAGCCATCAAGCATTTTAGTTTTTTTTTTTTTACGACTTTTTTCCACACGTTTTTATTCCTTTTTAGGAGAAGAGGGGAACGACAACGCTCAACTCGCCCACGTTGAAAGTGTTTGTATAGCTTGGTTTACAATGGAATATTTATTACGTTTAATATCTGCCCCAAATAAATGGAAATTCTTCAAAGGTCCTTTAAATATAATTGATCTATTAGGTAAGTCGATATTTTATATGCACTCGTCCGAGTGAATCAACTCAAAGCATAGCCCATAATTCACCCAACTGCCACTTACTAACAAGCAGAGATAGTATTGTTGGAACAATATGACCTTTCCGGTTTGAGACAGCCTACCCAAGTTATTCCATCCTGGGTTACATGGTGGATTAATGTATCGCAATTGCCCAGGACGCGGGACTCGAACTCGAGATCGTCAACAAGAGCCGAGGATAACGATTAGGCCACCGCGCTCGACTTCGATTTGATGTTGGAAAGAGGTGATTTTTTTCACTTGTCCATGCCTGATCCAATTATTATTTTTCTTAGTGAAGTTGCGGGCTTCGTTTTTAGCGAATTCTTTTTCATTCGAAATCTCCAACTTTGATTCCGACGTGAAAACTTTTTCTAATAATAAAAATGTCCGCTTACGCCTAGAGAATCCACAAATTGGCAAAAAGCACGAATCGCTATGGGTATCTCTGTAAGACTTCTTTAGTTGTCATCTTTGTCAATGCTTTGTATAATTTTGGATTGTTTTGTGTTCGATTCTGACAACTGATCATTTTGTGGTATCGGTACTTACCAACCCAATCGACATCTTTTTGTCGAGCATGGGCTACATATAGTCCGCACATGCAAGCCGCAATCAATTGGTGACCCAAGCTTGACAAAACATGTTAAGAAAAGTTTATTTTCCTGTTCGAGTATATGCTCTGAAGACGGTACAGTAAATTAACTGTTCTTTAACAGTAATTGTATATTTCCAAAATTCTTTTTAATGTGCGAGTATATACAGTGAAAACGGTACAGTAAATTAACCGTTCTTTAACAGTAAATGTAAATATCCAAAATATTTGTTCATGTGCGATTTCCCGAGTAGTTATACTGTGAATACGGTACAGTAAATTTAACCGTGCTTTAGGATATACAGTGAAAACGGTACAGTAAAGTAACCGTTCTTTAACAGTAATTGTATATTTCCAAAATTCTCGTTAATGTGCGAGTATATACTGTGAAAATGGTACAGTAAATTAACCGTTCTTTAACAGTAATTGTATATTTCCAATATTCTCGTTAATGTGCGAGTATATGCTGTGAAAACGGTACAGTAAATTAACCGTTCTTTAACAGTAATTGTATATTTCCAAAATTCTTGTTGATGTGAATTAAGTCAAAATGGGCTGTTGATGGACCGCGCCCCAGGAGGCGCGTTCCATCAAAAGTCCATAATTGACCAAAAAGTTGATTCCATAGTTTTATTTAGTATCAGCCATTAAAATTACCGCTAAAACGCAATTTTACGGTCCTTTTTTAAAGTGTAAAAAAAATTTCCGTCGGTTCCGTCATTTATCTTTCGTGTTTTCGTGCAGCTGTTCTGCCGTATTACGTTACTGTGTTTTTAACGGAATCCAACAGTCAAATTCTACAGTTTCAAAATGTGCGAAGGATCGTGCAAATTTTTCGAATCATGCGAATCATGAGAATATTAAAGTTGGCTCGACATTCTACCGGTCTTCAATCTCTTGGATTTACTCTCAGGAGGAGTTACAACGAATTAGGATTACTTATGTTGTTTTTAACAATGGGAATTATGATATTTTCAAGGTAATTTTTATGTTTCTGTTTGTAGTCCCAACTTTTTTCGAAGCGTGGTTTTTTGGTATGTTTCACCGCTAATTACAACTGTTAAAAATATTCGATTCGATTCGTGATTCGCGAATCCACAAAGCATTTGATTCGATTTCTCCAGTTGTGTATTCGAAATTAATAGCATAAAAAATGTATCTATCTATTCGAAGGAAACAGACATAAATTTTAGGAAAAATTTAAATAACTGGCCTTTTTTCAAAATATTGACGAATATTTTCAAAGTGTATTTAAAATTCGATTCGATTTCTCCAGTAAATATTCGAAATTAATAGCACAAAAAATGTATCTATTCGAAGGAAACAGACATAAATTTTAGGAAAAATTTAAATAACTGGCCATTTTCATAATTTTGGCAAATATTTTCAAAATATATTTAACACGCCGAGGCGCGGTCCATTGGTAACTCATACTTGACAAATTCAATTTTTGATTGAGTTATTTGACGACATAAAATTTCTGGTTTTCTGGTTGCAGTTGTGCATATAATTTTAAGAAGTAGTGGATGGTCTTATCATTGCCCAGGACAGATACCACTCACCGCATTTTGTCATGGTGGTTCTGTATGAGATGTTTTTCGCTTAGAATGCAGTTGCTTGTACTTTATCTTGTAGTAGCTCTCTGTTATTAGAGTGACCGTTAGCGGGCTCCTTTTAGACACTACCTTGCTTGGAGGGAAGTCCTGTAAAAAATGATTACGACTGGGTCATTCATTTTGACTCATTAATTTGTGTATGTGAATTACTTTAACAAAATGTTTTTGGGGTTCCAATTACGCCAGTGATTATAGATAACATATATTTACCCCTATCTAAGTCATCATGATACCTCATTAAGGGAGAGATAACGATGGGCGCGGTGGCCTAGTGGTTAAACATGTTGGCATCGTAGGTTGAAGATCTCGGGTTCGAGCCGCGTTTAGTCCGGCTCGCTTATCCTTGCCCACCACCACTCAACCCAGGGTGTGACAACTTGGGTAGGCTGACGGGAAAATATGTAACTATAAGTGGCCGCTGTTACAGGGCCTTGGACAGGGTGATCCACTCTAAGAAGTGGCTATAAATAAAAAAAATACGAAATTCATAGTGAAAGTATTTGCTTTGTCGAGTGTGAGTCATTGCTATTGCTGGTCAGCGTCTCGTGGGCGCGATCAATGACTCGCACTTTCCAAAACCTATTGCGACAGAGATTTTCTCACCAGGTCAGAGCTTTTCTCGTGTGTCTTTTCTCATTATATTACCGTATCTGTTTTTCCCAAATAAAAAATTTGAGCGTCATGTCATAATATCTAATCAATTTCCCAGTACTGCTGGCACGATAGAGCATATACGCATTCATTCATTTTTAATGTGTATTCTTGGAATTCACTATAAATATTTTGTTGCCTGATTGCTTTTCTATTCACGACCAAGTTAGGATCCAACGCTCATCCAATCGGAAATTTTATTTGTTAAGTACGAGCCATAGAAGGACCGCGCTTCGTCGGTAGTTGGTAAGGCTGTCCAGAACACTCGATTCAATTCGCTAGATTCGAATCATGATTTATTCGATTCGATTTCAGCACCAATTCAAAATCGACAAAATGATGTTTTTTTTTCAAAAGTAAGTGTGAATTTCCAATTGTAAGATCGTAAAACGATGGCTTTGTTTGTTTTTGTATGACTTCTGATTCGAATATTCAATTGGATTCGGGTGAATTAGTCGAATCGATTCTTAAACCGAAAGATTCGAGTTTAGTTCTCGGTACTTCGTAACCTAGTATTTGGTAAATAAAATATTCTGACTGGTTATGGACTGGATTGGGGTCTTTTTGTTTTCCGAGTCGAATTTTGAGGAGAGCAAAAGCATTCGCTTTATTTTATCAAACAATAAACGTTCGCAATCCAAGTTTTCGCTAGTTTGTACCATTCTCGTTTTGCCTCAAACTTTGCTCAGAGTAAATTTCAACTAGATTGTGACTTATTAGTAAGTTTTATCATCGCTCGGGGCAGATACCACTCACCGTACTTTATTATAGCGGTTCAGTTTGGGAAGTTTTTGACTTGAGTGCAATTGTTAGCGCTATAATTTGTTGCTCGAAGCACATTCCTATAACGCTCGAGCTAACGGTACACTAATCGCACCAACGCAAATTTTGCGCAGTCGGTAACCCAGCTCTACTATCAGCTGACATTTCACACCGATGAATTTTTAATGTTCTAATTATTTCAAGTTTTAAACTGAAACTTGCCTTTTTATTTTGCCGATATTGTTTTTATGAAAATATGAGCTTTTTTTATTCAGCTTGGCATATTTTGCTGAAAAAATAGAAAACGGAGACAAATTCAGTAGTATACCAGCTTCGTTTTGGTGGGCTACTATTACGATGACTACCGTTGGATATGGGGATATATATCCCATAACACCTCTGGGTAAGACACGTTGCTGGCCATTCTGCAGGCAAACATTTTATGATTGGCTAGAGTATGACAGGCAAGAACAAGGGACGACCTTGATCGATCAGAATAATTTTATATTCTGAAAATTTTTTTTTTTGAACATTCCGAATTGCTCCGTTGAGCAGGATTATCAGGATATATACTTCATAAAATGTATCATACTCATATGCCATTATTTTGCCGTACTTTTCAGTTAGGATCTCTCAAAATATTCGATTTGTAATTCGCGAATTCGTGAATCATTCGATTTAAGTTTTCCAGCGATTCGAAGTATCAAAAATATATAATTTTTTTTTCAAAATCTTTGTATAAATTTCTGTACTTTACAATCTTATGGAATACATTTAAAAGTTGTTTATTAATGATCGTGATTAAACTAAAAAACAAAAATTTAGTTCAGTATACAGGGATATGGTCTTATCCCGATTCTATGACGTCATCGTTATGATGTCACATTAAGTAACAGCATACATTTCCATTCCAGGAAAAGTTGTCGGGTCAATTTGTTGTATCACAGGAGTACTAGTGATTGCCCTTCCTATTCCTATCATCGTCAACAATTTCAGTGAATTTTATAAGGAACAAAAACGACAAGAGAAGTCTATAAAACGCAGGGAAGCTCTTGAAAATGCAAAAGCTAACGGACAAATGATCAATATGAATTTAGGAGAAGATTTTAGAAGGGTAAAAATGTTTTCTAAGTTAGCGAGGGGTTGCCACCAGTATAAACTCGAAGTTCTATTTGATATGCTCAACTTTGCGTTTTAAAGTTGTTCATTTCGGTCGAATTCTGTCAGATAAAATCTAACTACTTGCGATAACCGACACTTGGTCGGTAGTACAAGTAGGACTAGACAACCCGAATCTTTTGTAATTCGATTTTGATTCGGATAATTCTTTGAATCAGATCGAATCATCGATTCTATATATATATAACAGATATGCCATTTTTACTATTACAAATTGTCTCCATCATAGCCAAAGAATTTATACACAAGAATTACTAATCCTAGCATGAGCATATTTAAAGGCAATTTATTTTCAATTCACGCTCCACCTCTGAGAGCAGAATGTTTCATATTTTAACGACATCGATTGCATTTTTCGTTAAAAATGAAAATTTCTTCGTATTTAGCGTTTTTGTTCCTATGAACCATTCACGATTGATTCGAATATTTTGTGCTTCGGATCGATTCGAATCACCGAATCATAATTTCCCAGCCCTAAGTACAAACATACAACTCAAAATTTCGGCGTTTGAGTTATTTATTTCACTTATTTAACCAATTTCAAGCCTTGAAATCTCACCTTGGAAAAAATTTCCCTACGCGATTTTTTGAGTTGTTTTATGACAATATACGATAATAACGCTATTTGTTTGACAAGTTTGTTTGCCTGCGTAGCCCATTATGGTGTCATATGTTTTTGATCATAAAAAATTTTCGAATTTCCCCCTTTCTCTTTTTTCAAGATCCTAAATATGCCACTGCTACATATTGTATTTACAACTAGTCGATGTGTTTTATCTGGCTTCATTTGTGCTCTATGTAGTATCACGTTCTTTAAGTATTTTAAAAGGAGTGTTTGGAAATCTATATATTCTAAGGATCTGTGATTGCTTTACAATACTTATCCACAAACTGGTTGGACGTCAGAAATTTTGTTTTTCTGGCGAAATGTAAAACTTTCATTCTTGATAAAATTCGTCATTTTTTATTTGAAGTTTTTAGTCGCCTCTTACGACATTCAGGAATCTTTTTTTCGTACAATCTTGATGCCAAGATGTTCGAATTCTTCGAAGTTCGCAAAAGCATTGTGAAACATTTCCTATAAATACCCCTTTCAGCATTACTCCAAAAATAACTTTGTAGACATGTACTACGAATGGCCGCGAGACGAAACACGATTTTGTTAAAATTTATCGTAAGAATTTATCTTTTTTTTGCAAACCATCAGCGACTCGTACAAAACATTACGTGTTTGGTCAAAATATTTCTAAGTAAACTATCAATTATTTTCAACTTTTGCCGCTTTGCCACTCAACTATTTATATATTAATTTACATTTTAGTCTCTCGAGTTAGTAGATGTGGCAATCGAAGGTGCAAACGATGGAGGATCACCAGAACGTGATAAACGAAGTCCAGATGGGAGAGACGGACTCGGGTAAGTTTTTTTTTAATAATAATCATGTCTTCAACCAAACAGTCTCTTGTTCTAAAATTGTGAATAAAAGTAATTTTGCTATTGGTCTTGGGGGATGTGGACTGACTGCTTATTCTTTCTCTGTGCCTTTGTGTTTGCGGATCCGTATGCAGTACATGCAAGGATACAGTAGCAAGAGTAATTATGACTAACAATAGATGGTCAAAGTCTTGCTTCACACTTGCACAAATTTATTTCTGTAGCGTTTCGTATGACCAAAGTCAGACTTCTTCAGACAAGTATTTTAAAAATCTTTTTAAAATGCTTGTCTGAAGAAGTCTGACTTCGATCAGACGAAACGTTGCAGAAATAAATTTGTGGAAGTGTGAAGCAAGACTTTGAACCTTTCTAGAAAGTAAATTTTGTTTTTCAAGTTCCTCCAACTTTGTCCTATTGGGCATGATCCATTAGTGACTTATATTTAATAAAACATGGTTGGTCAAAAATCATCTCATGTGAGATACTTTTGATGGTTCCCATATTTATAATGCCTTTGAAGCTATTTTAACTTTCACCGCTTTTTTAATAAACCCAGCAGTGAATTTTCGGAGTCTGCGGTGCACTTCTTAACATTATTATTTATTTTGTCTCCGATTATTCTATTAAACCCCTTTTGCATATTTTAAATTAAATGTTAGAATGAATGTCCAAGATTTCACCTCAAAAAGATATTTTCCACTTTAGTTTTTTTTGTGGTTTTACAGATTACCCAATTCCGATTCATTCTCTGGGATTAATTCTCCGCCGATCGTTCAACAAAACTCAAAACACGGTACCGGAAGTATACCCGGAAGTCGAACTTCTCTTGAAAACTATTCACCGCTAACGAAAAAACAATCAAAGCAAATTCATCCGGTAACCACAACGACCGCTTGGACCGGAAAAGACACAGAATCGGGGTTTCCCCCTCCCCAGGAAAACTATATAAAAGACAATAGCTATATGAGCGACGAAATGCGAGAAGATTTAGAAATGAGATTAAAAGTTATAAAGAATAATAATAACACAAACCAAAACAATAGCCATGCTGGTAAGTTTATTCGCTATCATAATTTATCATGACGTCATATAAAATGAAGTCTTATTTCCAAATCACTATGTCACAAGTAGGGCTGGGCAAATCGATTTGTTGATTCGAATCTATTGCGAATCGTTCATAGGAACAAAAACTTGCCAAATGAAGTGAAATTTCAATTTTTAACGATAAAATGCACAAATTTGATCAAAATCGACTAAATTTTGTCGTTAAAAAAAGGAAAATTGTTACTCTTAGACATGGAGTTTGAATTGAAAATACACACTATGAATTCTAACTGCACTAAATGTATAGTATTTCACGAAGGACATTTTTTAACTAGTTGCAATATTAAAAATAGGATATTTGTTATTTACACGGAACTAGTGATTCGATTCTATTTGAGGAAAAACTTTAGAGAATAAATAAAATTCGAATGGTGTTTTCTGTTAATTATGGTGATTTGTTCAGCCGCGCAGACAAATCCAATACAATTTGACGATTTTGATAAGTTTCCGTTAATAATGGATTTCACCGCCGAGGCTCGATCCCTCAGTAACTCATGCTTTACAAAATACTAATAATTTTAGAGTAAAACAATAAAATAAAAATGAAATTTTCACAGAGAATCACGATTCTGAGATCGAGAGATATCAGTTCTCTTTACTAAACATACCAAACACACCAATACTGGAAAATAGTGACGTCATCGATGACGCAGATATTTCATGTACGAACGCATCTTGCGGATCGTCCAGGTCGGACGGATGCATCCGATCTGTTTCATGTTCACATTTGGAACCATCGTCCGCGGATTCAAAGCGAACGGATGACGGAAGTGACGTGTTTTCCTTCTCAAGTTTAGATCGCCAAACACACAGAGATAGTTCATCTGTTTCTACCACTACAAGCGGTAAGATCTTTAATTTCGTCTACACTGTAACAATAGTACCGTGAATTTACTGGTCATTTGCAGTAATTGCATTTTTGCAGAGTTAAAAAAACGACATGTTGATGAGATTTATGCCAATTATGGGCTGTTGATGTTACTGTAAATATACTTTCAGCCCGTGTTGGAAACGAGTCACTTCGATTTCCAAGTCGAGTCGAAGAACAGATGAATGGCGAAACCAAGTCTTACCAAAATTTAAATTTTATAGTCTCGAGTCAAGTCGAGTCCTGCATGTACGAGTCGCAAGTCGCACCAGAGTCGATTTCAAAATCTATTCAACAGCAATAACAAATTATTTTGCCTCTCCTCATTCTATAAGCACCTGCTTAGAATACTCACTATTTCCATATCTGACGAAATCGCATTTAGTCAAGTCGAGGTATTTTGCTAAGAAGTTATTCAAGTTCGTGAAAAGGTGACTCGGGCGCGACGAGTCGAGTCATTGACACGAGTCTCGCAAACTCTGCTAGCAACTGCACTTTGAGCAGAAAACATGCCAATTATGACTGATGCGCTATTAATAAAGTGCAGTGAGTATTATCTACCCTGGGCATATTCATTCCAAGTGATCATCTTTCTCCAGGGATCAGTGTAGACGCAGCATCAGTACATTGGCCCATTTCTGACTCGACCATAAAACGAGAAGACTCCGGGATAGGTTATGATCCATTGTGTCCACCAAATACTACAAAAGCTCCATTACTTGGCAGCATTGAAGAAAGTGGAAGTTTTGAATCAAATAATTCAGCAGATACAATCATTGTAGCATCAAGTGCTTCGTGTGCGGGTGAGTGTATCAGGGTGTATTTGTTCTTTGGTAGTTTGGATAGATGCCTGTAAATTGAATATAAAATACGGCGAATTTGGTTACGTTGTTGGTATTGCTGGTCTAGTGGATGAAGCTATGAGCACTATAATGATTTTTGCAGCGTGTATCAAAAGAGAAAACAAAAATAAAAACCATCTGAAAGAAATTAACGAACGATAATATGTAGACACCACTCACTGCACTTTACCATGGCGTTTCAGTTCCGTTTGAGATGTTTTCCGTTTGGAGTGCAGAGCTGGTACTACATCTTTTAGTAGCTCTTTGCTATTGAGTGACCATTGGTCGAATCCTTTTGAGCATTGCTTCTGGCCTTGTTCATAGTGAATTTCCGAAGTGTACAAAGAGGATGAAATTCGTTACGGAGCTGAGCCTTTTTCTATATAAACTTAAGTGCAACCAGTAGTATCCTCCTGGGCGGAGTGAAAGTGGAGTAGGAGAATAACCCAACACTATTCCACTTTAAAAACGGAAAATATGGATAAAAAAAAATAAAACAAATCTCCCAATACAAAATTTACAAAGCTAAATTATCTGTATTTTGACAGGCAAGTTGAAGCGTCAATGGTCACAAGACACACCAATATACCACATAGGATACAATCCCGTATCACGACAAGACAACACAACAACCTAGCAAATGCTAAAACGCGCTAAATGAAACTTGGGAACTCCGAGACAGAGAAGGGGGTCTGGCAGCGAATAGTCGCTTGAACAAATTATTGACCGAAGAAAACGAGCAAGGGTCATTTTTGTTTCAACTATTTTGTTGGACAATAAATCATAATACTGAATATAATCTATGTCAGGAAACACCAGAAAGTTTATTTTGAAGTGGTTTTCTGTGTCAACATTTCAAAATATATAAGAAAAACGCATTTACCGATATTTAACAATATTTCGCAGCAAAATCATGATTTTACGTTGTAAAATTTGGCTTATATCATGATTTCACTGCAAAATGACGAGATTAATTTTAATCCAAGTTTTCTAATACCTGACTATTCGGATCCTTACTAGTAAGGGGCGATCGAACCAATAACGCAATCTTTTTTACACCATCTTTAAATTGGTTTACATAAAATCGGCCTTTGAATGATGCTTTTTTTTTGAAAAAAAAAAGTCTGTACCTTTGCCTCGATTATTCAGACTTCCATCTCTAGTCTAAGACGAGATTTCAAGTTTCCCTTTAACGTTATCTTGTCTGCTGTGCCTAATATAACATAACAATAATAGGATATCGCCATCGGCTTTCACGAGAGTATTTTAAAATAGGTTCAATAAAACAGTATTTTATGCTCCCTTGACAAAGCGACAGTTTTATTTTATTGATGAGACCTCAATGCACTGTGATATATTACTAATGACAATGGAGTTTTGGGTACATGTCACTGTTTTTATCATTCTTTTACTTTGACTTAAAGGTGCTCACTGCCTGGCTAATTAGATTAATATTATTAGTTTTATTGAATAGGTTGTTGTATTATTAAGTTTGTGATTTCGCGAAATCATAGTTTACTCGATTTATTTTTCCAGTAATTCGAAATCAACAGATCCAAAACGTTTATATTTTCAGAAAAGGGGAAAGAATTTTTGATTATGATAAAAAAAAAAATTGGAAGATTTTTTTTTAACATCATAGCCTACTTTCGATTCGGTTCGGAAAAATATTTCGATTCGATTCTGAATTCACAAGATATTCGATACTTTACTCGCAAGTGCGGTTTTCGCGATTTTGGCAAGATTTCTCTAAGTTTTTAGGAAGAATATTGTAGAATATTTTCTGGACATCCATCTGTGACGTACGTCCAGCAAAGCTAGGGCAAGCTTGGGCAGTCTTGCCGAAATTTTACGATTTAAAAAAAACAACTATTTGTCTGACGTATGACTTTCACTTATTAAATAAGTGAATTATCTAAAAAAATAGATTACCTAATTTGCCTAGTTATAGGTATGACGTTAAAACCAGATTACCTATTCGTTATTCACCTAATTCAGTGGAACTATCGGTTCACTTTTCCTATCGTGTATGTAACACTTTCATCACCTTCGCTGATGTTACAATATCAGAAAAAACTCAAAAATTATCGAAATGAACCAAGTGTTGGACGACAGAATAAAAAACATTTCATTGTCCATTAAGTTATATTCTTAATTTTGTTAAAATTTTGCATTCTGAAAATCTGCAAACAAAAATTCAGGCAGATGTGGTTGCTAACACGTACAAACAAAAGTAAACTGCCTTTATGATTGGAAAATACATATTCAAATGTCAATTTGGTACAAAGCTTGGACCCGCTATTATTTTTATCCTATAGCTCACTAGAAAACTGTTGGTACCAGCCGCAAGTCGAGTGTCAAAGTCGCACGATTCAATTTTCGTCCGCCAATCAGCACACTTATGGAAAGCCTATATAGATAGAAGCGTATTGGTATTTGATAATGCTTCGCCTGGGCAACTCAGCAGCTTTTTATGAGAAGTTTTAAACGACTGTAGACATTTCATTTCTACCTCAAAACAGCAGAAAGAAATTATCAAAATATTTACCATTTCATTTGAAATAAATATATATTGAAACACACACTTGAAAAACATCCACAAATCGAGTATGGGCCATAGAAGGATCGCGCCGTTAAGGCGCGGTCCTTCGTTGACCCATGCTCGATTTCTGAAAGATTTCCGCAACTGGATCGCCTGCGTTAAATTCGAATGTCCAGTTCAGGTCAAATTTTGGACTACTGTAAACCGGTTACTACAGTTACCGAAGTTTTCGGGCGAGTTTTGCGAGGCCCTTCGTTATTATTATTCTTATTATTAACTGTAATATTTTATTTTTGAGAATTATTTTATTATTTTTTCGTATTTACTTCTTATTATACTGATCATTATTATTATAAATATTGTTGCACTATAAATGAATGAAAGTTTTTATTGAAGTGATATTAAATATACATTTGCGTGTTTATTTATTTTTATCCAAAAAGGGTGAGGAATGTAGTAATGATAGCGTTTATTTTAAATATTCAGGCATTTTTAAACACCGTCAATTAGCTTAAATTTTATTTATAGCCACTTCTTAGAGTGGATCATCCTGACCAAAGCCCTGTGACAGCGCCCACTTATAGACGGACAATTACTGCAAAGATATGATCTTTTCCTGTTCCGCTTAGTCTACCCAAGTTATTACACCCTGGGTTGAGTGGTGGGCATAGATTAGCGAGCCGGATTCGAACCCGAGATTTTAAACCTGATGCCAACATGCTTAACCACACTGTAACAAACGTACAGTAAATTTACTGATCATTTGCAGTAATTTCATATTTCCAAAGTTAAAAAACGCCACGTTGGTGGGATTTATACCGATTATGGGCTGTCGATAGACTGCACCTTTGCGGTGCGCTCCATCAACAACCCATATTTGGGCAAAAATGTCAAATTTGAATTACTGTAAAAAAAACAGTGATTGAACCACTGATCGAACCATTTTTGTTACAGTGCATTAGGCCATCGCGGTCACGCTTTCGGGGTAATAAGCAGTTCTTTGAGGAATTTCACTCTAAACAAGTCCAAAAGCGGCGCCAAGCAGGAACCAACCAAAGTCACCTATAGCAATGAACTACTACAAGATGTACCAACAACTGCACTCTAAGCAGAATACATGACAAATAGAACAGAAATGCTATAGCAAAGTGCAGTGAGTGGTATCTGCCCTAAATGATGATAAAACCATCTACCACTTCTTTGTTTCCGTTTCGTCACCTCTTACGACACCCAATGAAAGCGTTAAGACTATTCTAAGAATGAGTCCCTTCACTTCGAAGAACACACGAGTTGCCCTAAAGAACATACGAGTAACTTGTCAAACCGGGGTCCTAACAAATGTTAAATTTGTAGTTTTGAGTCAGTGAAGTTTCAAGTTGATTCCTGCATTTAGGTATCACAAGTCGAGCTACGAGTTTATTTCTAAATCTATTCAACAGCAAAGACAGATAAATTCACCACCTCCCACTTAAAATCATCATAATTGGGTAGACGAACACGAATTTTACATATCCTTCTCAGAGGATTTCTTTTCTGATAAGTCACGCAACGACAGACAACGTGATTTTTCAGAAGCTAATTACTGACTCAGGGCTAAATTGTTATCAATTCTTAGTCACGTTGCGTCTGCAATTTATGAGGTTGAGTACGATTATATAGTTATTTTGCTAAGACTACTCCAATCATTCAAAAAGGTGACTAGAGTCTCCACAACTCTGGTGATAAGACCCGATTGATTCAGAGACAAATAACTCGAAACCTAGAGAAATGAAGAGAGAATAGGCAAACATCGTAATAGCTTTTTAGAAAATATGAGATTATTCCTAAACTAGGCGTAATGTCGTAAGATACACAAAATTGTTATTAATATCAAATTTCACCAAAATAGTCATTCAAAGGTGGAAGTCTCATCTTTGTTATACTTCTCTTACCTCTTTGTGTTATTTTAACATGACCTCAGCGGTCGGTCCGAGAATTAACTTTCAGGACATAAGCGACCATGATTAACAAATGATTTTATCATTTTTTTTTCACTGGGACTACGTACTTCCGGATATGAAAAAGTAGCATAGCAGTTACATATTGTGAAACCCATTCGAAGTAATTGCTGGAAGCAGCAAATTAAAGAAACTCTACCACCGATATGGCAGAATACATAAAACATACAAGCAACGACTGAAGCCTTAGCGAAAATCATTATTACCACAAGTTGGTTTTGGATATATAGCTTGGAGCTTAAAGAAAAAGTAAATATCCTGTAATGCGCAGTTAGCGGAAAGATAAACCTTCAGGCCCACATAAAAGTTGCCCGATAAGCATCCTATATTTCCAGATAAGAAAGTCTACCTAACATTATGCAAAAATAAAAACGGTGATACAGTTTAAGCTTGATGCAGAATTTACAGAACAAACATGTATGTAATAAAATACATAAAAAAGCACCTGGCTGCAAGTATAAAAGATCATAGATAAACTAGGCAGGAAAAATCATTAAACATGCAAAATTTTGAGGCATACAATATATCTTTCTTTTTTGGCAACAATTACTTATTCAAACTGAAAAGTCACATAGGGCATATATCATGATTGCGCTACATGCTGCAAATTTTCTCCACAGAAGTGACAACAAAAAAAATTGAAAGGCTGCATATATTTCAAACATTAAATGTAGTGGCAGGTATAAATATGATGGAAAATTATTCCACATTTAACCTTAAACCAAAAATAAGTTCTTGTTTGGGCTACAGAAAACAGGTGTTCTAATCGGAAATGTACCACAAATATTGCGAATAGCAAGAAGAAATGTCGATGCGTATACTAGTGGTACCAAAATTGAGAGTATTATCCCGCATAAAAATGAATCACATTTGGAAAGGTAGAAAACATTCTAACCAACAATTATTGTTTATTGACAATAAACTCAGTAATTATAGCACTTTTTGATACTTTGTTGACCATCGCTAATTGCAGGTAAGTTGCAGCATTACATAATGTTTAACTTTTTGGAAATTGTTAAATGGCCACATCCTCCATGTCAAATAGTCAACCCAGTGAGTGAGTGAATCAAATACATTCTGCATTGAAGTGTGGCAACAATCCTACAAAATAGTCCGGGTTCAATGGTGTTAACGCTTGAAATTCAGTGCACAACGAATGGCTATACTTTCAGCTTTGAACTATGTAAGTTATGTTTATTCATCGATATCATGATTTTTGATCAACTATATAGTGTAGCTTTTGGGTCATGCCAATTTTTCGAAAATAAATCACACACATCCCGTAGGCCTACTATTGACTAGATGTCACCTAGGAATACAATGATCAGGTGATATGAGCGTTGGAACATATTATCGTATCTAAAAGCACAAATAATACTATGATTTGGTTGATTGATATCTAAATAGGATACGAGAAGGAACATAACAGGATACCGTATCGTACCCATCAGGCTGACACTAGTACCGTTACACAAAAAAACTTGCCGAATTCAAACCATTCAGTAACAGTCAACTAGTCCTGGAACAGCCATATTTGACCAAAGAAAAGATACTGAAGCAACAAATAATGTACGATGCTTCTCCAAATGCTCAATCTCATAATCTGTCGGTACACAACTTCATTTCCCCACGATTGACCGCAATTGCCGCGACCGCCAAATATAGATGTACCCATACCACTTTTCTGTCGATACCGATACTGCAAAATGAGCCGATAGCGATGCTATCCATACTCAAAATTACCGATACCGGCCTATACCGATACTCATTACAAATGTTCTCAAGGTCAACATTTTCTAATTTCAGTGGAATTCTCTGTAAAATAACTTATAGCAAAGAAACGCACCCATATTGGATGAAATGTACTTGAAGCAACAACACGAGAAATTGCAGAATGAATATTGGAGAACTTCATACAAATAGAAGTATTCAAAAACAACATCCAAAATGAAAGAATTACCAAATCACAAAAACGCGTATATATTTGATTTTTGCGCAATCCTTAAGTCTATATTCAGAAGTCTGAATTGCCTAAATCAATCTTGAATCTGGGAATTGTATTCCTAGGCGTGGTGATAACTTTTTTCAGTAACCAAAATTAAAGATCCGAAGGTCGTAAGAAAGGAACAAAAGTTCAACAATCCATAACAAGTTTAACAATTCAACCTCAAGTAAGCTACTGATCCACTTCATTACATAATGTTTGATATGTCGAGGACCGTGCTGAGCCGACTGATGCTCCCTTTGTTGAAGCAGCTTGCCATTCAAGTGACCGTTAGTAGGATCTTTTAGAAAATGATTAAGGCCTCGGTTAGAGCGAATTCCGAAATTCCAAACATTCAAGAGTATCGGTTATTTTGCGGCCGATACCGATACTCTCAAAATAGCAGATACCGATACATCCCTACTGCCAAAGCACATCCGCGATCCCCCCCAAAAAAACGTTCGGACTGTAAACGACAGAACATCGGAATGCAGTCACTCTCCACAACCAAATTACTACCAAGAGCTACTGCGTTCGGGCAGTGTAAACATTGTTTACGAAACCGATTCGACGCCTGAACGGTCGGTGATTGTGCGAATTGGCTTTTACCTTACCCTTGGGATAATTCTGAAGCAAAGACCCACAGTTAACTATCACACCCAGTCCTTATAACCCTCGACCAAAGATAACGACAAAAAGTGCAGACAACTACAAACGATAATAAAAGCACCGCTTTATTAACCAAGAATTGAAGCAAACGAAGAGTAAATATTATCATCTAGGAGTCTAGGGCCGAAATACTTTTTTTTAGGAGGGTTCACCCACAAGTGACCAGAAAAGCTCTTGCTATACATAAATCGCCAGACATTGTTATTTCCAACAACTACTAGCAAATAAAAAAAAAATTACATCCCACGAAAATGTTTCCTTCTTAGGATGTAGTCGCCAGTTTGATAATTCACAGCAGAGTAGCTCAAGGTGCCTCATTGGTTCCTGAAATATGCCTATTCATTTTAGCAGACTTGTAAAAAATGAAGAGTAATAAGTAATATTTGGAATTTTAACTTTCTCTGCAAATTAAAAAAAACGGCATAGTTTGTGTGACTCTACGAATTTTTTTCAATTTGGAGCCCACGACGTAGCGATCCACCTGTCGCTCCGGTTCATAAAATTACTTAAATGGCTGGAAGAACACGTTACATATGTATAAGAAGGGAAACGTTAGAATTTTGTGATGCATCCACTCACATCGTTTTCAGGTATATACTACCTACTGCTGAGGTCATCAAAGCTAGTTGGGGTTAGAAAACAAATTCATGCTCGATTTTCGACTTTACACTTTGATGAAGCTATTAAATGGTGGGTCTAGTGGTGGGCACGATTTCATCATCAGACTCATAGTCGAGACCTTAGCCACTACCAGTGTATCATCGTGACAGTCATTCCAATCAGAAGTATTTCAACAAACATATTTTTCCTTTTGTAAAGCATGGGCCACTGATGGACTGCGTCGCTCGAGCGCAGTCCATCTGTGGCTGATGCTTGACAAAATAAAATTTTTGATTGGGATCATCACCTAATGGACGATTACAGAAAAATATTGGAGGATATTGGAGAGTAAATATGAATGAAAATTTAGATCTGAACAAACTTAAAGGTCAAAAACACTAAATAAATTTTCAAACAAATATTAGTTGCAGCAGAATCATGTTTTATCAATTCATGATTTTTGTGGAAGCTCAAAATAAATTTAAGAACACTGGAAATGAAATGAAACACGAATTTGACATAAATTAACTACTCAAATTTGAAAAACGATTAACCCTAGACATGTAAAATTAGCTGTAATCACGCTGAATATTCGGTGGTGGCCTGAAAATTTTGACGAAGTTGTCAAGTATGGAGTATCAAGATTCGAAGACAGCAGCTGCGATCCATCCTCAACAAAATAAAATTTCCACACTGCGTTGATTCTGAGCAAAAATTTTGACATGATCCAAAAATTTGAGACTGCCGAAACCGAGCTATTGAATTTCCAAGAACATAAAAGTAGACGAAATTTTTACCATGAATGGAGAGCAAATATTTGAATAAATTCATACTCATACTCATACTTACTAATTCATACTTTTGTTTTGAATACCGTAAGTACTTCCACATCTTTTTTTATTCACACACGCACACAAGATTAAATTAAATCGCATTTTGACTTTTGAGATTGGGGAAATATTTTTTTGAAAACAATTCTGTCTTGACAAATGGTAACAAAAACAGAGCAGAGGTATTTGTATATAATATAAGCTGCAAGTCTGTAACACCATCTGGTGCGAAGCGGATATTGGATAGAGGATGTAAAAGGGTTTCATGTGTTTATCCGTCTTTGCATTAAGATTGCTATGCTTAAAACCTGGTAGAGAATTTAGTTTTGTCAAGCGTGAACCACAGATAGACTGCGCCTCGTCAGCGCAATCTATCAGAGGCCCACACTCGGCAAATCATAACTCAGTATAATATATCTGCTTAGGATGATAGATGCGGTATTAATTGTATAAATGATAACGAAATAGAAAAAATCGCAATATTCATCAGTGTTTTCAAACTATGGTGTATATAATGGTTTCGAAATCGGACATGGGAGTAACTCATAAAAATTTACTGATCAACAAATGTAAATTGCTTAATGGCTGAGTAGACACAGTATAACTGTGACTATGGATCGGGTCGTTTATAGAGATGTTTTTGGTATTTTGCACGTCGTAGTATTTGAAATACAATAAGCTTGGGAATTGAGTTCACAAATTCAGAAAACAAAAATAACTTATTTTCAGAATATTTGGCACAGTTTGCAAAAACCAAAGTCATGATCTCTGTCAAATTTTACATTGTAAAATTTGACATAAATATGATATATAATGATTTTACTGAAAAATGGGACAAGTCATAATTATAGAAAAACGGATTATATTAAAGAATTGTAGTTTCTGATGATTCTAGAACTACATTGCGAGGACTGGATCAGAGGATAAATGAGAAATATATTTGCTACAAATTTTTTGCACATTCATACGGAGTTGAGGCAATGCTGAGTTTTGGATCAATACTAAACGATTTTTTTTTTAATAACTTGAGAAGTACTGAAGATAAGAGAACATAAAGCACTCAAAAGCACATAACTCTACAGACTGACAACCAAAACCGATCAAACTTTTGTCTAACGTTAGACATTCATATTCTCTCAAAGAGCATTCAAATGGAGTAGTTCCTCATATGTAGCATGAGGCATGACCACTCACAATATTTCATACTAAGTCAAGGAACAAAATTGAGTCAGAAGAGAGTTCAACAATAACACAGAAACATTCTCAAGCCGAGTAACATAAAGTCACACTCACACACAATTGTTCACTCAATGTACCAAAATTCAATTTCTGAATATAAGAGCATGTCAATTGCAACTATAGTTTTTAACTGGAACACAAAATATCAGTTTAAAGACAAACCATACATGGTCATGCATGATATGTTATATAAAGAGAAGAAGTAAAATAGGAAAATAAAAAATACCATAAAGAAGACTAGAAACTAACGATCACCAAGATAATTAGGATACTTTTGTAAGAGGAATTATTGTAGGCATAGAAATATTCCTAAATCTGATCATCAACAATTCACATCCGATATAAATGAGGGACACAGCATGGCAAAATCACATTCAGTCTTGTCAGGCATAACATAAAATGGATCGCACCAAGCATAGTCTGTTAGGAACACAAGGTCAATAAAAGCTGCCTTTACATTCTGATGATAAATGACAACTATTCACCACGGACAGAAATAGCATGATATTCTTCCACAAAATTACTAGTATATTTGAAAGCTTTCGTTAGGTCATAGCCTAACTTCTTTAGACAAAACAAAACAAGATAGGACTTATATAACAGCGAATAATGATTATTCACTGTTTTTTAAGTCATATCTTGTTTTGTTCGAAGAAGTCAGGCTTTGACCTAATGAAAGCTTACAAATACACTTGTAATTTTGTGGAACAGGTTTGTGCTATTTCTGTTCTTGACTTTGACACCATCTCATTCAAGTCCTTATGGCAACAGGATACAGATCCGAAACCACAAATAAACAAGGAAGAAAGCTTTACAGTTCACTGAATGATACCTCGCAATCTTATGCATCACAACCCAGTCAAAAAATATTACTCAATTATCGTCCCTCATTTCGAGCCAAATTCTTACTTTTCTACACAAATCAGATCCTCATTTAGGGACATTTCATTTTCTACTTCCGTATCTCAAAATAATTCTTACTTTTCGTCCCAGACTGCATTTTCCTTGTACTCCATTAACCATTACATTGATTCATGTTCGACAGAAGAACATTTCCGACTGGGTACACCACATTCTCGACAAGATTTCAGATAAGGAAAATTTGGAGTGTAGGTTTTGAGACAACTTGACAATAACGTTTTTATCTATAGCAACGGGAAGAAATAATGCACTAAAATAAAAACGACACGTTCACGTTTGTTTCTATGCAAAAAAAGAGAAATAGAAGAATAAAAGAAAATAAGGAAACAAAATAGCCTATCCCATAGTGAGTCTAGTGGAGGGCCCTAACGCGTCTTGATTCACCAGTGTTTATTCTTGGCCTCGGACGTTCTCCGAAAATTAATGCACTGTCGTCTGTAACGCTACGAGCTAGTGCTTGCATTGACGCCATCATCGTCTCGGGATTAGGAGTGTCCTAGAAAAGAAATTGTTCTTAGTCACTATTAGCCTTCCACCATGTAAAATTGTCCTAACTACTAACATATTTCTTGTGAGTCGTAAAAGGCAACTAGATGATTAATCATCGTCCAGAGCAGATACTAAAAATTACATACTACTCATCCGATTATATTGGTTTATTATGCTTCCTGTAATGCTTTTTGATTAAGTTGAAGTCGCTAGTTTTACATTGCATGTACAGATAATAGCTTTACAGACTTTTCATGTAATTTCCCTACCTCTAGATATCAAAAATATATTCTAATTTTCGAAATAAAAAAAGACATCAACCACCAATTGACATCAACTGATTAGCAATAGAAAAAGTGACCAGAAGATTTTTAACAAAATTATTTTATTCAAATTACCTGGAATCCTTTTTGAACAGGTCTTGAACGACTCGCACCAGCAAATGCAGTAGGAACATGTTGCTTATTATTTTGTGTATTATAAACTACTGGTGCATGAGGTCCTCGGTTGTCAGTGAATCGTGGAACTTCGGATTTTTGCGCTGAAATTATTTGTCAAAAATAAGAGATAGGGATTTCTCTATTCCTATAATTGAAAAACGATCATCTCGTTATCAAAATCAGGTTTTCAGAATCTTGTTCTCTTCAGGTGTCCGAAATATGTGTGTCATTTTCTTCAGATGGAAAAGGCTTCAAAGCCATCAACACTGCTATTTCATAGCAGTATTGATGATTTTGAACCTCTCTCTACAGTTTGGTTACTACCTGATACTCAAAAGGAGACATTTTAATTTTCGAACAAAAGATTCACTCCATTTGCTAATTTTCTTCTGATGCCAGTCATTTTCTCCAGGTGAGTCGAATAGACAAATTCTGATTAAAACATTTCGCAAATTTGGATTATTCTCAAATTGATACGTTTCGTAGTAAAATCATGAAAGATGCCAAATGATATGTTGTAAAATCCGAAATATAAAAATCAAAATCTTATGTATATATGTAAATCAAAAACAAAATTAAATACGAACAAACCATGCATTACTCAGTTCCCTACTTACCAAAATTCATATTAATATTGACAGGTAAAGAAGTTGCAAATTGATTCGGATCATTTTTACTTCGGTTATCAGGCTGACGTGTATGCATGCCGGAACCATGATGAGGGTTTCCATAAAGTCTTGGAGGACCAGTCACTGAATAAACATAATTGGAGGTCGAGTAACGATTACATTAAATGACAAAGATCTGTTAGATGATATTTTGGTTGGGCATGACTAGACCGACTAATGTCCTAGTCCAATAAGTAGGTAATCAAGAATTGTAACTAAAAGAAATTTTGCTTTTTTGAATATTCTTAAATCGAATCATGTTTTGCAGTAAAATCATGATATAAGCCAAATTTTACGTTGTAAAATTTGACATAAATATTGACTTCAAAATGGGAAAATATAGTCAAATTTTTTTTTTTTTTCATAGTCACTCATCGGAGTGAATCCCACCTATCAAAGCTCTGTACCGAAGGCCATTTATAGGCAGACGGGGATAGTTATATTGGGAAGTTATAAAAGTTCAAGTTCGGTCGAGACTACCCAAGTTAATACACCATGGATTAAATTTTATTTTTTCATAGTCACTCATCAGAGTGAATCACCCCTATCAAAGCCCTGTACTGGCAGCCATTTATAGACAAACAGGGATAGTTATATTGGGAAGTTATAAAATTTCAAGTTCGGTCGAGCCCGCCCAAGTTATTACACACTGGGTTGATTCGTGGGCATAGATTAACAGAGTCGGACTCGCATATAAACAGGATTAATTATGGTCCAAAGTTAAGAGTTCAATAAAGCCTACCCAATTTATTACACCCTGGGTTGAGTGGTGGGCATAGATTAACGGAGCTGGACTTGCTAGGACTTGAAATCAAGATATTCAAGCTGTGATGTCAATATGATAATATGAAATTTTGAAACATTCCACCTACCAGAATATATATATATAGTGAATGCCAAAGACCATTCAAACAAAACTATAGGGACAACCAGATTTCTGATACCACTATTTTAGTCTGGTGTTTGAGAGCAGAGTATTTATTAACATTATATAAGTTTGTATATAATATATCTCACACACCACTGGCCAAGCACGAGTGAAAATCGGAGATGAACAATGTGTAACAATGGCTAGAGTAAAAGTTCGATATCTTACTGTCAGAAATGTCATCATCTGAATCACCATAATCATCATCTGATATTGAATCATCTTCTGACGTAACATTGTTTTCTTCCTCGAATAATACTGAATATTCAATTTAAAAATGTTAGTGACATGCTGTAAACAGAATATCTGAAAGAATTTTTGTATAAAGCGGTTCAAATGACTAACGAACCTTTGACAAATGATATTTGCAACAGAACAACAACATAAATTAACCTATGTCTCACAACAGATTCATAACTTTATAAGCTTGAAAAGGCTCTAATACAAATTGAATATTCCAATATATTCGGACAAGGAAGATTCAATAAATAATAGCATTTAGACTCTCAAGTTGTGTTGGAATAGAAGCATACAAAAATTTGTCATTAAATTTATGCAAAATCTAAGTCAAAAGTAGGGCGACGGAATCTCGATTTTCCTCGAGAGTCCAAAATGTTCACCTCGTTCAATTTCTTTGGATGGACGAAACAGCTTTAAAACTATTAACACTGCTGTTTCATAGCAGTATCGATAATTTTGAACCTTTTTAACACAGTTTGGATACTACCATACACTTGAAAGAGACTTTTAAATCTTCTAGAATTAAAAAAAAATTGAACATTGAAGAATTCCTATGAATTGAAAAAATAATTTATTTCGGGTCTTATGAAAATTGTTTAATTTCAAGGTTGATGCCAGCTTTCAATTCTAATAACACGAAAATTAGTTAGTCTACTGTACTTTTTCTAAAATAGGTACTGGTATCTTAATTTTTTAACTCTTTCATTCACACTTAATATCAGTATATTATAATTATTACACACAATTTTCATCTAATTCCAGATCAGCTCTCTCTCCGTTTGCAACTCTGTCTGATTTCTTGCGACTACCTCGCTTACTTGATCGTCTTCCAGCGTCGGCGTTAGCAACTGGTGGTCCTGTATAAAGATAAAATCAAATTATCAATATACATATATTTATGAGGGAAACTTTTTGGGTAAGACCATTTACCACAGGTAACTGAAACAACACAGGATAGGATTTCATTTTTATCCTGCTAGAGAGGAAGGAGAGAATGCAGCTTAACCATGTAGCCAACCACGATCTCTCGTGGAGACACCAGTTTCGAATCGGGGGTGAAGGTTTTTGGCTTAACATTTTACTCATTCTCCCTGTGCATGGACATGGTTGGTGGAGCAAGCAGTAAGCAGCACTTATGTGA
Organism: Styela plicata; assembly: GCA_963675895.2. Taxonomy (NCBI): domain Eukaryota; kingdom Metazoa; phylum Chordata; class Ascidiacea; order Stolidobranchia; family Styelidae; genus Styela; species Styela plicata. The sequence goes on along the minus strand of OZ023153.1, from coordinate 6,856,654 downwards.
ACCACCATGCACCGGCGAGGTGTACCAGCAGACCTGATCATTCCTCAATGGGATTCGAACCCATTACCTAGTAATGCGTAGCTCGAAGTGTATTCCCAACGACTTTACCAACTGGTGGTTAACCATTCTTGACTAGGTAAAATGCAGACTGGCAGAATGTCAGCTTATATGATGCTACAGAAACCCAAAGAAAACAGGTTCTATCAACAGAAAAATTTCGCCTGTGAGTAATATTTCCTGATATATATCTCTTGCTCTTATTGGGTGTCCAATAGCAACAAAAAAAAAGATCAAAATTCCCTGATACTACTATAAAATAGCAGTGGTGATGGTTTTAAAGTTTTTCGTTCATCGGAAGAAAACGACATTCAAACATTCCCGACACCCAAAGAACCAAGAATCTGCCACTGTGGGTTTAAGACAGGATGAAATATTTGTATTTTGAAACATCTAGAATTTTAATGTTGGTTTCTACAGATGAATCAAATTGTTTATCAAGAAATCAATACTGCTATCAAGTAACGGATTTTACAAACTTTTTTTTTACTGCCAACAATCGGAAAGATATTGCAACTATGTTTATGCAACTATTGAATGAATATATTTTAATAAATTTCTTTTTAAAAACTTTCTTCTGATAATAGTATTTGAGTGTTTGAGGGCTAGATCGGTGTCATATTGCCAATCTAACGACAACTTAAAGTCAAAAACTTTCTATTTAAATCCAAAGCATTGAGGTGGAGAAGTCCAACATGAATATACTAGTGATCTCAATCAGAAATTTCATTTTTGTCAAGCTTGAGCCACAGATGACTCATACTAGACAAAACATGGTGAACAATTTTTTTTGTCTGACATAGTTATTACCTGTTTGGCCAAAATTCAAACGAGGATTCTGATCCAGCTTAAGTGATTGAAAAGATGAACACAAGGACCTGGAAGATTAAAACAATATAGTATGAAGTTTAAAATCCATAAATTAGTTTGATGAAGTCTAATAGTGAGCCCAGCAATCAAAGTAATTTCCATACAAGGTTGCATATATTTCTGGAATACTGACATGTTGAAAAACACTCTCACACTGTCATACACAAATCCTTAGTTGCACGCCTAGTACAGTCAGTTCATTTGTGGTCCATGCTTGGCGAAGTTAGATTTCATACTAACACTCATATTAGCAACTGATGATTATTTTTAAATGATGCCTTATTGAAGTCGATTTTTTTTGTATCGGAAAATATGTTTTAAGTATGGGTCACATATTATCATACGAATCTTGAGACTTGATTAAATCTGCAATATAGGATTGGTTTGATGAATCTAATAAAAGTGTGCAAATATGGGTCATGCGATTTTTATGATTCATACATCATGTGACTTAAAATTAATACATCACTTTCCTTTCATACCTTTGAATTAAAATTAGACTGACAAACAGTCATTAATTCAAATTTTTAGCAATAAAAATATATTTTTGAATTCGATATGTCCATATAAAATCTCCTCCGATGACTGTTATTTTAAGTGTTATATTATGCCGGAATATTGACTTCGATAAATTTGCATAAAATGAAAAATCATTATATCGGGGTATTTGAAAGGCAGAGAAGCTAATACGATAATAATGTCAGTCAGTGTCTCAAATACATACTAACACAAGTAAAATTACATTGGTATAGGAATAAATCAATTCTTGTTATGTGAATTTATGCCAAGCGATAGCTTAACAAGCACAGATGACAAAGCAAAATATAATTAGTTATTATTACTAATGCCAGAGAGAAAAAAAAATTTGTGTCAAATTCTGTCTGGTATAGGTCCCTGATGGATCGCGCCGAGAAGGTGCGATCCATCTGTGACTCATGCTTGACAGAACATAATTTCGGTTGGAATATATATAATATATACAGAGCAAAAGTTATATCAAAATAAAATCCTAAAGTAATGTGAATCGAATCAATCAATTCTATACTCAAATGACCCGACAATAGCGATGAACAAGACCCCAGGGCCTAGGATAGTGATCAATCAGTGACCAGTGAACCAAGTTGACCCTGTCATGTAAATTAGGCAAAATCACGACAGAAATGAACCAAATTTTGCAAAATTTCCAACACAAATGATATATTTCAATTCATGTACGTGTATATATATATTTTATTCAATTAGTGAAATCTAGTTAATTAGTAATATTTTTGGTATCAGTTTGTAATCTTTGCATAAAACATAAGAATTTTTATTCATCGCGTCAGGACTAGGAATGAACACTATATTTTTTGAAAACTAGGTAACTTTAAAATTGAATTAGAGAATTTTTTTATAGCTCCTTGGGGTGGATCACCCTGAACAAGATCTTACACAAGCAGCCACTTATAGAGAAACAAGGTTTTAGAGTTGTTGGAAAGCTATGATTTTTTCTGTTCATCTTAACCTACCCAAGTTATTAAACCCTGGGTTTACGAGTCAGACTTGAACCAGAGATATTTAACCAGAGAAGCCAAAATGTATATATGCACACTAATATGAATACGAATGAAACTTTAATCAATAATAAATAATATATTAATAAAACATCAGGGGTGCAAGGATACTTGTATGCCATATGTACGCTAAAATATTTCAATTTGACTGGTACTTGGTATTGAAAAAGCCAACAATATTCCACAAAGTGAAGATGAAATGTTAACAGTACACCTTCAATATGATGAGCTATGACTGTCAGAAAGCATGATATCAGTGATCTTCATTCAATAAGACATGATACTTAATAACTACATTAATAAAAGAAATGACCCTACCTTGCAACCGCTTGACTGTGATGTGTCTCTTCTCCACGAATTGGCTGTCTTATTGGTATAGATGTTGCAGCTTTGGAACAAAAAGTTATTAAAGTTTAGAAATGGAAAATTGAAATAACAAATGCATTCACCTTACAAATTTAAAATTTATTCACTTGGCCTGTTGCACGAAATGTGAAGGAAATTGTAAATAAGTATTTTTAGTATCTTATACAAATACTCATTGAAAAATTATACTTGAGCATAAAATTTGAAAAATGTAGGACAAGACTAATAAAAAGTCAGCTAGCTATTCTGCTACTCAGACACCTGGAGGAAATGGGTTCCTTCAGAAGAATAATTAGCAAATGGGCAATATTTGAAAATAAATCTCTTGCCAAGAAATTGAATGCCTCTGAGTGCCAAAGTAGTAACTAAACTGTTGGAAAAAGGTTCGAAAGCATAAACACTGCTATAAAATAGTTTTAAGTCTCTCAAAAAAAATCACATGGACATTTCAGATGCTCAAAGATTTTGCCAGGCTGTATAAAACTAGACGATATGATTGGTATAATAATAACCAAGTTTACAGAAGGTATGTTTTGAAAACTTTAGAACAGATGATTGCCAGGTGATTCAATAAGCACATCCTAACCAGGTAAAAGTCATGATTTAATTGTTACGTAAAGTGTCAATAACCCTCTCGATAAAACATCAGTCCTTACGGCATAATATGTTTTTGGGAGTGAGAGATAACACTAGATACTTTCACCCCCAGCTGAGTAGATTTAAACATTGACGTTGTTAAACTCGAATACTTTTTGCATCTGTCAACAAATTAATGCCTGTTTATTAAGTTTTTCACGTTCAATATTACCAATGTTTTTGTGGCTAAATAGAAAGTTTACTTCATCAAGCATGACCATAGATACCAACGACGGGCCTATCCATGGATCAGGCTTGACAACATACAAAGCAAACCAATTCATAATAGTACACACATGTTAACCTTGCAACTGTGCTAATTACGTAATACTCCGTCAATTGTGGTAGACCACTTGTATCAAGAGCGACGTGATAATTTTGCAGGGCTTAATGTTGCGTGGAATTGCTGCAATCCAATCAAAAATATCAATTATAGATTTCGAAAATAGGAATTAGTCAAATATGAATTATAGATGCAGTGCTCCTCAAAAATATAGTTGGATTTAGACAAATTTTTCTGACAACGATTAGCACAGGTTATTCCAAAATAATAATAATATTTTCCTTACAACTAATAATATTTATTTATTTATCATTTGCAACAGGGCTCAAATATTAAACTGCAAATTTAATCGTTATTTCGGGTTGAAATATTATACACCTGTCACATTAAATCGTAATACGAGTTTAAAGATAAGAACTTAACACAGAATGTAGCACATTACTTGTGTGTTAACTGCTATGACTAGCATTGACTTCCAGACTCATATCAAACCAGGTAACAGAATCTCGTTTTTCTTCAGGATTCTGAAATATTCATGTCATTTTTTTCACATGAACAAAAAAAGCTTCGATATATAAAACTGCTGTGACTATTTTGAAACTTTTTCTATCAGTTTTTGCTAATAGATGGTCAACATAAGACATAACAGGGTGGCAAAATCTTGGTTTTCTCCGGGTGTCCAAAATGTTCAGATCGTTGTATGTTCTTCAGATGAAGAAAAAAGCTTAAAAATCATCAACACTGCTATTTCATAGCAGTATTGAGGATTTTGAACCATTTGATACAGTTTGGTTATTACCGGATATTATTAATAGATAATATTTGAATCTTCTAGCCACAAATATATCATAAAATATATTTCTGATGGAACCAGTTTTCTTCGGGTGTCGGGGTAGCAGAGTAGAACCTTTTGATACAGTTTGGTTACTACCAGATGTCATAAAGAGATATATATTTCAATCTTCTAGCCACAAATATATCCTAAAATATTTTTTCTGATAAAACCAGTTTTCTCTGCGTGTCCGGGTAGCAGAGTAGCTGGCATTCTGCCAGCCTGCATGAAGTATTGCCCATTTCGTCTTTTGATGGAACTTATTTTCTTCGGAGTACCAGAGTAGCTGACATTCTATCAGTCTGTGTCAAACATTAACACCAAAGTCAGAGTATATGAAAACGAGATAAATTCGAAATAGAATTCGAGAGTACGAGAGCATTCAAGTATTTGCATTGGGATCAATCAATCAATGTTTACCAGCACGATAATGCAACACAATGAGATAGCCAATGAAAAGAAACCATTCGGAAGAAAATTCAGCGAATGTTCAATATATCATGATATATCTCTGATAGATGAATAAAATGTATAATTTCAGATGAATGTTAGCTACCAAATTATAGAAAAGAGTTAAAAATCATCAATACTGCTATGAAATAGCAGTGTTGATGTTTTTGAGACTTTTCGTCCATTAGGGCACTCAAAGAAAATAAAAATTCTGTCACCGTGATAATGTAACATTACATACATTAATGTAATGCATATTCCTATGAAAATAAACTTAGAAAATGGAAGTATATTAAAATATACCCAAAATAGATAAGTGTCAAAGACAAATTCGATTTTATTTATTCATGTGAATATTTGAAAGTGATCATTTATATTGAAAGTTTGAACTTGGTAAAATAATAGTAATATTAGGGAATTATTTGATCTCTGTGAATGGACTATGATAATATTTCCAGTTTCACTTGCAGATGGATGAATGACGGCACATTAAATCGCAATTTCTAGGGGAATGCATATTGCATAATTTTAAGAAACAACAGCAAGAAATTTATGGATAACATTACGTCAAGTGTAAGGGCACCATGAGACATGACCTCAGAATTTGAAATATTACTTTGGCAGACATAAGTCATGTAGTATGCATATGTAAAATGGCGAAAGCGAGTACAGAATGTATATTAATCGGACAAGCTCACAACAATTCATAGGGATCATTATAATCAACTAGGAATTGAAGGAAATTTAGACCCCTATATTATTTTTAAAAGCATCAAAATCTTAGATGGTGTCATACAGGCAGAAATTCTATTTTTTTCACCCATTAAATCAATGGACTTATGCCGACCGTCCGATCGAACATTGACATATGCTTAACATTAGAACAGTAACTTCAGATTTTACCCTTATATATTTCAAAAATGTCACTTGCATAATCACATAATATTCACCTGATGAGCTACCGTTGGAACTGTGTCCCCATCCATTACCGACAACATTCTTCTGAGCAGTTTGGGATGGCGAGTTTTTGATATGTTCCAAACCTTCTCGAAGACGTCGTAATATATCGCCATGACCATGAAGAGCCACCGACTTTATAAAATGGATACTTGTTATTAATTTGAAAAAATATTAAAATTTATTTAAATCCAACAATTAATAGCTTAAATCCAAAGGCATTATAAAACTCCTAAATAACCCAATCGTAAATTCTATTTTGCTAAGCATGATCCACCGATGATCAGTAGCCCGGGTGAGATAATATTCAAACGAAAGACTATGGCCAACACGAAATTGTCATGTAAACATCTGTCACGGATGAACTTGGGATCAATCAACTTATAAACTTTGTGCCACACTGGCTGTTTATTAATGAAAGATAAAGGGAAGTGACGAACAAAAGCAAATTATATCAAAATCATTCTAAACCAGAAATATTGATTTTCTAAGCTTGACTCACACAAAAAAAAACAAAATAAATTGTTTAATATTATCATAAATATACCGTAATTCACACCAGGGTGACATATTCTCGTTTTTCTTCGGGTGTCTGAAAGGTTCACATCATTTTTTTTGGGGGATCAAAAAAACTTGAAAACCATCAATGCTGCGATTTCACATTCCATTCATATTGCTATTTCCCTGATGATTTTGATCTTTTTTTACGCAGATCAGTTGCTACAAGACACTCAAAAAGGGTATTTTAATCTTTAGAAAGAGATATATCATAAAATATTGCCCCATTGGATAATTTTCTTCACATATATGGGATTTTGACCGTGTATATGTATGATTACCGGAGAAGTTAGCTGCCATTCCTGTCCACTTAATTTAAATGAACAAGTATTACTAGCCCCTGGTAAAATCCCAAATAAAAATTTTCAATATCACCCTTGTGTTATTAGCATTAGATATATCCATACTTGTGTTCAGGACGGAACCATGCCAGTCTGTGCCATTTATAGCAAAGCATATCTGTTTCCCATGCTTGACAACTTCTAATTGCAACGAAACTACCGCATATTTAATTTCTCGAAATTGCAACACGATAATAACACTGCACTGATCACATATTTATTCAGGATTTTTCAAAATAAATAAAACATTACATAAGGACAAGCATAGTCAAGAAACTTCTTTGTATAGAAGATATTGAACGAATATCGAACCTCATGACTAGGGATAAAATAGTAAGGTGTTCTAGGATTCTAACTAAAAATAATTTAGTTTTTCGGGGTAAATAAATAAATTTCAGAAATTTAATTTTTGATATAACACTAAAACTCATTGGACATTAGTATGTCATGTTAGCATCAAGTTTGTTGTCACCATGAACAACGCAAATTTAAAATTTTGTGGTGAAATTAAGATTTTTTTCACTTTTCCAAAGGGAAAAATGAATCTAAAATTTTCATGGGGAAAAAAATTAATGCTTGAACCATTTATAACTAGCGAAATTTCAATAAGAATAACAACTTAAAACCAGAATATATATAGCTGAATAAATTCAGTAAACATACTCCCAAAAGGTTTCAGCAAGCGTTTCCAGATATAGATTTGGTTGATGCCCAACTGCCATAATTAATGTATCTGTGCAAAATTGCCAACCTTCCTTCAAATTGTCTTAATTTTCATTTCAAATCAATTTCTCAGAATCCTCGTATTTCCTTTTTTTATTAAGACTACTGATGGAAAAATTCTGAATTGGGGTGAATAGATGGTGATTTTTTTCACCCAGATATAGATTTGGTTAATGCCCAAAAGCCATAATTAATGCATCTGTGCAAAATTGCCAACCTTCCTACAAATTTTTACCCCAAACGGCCCAATTCCTATTGAGGTGAAAAACATTATTCTAAAACTTAAAACAGAATATCATTCAGATGGTTTTGCCATATTTATTCCATAGGTTATCATCCACTACCCTAAACAGTCATCTCTTTTGGGAAGCCCGGGATATTAGGATATTTTCAGAGTGAAAAGTTTAAGTCATTTAATTTAAATGTTAAAGTTAGCAAAAAAGAGTGGGACAGTTCATTGTCACACACAGAAAAAAAAAGAATTCCATAGTTGAAAACATATGAATCCACATATCATGATATCCACAACTCCTATGCAATAAGAAGTTAGGCTCCAAAACTCCCCAGCCCTCGTGCGATCTATCAATGATGTATGTCCAATATAATAATGATTGCCAGTTTGAAGTTATTTTTTGCAGTCAGGGGAATTTTACAAAACAATTTACAAAAAATAATCTTACACTCTCCGTATTTGCAAAAGGAGCGTCTCCTGCCCCAAGTTGAGTTGATGATCTGATATAACTTGTGACGACAGCAACCTAAAAGGATAAAAACAAAACATCATTGATAATTCCTCTATCCCAGTCACAATAGTGAAGATTTGATGATAATATTGAAAAAGGATGAATGACAAAATTGGATTTCTACAAAACTCTTACCTCACTCCCAGTAATTTCAGCATAATCATTCACAGCTTTCTTGAGAGTATTCCATGCATGTTTTTGATGATTTGGCATTTCAAAATCCATGTTAGAAGTTTGCTGAGACAAACTAAACCTAATTACCTTTAAAATACTTACGGTAGTTATCTTCACATTACCGATACCTGTAATTATTACCTGTAAATTATTTGGAATTAAATCCACAGAAAAGTTAACATCGCAAATTTTAACAGGCTTGCAACTTCGTGGGGTTACCGATATGTATTTTCAGAATCTCTGACTATCTCTTATAAAATGCTCAAAAGCCAAACTGGAAATGCAAAATATTCCTTATACACATAAAATAGAGATGGGCCGATGTATCGATATAGGAATCAGTATCGACAAGTATCGGTGATTTTTGTAGTATCGGTATCGGTACTGGTATTGGAAAATTTTTATCACCGATACCAAAACCCATACCGGATACATCTTTAAAACGGAGTGTACAAATACTGATAATAAATGGAAAGACTTCGCATTCAACTGCTCTGAAAAATAATTAGAACGGGGCATGCCTCGCATGAACAATTTTATTTACACTTTGGGTTTTATTAAATAAAACCCATCAATCCACTCACTATATGCTCTTTTTGATGCAGAAAAAGGTGTTAAGGTCGCACTACACGTTTGCGTAGGTTGCGTTTTTTCTTGGGTTTGTTTCACGCAAGAGCTATGCTCTGCATGCATCTCCTTACGTTTTCCAATAAAACAGAACGGTTTGCTATGAAAGCTACCGCAGAGTGCTTGTTCCTTTTTTAACGTTTGTGCTTTGTACGCATGCGAAAACGATTAACGCAAAGCAATGCAGGCGTGTATTGTCGTTTTTATTTTATTGCTTGAACGTAATGCAACGTAGCGGTAAGACAACTTCATGTGTGTTTTAGCCTTGGCCTCAATGAGGAGTCACGTTAGTTGTGTAACCACCAACATTTGCACTCAATCTTTGGACCCATGTATACTTGAACGCAGCAACAATTCAGTATACTTTCATCCATAAAAGTTTGCACTCAAATGTATTAAAAGAGTTCAAGGGTACAAACATATGTAGGCGCACACATACAAGGGTACGACTACATAAAGGGCATAACTATGTGGATACAAAAAGGCCTTTAACATATTTAACAAAGTATTCTGTATCGGAATATAAATTAGGTGGTATCGGTACTTGTATCGGTATCGGCGAAAATTTTGGTATCGGCCCATCTCCAACATAAAATGTTTTTATTCATTTCCTCTGCATTTCAGTAAAGAGTTCTTTTGAACAACACATGATGCCCCAACTGAGATGATAAACATGGCAGTCTAGGTATATATATATATATATATATATGATGAATATGCAACCCTGCTTCAACGAAGTCTATTATGACAGTAGGAATCTCCATTTCAAATATTTACAAAATTTTGTTTACTGCAGGAATTAAATTGATTTAATATATAATGACATAATAAAAATGCAAACAAAAACTTTGTTATAAAATTTGGTGGAAATCATGTTATATTTGCTCAATTATAACTCAAGTTTAAGATACACTAATATTATTACGATTTTGGGGGGGAATTGCCCTCATATCCGTAATTTGATTAAAATTCGCAGCAGCTAGAGGTGGACAAAATTGAATTTCTTTCAATTTCAGAAAAAATTGAATATTCGAATCATAGCATGAAACTCATGAATCATAAACTGAATCGACTACATCGAATGGCCCTAGCAGCAGCACGTAAAATAAACCTACAAGAGACCACCGTCTGAGCAAAGAGCTTTTGTCCAATAATTGCCAGGGGTTCTCAAGAGATTATACCGTACCTTGAAAACACTATAGAACAATAATCCAATTTTAATTTTTTAATTGGTTTAATAAATAGGTAAATAATTTTCGAAGATTTTAAAAAAAATATTGAATTTTAATTAGGTACAAAAAAGACGATATCCTAACAATAATAAATTACAAGCAGTAGTAGGTGAAATGCATAAAATAGAGTAATAAATAACTGGAACTTTAAATAGCCAGTAAAGTTCTCAGAAACTAATATACCGGTACTCTGTACTGCCAAGCACATCATCAACAAGCCCCATACTAACAAAAGTAGTGTCGTTACGTGGGGAATTGGGAGAAAGGAGAAGTATGAATGAAATTGTACAGGAGCACAGTGAGTAAACAATATGTAGGCATGTCACTTTTTAATGTTATTTCACCGATTCAAACCAACGCTGCAAGAGACACCCGCAAACTTAAATTCCCTAGGCAAGTTTTCATTCATATATTTTCTTTTAGTTCCTAATATTGAGTGTTAGTAAGCATATTTGTAAGTAGTTGGACACACTCTTTCATTTTAAATCTCATTTAAGATTTCATCCATTTTACTTGGGTTTTCTATCATTTCATCATTGCCTTGTCTGTTTGTAGATCTTGGTTTACTTTTAAATAAAATTGATTGATTGAAACAACAATACAAAAAAAATTACTGGTAAATTAACTGAATTGGTTCAAATGATTTAATATTTGCACACTTCTTTTTTATGTGAAGGATTATGAATGTTAATATTTGATATGTTGTATGTTACAAAACGCAATTGACAGTACATGTACTAGCGAGATTTTTCACCAAAATTACTTTCTTTTATAAACCAAGAGTGCTTTATCAGGATTATACATTCAACAAAATATGAATATAATAAAAATAGTTCAAGTTTATTTTATCATTTTTTATTAATAAACATCGTAATGATGTCTGTTGAGATTTTACAAAGAACTGTCAAAAAATCATCCAGTACAATGTACTTTAACAACCTGTAAACACTGAACAAATAAATAAAGTCATAAGTTAGTCTGAACAAGTGAAAAAGGGTCAACTTTAATAGCTATTTCCTGCTGCAGCCATCAAAAAAGTTAGCTTTCTCTATACAGTTAATTCATGCTTCGATGCACAAGTTTTGATACAAAAAATGCATAGGTGATGAAATGAGATGTCTAACTCAAAGCTATTCCCAAGCTTTACCGATTAAGCTAAATGGGCAGGGTACGAACCCACTCCGTTAATTTGGGGACGTTTTATGTTCCGTATAATGCGTTTGTTTCCATCACACCATCGTGGCCACACAGTTTCCACTGTACTGTTTACACTGTATAAATCTAGACCAGACTCTGTACGTTAAACACTTATATCCTAGACGTTATATCCTAGCCAATTCGCTTGCTACCGTGCAGAACAACATGTTCAGCAGTTCAGTACAGAAAAAGGGAGGTATTATAGAACTCATTAGTTTACTAGGACGAATCCGCCTCATGCGCTCGATTGACAGGTTCGGAAATACAAACTTGGTAATTCGATATTATGGAAACACCTCATATCGACGAAAGTAATTAGTGGCCTAACTTACAAGAATATGCATGAAAACGACACATTTCTTTCCTTTTGTAGACACATTCATGTACGCATGCATATACTGTATAAATGCTGGACATTCAACCGCGTGTCATTTAATCAGCACCAAGTTTGACTCTTGTTTAACAAGATAAAATTTCTGATCATCTTATTCGCAACACAAAATGTACCGGTACCTTACCATATTGTAGGTTTGGCCCTAAACTCTTCAAGCACAAAGGCTTAAAACCTTTCTACCATAAAGATTGTAAACAGTGAACCTACATGGCATAGAGATGAAAATAATGGGAGCAAAATTTAGACAACCCGTCCTATATAATATGATGGGAATATAATGGATGGAATAGCTTTTGAAAATGGAGAATTATTTTGAACCCTTGCAATGCTGAATGGTGAATGTTTTACTAAAAAATTAAATGTTACACCTGGTTCGATTTCTGGGGTCTCATGAAGTTTAGTACCATATATCCGATAGTCATAAAAAATTTCCGGGTCTCATGAAGTTTAGTACCATATATCCGATTATCATAAAAATTTGCTATGTTGTAAACGACTCATCCTAACCCGGGAGACAATGCCAGATACTTGCAGCATTGGCGCCCCCTAGTTAGGATGAGAATATTCTGCCAGTTTTTATTTTGATGACATTCGGGAATATGGTAGGTACTAAACTTCACTAGACCCAAATTTCCCATGTTGCAAGTGACTCATACTATCCCGAGAGACAATGCCAGATACTTGCAGCATTGGCGCCCCTAGTTAGAATGAGAATATTCTGCCAGTTTTTCTTTTGACATGGTACTAAACTTCACTAGACCCGATTTCTGTATGTTTTTTTTTTCAATTTATATACAGTTGAATTTAGTGCATTTTCTGAAAAATATTGCCTGCGGATCACATTGTACCGGTACCGATTAAAATTCCCCATCGCTTATTCTGCATTTAAATATTCTTCAATCTTCATACAATCTGACAGTCAGCATTTTTTTATCAAGCACAGAAGTATGCGCCACAAATCAACTAACCTGTGCTTCTACTATCTATGCAGTAATGAAAAAAACAATATGCCTCGCCAAAAAATTCTACTTTTCTTGTGACTGTTGTGAAAAAACAAATCGAAATCCTGAAACGTCTTGGAGTACAGAGTCGAGGTGAGGAATGCTGCGGTGCAGATCTGCACGCAGTCAGCAGAGTTGGCTATATCACGTGATAAGCTAAGGTCACGCATGGATGAACATCGAATCGCACGTGGGTCGATGCAGATCAGCTGGTCGACTTCCCGAAGACACTGTTTTTGATGATTGTGCTGCATGTGCCTGTGACGTTGCAAAGGGACTTGCATAGTACAGAGTAAGTACACTATTGTTAAGTTGTAAGCCTACTCTGCATCATGAACAAGATACGATAATCATAATTTTTTGATATCGTGAAACATCCTGCTTTAGCCATGTCTGGTGTCAAACTTGGTGCAAAATCAATTTATTTCGACTTCTCCAACGACTGAATGACATAATGAAAAATCAAATTATTATCAGATCGCATCAAAACCGTTTGACAAAGTGTATCGATTCATTTTTTCCATACTAATTTTTCTTCTATGCTCAACACTACTCACTATGTGCTCTTTTTTTATTAAATTTTAATATGATTTTTTCTGTTGATCATTATTTACACTGTCTGTTGTTTCAACCTGTCAACAGTGGTACCGGTGTGCATATAACCTGCCTGGCCTCCACAAATTGGTATATTTGGTGCATGTTCCATTCATTGTGTCTTATTTGATTTTATACTTCTTTACATACTTAATTGAATTGACTTTAAATTCAAATTGAGTACAAACTCTCATCTAATGCTGCTTAAGCTATCTTGTTAATTTCGCCATTTGCTGTATGACAGACAGTATATTTGCCATGGGGGTAACTGGCGGAGAGACATCCCTCTCCCAATAATTTAACAAAGGGGCGCGGTATAATTATGTCTTACCCAATATCAGGCTCCTGTTCATATATATAGACTGTAGAGTAGCGCATAATGTGAGAATGGTAGACCGGTGGTTTAAAAAATGGCAGGATGAGCACTGTCTTCGCGAAAAAAATCTGGCATGAAGAAATATTTAGCACAATAGCAACATTGTGTCGCCACAAATAATTTTCTCACAACAATGTACGTGGTTCACCATTCATGCGTTTCTTGTGGTCTTATCATAAAGCATGGAAATAGAAGCATTTTCATTTTTGCATCTGGTATTTCTGGCGCAATTTAAGTTCTCTTCACATTATGGAATGATGCTATTTATTTGTTCAAACCAGACATGTATTCCTGGCACGCTTGTAGCCTATATCATGACTTGACTATTTTATTTTTGCAAAATTTAACTTCTAATTGAGATGAGCATTAGCTGACATTCAACTCCAAAATGCCAAATATGTCATAATATCCTGATGTTTCTGCGCTGATAATTTACTACTATGTATTTATTTCTCTTCTATAGTATGATTGTGCAAACGAAACATAATAAACTTAAAATTTGGTTGCATAGTTGGTCATCATTGAATCAAGGGGGAAGTTTTCATTTCATTTTCATAAAATTTTCAGAACAACACAGAACAGATGGGTCACAGATTAGAGATTAGTAATAAATTTTTCTGAATAAATAACTCACAGTACTATTCCTTTCCAGATACTGATATATGCCGGACAACATAAATCTGAAGTACAATGCCTGCGTCAAAAGCTATCAAGCATAAGGAAGAAAACAAGCATAGATTTCTAACCTTTTCAGAGAGATTGTCACGAGTTTCTATCAGTGCTGTACGACGCATTGAACGAACAAACACAGAAGGTGATGACTCAAGATTTCATGCTTCACTTGTAAAATGGAGAGACCAAGACCGAAGCTTGCCGTTTCGAGAATTTTATTCTGAAGTTTCAAATAAAGCTCAAAATTTCAAAATGGTCATGCATTACAGAAATGAAATTATTGAAACGTTGCATAAACATTTGGCAGTATTTGATACGCTTGCATTGGAAGCACTTTGTGAACTTACTGTTGCCTTGTGCATTGATTTGAGATCAGAGTTTTATCCACACTTCAAAGATACTTTTCTTTTATTGATGAAACTTTTGAACGCCAAAGAACTTGACAGGTTAGAACTTATTTTCAATGCTGTATCTCTCTTGTTCAAGTATCTATGGAAATATATGATCTTGGATATGGACAGTATTCTCACCCTTTATTACGATCTGATTTGTGGAAGTTATCCGTCTCATATTAGCACTTTTGCAGCAGAAAGTATAACGTTTCTGATTCGAAAAGCTTCGAATCAAGACAATTTATACGTCAGTTTATTTACAATATTCCGTAGCGATGAGAAAAGTGTAGAAGGAATTGGAAAAATCATCAAATTTGTTTTACAAGGTACAAAAGGAGTGCTGTATTCTCGTGTTAATGAAATTTTTCCCAAAAATGTTATATTGTTTATTATTACCTGATTTGTCAGAACATGTATTCAGATCTATCAATGTTGCCCTAACACTTATTTCTGATCATGTTGAAAAAGAAAATGCGAGTGTGATTTGGAACATTCTACTTGATAATATGAAGAGTTCAGAGAAAGATTTTATATATATAGCAAAACTTATGAATACATGGTGTAGTTGTAGGAATGGATTAATGGTTGTACAACACGAAAATATAACTAAAGAAATACAAACGTTATATTCGAGTAAGAGCTCCAGTGACGATAAATCCATTCTTATTGAACTATCCATTACTCTGATATCTGCTTCAAAAACATTTTACCCATCGTCATCGAAAGAAAGTCTCATTCGAACAATTGTTTCAAGTGAGAAATTTTCCCCTGAAATATTGATAAATTTTTGGAAAGATATACTGGACTTTGTGAATACAAACATTAATTCTCGTCAACTTTATCTCAAATTCTGTCAAGTTAATATCAACAGTGAGAAGATCAGTGTTGCCAATTTGTTAGCACAATATATTCTTCTAAACTGTGAACAACCCAAGGATGCAAGAGAAGTCACAAACTTGAAACCATTTCATGTTGATTATGCTCTTGTAAGTAGAGAGAAAAATATAGACAAAATTCAAAATTGTCTTAAAAAAATTTTACAAGATGAAAATGCAAAACATTCTTTGATTTGGGCTGTGCTGCTTTTGATTCAACACATCAAACCAACAATTACTGGAACTTCTAAGGAACTCTATTCATTGTATGACAGATTATCACAAAAGTGCAGTGAAGCTAAAGAACATTATCTAGCTTTAATAAAAATGTTGCTGCAAACTCTTGTTGTGTTGAATGAACCACTGCCAACATTTGATATCACATTTCTTGTATCGCTGATGCAAGATTGTTGTCAAAATCATAATGCATTGTTTATTATTGATATAGTTTTGACAACATCACCAAAATTTGCAAAGGAGTTCAAAACATTCCCAAGTTTTTTAGACAGTTTAATGACTAATTTATCCCACCATGACGCAATTGTTAGAAAATTTTCTTTGAGAATTCTGACGTCCCTGCACCCAGATGATGAAGTGTTTCAAAACTGTTTATTGACAGAAGAAACGGCAGCAACAGTTCAAACATGTAGGATGAAGTCCATTCATCTTGGTAAAATCAAGTTTTCTCCAGAGATGGATGACAAGATATCTTGTGCAGTATTACGTTTCTTAGTGTCAAATCTTTACATCAATTTTTCAACTTATTGGCCGCATGTACAAGAAGCAATTGCATCCTTCATGCCTGAGAATAAAAATCATTCATCGTGGAGACTTCTATTTCAATTATTGTCAGATGCCTCCTCAAAAATCGATCAGTTAACAGACACGATAGAGAATGAAAGTGATTTTGGATCAACAGAAAATACTGATTTGGATAAACTGTACTTTGAAAAAGGTCTGACTGTTACGTTCTCTAGTGATGCAAACTTGAAACCAGACTTCTTCAATTATAGACTGCTTTTTTGGAAAACATTGGTGCTTATTCCTCATATAGACATTTTAGAACGAAAATAATCGACATATTGTTACTTTATTTTTCAACTTCATGGAAAATGAGTATTTCAAAGTTGACAAATCATATGCACCATTTCAAGATATTACAGTGAAATCGCAAGGAAAAAGTAAATTAAACCGAGCACTAGGAGTTAACAAACAGCAACCTGCTAAAACTTTAATTGCATATCTTCAATTGCTTTGCAGGTTCCATAATCCAGTATCTTGCATCTCTTCGGAAAATTTAAAATCAATTTATGAGAATTTGCTAATGCATGGTGATGCGGATATTCAAAGACATGCATTGAAATGTTTATTGCGATACAGAAATAAGAAGTTATTGATATTCAAAGAACAGTTGCTGTCACTTCTAGATGATGATAAAATTCGTGATACCATGGTTCATTTCAACTTGTCAGATGTTGAGGATGATAAAAGAGAAGCGGTTATACCTGTGCTCTTCCGACTGATGTATGGACGCATGGTTTCAAAAGCAGGTATTGCAGGACAGGGACGGAAAAGGAGATCGGCAGTGCTCAGATACTTGTCTGGGCTTACACAGGATGAAATGCAGTCTTTTATCTTGTTATCACTTGATTGCATGAAGCATTATGTTGTCAATGATAATATACATTCTTCAATGGGAGGAAAAGTTTTCTGTTGCTTCGAACCCAAAAAAAGTTGTACCACTTTCAAGGCAACGTGGAATTCTTGGTACTCTATCTGAATTAATTGAAAAGCATGCCAATCAACTTTCTGATTACATGTTTGATTACCTTTTAGATTTATTATTATTGTCTCATTTTTCATATAATAATCTTATTATGGCTGCAGAATCTGACAAAGAAAACTCTATGGATCGGGAATATTTACCATTTGTTCGAATTTTGATCAAACAAGCTCATCAAATTATAAATTCACTGATTGAGACATGGCCCGAATCTTGTGCACTTTCTTCGAAGCAAATATCAAATATATTCTTTGTTCTTGTGAATCCTCACATTCAAAAATTACATCATGAGTGTACGGCACAACCAAATAGTCTCCTTCAGCTTTTTAACATATTTTCAATACAAGAGAAATTCGTTCCATTGCTAGGACAAAAACTAACAGCAAGTGGAATCAGTGCACCAATTGAAGCAATTATAACATCATTGGTTTCAGATAAAACATCATCCGCCGTAGCAAAATATATCTTGGAAATGCTAATAAGATTAATTGAAATGGACAGTTTTGAGAACGAATCAGCAGATGACACTGAGAATAAATTACTAGCTGAAACACTTTCAACAATAACTTCAGATATTATCAATGTTGAGAAAGTTTCAGTCAAAGATATCGGACTTAAATTGCTAGTGAACTATGTCGTTGATATACTGAATTATTTTATTTCAAAATTGAAAGAAAAGAAGACATCAGTAACTACATTACAATCTCACTTGAAGTTGTTGATTGCCATTGGCCCTCATATAACAGATATTGAGTTGTCATATGAACTTGGGGAATTGTTATTGAATCACATTTTCGGAATAGCAAAGCTTGGTGTGAAGAGTACAAGTGCTGATGATAAGTGCATACTTCCGGCTTTAGCTACAATAAATGCGATTCCACTTCACTCAAAATTTCTGCCCATCATTTCGAAATTGTTCTCTCGAATCGGAAGCCGTGAATGTCGATTGCTACTTGTTGATGTGTTTTGCAAAGCTTGTGAAAAAGTCGATGGAAAACTGAGAGACACTTTAGATCGAACTTGTCTCATTGTTAATAAAATCAATGCTTGGGATAAGCGATTTATTGAAGAGTTGGACTATGATTCAAGGTTAACAGCATTTCAAGAATTGAATGAATGGCTGGAATCTGACTCAGCAAATGTTCTTCTTGATTATGATTGTGCTGCTTTGATGCCTATAGTCAATAATTGTATATTTACTCTCACTATGCATTCTAATGACTTGTCATTGAGAGAAAGTTCATCACGTTCACTTGAACTAGTGATCAGTCTTGTTTTCACAAATACGTCAAACAAAAAATATCAAAATTTATATCACTCTGTCATCAATTCATTTATACTTCCAAGTATAAGAAGAGGCCTTAACTGTGCTGATGAAAATCAAAGACATGAATGGCTCAGGTTGCTTGTTAAAATAGTAAAGATGTCTTCCAATGAATCGGCAACTGCGTTTTCTTGTTTGAAAGTTTTAATCAATGAATCAGATCCAGATGCAGATTTTTTCATAAATGTTCAACATATACAATTTCATAGACGAACAAGAGCTTTTAGAAAGTTGGCTCAAATAATCTGTGATGAAAATAAGGATATTCCGCACACAGTTGCTTCTATTTACCTGATGCCTCTAGCGATGCAAACTTTGAAATGTCAAGATTTGTCGAACCATTTACATCTCAGAGACGCCTGTTTAGAAGTTATAAATAGTTGTGCGAAAATCATGCCATGGTCTGCATATATAAAATTTTTACAACAAGTTATGGCTTCAGTTATGCAACATGAACAAGGTGTAAAGGTATTGTGTAGTGTGTTGAATGCTTTTCATTTTGACATAAGCTCCATCGCAGATAAAGAGGCAATTAGACTGGAGTCTTTGTATATTACAGCCAAGTCTAAAGTAAATTCGAAAGATGAAGAACAAGAAAATAACAGTGGTGTCGAAGTTGAGAAGGAAACGGCGACAATTTATAGCGTTATTGCTTGTGATATATTGCCCAAGCTTTGTGATAACATTTCTGGGAAAACCGAACCCGACGCGAAACACAAGTTGGCGGATTCCACCAACTTCTCAGAAATTGATAAATGTACTATTAGAGCCCCTCTTGCTGTTGCTGTAGTTTCATTACTGAGAAAATTACCGAACCGAATTCTGCAGGTCCAACTACCAATGGTTGTTCTGAAAATAGTAGCTTTTCTTCGACATCACTATATAGAAATCAGAACCGTTGCTTCCAAAATTATTGTTCAAATTGCAGAGTTATTACCACCGCGTCATTTAATAATCATTTTCAAAGAACTAAAAAGTGGATTGACAAGAGGGTATCAAAAACACGTTCTTACTCACACCATCAGTTGCATCTTGACAAAAATCGAGGACTCTCTCAGAATCGGAGACTTAGATTCAGCTATTGGGATAATGCTCAGTGTTTTGAATGACGATCTTTTCGGAAAAGTAGAGGAAGAACGAGGTGTCGATAAAATCCAGTCGAAAACTCCTGAAGCACGTGGTCGAAGTAAAGCATACAATCTGTACAGAATAATGGCAAAATTCATTCAGAAGAAATCACTACCACATCTAATATCACCTCTGAAAAATATTCTTGATACGACTCACGATCACAAAAAGCGAAAAAATGCTGAAGCAGTTCTTGCAGAGATAGGTCAAGGAATACAAGAAAATTCTGGCTTGACTCCAGAGGACATTATGATTTTCTTGCATGGGTTGCTCACAGAAAACCTACCCGGCATTTTCAATTCTTCAAAAAATGCAATGAATGCAGAAAAGAAATTGAAACAAAGTTTTCGTAGTGAATCTTGTTATTTGTTGTCGACAGAACCTGAAAGATACGGTGTGAAACAAACAAAAAAGACCATTAAAACTAATCTGCATTTGATCATCGAGTTCTCTCTGAGATTATTGAACAGTACTATTAAGAGACAAGTTATTTCTTTAACAAGTAATGAACATATGCAAATGCTGGACCCTTTTATAAACATCTTGAAGCATTGTCTTGAATCTCAACACACCAAAACTGTTACAGAAGCTGTGAGATGTCTATCTAAGCTGATCAAAACAACATTGCCAGGTTTGTTGGCAAATGCAATTGAAATAATAAAACATCTTTTTAACATTTTGAGAGAAAATTCACGAGGATCTGTTAACCACGAACTTGCTTCAGCAACATACAAAACCTTGAGTGTATTGTGTGGGAGTGAATTGGGAGAAAAACTAACGGATACCCAACTTCAAGTATTGCTTGCCTATGCAGAAGAAATGCTGTATGAAAGAGACAGACAAACCCATGCTTTCAATCTCATTCAATCAATTTTGAACCGTGGATTGCGTTCTCCTGAAGTCATCGAAGTATCGAACAAAATTCGTGATATCTGTATTCAGACACATGACAATGCGGCGATGGCGCATGCGAGACAAGTATACATCTATTATCTCGGAAATTATCCAATGACAAAAACAAAATTATTGAACAATTTGGAATACATACTTGCGCAGCTGTCGTTTGAGTTTGAATCTGGACGTTTATCAGCGCTCGAGCTTCTCGCTTCAATTATCAACTCTTATTTTAAAATGATGGTCAAACCAAATCCTGGAGTACTTTTTATACCAGTGTCCATCATGTTGGTCAATGATGAATCTGTAAAATGTCGTAAACTGGCCGCTCATGTTCTCAAAATGCTGATCACGAATCTTGAAGTGGAAGAAAGAGATCAACTTTTCAGCTTGCTTATACAATGGTGAGATATAAAAGTTTTTTTCAAAATATGTTTCCTTAAACCACAATATATAAAGTTGCCTGCAGTGATTTATTTTGAATAACATTAATTTGTTGCTATAATTCTATTGAATTTGAATAGTGTGGGTGCGATGGCCTAGTGGTTGAACATGTTGGCATCGCAGATTGAAGATCTCGGGTTCGAGTCCGGCTTGTTAATAATCCAAGCCCACCACTCAACCCAGGGTGTAATAAGATTGGTAGGCTAAGCCAAACAGGAAATGATCATATCTTTCCAGCAATACTAACCATACCCGCTTGGACAGAGGGCCTTGGTCGAACTGGTACACTCCTGGTGGCTATAATAAAATAAAAGTGTTTCCAAACCTGTGATGTTAGGATTTTTGACCGGAAACTTTTTCACCCCAGTCAGAAAAATTATATTCAATCAAGCTTCTATACTATGTGGACTGATACTGATTAGATACTGTTAGGTGAATATAAAACAAAAAACTTGAGATGCTGTCTCAGATTTAGCTGAGCATTAACTACTGATCGACTACGCTTAGGCGACAGAATTCGTTAGTGACAGTCAAAATAAAATATTTCAATCTGAAGTGTCCGGCTGGGTGATTTTTATGTCTGTTTCTTGTCCATGTATCGATCACACTAGGTTTGATGATCCAGGGCACCCATTGCATCAACAATTAGCTGCAATGCTTGTGACCGTGTTCGTAGAAGCAGAAGATATGGAGTTTCGCCGACATTTGCCTGAACTAGTTCCAATATTAAAGAATATTATCAGTGGTTCTGTGGAGAATTATGAACAAAACAAAAATGATACTGGTAATTGCTTTTTCAGAAAAATAGAAAGTAATGGTGTGGTTCATTTTAGTACCGGTATATGGAATACACTGAATGTTCACATCCATGTGTATACGCAGCATAGTTTTTCGTATATATGTTTATAGTGTACCTTATTGTGTTACTTTTGCCCTGTAGGTAGGAGCTTTAGAATGGTTGTAACGTATTTCCTGTGTGTTGTAAGCGGCGACTAAAAGGAGGCACAGAAGTGATAGATGGTTTTACCATCGTGCAAGGCTGATAGCATTCACTGCACTTTATCATGGCGGTTCTGTTCCTTTGAGATGTTTAGAGTGCAGTTGCTGACTACATCTCTTAGTAGCTCTTTGCTATTGAGTGCCAGTTGGTTGGTTCCCTTTTGGAGCTGCTTCCAGCCTTGCTCAGAGTGAATTTCAACATAAAAAATTTACCCAATCAGAACTTTTATTTTGTCAAGCATGAACCGCAGACGACCTGCGCCTCATCATTACGATCCATTAGGAATGAGGGCTTAAAAGACGTTTGGTCAAACTTCTGACTGGGTAGAATATTTACACCCAGTTGAGGAAAATGGATTTTAATCATCTACAATAATTTAACAAATCATTCTTTTGAATAAAAATGAAGTTACATCACTCTTTTAAACCTTTGCTCAATTTTTTTATTCAGCATCCTCAAACGTTACTTACAAGTCACTTTTCATTAGTTTAAGTTCAGTGCCATCTACCCTCGGTGATGATAAATTCATCTAAAATTTTGTTTCATTCAAGTTGTCTCTTATGACAAGCAGAAAATATGCAATGGCAATTTTAAAGCATGCACCTTAAGAATTTAATTCAAGAAATTGCTTCAGGATTTCATTCCTTAAAATTTGATGAATTATCATTATTTTGCAGATCATGAAAACAATGAAGACCACTTCTTGTTTCATTTATTTTCTGCATTTCACTCTGTATTACGAACATGCAAACTTACACTGGAACCAAATTGGAATGACAGTATCTCTCACATATTACAAAAAACCGAATGTGTACTCTTGCACCCACACATGTGGATTAGAATTGTAGCTTCCCAAGTTTTCGGAACAGTTTTTTCCGCGTGGGATCCAGAATTATTAGCAGGAAATCAAAGTGACCCCAACAAAACAAAATGTTGTCCATATTTGACAGAAGACGTCAAATCAAAACTAAAAACACTCAGTTTTCTTTTTTCACAACAAATCCAATCACCTATCCTCGATCAAAATTTAACGGATCAATGCATCAAGAACCTATTGTTTATAATAAGAGTACAATACAAGTTAGTAAAAAATATTCCGACTAAAAATGATACAACAATTGAAAGTGCTCAAGTTCAAAAGAATCCAATACATCACCTGTTCCTCCAATTTTCAAGAACCGCGAAGCTTGAAGCTGCAAATAATATTAAAGAAACATCTAAAAGGACAGCCGTACTGAAGTTTTTTGCTGCAGCTACTTTGTTGCTAGAGAATGTTGACGACTATCTTCACATTATATTGAACCCGGTTTATAGAGAGTGTGAAAGAAAAATTGGTAAGGAATATTTTATTTATAATAGTAGATTTATTGGAATTTTTGTGACTCTAGTAGAAATGTCATGTCAAGCATGGCCTTTAGATAGGTCATTGTATGGTACTTTAATAATAATAATGAATCAAACAAGTAATTGGAGATTTGTTATCCGAGTGTGTATGCATGGTTTCAGTCGTGTCCAGAATGTCACAATCTTGTTTTCCTTTGTGTTTCTGTGACAGTCGACCCCCCTTCTTATGATTCAAAAAGCTTTAATGTCGTCAACACTGCTCCCGCATAGTGGTTTGGATATTTAGACGGTTTTGGCTGATAGTATAATTGCAAGACGCCCGAAGGTAGTCTTTTTGTTTTTTGTGTTTGATTTATCACTGAATCTTGGTAAATTCACTTTTGATAGCAGCCACATTCTGTGGGTGTTTCGGAAGCAGAATAAGTGAGATTCTGTCATTGCCTTCTATGGGTTTCGAACCTGTGTCTTCTGCACAATAGAAGCGAAATTTAGCACGCTTTACCTAATAGGTGCCCGGCTTCAATCCCTGGCAAGGAAAGGATTAATTGAAAGCGAATGAAATGAAATGCACATGAGCGGGGCACCGAAACCCTCTGCCTTCTGATCAGAGCTGTGTAGACTCCTTTATTGCTCAATATCTATTTTATGTTCCAAATAATGAACGGAATGTATAACGTGCAGAGTAGATGCAAAGCCTGAAAACAGACTGAAATAACTGTAGATAATGTTGCTTTACGATTTCAATGAATGACAAACACTGGTCTCACTTTACAACTTCTTCAATAACGCAGCAACAACAAAAAATCTGTCAAACTGTTAAAGAATGTACCGTATTTAAAATTTACATAATATTTAGATTAAGATTTGTCTGCAGCAATTACTTTCTGAAAACAAAAGATTGAATTTTGAATTTTATTGTACGGGAGCATAATATTATTTTAGGAGTCGAAGTTGGGAAAATTTTATTGGCTCCTTGACTACGAATCGTCAAGCTTCAAAAAGCTCAGACTCCTAGACTCCACAGCCCTGCAATGCCTAAAAACCTTATCGCTTGCTCATTGGGTTCACGCTGTATGAAATTTCGTGACACAGAATTTATTGTGAATGCATGAGTCACCAATATTGTTAATTTTATACACCTAAATAAAATTACTTTTTCATTTAGCATGGGACAGCCTGAATTAAATTTCTATATGTTGAAAATTTGTCCCAGGCTGCCTGAAATTCAACATTTTCTGTCCATGGGTCAGAGCTTTTTCACAACTATCATCTCGTGTTCTGACCAAATCGGAAAATTTATTATATTGAGCATGAACCATTGACTGACTGTGCCTGGGCGAACGCAGTTCATATTGATACTCGAACTAAACACAGAACAGATCATATTCGAGTTTGGATGCTTCTCGAAAGATATCATGCATTTTTGGTGCCCGGCAGCGAACTTTTTGCATCGCTCTTTGATTAGAATTAATCACTCTTTGTTTTTCGTTTAGTGGAAGAAGATAAAGATGCAACTGCACTGAAAACGTTAGCTGGTGAAGTTCTGGACGTGGTTAAAACTAAAGTTGGATCTGCTACGTTCACGAAAACTTACGCAAAAGTCCAGAAGCGAGTGATTTCAGATCGCAGAGAAAGAAAGAGAAAACGAGATGTTGAACTTGTCGCGAATCCTCAAAAAGCTGCAGCAACAAAATTGCGCCGACAGGTCAAAAAGAAGGAGCAAAGAAAGCGTAAGATTGCTTCAATTCGTCCGGAATATGGTGCATCTAAGAAGAGAAAAGCGAAAGCTGGTTTATAATTTTCTTCATATAATAATCTGCTTTCCCCTGATACACTTCCAGTTAATTACCGGTATTTGAATGTTATACATAAAATCTGCAAATCTGTTTGTTTTTCAGAAAGATTTTCTAGTTATGGCAGTCTGGGAAAATTTCACCTTGTTCGTTAGATATTTGAAAGTTATGGTAATTTCTTTGCCCAGAAACATATAGACATTGGGAACAATATCATAGTAGACTTTTTGGTACGGACTATGGTGACAATAAGATCAAGTGTCGTCCAGTTGAAGGTTTCCTGCATTTGGTTTGTGTCCGAAATAAGGTCTGCCAGATGATTCCCTTTGGGTTGCCCGGCACCTGGTTTTTGTGTGTATGCTCATTTCCTTACAATGTGCAACCGCATATTTTTCCACACTATGGGACTATTAATCCCCAGCTTCTAAGTCTTTGTATGACATTGTACAGGGTGACTTAACAGGACCAAGTCAAAAAAGTTGATTTTGAGGAAAACGCGTTCAAAGTTCAGGATATATTTCAACGTGGAGATTGCAGTTAATACTACAACTTTTTCATCAAAAGTTAAGCTTATAACAGTAAAAATTTTCACAAATTTTGTGGTGTCAAGGCCCCCAACTTTTTTATTCGTGAAAATTCAACATTAGAAGGTACAGCAATCGAAAACAAAGTAACAGTTAAAAATTCGAATTTTATCATTTCAACAGCCTGAAAATCTGGTTGGAGGTGGGTGCGCTGGAACAGGTACAGGATAGGGTTACCATACAATGGGATTTTCTTCCGGATATTCCCGTGAACATACTTGTAAAATCAACGTCATGTGGAAACGTGAAAAATTTATTGCACAGAATTTTAAAAAAAAAATGGTATTTAGTTATATCCATCCCTTAGTGACTATAGATTTCACGGAAGGATAAAAAATCTGATGAAAGGATATAAAATTGGGGCCGCTATTTAAAATAGACTGGTAATTTCCCCGAGATTTATAATAATATTCGTTAATCAGTAGTGGGCCCCCTGAAAGCTGAATTGAAAAACAAATTATAAATAAAGAAAAAAACAATTCTCGAGCTTCCGGTGCAAAAGTTTTTGTAAAATAATTCTTACTCTGCTATTTCAGATTTACCGATATAGGAGTGCAGAAAAAATGGAATTACCTACATTTTTAAGAATGTTTAAAATGTCCACTTTAATTTCATTCATTTTGTTTGTTGTGGTGTCTACTGCAGCTATGGCTATAAGGTCCGTCACGAAATTTTCAAGTTAATCTCTAAGAAAATGAATATTTCCCCTTTGTAGTTTTGTGATAAGAAGGGTTGTTTGCCTGACGGAAAGTAGTTATGAGACGCTGTGATACAATAGAACTTGACAAACTTTCAAACAGACCGGGCAGGCTACAGTTAAACAGATTTACATTGATATACTGGGAAAACTAACAAAAACATCTTAAGTCGAAACTAATAAAAAACACCTGTCACAAAGGAGTATGGACATGCACATCTTGGTGTGCTCAAAAGGTTTGCAGGAATAATAGAAAAGATCCTGTTATTGTGCAAAAGAGCTTTTCTTTGTTGTTTTTTTTATATATTGAAGCACAATTTATATAATATGAGATGTGCTATGTCCTGTACAAAACCTTTGATATCCCAAAAAGTTTTGCATTCTGTTCATTAACAAAATGAAACGGTAATAAACGGCTGTTTTGTTTTTATTTGCTCAATATTTAGATAGGTGATTAGTTGTGAATTAAAAGGATCAACGTCTTTGAGGGGAGTGGGGCTAAAAGTTTAAGAACCGCTGGTATAAAAGTATGGATATACCAAATCAAGTTTGTTTCGTTTCACTGTGCCTCACTCTCCCCGTCGTAATACCAATAAGATGCATGCAATGATTACGGATATGGAAGAGTCAATGACGCAATCCATCACGTACTCAGACAAAATGTGTTTTAACATAGCTTTCATGAACTGTACACTGCAAGGAGGGATGATTGTGGCACAAATTTCAGTCAAGTTTTTTGGCAATGGTCACCATTGTTATTGAACCCCCTGAAACACTACAGGATTTGCTACAATACCCCCTTCACAACACTGCAGCCTTTACCAAGAGCTTTTATTATGTTTTTACAAAATTATTAAACGAAAACAGAAACACAATATTTCAAATATATATGTTATGAAATATTATCCTGAATATACTCTGTAATACAACAAATTCAAGCATGTGAAAATAGATTACCACCGGACCTTGATTTACGTGACTCTCAATTCAGCTCTTTTTTGCCCAGACGTTCTGATATATTTTGACCGGAAGTGACGCTTCTGACATCATCACTGTTCCTCGTATGTATGATTACTCATACGTTGTATATTATTGTATGATATTATACTATGTGAGCTATCGCTGAGTTATATATTGTACCCTGTTCTATAATACAAAGTCAAGGCGTAGAACTGTTTGTAAACATATAGCTTCGCAGACATTGAAAATGAAATATAAAAAAGTACTGATTGATTGGCAAATGATAATCTTGTCTCCATAACAGTTCAGACTCGCCGACGAAAAAGGTAAATTGTAAGTTATACCAACGAAAATACGTGCCGATGACGCGTAAGAAATTTAGAGTTATTTTGCAAATCATAGTCAACACATTCTAATGATATAATTTGGACGTAAAACGCTGGTAAAAGTAAAATCGCGCCGAATCAACGCGAAAAATTTCTGTTTTTAATCATTTTTCGTCGAGCCCCCAAATATTTGGTATTGGAAGGATCCGGATCCCCCTGGAAATACGTTACCGCTATTCCAAAGCCCACAACTGCAGGTCCAGAACTCCATAGTTCAAAATTGCACTACGCTTTCCTAAACGGGTATGAAAAACAAGAGCTATTGTTGCATCGCACCACCGAGGTCCATCTGCGACACATGCAAGACAAACAAAAAGTTTTATCGGGTATCTAATCTATAGAACTTAGGACAATGGGATATACTTGTAAAGTTTTTATTTCGGAATGAATCATATCCCTGTTGAATGAAATGTCACTAAATGTATAACTTGTTAGTTGGACAGAAATAAGGAGCAAGTGTTTTTATTCAGTCAGACATTTTTTTTAGTTGAGATTGAGTGTTAATGTGCCTTATTGTGTTTAAAAATGGTGGGGATGGATGTACCACACGATGCGTTGGTAGTAGAATTTGACAATGAATCGACTTGGCCCCTGCACAGGCGGTTGGAACGAGGGAGATGTGGTACACGAGTAGTATCTGCCGTGGGCGATGGTAAAACCATTTTCCTGCAGCTTCAGCCGCTGTGGCAGGTTATACTTAGTTTGACACCAAAATGGTGCATTTTCAGAACAAAATGTCCTAAAAAAACATTGTATGTTCAATATCAACCTTCTCATAGTAACCGACCCGTAACGCATCATACTATGTTCGTTCTTCACTCTAGTAATGATGAGATGCATATTCAGTTCCATTCTAGAATTCGATTGCTGTCGCATTTTATATCTCATACATAACTTTGATAAACTTGGTTCGTGTTTGTGCAGTTTTTTCTCTCACTAAAAATCTTTACGATTACATTTTTGTTTGCGACTGATTATAAAACCCTTAAAATTAGATAAAGTTTTGTTGTGGATAATGCTGTGATCAAGTTGCAAGTTCAAGTCAATGACCTATTTAACGAATTTCCGTTTGGAGCGCAGTTTCTGGTACTACATCTTTTAGTGACCCTTTGCTATTGAGTGGCTGTTGGTTGGTTCCCTTTAGGAGATGCTTCCGGCTTTGCTTAGAGTGAATTTCAATAAAATAAAAAAATCCAATTACTGGGTTGTCGTTAAAATTAGTCAATTTAAGCGTTTGAGTAAAGCGAAGTATTTTCCGCGTATGTCACTGGATTCAGTTAATTTTTTTTAATTATTATGAGGAAACAACTTTTGAACTCGACTATTCATGAAAATTTGAAATTATCGCTATTGATAAAATTGGTATCAACCAAAAAATCCCATTTTGCCGAGCATATGTTGCATTTAAAACATATCTCACTTCACAAGAATCGTCGAAAATATTCGGTGTTAGTATTTTTTGTTAGGTATGAGCCACAGATGGATCGCGCTGATAAAGCACCACGAACCATCTGTGGCTCATGATTGACAAAATGTAATTTCTGATTGCGATAGGCTCACTCGTATATCAGTAATTGAGGTTCTGGGTATCCGTTGATACTATCTGAAAATGACCAGTGTTAAATAAAATCCTTCCACAGCTTTATTTACTAGTATTTTGGACCATTAAATATATTTATGGTCATTTGGGAATTCTTGCCAATTTCTAATTCATTAGACGTCAACGATGACAGGGGTTCAAACAACACGCAAATGAATGAAAAGAGGATTTACTAGGAAAATATTTTAACTTATGTTGTATTATGTATGGCTTGTTGTTAAATCACCAGGAAAGCGAGCTTTCTATGTTCAAATCTGTATCAAAGATGTTTTGTCGTTAATGTGACATTGATAGTTTATGATTGATACGAATTTCTCGTGGAGATATGTCTGTTATGGCCAACATGGCATAATGTCGATTTGAAAAATAAAAATCATAAAAAATTGAATTTTACGGAAACAGGCATCTTACTCCTTGTATATAGACTAATATCAAATTCAAAGGCCAAAATAAAACCTATTAAGCTGTCGTTAAATGTTTGCCTTTTTCTGATTCAGTTGAAATAATTTTTCAAGGAAATATTTTTTATTATTAATGTTTAATATACGCACTAGAATTTGTGCGTTTCTATTAGTAAATCAATCAATTTAATAAAATCAATTTTTGTGTTTAAAATCGCTCTTTTTCTCTGATATATATATGTAATAAAGATTTACAGAGTGTGTAGATAAAATATAGAATTAGTCCTAATTAAGTAGCCTATACTACAACTATGAGTCAGTGAACATAAGTAGTAGCGGGTCTTGGAGCTTCCCGGGCATGAGATGAGTTGTTTTTAGGTTATGTAATAATGAATTCTGAAATATATAAACTATACGTATTCGGTTTTAACGTTGAATATTATGCTACCGGTACTTACTACGAGTCTCGTAACAATTAGACAAAATTTTCGACGCAAAATCGCAAAAAATTGGATGTATTATTCTGTCAATTCCCTTACTTATAGCAACGGCAGGCTTGTTAAAAAGTAATCATGGTGGCTGAGAGACAATTTTTTACTTTAAACGAGTTTTCCCCCGAATCACACATTGGTAAGAAGCTGCATGGGTGAAAACTGCATTACTCGTGACAAACAAAGCTGAATAAGATAGCGCGATTGACCATATATTGAAACCATTTCAAATAAATATTCTGTGAGTTTCAAAGAACCGCAGTTTATTGAAGATTTTTTTGATAAAAGTCATTCTGACAAAATGGCACATCAACTGCAAAAGAGAGAACTTTATTCGAGTGCAGAAAGTTCAAAAGAACTCATACTGGTAGCGTAATAATATCTGTAAAACAAAAAGAGTGAGTTAGCAGGATTCCTTCTTATAAACTATTTTGCATAGTCGCACGACCTTTAATATTGAAACTAAGATCAAAAGCCAAATTGACCTAAAAACAGGTAACTTTGTCAAGAATGATCTACAGATGAAACGCGCTTTAATAGCGCGATGCATCTTTAGCCCATGCTTAACAAAAACTTACCTGACCACTGCCAAGTCTACCGTGTTAATCAATCAGCAGGCTGCGCATGACGTCGCTTAGTCATGGCGACAGTTTCCGGGATTTTTAATAGAAAATATAAAGTAATGCGTGCAGCACAGGTACATATTAATAGCAATATCACACAGTGTATGGATATGCTGATGCAAAATATGATTAATGCATATTACGTTATGTTATTATGTTTGTTGTAATAAGTACATTTATTAAATGATATATTGATATGAATTATTCAGCAGCTTGTTATTGTGAGGGTATTGTTTTTTTCTTTTGTGTGATTTGTTCTCATGCGTTTTGAGTGTTACATTGTTAATTTTATATGTATATATATTTATAAAACGGTGCTAGATAAAATGTCTGGACGTACACAGAACAGTTTTCGATATCATGATGTAGACTCCATGAATGGATGGAAGGAATTTTGTATGGTTAGGCTGCATTGTACTGTTCTCAGCTATGTGTGTGTAATCAAAAATGTGCTGCAGGACATTGTTATTGAAGTAACTTTCGAGTAACGAACCGCTGGCCTTAGGAAGAATGCATTCCACACTAACGGAATCATCGGTATCCACAAAAATATTATTTTTTAATGCTTCCATTTGGAATTTTACAGAACTTTTATACAGAATAGCTGTCGCATCTTACAGGTCGCATCTTACATGCTTACTACCGGTCCTAATTTGAAGAATTTAAAATAAAACATGATTGCCCTTCGTAACAACACTGCCGAAAAACGTAGCGTGTAGCTGTGTTAGCTGAAGGTGTAATTCAAGCTTATATAAAACCCCGCAACTGAAATCTATCAACGTCATTTCTCTTATTAAAATGAGTATATCCCAGTTATTAATGAGACTTTCGTTCGTTTTATTGTGTGTTGAATTTCCCACCTTTTGTACCGTGTTTTTTCGTTTTGTCGTGTACGAGTCGCTGGTGGATCGCGCCGACGAGGCGCGGCCCATCTGCGACCCGTACGTGACAAAATAAAATTCCATTGGATAAATAATATACATTGTTTATAACGCAGAAGCATTAAATAAACATAATACAGTTTTTCGAAATATACATGAACCTGTGGTGCATTTAACAAAATGTCTTTTTCTTCCAACAACGGTTCTCCTGCTGGATCCAGTAACTCAGAACCAGATGAATATAATTTATGTGAGTATCACCTCTACTGCTTTTTTCAATGAGATCCTTGAAACATTTAATTGGGTTTGTTAGAACAAGCACAAGTAGTTGGTCACTTCAAGCACTTTTTTCTGATCTTGTTTTGACCGAATTTCAATACAAAGAGTTAGCGTTAGTTGTTCCCTCCAAGTGCAACTTCCAAACTTGACTAGAATAATTCCTGATAAAAAAGCACACAAAACAACTATGGCCATTGGCAGATGAAAACGTCTAAAAAAGCTCAGATTTTTTCTACGATATTCTTGCTCAGCAAGATTTTTATGTCAGTGTGACCATGCTTGTATACTTTATCTGAATTATATTTTGAAATTTCAGAAAATCGATGTTTTCTTTTTTATAGCCACTCATTTGAGTGGGTCACCCTGAATAAGGCCCTATAACAGCGGCCAAATACAGGCGACGGGTGTCATTGTTATTGGAAAATTACGAGCTTTCCACTCCGAGACTACCCTAGGTATAAAAGCTTGTGTTTTGTACTGATCATGGGATAATAGGTCCAACTTGAAACGAGCTCTTTAGCCTGCGAGCAAAATCAAGAATTGTGTCAAATTTTGGACGGTTCATATGAAAACAACTAAGAATAACCAAAATATTGAGTTTATTCAAAATAGATTTATATGAGACCAAAAGTCGATATATCCATTCGCCTATAATATCTGCACGGTTAAAAGTTTAAGCGATTTCTCGTGAAATCTGAGTCAGCATAATTTCTCAAAATCGTTTTTCATTCGTCAAATATCAGCTCAAAAATTCAGTAACATTCACGAACAATCGGCTTTTCGTGCAATTTCCCAATTTTGTCCTCGAATTTTATTTTCAACTGATAATCTCCAGTGAAAAATGGCTGCAGATGCAACAGTGGCGATGTAGGAGCTAGAAGCAATGTCACAAATATGCGCAAATATTATTTTATATTTTTTCTGCCGATAAAAAAGTCTCCTAAATGCTGCTGCCGATTATCAGGGACATTGGTGTCATACCCTTAGGGTTGATGATGTCGGCATATATGTAATTTATGATCATCCTTTTGGTGCGTTTTCGCGAAATGTATATTAGGAGGTGTTACCATCGTTTACCCATCCAGTTGAAACGTAGACGTGGTAAATAGTTATACCATCGCCTAGGACAGAAACCGCACACTGTACTTAATTGGAGCGGTTCAATTTTCCTCTTAGAGTGTAGTTGCTGGTACTACATTTATCATTAGCTCTTTGCTATATAAATGTCCGTTGGCTGGTTCTTTTTCGAGTGTGCTTTCGGTCGTGCTTGGTGTGTATTCTAATAAGAAATTTCATTTTCCAGATCTTGGATTTATGATTCCAATTGGAGCAATTTTAGCACTGTGTATTATATGTTTACTGGTCATAAGTTGGCAACTAATTTGTCCGAAATGTTCAAGGAAATTTTGCCCGAAAATATTCTCGGATTCGTTTGGAGTTCGAAGTCGAATACGAAGTTCGAATGAGGAGGTGATGAAATTCAGTTTTATTTTGTTAATTCATAGGAACATGTCATTACATGCAATCGCTGCCGTAAGCAACGTAGGTTATCGGCGCGATTTATCATTGAGCCATACTTGCAAAATAAGATTTGATGTAAAGTCCAACGAAACATGCACCAAATATGAAGGCATATTGTAATTGATAACGTACAAATTTTCCAAGTTTGGTATATAACTTAATTATATCCGGGGGTAAATCTTAAAAATTTAGGAAAACTTTTCGTGCCTTATAATATCTTCGGCTCGCTCCAGTTTTTTTGCTTTAAATGGGTCATATCACAGCAATTTCATTTTAGACTTTGTCTGTCTATTCTAGAAGGAGCCTAAACAAGTTGGGTAATTCCTAATACACAGTTTATCTGGAATCTATTTAAATCCAGTTGAGTGTTATAGAATGCTAATACTTCTGACATTTTATTAACCGTTACACACATCGGCGACAAAATTGCCTTTTTTTTGTCCGCGTGTCTAGGCTACGTTGTTGCAATGTCTTGTTGAATTAAATGAATATTAATATGGTATAATCATTTTTTAGAATGGTGGGGAAGCTGGTGTTGGAGATTTATCTCAACGTCGTTCTACGAGGACTTCGATAACCCTGGTGAGTATTCGAGAAACATATTTATTCGAATTTATTTTTTATTGACTAGTTTTCATAAAAAATGTAAGTAAAGCAGTACATTTTCTTACTATGCCTAGTATAATAAAATAAAATTTCCTGAAGTAAACATAAAAATGTCAGACGGGAATGAATCTGTCACATTGATATGAAATAGAACGATAACAATTTCGACCTTTTTACTGTAATTTTAGTCAGAGAAAGGGTTTGATAAGTCGCTTTTTAAAATAGAGAACCAAATAAAAATAAAAACAGAAAACGAATTAATTAAAGTCATCCATCAATTTTTCACAAAAATCGTCACAAAGCACTTCCGGGATTCTAGGACGTCATAAACATCAATAAATTTTTTAACGATAAGGTAATTTCAATATATACACACTGAGGCTGAATTTACTGATCATTTATAGTAATAGCTCATTTGCTCAAAGTTTGAAACCGCCTCGTTGATGTATTTGGCCGTATTTATTATTATATTTCAATATCACTGAGTAAAGTTATTGTCAAACAGCGGTAATTTTACTGCATTTTTGTTACAGTGTATAAATATATATAAAGTATTCGCTCATTGGTGTTGCGTCTTGGCTTCGAGTCAATCCAGGTCAAATTAAATATCAATAGAGTCCAAGTATTCCATTCATGATTTATTCTGATTTCACATTTTTTTTTCAATTTGTTAATCAATTATTTTGGAAGCGAGAGGTGAATTTCATTAAAAAAATCAGCACTTTTGTGTCATCGACCAGGCAATATTCACAGGTAATCCAGAGTCCTTTTTAGGTAGTTAGGACGATTGGAGATATTCGGTTTGTTCGAAGTGGCTTCATATACACCGTACTTGTGATTGAGGGTTTTACCAAACGATAGTTGCCCTTTTTTAAATTCGCTCAGTGCAAGGTTGCATGATACATATCATACACGGAAGTTCCCTGAGCCACTGGTATACAAATAGCTACAGCGCGTTTATGATTTCATGATTTAACCAAGAAAAAATTCTGATTGTACCACTGACCAACAAATTGAAAAGACACATGGCTTGGGATAAATATGGGCAAACTATGATCAAATAATAACAATTTCGTGTATTTGAAATATTGAAACTTTGTTCTATTTAAACAGTGAATGTCGAATACCGTCTAACTACCTATGACAATCGAATATTTCGTCGACCATACTTCGATTTATTGCATAAAGAAGTTGGTAATCGAGAGTACGAACACTGTAACAAAAAATGCGACAAAATCACTAGTCTTCGACAGTAATTTTACTCGGCGATTTTAAAAAAAATCAAAATTGACTTATTTTTGTCGAAATATGGAGTGGTGATGGAACGCACAGCGAAGGTGCGGTTCATCAACAGCCCATATTTGGCATAAATCTCATCAATATGCCTTTTTTAAATTCGGAAATGTGCAATTACTGCAAATGACCAGTAATTTATCATACTTTTGTTACGGTGTAATATGTATGCGATCAATGATCTACATAACTTAACCAATGCAACTGGAGCTTATGTCATACATAATGACGTCATATGTCATAGTTAATCAGACAAAATGCTTCAACATTTGCACAGCCGGTTATCCGTGATATATACCACGATTTTTGACATTATGAAATTATTGATAAAAGACTTCATTCGTACAACATTGAAATGTTAAAATATACACATAACAACATTACAAACATCAAAGAGGTTTGAGTGGACAAAACCATTTGTGTTGTGTATTCTATTGTGTGTCTTCACCACTCGAATATAGTACCTTGCTAAAGCACAATCATGGGCACCGTGAAGCCTTAAGTCGCCAGCCTTTCGCTTGGTTTAAATGCTCATATTCAGACCACTGCTCTGGGTATCAAGATCAAATACTATTTTTTTCAAATACCAGCCGCTGTTGCTTTAAGTTTAATATATCCAGGACGGATGGCCGATGCTCTTTATTTTACTGCGGTTCAATCCTCTCTGAGAAAACGTAATTTGCGAAGTGTTGTCATGGGGTCTACTCAGCACCAGTTCCTAATGAGAAATAGGTTGGCCTGATATAATAGATATTCTCAATGTTTTATATGGGCTGGTCATTGTTAAATTACTAAAGAGTAATAACGAGAGCTGCTGGACAAAACTCCCGAATTCATTTTCCCAGACAATTAGGACATTTGCCGGGGCACGGTGGTTTACCTAACGGGGTATGGCTTCCTCTACCAACCATGTCCATGACTAGGAAATTTGAGTAAAAGATTGGACCAAAACTTGTATCCCAACTTGGATCAGACATTTGCAGTCGCGCGATATGGTTAGATCGTATTATAGCGATTTTCTTTCTATGCAAGATCACACACTCTATTTTTGTCTAGCATGCGCCACAGATGGACCACGCCCCTCGGGTGTAGTCCGTCAGTGACGCATACTCAACAAAACACGTTCTAGCAAACTTTTTATCGCTTTTTTCATTGAAATTCACTCTAAGCAAGGCCGGAAGCAGTGCCTAAAATGAACCAAGCAACGGCCACTCAATAATAGCAAAGACCTACTACAAGATGTAGTCCCAGCTACTGCACTCCAGGCGGAAAACATTCCAAACGGAACTGTACTGCTATGGTAACGTGCAGTGAGTGGTATCTACCCTGGGCAATAATAATTGATAATTCCTTCTGCTACTTTTATTTTGAGGACCGTTCCTACAGGGCTAGAAAATCGAATTCGAATGGTGGTTCGTCGAAGGCGGAATTTTACGATTGAGATTTAAACGCTATGACAATTATTATACTTTTCTTATTTACCTAATTATCTTATCTAATCTCATTTATATGACATTATAGGTGCGTCGATACAGCGACTTTCCTCCGAGTTACGAAACACTGTTGGAACAACCTCCATCTTATGACTCGGTGGTTATCATCGAGGAGGAGACGAACACGGGACGTGGAGATAGCAGGCGTAACTCTGCTGTTCGGACTTATGTTTATGATCCAATGAGAAGGGTGTCTATTGAGGTAATAACTTAGTTGTTGAAAGTGCAAGTAACAAAAATGCACTAAAATTACGAGGTTTTGGCAGTAATTTCACTCGGTAATATATGAATAAGACCATAAAATCGATAATAATGCCTTGTGGTTAGTTAGTGATTTTTATTTGCTGTAACCCCTATAAACGAAGTATCATTTCGAACTTTTTATAGTCTTACGGCTAGTGCCTACATATCTACATTTTGTATATTTTTAATTCGTCTGATAACCCAAAAAAGTTATGATAGCTGCGCTGTAACAAAAGTACAGTAAATTCACTGGTCATTTGCAGTAATTGCATATTTTCAAAGTTAAAAAAAAGCCATGATGGGATTTATTCCAATTATGGACTGTTGATGGACCGCACCTTCGCGGTGCGTTCCATCAACACCCTATATTTGGCCGAAAATGTAAATTTTGAATTTTTTCAATACCGCCAGATAAAATTACTGTCAAAGACCAGTAATTTTGTTGCATTTTTTGTTACAACGTGTCTAACAACCGCCAATCATTGGATAGTCTTGCGTTGTTTTGGTAAATGATTTTGGTACCACGACCACGCACAATTGAAATAAGTTTATTTGTGGTAAATTATAATATAATTTATTCATATTAATTTTCGAAAAAGTAGTTAGACGATGAAAACCTATTTTTCTTTTTCGAAAATCACATTTTAAACGGATTTCTCCATCAAGTTATAAATCTGATCGGCTTACAACCCTAATTTATTATAACAGTACAAAGGCCAACAAATTAAGTAACTCCAATTTCTTCACGGTTATCTCGCATCTTTCACAGATGTCCCGGAGAGTTTTTTTGAGTGTGTTTTTATAAGAAAAATATCATTATTTTAGGTACATGACGAAGATACAATAAGAGTCGTAGAAGAACTTTTATCAAGACGTCGTTCCTCGTCATGGAGTTCTTTAGAGCCACCAGGCTACGGTCATGTGGTCCGTGTGCCCGACAAATACCCAGCTGTTCTATGTTCTACAGCCTCGACATCTAGTCAAGTTCATGTTTAAAAACGCTGTTGTCGACTGATGATACGTGATGAAAGGCCTCACAAAACGCGGATTTTCGGAGCGCAGTATGAGATATTTGCCGGCGGGAAATCGCCAACAATCGTACACAAAAGTTTGCTCCAACGACTACTATTGATAAACCTAATCTTAACTCAGCTCCATGTTTTGTACTTTGGTATTTGAAGTAACAAAAATCATATACTTTGGTGAGCGTAAATGACTCTCTTACTTCAGGCAGTTGCCGATTGATGAGACAAAATTTTCTCGAAGCTTTAAAAATACAAGACCAGTGAATTATTAAAAAATATGAATTGAATTAAGTTGATACTTTTTGTCATTGAGACAGAGCAAATTGTTAAATAACTACCCGCTTCATTGAGCTTCAAAAGCGTGTAGCAATTCGCGAGGTATTCCAGCAGAAATTGGCTCAATTCTTAATTGGATGGGCAGTTTTGTAAATAGGGTTTTTAAATAGATTCAATTCAATAAAATATGAGCAAATGTGTTTGCTTAAACCACTGATAACCAAAATTTAAATCCATGCTTCAACTTGAATCAACACACCTAATTCCAACTGAGAATGTGTTGCTTAAGAATTTTAACATTGCTGGAAATTTTTTTTATTTCTTATTAATTTTTACATTTATAAAAATATTTAACTATTTATTTAATGTTATAATAAAAATAAATAAAACTGTTGGGTGAATATAAAAATATTGTTTATTTTCATAATAACCATAAGCTTTATGTTACCTAACTAAACCGAAAAGATCTCAAAGTGTGGGGTAGGGCTGGACAATTCGATTCGGTGATTCGAATCGATTCGAAGCACAAATCATTTGAATTAATTGTGAATCGTTCATAGGAACAAAAATTTGCGGAAATGAACTAAGATTTTCATTTTTGACGATGAAATGAAATCGATTTCGGTCAAATTTGATTATATTTTGTTGCTTAAATTAAAAATTGTTGCTCTTAAACATGGAGTGTGAATTGAAATATACACCATAATCTAAAAATTTCTCGATTTTCGCAGTC
This sequence comes from Styela plicata, assembly GCA_963675895.2. Classification (NCBI taxonomy): domain Eukaryota; kingdom Metazoa; phylum Chordata; class Ascidiacea; order Stolidobranchia; family Styelidae; genus Styela; species Styela plicata. The sequence continues at coordinate 6,816,949 of OZ023153.1, read as the reverse complement.
GAGACAATTTGTAATAGTTTAAACGGGATATTTGTTATTTACACGGAATTATTGATTCGATTCGAAAAATTTATTCGAATCGGATTCGAATTCTAAATGATTCCGTTTTGCCCAGACCTAGCGTAGGACGCTTTGTTTGAGAAAGACAGGTTCCAGAAGTTTCATTAGTATAAACGCGCTGTATATAAACTTGAAACGCCATCGGAGTCATATTGCGAACGACAAAAGAGAGTATGAACAAACTTAAGATGTGCAAAAAGTTGTTATAAACTCAGCAAATGACCACGAATCCCCTCACGGCTCCAGAAGTCATAACCATTTATGTTCTATGTTATTTATTGTGCGCCTCACTGTCCACCACATGAAGTAGTATCAGATAGATTCTCTGGCCGTAGAGTAGTCTATTTTGATCTAACAAATGCGTTTAATAACAAGATGCTATTATAGATCACTGTTGGAATAAAAGGGTGAAAACATGAAATATGGATAAGATTCTATTGTATACTGTACGGAAGTTATATTGACTTTTTTAATGCGACCCAAATCTGAGTGTGGTGAATATCTCGCGATAGCAGTTTTGATTTATTTATCATACCACAATTCCCTCTGGACATGGTTGGTGCAGCAAGCCCATGGGCGTTCGTGCTGTAACCTCGAAAAAAGAAGCAAAAATTCGAGGTAAAATCTAATAATGGTAACGGCTTCAAAGTTTCCAGCAAAACAAAAACAACATTTGCTACAAATTTCAGTAACTCACGTAATTCTGTTGAATGAAACATAACAGGAATATACTGGGCGCGAAAATTTTCGGTTAGATTTGTCAAAGTTTCCAAAAACGCATTTTAGGTGTGCCACAAGAGGGCATTAGCTTCTGAAAATAGCTGGGCCAACTGGGCCTCAATTTTCGAAAACCTCTTAGCAAGCCATGTAAATTATAACTGTGAACAAACTCGCGACGGTTGAGGTCCTATACCAAACAATACCAAACATTTTTTGTTTCAAATTGAAGTAACTAGCGATACACCTAAAATAAAGCGCGGGGCCAACAAAGAAGAAAATTAATACAATATTGCTAATTGCAAACAAGAGGCCAATTTGTTTATTTTTTCCCTTTTTAAAATGGGATTTTCATCAAAACAAGACTTTTCATATGATTTTTTTTTGTACAATGAAAAACCAAGAAAAGGTTTGTCATAAGAGTTTTTTAAGATTACGTCAATTATTTTCGGTGATTCGAGCCCCGATTTCGGACACCTCCCACCACCAGTGATATCATCAAATATCAAAAAAATTAAGTAAGCAGGAAGTTCAATGTCGCCATTTTTTAAATATTGTTAGAAAACGCTCCAGAAATTTAACTTTGTCAAAGTGAGACGAAAATGGACAGCGCATCCGCGTCGGGATCTAAAACGACTCATAATGAGTAAAATGTTGTTCTCATAATTGTCAATATAAAGCGAATGAGTGAGTTTGAAACTCAAATTATTCGAATCGGCATAATAAGAAAGCTGAACTGGTAAATATTGAAACAAACAGAATGCTTTTTGAGTGGACCTGGTGCTACATTCTTAATCTACTCTTAAAACAGAGCCTTAGACTAACGTATCTTGGAAATGAGGCGACGGGCAAAACGATTTTTGAAACCGCGTCCTGCACAGTGTATTTTCATATCCCTTCCAAATCCCAATTCCATATTGAATTATGTCAATCATGGGTCACAGATGGACCGCGCCTCGTCGGCGCGATCCATCAGTGACTCATACTTAACAAAACATGTTTTGAATAAATTTTCTTACTGGAATGAGCCCAAATATAGGTCTAATCTCACTCCTAAAAATATCCCTGTGAAAATATCAACCAAACTAATTAATGATTTCAGCTATATTTTTTACGTTACATAATACCATCTTCTACACATCGAATGTATAATAATTTTTCTACGTTTAATTCATACGATGATAGTTTAAAAGATCTTTACCGCGTATTTATAATTCTGTGGTCAGAAAATAATTGTATATCAAAATTTAAAAACTAAATGGAAATTTTGGGAAGAAACATTTTTCAAGCATGAACTGACTACAAATGAACAATATATCCATGATTTATGCACAGCAACAACAATAAAAATCCAGTGTCCTCATCTCGGGTTTGCTGTTACGAGGAAATGAACTTTATTTATTGGCTTGAATAAGTTCTCGAACTTTCGCTTCACTCGCTCCTTCAATTCTGTCGATCTGTGGCAGAGTGTTAAAAATCAGTAAAATTACCGGTCTTCAACAGTAATTTTACTAAGTGGTATTAAAATACTTTTCGTGAGGCCATCACAGTCAATTGTCATTTTTTGCAATTAAAATGACAATTCCAAAACATACAATTAATGTAAATGAAAGGAAAATTAATTTACTGTGGAGGGATTCAAAGTTTTGCTTTGACTTCGAACTTCAATGTCATATTTACTTCGGCTATAACGCACACTGTAGCAAAAGTACAGTAAATTTATTGGTTATTTGCAGTAATTGCATTTCCCAAAGTTAAAAGGAATTATACCAATTAGAATTATACCAAATATGGGCTGGTGCGCTCCATCAACACCCCATAATTGGCGAAGGAAGCCGATTTTATAGTTTTATTCACAAGTTTCATTTATACCACAAGATAATATTACTGTTATAAAGTAGTAATTTTATTGCATATTTTTTACAGTGTATTCTTGTGTTTACTGCTTACAAATCCGCAAACACGGAAACATAGAGGAAGGATTCGCAAATTTATTGTACTAGCAAAATCTTGGCTTTAAGAGCGGAGGACGTCGAGGGCTATATCACAGTATGAAACAATTATCCAAGAACAATTATTTCTAGAAAGTATAGGTGTTACCTGATCGTCCCGCCAAGGAGCGATAAAATGAAATATTGCGCCCATTGATTTATGTGACTCTTGTCCCACTGATGTTTGAATGAGTATTAAGTAAAAAACATAAACAACAAAATCTGCTTCCGTGAAATTACAATAACCATTTTAATCTTTGTAACATTTGTAATCTTTCGTTAGATCGTAGCGTTACTTTTTCAGACAAAAAAATATATAACGTATATATATAAAGCTTTACATATATAATCGTAATTTCGTGGAAAGAAATCATGTTGTTTTTGTTTTATCCATTTTTAGGTTGTTTTTTTGGTCAGATGAAAAATGAATTAGACTCCGAAATGACCATATTTTTAATTCCAAATCTTCCTCGGGTTTTTTTTTTTCAGTATAAAGAAAAATCTTAATAAATATAGTTGCTTCTATTTGTGTTCGAAAAGAATTCGATAATATTTGAAGTCGGGAATTACGCTTTAGTTATGAAAAGTATTATTACCTTCAATTTTCCAAGCGAACTATATCACAACCATTCGATAATATCAGGATGTATCTATGCGTCATGCGATTACTAAACCAAATATTATACAAATTTACAAAAACTTTTTTTTGTTGAATACATCAGATAATCGCGGTGGCGTGCCGGTCGGAAATTTTTTGGGTTAACATGTTTTTGTCAGGCATCGGGTCACAGATGAAACGCGCCGTCGAGGCGCGATTTGATCGGTGGCAGATCCTTGACAAAATAAAACCGGGTTGGTAGTGTGAGTTAACACGTTGGCATTGCAGGTTGAAGATCTGGAGTTCGAATCTTATAAGACTGGATCCATGTCCAACACCCAAATTAGGATAAAATAACTTAGGTGACTCGTTCCGATCGCAAATCAGCATGAGTCTTTCGATTCATATGGGCACTATTATCTTTACTGGGTCCCTCACCCCTCCAACACGAAAAATTATTCTGTCAATGTTGTACGATATTTCATATCTGAATGAGCCTCATTACCTCTTTACCACTCTTTATAAATACAAATGTTGGCATCACAGATATTTCGTAGTTTTCAGTAAGGTCCTGGAATGAAGATAAATCACTTAGGCCTCGGATATTCTCTATTTTCCACATTCACAGAAAAACAAAAATATCTAGGTCAGTTTATCAAGATCAATATCGTGACTATGACTTAGTAGTGATAATAATGGGTCGGAAAGGGGGCTCTCCCAGGTGTGACATTATTTGACTATGTGATGGGCAAAACCAAAGCATTAAGAATTCGCATATGATTTGGACATATATATTTTCTCAATCGAAATGAATCACCGTTCCACATGTACATCGAATGTCTCGTTTCATCAGTATTATTTTGGTCTCCTCAAATTAAATTCATGACTGACTACGAATTCACAAATATTGATATCAACAAATTGAAAATTTCGCCTTCGTTTTGCAACTTATTCTTGCAACGGCTGATTTGCGTCTGTTTCGAATAATCTGTGCTTTGAATCGATTCGGGACAACCAATTCGAATTGGTCTGCTCGAAGACTGCCAGGATAAAAACAACGGGAAACAACAGCTTAAGGTGCTGCTTATGTCAAGTCAAAAAAGTATTTTCTCATGTGAAAATGTGAATTTTTGTTAAGCATGTGTCACAGATGGATCGCGCCGACGAGGCGCGGGCCATGTGTGACTCATGCATGGCGAAATAATTGTTTCTAGAGCGCATGACAAATGCAGTTCTTGCAACTTTTGGAAATGAAAGGATTTTCGGAACTTAGAACTGATATTTCCATTTTGTTGATACGATTATATAAGCGTCCCAATAATGTGGGGTATTATTGGGTCAATATATGTTTCATGCATGTGTCAATTCTATACCAAGGCACATAGACCATATTGGGCTGGGAAAAACTTATTCTTCTGCAATTCGAATCTGATTTGAATATTTTTTTCAAATCGAAGAGAATGATTAAACCTATATATATATATATATATATATATGATATATATATTTTACTATTACAACTAGTCTCTTTTGTGAAAATCAATTTATTTATTTCGTATTCCTAAAAATAGTTTCAACAGACTTAAAGGTGGTGTATTCTCAATTCATTCTCCAATTCAAACATCAATTTTTTGAATTTTAACAACAAAATATAATCGATTTTGGTTAAATTTGGCATGAGTCGTTTAAAATGAAAATCTATTTAAATATACTGAATTATTGTTCCTTTAGACGATTCCCTATTGATTCGATTAACTAGTGCTTCAGATCGATTCGAATCTCCAAATTAAATTGCCTAGCCCTAACTGAGACTCAGTGACTACAAGATAGTCCCTTTTTCGAAGAATATTACTTACAGAACACATATCCACGTCTACTTTCAAGAAAACAACTTCGTTGAACTCTTCAAACATTTCCTGTTTGTGAAAGATAATAATCATTTAACTTTATAATATATAAAAGGATTTCGAGTCCCGGCAAGTCCTGTCGTTAATCTACGTCCACAACCTTGTGGGCTATCATTTGGACAGGCTTAACCCCACCGGAAATGTCACATTTTTCCAAGAAAGCTAACGCTATTCGCTTATAAGTAGCCGGTAATACAGGGCTTTGTCCAGGGTAATCAGCCTAAATGAGTTGTTATAAAAATATATGATATATAAAGCAAAAAAAAGAGGCATTTAAAAATTTCACAGCGAAAAATTTGTGAATACTTTTTTGAAATCAAGCTCGGCAGTGACACAATCGAGCCTTGTATCACCAGAAACCATGATATATGCCAAATTTGACCTAAATCGTGAATTTGCCGCAAAATGTGGTAAAATATCACTGAATTATTTGATTTGAAATGTTGAAGCATTGCTCTGTTTATACAGCAAATTTTAAACGCTGTTTGTAGGAAACTATGAAGATAACCTTATCATCAACATAGCAATAATTTTGCTTCAACTAAGATGCTCATGGAACGCGCTCACAATCAGTCCCGGAGTTAAACAATGGGTAGTAGATAAAGTAACCGACTATCTTTTTAAAAATACTTTTACCTGGTATCACAATATCTGATTTACTTACTTTAACTTTACTGATCGAGTTTCCCACCTCAGATTTTCACCTACAAAGTTTGCTACATTAGATAAGTAAATTTACCTACTTAATATAAAAAAACGGTTTAATCAAATTTCACTTTGTAAAAAAAACGTTTAAAACCGACTTTTCGTTGATTTTAACCATCAGACATAGTTTCGAAAGTGAAACTACGTTATTTAGTAATATTTTGCCTAGTGTTGTGGAACATTCATTTTACTTGTCTACCAACCTTCATTGTTGGAACCCATCATTATGCATGGTGCACACCACGTAGCAAAAAAATCTATGATGACCAATCTGTTCTCATTGTCTTTCAACATATACTCAAGTTCCCCCTGTTAAAGCAAATAAAGGTCCAATTGTCTGTGTCTGGGGCTCGGAAAAACCGAATCATTCGGGATTCAAAATCTTATTTGGATCTAATCACTAATTCCATATATAAACTAATATCTAGTTTTCACTGCTGCATTCGTCTACATTATTTAATTAAGACATTTATAATTTAAAGTAACTAATATTATGATAATATTATGATAACTAACACTCCAAGTACGAAAGCAATTATCTTATATTTTTTTCATAACATAATATATTCGATTTTGCTCAAGTTTGCATCGATTGCATTATGTTGTTGAACAAGAAATAAATTTCCACTTAGCGAATTTCTTTCTTTTTTCCTATGAACGATTCACGATTGATTCGCCCTATTTGTATCCATAAAAGTTTTTTTCTATTTTTCTACTGTTTGGATAAGAGTTTCGTTATATTTTTTTTTCAGAATGCATTCAAAATAGTAAAATTAGCGGTATTGAGTATTGGCCAACCCTGAGTTCGAAGATATAACTTGAATTGTCGATAACCTTATATGAAACTGCCGGCGGATTTTAACATCATAGCGACATACTTTCTTTTATCAAATGGATATTAAATTCTAGCATTGCAGTGATTCGACAAAACGAGCCTATTCGAAGAAGCTTAATCATCACACCCTAGCAACTCAATAAATATCTTATTAAACACGTGTATAGTGTTCATTCAAATTCATCCTCCGGGATATAGAAAATATTTAACAAGCACATAATCATTGATAATAAACTTACCGCGCTATTCACTTGTATAATAGTCGACGACATGGTGGCGAACAATACAGCTTACAAGACACTGAAGATCTTCACGTTAAACAATTTGCTTATAGCCTACTGGTCATAAATGATAATTTGTATATAATTATATATCATAAATATAAAACAAACTATAACTTCTTATTTCCATAGAGAATCAAAGGTAGATAAAGGCAGTCTGCAGAGCATAAAAAAATCTGGATATTTGTTTGAACTTATTTTTACTATTATTGCTTTTTTCACCAAGAAAATCCGAATTTCATTCACTCATTACTCGCACACGCATTGTAAATAGCTGTCGCTGTATAGGGTATCCCAATCAGAAATTTTATTTTGTCTGTCGAGGCGCGGCCGCGCGGTCCATTTGTGACTCATGCTTGACAAAAGATGTTCATATATTTTTGTGACTGGAAGACGGATACGATTACCGATTCATTCATATCCCTGCTTCTGCTATTGATGTATATAACGGAATACTGGAATAATCCAACAACTTCAGTTTTACTCTATTGCTCCTTGAGCAATACTGAACCAGAATAGGCGATGTCGGTATCACATTAACTACCGTCTCTGTGAGCTTGAATATTATTAACTCAGACGCCAATACGCTTGACCGGGATCTCTTTGTTGAAGACAAAGATCGGTCACGTTAGGATCAGCTTTGTACACGAAAACATTCAGGTGATCTTGGCGTAAAAGTCGATCAATATTCTCATAAAAAAGTGCGGGGGTTCAATACACGGACATATTACAAAACATAGCTATTTTTTTATGTCCGAGGTTTGTGTTGCATTAGAAATTGACAGGGCGTGGTCAATTCCACAAGCATTTATTTTTGAATCGAATCTTGCATAACAACATTTCAAATAAAAATGGGGCCCTGATAAACCGCAAATCAAAATTTCTGACATGAAGAAAGATATTTTTTGAAAAATTGCTACAAATTTGGCTCACTTTCTCAAAACATTCGGCGAATTATACCATATAAGAGAAGAACAGTATTTGAATCATACAAATCGGACATGCATCCGAACCGATTCAAAGCTTGAGTCTAAAAGTGGGATCCCTACAAAAGATCCTACTTTTTCAAACTTTGCATTAGACTAGTAATATTAGGAGTATATTTATTTTAATAGACACAATCCTAATCTGACATTTTATTTTGTCAACTGTTAGCCGCAAATAGCCGAGCTATCCATCTGTGACTGTACTTAACACAGCACCAGTAGACAACTTTTTGCGAACCGGGATGCGAGCAGAGCAAAGCATACGCCTACGCGTTCTGTATTCAATGTCATCAGAGCAGAAAAAAATTACAGTTCATTGGATTATAAGGAATAAAAAGTAATACCTTTCTGGGAAAGTTAAGATTTTAATGTGTAAATCAACGAACAAGTTCGAACAATAAAACAAATCGAAAGAAAACGTCATAATTTTGCGAAACTTACTTCAGGTCCTGCCTGTCAAGTGTAATATAAGGTTTCTAGACTTAAGCTGGATCAGAAACCAAGGGGATTATATAGTGCAGCTTAAAAACACATTGCATGTTTGTGCTAAGCCTCGCGGTTGATCCTGACCCCATTAGTTTTCTCCAATGTACGCAATATTAAACAAATTTTTATTGCAATATCGCTGGACCACATGAGGATCAATTTCCATTTTTTAAATCAAATTTAAATAAAAAAAAGGAAAAATTCGTTGTCAGGTGTGGTAATATGCTAATCGTGCTTGATAGATAGCTACTGATGAAACATGCTTTGCGGCTCGGGCCTGGCAAAACCGAATCATTAGAAATGAGACTCTGGCTCGGATATTTTTTTCGAATTGGATCGAATCATGGATCCCATACTAATTACAAATATACCTTTTGTATTATTATAACTTGCATGATGTACTAAAAAAACAAGTTTATAGTTAGGGAAAAATATGAAATTGGCAAATTTTGGAAAAAATATAAACTTAAGACATTTGCTATTAATGTACACAATTCCGCATCAATTAATCAAAATTGACTATGTTGTGATTACTGGCATTTGAGTAAGGGTGGAAGAATAATTTCCCCACTCGAATCCACTAGTAGCTTCCGCTTCCTTATCCTGGTGATAGCACTGCAGGAATTAGTTTGCCCAAGGTGTAAACCTGGGTTCAAAGTACATGGCCTTCACTGAATATAACCATTAGAATAATCCCGATTTATAACGGACCCAAAATTTTTGTATTTTTATGTTTAGGGGTCTCAAACCGACATAGAACTACAATATTAGACTTTTCCCATAAAATTAGAAAAGAATCGAAAGGGTTAACAACGTAAATTTCACTTCGTTCAGCAAGGTTGTATTCTTTTGAATGATTCATTATTGATTCAAATAATTTGTGTTTATGATCCGTTCGAATCACCGAATTGAATTACCCTAACCTATATGCGGCGGAATCCAACGGTCACGCATACTTGGTCAGAATTTTTCTGATATGGTAAGTACAATAGTGTTAGTGTTCCTCTCGGTACGGCCCGAATACCCAAGCTCCGATTTGTTACGGTACAAACAAAACCAATCCTTGTACTGTCTTCGAACCTGCAATAACTGATCATACTGAAAACACAGCGCACGGACGTAAAAGCAAAACTCAAAAGATTGTTATTACCACAAAAAAACGTTGATATTACATCGCGTGACAACACGCACAAATTGGAGAATAAATATATGCTTTATAATACCTCGTTCAAAGCATCGCGCTAACGTCGCCGTCAAAGGAAATATTTTACCCTAACGGGTACTGTTGAGTATGAGCCTAAGCGCGGTCTATCAGTGGCCCATGCTTAAAAAAATAAAGTCTCCGATGGACTGAGTTACAATAAAAAGAGAAAAGGATAAACAAATCGCCATCATACAAGATGACGACGAGAGGTTACTCGCGAGTACGGTGTACTCCAATAAACTGGCGAGGCTTTCTTTCTCCACTATACGAATGACTGCTTCTCAATAATATCGGCATGGGGTTTAAAATTTACTTTACGTATTTCCTGCCTGTGGTAAGAGGCGACTTGGAGGAAACAAAAAAGTGGTAGTTGGTTTCAGGGCAGGGCAGATACCACTCACTGCATTTCATTATGGCAGTTCAGTCCTATGATAAAGTCCCCTGAAAGTAGAGTTTCTGGTAATACATTTTTGTAGCTTTTTACAACATAAGTGGTCGTTAATTGGTTCGTTTTCGGCGCCTCTGACCCTGCTTAGGGCGAATTTTCAGTAAAATTGACAAAATTAGCCCAGTTTTAACGACTCATACTTCAAGGATATACAAAATTACATGATAATATGTAAGCTACAAGTATAAAATACAAAAGTCTGATTAACATGGTTTATGGTCACCTTGTATACCCAAATATTGATAAAAAGAAGGATTAGAGGGGATAGCGTCTGGGAGACAGAGGGGATAGGATTATTAACGATGACGGTGTTGGTCGACGAGACGTCGCGTGTGGTTCTAACATAATTCATCCTAAAAATTAGAAACATCCTCTGACCGGCTCAGAGGAAGAAGGAAAATAAGAACCGTATTGTTCAAAGCATTAAGATTGTATAATGGGTAATCAAAAACTTGAATGCTGCACCATAAGTCATCAATTCCAGCCACCATAATAGCCGACTTGTTCCGGGCGCGCGGCTAATTTATTTTGTTTTCGACTATGTAAAATCAACAGTTCACTTAAACAGTTATTAATAAATAGGACGAACATGCATATTCGATTAATGGGATTTGATCTTTGGTATATAACGATTATGCTGAAAAGGCTTTTCATGAGTTGATTTACAAATTTCAATATTTTAATTAGGCAGTAAAACAGAACCTTTCACCGAGAAAACGGCCTGTGTAACGCGCCGCTCATCCTGTATTCAAACAGCACGTAGTCAGTGCATGTGAATTGGAAGTCAAATGCGTGGAACGGCCAACTTTGTTCAGAGGAACTAGAGTAGAAAGCTTTTTTGCAATAGTAGATTGTAAAGACCGTGAAAGCCAAGATGTGAAGAAATATTGCAACGATGTTACGTAAAAGCTTCGCATGTCTGAGCTTATGACCAAGTAATCTATGCCCTTGAATAAGGCCACGTATATTGAGTAAATTTGGGATATTGAGGATTTAAACGTGCCTCCCCGATGATGTCGAAAAGTCGGCGAAAAGGAATTAATTAACCGGTCATATTTTTTTTTTAATTTTGAACATGATGCCCCAAGCAGTGAATAACAAAAAGAAATGCGTGTTCCCTATTATTGTTCACCGCTAATTTTTTGTTGTAGATTAATCTGCTGGTTTTATTTTTCTTATGCATGTTTAAAATATTGTTTAGAGTGGGACTTTCAAAATCTATTATCCACAACTATCTGTCATGTCTTCTTCACATTTACTAGATTAAGAATGTATTTTGATGAGCCCAGTGGTTAGAATACTGTCATTAGGAGTTTCAATATTTCGAGTTTGAATCTCAACAGATCCGGCTCATTAATTTATGCCAGCAATGGCCCTGTTCGTTTCTAAGTGGCCGCTGATACAGGGCCTTGTTTTGGGTGATCTACTCGAAATTAGTGGCTAAAAACATTCTACCTGGAGAGTATTCGAAACGTTCCTAGATTAGACCATAACGTCTACATTTTCCCATCAGGTGAAGATATTCTATCTCAGCGTAAGTTTTTCAGTTGACAATATAAAAACTCGCTAGGGTTTATTAAAGTTATATATTTTAGATTCCGAGTTGGATTTCTATCCTGAAGTCACTCAATTTTCACTATCTCATGTGCATATCACCACAGTTGCATAAAAACAAATTCTATTTCACGAGTTTAATATATTAACTGCGTATGTGATAGTATGTGCAACTAGGTCGCTCTCAATCATTTTTTTAATATATTCACAATAAAGTCAAAATCAAGTTAAATAGCACTTTCTTTCAACATAAACCACGTATATTCAATAATTCATGCGTTTAAGTGTAAGAAAGTGGTTGGTATTCTATATTTACGAGCAATTAATATTTAATCTTGAATTACTGGTGTTTCACAACACACTGTTTAATCTTTTCTTCACTTGCACCCACAACTTCGTCAACCTAAAAAAAATTAAGAAAAATGAAAAAAAAATCAAGCTAGATTCCACGGTACCTCCCTGTTAGAAAAGTACAGTAAAGTTACCGTTTATTTGCAGTAACAGTGTATTTTCCAAATCGAAACCATTGATGATATTTACGCCAGGTATGGTCTTTTGATGAATGCACCTCAGTGGTGCGTTCCATCAACAGTCCATAATTGCCTGAAATACCATATTCTACAGTTTCGTTCAAATATCACCGCGTAAAGTTACTGTCAAGAAGCAGCGTTTTTACTGCATTTTTATTACAGTTTAGAACACTTAGAGGTGATAGCGTTTCTAAAAGTTATTTTCATACAAAATTTCATTGTGCTAATATATATATATATAAAATGTATTTCATTATATTTTTTGAACAAAAAAAAACGGTCAAATATTTTTTCAGAAAGAATGTTGGTAATATTATTGGAAAACCATAAAATGGCCCATGACATCTTAATGACGTTTTTTTTTACTTGCTATGTAGCTCAACTCGCTCCATAGCCGATAGCAGGAGTGATTAAAGTCTTTAAAGCCTCGTTAGAATGGATGAGAGTAGCAGATGGGGGTGCGAAATGTAGAAATTTGAAAGATTTGCTTGACAATATTGGCTGAAAATACTATATTTTGTCCAAATGCAAAATGAAAATAAGCAATACTCTCGGGAATTGACGTTTGTTTTTTTAGTAATTTTCTTTAAAAAAAAATGCTAAACACCCCCTCCCTTCAACAGAAAAATGTTCTATCATGTTCATTTTATGAATTACATCTTGATACGTTAGATGTCAAATTATTTCAATGAGCTGCATTACCTGATTTCCTTTCTTGAGAAACTTGAATGTTGGCATTGCAGATATTCGAAAACTTTCAGCAGCCTCCTAAAAACAATGGTGTATCACTTTTTTAGATTGAAATGAGTCGACAAGGATTCTCATTCTACACTGCCACTTGCCTTTCGTCAAAGGATGTTTAATTGACTCTCTGACGTAGAAGAAAAAAATGTATATAAAGATACAAATTGGATCGGTGTACAAAAATTAGAAGCAGATGAATATTGGAATATGTCGCCCAATTCCAATCAGCAATTTTATTTTGCCAAGCAGAGGAGTCACAAATGGATCGCACTTTCGAAAAAATACCCGAATCAGATTTGAATTTCGGTTTTCTCCATCCCCCTGGCAATAGGATTCATTCTACACCTACCTATTTATATCGTATAAGTATAGCTTTTTTGTATTTTAAAAACACTTGATGTACCAAAAGAATAAAAACATCAATCAACTTCCCACGTTTGCCACGAATGACCTTGCCTCAACTGCGCGTTTTTGTACTGCGCTATGATCGACAAGAGTAATTTTTAAAGTAAATCTCTTTAACACTTACCCCAACCTCATCCACGTCTACTTTTAAGAAAACAACGTTGCTAAATTGTTCGCCCATTTCCTGTGTATGAAGAATGGCAAATATTCAAGATTAGAATCTACAATGCTTGTATTTTTAAAAAAAATTAACACAATCATAAATTCAGAGTTATAATAGTGTAAAACTGCATGAGCATGAAAGACTAAATAAATCCAATCATTCGTGAGTACCTCAGACGCCGTTAGTTGGTGCCTGCCACTTTCATTCTGCCAAATTAAATAAGCGATGTCATATCAAGTTCCCGGTTAATTTATCACCATATTTTGGTTAAGTTTAGCGTGGGCTATGTCGCTGATAAAATGGGAAAAATTTAAATCGGCAACATGTTTCACGCACAAGCAAGATGTACGCTATAGATCAACAGAAAAACCAACCTCAATTTTTGGACTAATCTTCCTGCATGGTGGGCACCACTGTGCATAAAAATCTATGACGACTAACTTGTCACCACTTCCATTTATTTTTTCGGTAAGTTGTTCCTGTTAAAACAGAGATAAATTAATACGGACGTAACTGTTTAGCTTAATATTGTATATGATATGATATTGATATGATTATGATGATCAATCCTCGTTATAAAAAGTTAGTCGACTCAATCGCCCGACTTCTAATAATGACGTTACTAATAATTAGATCTGGGAAAAATCTGCTGCTCTAGCCTAGTACCTTATCACTAATTTTAATTGAAACGAAGCAAAGTGAAAACAGTCTGAAAACTGGGATATAAACACCAAAAGTATAAAAACACCTTCCCCCATTCAAAAGATGGTAATGAGCCAAAAAAATAAATATTTCAAAAAAGTGTGTATTGTAAGATTTTCAAAATTACTACAATTAGATCTTTCGACAACGATTCTTAAACTACATCTGCATATGAAACATTGAGGCGGGAATAGTACTAACTTAAACTAAGTTTAATATGAAACCCTACACGCGTTTTTATGGAAAATCACGTTATCGAAGTGTTTGCTGAAGTGACTTGCAAGTCGAATCCTCCGATGCCTCGGACAAATCGTGCCTTGAGGTATAGAAAAAAATATATAGCTTATGAACTTACAATGGTTTTGACTTTTTCAACAGGCATGATGAAAATCGGTTGGATAATGAATAAGTATTAAATACGATAACAAAAGCTTCAAGTTTATAAAAATGAACAATATTGATTGTAACTGAAAATAGATAAATGTGATGTGTTTGCAAAGCAAATCATCCAAAGCATCCATTGTAGACACATCGGGTAGGGATTATTACACTGCTGGACACATAATGACTACTATATGCCCCCTCGAATTATTGTTGGCAACTAATCCGAATCATTTAAATTTGAATAATTTTTTCGAATCGGTTCGAACACGAATTCGATGCAAATAAGAAATATCCCATTTTCAAAATTACAACTTGTGAAAATCAATAAATTTATATATTATAGTGTATATTCAATTCACACTCAATGTATAAAAGCAACAATTTTCATATTTCGACGAAAAAAATATTCGATTTTGGTAAAATTTGACCAAAATCGATTGCATTTTGTCGGTAAAAATAAAAATTCTAGTCCATTTAGTAAGCATTTGTTCCTCTGAACAATTCACGATTGATTCGAATATATTGTGCTTCGAATCGAATCGCCCAGCCCTATTGGCAACTAACTTCAAAAGTATTGATTTGAAATTTTACAATGTTGACCAATAAAATGAAATTCTGTCTTTACATCAGTCAAAACATTTATCCTTTTTTGGGATCCTCAAAATACTACAGAACTTCTAAATCAGAACCTATCACCTGATATACCTCCAACTGTAGACGGAATACTACTTAATGGTTCACAATATACCAATACCAGGCAAAAAGTCAATCAATCGATAAAATCATGGCGGTTGCAAATGATCAATCATCATTAAAATTGTAATAAACGATATAAGTAAATTAATCAATCCGGAAATGTTGTATTAACAATACGTGATATAGCATTTACTTGTTTTCTTAATATTACCTCTGAGTTAACTATACATTTGTATTGGTTTACAAAATCACCAACTTGGTGATTACAACCAACAAGGTAAAGTATAACTAGGTAATCTTGTTACGCTCTCAAAACTAGTTCTTTGATTAAAAACCAGGAAAAGCGGGCAATTGTCGTAAGGCTGAGTCGCTGATGTATCGCGCTGTTGAAGGCTGTTCATCAGTGATTCGTGCTTGACAAAATAATTTTTTTGGTTGGACTCCGCTCATTTTTCATTTTGCATAATTGGATTTTTGCTCACTTACTGAAATTCCTTCACGTGTTATAAGCAGTTCGATCTTAGCAATCACACAGCTACTTTTCAGTGTTTGGTGGTTCTTACGTTGGGTGACTCCACCTCATTTTATCGATGTATGGAGTGCAATGATTGTGATGCTTTTTCAGTATCTATCAAATTATGTTTTGCTGCTTAAAACTTCCAGCCATGGCAGTATGAACGAAGTGAAAATGGAATATGGCTGCCCAGCAAGTGTTGGAGTTATGAGAGCCTGATTTAAACCATTTTCTAACCATAGTTCGCGGAGTCATTTTGCGGTAAATACTTCAATTAGGACTGGGAAAAACCGGATCATTAGAAATAATTTTTACGAATCGGATCGATGATTCTATAAATATAACAAGCATCCCATTTCAACTGTTACTAATATTTTGCCAATAAGATGAAATACTAAATAGTGATACATTTATTAAAATACTTAAAAGCGATATATTTTCAATTACACTCCAGTCATTGAGCGGAAATTTTTATTTTAACAACAAAATACAATCTATTTTGGTCAAATTTGACCAAAATCGATTGCATTTTGTTGTTAAAAATTCCACATCATCTAGCAAGTTTTTATTCCTATGTCCGATTCACGATTAATTCGAATTGATTGTGACCTATAATTTCAGTTCGCCATTTGAATGGATTGTCGTCGAGAAACGTCCTTGATACATGACTATTATAAAACATCTCAATAAAAATCGTTACACAAAGCCGGTACGGTAGTATTTTCGAAATGTTTATTTAACATTTATATGTTTTTTCCACCGAAATATTGACAGCGGGCAATTTGATTCCACCATGTTTTAGAATCACCAATTTTTGAACACTTTGCACGATTTTCGTTATGTCGTTGTCGCCTATACGCATGTAATTAACACAAACCTTATTAAACATTTCTAAAAAGAAGTAATGCATAATACTAATTTGAAAACAACATTAATAAAAAGAACGAATCACAGGAAACGCATATTTTTTGTGGTGATTATATTTATAGACACATCCAAACCATTATCGAGTATAAAGATTGAGTGATTCATATTCATAGCGATTCTAATTGCCCAACCGGTGATGTGCAGACGATGTTTTATTTTTGCCAACCTGTCGACTGTCTATAGTATCTATACAGACGTTCTTCATCAGGGCAATCTATCTACTATCGAGTATATCGGCGGAAGCTAAATAAGGCAATCTTGTTTAGAGGAAATTTTAAATGAAAAATATCAATCTTGATGTCTTTGTGAATATTTTACTTTGTCTGGGCCACAAGGGTCAGGCTGATGTCACTCACTCCGCTCGAGTATGTACTTTCACCCCCCCGATATCACATATGTTAGAAAATTAGTTTTCAAAACATTTTCTTTAAAAAAACTACGACATATGGCTTCACGCAATCTCACTATCAACGAACGCTTATGACGATTATAAATAATACAGGCCTTTACAAGTGGCACCTCGTCAACTAGATTTTTTCAATCAATATATACCAACTAACAAAAGTTCGAAGTCACCATGAGAAATCGGTGCACTTTATTTAATTTAAAACAGGGTCTCCTGTAAAAAGAATGGCATAATTTGTATAAGCAGAGTATCATGTCCGAAAAAAAATATTTTGTGAAACACGACTAACACATGATCAACAAAACAGTGTTGGAGAATTATTCTGATTTGATATGGTTAGATATATCTTGCTTACGGATAACGTACTATTCGCTATATTCCATAACAAATTTAAAATTTTGCAAAATGAATCTATTTCAAAGTAACTTTAACAACAATAGCAACAACATTGCATCATTTGAAATTATCTATATAAATCAATACTGTTATAAATTTTGAGGCGAGAGCAGGTAGCAACAGAAAGAAACTGGTACACATTGCAAATACTATGTTGTAAATGTCTCCATAAATCATGATTCTGCTGAACAATGCGCAGAATAAGCTCAATACTAGAATTATACCAAATATTTGATACCATGAAATCTAACCGCATAAAGGGTCTTATATTTCGAACCACCAAATACCATTACAATATTGAAATATAATTGCAGAAGCGTCAAAAACTTTAACAACCCCGGTCACATCCTCAAGTAACACATATAAAATAAAACCCCATACTTAGTAGAAAAGTTTTTTTTAACAACATGATAGGTCGGATTTGTGTCAATAATAAATTGCAAAGCTGGGGTACATTCAGTTTTGTTCCATACGAGACAAAATAATATTATGAAGATTGTTCGTTTAATTTAATAAAAGCTGCATGTATCGGCGAATCGTCTTCCTTTCCAACTCATGACCATACTTTCAACGGTATGAGTAACATTTATTTACATGTACCAGCATGCTTTTCTACGAGGCTCCTAAGTTTTTGTTCATTTGCTCCAACCAGTTCGTCAACCTGAATGGAACAATAATTGTAAAACTTTGATTTGTTATTTAAAAGTACTAACTACAGTGGATGCACATTAATTTGAATTCGTGAAAAAATTAAGGAACAAGCTTAAATCTCTAACTGTCCTGGGTTGTAATTCTGTTCAACTGTCCGGAACAGTTGTGTGCATAAAGACTGTTTGACAGCTTGCTGGCGCTCCTATGATCAAGTCTATGCGTAAGAAGAATCAGTAAAATGATAAGGCAAAAACCTCTCCCTCAACCCTTGTGTCTGAACGAGAGGTCATGGTGGCCATAACGTTGAGCCGTATTATGAGCATTCCTCTCCCTAAGGATAAAAATTAAATATTATCCTCAAAATGAGGGAAATACTCCTGAAAAAGTTGTGCAACAGCGTTAACCCGTAGATAAAATAATGAATGAAATAACAAATAATGAGCCTCTCTATTACCTTTGTTCCGTCTTTGTAAATCTTGAACGTTGGCATTGCTTGAACACCGAACGCTTCAGCTGCATCCTATAACAATAAATTTTTTCTGGTTATGGAAAGTTGCTTCCAAATTGAATCTGCTTATGATGGAATTAAAGAATTGGCGACTTCTCCGCAATGTCAAGATGAATTGAATGCCATGATTTTTCCGCTGAAAACATTCTTGGGCATGGGACTCTCAGTCATCTGGCAAAGATATTTTTTTAATTTCTGCCAAATCATGTTCTAACGTACCAGGCTAGTGTTCAACGAATCGATATTATTTGAAGTACTGGCACTGCGGTGTATATGTATCAGGCAATTGAATACCCATTCGGAAAAATTTGTCAAAATGTCTTTTGTCCAGTACGGGTCACTGATGGACAGTGTAGGTCCATCTGTGGAACATGATTGGCAAAATATAATTGGTGTGTTTGTCATTTTGAATGAAAAGATCTTGTGTATTCCAAAATGAAGTGAATTAATGAAAACTTGTTTCTCAAATGAAAAATTGCAAAAGTTTTGTAGAGTTTGGTCTATCTCAAGATGGTGAACTATAAAAAAAATTCTGTTCTTTGTAATCCGCAAATCACGAGTCTCATTCAACACAATTTCTTTGTTTAAAATATCATAGAACTAATTGAAATTTACAACCATATTCAATTGAAGAAGAACAAAAAGTGGTAGATAGTTTATCAACACCTACAAAGTAAATAGTGTTATTTGCCTTAGTGGATGTTTGTTGGTTCTTTTCAAGTGCTATTTCGGGCACTGCTCAGTGATTTTTCAATAAAAATATATATTGCCATTAAAAAATCAAAATTTCCAAGTATTTGAAGGATAAATCCGACCAGTTTGAAAATATTTACAATCCGTACCCATATCAAATGGGGTCAATACCAACAGTCAGTTAGGCTTTAACGTTGATGAGCATTCTGGGTTCCGGCGAATTTCAAAAATTTTCTTCAATTAATTGTGTAGGTTAAAATGAATATCGAAAAAAAAATGGAAAAGAACATAAAAATCGAGTTTAAAAAAGATTTGAAAATATTTTTTCATATTGTTCTAAAATTTTATGTTGCTTCAAAATTATCATTCTGCAATCTGTTCTATATTATATATGTAAGGCTGTCCAAAATATTGATCCAGTTTGATTTCTTTGTCGATTATAAATCAACGGATTCAAATATTCTGTGAGAGCATATACCTATGAAAAAGATCTCTGATAGATCTATCTATCAATTTTGATTTCTTTGACAACTTTCAGAAAAAAAGTCTTTGTTTGTTTATTATAATACTTCTATTTCAAATATTCAATTTAATTCTGAACTTCGGCCACCCTAATTATATGTCATATTAAACCTAATCAGAAATTTTTTGTCAAAGCATCATTTGTGTGACACTGTGATCTATATGACACTGATGGGTCGCGTCACCGAGACGACGTCCATCTGTGTCACACGCTTGATAAAATAAAATTTCTGGCTGGGATTACGCAGTTTCATGCTTGACAGAATATATTAACAGGATATTAAAAAAGATGTCATGAACTGTTTAAAATTCACTCACTTCGCAATCATCCACATCGACCTTGAGAAAAGTGACCTCTGGTAATTCCTCGCTCATTTTCTGTATAAAAAATTGCATGTTGGAAAGAAAAAGCGCAATTTGTCAGCTACATTTTTTGTCATACATCCCAAAAATTAGCTTAAATTATTGAACAAACAGATTATTAAACAAACTGTCTTTTTTACTAAATCAGACATGAGAATAAAGGCTCAAAAGTTCACGGTTATAAAACTTTTTGATTCACCCAAAAAAAGGTAGCACAAACTTTTGGGCAGTCAAAAAATATGCTATCGTGATATACTTGTTAAACCGGCACATACCAGTGGTCACATTCACACATACAGTAGAATGATTTTAGAAATAATTCTTGTATATCTTGCAATAAAAAATAATAATTTTTTTTCAATAGCCACTTCTACCCAAGGCCCTGTAGTAGCGGCCACTTATAGAAGTTTGAATGAAACTATATGTCTACCGCTTGTGAATTTACTCAGGCATAAAATAACCAAAGCACAAACCTCAACTTTTGGTCCAATAATTTTACATGGTCCGCACCAGGTGGCAAAAAAGTCGATGACAACCAGCTTGCATGTTTTTATTTTTTCCTGGGCTTCCTCCTTTAAGAATAGAAAATGGTAAAGCAATGGTACGTAATATTTATATATTTCTAATGCATTTGCTTATACCACCATAACATTGAAATATTGCAACAACAACAGCTCGAAGCTCAATCTTGTTTTCTTCAAGTGTCTTAAATGATCATATTATTTTCTTCTGTGAATAGAAAAGCTCCAAAATCACCTGCTATAAGACACTTGAAAAAATACATTTTAATCACTAGCAAGAGATATGAATATGTCATGAGATATTGTCAATTTGCTGAACATTCTTATGATGGAACACATTTTCTTCTGGTGTAAGGATAGCAGAGTAGCTGAATAATCTGTCACCCTGCTTTGGATATGTGAAGCATCAGAATATTGGTAATCATAGTAGACTGGTAAATATATATTATCAAATTTATCTGTAAATAACTTACCACAGACTGGACGGATATCACTACCATTTTGAATATTTCTGAGTTGATTTGGATGCAAATAAAAGTGGTGAAGACAAAAGCAATTTTTTATTGCACAAATTTGAAATATATATAATTTTATATTAGTGTCTATGTGAAATCTAAAAAATACAGAATTAAAGGTATTTGTTAAGTATGGGTTACTGATGAATCGCATCAATGAGACACATCTGTGGCACATGCTTGGTAAAATAAAATTTGTTTGTGTAGTCACTTTGAATAAAATGATAGCATGTGTTCCAAAATGTGGTGAATCTCCCCTCTAATTATATTGTTCATAATCAGTGGCATTTTATCCAGATAAAATATTGCAGATATATTGAACCAATTGAGAGTAATAATCGGTAAAACATGTTAGTCAGAAAAAAGCATTAGATTGAGTCCAACAATCAGAATATCCAACTCAGTAGACTAATAACTTACAAGATTAAAATATACAATTGACCCGAAGAACTTTGCAAGACCTTTGGTCAGCCAAAGAAAAAAGGAAGCATAAAAAGGCTTTCGACACCACAGACTCAGGACAATGAGAATAACAGGTTTCTGTCGGAAGACAACTTGAGGCGATTTAGTACAATTTAAACAACAATCCATTAAGTTCTCTGGCTTCATCTGTAAAATCTGGGTTATCAGATAATTTCCGAATGTGTGTACCAGGCAATATACTGTATACTGAATAGGAATTTTTTTTTTACTCGATACATACCCACCCAGTACGTAATCAGTAATCTGGCAGGGTGGCGTCAATCTGTACCAGAATAGTATAAAATTCCATTAGCACAGAGCAGCGATTGGTAAATTCTTAATAAATTCTAGAAAAAAATTGTCATTGATCAATTCATTACCTTTAATAAAAAAAATTCCAGACAATGCTCATTTCACATAAAATTGTGATCTTGTTGAATTGAATATTATTGATATAGTGAATATATTCAAGCATAAACCAGTCTTTCCTGATTTTTCACATTATTTCACAGTAAATTTCTTTAGGGTCCAAACACTCTTAAGAGTTTCATACTGGTGGCAATTGACCGCCACATTGACTGCCGAACAGAGATACCTTTAACTTAATCTTCAAGTCAACTCATTTCCCGTTACATAGCCTATACAGTATAACTTAGACATCACGACATATTTGGCGAAGGAAGCCTAACAAGATGGTAGCTAATACAGAATAACATAGACGGCAGACTAGGCTATTGTACAGTGTATAAACTCTGACCAACACAGAACAGAATCTCTCAGCTCTTGTCCTGTTCATGACGACTGAATCACTCTTTAATAACGGGCTGTCCTGCTGACCGTTATAAGGTTTGAATATTTTTTTAACACCCATAATTAAGGCATGATTAACACAAATTACAAGATACAAGGTTTGAATATTTTTATGTGAAACCCTGGTTCTGGTAGTTTACAAACAACAAAATCATCATAACGCAGCATATAAGTCAGCCCCAAGTCGTGTCAGAACTGTGAAGGCAGAAATCACGAGGTAAGAATATAATGACTGTGCAAAAACGTTATTAAATAATGTGATTTCACTATGACAACACACTTTTTCCCGTATTGTCTGTCACGTGCAAGTATCGATGGTCATGCTGAAGAAATTTTGCTGTCTGTTCCGAACTGTCAATGACGTGTTATATCATGACTTATATCTATTATATACATAGACATATAGACATAGTTTATTTCGGCACCTCAAAAGGCAATACAAATAAAGATATAACATTACAGAGTTATCAACAAAGCAAACAAAATTAATAGTCAGTATATTATAGTAACTATTCAGAATCCAAAAAAAGTTTAAAAACATGCCACGGAATAAGTTTCAAAAAAACTTTAGAAGAAAGTAACAAGCGTTTGCTCACCTTACAAAAATATAAATATTTTAAATTCGACCAAACACATCATACAGGACCGCTTCCCCCACAAAACAAAATTAAATAAAGGAGTGCCGAACACACACACATTAAACTGTACTGGAGGAATTGTAAATGAGAAAAAATACGTTAAAACAATAAAAGAAAAAAAATTAAAGTAAAACAAAAGATGGGTAAAATAGAAATAAAAGTGAATAAAATCCCCCCAAAATATGTTAAAAGGATGAGAATCGCCTTTCATAATAGACAATGCTGTTTGTGCCAAATTAAATATAACGTCGCAAATTCTTACAGACATCACTTGAACCCAGATATCCAACTGATACAACTTTTTATTGTTACTGATATGAATTATTATAATGATTTCATTTTGGTATTTGAGGTACAGCCATCGTAACTTAGATTGATTAAAAACATTTACAATACGAAACAATGGTTTGACAATAAATATTCCAGATGTTATATTTTGCCATATTGGTGGACATAACGTATTTACTACTGTTGGTGTTTAATAAGATTCCACCAGATTTGGTGGATAATATTTATTCCAAGATAGTCTGATTTTTATATGCCATTATGGACCGAATTTGGCATATTTTATTAATATGGATTTTACTGATTGAAACCTGTGGCCAAATCTTTTTTTTACGTATGGGCTGGCAATATTTGTTCAACGTTGGTGAATCAATGTCATTGCAATAAAACTAAGATTCAGGATATCGTTTTGATTGGGGAATAAAGTTCATGGATGTTGTGAGTGCGACGTTTATTTTACTTTGGAGATAGCAACATTTCGTGACGAAGAATGAGATTTTCTCCTCTGCACCTGCAAAGCAACAAAAAGCTTAAGCAGTCAACTTTTTACCGAAAAAGTTTGGTGGGGAAATTTAGGAAACTTAGAATACTTTCATCCTACCTAGTAGACTATAAATCACATGAGGATTGGATTATAATTTAGAATCTGTAATGGTGGGGTCACCGCTTAGATTGCTTCGTAATTATCTTGTTTTGCTTTACCAACAATCACAAATTATAAGGATCAATCAAGAAGCAATCATTACTGTCAATCTGAGTTAAAAACATGCCTATTTACAAATAATCACATCTAGACAAAATAGAAGAAAAAACACATGAACATGCACAATTGAGTAGTCATGCTCAACTGACACGCCAGCAATGAATGCATTGTTGGATCAGGAGCATAAACTCTCGGTATACATACACATATAGAAAAATGCACACATAATTATCGTCATAAGTTATTATTCTATTGCATTTCGACTACAGCAAGCATTAAAATGGGAGAACAGGTAAGGCTCGACTGAGATCCCAATAAAGGATATCATGCATCCAGGAGCCATGATTTTGCTCAATCCAACCAAGTCACACCTGGAATTCAAAACAAAACTATTTATATTGTGCAAGGTATACATCATAATTTACACACAAGAATGATCGGAGCAACTCTCAAACATATCCCAACCGTCCCACTACAAAATGTCCCACTCTCATTCAGAAAATAGCTTTTAATTCAAGTTCATTTAAACATGGGCCCACGAAAGATTGTGACACCTAGTCTATCAATCGACTTCTGAAAGTGATGTAAACAAAAAAGAAACAACAGTGCAAAATAAATTAACGAAGATTGACAATTCTCAATGAATATCTCATATCTCCCTTCTTCGACTAATGGTCGTCTAATAGTTGGGCAAATAATAATTACGTAGCAATTTCTGAAATTGAGATTTACTCCTGGACTCCCTAAGGTTGTCAGGTAGGTAAGTCGTTCCAGACTTTTGGACACATGTAACGTAATGACAGTTGACTTACGGTTTGTTTTTCATGGAAGGTTTGACCAAGTTCGAGGAATTTCTCCTACTACCTAAATTTTTTTCAAACATATCATTAAAACATTTTGCCTGGTGTGAAAATCATATAGTAAGTGATTTATGAATATGATCAACATTTTTATGCCTTTTCTTATTAAATACCATTTTCATGAACCGATTACTGACCTACAATACCGTGTGTGACTCAACATCAATACTTGCAACATACTTATTAAAGTTGTTCTGTTGGTGCAGTGTTTGATACGGGAAGATAAAGCTACATTTCTTTTCACTTTTGTCAACACCTGAGAAATCTGAGATTTCCACCTTAGGTTTTCATCCAAAATTATACCGAGAAACTTAGTTTCATAAACCATCAGAACCTCCTGATCTCTTATAAACAACCTTTCACCACTTTCCATTCCACTTCCTTTATGGGGATGAAATATCATGAAATTAAATGGGTCATTGCGGGAAAGTTTGTTTAATAAAAGCCACTCATCAACACTTGTCAAGTTTTCGTTAGCCAATGTCATTAATTCATTAATGTCTTCGCCAGTTGACAAAAGATTACTGACATCAGCAAACATAATGAACACACAATCTCTCAGGCAGTTGGGTAAATCGTTAATATAAATTAAAAACAATAAGGGCCCGAGTACAGATCCCTGAGGAACCCCATGCTTTAAGAAACAATTGATGTTAGACGTTGCTTCCTTGATTTGGACAATTTGTTTGCTATCGGTCAGATAGCTTTGAATCCAAGTGTTTCGCAAGTTTCTCAAGAAGAATGACCTGATTAATGGTACCAAATGCTTTTGAAATGTTCAAGAAAATTTCAATGGCATGTTGATTGCTCTCAAAGCATTTTGTTATTTTATCAACAACATAATTAGCTGATAGGGCATTTGAATATTTTTTGCGGAAACCAAATTGCTGAGGATGAATGATTTCTTTTCGGTCAAGATAATTTATCATCATGTTGTACATAATTTTCTCGAGAATTTTTGAAAAGAATGAGAGGAGACTGATTGGCCCAAAATAACCAAGGTCTGATGTGCTTCTTTTTTTGTGAAAAGGAAGAACCTTTGCAATTTTAAACTTGTTGATATATACGCCAGATGTTAAATATAGGTTGAAAATATGAACCTGAATACCTAAAATGCGTTGTGGAAGGTGTTTGAGAATATCAGAAGGAATACCATCAACTCGAAAGCTTGACTTTGGCCTCATATCTCTGGTAATATTTTTCACCTTTACAAAAGAAGTGGGACTAAGATACGTTGAGGTTGGACATGATTTGTCAAGAAATGAAAGGTGAGATTTTGGGGAGTTGGGAGGAGGCATTCCATCAATCAATCTCTGCGCCACCGTGGAGAAGTGCTGATTGAACTTGTCTTCAACTTCACTATTAGTGTTAGAAGAGAAGACACAGATGGACCTGAGGTGGCCTTCACTCTGTCAAGCAGATGATTTACCGTTCCCAAACAGCCTTTATGTTCCCTTCGTGGCGATCGAATTCAGACCTATAATATTGGGCTTTTTTGCATACAAGAATACAAGGCGTACATATTGATTCCTACATTTGTTGTAGGCCACCCTGCAATTCTTAGACGGGTTTAAGTTGCTAATTATTTTTTTGTATAGCTTTTACTTGATTATTTTAAGCTTACATAAATCGCTATCGGAAAAATCATGAAAAAAATTGTTCAAAGCAATTGGCATTCTGAAAGTCTATGTAATCAGATATATCTATATTATTCAACCTATTCAGAAATTATTCCAAATTTTTCATAGTGAACCTTCGAAACAAATTTTCAACTTGATTAGAGCTTTGTTTTTCCAAGAGAGAACATTGCACTACTGGGAGATGGTCTGAGACATATTCTACCGGGATTGCGCTGTTAATTGGTTTTTCAAATACATTTGTCAAAATATGATCAATGCCGGGAGCAGGGGTTGCAGTTATTCTGGTAGGATAGTTAATTGAAGAGTAATATGGAAATGAATGCATAATGTCAATGAAGGAACTGATATTGTTATTGGACTGATCCAATAAATTATAATTCATGTCACCCATGATATAATTATAATTTGAACCGCTTGGATTGGGCAGGCACAATTTTTTAATTTTTCGCTGAACAGAATATTGCTAGCATTGTCATTAGGAGGGGATCTATATAATTATATAATACCACATGTAATTGTTTTGCCATCAAGAGCAATGTCTACGAATATTAATTCAAAGATCTTGTCCTCCATGATTGTGAGTCCTCCATCATTACGAGGGCTGTAACTGACATCGTTTCTGATATATAAACCTAGACCGCCACCTCTAAAATTGGATCTATTATTTGATAAGAATTTGTATTCTCGGAGAGAGTTGAAGCGACCATAAACTGATGAACCTGTTATCCAGGTCTCATTCACAGCAATAACATGAGGTTTGCATGGAAGGGAATCAAGTAATGCTTCAAGTTTTTTTTTTTAAATTATTGATAGAAGACAGTGACCTAATATTTATAGAGAGGGACATAAATCCATTCATCTCAGTACTATCCTTAAACTCAATGTCATCAATTGCATTAGAGTAAATGTATTGATTAGAAGCATTGATGTTAAAAACATTATCAGCATCATCCCTTCCAATATCCACATTATTAAAAATGTTATTCAAATAATCCGGATCTAAAATTCCATCCTTAATAGGCTTGTAGTTTTCATTTGGCAAAGAATCAATATCATTTGATCAGATCAATATCATTTATTGTTGAAAATGGTAAGTTATCAATTAAACAGATATCACAGCACCAAGGTTTGTTTATTAACAGAATACGATTAGCTGTGCAATTATTTATTTCGCACATTATATATTTCACACATTTCCTCGATTCCAACCCAATCTCCCTGCGATCCCGTTGCTAAGGCAGATTATCTTTGAAATCAGTTGCTGGTAGTGCAGGCTTCTTTTTGAATTACTATCTGTTTTTTTTTGCAAATCAATATTCCTGATATCCAGCATGCATAGTGTACGGTGAGCAAAATCCCTGATTGTATCAGCGCAAACAGAACACGTCCCACCCGACACGCAACAAGTTGTTTCAGTTATACCAGACCGTATGAATGGCTAGGGCTTAACAGGGTAGTTTCGGATGTTGGTACTTCTGGTTGTTTCTTCTAAATATTTTCGCCGACATCATTTGGGGCGAAATCTCGCCGTGAAAATACCTTTGTTGTGGTATCGATGTCCACAAAACTTCATCTTGCATTTAGCGTCAAATACGGATGTATTTCAAATATGATATGTAATAAAAATAAGCTGTTGATATGTGTTACAAATGTAAAGACCTGCAAGAATATATACACAACCGCAAAATGCACAGCAATTCGGATTAGAACGAGCCGTCTCAGGGCGGAGTTAGCCAGCAGAGCAAGAGCTGTTTGTTATGTTGATTTTCGCCTAATCTTTTGTGCCTATGTATATTTTTATCCCTTTATTAATGCTTGAGAAATTGTTGAACACAGTTTAAATATTGGTGTGGTCCAATATAAATAGCTGTTGTTCATGTGTTCATATTATTTTAGTTTATTGTTTACATACATTTTTCGTAGCAATTTATTTATATATTTGAATTTCTTTATGTGTGAGGCTAAAGTGTTAGTGTACATCCTGTTCGTTTTCAAACTTCGATCGAAGTTTTGTCCAACTGCCCGATCTTTTTTCAGTGTTATAATTGTATTTAAATACGTATTTGATTACTGTATTTCTCTTAATATTGCATAAGGCGAGATGGTCGTAATAAATATAAAACGAACACAAGCGCGCATCATTAAGTTCAAAGCGCCAGCGCATTCGCACTGATAGCGACAAAACGGAGACGTGCAATTTGGTCATGACGTTTGAGTTGCAATTTTAAATCTTAACGTAGATTTTATCTCTTTTCCTAGCTTTGTGTTTTCATGGAAAGTCAAATTACAGGTATTTTTGATGAGTTATGCATTGGAAACAAATACCTGTAAAGGTACATAAATTTTGTGTAATGCAATTGATCAGCCGAAACTTGTGAGAATCAGCGACTTTCCGAGACCGTTGATTGTTGTCTTAAATAATTTGGCTGCTTACTGATAGCCTTACTATTTTTGAAAATGAAATGCTATTAAATTTTAAAAATCCCCCCCCCAAAAAAAAAAAATCGAAAACTGAAGGCGTATTTTTTTTGGACGAGGTCACTAGGCTGTGAGTTTGGGCTGATTGAGGTCGTATATTTACTATATATACTGTGATACAGAAAAACAATAGGAAAAACTTGAAAAGGAAACATTGTTATTTGAGTAAAAAAAATGCTCTGACATTCTACTAGCATATGGCAATCTGGCACGTAATACTTCAAATTCTCATTTTTTCACCATTTGACAACGAATTACACAACCTACTGTTACCTAAATTATAGTTGGCGCTGCAATGTTGTCCGTTTGGTAAATATTTGTCATAAACGAAGTTGGATTGAAATGTATGTTGGCTAAGTCCTAGATTTAGTAATCGATAGGTAAGTTGAAGCTTGAATTATAAAAAAATCCCATCATCAAGTTTTTTCGAAGATCTGTAAAGAACTTGATGAATGCCAGCAAGAAGACCTTGATAGGAAGCGGGCTCTCAATAACAGAATCTCTGACAAAACGTCGTCTCAAGCTTCTGAAAGCTGCGGAATCTGTTTTTGTATTTAAGTATGTCACTACCACGAACAGGAATTGTTAATTCATACTTTTAATAATATTGATGGTATTATATCACTGTCTTATCTCCTTTAATATGGATAGAAACATGTAAGTTGTATGCAACTTTGATTCAATGCTAACTCTTAGTCATAAATCTGCAAGTCCAACCAAGACCAAATCTTGACAGCTTTTTAATGTATCAATTTATTTTTCACAACCCTTTTTGATCAATTTTCCTTTTACAGCCCATGTTCTGAGAACAACTCAAACACCCATGCAGAAAACCTGTTAGGAATGAGGGTATTGATTCGATATTCCGTAATATTCGTTTTAAATTTTTTTACAGCCACTTCTTGGAGTGGATCCCCCTGCCCAAAAGATATGATTTTTTCCTGTCCGGCTTAGCCTACCCAAGTTATTACACCCTGCGTTGAGTGGTGGGCATGGGTTAACGAGCCGGACTCGAACCCGAGATCTTCAACATGCGACGCCAACATGTTTAACCACTTTAAAAACAAAACTAAATCTGATGTTCGGCATCATAACCAGATTCTTCGCCAAACAATAATTTCAAGCCTCTTAATGATGGAATTTCATATCCAGATTATGTTAATAACCTTTCAATAATATGGGTGTTGGAAGGGATGCTGCTGATACTGTTTTTGACATCAATGCTTCTAATCTTTACATTTACTCTCATGGAATCGATGACAATAGGTTCAACGGTAGCATGGGGATGAAGGGAACCGAATTCTGCTAAGTACAATTGGAGGTCCTGTAGTACAACAGGATAAAAAGGTGCGAAAGATTGATTTGAAAACCAATTATTAGTAATTGCCAATTACCAGTAATTACCCAAAAAGAAAATGTCGGTGCAACTAGAAAAAGGGAAAATAATGTTAAGGTGAAATTTACAGAAGCGAAAATACATTTAGACAACGATTGGGAATCGGATGGCACGGACGACTCGACATCCGATGAACATTTTTTCAACACTGATATCGGCGCATTAGAGAGTATGATCCAAATTTACATCCACCACCGTAGAAGTTCCACAGTGTCACAGACAGTTTTATACCGAAGTTTTTTCCACCAGCCTCTGTGAATCAGAATTCAATGCCTTCACACTTCTTTACCGATCGTATGGCAATGGCAGCCGCACGCTAGCACTGGAGAGAGTTCTTAGAGGATCTCTCTCTCTCTCTCCTTACCTGGATATTTTTCTAATGAAGAAGTTTGATTTCTGGCCCACTTACAATGTCTCCTCAAAAGGCAAAAAAGGGAGGGGTATGAAAAGTACTGAAGCGTTCAACATCTACAGGCAAAAATTGCTGAGTAGAAAGTACTGAATCATCCGACGTCAAAAACTAAAAATTTTTTTTAGTTAGTTAAGAGTCGTTTTATATATATTCAAGCAATGAATTTATTTTTATTATATATGGTATTTCAACGTTTTCGCTGTAAACGGGAATAAACTCACAATTGTGGACGAGGAAATTTCTGCTCATGCTTCCACTCTAATTTTTTTTCAAGTATGAGCATAGATGATGCGCAACATAAACATTGTCTGATAGACGAACATCGGCCGACCATTCCAAATGAACAATTTCCTTTTTTAAAGCCTGGACCACAGATGAACCACGTCACAGTGAGTCACTGATCACAGAAAGATATTTCGTGGAAAACACATGGAATCTGAGGAAAACACTTATATACGGACGGACGTTATACAACAAAACTTGCGCTCAAAAGCGCGCAGAATTTTTTCGGGTGTTTCGTTGAAAAATACACCAGTTTAGAGCCCATAAGTATAAAACTCTGTATAATACGCGAATACATGCCGAAGGCGCGCAAAAATTTTGCCTATTTTGGAGATATTTTGTTAAATTAAAAGGGAGGTGTCGCCCTCATGTTCAAGACGTTTGGGCGAAAGTAACATGTCCCTTCGACTCCCGACCCCCACCTGCTCCTTGGTTCCGCCGCCATATGCTCTTTGACCCCGCTTCATATTTTTTAAAATGGTTTTCTGGTATAGATAAAAAATAAGCTAAAAAATATGGAATTCTACTTTTCAAAAATTAAAATTTTTTTCTTGCAACAAACGCTGTCAGAAATAGCGATAAACTACCCATTAAAATAGCCATATTTGCTATCTAATCTTATCATAATCGCGCACCAACAACGAACGAGTCCGTCGAAAGAGCCGTTCCAGATTCTGAATTTCTGTTTTAAAGTTGCCCAAAATACTTTAATTTTTTGTTTAGTGGAGAAATAGCCTACATTAGGCTATTGAGAAAGAATTAATTAGCGAAAGCAGGTTGGTCGGAAACGATGGGCTCATGCTAACCGACAAAATCCATTCATATTCTGGAGCTGGGAGAACCAGGCATTCTGCATTGTAGCCTAACGTAGATCAAATTGGAAAAGAACCGAATTACAAGATACCATATCAGATTGCAGATTGTGCAAATTAATTGTCTCGCTTATTGTCACTAGATCTGAGATAGAGAATGATAACGTATGCCTGTGAAAAACAAGATATTATAAAAGAGCTCAAAACAAACAAAAAAAATGGATCAAATTGAGAAGTTTTAGTTGGCTACATACAATAACTGATGTCTTCCCACTGCTTTTCCATCCATGTTGAAATGCATGGCTTCAAACCGGTGTAAAAAATAATAGAAATCTGTCAGAGATCGTTATTCCTCATGCACTGTGCAGTTGTCATTCCTGCGTTTAATGTACCGTACCGGTACCGTAACTCTTGGCACACTGGTGCAGAGTGGTTTCAAGAAACTTTTCAATTATATATGTCACTTGCAGGCTTGCTCTGAGCGAATTTTGATGGAAAATGGGCGTATTCAGTATTAGAATATCATCATTTTGAGCCCTATTTTTGGTAACTTTTTCTGTATTCAGACAATATATCTTTCATCTTCCTCGAAAAGTATTTTATGTGATTTTCAAAAATACTAAAGAAATTTGGGGTCTCATGAAGTTTAGTACCATATATCCGAATATCATAAAAAATTCCCATGTTGGAAATTTGTGAGAATTTGTTTTTAAATGATCAAAAGTTGTCTTTAGATGACCTCTTTCTTTCTTGAATCTCTCGTTATTTAAAGCAAATCTATTTGTGTTTGTGAGTATTTATTGTGAAGCAAAAAAAATCTGAAATTGGCTCCCAAATTTCAAACCAGAAAATTGTTATTTCGGATTTCTTTTTACATATTTCATTCTCATGTCGAACCATGTATGTACATTATTTCTGAAGGTAACTTATATTTCATGTTTTTGCTCATTGCCAAGATTTTTTTGTGGTGTTGAAAAGTATTGTATAAATCCGCACAATGTTAGAAATTGTATTACATTACTTTTAGTTTTATTTTCACAATTCGGTTATGCCAGCTCACAATTTGATTACGATAATTTAGTTTTGCTAGGCCACTCTTTGGACATTCCGGCTGGAATTGACTGTAGTTAGGAAGGTTCTTTATTTCATAATATTATTTATTGAATTGTGCGTAGTATGCTGTAACAAAAATATGCATCCCACAAGCCAAAATTTTGTGAAAAGCTAAGTTTTTCGAGAACATTCGGCAGGGGTACAAATTGACCAACTGCGATTTTTTTCAGGGTACGAATTTACTGCCACCCCATGCATTGTGTTTTGGATTGTGTGACACGTTCTCAAAGAGAAATAAGGCATTTCTAGGCTGTGTCCATCAGTCTGTATTCATCAATTCATGTATAAACAGTACAAGCATTCACATGATGTAGACACACGTTGCTCAGATTAAAACCTATATTGTATTGACTTATACTATATGACGCAGAAGTTGGTTTATAATTAGGCGAAGTCTATAAAAATGAGTAAAACAAGACACTTGGAGGAAGGGGAAATAATTGAAGATAACAAAGATGAAAGAAGGAAAAATGGTAAAGATCATGAACCTCCAGAGAAGAGGACTAAAATTGATAAAGAGTCAAATATTTCTACGAGAACAGGAGGAGCTTATATTCCACCAGCTCGATTGCGAATGATGCAACAGCAAATTACTGATAAAAGCAGGTATGATTGGAATTCACCATGATTCGCAAGATTATAAAAAAAACTTTGTCTATTAATTGGAGAGAGGGGTTAAATAATTGTTCTGGAAGAAATAATAGTATTGAATTACACTGTAAATAACTAGAATAAAATGGGGATGATGCATTTTTTCAAATGGTCCGTGTGTTTAGTTCCCAATTAATATGTTTTACATGGCTGCTAACAATTTTATTTTGTTTAAATTTTTTTAAACACTTTTTTATTACTATTGGTGTGGGGGACGTGGATTAACTACTTGTCCTTCCTCGGTGCCATCTTCTTTTGTGTCTGCGGATCCGCAGTAAGCGCAAGGATGCAGTAGCAAGAGTAAATATGACCAACTTGAGAGGTTCAGAGTCTTGCTTCTCACTTACACAAATTTATTTCTGTAACGTAACAATACAGAAACAAACTTGTGTAAGTGTAAAGCAAGACTGTTTTATTAGCTTGAATTTTGCTAATGTTTTTTTTTCAATATTTTTATTTACAGTGAACAATATCAGCGTATCAGTTGGGAAGCATTGAAGAAAAGTATCAATGGTTTAATTAACAAAGTTAACACATCGAATATTTCGAGTATTGTTCGAGAATTATTTCAAGAGAATATTGTCAGGGGAAGGTTAGATAACATCACATTGTTTTATTTTTATTGTGGAAATGTTTTATTTTAATACATTACATATGTAATAGAAGTCCAATTTTTTGGATGCAGAATCTCCCTAATGGAAATACAACTTGTACAATAAATGTATCGGGTAATAGCATCCCGATTCACAAATATATATATTACAAGTAATATATAACTTTCATATTTAATTAATAATTTTGACCCCTCGAACTTTGACCCTAATTTTGCCAGGTTCTTAATTATGTTCTACCTATTCGAAAATTTTATCTTGTCCATCATGGCACTCGCCTCGACGGCTGGTATGACAAAAACGTGTTTTGACCAAATTGTTAGATAAATAAGACAATCAGATAAATCGTGAATGTTATATTTTATTACCGTTTTCAGGGGTGTGTTAGCTCAATCTATATTACAAGCTCAAAATGCGTCACCAACATTCACAAAAGTATATGCGGCTCTCGTTGCAATCATCAATACTCGTTTTCCTCAGAATGGTGAATTAATATTAAGAAGACTTGCTTTGCAGTTTCGCCGATCGTATAAAAGAAACAGGAAGGTATTGGAGTGGATTGCGTAATATCTATTGTTATATTATCATATCATATTGAAAAATGAAAAATTATTATGGTCAGCAATCACCTAACTGGTGTAGAATTCATATCGGAGTACTTGTCTTTTGGTCTAGCATCTTCTTTTAGCCACCTCTTATTTGAAAAAAAATTTAACTTTAATGAAACATTCATGCACCAGTATTGACACTTTGGCACTGAAATGGAATTTATATATAACTGGTGGTGGTTGCAGTTGTAGTTAAAAATAAATTCATCGATCTATCTTAAAGACGTTTACTTCCGTAAAGTTTATGTAATTAAATGTGCAAGTTGTACAAAAGCTTTTAATGTCATCTACAATAGTAGCGTTGGTGAATATGAATCCCTTTGAATATACCCAAAGAAAATTATATTGAAGTCTCAGGCACAAAAAGGAAAAAAATATCCTGTCACCTGATGATTAGTCATAAGTATCATATTTCTATATTTCAGGAATTATGTCTTCATTCGGCTCAATTCATTGCACATTTGATGAACCAGCAAGTCGCTCATGAAATTATTGGACTGCAAATTTTAACTTTATTGCTTGAAAATCCTACAGATGACTCAGTGGAGGTATGATATATATGTGATTATTTACTTAAATGTACCCTAATGCTTGCATTGTTTAAATTATTGAAAATAATGTTTCGAAAACTGACTGAAATATTATGAAGTATTAATTTGATTGCTCTTGATGTTTGATTGTTTGATGTCTGTAGATTCGAACAGAACTGGCCAAACATTGAATCGCTGGTTTTGATTATTTTTTATGATTTGTACGGTCACTTTCAGTGGTTCCAATTATGTAAATGTAAAACTTACAAGGATTCATGGCTTTCTTTAAGAACGAGCAAAATACGGCTGAAAGTTTCAAAAAATTTTGAATCTAACATACTCTTTTGTTAGTTTTGTGTCAATACAGCGTCTTATCGGAATTTCTTTCACACAAATTAGATCGCATGCTTCATTTTTCCCTCTCTCCTAGGAAGTCCTTGAGATAACTTGAGTCGAAAATCTATGGGATATCCAATACTATTTATTAGGCAAAACTGTGTCTTGTTAAAAAAAATAACATGGAAAATTATACACAGAAAATTTAGTTTGGTTTGTGCTACTAGAATTTGTGAAACTATATGTAGTTGAATAACAGATAGAAAGTATTTGCTCTCATTTCCAGGTATACTTTAACAGGTTTCAAATAAATAATATATCTAAAAATATATTTCAAAATACATTTTTCTAGGTTGCAATTGGATTTTTGAAGGAATGTGGTCAAAAATTGTTGGAAGTTTCACCTCGCGGTCTTGCGGCAGTAATGGAAAGATTACGTACAATCTTACATGAACAAGAACTTGATAAGCGAGTACAATATATGATTGAGGTGGGTGAACAATGGATATTTGGTTAATTCTTGTCACTACTAGTGATTCAATTTTTGTAAGTATGACCTACATACCGACTGCACTTGGCAATATGATCTCTCAGCGGTCACATTCAAAAATAAGACAAAATGTATATTTAAATTTTTTTATAGTTATTTATTAGAGTGGATCGTCCTGACCAAGACCCTGCACTGGCAGCCACTTATAGACAGACTGGGTAGGAGTTTTTAGAAAGATTCAACATTTCTGTCCCACTTAGCTTACCCAAGTTATTACACCCTGGGTTGAGTGCTGTTGGGCACGGGTTAACAAGCGGGACTTGCCGGAACTTGAAACAGAGATATTCAACCTGCAATGCCAACATGTTATCAGTGATTCACCAGTGATATACATTGACATTGATTTTATACTGATGCTTTTAATTCCATATTATATATATATATATATATATATATATGGAAAATATATATAAAAATTAGGATATATGACATATATCATGATTTTGCTGAAAAAAAAACTTCAAGTGATTATATTTATCTAATATTCTGAAATTTGTAATTTTGTAAACTACCCTAAATTGACCAATTACTATCGTTTAAAACTAAACTAAACACTTCTATCCATAGGTTATGTTTGCCATTCGCAAAGACGGTTTCAAAGAGCATCCCTCTGTAGAAGAAGATCTCGATTTGGTTGAAGAAACAGATCAATTCACACACATGTTACAACTTGATGATGATGGTGGTGGTAAAGGAACGGAGAACGAATTGAACGTTTTTCATATGGATCCTGAGTTTATACAGAACGAAGAGAATTATAAACAGATAAAGAAAGGTATGTATTTTGATTAGTTTTTCTTTTACAGATACTTTTTTCAAACTGAATGCTGTACTGAATCATCACTGTCGATGTTTTGTTTTGTTCTCTAATTTGGAATTATAATTTCTGCTCTCATGCCTTGGAACAAATTTTTTCACTGGCCACCTTTCATTAGAATAGAATTTTTATTTGAATTCTGTTGCTTAAAATATTGTTTTTTTTAGATATTCTTGATGAAAGCAGTGAGGGAAGTGATTCTAGTGATTCAGGATCCTCCTCTGATGATTCTTCAGATGAAGGTAAGTGGGAATATTTGAAACCTTATTACTGTTTAAGTCTTTTTCTTTCTGATAAAAAAATATTCTAAATATATTTACAACAGGACTTCGAAAAGGGTTTTGTGTGACAAAGTTTGAAACATTATGTGAATGTTAAAATAAATATTCATCGTTTCAGATTTATTGACTCTTATTTGTGCGACCACACGCCCTCATATGGGGTTTGCCAGATTCGTACATTTTTTGAATCCTTTAAAGTAATTTTTATGATTGAAATCAAATATTCAAATAAATTATATTAAACAAACGGAAACATTCTCTCAGAAAATCCCTAATTACACAAAAATTAACATTAGTTTCTGAAACTTTATACTATTTGGAATCTTTTAGTTTCAAATCCTTGAAAATAAAATAAAACTATTCATGAATTCGCATAATATGAATCTAAATTTTTCAACCCTCTTCACAGCGTTCGCGTAGAACAATGTTAACACATCTTGCATTTCCTTTAGAACCAGAAGAAGAGAACACACAGGAAATTGAAGATAGAACAGAAACTAATTTAGTTGCACTGAGAAGAACTATATATCTTGCTATACAATCTAGTTTAGATTTTGAAGAATGCGCTCACAAATTGTTGAAGATGGAATTTGATGTGAAGGACTATGTGAGTCAGTAGGGGTGTCAATTTGGCTTAGTACAGCATTTGAAATTGGTTATGCATATATAATATATATGCATAACTAGTTTTAAATACTGTACTAAGCAAAAATGACACCCCTTACGTTATATTGTTTCAAAATTTCTGCTGGTATTTTTGCCCATTTTAAAGTAAAGTTATGATTTATGTTGAATCTGGCATAATATCGTTTCACAGCAAATTGTATCATGTTAAAATTAGTTGAAAAACGACACTGGCTTTTCATCAGAATTCTAGTTTTCCTGGCTACTTGCCAATTTAGAAAGGGCATCCCTAGTTCGAGTGACGTTTTTTTTGCATTTTACGTTCTGTTGTTGGATAAATCATAAGGCTTATCAAAAACCATCAACTCTTCTCTTATTACCCGAATATCTATAGCTGGTGTTTTTTTTATACCTTTTTCGAAATGATTGATTACTTACTTTTATGCATACTTTGCTTTTTATTTATGTCTCTCAAATTCTTCACATGGAATCGTTGTCATTCTAACATTTTCATTTTTTTTATATGTAGAAAGAAATATGTGCTATGATAATTGATTGTTGCTCACAACTGCGAACATATGAAAAGTTTTTCGGACTCTTGGGAGCTGTAAGTTAATATTTCCATTCTTTCCGGGGTTATAATCATAGAATTTGAAATTGACGAAAATTTTTTATAAAATTTGGCAAAAATATGTCTGAGGCTTTGCTTAAGCACTCCGCTAGCTGAGGCTATTTTGGAAATTCAAATAGTTATGGTGTACAAATCTAGGAATTATTAAGCTCATTGTATTAGAGACGGCTAGAGTTCAATCCGAAATTATATTTTGTCAAGCATGGATCATAGAAGGCGCCTGCAGGGATGCTCCTCTATAACAAACACATATACACATACAACAAGATTCGAATTAAGTGCTTCAAAGGTTCGAATTATACCCCACTCCAGCATCAGATAATTGAACCCTTGATTACAGTACTTCTATTTTGCTGGCTTCTTGGTGTGATTAGGATGTTTCAAAAATCTATATCTCTAATGTGATTTGATTGCTGTTTTATATGATATATGTTACATACCGTTTGTCAATTTATTGAAAGAATTTTCCATTTATTAAATTGCATTATTATTTTTTTATGGAATTCGATTAGGAAAGCTTCAAATGAATATGACTCAATACTGAATACAAAAATAAATTTAGTTTAGTTAAATATAGTCACCACTCAAGACATTCGAAGATGTTTTATTCATGACTATTCTCTTTCATTTCAGAGATTTTGTATTTTGAAGAAAGAATTTATGGAACATTTCGAAATATTATTTGGAGAACAATATGAAACTATCCACAGATTAGAAACGAATAAATTGAGAAATGTTGCAAAGGTTGGTGCAGGCTGGCAGAATGTTAGCTACTCTGCTACTCCGACACCCGAAGCAAATGGGTTTTATGAGAAGAAAATTTAGCAAATGTATAGTATTTCATGATATACCCCCTGTCATCTTTTTTTAGCGCTGGTAGCAAACTAACCTACAAAAAGTTTCAAAATCATCAATACTGCTATGAAATAGCAGTGTTGATGGTTTTGAAGCTTTTTGGTCACTCGAAGAAAATGACATGAGTGTTCTGGACCACCGAAGGTTTTTGCCACCACAGGTTGGTTTTTGTGTTACTACGGTAGTTCAATTTTTCTGAAATCATAAAAATTTATATTTAGCATTGAGTAAAATTGTTGTGACCAAGCAAGGAGATCATTTATAAAAACAAATGTCCTATTTTTTTCAATGCAATATTTTCTTTAATTCCTCATTCACAGTCGATATCTTGTCAGGCTGCTTATAAGGTATCTTTGCTGAATCAATTTTGAAATCAAGAATCAGACTTTCAAGTAATAATTTTATAAAAACACCTCTCAGTCTTGGTTGCCAGATCCTGGTGGTGTCTCGCAAAAGAAGTCAAGTCTTATGTATTTTTCAGTTTTTTGCACATTTACTACATTCTGATGCTCTACCGTGGACTGTTCTGCAAAATATTTCATTATCAGAAGACACCACCACTTCATCGTCCAGGATTTTTATCAAAATCTTATTTCAAGAGCTCGTGGAATATCTCGGACTTCCAAAACTAAATCAGAGACTGAAGGACGAGTATGTTGTTTTTCTTTTTTAGTAAATCTTGTAATGTAGACTCGTTTGGGAGAAAAAATCATAAGAAGCGATATGTCCAAAATGTATTTTCTGCTTCTTACCTCTCCCACAACATATAAATGATTGTTAAAAAATGAAGAAGCAATCTGCTAAGAGTCATATTAATCATTTCAATATGTATTTCTGTTCTTTGATTGATTCTTATGTTTCCGTTTTCAGGACATTAGCACCGTTTTTTGAAGGATTGTTTCCCAAGGATTCTCCGAAAAACACGAGATTTGCAATCAACTTTTTTACGTCTATTGGTCTTGGAGGAATAACGTAAGTAATAGGTAGAAGATTAGTTGTTTTGTTGATAGCTTGGAAATATAATTCTGTAACATTCTTATTGCTTAGCAGGAAAATGGGTATGTTATACTATTTGACGACCTATTGCTACTACCAGTAACAAACTTGAGAATTCATTCCACCAAAACATACGGAATATGTGAAATGATAGCAGTCTTTACAAATGAACTTCAACTTTGCTAAAACTTTTAATAATACTTTCCAATTTACTGCTAGACAAGTTTTATAAAGCAACGATAAG
Organism: Styela plicata; assembly: GCA_963675895.2. NCBI lineage: Eukaryota > Metazoa > Chordata > Ascidiacea > Stolidobranchia > Styelidae > Styela > Styela plicata. The sequence goes on along the minus strand of OZ023153.1, from coordinate 6,775,912 downwards.
ACAAGTTCGCGATGATCGTAAAATATTGGCTTGTTTTCTCTCACTGTGCATGAAAATTAATATGAAATCTGTCCTAAAATAAGAATGATGTATAATTCAAGACGGAGCGTCGGCATTTATTTTTCTTGAAAATGAACTATGGCTCAAGCCATCAATTCTACTTCAACCAAATTCAACATTGTGGAAATTTGAAGATTTAAGCTTCTGAGTCAATTTGAGTTGTTTTTTCAATAATAATCCACTCCCATTTTTGAATGATGTTCCTTGTGAATAAATTGATTGTTTTTAGTTTAATATAGACTTATATTACTGGCATTATGGTTCAAACCCCAATGTCAATAAGATTTTTAAATATATAAAAACTAAATCCTGGCTACAAATATTTAATAAGAACCCTGTGTGTCACGACTTCAAAAAAATTTTGTATGCTTAAATGTACTATACGATACTTACTCAGAGCTATATTAATTGTATTTCCATAGGGATGAGTTGCGTGAACATTTAAAAACTACTGCGTTAAAAATGTCGGAAAAAATGCAGGCAGAACAGATAGCACAACTAAACATGGATTCCTCAAATGAAAGTTCGTCAGAGAGCTCAGGTTGGTGTAATTTTTACACAAATCGTTTTTTTATTTTAAGTAAATTATTGGAACATAGATTTGCTTGATATTCCAAATTGAATTCATCGTAGCAATTGATCTGCATTATGTCCACCTATTTTGTCACAAGTTGCTTTGGCGTAAGGAATCAAGTTAATGAGCATCCAAAGATGCAGTGACAAAAATTTTTCCATTAGGGAAAATGTAACCCTTTCGTCAGACATGTGACACGAATGGGTAATAATCAAGATTTGATGGTGCAATCGATCAATGCATGGTCCGAGCATTTTGTTTAAAAATGTTTGCAATGAACAGGTAATATTTTGGGACAATTTTATAATTTGAAAAAAATTATATAATTATTGAAGTTAACACGTCTCATCGATATCAATGCCCAACAAAACAATCACTGCTAACTCTATCCAAGCTGATTTTTATTGTTGCAATCATTTAACAAATACAACTTCATTATATTGAAACTAAACTTGTAATTTGCAGAAGAGGAGAAGAAAAAGCGTAAAAAATCTAAAAAGAAGAAGAAAGCATCAAAAAAGAGCAAGAAAAAAAAGAAAAAAGAAACTTCTGAATCATCTGATTCAGAATCTGAAGAGAGTGACCATGTGTCAAATAAAACAATGAAGTCTACAATTTCAAGGCCTCTTCCTACGCATAGGGTAGAAGAAGATGTAGATAAATTAGACAGAAGAGACGAGCAAAAAAGAGAATCTCGTAAAAACAGGAATAAAAGAAGGGGAGAATCTTCGTCTGATGAAGAAACACAAAAAAGAAATTCATTGAGAGAACGTTTGCTCAAAATTAGTAACACTGTTCCTGAAAAACACACAGAGGAAGTTCTTGAAAAGAAATTAAATCAAGGCAAAGATAAGAAGAAAAAACATAGAAGTAGTTCGGATAGTTCAAGTGAAAACAGTAGTAGTGAAACTTCAGATACTTCATCTGAAGAAGAAGCAAAGAAGCGGAATAAAAAACTGCAAAGAAAGCAAAGGGATTCAAAAAAGAAACCGGTCATGAGAGATGTACAGTATAAATCATCTGAAAGTTCAGATGACGGTAAAAAAGGCAACAAGCGATATTTCAATACGTCGAATCTTGAACGTAATAAAGATAGGCGGAAACATGGCGATAGACAAGTACAAAATTCTGATGAATATACAGGTTCTCATAATGAAAGGAACTCGAAAGTAAGGCGCTCTCGGAGAGATTCTGAAAGTTCCAATGAGGATGAAAAATCCCGTAATGTAAGCAACTCAAAGGCAAGGAGATCTCGGCAGGACTCTGAAAGTTCTGATCAAAATAAAAAATCCCGTAATGTAAGCAACACAAATGCAAGAAGATCTCGAAAGGATTTTGAAAGTTCTGATGAAAATATAAAATCCCGTAATGTAAGCATCTCAAAGGCAATAAGATCTCGAATAGATTCTGAAAGTTCTGATGAAAATGCAGAACCTCGTAATGGAAAGAACTCAAAAGTAAGAAGATCACAAAAGGATTCTGAAAGTTCTGATGAAAATGCTAATCATCGCAATGAAAAGAACTTAAAAGTAAGAAGATCACGAAAGGATTCTGAAAGTTCTGATGAAAATGCTAATCCTCGCAATGAAAAGAACTCAAAAGTAAGAAGATCACGAAAGGATTCTGAAAGTTCTGATGAAAATGCTAATCCTCGCAATGAAAAGAACTCAAAAGTGAGAAGATCACGAAAGGATTCTGAAAGTTCTGATGAAAATGCAGATCCTCGCAATAAAAAGAACTCAAAAGTAAGAAGATCACGAAAGGATTCCGAAAGTTCTGATCGTGAAAAGATTTCAAGTGGAGAATATAGTCTGAAAAATCGAAAGGGTGGCAGAAGAAGTCGAAAGCATGGTGATGAACGCAGAACAATGTCAAGTGATTCTAGTAGATCAGAAGAAGAAAAAAGAAATACCAATCACGAATCCTCATTTGGTAGGAAGAAACGAGGCTTCGTCAGTTCAGAGGAAAAGGAGAATCGCCATGACCGGCAAAATACTAAAGGGAGAGGTGGAGATAAATTGATTGAAAGAAGAAAAAACAGAAATGCAAAGAGTCGCATGCAGCGCAGCGGGTCTTCTAGTTCAAATTCCAGTCGAGAGCAACCAAAGGAAGTCCGGGCATATGAAGGGCGACGGCAAAATGATCGAGATGAAAATCGTTATAAAGGACGTAACAAAAAGCGTAACGATTCGACAAGTTCAGGAGAGGTGATGGACCATCGCATTCAAAAAGTAAAAGAAAGAAAGAAGAAAACGTGAATATGCTGATAACAGAAGAAGTCGGTGAGGCAATGGAGTATGGAGGACATCAAATTTTGATGGAAAAATCTGCTACTTAAACATTAAAGCGAAGTAAGGAAAGTGGTGAAGTACAGTACTACCTATGGGTGAATACAGCAGAACTATGGGTAGACCTGGTCATTTTCAATCGGCGACTATTTGTATTGGTTCGAACTTGTTTTTTTTTTCAGTTGCTGCCATAAAAACGACAGAATATGGCTAAATTTATACCATATTCAAATCTTGCTGAAAAAAGCTTATCTTTTTATAATAAATTAATAAATACAGATGTTAAAACAGGAATAGTCTAGTCATCATTGTATGTTCGTTGTACTAAATCAAGTTTCTCTGGGCTGAAATGAGGGGCATAAGATAGAGACTAGAATCACCCAATGAAGAATTGTGAATATGTCATCTTCATCCAAGTCTGAAATCTTTAGAGCATGTTGGGTCTCGCCTAGAGCTGAGCAATTCGATGGACAAATTATTCTAACCAGTCGTGAGTCGGAACAAAAAGTCGAATAACGTGGATTAATCACATTTTAACAATAAAAATTTTGACAAATCTATTTCTGCCCTGTAAAATTAAGCAAGAATTCGCTTATAATGACTATTAGAGTCAATGTTTCACATTGCTGTAATGGTCATTATCAGTGAATTTGTTGTTGTTATTAAGTTCTCTTGAGTTTGACAATGGGGGTGAATTCTAAAGCAGAATTGAGTTGTTTTTACCAGCCCTAGTCCTAGTCACGCTGCTCAAACCGTGGGTAGGAATAGAGTATGTACTTTTGACTCATCGATAAAACCTTGGGATAGCCGAGACTCCGCCTTTGGCAAGTCCCAACCGGTTCAGACTGAGTGGAGGTATTTCCCTAATCGTACACTTTTTGTCCCACACACAGATTTGGTTGTGTAAGAGCTTTAACAAACCGTTATCGTTGTAACAAAACGTGCTTGATAGTGCTCCTGCGGTTCGAACCTCTGTCAGGAATATTAGAGCTCCGATAGTTTGTATTTCAACGCAATGTACTTTTATCCTGTTGGAGAGGAAAGCCAAGTTTATGGCGGACCACGACCTCAAGTACAAACACCATTCCCAGTTTTTTTGATAATCATTCACTCATTTTTCTGTGATTGGATATGTTTACCGGAAGGTGTCAGACGTGCTTCCGTTTGCTGTCGTTTTAGTTCTTTCTTCGTTGGAACAAATTCAGAATCGGTAGCAAAGGATGCTTTTCAAGATTCAGTGAAAACCACAATAAAGAAGACAAATGATACGAAAGCGGGATATGTTGTGTATCCTGATCATAAATTCGATCCAAAATTTCGCTCACGTTTTCGACTCTTGTTCCACTCCAGTTTAGGATATGTTCGGATAGCAAATTATCCTTAGACAAAATTTCTGGTGTTCAAAGGACGTTCGGAAACTGGTAATCAATTTAACCAGAAACAGATTTTTACATACCGTATATGTACAGGATATGCTGGATACCATGATCACGAATCTAAACCTAAAACTCGTTCGGTGATAGATGACTTGTTTGAAACGTGTTTGTTTACTTGTTCAAAAACCGCAATGTCCACCCGACAATTTTAAGCCGGTTTCCACACTTTCAGGCAATTTGTATCTTGATTGGCAATCACCGCAATGTACGAATCGCAATGCACTAGATTGGTTTCATCTTAACAAAGTTTCACCCTTTGTTACAATATGAATAAATCTCTATTTTGCAGTCCCCACACACGCCAAGGCTCAGAAAATTGTCACTGTATTTTCAGATGACCAAGTGCTTTTTTTCACCGCTACAAATTCATGTTCACCAAGCAGAGTGCCCAGAGCCAGTATCGTGTGCTTGAATTTGTTTTTTGTATTTGTGTGTGGGCCCGCACCCCTTACCTTTATAGCCTTGCTGTACGCTATGTCCACTCTCCTGACTGCCCTACTATTTTGTTGTGTAGTTTTAAATTTTTTATCTTGCTTTATGGCAATGATTGGTTACAGCGTTTGTCAGCGAAGTGGAGTTGGTAGGCTCATGTGTATTCCACCAAACAAGAAATGTAGCAGAATGGCCTTTTCAGTGCTTTAAAACCTGGGAAAATCTCAAAACAAAGAAGTGTACAGATATACAGAATTAGACCATTTCATTTTAAAAGTTTGTATCAAGTTAACCTATGGACGACTCTTCCAATGCCTTCCCGCTTGCCTGTTTTAGCTAGTATATAAACTCTTAAATCTAAAAACAAAGTCTTATATATTTTCTACTGTCTACAAAAATAAGCTCTGATGTGTTGTATTTACACATTTAACAAACAAAAATTATTATAAAATAAAGATAAGATTAACAATATAAATACGTTATTTTTAGTTTGTTTATGGTCAGCATGATATATATATTTACCAGTCATAAATTAATTGTGTCAAGCATGAACCAAACATCTTTTACAACGTAAAATTTGGCATAGAATAATCAAAAACAAAAACTCTAGACCTTGAGCTGCCTTAGTTTGGGAAATATGTGCCGAAGAGAAAGTGATCAACATAATGGGGTCGATAAAATAAATCGAATTTATATTTAAACTTCTAAGTAATAGAAATATTACAACGTAAACAATAAAAATATTCAACAATATCATTTCGGACGTAAGCATGGCTATAATATTTACATGAATCAGAGTTTCACTCTAAAATATCATCACTTATTAATAAGCATAAGGCATTAAAATTGTACAGGGTTCAATAAACACAACTAGTTCATCCGGCTGATGATGCAACAAAAGTGATCACGGCAGAAGACTCTTCGAGAAAACATTTTTCCCTTGCTTCAAATTTCGCCAGTTTAGGAGTAAGAGTTCCACTAAAATATATGCCTGGGACATCCTGCGCTGTTGGCGCAGGAGCGGTGAGACTGGATCCTCCTACCTGACTTTCAACAATAGGCTCATACTGATTGATAATAGCGTCATCGAGTGAATCGGTATTTGTAAACTTGAGTGCAAAATTTATTCCACTGAGTTCTGGTGTGAGCGTAACTTGCGTCACGTCGGGATTATCCGCTGTCAGGGTGTCACTAGAAATAAAATGTGAAATAAAATGTAAGTATTACTATGTTTACTGGGTAGTTTTTGTAGCAGAATGTGCTTTGAGTAGAAAAAGGTATAAACATTTGGTGCCACTAGCACTTCTCATATATGGTGTATATGTCTCTGGTTGTATGTAATATGCTAAAATACAGCTTTAAAAATTAATCGCTGTTCGTACTCCTTGAAGATATATAGCACTAGCAGCATTGCCTACCTATTTTATGGGAAACTGTTTCAAAGCAGATGTGTGCCATTTTGGTGGCTTTTTGTGCTCGTATGCCGAGATATTACTTACTGTACATTGGATTTTAGTAAAAATTTCACCCAGCATCAGTTTGGAGCCTGGGTTTAGGTAACAACTGTAAATCTGCCGGCCACAATTCCATTTTTTGCAAAGAATGATTACAGATATAGTTTTTAGTCATTTTGAATACAGAAAAAAAAACATTGCATCGTTGCTGCCTTCGCCAAAACAATTCCCTATCTTTAAGCTATGAGTGATCTGTATAATAGCGAAACATGTATGTATGTTGTTAATGAGCAATGTATCGCAAACTCAAAATTATATTGTCAAACACACAACCAGACGTAATATTTCCGATCCATCAGAGGCTCATACTAGACAAAACGAGATGACAAAATTTTTTTTCTAGCAAGGAAATAAGGACAGTTTTTTAAAATATTTCTATCTCTAGAAGTGACTTCTTACCAGTGGAAATACTTACGGGCATTTATACTCTACACACGCTATCAGGTTGTCGGTATCGGCAATAGTTTTTCTGCTTCCATATTCCACTCCAATATTAGAAGTACGCGTTCCTCCACTACTGACGGTGGCCACTTTTAATCCAGCTAAAGATTCTTTAGTAATGCCATCCAGTTCAAAATTGACCTAAATTTTAAAACCTATTAATAATATTATGGTTCATAGAAGTTTTTATTTTTGCCTATGCCAAATTGATATGCTCGATCTTCACCTGTACCAATGCCAACCAAAAATATGATTCAATATACAAGAATCTTGTTATAAATGTTGGCTAATTGTTATTTTGGTTTACCTCAGTCGATTAAGAGTGAAAAATTTCTTTATTTTACTCAATAATATATCCATATACGGTAATATAGGCAATATTATTGTGGGAAATAAGTATATGAAGATGAATATAGATAGGACTTTTTATATTTTGGGGAGAGGATCCATAAAGGATTCAATACCTTCTGACTCTAATCGATTCGAATCATCGAATTACCCATTCCTACATATGACTAAGCCATACTTTCCTGAAAGTATGGCTTAGTCATTTGTAGGGATGGGTAATTCAGTGATTAGCATCAAAAATTATTTGAATCCTTTCCTGCGTATCAGTCATACCCAAACAAAAACTTTTTTTACTAATTTAACTAATTAACTAAAAAAATTTCATACAGCGCATTGTCATAAGCATGCTTCACAAAAAAAAATTGTGTCTGGATAGGAACTGGCAAAATGACATGAAACTTTCAAACTTTTTCACAAAAAAATCAAACAATAGAATTTAATATTTTGAGCAAATATCAATGAAAAACGGGGCTTTTGTTATTTAGACGAAATTAGCCATTTGATACGATACGAAAAAATTATCCGAATTCGATTTGAATTTTGCACGATTTGGTTTTGCCAAGCCCTAGGCCATATGATGAACATCTCGTGCAGATATCACTATCAAGTCGAGGTTGAGGTTTTCAATGGAGAGATTATTGATTTTTGCCTGTGTCTGGAGTGGACACAGTATGTAGAGGAAGCCGTTACTTGTGGTTACGTGAACCACCGTGCGACGAGAGGACCCGCAATCTTCTGGCATATAATCATTCCTCATATTATTCAAAACAACGACGATCAGAGATGCGTATTCATAACGCTATTCATCGTTTGAGCTAATCGGGCATTTGGTATCGCTGGATACCTCGACAAATAGGAAATTTGACTTACTGAGGCATACAATATATAGAATTTCACACTGAGGAAACTGTCAATCAATACCTCATAAAGATTCAGTGCTTATGTGTTCCATTTGGAGTGCAATTGCTGGGACTATAGACTTATTATATAGCTTTTCGGTGAATCGTTGTCCTTTTTAGGCGCTGTTTATGGCCTTGATCAGAATGGATTTTTACACAAAATAATTATGGCTGAAAAGGATTTCTCACCTTTACATAGCAAGCTTGAAAAAACGTTGCACTAGGCCACCAGGTTTCAATTGAAGGTACGTCGGAGGTAACCGAGTCTGTTTCTTCGTCATCCTGTCGCTCTCTTTAAATATTAGAACATTATTTGTGATAAGGTATTTTTAACAAGTTTGCTTGATGAGCAAGTTCTTGCCACTTGCTATATAGGAAAAAAACAAAAGAGCGTACTAATTTTGTAGCCCATGTAGCATGCATATAACCACAATCTACGCAAGGCTATGCGGCGTTTTTTGGTTTGCTAATTATTCACTATGCCAAAGAACCCACCGGGTGGGTTATACCAGACAACCGTTAGCCACGCACTTTTCTAATGACTGCGCATCTATTCTATGCCACAGATACGGCTACCAGCGAAGTGCCTTGCCGAACAGAGCCATGCTCGGGGTGGAAACGGTTAAACTAAATATAGAATCAACTACCATCCCGGCAACACGAAGACGCTTAACAGACTGAGTCACCGAACCGAACAGTGGCTATTCTCGCTTTTGCTTTGTTAACTAAAAAGCAACACAAAAAAGCTGGGAAAAAATTAATGTGGGCATCAGTTAATGAACGACCCAGTCTTTGTTTCGGCTTCGGAGCTTTTAAAAATATCAAGTTCAAACATGTTCAATGGGAAGAGTTTTTTCTGAATATTTCGATTTTTCTATGGTTTTGTTTTTAATACACTTGTGGCGAATGAGGTTCTGTAGTGTTGTGGAAAGGGAGGAGAGGTGGGATAGTTCTATGGCCCCACTACGTCGACCATATATATATAAAATCTAGTTTTATCTAGTACTTGAAGAAAAAGCAGCTATTGAGCTTTTCATTCCAATTATTTCCTACTGAAAAAACGCCAAGATTGCGGCGAGTTAACTTTATCGCTTATGGTGATGTTAAGTGCATTGTCGTGATTGCGTACCGTAGTCTTGTAGTATACTATGGCATAGCCTACTTACACAGCTGCAGCAAAGGTCAACACAGACGTAGTTCCGGTGATACAGTTAAATCTGGCCTGCAATTTCGAAAGCCTGGGATGTAAACTCTCACTGTAGTAGATTCCGAGTTCTGGAACTATATCGGAAGGCACCGTTGCACTTAGACTTGCACCACCAAGTTGTGCTACCAATTCCGCTTGCTCTTCTGCTGACACATGGGTGAGTAGCGATGCATCGGCAGTAGACGGCATAACCAAAGCAAAAACTATTCCACTTTTGCTTGGAGTAAGGGTAACTGCAGTTCGGTCGGATTCTCCAGTGGAGAGAGTATAACTGTATAGAAATGAAATGTAAGCAATTGTTTTACTTTTTACAAAAGTTTGCTCTTAAGCGGTCTTATGGATTAATTTGGGTGGTACTAGGAGTTAATGATCATCTTATGGACATCCTGAGTTATGTATATGCGATAAATACTAGTGACATTCTAAACAGATTTCTATTGTAAATCTGCACGCATTGGCTATATGGTAGAATAAATACTTCAATCTGATGGCATAGAGTCTCCAAGTGTGTCTGTTCGAGGGGCATTTAAAAGTCGTCTGAATTATTTCATTCAGTGATTTGTAATTGTTACAGAAGCTTTGTAAATTCAATCAGATAGATACCATAATTTAAATATGGGATTGGGCAATTCGGATCGTGATTAGATTCACTAACCCACCATATTGGATTTCATTTTATTCGTGTTTTCAATAACTTCTCTCGCATACAACTCATGTATATAGACATGATATATTTGGAATCTCCAAAAAATAAAAAACGCAAAATTGCTTGTCATGTTTTGACAAGTACGAGTCACTGCTGGGACGTGCCGGCAGCGCGCGGACCATATGGTAATACGGTAATACTTGACAAAGCGTAATTTTCCACTGGTCATTGCTGATAGATTACAGTACTGCCTTGTAGGTACGGGCTTTAGAATAGAACTAACGTATTTCATGGGTGTCGTAAGAGGCGACTAAAAGGAAGCAAATAAGTGGTAGTTGGTTCTACCATCGCCCAGGGAAGATACCACTCACTGTACTTTACCATGATTTTAGTTCCGTTTGGAATGTTTTCTGTGTAGTGTGCAGTTACTGGTACTACATCTTTTACTAGGTCTTTGCAATTGAGTAGCTGTTGGTTGGTTTCCTTTAGGAACTGCTTCCAGCCTTGCTTAATGAATTTCAATACAACAAAAATTATACTCACGGGCATTTGTACTCTACACACACAGTGAGGTCTTGTACATCTGCAGTCCTCTGTCCGTATACACTACCTGAGGTATCCAGAGTACCTATAGCACTAACTGCAGTGAATGTGCTTCCTTCTAACAAATCTTTACTTATGTAGGTCGTCAAGAATGTTGTCTAAAAATTGTGACATTTTTTAATTGACCAGACATTTTGTTTTTCACATACCTTACCCTTCAAAATGTGTGGGTTTTAGAATTTCATCCGTGTTGTAAAAGACAACTAAAAGTAAACAAAGAACTGGTATATGGTCTTATTACCATCCAGGGCAGATAATAATCACTGCACTGAGGTTTAGTCATCCAGAGGATGTTTTGGAGCGCATTTGTTGATACTACATTTTGTACTAGCTTTTTGCCACTTGAGATTTTCATGAGGTCTTCATTACGACTAAGATTACAAAAATCATTTCACACTGTGATATGTGATATGCTAAGTTGAACTGGATTTTTTATTGTTTGACTAGGCCAAGTAAAATATACTTACTTTCACGAAGCAAGTTTTGAATAATCCTGCAATTGAATACCAAGAGAGTGGGTCATCTACCCAAGGTATGAGTGGAGAGTTCTCATCTACAGCCACAGTATTCACCTCGGTATCTGGTGTAAGAGGCCTGTCCAAAAAAAAAAAATACCTTACGGTGATGATTTTGTTGGACTAAGCAAAATTGAAGGTACAATTTGAAATGTTCCTAATTCAATAAATGTCCTTATTATTATTACTACGTCGTTTTTAGTTTGAATGAAAAAGGAAAATTTCCAATTTCTGAATTTTTAATTGAAATTATAAGAAAACTTCTTGTTTGGCCATATTAATCCAATCGAATTACGTTCAGGTCTCTTTAAATCCTCTTCAAGAAACATCATTGTGACTGATTTAGTTTTACTGATTTAATTTTGAGATTTTGTCATACAAATCCAAGTGCTAAAATAGCCGTTCCAGGTAAAAATGAGCTACTGGAAAAAAGGGACGTCAAAAAAATGTGTAATAGTATTTTACGATTGAAAAAAAAATTTTCAGATTGGGAAGTGTTTTCTTTTCGAAATTTATGGAAATTCCCAATAAGAAATTTTATTCTGTCCCACAAGAATCACAGATGCACTAGTGAATGAGGTCTAACAGAATGTGGGTCCTAACGGTACTGATATAATATCTGGTCATTATGTAGCTCGATACCCGCAGAAAGTCTTGGAGGAAGGAATTTTGAAAAGAACACATAACAGAATCAAATGGACAGTTTCGTCATGAATCAGATTTTGATTAAAGCAGATAGTAAACTAATAAAAGTGTGTTACTGCTTACGTTGATGCAATGAAATTCAGAGCGGATGCTTCGCCGTCAAGACAACTTTGTTTAGCATTCAATTTAGCGAGTTTTGGATGGACTGACTCGACGCAATACATCCCGAGTTCGGGAATTTCATCAGTAGGTAACAATCCGATCAAACTTGTTCCTCCCAATTGATTTTGCAATGCTGTCAATTCTTCTCCAGTCACAAGAGAACTCGTATCGATGGTTGCTACCGTCGGAACCGCCAAGGAGAACAGTATATTTTCAAGGGAAGGTGTGACACGAACTTGTGTTCTGTCTGCGTCACCACTGGCTAACGTGCCACTGTATGGAAAAGATAAAAGATTTGATATAAACTTCCAAAACTTGATTGATTAAAATATTGTACATGAGGGCCTCCAATATCAAACTTGCAAGGTATTGGTAACGTTCAGCAGCATTCTGTATTGATCATTCATTGAAGTAAATTAAGTGTAAAAGCGCAAATAGTACAAAAAGCAAGTGTTCTATTCAGTGGCGTATATTTACATCAAATAAGCAATTTTACCTTTCGGAGTGTGGGCTAGTAATAGATTGTGCAATTTTTGGGATTATAGTGGGCTTTTGCGGTCGTTAGACTACCCGAGGCGTGGTCCACCTGCTAACAGCTTTTTTTAAATATACAATTATTGAAAATGAACGGTAACTTTGAGTAACTTGTAATTGTGCAGTCGAGAAAACACGGTTAAGAATACAGGATTTTGAAGTTGCAAAATGTATCAATATATTCTATACTTGCTATCTTATGTAATCGTACAGTAGGATGAAAGTTTCAAGAAATCCCTAAATATTCTTGTTTCGAAAGTGATGATACTTTTCAGATTATCTTCATAGTTAACCGTATTTCAGTATTTGCGAAAACTCATGAAATAAACACATCTAAAGAGTACATTACATCATACTGACGTCACTGATGATGACACAATATAAATTTCATTGCCCTTCCTTGAGTTTGTAACAAGATTTTGAAGCATAATGCCAAATTTTTCTATGTTGTATAATCTGCTTTAAATTCCTTTTGCCAAATCTGGAGAATAGCATCCTAATCGTAAATATTTTATCGTCAAGTGCGCGCCGCAGATGGACCGTGCCTGAAAGCCGTCATACTTTATTGAACATGTAGTGACAACTGGTTTGTGATTGGAAAACTGATTTTTTCATGTAATTTTTATACTAAAGTACAAACCTAATCCCAATTACTGGGACTAAATAATAAAAAACCCAATCAATGCTTCACAAATAGTTTTTCTTGAGGATTTGCTTACGGTGATTTGTATTCCACGCAAGCCGTTAATCCATCGCCGATTGTTGACCTTTTTCCATATTCCGATCCCTTATTATCCAATTCAGCTCCAACATAATTAATGGTTTCCACTTTCCAACCCTGTAAATTGCTTTCTGTGATACCCATCGGCGTTAATGTGACCTGAATGAAAATATTTCACAATGAGGACCAAGGTTTAAGTTCTCTCAACTCCACCAAACAGGAGTTTTTTTCTTTCAATATAATTGGCGATTTCAAGAAAAAAATGGGATATTTAAAAATTGAAGACATCTCATAAAACTCAATCATTCGTTCACAATTGCAATTTGCCTCATTATCAAAATATGGAAATATACCGCTTTGAAGCACAGTAGCTTACAGAGCGATTAGACAGTACACTATCCTCCACAGTCTGTTTATATCATATTTGATAAAACTCCTAGCTAAAAATATCTATACTTTGGTATAAGAGACCAATTGTCACATTGAAAATAAGGCATTTGTCTTTTTTATATAAAAATTATCGATTCGAAGAAATTATCAGAACCAGATTCGAATTCTATTTTGCCCAGATCTAATTACAACGTTTCATTGAAACATTACATAGGCTTGTCAGCACGATTAATGAGTGACCCATAAAAAAAATCATGCATCCAGAAGAATCATTGGCTGGTCATTTGCCAAAAAAACCTACTTTTGCATAACATGCTTTAAAAAGAGCAGGGTTCGGCCACCATGATAAAGGGTCAGCATTCCAAGGTAAGAGAATACTGTCTTCATTTATAGCAACACTATTTTCCTCTATGTCTTCTGCACCTTCTTGGGAGGACCTGTCGAAACAAGATGAAATCATTGTCAACATTTTACACATTCAATGATGGACATTAAAACCAGCGCCTCATTTAAACGACCTTTGATAGTTAAAAAAAAAATTTAAGGTGTGATCGTTCAATATTGACACTGGTGGAATACGCCACGAACAAAGTGGAACATGGTTTACCATTCCCTACTACAGATACCAATAACCTCACTTTTTTTTAGCGTTACACCACTTTTTAGAATGTTGGTAGGCTTAATAGGCTGATGTGCCTATCATCATTAAGTGTTCAGCTCTTTGCAATATTTCAAACCAATAGTTGAATATTTTCAGCTATTGATTCCGGCCTTGCTCGGAGCGAATTTTTACTAACACCAAAAGCATGTTTTCTAAGGAATGGGCTCAATAAATTGCCCCAATGTCTTCTGCTCAATTACTAGAGCATAGGAATAACATTTTTGATACCGACTAGTTTTCTATCTGAATGGGGTGGTTTTATTAGTCTATCAATGACTCACGGTATAATCAATTAAATGAAAAATAATGACTTTGGACCGAATCATTCAATAATTTGAAAAAGACGTATATAAAAAACACTCACGGTTTGGCTATGAAAGTAAGAACGGCTGTTTGTCCTTGAATACACTCATGATGAGCCTGCATTTTGCCGAGTCTTAAGACAGGGTTTTCAACGCAGTACATGCCGAGCTCAGAGTAAGTTGGTGGCGGTAAAACACCCCTCAGACTCTGGCCACCTAGTTGATTTATGAGATTTGTGGTCTCTTGTTCGAATAGAACGGTAAGGTCGGTAGGTAAAGTAGAAAGATCGGCGGTTGGTATCCCCAACAAAAATTCGATTCCTTCTTTGCTGAGTGTGATAATGACTTCGGTTCTGTCTTCAACGCCGTCAAAAAGGAGACCACTGTTCGTAAATTAAAGGATAATTATGATTTGTATGCATATACTAGCCATGCAGGTGAGGGATGCAGAACTGTTCTAATGTGTTTCATGCGCGTCTTAAGGGACTGTGCATGATTGGTAGATGTTTTAAAGTGCGCTTTCTTTGGATGGTTTTATAGGGTTACGTTACAGATACCAGTCACTTCAGTGGTGGTTCAGTCTGGTGCAGGCACTTATAAGTGAAAGTACAGAGTTTACTTAGTATACCTAGTTAACAGAGTTTATTTTCAAAGTACTTTTACCTAGTAATTTTACGAAACTATGATTACCTAGTTTTTGATTTACCGTAGGTACTATTTAGTTTTGAAAGTGAAACTAGGTTGCCTCGTGACACTTTACCTAATTTGCTGATAAATTCATTTTACTTTATCTAGTTTACGTAAAAACTAGGTTGCTGGGTTGTTTTATATTTGAAGTGCAGTTGCTGGTACCTTTCTTTTCAGGCGCTCCTTCCCACCTTGCTTGGAGTAATTTTCAATAAAAAAAAGGTCACTTTTTGCTACTCCTATCAGTAAATATCTCGTGCGTTCGCATAAAAAATGGACGCCGCAATCCATCTGTGGTCCATGCTTAACAAAATAATAAATCAGACTTGCTTCAAATTCACATAGGCAGCCACATGGAAATCACGTCTGAGTAGACAGATTCATTTTACTCTATACATTGAAAAATGAAAAACATTGGTTTTGGGATATGTTGAAAGCCAAGATTGTCGATTTCTTAATCTTGAAAATGAAAACTTTAGGGCGGAATAATTCTTTCTGAATTCTTCTGATTCAAATATAATTTCGAATCGGATCGACTCATTAATTCTATATATTTAGCATATGCCCCGTTTTTACGGGCCATTATCAAAATCAAGAAATTGATAATATTCTAATAATGAAAACAGATTAATAATGTATTATGGGTGAATTATTAGAGACAAAAGCTGTTCCAGTTGATCCTTCATCTATGGAGGCAAAAATTAAAATACTTTAAATATATTATATGTTCAAATATAAAAATGAAACATTTGAAAGTTTTTGTTCCTTTGCTCATTTTACGACTTTACAAATTTAAACATCAATGTTCCTATATGTGGGCTATTTTCTTGTACTTACGGAGTTTTAAACTCTACACAAGCCGTCAAACCATCAATCCCACTAACTGTTCTGCGTCCATATTCTTTTCCGATGGTAGAATCATGCGTTCCTCCAAGACTGGTAGCTTCTAACGTCCAGTTAGTCAGCGCGGTTGTATCAAGGCCAACAGGCTCAATTGTAACCTGGAGACAGAATTCAACAATAAGAGATAAACATACATAGATATAGGCAGCAGCGTTAAAAGTACGCTTCAAGCTACGCATCTGTGACGTACTGGGTTGGAATCCAGTGTGGGCTAATATTTTATGTGAAAGGACTGTTGGACATCTCGCTTGCACACGGTGGTTCACCGAACCGATGGTTACGACTCTCTGTATCAACCATATCCACGCAAAGGAAATATCTTCAAACAGTTAGGCAAAAACATAGAACTGATATTTGCATGATCGGTGGTGGTAAGCTAAATTGTTAAGTCGTATTCACGTCGTTCCTTTCCCGCATGACAATATTGCTATCCTACTTTATTCTATTTCTTAATAACTTTGCTTGAAGCATGAATTACCCAAAAATCAGCAATTGGAACATTTAAGTGCAAATGACTTTGCACATTAGGGGCTTTAGGCCTTCCACGCTTTAGAGGCAGATGAACGTTTAGAGATATAAAAGTTAATAGTATGCTTCTATAAAGGATAGGATAGATATTTATATCTGGCAGCAAATGAAAGATTATTTAAAGAGCGCGGCAAAATATTTAAACTCAATGTCACACACATATAAATTACCCGTCGTCTTTCCGTGTCACGATGCCATTCAGAATGGGTCAGCCACCAGGCGCTATCCATCAGTGACTCATGGTTGACAAAACATGACATTGGATATGTTTGGACAGAAAACAAGCAAATGTTTAGTCGCAAAGCGATATCCTATACCCTAACTTATTGCATTTGACATACTTTTCCAAAGCAAGATTTGAACATATCTGGGTTCGGCCACCATGAGAGATGGTTGTCTTCCCAGTTCTCTTTCGGATTATTTTCATCTATGGGAACTGTATTCACTTCGATGTTTGCTGGAGCACTAGAACAAAAATGGTAATTCATATTTACAAAAATAGAACTTTACCTCAACCACATCTTAAAATGCCTAAAAATAACCCAATTAAATTTAAACAGTATGTGTCGTTAAGATATAAAAGTTACTGAATATATATGACCAAATTTGAATTTTTGCATTTTAATGTCAATCTTGACAAACTTAGAGACAATTAGTCGAAATTTTTTTTTAGAATTTTCAATGGGTTCCTGCAACAAGACATCCATTCATCCATCCATCTCAGACATCCATTTTTCTCCATACAACCCATGTAAATGTACTCAATAACGGCCCCCACAAGTTTGCCCGATTTGTTTGTTGCAACTTAGAATCTTATCAAAAATAACCCCTGAAAGTTAGACATAAACCATTTTTGCTGGCGAACATGCAATCCTCGCAATCGTTTTTGTGGACAAAATACCAGACAGCTACATCAAAAACTGAAATATTATTACCATGACTCTGCAAAACTAGCTTTTTCAAACCAACGATAAACAATATTGTCTTTTTCAAAACTACCAAAAAACAACTAAAAATCGAGTTAGCCATAGCATCTAAACTCAAAACGTTGTTGGCACTTTGTCACCATCGTCTCAACAGCATTTGGAAAGGAAATGTATTCTCAATTAATGTGATATTATACCTAACATTCTCGTGCCTGTAGACATGGTATTTGATAGATTTAAAAATATGGCTCCAGAAGGTCTCCAATAATATTAGCTGTCATTACACATCGCCGATTTTGGTATAGGCTAGGCTAGTGGCAGTTTCGATAGTCATAGTTAATTCCACCATGGGCATAATAAAGTTTTAGCAAACGAGAATTGTGCAAAATCTCCATAATCCGAATTTAAAATATAGATTTAAATAAATTCTAATCGAGCTTGAATGGCGTCGAATGCACCAAAAGAATTTGCTCACTACTGAGAGACGGAAGACGTTACGATATATCATTTTCGACAAAATGGACATAAACCATTCTTCTACTGTGCCCTCGATATATTCCTATTAAATGCCTTATTGGCTTGAATTTTGTTCAAAATTATTTAATCAGCAATACTTCAGACCCAAACTTCCCCTGAGAATAGAATTCAAAAATTTAAAACGTGAACCCAGATTTGATTCAAAAATGCGAACGAATTCCGGTGATCATATAGGATCAGGATATTTATTTCGTCATGAGTCATATCATAAATTCTGATTTTAATTTAAAACTTGTACTTACATTCCAATTCTGTTAATTCCTGTATACACTACTGATCAGAGTACTCTACCCAAATAAAGATGAATAAAAATAGAAGTACTATACTTGTAAATTAAAAAAAAAGAATTTTACCTTCCAGCAATAAAAGTGAGGACAGAAACACCGCTATTACAAGCGGCCTTTGCTTCTTTTTTAGCAAATTTCGGGTGTGATTGTTCTGCTGTGTAAATTCCAAATTCAGAAAGACGAGTCAAAGGTGCTCGACCGGTCAGACTGTCTGCACCGATCTGATTTGGAATGTCTTGATATTCGGCAATTGTCGCATACTCTGGGAAATTCGTGATATCAAATTCCGTCGGAGCTACCAGGGCAAAAACAATACCGTCTTTCCTCGGTGTGATCGTGACTTCTGTCCAGTCAAATTTCCCGTCTGATAAAATGTTTCTGTGTTTGAAAATGAGAATTAAACATAGTCAACATGTAGTTAAAGCAATCAAACTGAATTAGATAGCCAAGGAATCTGCCGAAAAACTTTATACGAAATTATGTTTCATTTTTAGCAGGATATGGTAGGGATGGTCAATTCCATTAGAATAAAATAGAATGGATCCGAAGCACGATTAAATTCGAATTAATCGTGAATCGCTTATCGGAATAAAAAGTTTTCAAGTGAAGTATACTTTTCATTTTTAACGACAAGATGCAATCGATTTTGGTCGATTACAATTTGTCCTTCAAAAACGGGGAATTTGCTACCCATGCGAATTACTGATATGGAAAAACGATTTTGCTTTGAGTTACGAATGTCCTGACCTTACCTAACATTTAACGCACCATCAAAGCGCTATCTTACCACAGTATCTTACAGATTTTTACGGTATGAAAAATTGCACTTTTTGTTTGAAAAAAAAAAGAATTTTGAATAGTAAATTACAAAAAAAACTCTTATTCACCCAACGAATTTTTATAAGCAATAAGCAAGTGAGTAAAACTAAAATATTACTTACGGGCATTTGTACTCGACACACGTTTCCATACTCGTTCCTCCAAGTTCTATTCTTTTACCATATTCCTTCCCTTGTGTGTCTGAATGATTTCCTCCTCGACTAACTGCTTCAACAGTCCAACCGTTCAATAAGTCCAATGAAGCTTCTTCATTAATGTAAGTTGGTAAAATTCGTACCTAATATTAGTTAATAAGGATTTATTTTAAGTTTTACCTACGAGAGAGTACATTTTGTTTACACCATTTGTATTGTGTAATACATATTTAACTGATCTTTCTTTCTGATATTCTAGCTCTGCTAAGCATTAATTACGCCTAAGAATGTCTTATCGGCTATGACCAATTCAAAATTTTGAATAGTTTGAGCCTCGAATCGATTTGAATCACAAAATAGAATTGCCAAACTCTCGAGATAACTCCATTAAAAAATCTTGACTAATATCCAGCCATAGTACGACATTGGAATCAGCGATATAATGAAAAATATTTTCCAATTGAATATTTTTGTAAATTTAAAATCTAATCTTTGCAAACTTTTACAAAGCGACTCGCTGAACGACATGTCCATCGACTAGGTTAAAGAAATAGCGAATTGAACAGATTTGTGAAGCACTTACTAACGTGTATGTGTACGGCTGTCTAGTGCTCCCTTGTTTACAATTTTAAAGAAGCGATAAATACGCCAAATGTCTCAATAATTTTAAAACGAATCCTTACTTTGACATAGCAAGCTTTGAAATTATTACTATTTGGCCACCAAGCAAATACATCACTGATCCAGGGATTGAATGGTTGATCTTCATTAAAATCAATCGTATTTGTTTCGATCGTAGTAGATTTACTAAAATAAACAGAAGTTTGATTACATCAAGATGGAATGCTAAAGAACTGCTTGAAATAATTCAGCAATAAATTTAATAATGTAGAAGAGGTAGGTGTTTTTACCATCACCCAGAGCAGATACCACCGACTACACTTTACCATGGTGGTTCAGTTCCGTTTAGAATGTTTTCCGTTCAGAGTGCAGTTGCTGGTACTGAATCTTATAGAAGCTCTTTGCTATTGAGAGGCCGGTTGGTTCCTTCTGGACTGTACTTTTGGCTTGCTCAGAGTGACTTTCAATAAAAAATCCATTTTTCTGTAAATTTTGACACATTGAACATGAGTGAATAATTAATACTCCCAATCAAAAATCTTACTTCAAGTCAAGCATGCGCCACGTTTCAAAGCAACTGTTGATGAGATGAAAACTTATAATCGACTCTCTCGGCCAATTGTGGGTTATTTAAGACTGGAAAATCCAAGAAATTGTTACAACAAATATGTTGAGTTCTTGTGAGGTCCGTTTGTGGCGCATAGTTGACAAAACGTAGAGGAATATATATGAAACTCACCCGCTGAAGCTGAAGTAATTGTCGGATGTTGGTGCTGTTAGGCATTTGAAGAAGTTATCATACATAGGACCATCTCCATCAAAAATCGCTCCTTCAGACGGTATTTTTACACTAAATGCAGACCCGTCAACTCTGAAATATTGTTTTGCATATTTTATTTTCTGATATGCCAAGATGCAGTGAGGATTACAAAACATTAGCTTGGACTCCGGTTACATGCTTTTGGTCAATATTTTCCCGCATATTACCATTAAAACTTCTCCACTGCTAAAGTTGTAAAGATAATTAACTAAGACGGGGTTAGATATAACCGCATTTTACCACGATCGTTCAGTTCTTTATTGAACGTTTTCCACTTCTAGTGCATTTGCTCGTACTAGATCTTTGCCAAGTGACTGTTGGTTAGTTTTTTCAACGCCTTGCTCAGAGCGAACTTCGTCTTGGGTGTTCATATCTAAAGATTAAATTCATCCATGATTTCAGTATTGTCAATTCTGTTCTGTTCAGCCTTGCCCTTTTAGTTATTTGTATGTCAAGCACAAGTCACAGATAGACTGCTATTCGGCGGTACGGTCAATCAATAACTCATGCTTAACATAATATACTTTTGCAACACTTAGATCAGCTCTTGTGATACCACGGTCCAGTGATTATAATGTTGATATTGCACGCCGAAGAACTAGGGTTCGAGCTATGTTAATCAATGCCAGCTACTTGATCCGCGCCAACCCAGAGGTAGGCTCAGTGGAACCCGAAAAATCATATCTTTTCATCAATGCAAAGCCCATTAGTCCTCGTAAGTGACGCCTGGTAAAGGACCTTGTTCAGATTGACCCACTCTAGAGACAAAATTTCAACTCCGGTATATACTTCAAACTTACGTAAAACCATAGAGAGTTTTTAATGATTCAGTCATTTTCGGTTCATCTACCACCGTTCCTGTTTGATCAACTGCAAAATTAATGATTTAATATGTACCTTAAACATTTTTATTTGATTGATAAGAAAGCAAGGGGCTGTACCGGAAACTAGTTGGATATGCGCCACTCGGGACGAAAAAAAATTGTTCGGGGGGAGTTGTTTTTTACAATGTGGAGTCTCAACTACATATTTCTAGGGACGAGTTGATAGCATTTGCTAGGTAAATCTGTAAACGCTACAGGGTAAAAAGTCAGACGAAAAATATTCTAGACAATTTGTCTATTTGACTTTCTACACGTATGTACCTAAATTGAACTTAACGGTCTGTTACATCTGTGAACCATACCCAACAAAGCCAGACCGGACACTGAATTATCTGATGGGCATGATCTATTGCCTGCTACTAGAGCTGGCAGTAGGACTGGGCAATTCGTCGATTCAAAGCATAATTTATTCGAATCAATCGCGAATAGCCATAGGAACAAAAACTTGCCACATAAACTATAATTTTCGATTTTAACGACAAAATGCAATCAATTTTCAATTTTGGTCAAATTTTTGGCTTTGAACACGGAATGTAAGTTGAAAATACACTATAAACTATAATTTTCGGTTTTAACAACAAAATGCAATCAATTTTCAATTTTGGTCAAATTTTTGGCTTTGAACACGGAATGTAAGTTGAAAATACACTATAAACTATAATTTTCGGTTTTAACAACAAAATGCAATCAATTTTCAATTTTGGTCAAATTTTTGGATTTGAACACGGAGTGTAAGTTGAAAATACACTATAAACTATAATTTTCTGTTTTAACAACAAAATGCAATCAATTTTCAATTTTGGTCAAATTTTTGGCTTTGAACACGGAGTGTAAGTTGAAAATACACTATAAACTATAATTTTCAGTTTTAAGGACAAAATGCAATCAATTTTGGTCAAATTTTTGGCTGTGAACACGGAGTGTAAGTTGAAAATACACTATACATTTCTTAATTTTTAAAATGGAGACAAGTTGTAATGGTGAAAATGCGACATTTCCTTTGTAAATGAATTTAGTGATTCGATCCGATTCGTAAAAACTACATACTATACTAGCTGGCAGTTGAAAACAAAATCTAATTCGGGATTAATTGGATCGAACCTATAATTTTATAAATGTCCCATTGTTGCTAATATAATTTATCTAGTTTAGAAGTTATCGGAAATATAACTAAATTTAGCATTAATGTAAAGGAACTATTAATGGCAATAAACTTTCAAACCGCGTTTTTTTTTGGGCATAAATAGATCTCACCAGACCAAAATAGAAAATATTTTGATGTTATAATATCAAAATTGCGATAAACGATTTTTTTTCAAGCGATTAATTCGAATAAATTGGGTTTGAATGGATCCAGGTTGACCATCCCTATCGGTTACCTTGAACTTTGACAACGTCAAATGACTTCGCATCACAAGGAACAGAAACGCAAATTCCGTTGCTTCCCGTTGGTCTTCTTATAAAATTTGCCCAAGAACCATCCGCAGATCGGGAATATAAAGATACAACATCGACATTAGGAATTTCAGGGTATCATCGAACAGACGCACTGAAAAAAGATCAGTTATTATCCAATCAGAAATTCTTTTACGTGACCTATTTTGTCTTGTCACGCCTTGGCGGGTTTCCATCAGTGAACCAAATTTGATCAAATAAAATTGCTGATCATATGAAATAATAAAAATATAATGAATATTTTCATTTCAAATTGAAACGAATAGCAGTTTTAGTTGAATGTGGCCCAAAAACTCGTTTTAACGAATATCTTCTACAGATTGAGATTCGCTATTCTTCCTTCATTCCCGCATTTATGTAACTCTCTCTATACTGGTAGACTTTCATGTATCCTATGTCTCACGCAACCTTGCTTTAATCGAATTTTGATTAAAAAAAGTATTTATATTTAGTCTTATTTTATCTAAATTAAATAATTTTTATTTAAAAAATAAATTGCAATTTTGTTGTTTTTTACAAGTTTTATGAAGAAACTTATTGCTCTCCTAATTATTGCCAGACTATATGATTCGAATATTTGATAAGATTCGCAAAACTTATTCAATCTGATCCTCAAATCGAATGATTTTCTATATTGACTAGCCATACTTGATCGAATATATTTGAATTAGATATGAAGATTTTCACTTGGTTGCATCTCAATAGGCTTTAGTGTTTTGATTCCCGTTCCCTATTTTGCCAAGCTTGCGCCACAGATGGACTACTTTTCATCGCCGCGATCCATCAATGACATATACTTAACATAATATGTTTTGACATAATATACCCGATTGGGTTATACCTTTCATATGGCAGTATCTCCATATCACGCGATCCAGATTCATTATTATTTCCGCTCCGGCCAGGTCTACCGTAGCACTGGCTGACCTATGGTTGTCTCGTTTTCGTCTTTTTGCAGAAGACTCATCGGTCGGCTGAAAACAAAAGCACACGTTTCAGAAAATATATAGAAGCAAAAATTTTGCATCTTCCTCCTTTAATCTGCACTAAAAATTGAAGAGTTAAATTTAAGTATTACTAATATAAACATGATGATTTGCAATGCACTTAAGAGAGTCAATCATACAAATACTACGTACCAGTGTTGGGGAGACTCGAGTCAATGACTCGACTCAAATCAACTTTTTCAATGACTTGGACTTTAAATGGAATGTCATCTTAGATAAATAACTCGCCTCGTAATCGGCTTGAATACACATGTGACTTGACTTGGGACTTGATAAAAATTAAGTCCGAGTCTGCTATCACGTTAAAAAAAATCACGTTGTCTGCCATTGCGTAACTCATCAGAAAAGAAAACGCGCCTCCCAGAACAATATAAAACATGCGATACACACTGCTGTGAAATCCTCGTTCGTTTACCCAATAATGATCAGATGATGATTCCAATTGGGAACTTATAAAGTGGGAAGTGGTAAATATTCTCTCATTGGTGCGGAATAAAATTTGATATCGACTTCGTGACTCGACTGGCGAATGCATGACTCCCAATTTGAAAGTACAGTGACTTGACATGACTCGAGGCCCTAATTTGAATTTTGGCAAGACCTTGACTCGACTCGCAACTCGGGTGTCCTTCGACCCGACTTGACTTGGTACTCGAAGTGCAGTGACTTGTTCCCAACTTACTGCACTTTATCGTAGCTGTTCAGTCTTTCTTGGGATGCTTACCACTTCGAGAGCAGTAACTGGTAGTACATTTTGTAGTAGGTCTTTGCCATATTCAATGTTTTAGTCGGCTCCTTGTGAAAAGAAAAAAACTTACAGCCATACTCCCCACACTAGTCCATATGCCTTTTGAACTGTCAAGCAACCACACCTCTTGGTTTTCTATTTCAGTTTCATCAATAGCAGTAGAAATTTGCACGTTCAAATTGACCTAGAAAAACAAAGCAATCAGTGTCGTGTTTAGAAAAAGAGCAAACTCTTTGAATTCTGTGCAAACAAGTTATGATGTCACAATGAGAACCCTTTGCAGACAAACTTGGAGTATTGTATCTTTTATGATGTCACAATGAGAACCCCTGTCGACAAATTCACAAAGTTGCCGCATTGTATCCTGGATCATGGTTGGATAATACGAAAATCGCGAAAATCAATTTTAAATATTCCTATAGTACGGGGGTGGCCAAACTGTGGGTCTCGAGCAGCATGCGGCTCTTTGAGACTTTGCTTGTGGCTCCTTGATGAATTAGACATGCATTTTCCCGCTAAATATCAAAATACCGTTCAGTTTTGACAAACCAACACTTGAAGGAACTGCTCCGAACTGCTTTAACATCATACCAACCTAATTTCAAACATCTTGCAGCCCAGGTGGAGACTCACAGTATACCACGCAGCACTAATATTAATCAATAGCTACCCTTCATTGTGAATGAATAAATTCGTATTTCTTATTGTGTTTGTGTTGCGACTCTTTTAAAACTGGATTTTGTTATATGCGGCTCGAGCATGAAGCAGGTCTGGCCACCCCTGCTATAGTAGTAATTTTAAATTATTTCTATAGTATTCTTATGTAATTTTATAGTATAGTAATTTTACAGTAATCCCATTGTATTCTATAGTAAATTTGAAATAATTCTATAGTAATTTTAATGTAATCATATAGTATTTTATAGTGAAATTGTTCCAATTTACATTAGAATTATTATAAAATTGCAGTACAAATAAAACAATTTAATCATTTTTTGTAAATTCTGGGCAATACTGGGAGTAGTGAGATTCAACTAAATATCTGTCATTTTGCAGAGTTACAACAAAATATTAGCCCAACAGTTACACTCCCAAGAGGAAATGAACATGAACTCTAATAAACGGTAGTAGATCAGGTTTTGTAAAGAAAGTTTTCCTCTCAAAGAGTAGTTTCTGATACTACCTATACCGGTAGTTGTTTGGTTGGCCTTGGTTAAATCGAATTTTCAATAGAAACAGATAACTAACTCCAGTTGACGTTAAAGATGTTCCATCCTCAGTTTCAAGAGATAAAACGAACATTCCAAGTGACGAGAGCATTCCTTCCTCTCCATTGTCATTGAATACTTGTAAGGTTGCTGGTATACCGTCAACATCTTCTTCACTCGTCGGGTCAATAAATTGTAAAGTTGATGTAACCTGAATGTAATTGAAGAAAAATAATCTAAGATTGGGCATAGTTATTTTTTTAATCAGAAAAGCGTTACAGATATCTAAAAATGTATATTTGGCTTGGAATAATTTTCTCAGAAAAAGATACACGCGTAAAATATATTATAAAACAAGACAATTCCGAAAAAGTATCAAGAACAAAAATTAATATCTAATTTAATGATGTTTATCTATTAGAATTTTAATGGACCGCTGGACCACTCCTTATAGAGTATGATTGAGGCATTGCAGACAGAAAGAGGATATTGTAATAAAGTGAAGTAATTGATATATTTTCTCTGTGTTCTAGAAATATGTAAGAAAAGTTTCTAATTCATCATTTAACAAAACATATCGCTAATGTCCACCTCGCCATTATAAGGCTTTCCATCAGGCAAAGTAAACGAATTCGGAGCAAAGACGATGGCTACACTCTTTGTTGTCCCAAGTTCCATCGATTTTTCAGTATTTGACTCAAATTTGACACTCTCTGGTTTTAAGGTAAGTTTGACGCTTGTTGAATATGCTGTCTGGTTGGGAGTAAGCTCAATGGTCTGAAATTTGAAATTTGTAAGTTATTAAAGTAAAAAATAAAACGATAAACTAAGTTTACTTTGCCGAATACGAAGGGGGAAAGGCAGGTATTGTTACTTATGGCAAAATTGTCTTTGGCACAATAAGTTATATAAGAATAAGAAATACAGCCGTAGAAAGGTATAGCCAGGAAGTTGCCATAAATATTTGACAATTGATTAACATAAAAAATTGAGTCACGAATCGATTTCTAATTCTTCTCAGCACCAATGACATAATTACAACAGGAACAAACAGGAAGAATTCAATGCATTTGGTCGAAATATCCCAGTTGAAAAAGGCTTATCTAAACTTATGCTAAGCGTGAGTTGATGATGGATCGCGCCGACGAGGCACGGTCCATCTGTGACTCCTGCTTGGCAAAATAATGATTTATTAATTTTATTGTGTATCGTCTATAGTATAGCGATAGTTTGCTTCTTGACCACAAATGAAAGAATAAATGAAAACATGAAAATATCAACCTTGACCACAAACGAAAGAAGAAATGAAAACATAAAAATATCACCTTGACTTGCGTTTGGAACGTTTTACTAGGATCGACAACAGTAAACGTTAAACGATTGTTAGTCGGAAATTCTGCACTGAAACTGAATTGGCCGTTTGAATTTGCTGTCGTTATTTCTTCACCATCGAGTTGGATTGAAAGAGAACAATCCTGTGTACTGGGGTCGCAGCTGTCTAGACTACAAATTTAATATTTTGTTATATAAGAAGGTGGATCGGTAAAGTAGAGAGCAAATAAGGATTTTTTCCTACTCACACCTATTAAAAATTTTACAGATGATTCGCGCCTCAGTGGAGCGATCGATCACTGACTAATACTAAACAATCATGAAACAACAATTTTTTTTTCTGTCTGGGAGTAGACCATCATAGCTGATAGTGTCCGGGTATTAAAAATTTCAATTTATTTGACGTGGTACTTGAAAGGGTTTAAATAATTGCGATCCGGACAACAAGTCGGGCGATCAAAATGCCATATTCTGGATGTTCCCTGGCGAAGGACGTTATGAGATGGGGCAAAGAAGGGAAGCTCCGAGGAACAAACAGCGTTAATATATCTATAAAATAAGCAGAACGAACGGCCCAGATGTGGTAACAGTACGCCATGCACTGGCCCCTAGATCCAAAAATGTCAAAAACTTATTAGTTCAGTATGAGTCACTGGTGGATCGCGTCGATCAGACGCGGTCCATCTGTTGCTCATATTTGACAAAATAGAACCAGCGAGGACCTTAGGCAGCTTTTCTGGTAATATTAGTGCTATGAATATTCCAAGATAAGATTTTAAGGTATCTCCTATTTGTAAAATATGTTTTGTTCAATATTCATCATAAAATTGTACGACACTCTTTAATAGCATATATAGTGATTCAGTAATTACAGAAATACCTGAAATGATTTCTAGTCTATCAAACCCTATTTCGAGTACCGGTAAATGTTTAGTGTCAAAGATAATTGAAAAAGAAACGAAAATGCAACAATGGAAGCCGAAGCCATAAAAAACGAGTGAACCATAGCCTGGATAATGGGCTGACCTGGCCAGTCACACTTGGAGATGGCATGCGACTAGTGACTTGCAAGGTGCAATAAGGTTGTTAGAACAGCATGGAGTTCAATACACATTGACAAAGGTACAGTTTGCTGTAATCATATATTTTCTCTTTAAACACTCCTTGTTGATGAGATTTATGCCAAGTATGGATTATTAATCGACCGCACCTCAGCGGTGTGTTCCATCAACAGCTCATAATTGGAAGAAGAGATGATTTTATGGTTAAGATTCAATTGCTGTGAAATCATTTTTTTTCATTTTGTGAATATATGAGTATTTTCTGTGACTCAAGCAATGAGTATCAGATATGCCGTTGTAGTGCACAAACATAAAGTAAATCATAAATGCCCAAATGTGAACCAAAATGCTAAATAAAACACCTACCTCCCTGTCACGTAGACCTTAGCAGATTCACACACTTCACAACTGCATCCAGTGATTCGAGAATATTCTACATCTGTACCTAAAATATATCATTTTGTAACAAAGGTTAGCTCGAAGAAAAGTTTCAATGTCAAATACATCTTATTGGAATATGTCAAAAAACTACCTACTCAAATCAACATTTCATGTTACCAAGCTGTAGTCGCCGGTTTTATTAGTGACACCAAAACTTGATAGAGGAAGAATAACTCTATCGTAAAAATTTTGTCAAGGTACTTTTTGTTAAGTTGTGTCGTTAGGGCTGCGCAAAACCGAATCATTTGGAATTCAAATCTGATCCGGTTCATTTTTTCGAATCGGATCGAATCGTTGATTTCATAAAAATAACAAATAGCTCATTTTTATCAATACTATTATAGTCGCCATTATGTTGATTAGGAAATATACAGTTACAAATTACAAGTATTAGCATAAACTGACTTAAAAGCGATATATCTTCATTATAACGACAAAATACAACCGATTTTTGTCAAATTTGACCAAAATCGGTTGTATTCTGTCATTAAAATTGAAAAACGCACTTCATTTAGCATGCTTTTGTTCCTAAGATCAATTCACAATTGATTCAAATAATCTGTACTTCGAATCGATTTGAATCCCTGAATCGAATTGCCCAGCCCTATGTGTCAGTGATGTGGCGCATGTGTTGCAAAACAAAGTTTCGATTATAACTGAACCCTAGTTAAAGTCCAATAGTATAAGCGAAGACTTTACGTTACATTACGTTGCCAGAAACTCTATTCACTTCTATTTTGCGAATTTTGATTTCTACCGCCAATTCAAGAATTTAAATAACTGGTGCTTCGAACGGATTCTAATGATTGAATGGAATAGTACGTTCTCACTTACAAGAGCGTCTATAATACTGTCTTAAGGCATCTTCTATTTGTTGAAAGGTGATATTTGGCAAAAACAAGTTTTGGAGATTTTTTAAAAGATTTTTTTGCTCACCTGAACACTTTGCAGTGGTGCGTTCGTATGTTGGCGTACAGCATGTAGAACTGGCGCCTTCTGTACACACACTGACTGAACACTTTCCGATGTCCGCTTCACAGTTTGTTGCAATTGATTTCATACTTTCTTCTCTATCACAAGATGCTTTAAAATACAATCCAGATTTAGAAGGGGAAAATGGTCTGGTGGGTATCATGTTGGTGTCGCTGGTTGAAGAGTTCGGGTTCGAGATCCGGCAGGTCTGCTTCCTTAATTCATGGTCAGAACCCAACCCATGGTGTAATAACTTAGGTATGCCAGGGCGAGCGGGAAAGTTCATATCTTCCCAACAACACTAACCCTGTTCCTTTATATGTGGCTTCTGGTGCAAGGCCCAGTTTTGAGGTAAATGTGTTTTATGGTAAATGTGTTTCAATTTGCTATGAAATTACAATAAAATGCTTTAAAAATACTATAAATCTACTACAAAATTGCTATACATTTTTTATAGTAAATTTATGGTAGTCCATAATAAGTTCTTGTTAGCGTTGTTAATCCGAACCATTGTAAATTCAAATTTGATTAATGTATCTTTTCCGATTTGTACCGCATCGCTGACTATACACTGTAACAAAAATGTTGTAAAATCCTCGTCCTTCGCAAGTAATTGTTACCCAGAAAACAACTTTTTGCCAATAATGGGATGTTGATTGAACGCGCTAATCTGGCTGCTGTCATTATCTTCTTGTAATAAATTTGTCTAAAATTAAAAATATCTTGTATTTTTCATGAAAACATGAAAATTCATCCGTATTCCGCAGAAACTTTGTTCTTGTGTGGCCAATTCACGGCTGATTCAAACAATTTGTACTTCAAATCGATCCGAATTACCAAATTGAAATGACACGCACTAATTACCATTTCATGTTAAAACACTGAACGAGCCTAAATCAGGGCTTAGGAAAGTTTGCAAATTACGAAACGTAAGAAACAGGAAATAAGAACGAAACTATATTGTTGCATATTTGATATATGGTAACAGAAACACACCAGTTCCATTGCAGTTTAATTCATCAGTTCCATTGTTACAATCATTTTTTCCGTCACAAGTCAATGAACTCGATATACAGTTCCCATTCGATCCACCATGTACACAGGTAAACTGACCATCACTACAACCTGAAGATTCTAAAATAAATTGGTTATAAATAGAGCAATGAAATTCAGAAAAAGGCATAGAAACAAGTTTTGACAAGCTGGTGTCACTGATTGTGCTACCAAGGCGGGGTTTATCTCTAACTCATAGTTATATGGACATGTTCAACCTGTGAAATACAAACGATGTAATTTGCCAACGTTTCGAATGTCTATTCAAAATAGTTTTATCAGGAAAATTCTAACCTATATAAACGAATGGCTTATTACTTATAGATAAGGCTGATACTTTTGCTAGTAAAATAAAGATAAGTATACTTTGAGAAACATGCTGTTTTCCTTATCATTGATGCTGTTCTTATCTCTGTGAATATGATAAGATTCTAAAAAAAGAGGGGAAGAAAGGCAAGGCAGCTTTATCTACCATTCAGAATAGAACGAACACCGGATAGGAGGGAACAATGCAGAAATTTTAGAAGAGAACTAAGTACTACAGCAGAGGATTATTTTTAGAATCCTACCATATTCAGGGGATAAGAAGAGTATCACTGACAAGGAAAACAGCGTGACTCCAAGGTATACTTATTTTTTTCTTTTACAGGCTATACTTCGAGAGGGGTTGGTAACGTGATGTTGCGAATGTGTCCAAGTAAAGGTGCGTATATGTCCCAAGTAATGTTGCAAATGTGTCTGAGTAATGTTTCGAATGTGTCCAAATAATGTCGCGAATGTATCCTAGTGATGTTACTATTGTGTCCAAGTAAGACGATATCTCAAATACGTTCAATGAGTGTTTCAAAAGTGCCCAAGTAATATTGCGAATGTGTCCAAGTAATGTTGCTATTGTGTCCAAGAAAGACGATATTTCGAATGTGTTCAATTAATGTTGTAAATGTGTCCAGTTGCGAATGTGTCCAAGTAATGTTGCTATTGTGTCCAAGAAAGACGATATTTCGAATGTGTTCAATTAATGTTGTAAATGTGTCCAGTTGCGAATGTGTCCAAGTAATGTTGCTATTGTGTCCAAGAAAGACGATATTTCGAATGTGTTCAATTAATGTTGTAAATGTGTCCAGTTGCGAATGTGTCAAAGTAATGTTGCTATTGTGTCCAAGAAAGACGATATTTCGAATGTGTTCAATTAATGTTGTAAATGGGTCCAGTTGCGAATGTGTCCAAGTAATGTTGCTATTGTGTCCAAGAATAAACGATGTTTTGAATGTATCTAGATAATGTTGGACACGAATGTATCAAAGTGATGATGCGAATGTGTCTAAGTGATGCTGCGAATGTGTCGTGAATGAAAGTATACAAGTCATGACGTGATGTCAAGAACAGAGAATGTAATTCAGAAACTGACATGAGATGATAATTATAATAGATAATAGTTTCAGCCTTATCTATTTCCTTCAATGTTATATTTGTTATAGAACTATGAGTCTACCTGGTGGCAATCAAAAATATTTATTATAGTATATCTAGGTAGTGCTATTGAATATTTATCTAGGTAGTGCCTACATCGCTAGATACGCGATAATTTTTTATTAAACATAGAACTATCTGTACTCCGGGAGATCATAAACTGAGTATCGTAAACACCCGGAGGAGAATGAAATTGTCGAGCCTGAAAAATTGACTTGCGTCATTAGTGGTTTTGAAAACCTAACCTTGAGTACAGCTTTCTTCATCTTCGTTATCTTTACAGTCTTGTACACCATCACATTTACTGGATAACAAGATGCAATCAGATCCACCAGATGACACAGGTCCAGATGTACATTTGAATCCGTCACAAGAATCTGAGAATCATGTAATATATCTAATCATCTTATTAGTAATTTTCTCATATGAAGCATGAGTCACAGATGAGACCCACCTGTTCGGTGCGACCCATCAGTGATTAATGCCCAATAAAATGCCATTTTAGAATATATTTATTGTTACTCTGGATTAAGATCAGGGCTTGATATTTCTGGGTGTACTTATTATTATGCGATATTATTATTATGAATCGCGATACAACAGCCTAACGTGATGTCAGAGCAAGAAATTGACTAAATAGGTAGTATGAAGAATAAAGCGTGATAAATTTTGGGATTTCCAATTAAAAACTTTCTTTAATCGGCAAGAGGAGGAGGTGCATAATTGTAGTGTAACATTTTTCAGTTTGAGAGGATTCTTGGATCGGGATGGTACTATTTCTAAAAATTTGCTACCAGTAATATTTTTTATAAATCGTCAGTCGAAAATATAACTGGAGCAAAGCAAGCCACGCGGTATCTATATTGCAATTTTCCCATAATAAACATATTTTAAGACATCGATTATTTTTTTAGGGGTATTTTAAAGCAGTAAAATTACCAGATACAACGTTTTTAAAACGTTCAATTACACAGTCCTAAATACCCAATCTCATTTTTTGTTGAGTACGGGGCATAGGTGGAGCGTGCCTCATCGGCGCGATCCATCAGTGAGACATACATCACAAAATACGTTTTGTTGAAATTTTTCCAACTGGGTATAACTACAATAATCTGGCCTTACCACTGTTACTTCTTGTAAAAACAACAGCAATAGCGATTACTGCTCCCACTGCTGCTACGGCTGTGACGGCGATCGCAACCTTCGCCCATACAGAGCAACTAGATGATGCCGGCTTTGTCTGAAATTTGATACACAAGTACAATTAATTAGAAATATTTACTAAAATATAGATAAAACTATAACGATTTAGGGATTTATCCCTATAAGAAAAATTGATTGATTCATCTTTTGTAAAACATGAGTTACTAATGGACAGGTTTGGAAGCCAAGTTTTGGTTTTCCATTGATTAATGTAGTATTTGAACTATGTTGATTATTACACAAGTTAAAAACTTAGATTATGAAGTAAGGGTGGCCCACGAATATGCCAAAACCTATCAAAGCCTATATTGAGCTGTACGAAAATTGCACCCGAAAATCTGTACCGGAATCACAAACAATTTTACCATTCATTCGACAGTTTTACTGTATTTGGAATGGAATTTTGATAAATAGGTAAGACCGCTGCAATTAAATTTGAGTTTCAGAAAAGATCTAATCTAAAAAGAAAAACCTTTTGGAAAAACATTTCTGCTTTGAAGTCAATTTTAAAGCTGATCCTATATAACAAAAATAAAGTGTAGATCCGAAGGTTAAATTACAAAAATCGTATATTTAATTTCCTCCTTTTTGGTGTTTCACCAATATTATTCCCAGCAACATTGCCCATAAAGACAGTATGCACTATGGTTGACAATTTTAGGTAACAGCAACGACATCACAGAGTATATCTAGTTTACCAAATTTATTTTTGAAATACTTTTATATATTTCAGGAAAGTGACCATCCATGTTCCCTAATCAAAGCCACTCCGTTTCTAGGGGGCCGACGCATGCAGGGTAGGACCACTAGGAGAATTTGGCATTCAATATATCAGGTTAAATAAGTTCAATCATCAGGTGTCCAACGCATGAACAGCAAAATTAGAAAAAAGTTTTCTTATAAGCAATTAAAACCGGCTATAATAGCTCCAAAACAAGTTTTAATCTTTTTACACTCAGAATTATAACTCTAATTCGGAACCTTTGTCCCTTTGAGGCAAATCGGCCAATATCAAAGTGAGAGTCATAAACATTTATGATTAGCACTCCGAGAACCTTTTAAAAAAAATTGAAACAAATTATAGTTTAGATTGTCCGGTTAATTGCCTCGTCGACGTGTACGACGATTATGTTGTGATCACGTTAGACGAAAAGCGATTAGAATATCCTGCCTTACGGCTAACTTGGATGGTCACAGAAAATGTATAAAAGCTAGTGCATTTTTTATCAATTAATCAGATTGTATAGAGATTCTGAAATTATTATATTTGTTGAAGTATATTAAAGAATATCAAATTTGGTCTCTATCTCGTCCTCTATCTTCACCCTTCTGGGTTAAGATATACCCTATAGTTCAAAAAACTAGATGAAAAATATTTCCACTATAAATAAAGCTTTTAAATTAGAATATGCGAAATCTACAAATCTATTAAAATGTCTGATATTCTGTATTAAGCCAAAACACAACTACCAAGTTTTTCTAGTTTTTAATCAGGATAACGACTAATTTGGAAAAAAAACTAGGGAGTAATTTGGAAAAAAAACTAGGCGACTTGGTATTACTTCACCTAGTTTTGTGGTGAATTTATTTTACTTCGGCATAATTTCTGTCATGAACTGGGATCTAGTGAAGTTTAGTACCATATTCCCGAATGTCATTAAAATAAAAACTGGCAGAATATTCTCATTCTAACTAGGGGGCACAAATGCTGCAAACATCTGGCATTGTCTCCCGGGTTAGGATGAGTGCCTCGCAACATGGGAAATTATTATGATAATCGGATATATGGTACCAAACTTCATGAGACCCATGAACTGTTGGTGGGACGCACCGCCAAGCTGCAAGGTCTACAGTCTATCAATTGCCTATGCTTGGCTTTCATATCAACACATCGATTTAAAATTTGGAAATATACAATTACCTGAAAAGAACAGTAAATTAATTGCACTTTGGTCACAGTGTGCTATGATGTAGTTATATAGATGAAAAATATTTGCGTCAATATTGTATGTGCAACATAGTAATCATTATTTTCCTAACTTTCTCATAATTTTGAGTTAATTTTTCGATGTTTCTTTTTTCTAATTCAAAAATGTTAGACAAATAGGCTATATACTTTCAAGTATGAGTCACGAACAGATAAATGCATGGCATGCAGACATCATTACATTCAGAAATAAGAACACTGTCAAAAAGTAAACAAGCCGATAGATTAACTTACTGGTGTTGGTGGTGGTTGGTATGGTGAAATGATATAATCCGGTTCTGCCGGATAAATAACGTTGGTTTCCATTCGCGCCATTTCAATGAATTTAACTTATTGAAAACTGCATTGCTTTTAATACGAAATGTAACTATATATTTAAAAAAATATGGAAATGGTCCGTAAAAGCTAAATTAAGGACGCGTGATAAGTTGTGCGGAATAATTTTATGTTACTAATTGATCACATCGTCTAGATACATCTGCAGCTTACGCAAAGGACAATATCATAAGTGGTCCAAAAAATAGTGATCGTCTTTCAGTTTGAACAAACCCAGTTGAATTTGGG
Organism: Styela plicata; assembly: GCA_963675895.2. Taxonomy (NCBI): domain Eukaryota; kingdom Metazoa; phylum Chordata; class Ascidiacea; order Stolidobranchia; family Styelidae; genus Styela; species Styela plicata. Next base: position 6,739,866 of record OZ023153.1, on the reverse strand, counting down.
TTGGGTTAGTTACCTGTTAGTAACACATCAGCTGGACTCGAATTCTTAATTTTATGTGATGACGAATAGGCTACCGCTTCAACAAATTTATTTTGTATTTGAGATTGCTGTAAAATAATAATTTCTCCTGTTTTTTTGGCTTGTCTTGTCGATTTTTTAACCAGGTGCTCATGCTGCTTCCCCTCTACCTTGAAAATTTAAAAAAATCTTGTTCACTCAGCATCTGGTTTTACATTTATTACTTGTCAAATTTCTCCATTGGGGAGTTTCCTTGTCAAACAATCTATCATGAAAATGAATACGAACATGAAAATGAATATTGTCATTGACACCTCGCCACCTGCTATGAAGTTTTTATTAATTCATCAAACATAAAGTGTATTCTTTTGATTCAATAAAAGATTCTGTCCTATAAATGCCACGTAGATTAAAACACAGACATCATGATCTTTGATCTTTCAGCGTTAGATGTCCCGCAACATGTCTTGCCAACCGACGAAATCGACAACAAAACGAAATTTCGGCAATGGGGTTCTATTACACAATTACATAATGAAACAAAGAAATCTGGTTACAGATAAATTATCTTTCTAAACAAAGGACAGAGAAAAGATATAATATATTTTGCCAAGCACACGTCACAAATAGGTCGCGCCTAGGCGGCGCGATCCATTAGTGACCAACGCTTAACAATATTTTATTGGGAAACGAAAACCTTTTTCAGAAACAATATCATGAAACATCGAGCAGACGGCATTCATGTTTCTTCAAATAAATTTAATACCCAAAAGAATAACGCTATTTATCTACTGTTTTGACCTGGAAATAAAGAAAACATTTCGTAACTTTCGCTTCTTTAAATATCTAAAGAAATGCAGTCAATGTGAAAGTAAGTGACTACAAAATTAAAGTATATTTGCAAAACGATTAACCCAAAATGGAAGCCTTTTTAATGGAAGAAAAACAATCATTGTCCCTTGTCAGATAACAACAAAAATAAATATTAATTGAAATTCATGTTTAAAAGCCAACCTATTGGTAATTCTTATCAATTGTTTGATTATGAGCGCGATGAGTTGTGCGAAAACCTCATTCAACATGATTGACTATATTTAGTAGCACATGTTTGCCCTTCTCATAGTCCTTTCTGGCCTCTGTCACTGAGTTATCACTAATAACTTCTACTTTTACACTACTGAAAAATATATCTTAAGCAAACTCAAAAAGTAATTTGTCCTTACCCTAACCTAAAAAACGAAAACGTATTTCGAAATAATTTTATGCTGAAGTCACAAATTGATCACACCGTTTAGATACATCTACCTACAGCTTACGCAAAGGAGAATATCATAAGTGGTCCAAAAATAGTGATCATGAGTCTTTCAGTTTGAACAAACCCAGTCAAATTTAGTTCTCTTTGGGTTGGGTTAGGTACCTGTTAGTAACTCATCAGCTGGACTTGAATTCGTAATTTAACGTGATGGCCAATAGGCTATCGCTTGAACAAATTCAATTTGTATTTGAGATTGATGTAAAATAATAATTTCTCGTGTTTTTTTAGCCTGTCTTGTTGATTTTTTTACGCAACTGCTCATGCCGCTTTCCCTGTACCTCGAAAAGCTTAAAAAATCTTGTTCACTCAGCATTTGTTTTAACATTTATTACTTTTCAAATTTCTCCATTGGGGAGTCTTCTTGTCCAACAATTTATCATAAAAGTGAATGCTTTGTTTTAGAATGACATATTGTCATTGACACCTCACCCCCTGCTATGAAGTTCGTATTAATTCAATAAACAAAGCGCGTACGTATTCACTTGAGCCAAAAAAAAAATTCTGTCCCATAAATGACACGTAAATTAAAACACAGACAACATGATATTTGATCTTTCAACTTTAGATGTCTTTTCAACCGACAAAAACGACAACAAAACGAAATTTTGTCAATGTCGTCTTCTTACACAATTACATTATGAAACAATGGAATCTGGGTACAAATGAATTAATTTTCTAAACAAAGGACAAAAAAAGACAATGGATCTATTATATTCTGCCAAGCATAAGTCACAAATGAGTCGCGCCTGGGCGGCGAGACATCAGTGACTCATGCTTAACAATATTTTATTGGGAAACGAAAACACTTTTCAGAAACAATATTATGAAACATCGAGCAGACGGCATTCATGTTTCTTCAAATAAATTTATTAACCAAAACAATAACGCTGCTTATCTATTGTTTTGACCTGAAAACAAAGAAAATGTTACGTAACTTTCACTTCTTTAAATATCTAAAGAAATGCAGTCAATGTGAAGGTAAATGCCTACAAAATTAAAGTATATTTGCAAAACGATTAACCCAAAATGGAAGCCTTCTTAATGGAAGGAAAACAATCATTGTTCCTTGTCAGATAACAACAAAAATAAATATTAATTGAAATTCATGTTTAAAAGCCAACCTATAGTAACCCAATAGTTAATAACTTTCAGTCCCTTGGTAATTCTTATCAATCGTTTGATTATGGGCGCGATGAGTTGTGCGAAAACCTCATTCAAAATATCGATACCATGATTGACTATATTTAGTAGCACATGTTTGCCCTTCTCACAGTCCTTTCTGGCCTCTGTCACTGAGTTATCACTAATGACTTCTACTTTTACACTACTGAAATATATTTCTTAAGCAAACTCAAAAAGTAATTTGTCCTTACCCTAACCTAAAAAACGAAAACGTATTTCGAAATAATTTTATGCTGAAGTCACAAATTGATCACATCGTTTAGATACATCTACCTACAGCTTACGCAAAGGAGAATATCATAAGTGGTCCAAAAATAGTGATCGTGAGTCTTTCAGTTTGAACAAACCCAGTCAAATTTAGTCCTCTTTGGGTTGGGTTAGGTACCTGTTAGTAACTCATCAGCTGGACTTGAATTCGAAATTTAACGTGATGGCCAATAGGCTTTCGCTTGAACAAATTCAATTTGTATTTGAGATTGATGCAAAATAATAATTTCTCGGGTTTTTTAGCTTGTCTTGTTGATTTTTTTACGCAACTGCTCATGCTGCTTTCCCTGTACTTCGAAAAGCTTAAAAAATCTTGTTCACTCAGCCTCTGTTTCAACATTTATTACTTGTCAAATTTCTCCATTGGGGAGTCTTCTTGTCCAACAATTTATCATGAAAGTGAATGCTTTGTTTTAGAATGACATATTGTCATTGACACCTCACCCCCTGCTATGAAGTTCGTATTAATTCAATAAACAAAGCGCGTACGTATTCACTTGAGCCAAAAAAAGATTCTGTCCCATAAATGGCACGTAAATTAAAACACAGACAACATGATATTTGATCTTTCAACTTTAGATGTCTTTTCAACCGACGAAAACGACAACAAAACGATTTTTTGTCAATGTCGTCTTATTACACAATTACATTATGAAGCAATGGAATCTGGGTGAAGGACAAAAAAGACAATGGATCTATTATATTCTACCAAGCATAAGTCACAAATGAGTCGCGCCTGTGCGGCGAGACATCAGTGACTCATGCTTAACAAATTTTTATTGGGAAACGAAAACACTTTTCAGAAACAATATTATGAAACATCGAGCAGACGGCATTCATATTTCTTCAAATAAATTTAATATCTAAAGAAATGCAGTCATTGTGAAAGTAAGTGCCTACAAAATTGAAGTAGATTGGCGAAACAATTAATCCAAAAAATGCGAAGTCTTCTCAATGGAAGGAAAACAATCATTGTTCTTTGTCAGATAACAACGAAAATAAATATTAATTGGAATTCATGTTTAAACGCCAGCCTAACATTCTTATGGACATTCACGTAATGCGATGGTCAGTAGATTTGCAATAGTTAGCAACTTCCAGTCCCTTGGTAATTTTTATTAATCGTTTAATTTTGAACGGTTCAACTTTTATTCACGATAAAAATTATAATTTCCGAGAAAACAATGCATGGGACGGCTATTGCTTTAGTAAAATGACATTTGTTACGCAATTTCAGCACAACGTGCGTAAAGGTTTGACAGGACACTTCCGAGACGTCTCGTTATCTCTCAATTATCATGCTGAGTCATTTTATACATATTACATTATTACGTCACAAGGCGCATGTACAATGATATTCACTGCCATATTCAAGGGGGAGGCTGCGCCACCTTCCCCCCTTAGCAGACCGAAAAAAAGTTGAATGAGATTTTAAGTGCATTATACCTTAGAAAACCTGTGCGTCATCGGCACACAGTAGTTAGTTTTCAGGCCCTGGAATCACATTTTTTAGGTATTTTGTGCCCTCGGCCGCGATTATGACGTCATCTTTTGATCAGAAAATGTTTGAATTCCTCCCCCCCTTTTTTCAGAGTTTTGAATACGATACTGGCGATATTCCAGTGCAGTAGAGCAGGAAAAATGAAGTTTGAACTTTCTCAATCTGCCGCACTCCACATAATGAAACACAGTGAACACAAGTATGCGTCGAAACACTTTGTGGAAGTATGTGAAACAAAAACAGGGCCTTAAGGTGCGTTTACACAGGACGTGGCGCGGTGCCGCGCCGTTCGCCGCCGCGCGCGTAGGCCGTTTACACTGGACGCGACAATTTTGGTTCGCTAGGTTACGCTACGGAGCATCATCAGCAGTTACCTAGCAACCTCGACGCGCGAAATTCGGTATTTACGCGATTTGATCTGACAAGATCTGCGCGATAACACGAACAAAATGCCCCTCACCAAGAAACGCAAACTAGCCGCACTTCTGTACGTATGTGAGCGACAAAGAGAGTTCTGGGTCCATCCTATACTACAAAGAAGGAAACAGCTTGGAGAGTACGGTACTGTATTTGATAAATTTAAGTGACATATTTCGACACTTCTGTCGACACTGAAGGCGATACCAATAAAGATATCGCATTTCATAGTTATCTGGAAAGCAATAAAAAAACGAAGATTAAGTTAAAAACGTCTCATTTGAGATTGGCAATTTATAAATTGCAGCAATGATGTCTTCTTTTTGCAGGAGAGTATCATAGACTCGTCCGGGAAATTTTGAACAAAAACATAACGGTGAGATAAAAACGAAATGTTGATGAGCACAAAAACAGTGGCGAAATTAAAACGAAATGTTGAAAACTTTTACAGATTTTTGGCCACTGGAGACTCCTATAGAAGTATAGGAGACTGCTACAGAATCTCAAAGTCCTCAGTTTCACTCATAGTAATGGAAACCACAAAAGCTATATGGAAGGCACTTAAGAAACTCTTGCAAAACCAACAACAGAGCGATGGGGAGCAATTGCAGAGGATTACGAGAGGAGACGGCAGTTTCCGAATTATGTAGGAAGCTTAGATGGAAAACACATACAAGTGCAAGCCCCAAGCAATTCAGGATCTCTTTATTACAATTACAAACACACATTCAGCATAGTGCTATTGGCAGTAGTCGACGCCAAATATAACTTTGTGTTTGTAGATGTAGGAGCTTACGGAAAGCAAAGTGATGGAAGCGTTTTCTCCAACCCTCGGTAAGCTTCTGAATGAAGGAAGGCTGAATTTTCCTGGTGACAAGATGTCGGGCAACACCTCTGCAAGTGCTCCCCATGTCCTTGTGGCTGATGAGGCATTTCCTCTACAGGAACATTTGATGAGACCTTACGCAGGCAGAAACCTTGAATTAGATCAAAAAATATTTAATTACAGACTGTCGAGGGCCAGGCGCATAGTCGAGAATGCATTTGGAATACTGAGTGCCAAGTGGAGGGTATTCAGAAGGCCAATGGGTGTGTCACCAGAGACAGCAGAGTCTGTTGTCAAAGCAGCATGCTGCTTGCACAACTTTATACGTCAACACACCACAGTAGATACAGATGAGGTAGACAGAGAGGATGGTGATGGAAATACCATAAGAGGAACTTGGCACGCGTATGAGCATGATACCAACTTTTTGTCATTACAAAGACATGGCCGCAGGCAACACCACCATAGCTGCAGCAGTACGCGATAATTTTAAGAATTTTTTTTTACACGACAATGCTTGTCCATGGCAATCCAGAAAAGTTACAACAACATAAGAAAAATAAACCTTAATACAAAACTAAACGTGATGGAAAATAATTTTTATAACAGTTTGACTGCATTAATAGCACAGTGGGTGGTATCTCTAGGGATAGGATGCAGAGGAGCAGAATGTTAGTTACTAAGACACACAAATAGAATAACTGCGAGCAGAAGAAAATCCACCAATAATAAAAGATTTTATGACCCCGATATTTGTTGCAGAATTATCTGAGCTTTTTGAATGAATGAAACAACAAGAATGCAAAAAGGTCCCAAAAATCATTAACGCAGGTATGAAAGTTTCGGACACCCAAAGAAAAACGAGATTCTGCAGCTAACCTCAAACCCAGCCTCATGGAGCACCTTCATTATTTTCATTTTTGTTGCTGACAACTTTTCTGGGGTCAGCCTCTTCATTTGTGGAAGCAGTGACAGGAGGAATTGCTTCTCAGGATCTTCTTCTAAAAAAATAATTTTGGTGTGAGCAATCTATCTAATTATAGATATAATACACCATATTTTTGCATATTATAAAAACAAAACACCATGTCTATATTCCATAAAGGTGAAATTTTATAAGCATTTTGGCACAAATAACCGATTTTTAAGAGATTTAAGTCATACCCAACTCAAGACCTGTTTAAAATAGGCTCCCAAAATGAAAACAGGACCGCAGTCTGACTGTATTTGATATAACTTAATTTTCTGATGGTGATTCGGATGTATAATTACAGATACCATAGTATATCAGGTACCGTACAATATATCAATTGATCACAATGTTTAAGAAACTTACGTGTTTTCTTGCAACAGTTACATGTCATACAAAAGTGTCAAATCTACAAATTGTTACCTTGATAATATGAACTAACTGTGAACCAATATAAATTTGTTTATCAACATCAGAAAAATAAACTAAGTTATACCTTCGATGTTGGATAAAGGGCCCCAGAAATGATAGCACATCATATAAAGCCCATTTGTTGCAACTACCACCAGCTGCCCCAGATCTCACATCGCTCATTTTATTTTTGTATTTGACGAATCGATCACGCATATTTTCCACTTGTCTTTTGCATGCTGGCCTGGAGATGAAGCAAAAATATAAAACACAGATCTACATATTTGCACAAGTAGCAAAAACAAAAATATTCCACAAACTGAAAAATATAAATTTTAACTGAATTTCCAAAAACCAAGTATTTATGCAGGAGAATAAAATAAAAACAATCTGTAGTTACACTTTAATTTCAATAGCCAGATTCATAAAAGATTGAATCTTATTTGTTGGCTCTTAATTTAGGCTATACAGAACAGTTTGGCAAAATTAGAAATTATCCAGGTCTAATTAGTGAAGTTTAGTATTATAGGCTAATCCCGAATGTTATCATATTACAAGTAGCAGAATTCATGCTGCAAACATAAGACATCGGTTCTGAGGTTCGGATGAGACGCTCGCAACATAGAAATTTTTAATATTAGCAGATATACTGAATATGGTACCGTACCAAACGCATGAGACCCAGATAGCCTACCTACGGTAGGTACCGTAACTTATGGTATGGAAAGTCACTAGGTTACGGTCTAAAATTTCCTAACTTATACCGGATAGGCCTATACCCAGTACGTACCGGTACCGGTTGGGAGCAAATAAACAATTTTAGTAATGTTAATTGGCTACCGGTACACTACCGGTATTATTGTCATTCATATAACGTTGGCGCACAAGCTTCCATTTTCGATGATAATCAAGTGACTTATTTAAAACATGGTCCTTAGCTTCACCAGACGAAATGATGATGGTCCTTAACTTTACTAGTGATGATTTGAATAACGTTAACGTTACATGTAAGTTTAAGTTATAAAGTTAGATACGATCCCGGATATGGTACGGTACTTGCGATTCCGAAACGTTAACTTAAAAACTCACCTGAAACCTGCAACAATGCACCAATTTCAATCCAATTATTGGATTTAACATTTAAACCACGGTAATCAGGTCGAGACATATCATGAAGGCACGGTCCCGACCTGACTTCGTTGATCAAAAGCTCATCAAAAGACATTGCACTGTCACACTTCTATCCCGCGTGCTCTACGGGGATACCGAAAGGCGAGCGGTGCCGCGCGGCACCGCTGAGCGGCGCGCGCTAGGTGTAGGTGTAAACGCTCACATTTGATATAATGGGGAGCGAAATTAAGAGGATGCCGCCCCGCGCCGCACCGCGTCCTATGTAAACCCACCTTTAGGGAATCAGCCATTGCTGATTTTGTGAATGCAAATTCTGTGATGGGTTGCAATGGGTTACTGTTTTGGACTGAATTTAGAACTGAATAACCTATTAATATACACGATGCAGGTAACATCAGTCTTGGGTTCTAGATTGAAAAAAACTACAGTAAAAAAACATTTTGCTTTGTATGAGTGTGATATTGTTTTTTATGACTACACACGAAGTGCACTTCACCAGCATGGCATTTCGTATAGGCTATGAAGCATAGATAATTATAGCAATCCATTAGTAAACAATAGATAAATTGAGTTAAATTGTTATATATTAGTCGGTGTTTCGAACTGTTTGTTATTGTTCGGTTTGTTTACTACGCGAAGTCCATTCATGAGCTACAACGTGTGTCAACGTCATATTGCTGTTCTTGGGCATGTTCAGACAAGTTACCCACAAAGTGCATCTGCGTCGGTTCTGGAAGCGCGTTTTATCTACTTGCGCTTTGATTTAGTATTGTGAGACAGCTTTCGCCCTTATTTAGTGTTTAATGAGTGCGACTTCTTGTTAGTTAGGAATTTGTTATCGGTTAGATAAATTTCATTGTGTTTTCAGGTTAGAATATTTATTAATATTTACGTGTTAGACTTTCTGGAAACACTTTACTTAAATTAATATTTTGATCTTTAGAACTTTATCTAATCGATTCTTGGTTGTTCAATTTTGGGAAACCCACTTCCCACTTAAACCACTAGGCCCACTCACATTTCCCGCTTTCTACTTGGACCATTGGGCCAACTATTTCACTGGGATACTTACTTCGCTCCACTACCGACTTCGGTAGTCATTTAATTTCACTAACAACTTGGAACTATTACTGCTGGATTTATTATTTGCAACACTGCTGTTTACTCGTAACGAATTCAACATTATTTTCACCGTTTTGATGCCTCATCATTTGTAATATAACACCTTTCAAGAACAATTTCGACTGTGCTTCATTGACTATTTTGAGATAGACAGTGGGATTTTCCAACAAACAACTTAGGATTTTATGCGGACAAAAAGCAAAAGGCTTGGAGGCTTGGTTTTATCCTAAACATTTTTACTGCTGTAATCAGCCGGCGTATTGCCATGCAATGGATTAGTTTAACGGAAGAAAATTATCTAAAGTATGTGTGTGTGATACCTATGTTGAATAATACATTTAATTATGCTCTTTAGTACAAACATCCAGAAATTCCCAACCGTTTTCATTATAGAAGCGGGGAATTCAACTGGCAATCACCTGAAACATTAGAACAGAATTTGCATAGTGGTGACTTTCAATCTCGTGTACGTGCAATAGTTACTTCATCAGCGATATTGAACAAACAGATTGAATGAGCATTCTATAACAATCTTCATCAAGAATGACCTGCTGGTGACCTGAGACCAATATTTACCAAAACATGATTTCTGGAACAAATTGGTTTTTACAAGTTGACGAATGTATTATTTCAAATTTCACCCAAATTTCAAAAATCTATACAAAGAGCACAACATTATAGATCCGAACACGCGTATAATTTTTTTTAAGATAGTTATAGTATAAAAGCAAAAAAATAACACTAGGCGAGTTTGTGATAACACTATTATTCATTAATGAACTTTAATTGAGTGGTATACTAGCTACAGTGGTTGAAAAGCAAAATAGCAATGTTTGTCAATTTCCTTAAAGTCCGGAACCGGAATCCGAACCGGAACCCGAACCAGACCCGGAACCTGATAATTCTGCATGCGATGCAGAAAACGTCAAAATAGACACAGGCCCTTGAATACATTCACGTCTAGCTTCAGATTTAGCAAGCTTAGGATGAATGCCTTCGCTGGTGTGAATACCAAGATCTGGATATGGCGTTAAAGGCACGATAGCAGTGAGACTTTGCTGACCCAATTGATTCTGTATAGCTATATATTCTTCCACGAGTTCTGGATACGAACTATTGATGTGGTTAATATTTAATGGAGTTGAGAGTGAAAAATCCATTCCATCCAATATTGGCTTGATGGTGACTTCAGTTCTGTCGAATTCACTGTCAGCAAGTGTATCACTGTGAACAAGTGGACAGAATAATACTATATTATTTTATTCATATTCACGGAAAAAATACGAAATGCAAAGTTTTGCCATTATTTCGCAGGACGGAGATATACGGTAGATTATTTTCGTACATTTGCACTAGAACTATGTACATTTGCGAGGGATAGTAGGAGACTAAATAAGTGATTCTCTCATTATATTTCCATTTTTAAAAGTTACTAAATTTTAGATAAATCGAATTTATCAGCCGACCTTTCAATTTTTTTTTGCAGCAAAGCCTGGTTTATCGATCAAATCATAAAAAAATTTGCATATACAATGAATTACTGTAAAATAGTCAAGAAGAAATATCAGAATTCTGGTATATGACTATTCGGACAAGGTACGTTTATCTGCACCTGTGATAAAATGTAATAAGCTTTTTATTAATATTACTTATTGGTCGATATAAATGGCAACAAGTTTGGTAAATCTTTGTGATAAAAATGGCCTCAAAGTTTGGAAAACGAAACAAAATCGAAAATTAGGAAATAATTGAATGGAAATAACATAATTTACTTACGGGCATTTGTATTCAACACAAGCAGTCAGATTATTCCCACTTGTTATCCTTCTTCCATATTCCTTTCCCTTTGTGACTGAATGATTTCCTCCACGACTTATAGCTTCTACGGTCCATCCCTTCAGTTCCTGCTCGGTGACATGAGTTGTTAGAACGTTTACCTGAACAAAGATAATAGCGTCGAGATTATCTATTTATTTTATTGATGTTTGCTCCGGAAAAGGGTGGAAGAAGCGCCCTGAATGAACCAGCTAACCACTCATAGTTAGCAAAGAAGTACAATTTAAAAAATGTTGTACTAGCAAATGCCCTCTGGAGGGAGGAACATCCCAAAAAGCATTAAACTGCTGTGATTAAGTACAATGAATGGCATCTGCCCTGGGTGATAGTAGAACTATCCATCATTTCTTTGTTTCCTCTGAGTCGTTGCGTTACGACAATTCTAGAGTCAGCACCTATGGCCCAGTTATAAATTTAATTTTGTTAAGCAAGAGTCACAGATAGGGGCTGGGCAAAATCGAATCATATAGAATTCGTATTAGATTCGGATACTTTTCTCGAATTTGATCAAATCATAGATTCCATAAAGATAAAAAGTATCCCATTTATACTATTACTATTATTGCCTCATTATGATAAATAAAAAATTTAGAGTTAGGAATTATTAGCTTAAACAGACTTAAAAGCGATGTTATTTTCAATCACACTCCAGACGCAAAAATATTTATTCAAATTTGACCAAAATCGATTGTATTTTGCAGTCAAAAACGAAAATTCCATCTTGTCCACCTTCCAGGTTTTTTGTTCCTATGAACGATTCACGATTAATAATTTGTGCGATTTTGAATCGATTCGAATTATCTAATCAATTTGCCCATCCCTGTCAATCCTTGTCCAACAGTGACTCATGCTTGAAAAAAATAGGTTGGCACATTATGTTTCTAACTTATGGGCATAAATGATTTATTATTGTGAGAACAGAACGATAAACTGCACATGAATCGAATCTAGCAAGTCTATCGGAGAAGCATCAAGAATAAAATACACATTGCGCAGAACATGTGTTAGAAGAGAAAGGCAAATTCAGAGGTCGAAAGTTACGCTTTGTTTGCAATTCGCAAAGCTTTCCCTTCGTAAAGTCACTTTGCGAGTAGGGCTAGGCAATTCGATTCGGTGATTCGAATAGATTCGAAGCACAATATATTCGAATCAATCGTGAATTGTTCATAGAAATTAATATTTACTAAAGGGACTACAATTTTCATTTTTAACGACAAAATGATAACGATTTTGGTCAATTTTGACCAAAATCGATTATATTTTGTCGTTAAAATATGAAAATTGTTGCTCTTAGACATGGAATGTGAATTGAATATACACAATTAGCTATAAATTTATAGATTTTCACAAATTGTAACAGTAAAAATGGTATATGTGTTATTGGCATCGAATTCCGATTCGAATCAAATTCGAATTTCAAATGATTCGGTTTTGGTCAGCCTTATTTGTGAGTAGTTGAATTGGACAAATAAGTGTGAATCGACATAATCCTTATAGTTAGAGTAGGTATTGTTGATTAGTAGTGGTTATGTTACGATGTCAAGTTACTATCTTAAAGTTAGGTAGAAAATATATCGGAGAGCGAATTTCATCTCACTAACATGCAGAACTTGACAAAAAGTATCCATCTTTGTTCCATAATATTCGAGGAATACCAGTAAGTCACATTATTCAAATACAGTTTGTATCCCTTAAAAACAGGAATATTAACCCCGACATTATCTCACAAATAAAGCTTCTAATATACACCCACTTATAAAATAAACTAAACGTAAAAACACACAATCTGTGCTAGTACGGTGGACATTGCAGCTTTAAATATCAGACAAACCTTCACATAACAGGCTTTGAATAAATTTCTATTCGGCCACCAAGAGAATGGATCACTTATCCACGGAGAGAAGATGTTGTCTTCATTAATATTAATTGTGTTTATCTCGATGTCTTCCGGGAGAGATCTTAATTAAGCAATAAAATAGAAAACTAGAATGACGAGGATAAAGCAAGTTCCGCCATACCTATTATTTTTCATCGATATCCCCCTGAATGATGCCAATGAACAAGGAGCGATAAATAAGGGGCATTGAAAAGAATCACGGGCAAAAGCATTCATTTTGCTGTGATGGTTTCCAGTGATCATTGTTTGTATGATTCAGTTTGAGATATCAACGACCAATAGGATGTGATGCGTTGAATCATGAGTACGAACTTTCCAGAAACTATTGATGAAAACTGAAAAACTAAGCAGCACTATGAAAATTGCAATATATTCACCGTTTATTTGTATTAAATATATATTTTCGTAATCCAAAACAAATTTGTTAATGAGATTTATGCTAAGTATGTTGATATACTGATGATGAATCGCGCCTGGTCCATAATTATCATAAAATATTTATGTTATAGTTTTATTTCAGTAGCACGAATTAAGCTTGCACAATTATTTGTGTGTATTGCTTTTGCAGTGCACAAGTATTTTTCATTTTAAGCAGGCTCATTCTTTTTGAGTTAATAAGCCTCAAAAATATCTCCTGTTAGAGGTTATTATCATAGCTAGGGATTCAAAGTATATTTGCAACAGATCATTCATATTGTATGCCATGGTACATGCAAAAAACTTCGTTCACCTGGACAGACGAAAATGATTCTTATTGAATGTCGCAAAATGACAATTCCACCATTTACTGTAGATTGGTCCATTTGTATTATCGACTACATCAAAAGATGTCATTTTAACCGTGAAGTAATTCAGTCTGTTACTGAAAAGCAAATGGTAGATTAGTTTGTTAGCTTTTGAATTATTGAGATTTTCTTTTCTTTGGCTAATGCTTAACAATATATTATTTCCAGCCGAGACGAAGCGAGATCCATCATTGACCAGGAATGGGATCGATATTTTTACGAAAGTACACAATTGCCATATGTTGTAATATACGCAATATCTAGTGTTGCCGAATAAAGAAATAATAATTTTAAACATTTGAAATGAGAGCTTTCTGGAAAACAATAACAAAATATTGTTCTTACTCAAAATCAAGCTGCGTCTGGATACTCTCAGGTACCTGTGGTTCTACAACGACGAAATCTGAATCATCAGCTTAAAATGAATATAAAAACTCATATTGTCATTATGGTGTATTTATATAGTTTCCAACAGTTGAATACAAAATTATTCTACTGCATATCAATGTTGTGGAAACTCGAGTCGCACTCGAGTCACCTTTTCAATGGATTCAACTCGACTTGAGCCGTCTTGGCGATAAATAACTTGACTTGACAAAGGACGCGACGCTACTTGATAAATATTTGCAGTCATATTTTGCAAAATCAGGTTGTCTGTGTTTGCGCGACTCATCAGAGCAGGATGGGACATAAAACATGCAATGTACTCTATTGTGCAATCCGTGTTAGTCCATCCAATATTGATCAGATGAAGATACTACGTGGGTACCTATAAAGTGAAAACTGGCAAATTAATTTGTCATTGCTGTTGAATAGATTTAGAAATCGAATTACAACTCGTAATGGCGTGATTTGACGTGCAACTTGAAAGTGCAGTGACTCGAATTGACTTGAAACTACAAATTTTGTAACACTGCTCATATATATAGGCTTAGAAAGTATAGCTTAGCTGATTGTATCAATTACAAATGAATATCTATAGTATAAAAGCATTATTCGATTGGAGATATGCGTGAGTTTCACGTTATTCTTATAGATTAACAATTTAAAAAAACTAAAAAATAGTTTTCGATGAGTGTATTCTCGTTCTTTTTTTATCAAATTATGTTAGAGTTCAACAAAAATACAAACATTCACTAGTTTACAAATTTGAGCGATGTCAAGCAAATTTTCCTTGCAGAACTGTGTTTGGCCTGTCGAGATCAAAATTAAAAGAAACAATAAGTTTGCGTGATATAAATCATTTTCATTACAATGATGCACGGAGAGAACATATCGTTGGCATTATGCTTGTAAGTTCTCTCAAACCTCGCGTTTATGGTATTTTCTTTAATATCGGCGAATCTGCGTCATATCTGTGTGCTTTTGACATTAGGACACGGATATTAAGACGCCTAAAGTTGTATTGTTTTAATTCACTCATAAAACATCGAAGTTCTCAATGGCAAAAGGAAATAAAAGTATACAAAGAAAAACAAACATATACGCTCGAATTAGATCGTCTATAGGGGTGTCTCGACTATTCTCTAAGTTTGGGTAAGATTTATATACTTCAATATATCCGAGGTCTCTGTCAGTGACGTTTTTGTATTTGTAACTCCTGCCTGTCATGATGTTTTTTTTTAAAAAATTTGCAGTGGACGCTCCATTTTTGTAATATTTGTAAATTGGTTTGAAGCATAGACTTACCTGGAGACCTAACCCAATGCACAAATATTATTTCAAGGGTGATGGGTCTGCTGGTTTGACGCTTTTTCAATGAAACCCAAATAATTTTTTTACTATAGCATTTATCGCTATAATAGCCTATACTAAAGGATTGTGAAATAGTGTGCAACAAATTTAGAGATGGGCAAAATGGAAGCATTTGGAATTTGAATCAGATTCGGATAATTTTTTCGAATCAGATCCAAACGTTGATTTCTTAAAGATAACAAATATTCTATTTTTAGTATTACTATTATAGTCCACATCAGGATGATTAGAAAATATACAATCGCGACCTCGCGGGCAGTTAGTTACCGTTTGCAAGTTGGGAATAGAAGTTTTACCTAACCTTTTACTGATCTTCCTATTCATGGAAATGATATATATATATACTTACTATATACTTGCACAAAATCAAAAGATCTCGCATCGCACGGTACAGACACACAGTATCCATTTTGATTCCAAGAATATGCTCTCAGGAAATTAGCCCAAGCTCCGTTCGAAGATCGCGCGTACAATGATATAACAGGGATATTATGAACTTGAGAAGATTCCAGCTGATGAGCATCTTTAAAAAGTCGCACTAAAAATATCGTTAAAAATAACCTAATGTAATTAAACTTACAAAAATCGTTCCGGTTTCTTGTTCTTAATTGAATATCTAAATAAATCGATCAAACAGTAACTGCGCCAAACTAAACAACATTAGTAAAATGCAACGAAAATATTTTGACTAGGTAAACAATTGTCAAAGTGTGCGTACACGAAGTTTTAACAGGCTGACAAAAACATTTTTTCTTGCATGGTAGGATAAAAGAATATTGATGACGCGGTGAAGAATTATGGATCAGATGGGCGGCGAGTCGTGAATGAAAGGGCCAAGCTGATGTGTAGTTCAGCAGTAATCACAGGCTCTGACAAAAAGCAATTTTTCCGAGACCATTTACTCAAGATTTAAAAAATAATTTTTATTTGTTTGCTCAATATTTAAATTTATCTTTCATTTGAAAGATTTCATTTTCATCGTAATTTGAATCAGCCTTGTTGATGAGATTTATGAAAAGTATTAGGATTACTGATGGATATCTCAATGGTTTCAATAAAATCTAAGCAGACCAAAAGAAAATTCTCGTCGATAATTTAACAAAAGTTGTTTGATATTTTGACATTATTGTAGAATCTTTATATATAGGCAATTGAAGTTTATACCTTTCATGAAACAGTATCGTGGTAACAAGTAATCCAGGTTCCATATCCTGCGAGCATTTGTAATATCAAACTTTGTGATTACAGATGATGATGATGAATCACTCCTTTTTCGCCTTCTACTCTCCAGTTCTCCTGATATCGTCTGAATAGTACCAATTTCATGTTATGATCAGGAATAATTATGTACACAACATGGAAAGGACAAGTTTTGTGTTAGATTATAACAAAAATGCAACAAAATCATTGGTCTTTGACAGTAATTTTACTTGGCGGTATTATAAGGATAAATCTTACAATATACCTGACTATTCTACAATAGTATCCTAACCCAAATACTTCATCACTGGAGAGCTTTATATAAGGTCATACTCACATTCGAAATCCATTCCCAAAATCCAGAGGTAGAATTATACACCCATATTGCCATTCCTTCTATTTCTTCCTCCGTTAAAGAGTCAACTTTTAATTCGATAAGCGTCTAAAAATCAGAAGTTGTATCCAAACGAGTAGAGAAAATTTTCAAATTATTGAGTTTAAATAAAACAGTCGAGTTATATTACATGTTTTAGTATGGAAAATATTAAAGTTTATTTAAAAAATGACCATGGCGCATATTATGATGTCATATTTTGAAATATTTAAAATCATTTCTTTCCCACGAAATATTTCTGAATCTACTAGTGGGAAGTTATAGCGGTTATCGCTATCGGCCACAAAGTATACTATCGCCAAACACCTAGATACTACGTCACCGCACTTGGTGTGTTACACTTACCCCATTACTCTGTAAACTTGTTCCATCATCTGTTCTTAAATCTACTTGAAGCATTCCCATAGATGATAGAAGTCCTGGAGAACCACCGTTATCGTCATCGTCACTATCTTCGTTTCTTGTGATAAGTTCTCCCGGTATGTCCTCGACGTCTACTCTACTTTGTGGATCTATGAGGTTGACATCTACCCTGACCTAAAATGTAAACAATATGTCGCACTTGTCAGATTCTTCTTACTGTGATTTCCTCCTGAAATAGGTAAAGTATAATTATGATTCCATTAATAGGAGGTGCTCCAAGAATTGAGAATAATACACAACGTATTTCTTAGTGGTAACCGCTAATAATGGAACCACAATTCTACTTTACCTACTTAAGCAAGAACTTGTTTTTTATCATTACATCAACTGCATTTTAATCAGTATATACTATAAACATATACAAAGGCAATAAAGATGGTAAATTCCAATCAATCGTCACAAGCAAGTCACCCACTCGGATAAAACGCTCTACTTTTTACTATTTAATATATGCAATTGTTTGATACATATAACAGCTAACATTAATTTTCAGGTCGGAAATAACGTAAAAAATCGAACACATGATGTTTCAGCAAATTCTATTGCAATACTACATTGTAACAAGATTGCGATGAATTGACCATCTATTTGCAAGAGTTGCATATTTCAAAAATTCAAAATTGATTTTTCGGCTGTTGGTGGACCGCATCTCGGCAGTTCATTTCATCTACAGTCTATCATCAGCCAAAAAAGGCGTTTCTGTATTTTTGTTAGAATATCATCAAGTAAATTTACTGTCAAAGATGGATTTCACGTGTAATTTTATTACACGGTGGTCAAATATAGGCCACTTTGGGATGAGAAAAAATGATTTGAAAATTTGACGCCAGACGCTTCACTGATATTTTTCAGAATAGCTGTCAGGGCGTGATTAATTCAAAGTATAGGTACATTTATTGTGCAATTCTAAGGAACTGTTGATAAAACCACGATTATAGTATCGAAAGTCGATAACAGAATGGTGTTTGGTTCAGTTTTGTTTCGGATGAATAATAGAAACCAAACAATATGTCGATAAACTCCATGAGATTTTCAAAATACTTGATTCCCAGACACAAGCCCATTGTCATCTACTCCTAAAGCACTATAGAATTTCACTATGTTCTATTGTGCATCGTACTAAGAAAAACTACTGTTATTTTGTCCTATTGTATGATTATTATTATGTTGTATGGTTGTTATCTAGCCAAATTTTTGAACGCGAAGAATCATATTTGTATATTATTTGATATCATAGATAATTTACTTACCTTCGCAGAAGGTCAAATGGATGCCCCGAATATGACAAAATATCATTTTCTATAGAAGCCACAAAATGTGTAAAGAAGAAAAAACTATCCGCATTCTAGGAAGAATTTTTTCTTCGTATGAATACAGGCCATGCAATAGATCTTTTTAAATTCGAGGATCGAAAAGTGCGAAGCAAAACCTCATTACAGTGGTACATCATAGATAATTTACTTACCTTCGCAGAAGGTCAAATGGATGCCCCAAATATGACAAAATATCATTTTCTATAGAAGCCACAAAATGTGTAAAAAAGAAAAAACTATCCGCATTCTAGGAAGAATTTTTTCTTCGTATGAATACAGGCCATGCAATAGATCTTTTTAAATTCGAGGATCGAAAAGTGCGAAGCAAAGCCTCATTACAGTGGGCACTGTCAATGAATACGGTGCATCGATTTACAGACAGAAGTAACTATATTATTGCAATATCGTTGAGCTTCCGTAAAAAAAAAAGCGATACCAGAACTTCTAGTTTAGTTCGTTACTTACCTCACCCTCGTACCGAGTGCCATCAGGAAAATATATTGAATCAGGTAAAAACCCAACAGCAACATCTTTACTTGTTCCAAGCTCCACTGTTGTAGTTTCATTTGTTGAGAAACGTACGGTTGTCGCTTTCAGTTTTGAAATTACATGGACAGTTACCGAATATGCATACTCATCCCTGATGAGGTTAATCGACTGAAATATTGAAAATAGCATAATTTAAGTCATCACAGGTGTAGTCAATTTCTTTTCTAGTTATATATATATAATATATACCGAAATAATGAGATGTGAAGCGAACGGGAAATTTAGTTTCAGTATTTACTTCCCCATATATATATATATATATATAAAATAACCGAGCTGGGGTTCATAAACATAGCATAGTTGGTAACATTTCATCAACAAAGCCACTTCAAATTACAGAATTACTCAATTAGGGCAAATGAGCAGTGAACTTACTGCACTTCGTCATAGTGTATCGAATGACTCACAAATTGTTCCTTCTACTCTGCCAAAATGGATTAGCGCCATCAATTGTAAGCATTGAAACGTATTTCATTCAGAGATGAAAGATGAAGCCAATGCGTTGCAAAATAATAAACATTGTAAGATATTTTACCTTGGTTTGGATGAAAAATGCTTCATCCATATCATCGATAATCGAAAATGTTATTCGAAAATCGGATGGGAATTCAACTCTGAAACTGAATTTTCCGCTCCCGTCAGCTCTCGTTATTTCAAGACCTGCGATTTCTATTGCAAATGAGCAATTGTTTGTTGTAGGTTCACATCCAACAATCCTGTTTGAAACGGAAACAATGATCTATTTTCACAAAATAACAAATATATTTGTGAGCTTTCGTAAGGACCATAGGCCCACTTCTTCATACAAAAACAAGATATAACTTATAAACTATTGATTTTTTAAGCCTTGGTTTCATATCTGTTTAGAAAATTGATTTATTAAAGTACAGTGATGTTATCGTTCATGTGTGACCATACTCTATAACCCCATATTTATTTGAGATTTATTCAGATTGTGAGGTGTTGATGGGACGCACTTTGGCGATGCGTTCCATCAACAGTCCATAATCGCCCGAAAAAGATGAGTTGATTTTCTATTTTAATATCTTTGGGTATAATTAGTGCAAAAGATCGGAGATCTGCATTTTGATACAGTGAACTATATCCAATGCAAGTTGATAAATAGTGGCAATAGATGAATACTAATGGAATGATACATAACAGAAACAATGAATATATTCTATAAAAAGTAGGCATTTTTATAACTCTTTGGCGCAGTTATTTGCTAATGAGTTCGTGCTGCATATTTCGTGTCGTGCCGTTTCGCCCAAACAATTGTTTTATGTGAGTGTATGAGTGTGAATTGATACACTATGAACTATAAATTTCTTGATTTTACAATGGAGACAAGTTGTAATTGTAAAAATGAGATATTCATTATTCACATGAAGTTTATGATTCGATCCGATTCGACAAAAATTATTCGAATCAGATTCGAATTTCGAATGATTAGGTTTTCCCCAGCCCTAAATGATAGTAAGTAAAACATAAGTAACGGGAAAATAGTATAAACATAAGACAAGCGGTTACGAACTAATTCGTGAATTTTGTTTTCAATAATATTCCAAATCTAAAATTCTTTCACACTTCTACACGCTATAAAAGGTTGAATACTTTTCTGAACTTCTGTGACTATACGATACACAAATGTTTTGTTGAAGATAGGACTTCCTCAACCACGGACTCAGGTGGAAGACAAATTTTGTACAAATTGATAATTGATAATCATGTGACAGCATGTAAAATATTTATTGCGGGAAGAGTCTACACTTTTGCACACTTTTACGTACTATCGAGTACTTTGTTATTGTAGGACCACCAAATTACAGAAGACAATGTTTTGTTTCACAAAACACATCTCAAGACTTCCGAGGAAGACGATTTGTATGTAAATTTATTGTCCAAATGAATGAAAAAGGGTGTAGTATGTACTAGCAGATACTCCTACATTTTTTTAATTACTTTGTGAGTGGGCTACAAATTACACAGCCTCTATGTAACGTTTTATTTTACACAAAGTTTGTTCAGAGGAAAATTTCAAAGACTTTTTGGAATACAAATGCTATATACATTATTTAAAATTATGAAAAGTAAATGCAAAAAATGCAATGTTGAAAAGTAAATAAAAAAATTTACTAACTTTCCAGCTATAAAGACTTTCGGAGATTCACAAATCTGACATTCACACTTTAAAACTCTGGAATATTCAATATCTCCTCCTGAAAATTAGAAACAAGATATGTTTGAAAATACATAAAATTATGTTCGCAGTGGTTCCTAAGCTACACAGTACATTATGACAAAACACATTTCCAAGTATTATATTGTAACGTCAATATTTATTTAATTGAAAAAGTAACTACACCTGAACGCATGGACAGAAACGTGAAATTGAGATAAAACAATGTCGGGAATAAATTAGTTCAATGTTCATTTTTCAGAAACTTTTTGCACTGCTTCGATGGCTTGTTTTTATGCATTAGTACCTGAGGTACAAAACACTCGAATTGTTACTGTTTTGTGTGGCAAAAGCAAGTTTAAGATGGAATGGAACCTAAAACTGATTGTAGGATTTTGCCAATATATATCTTTGGGGCAAAAATTCTATAGTGTGAAAGCAAGTGTAACACAAAATAAAGAAAGATAACTTAGCCGGGCTAAATGGCAGAGAAAAATCCTACTATCGGGGGAGTTAACGCCAAATATTTAAAGATGGAATGAAAAGTTATATCATCGAAACTTTTTATAGGACGACAAGCCCGCGTGTTTTTGTTAATTTTTCGTATGATCAACAATCGCAGTAGAACTATATGACCTATTACGCACTTCGACTATAAAAGAAAACTAGTAGTTTGGTCGTCGCGATACATCAGGGTCCCATACTTGAATAAACATGTTTCGGCATATTTGTCTGACAAATAAATAAATGTTTTGCATCGTAATTTCATATTAATCGAAGTACTTTACCTGGACAGACTTTTGTACTTCTTTCATACACTGGACCACAGCACTTAGGGTTAACATCATTGCTACAAAAACTCACTGAACAATTTCCAACATCTGCTTCACAGTTTGTAGAAATTTGCTGTAAACTTTCTGTTCGCTGACAAGCTGAATCAATTATATTACCTTTTATAAGCAATTCTAGCGTTTTGAAAAAAATGGATCCGGTAAAATAAAGGTATTAGAGATAGACCATTTTATGAAAAGGATGGTTGAGTTTAGTTCATAGTGGTTTAGTTCTGTACAGAAACACAGTTGCTGGCACTTCATCTTGTAGAATCTCTGTCGGCACTTCATTCGGCCTTGTCCAGAGCGAACCTCGATAAAGAAACTACTCTCAGCTAATTTTTTTCTCCAAATGAAGTTGATATTTTTTTCATGTCATTTTTTATGTTATTACAGAGTAATTAGGAGGCAAGAAGTAATTAGGAGTGTAAAAAAGCCTCCTTCGACCAATTAAGGCGGTGACGATGCGGACAATATATGCTAAACTGTGACAAAACTTTTGTAAAATTACTGTTTTTTTGCCGTAATTGTATATTTGAAAAACTGTAATCGCTTTTTCAGAGATTTACGCAAATTATAGATTAATAAGTCGGTTTTACAGTTTTATTAGAATATCATCAAATAAAATTACTGTCAAAGATTGGTAGTTTTACTTTGTTAGCATAACCAGAAGTTGTCAAATATCGTACCCGGTGGTTCGCTACAATTCAGTTCATCCGTTCCGTTATTGCAATCCTCAGAACCATCACACGTATAGGAATTGGGAATACAATCACCATTAGGCCCACCATGCTTACATAAGAACTGATCAGTGGAACAATCTAGAACAAAAAAAGACAAACAAAAGTCCAATCTTGCAGCAAATTCTCAAGTTTTTGAATATGAACAAAATTTCATCAAGAAGGTCTGGGCGTTGTTCTGGGTCAAACAATAATATTAAACTATGTTATCAGTTTAAGAAATTCAAAATTAAATATCTTTACATCGATCTTCTGCACATTGTGTTCTTCGTTACTTGATATTTTTTGGTTCAAATTCATATTTTTCGAACAACTAAGCTTCAATGATTTTAATTTTCGAAAAAAATAATTTTTTAGTTGCCTGCGGAAAATTAATTCATAGATGAAATTGTATTTCCGCGGTGCAATTGTATTACCCGACATATTTCAGGACAAACTTAAACAAACTTTCAACGAATGTGGCAAAATTTAAACAACATATATATTCAGTAAAAACGCTGCTTCGCAGAATTACAATCAATCTAGATCAGGTCGTTCACCCGCAGCATCCCCTCAAGAATCATTCTTCTAACCTGGAGGACAATTATCTTCATCTTCACCATTCTTACAATCTTGTACTCCATCACATTGACTGGATAACAAGATACAATCAGATCCTCCTGATGCAAGAGGTCCAGATGGACATTTGAATTCCTCGCATGTCACACCTGAATAAATGCGGAATTAATTGTTGTAAACCATTTGTATTGGCAATATTCGACACGACAACACTCCTACAAGACGAGGTGTGTCTTTCGAGTCAAGCTTCCAGTAGAATGTACTATTTTCGATGAACAGGATTTAATTTTTTAATTACCATTGCAGATAAAAACTATAAAAATTGTACGATATTCTTTTCAATTTTATACGCATACCGAAATACTGACTGAAATATAGTATATGCAATTTGGTCTTGATGAGTTGTGCGTTTAATGGCGACAAATTTAAAGTTTTTGCTGTTTTATTGTCTGACAAACGGGCTTCGAGAAATCGAGTGACTAAGAAAGCATTTTTTTTAATGTCCAGCTCCAAAGTCAGTGAAATAGAGCTAAAACTAGCAACAAATTGGATGTACGTTAAAATTACAACTTTGTGACTTTGGTCTTTAAGATCAATACTGCACAAGCTTTACCGCCCCCAGCGAAAGTTAAAAACTTTTTTTTTTTACATGCACTCGTTTGGAGTGGGTCACTCTGACAAGTCCCAGTACCGTCGGCCCTCACAGGAGGACAGAGTAAGTGTTAGTGAAAAATATGATCTTTCGGGTTCGACTTGGCTTATCCAAATTATTGTAGCTATGTTTGAGTAGTTGGATTGGGTGAACAAGTAGGACTCCAACGCCCAAAATATATTTAGCTTGCGATGCCAACATGATAACCACTAGGCCATCGCACCAACTGCAGTTTGACCCTACAGTTTTGCAAGACACAAATGTTTATCACAAATATATTAATCGTGCAAGTGCTCACTTGAATTTAATACAAGCACAACAGTAAGTGCAACAAGTCCTCCTCCAACACCCACGACCACCACAGCTACAGCAATTTTCACACCTGTTGACCACGTAGTAGTTGTCGGTTCTTTTGGCTGCAAAATATGGTGGAATCAATTAAAAACCCTAGGCTTGCTTTCGGTTTATTTGATAAGATAGAAGGTGACTCAAAAACAGAACCCACTAAAATGTTTTTTGCTCAAAAATAGGAATTACGTTTTGGTAAAAAAACGCTTATATGAAGGTTTATTTTAAAAGTAAATAGCCAATTGTAACAGGGACAATATTCCATGAATTGACCTAACGGAGTTATTCCTTTGATTTTATTAAAACGCCCTATCTTTTTGTGTCATAGAAAGTGTTTCATCGGGAGACAATTTTCCAGCGTAAGCAACATAACAAAAGTGGATCAGCAGATTTCCCTTAATAGTGTTTTTCAAATATATTTTGCTGGCCTTTCTACATTCACAGCCTCGCGGAACAAAGAATATAATTGACATAAAGCTGAAACATTGACTGAGTAAAGGAACTTTCGGTACTTCTATTTGGCCCTTGGCAAAACTGAATTTTACTTGGAATTCTAATCTGATTAGCATATATTTTTTATCGCGAATTTAATCACAAAATTTATAGAAAATTTCAAATATTTATTTTACCCATATAAAATTTTTTCTCAACATCAAAATCGAAGAATCTATAGCTACAAATTCAAGAAGAATAATAAAAGCTCAATGAAACAGACACTTAGTTCTGACCTCATTTCTGGGGGCGAAATAAAATTTTACCAAAATATTGATACATTTTTGTTGTATTTTGTCGTTAAAATATCTCCAAGTCACTTTAAGCCCTGTAGGCAGGGGCTTTAGAATAGTCCTAACGTATTTCCTGTGTGTCGTAAGGGGCGACTAAAGGGAAGCAAAAAAGTGGTAGATGGCTCAATCATCGCCCGGGGCAGATACCACTCTCTGCACTTTACCATGGCGGTTCAGTTTCGTTTGGGATGTTTTCAGTTTAGAGTGCAATTGCTGGCACTAGATATTTTAGTAGTTCTTCGCTATTGAGTGGCTGTTGGTTGGTTTCCTTTGGGAACTGCTTCCGGCCTTGCTTAGAGTGAATTCCAATAGAAAAAAATTACTATTTTTTATTCTTGAAGGAAGCGAATAACTTGTGCCTTGCTTCGACTCGAATCAACAAATTTAATTGTTCATCCCTACAAGCATCTTTAGACATTATCAATAATAATTCAGTCATTGCATATGATCAGTAGTGACGGCAACCTAGTTAATTCTTAAACTAGATAAAGTAGTACTAAAGAACCTACTTTCACTCTCAAAGCTTGGTAGTATACCCAGATTCAAAAAACAAGTAAACTAGATAATTGTCGTTTTGGCTGCACTTAGCGCATTTGCAATAGATTTGAAGGTTAAAGTCTTCGGCTAATCTATTTTGAAAGCGTTTTCATATTGGAAATATAATCAAGCTGTTTTTCATAAAGGGTACCTGGTTTAGAAAACTACGTTTCAAATAAGTTAAATTTACTGATTTTACTTGTAATCTTATTAGGTAAAACTTCAAATAGGAAATTCAGTAATAGTTAAATCAAATAAAAATCCGACGCCTGTGAAACTAAGTAAAAGTACCTTGAAAATAAACCCGGTAACCTAAACACACTAAGTAAACTCGGCACCTTTACCCAGAAATTGGCAACACTAACGGTCAGTCTTTTTTTCATTAGCTATACTGCATACAGCCCTGCATATACTGGCTTTAGAATAGACCTAACGTATTTGTTTGTCGTGAGGGGCGACTAAAAAGAAACAGGGTAGTGGTAGATTGTTTTAGTACCGCCCAGGACTGATACCATTCAGTGCACTTTACCATAGTTGTTCAGTTATGCTTGGGATTTTTTCTGTTTAGAGTGCAGTTGTTGGTATTACGTCTTTTAGTAGCTCTTTGCAATTGAGTGGCCGTTAGTTGGTTCCTTTGAGACACTGCTTCCGACCTTGCTCAGAGTGAATTTTCAATGAAAAAAAAAATCGGATCAGTGCATTTAATCAGATTTCCAGAATTTACACAAGGGTATGTGTTACTATATTGAGTACTTGTACTAACTCACCATTAAATCTTTCTGTCCATTACCGGAATCCATCAATGAAAAGTTGGAAGAAGGTTCGTCCATTTTAAATCCAAACCTTATTATACACTAACTATATTTAACTAAACCTTGTGCCCAGTGAATAAATTAAATAAATTTAAATCTCCCAAACCTGTATCAGTGGCCTAGTCCCAATCAAAAATTATATTTTGTCCAGCATACGCCACAGATGGACCGCGCCTCAACGGCGCGATTCATCGGTGACCCATACTGGACAAAACTTAGTAAGCGGCATATTTCTCAATGGGGTTCAAGTCGGTGATTCCCGGAATTACTTAACTTACGAATCTGATTTGTTTTGCGCGCCTGCGTTAGGCTTTAAGCTATCCTTTTTTACAGAAACAAGTCTTCTTTGCCAGTGAATGTTACTTCTGATTTTTAACGCTCAGTCCAAGCGTCGCCAGCTCCTTTTCATGAATAAGGAGAAGGCAATTTTTCAAAGTTTTGGGGTTTTATTAGAAAAAAAAGTTTGCAAAAAGTGTAACATTAAAAAATATCAAGTTTATAGTGTGTTTTTTCATAACTGTCATCCAAACCGTGATATTTTTTGTTTTGTCATCGATTATACTTTTATACTGCTAAAAAAATTCTGAAAAAGTAAATTACACGCCCTATCAGCAAATTTGAAATCTTTTACGCGTTCAATATAGCTCGCAGACATTGCGATACTCTTATAATGTTTCTGATATTTGTCCCAATTAGCTTTCGAAAAATGCCTGCACGTAAGCGGTACATGTTTGTTTTATAGTGTGTTTCTATTTCGGATAATCCCCGACTTGGCCGCATCCCAACAATATCTTTTGTCATTCATAAATTACGGATGACCCTCGTCCTGTAGACGCGCCTCATCCGTGGTTCATCGATATCAAACATAATTCTTGATCATGGTTTGTTTTCGCTTTACCGCTGCTTGGAACGCTTTCGGAAAACAATAAGTCAAAATCAACGGTAATTCTATTCTAACAATCATCGACGCTTTCACATAGAAACCCCTTTAAAACTTTGGTAACCTTATATTTGCATTTGGACGAATACAATTGAAAATGGTTTCGGAGTTACTTTGTAATTTAGGTACAACGTTGTTGAATGAGTATTGGAAGAGTTATCATAACATTTATTTTTTCGCTCGTTGATTGATGTAAACAATAAAACGTTTGTTTTGAACAAAGTATTGATTATGTTAACAACATTCATCATCAGAACACTAGTGCAGCAGCCAGTTATGTATCGCTTTCAAAATATATTTTTTTAAATACACATATGTAGATTCAATTGTGGTGTGCGGAACTTGAGTGGGAACAGCAGCACAGTATGTACAAGAATCGCTGCTTTTTCATCCAAATTTTCAAAAGTGATGTTAGCATTTGATGTTGGACCTTACTTATACGTCGGCGGATGTACATAGACACTAACACGGGGCGAACCTTCTAACATCTAGATGGTAATTCAACCTATTTTGTCCCTATTCATGGTAACTTATTTCGCTTTTTCTGTAAAATAGTTCTTTTAAGCGTCCACATACACTTAGTTTATATAAAATTTATTGGTCTACAAAATTCTGCGATAAATACACCAAAATGGTTCAGGTTATTGTCATTAGTGTTGCAGTATATTTCGTGCATGTCACGCCATTGCCAGTATGCTGGTAGTTTACTTACTTATACATGTTCAAAATACGTAAATTTTGATGCAATGTTCAGGGTCACCATACTATTGCACTAGCGATGGCAACCAAGTTATTTCTTAAACTAAGTAAAGTAAACCAAAATTACCATAAAACCAGTTAAAGTATTACTGGTAACCTATTTTAACTTTGAAAACTAGTTAGTACCAAGGTAATACCTCATTGGGCTGCATTTAAGACATTTTTGATATATTTTATAGTTACAATTTTCAAATAGTCTATTTTTAAAGGAAAATATAATTTGCCTAGTTTTTATACTAGGTACCCAGTTGAAAAATAGGTAAATTCACCAAGTAAATTTACTACATGAAATATCAAACAGAAAACTCGGCTAACGTTAAACTGGATAATTAATATATTCTTGAAACTGGGTAAAAATAGTTTGAAAAAAATGAAGTATACTTGATAAACTAGGAAGCTTTTATCTAGATTTGCCAACACTAATTTGCACCCTTATTACTGTGCCATCATCATTCAAGACTACCGTTCATATTTGTATATTTTCAAAATTTGAAATAGTCTCGTTAATGCGATTTCAGTCAGGTATATGTTGTCGATGCAACAGCCCATAGTTGGTGGAAATCGATATTATAATTTTATTTCATTGCCAATTTACTGTAAGAGAACGGCGATTTTGCTGTTACAGTGTACAAACATTTGAATCCTACGTCACACTACTTGTCGAAAATTTGATAGCTTTAATAGCTGATAATTCGAACAATGAAAAATAAAAACGTATAAAAATTATTATTTCATACACGATTGTAATTACTAACAACACCGTGCACAAAATCCAAGATCATCTTTTTTCCCCTAAAACGAGTTTGAATCCAGTGCGATAGCATTTATCTACCAGCACCAGAACCCAAGTCCAGAACCAGACCCGGAACCAGACATGTCTGCATATGTCGCAGAAAAAGTTACAACAGACACTATTCCTTGGATACAATCATATCTGGCTTCAGATTTAGCAAGTTTAGGATGAATAGATTCGCTATAATAGATCCCAAGTGCTGGATACGGAAAAGTAGGTACGGGAAGAGTGAGACTTTTTCCTCCAATCTGATCCAGTATCGAATCATATTCTTCTATTAGTTCTGAGTATGAACTTTCTGTTATGACGTCAGAAGTATTCTCCGGAGGCTCCAGTGAGAATACGATTCCGTCTAATTTGGGTGTTATGGTCACTTCAGTTCTATCATATTCTCCATCGGAAAGTGTGTCGCTGTTAATTGTCGTACAGAATATTATTTTTAGACAATAGAAAAAAAGAAGCTGCGACAAATCCATTTAAGTTACAGCGTTCCTATCCTAAACAGCAATTTTATTTTGTCAAGCATAACCCACAGATAGGCCACGTCCCATTGGACTTACTCCATCAGTGACTCATTGTTAAGAAAACATGTTTAGACAAAGTTTTTCATACAAAAACTGTTTTTCTTTTATATATCTGTGGTTCCGAACAATAAAGGCTAGGTCCATATTAACAGAAATCCTTTTATTTGACTAAACAGCCATTTATAGTGTACGCCATCTTGTGTCAAATTATCAGCCCTCTACGATGTAATAGGCTTATGTCCGTTAAAACCGAAAAATTTTAGAGTGAAACAGACGTAAGTCCAAACTTGCCGATACATGCCATTCGTGAATTGTTTCGTACTTAAGGTTTTCTGCTGACAAAAGCCACGAGATTCTCTTTTGCCTGCGTATTTGTGGTATGACCAGAAGTTCGGCTTCCAATTGCTGTGGATATGGACGATCCTTTTGAAATCTCGGAGGAAGGAAATATTTTCAGACGATGATGATTCAGAGCATCAAGAGCCAGTTAAGCCAACTTATTCAGACTCGCTCGGAAGATATAAATATGAAACCGGTAAATCTTCGCAAGCAAGCTCGACAACTATGTAGTTCCACTATTATCGCTACAGATTTCATTTGTGGCAACGAGTATGAACTGTCCGATGTTATTTGCACTTTAAGGAGATAGAATTGACATTTGCAAACATGTTTCTATATACGTTTGGCATAAATAACAAAATGCTCCGTACAATTTTAAAGCGAAAGAGAGAAAATAATTCATGCGATAAGGTAACGAAAGGTGTTGAAAAAAAAAACTAGTTTCAGTGGCACAGAGAGAACTTGTAAATAGGCCACATAGCTCTTTTTACAAAATGTAGGAGTAATTATTCTAGAACACACACAGATAAGTTGTATTTATCAGCCGAACTCTCTGTTAGCAAAATGTATCGTCTGTGCGGACATAAACGTAGGGGAGATAATGTAGAACGGCACAAGAAGATGTTTTCAAGAGTTGTTTCATGAGATGTTTTCAAACAGTTAAACTTGAGTTTAACATGACAAGCCTTACAACGATACCTGTTCAAGATGTGACAAACTAACTACCCAATCAAATTTGGCGGAGATGACTTACAATTTACCAGTTTTGATTTGCAGAAGTGTTTGGCTACCCCCCATGTCTGTCAGCATCCAACTTTTTTACAAAAGGCCGTTGTGAACATTCAATTTGACGATTTATGATTTCAAATCTGGAGACGGCAAATGTTATGTGGAACGAAACTGTTGCTAGTAGAGGTGGTTGTGAAAGAGCATCCTGTATTTTTAAATATCTTATGTCCCTTTCCAAGCACGCATAACATGCCATTCTGTGGTCGAATTTCTGCAGTGGACGGAATAGAAATATTTACTGCACTACCTTGATTCAGGATGCTTTATTTGAAATGGAAAGAGCGGGAAGACACATAAAAATAATAGATCAAAAATTTCCCGTTCCAGGACATACACCTTTGGAAGCGAACACAATTCATGCAACAATCGAAAAGCACAGGAAACACAAGTGAAACGAAAATGGAAGTTTCTCATGAGTCATGACTGTTGACGTTAAATGTGTTTGACATTTTATGTTACGTATGACAAGTTACCCGTTTGATCCGAGACTATCGTGACTTCGCTTGTCCGGATCAGAAAGGTCGTTAATCCTACTTTATTGTTTTGTGTGTCTGGAAGCAGGACGGTTCTCCTGCTGGTTCTGAGAGATTTTGTGATTCTAATTTATTTCTGTTTTACAATACTTACTTGCCAATACACAATATTCCAACTCACAATGACTGGCAAATTTTTATAACCGTTATCCCGAGAAAAAATAGACTGCGAGTGTACGACATAACCAAAAATCACTTTAAAGACCCCAAGTATTTGTCTGCGAGAAACGGTTCGTACTATAACAGAACACAAATCTTGAAGCGGTTTGTTGGTTACGACATTTGCAAATTCAGACATTATGTTCAAGATTCTGGTGTCGCCAGATGCAACACTTCGCTGAACAACGAGAACTTCACTTGTGTATGGATTCTCAAGACCTTTGTCGGAGCTGTATGAAGAAGAAAGACCGATCGCAGAAACCAAATTCCATGATCCGTCTCTTCAGTCATATCTTAGCAAATCTGCGGAAATAATCGATAAATATCTAAAATGCAAGACCGACGGTGACGACATCCATCCTGATGTTACTTTTGTCGGAAGATCCATGTAATTCAGACAACAACAAATTGCTCTGGGCTCAAAATGGACTGGGTAAAAGCACGCTTTCCGTTTTTTGAAACCTAGCATGCTGGACA
Organism: Styela plicata; assembly: GCA_963675895.2. Classification (NCBI taxonomy): domain Eukaryota; kingdom Metazoa; phylum Chordata; class Ascidiacea; order Stolidobranchia; family Styelidae; genus Styela; species Styela plicata. The sequence continues at coordinate 6,707,800 of OZ023153.1, read as the reverse complement.
TACGCCGTTACTGCACTAGTTTTTAACAAAAGTTTGATTGCAACTTGGGCATAAGTCGAAGATTCTCGTTTTTTGAAAAGCTAGGTCATTCTTCACAGTAAAATCATACAACAAATAAAGCTTCACATTTTATTCTTGACAGTGCCCGAGTATTACAGTTCAACGTTTTATCGATTTTTTTATGATAAACAAACTTTGAACACGTTTAGCTCGAAAGTTTTAAAATGCGACTCACACCCTTCTTGTATTGGACCACAGATATATAAGTGTTCGCTCAAAGCAAGTTTGGAAGCACTGCCTAAAGGGAAAAAACTTACGGCCATCTAATAGCAAAAGCATCTAGAATATGTAGTACCAGCAACTGCACTCGAAGGGGAAAACAAATGAAACTGAAGTGCTATGGTAAAGTTGTATCTGCCCTGGTCGATGATGAAATCATCTTCCACTTCTTTGTTTACTTTAGTCTCACATTAGGAATGCATCCAAATGAATAAGGAATTTTGTTTGAATTACAGGTTTTACAAGTCTAAATTGAAAATCAGTACACCTGCAATTGCCATCTAAAGAATTAATGTCAAAAGTCAATACGCTTCATAATTCTCAGGAAAAAAGGTAGATAAAATAAAAAGGCTAATGAAAAAAAATAAATGATAAAAACGGAATATAGGATACTAACGGGCATTTATATTCTACACAGGCAGTCAGATCCTTTCCGCTCGTGATTCTTTTCCCGTACTCTTTTCCCACAGTAATTGAGTGATTTCCTCCACGACTTATTGCTTCCAGTGTCCACCCTTTCAGTGATTCACTTGTAACAAAATTTGGCACAACGTTGACCTACAACCATATTAGCGTGTTTTAAGAGGTTAAAAAGACGTTAGGAAAAATAGAGACGGAGTATCCGCGATGTGTAACACAGTAAGCACGATAACACGGTCGTGCTTAATTCGCTTGGGAGTGTTGTGAGGACACTTGCTGAATTTTCAAATTTTAAATTTGAATATAAAAAACACATAGTAAATTGAGAAGAACACATAATACACAAACCTTCACATAACATGATTTGAATAAATTTCTATTCGGCCACCATGAGAAGGGATCACTTATCCACGGAGAGAAGATATTGTCTTCGTTAATTTTAATTGTGTTTATTTCGATGTCTTCTGGAAGAGATCTAAATGATTTGTAAAAGGCTTTGGACTTTTGTGTTTAAATTTGCTTGTCATTTATACTATACAGACTTCTGTTTATAGGCTATCTATCGTTTCTTTGCTTTGGAGTTGACAAGTCATCGCGTAGGCATTTAAAAGATCATTCTTATTTTTGAGTTTTAAATGCTTTTCGCTAAATATACATAACTTGCAGCGCCGGAGCAAACTTTGGGCAAATTTATTTGACCGCGGACATCACAGAGATCGCGTCAAAATGCGCCAACAAATTCATACCTTTTTCACTTAAAAATTCGACTAAAAATGCAATTTCATCATTTAATGAGCTCTATTGAACATTTCCAAAGTCCCAATGAGGGGTTTGATAGGTCGAAAGCAACGAACTTATTTCAAAGAATGTGTTATGGAACGAATGCCGAAAATTGCAACCTCCATTGTAAGTATGTTTTTAAGTCAGAAAGTGACACAAGTTGCCTGCTCCTGTCCACACGAGCTAAAACGGGAATAGCCATCAAAGTGTCAAAACTCTACAAAAGAAACGCGTCAATGTCGAGGAGAGATGTTACAGGAAAATGTATTTGTAAGTTGTAAATTAAAAATTCTTTTACCTTGAAAGACGAAAATGATTCTCAGTGAATGTAGCAGTATAACAACTCCACCAACTGAAGTAGATTGGTCCATTTGTATCATCAACTGCATTAGAGGGTGGTATTTGGACCGTGAAGTAGTTGAGTTTGTTGCTAAAATCAAAATATCGTATTATGAACCCTAGGATTATCTTTAGACGATTTTCTATACCTTCGCTGCTGCGAATCTGGCTCAACAATAATGCCATAATATCACGGAAAACGAATACCCGGAAATGATTTTTTTTCTGTTGTAACTCGATTGAAAAATTTGACAACACCATAATTGACTGATACCACTATAACACTATACGAAGCAATCTATTAGGCCTTATATTTCTTATTATTTGGGTGGATTACTTTGAACAAGTGGCCATGTACTGCGGCCACTCATAGACAATTGTTAGGGATCGAAGTCGTTAAATCTTCTACAATAAATAGCATTTAATTAATTAATAAAATTTTGCAACGTGTTTTTTGGCCTATATTCTTTAGTCAATCATTATTTTTAGTTCAATTTCTAGCGATTGAAGTAAAAAATTAACTCTGGCGATTAAAATAAAAAATGGCCTAAAACTTTGGAAGATATAAAAAATTGAAGCCCTAGCTGATTTTCAGACACGGTTAAACAATGGAAAACACATCAACAATATTCATTTAATAATCAATTTGGGAAAACGCGAACACGGTCGCAGTTATAGCTAAAGTTCTGTCCATAAGGTCGACCACTTCCTGGAAATATATATAAGTCAATAATTTTTCTATCATGCTCGGCGGCGTGATTGATAATGCATTGCAAAAACAATCTTTACGATTACGATTCTTACTCAAACTTAAGCCGTGTCTGGATATTCTCTGGAACGTGAGGTTCCACAGCGATATAATCTGGATCATCAGCTAAAAACAGAAATAAACAGTAGTTAATTGGGCAATTTGAAATGCTTGGATCAAATGGATCGAAATAAAAAAGACATATCCCAAATATAGCTCCGCCGTTGTTAATTTACTGGCTACATGACAATATCTGGTGTAATCTGGAATAACGTATTTCCTGTATTGTACATCATTGTATTGCTGTAAAAATTCCGATAAATAAAAAATTCCAAAATTGAAAGATTTGTGCATGATGTGCACTACAGATTTAAAAACGCTTCGAAATTTTACCCAATTAAATAGCATTTGCCTTCTCTTTTTCTATATCACTTTTTAACATCATTTCTTTCAGAAGAACACAATAAATTGAGCTCCTAAAAATGCTGAAATTTTGGTTCTGGCATTAAGTTATTTACTGTTTGACATAACAAATAAGGAGATGAGCGAACGCGTGTTACTCTCTTCGAAGCATTATTTAAAATTTATTTTTAGAGCGTATCAAAAAGTACTTTATGTTTTCTTTGGTTTCTGAGAACACTTCAATGTGTGTATATATTATATATGTTGCCTTTTGTCGACAGGGGTGTTCAAATAAACTATGTCTACTCACCGTATACTTGCACCACGTCAAATGATCTTGCATTGCACGGTACAGACACACAGTATCCATTTCGATTCCAAGAATATGCTCTCAGGTAATTCGCCCAGGCTCCGTTTGACGATCGCGCGTACAATGATATGAGAGGAACGTTGTGCACTTGAGAAGTTTCCAGGAATTGAGCGTCTTTGAAAACGCGAACTGAAGATACATTATTAAATGACTTTAATTTTACGACCGTTTGATCGGTTGAATGATCTAATTTGTAGCGCGACGAAAAAGTAACTTAGTCTGAAAATGTTGTTATTTCTAGGAATGAGTCCGCGCCGACAAGGAGAAGTTCATCTGTGACTCAATATTGACAAAGTGAATTTTATGATTGGAAATACCCACCTTTCATGTAACAATATCTCCCAACTAAATAATCAAGATTGCAAATTCGACTGGCACTTGCAAAATCAAAGCGAGTTATAACTGATGGAGTGCTTCTTTTTCTCCTTCTAGCCAGTGAGCCGGACGAGGTCTGAATAGGAAGAATACATTCATAACAATGAAACTATCGCTGCAAAATAACATCAATTACAGAATGTAGTCTCCTTACATTCATTTTTGAAACTTCTTCCCAAAATCCGGTGAGAGGATTTACCACCCACAATGACATTCCATTTACTTCGTCCTCTGTAAGTCCTTCAGTGTTTAATTCGATTTGAACCTGAGTAAATATTTAAAAATTGATTCCCGGTGTATACAACACCAAACGCAAGTATTTGAGTTCTTGAATCTTGGATCATGAAATAATTGTGTGTGCGTAAGAAGGTGTTCCAAATGTTGCTCCTCTAAACTGGAAATCAATATGCCAAAATCTACGCATATTTTTGAGAGGAAAAAATCTTGTAAGGTTACTACATTACTGAGCGAGCGGTTGCAGTCGGCACAATTTAAAATGTATACTAAATCTGTACTAAACCACGCTTTTAGGTGCGAACATTAGTTATATCGTAGGGGAAAGATATTGTGTGCATGTGTCATGGACCAGATTTGAAAAATTAACCGAAGGTAAGAAGAGGCGGGGTAGTATCTTCGAATATTTTGGTAGTTTTTCCAATTTATCCTCGCGCTTTAAATCTATTTTTAGGTATTGTTCGTCACCTTTCTAAGTTTTCCATGACATTTGGATTTAATTACAATCCTACTGTATATTAGGGCTTAGATGGCCTTCCTAGTCTCTACCGAGATGTTGTGTGCTATGCTTTCCATCATATTAATGTATCTCAGGTCACAAATATTGGACTTCGTCACATCAAAATCAGAAATTTTATTTTGCTGAGTAAAAGTCACAAATTTCAACAGACAGTCATCATTAACGCAGTACACATTAAAGCTTTTGTGGACAGGTGTTTCTGACAGAGATAAGTCGTGATAAACTATGTATATTACCCCTCTGGCACTCAATGCCTTTCCATCCACTGTTTTTACTTCAGTTTGAAGCATTCCTGCAGACGACAGCATACCAGGTCTTCCTTCATCTTCGTCATCATCGCTCTCCGTCAGAAGTTGCGCGGGTATGTTTTCAACATTCATCCTGTTCGTCGGGTCTACAAAATTTATTCTTGCTTCTACCTATGATTTATAAACAGTCTAAATAGAAGTCCGTTTCCCATGTGCTATTAGTTTTCGGTTTTCAAGCTCACTGAGCATAACTTACATAGTAAAGCTTGCCATTGAAAATTAGCTTTATGAAAGGTTAGTGAGTTCTTGGTGCAATATATCAGTGATTCAATGTGCGATCACCGAATGTCGGTATTATCAATTGCAACATAAGAAGGAACGTTTCATAATACAATGGATTATATTAACATTGTGCCGCAAGCTAAATGGGTATATCCTAGAACATCTATCTTAGGACATATTGTATGGAAAGATCCGCAACTTCATTGAAGAGTAATGTGCCAGCTTAGTTTCAATAGGATTAATGTTGGGTATAGCAGGCTTTGAATATAATTTCCCAATAAATAGAATATAAGCAAGCACGAGGCACGGTCACTTGATCCATCAGTGACATATATTTAACAAAAGATGCTCAGACAGTCTTTTTCTGGCTGTCAACTTTGTCACATCAATGCCAACTTTAATTCAAATGATAGCATTACTTCTCCTTCATACAACGTTCCATCTTCTAGGAACATTGAACCAGCAGGAAATTCGATAGCTACATCCTCCGTCTCTCCAAGTTCCACAGTTTTATTATCCTTCGTTGAAAAACTTATACTTGGGGGTTTCAGAACCATTTTTACAGTTATCGAATATGCCTGTTGATCACTGTTGATATTGATCACCTAAACGTAAGACGTTTAAAATATTGATAGAATTGAACACGTTTTGTATATACGATGTCAAAAGTACATCGAGCAATTCGACCACATAAACGATTTTTTCATTCAAATCATTAATAATTAGCATTTGTGGGCGCGATGGACTGGATGATTATCACGAGTGCAGTTGCTGGTACTACATCTAGGTACTAGCCGTTAGTTGGTTGTTAATCGGCCTTGCTTAGAGTAAATTTCAATAAAAATATGGAAGATCTCTGGTTTGAGTCTGGGCAATCCATGTCCATCGCTCGACCCAGTTTGTTTTATCAAGTCTACCTGGAACGTTAATATATTTCCAACTACACAAACTCTGTTCGCCTACAAGTGGCGGGTTGTACAGGGAGGACCTTACTCAAGGTGATCCACCCAAATGAGTGGTGTGATTCACTCAAAATAAGCCATTTACATCATTTTCAGTGTAAAGTTTTATGTATTAAGCCTTGTTTTATTTTATAGGTAATATTTCAATGAAATAAAATATTTTAATATCAAACATGTTTTTGCTTTGGTGGTTATTTTTGTAATATTCATCTGAAGCAACTGTTCTCTTCTTATTGGTTCGCATTGCTTCTCAATCGGAAATTTTGTTTTGTCAAGCATGCGTCACAGATGGACCGCGTCTCATTGGTGCGATTCATCAGTAACCACTAATTGACAAAAAATGCTTCCACGAAACTTTATCGATTGGATTTAGCCAAGGCCTACCTTAATTTGACTGAAAAACGTATCTTTCACGTCATCAACAATTGAAAATGTGATTCGATAATTCGATGGAAAGTCAACACTGAAATTGAATTTCCCCTCTGTACCAGCCCTCGCTACTTGTGTATCGTTTATTTCTATAGAAAATGAGCATTTTTGCAGCTTTGGATCACAACCATCAGCCCTAAAAAAAAAACAAAGTGTTATTTTCTTTGCATTATATTTGTCTGTAAATCTGCAACAAATTTTTTTGTAATCAGGTCAGTTATTCCAAGACTCGCCACTAGTGTTGAAAATTTTAGGCAAAGCACCTAGTTTATCTAAATACTTTTAGCTAGTTTCACTGACACCTGATTTACCTACATCAAGTTTTATAGAGTGTTCTTTATCAAGTTCTACATAATAATCGTACTTAGATATAAAAGGTAAGTTTACCTAAGGTACGTGGAATAAAAAACTAAATCTAATTTTCGTTATAAAAAAGTGCTCATGAACGAGTGAGCTGGCCAGACAAACAGAGCGATTGTATAATGATGTCGTTTATGAAGTTGAATAAAATGCTATGATGTAATATTCCAGTATATGATGGTATTAAGGATTACACCTTGATGGTATTAAAACAAAGGGAATAAAATAAAGAGTGCGTTGAAAAATTTACTTAAAATTTTTTGATCGTCTCAGCGCGAACCATTCTTATAAACCTTCGCGATCCATACTTTGAGAAACGCTGATCAAGGTATCATTTAGTTTTAAGTATATGATGCTTTGCTTAGTTGCGTGGTAAGTTCGTTTTTCTTTACCTAGTTCAAGAAAAAACTAGGTTGTCATCACTACTCGTATAGAAAACAATACCAGGAAAGAGCAATATATTTGAGACTGACCTTCCTGAAACGAAAACTTTGGGAGATTCACAAATCTGGCATTCGCACTTCTTGACCCTGGAGTATTCAATATCTCCCTCTGAAAATTGATAATCAAATTGTTATTGTAAATTTTATATATACAATACTGCATGTTAAAGAATAATGAAATTTTATAAAATACTGAATGAATTAAGGAATTGATTTGTGTAGCGACGAAAACATATCTATTTCACATGATGACGACTCACAAGATGTTTGCGCCGTGATGTAGTAGGTTTCTCGCACCACATAACTTGCGCTAAATGGGATAACTTGTTTAATGTAACATCGAATTGAAAATCAATAAAACTATAATTAAATTCAAATCGCACATAAACATTCACAACTGGCATCGGTAACTGTGCGTCGCTAGCCAAACATTGAACAACCATTTTATTGCCCACGCTAAAAAGTGCATCCAAAACTATTCGTTCACTTCAATATGTTCAATATGCGAACAAAATCATAATATTCGCTACCGCTTCATCACAAGCATTTCACATGTACGAATGAATTAGCCATTTTATTGGCAATAATTTGATTGCTCCCCTGTGACACCTATAATTCGCAACTTGGTATGATATCGGTAATATTCTTGGGAATAAATAAATTTGATATCAAATTAAAAGGTCGCAATATAAGCCGCATGCTCGACTTTCATCGACATAGGTAGTTTGGGGTAGTATAAGTGAGGTAGTATAATAATTGAAGTTATTGTGAAAACCTTTCCACAATAAATTAATCATTTTCCCCACTGCCCTAATCGGAGCTTACTGAAAAGCATTTTACCGCTCGCCTACTTTTGACTACTCGCTCAATTACAAGTTCTCTATCGACTGAATGCAAATTGCTGTCAGACCTTCAATAGTTACTGTAAGTTCAGGACTAATTACTATACTATATATATATATATATATATATATATATATATATATATATATATATATACATCTATTTGCTGTACTTGGCGTACATGATATATTTTTTCTTCATTTGGGAGACTTTTTTTCTACAGCATATATAGCTATTTAGACCACTTCAATGCCCTTATTTAACACCGTCAGACGTCAGGCTGGAGTCACGGCTAGATATACGGCTTAACAAAAAATATAATCTGAATGTCTGCCAAATGACGTCGCCCAAATATTTTCGATTTCTATATTTCAATGTTATTTTCTAATTTCTGCATTTGGGCGACATTGTCCACATTTGGGGGACGCTGTCAAGAGGCTGGTGAGAGGTGAGTTCCACCTCTCGCAAACTGGAGAGTGAAATGGGATGACTCCCAAAGATGTTTTTAGGGATCAACTACTTGTGTTCAGTCATAAAATGTATTCTCTGCTTCTTTCTACAAGATAAACATCAAAATCCTATTGTGTATACCAATTTTAAGCGCTTCCTGAAAAACAATCAGAGAAAATAAAAATAAAAAATTCGATTTTATTGTCATATTTTGCGCTACAGGCAGAATGAAAATGTGTAAACAGCCATGAATAACTGATGCGTTCAAAAGTTGTGGGCAAATTTTTGAGAATTTTCCATGCCTAAAAGTAAGGCTCCGAAATATTTGCTTCGATTCACCATAAGCAAAATCAAAAATTTCACCATATTAGGCAAAATTTTCATGCACATCTGGCACTAAATTGCTTTTGTATAAGTTTCTTGTTTTTTTTTTTTTTTTTATTTGCAAAATGATGGCTTTATGATTAAAAGGGGCGAAAAATGTTTCCGCCGCCGCTGCATAATATTACACTATACAGTCGAATAAAAAAAAAAATGATTACGGTTAGATTTCATAATATCGACTGATAAATATTTATGATAAGTACTGATGATAATTTAAACATCTAGCTAGTCCAGTCAAAATACTGCGGAAAGCCCAAAAATCGCCAAAAAAATGGTCTAAAGCACCCCGAAATGATGACATCATAATAAGAAGGAAGGAGACTTTTCATTCACAAATTTCGTGATATAGAGCATTTACAAGGCTGGTCATGGGATTGTATGTTGCCTAAATATGCTGTTAACTGCATAACGTAACAATAAGGGGCATTTCGTGTTCACAAGTAGTATCCTGATTGTTTTTCATATAGTTATATGCTAACCCTAGCTGATCATTTTAGGGAGTTTCCGTAAGTTTGATTTTAGTAAACTTTTGTTATGTTGAAAAGCAAGCCTTTGGCTACATAATATGTAAAAAATCTTTAGACCATTTTTCAAGGGTCGATATGTAGTTTGACTGGACTAATTACTGAATTAGTTTGATTTTTATATGGTAAATACCGACACTAATTTCGGGATGAATATTAAGATTTTGCGACAGCCTGGACGTGTTGATTGAAAAAAAGTAAATTATAAATCAAATGCAAATATTTAAAAAAAAAATTATATTCATTGAAAACACAAATGCGATTAAATATTTATATTAATTTGGATATATGTCGAAATTTAATACTCATTTTCGTGATGGATTCAACATTGGGTTTAATGAAAAACTCGTATTTCTCAAACAAATAACACACCCACATTTAGTGAAGTCTGTTGAATATTCAAGAATCCATAACAGTGATTCGCATTTTTATTTTTAGCATGATTAAAAAAACTTATAACATGTCTGCTGGTTGGGAGCCAGGTTTAGAATATACCTAACATATTTCATGTCCATATAAGAGGTATTAAAATTCTTGATTCAAAAAGTGGGTAAATGGTTTTAATATCATCCACCATTCACTGTATATTTTATAATTGCTCAGTTCTGTTCTGAATGTTGATTCTGGAGTTTTTGTAGTAGCTCTTTGCCATATCAGTAGTCATTAATTGGTTCCTTTTAAGTGAGGCTTCCGACCTTGCTTAGGGTGAATTAAATTCGCATAAAAAAGTAGTCGACTAATTACTCAAAATGATTCAATATGAAAATAAACTGGCTAATCGGGATTGCCAAAAGCGAATATTTACTATCTTGCATACATTCTAAGAAATAAATTTGGATAAGAAATATTCGTCTAAAATTCTTTTAAAATTCTAACATTTTGAACTCGGCAATAATTTGATGAAAAGCAGCATTCCAACTTTGTTAAAAAAAAATATAAATCCCAATGTCCTGAAATTTTCGATTATAGAAAATATTTCCTTTATTTCGAGGAAATACAATTGTCAATTATCTTCAGGTTTAAGTGACAAAAATCAACATATGTTTATATGCAACTAATCATCGATTAAGTTCCTATTTCTATTTTCGGACTTCGGATATAGTTGTTGGCAGGGTGGCAGAGTCTTGATTTTCTTCGGGTGGACGAAGTAAAATGTTTATATCATTTTCCTCATATGGCTATAAAAGCTTCAAAGCCAAAAAACACTGCTATTTCATGGCAGTATTGCCAATTTTAAAGCTCCTAATTTAGTTTCGTTGCTACCTAAATTTGCGCATTTGCTAAGTTTACTTCTGATAGAAACCTTTCCTCTCGGGTGTATAAGTATTAGAGTAGTTGATATTCTGCCAGTCTGGTTGTTAGATCATGCGAAATTGCGCAAAAAAGCAGTCAGTCAGTTCGACAAATGATTGAGTCCAAGGCCTTGATGAATTAAAGGCAGACATCCATGCTTAGTGATCAGTACTTCGCAAAAAACAACAGCACGCTCTCATACAATTCTTTTATGGAAGGAAACATAGAATTGGGTTTTACTTTCTCTATGAGTCAACACTTGTCTATTTGACTAAAAAACCAGTTATGTTTGTAAACTTATGTGCTTTTTCAATAATCAAGGGTTGTCACCAGGTAGACTCGTAGTTTTATTTTGATATGCTCAACTGATGAAATACAAGCAATGTAATTTGCTGAGCTTTCGAAAAAGAATAGGGCTGATCTGGAGATTTTCAGACATTCGAAATGTAGTGAAATTAAATAGTTTGCGCTTTTCAATGTTTCATGACCAAGTTGAATAGGCAGTCCTTATTGTATCCCCTTCGATCAACACATTTGCTTTTATGAGAAATAGCTATTCTCCGTAATATATTTGAAAAAATTGTCTCTTTTCGTGAGTGATCATTCTCAGATCTATTGCGGCAATGATGAAGATTTGTATGTAGATTGTGAAGAACATAGATATCATTATTCTTTATCAGGAATATCTGTACCATCATAATCATACAACCCCATTGCTGTTTAGACCTGTCAAAATATTAATGAATATTCAAAATAAATGAACCTAGATATAATAAATAGGATATATAAAAACAAGATGAAAATACTTAGAATGTATAAATTGATCTAATTATAATATTTTCATTTAATATTTCAAGCTACTGGTACTCTTGGAGGTAGCGTAAATATATTGCGAAAAAATGATGCGTCTATTACCAACAAAACAGATATGTTTGAAACAAATACCAGAACGAGGGGAGACGACCTGTTATATATACAGAATGCAAAAAACACTGAATAAATAATTGTTGAAGATCAGAGTAAAAAACGTACCATGTAAGAATGCCATTATAATCCTTCTCTATTTGATATATGTAGGTCTGTAGTTCTATAATAATAGCCATAGAGCACTACACCAATGATGATGTAACCTGATGAACTAAGCGCATAATCCCTTTCATCTGACGAATCCTCAGTCAGAATAGGAGAATCTCAGAGCGTTTGTGCAAACTGATGTAATGTAACCAATACACCCAATGTAATTATTATTCTTCAATTAGCACAACAGGAAATCTGAGAAAATACATATTGATGATTCAGACTTTCTTAAGATTCTTTTTATGCAACATAGAGCCATGTAAAAGTGAATGTCAAACACCCATGATGATGGAATGCTGAACAATAAGAGAACTTCTAGTTGCAGTAATTCAGTTTCTCGCGCAAATAAGTTGAACATGCTCAAATATCAGACAGAAATTAATTGAAATATACATTGTTCCTTGGACTGGGCGAATCAAACAGTTTCTGGTCAGCACAGTCAGTAAAATCAATGCAGAATATGTTTCAACCTGTGATTTTTGATGATCCAGCTACCAGGTTCAGTTTCAAAGTGGGTATGATTACGCACGAGGATTGCTGGACATAATGGCTGCTTAATAGGAGCTTTAGGTAGATGTTAATGTCGGCCCCGGTTATGACTACCCCTACGAATGATGTATGCCACTTTATCAGTGTTGGGAATGAGTCACTTCACTTCGAGTCAAGGTAAAGAACACGAGTTACGAGTCCCAGGTTTTAACAAAATTTAAATTTCCGAGTCACAAGTCAAGTCGCGTCATACATTTACGAGTCGCAAGTCGAGCCATGTGCCGATTTCTAAATCCATTTAACAACAATGATAAATTGTTGACCAACGCAGATTTCACAGCAGGTTTAAGGTGATGCGTTATACACTTCTGGGAGGCGCCTTTTCTTCTCTGATCATTAACACAACAGCAGACGACCTGCTTTTTCAGGAGGATAATTCCAGGCTAAATTTTTAAGTCTAAGGACAAATCCTCATTCCTCCTCCTGCATTTTGTCAAGTCAAGTACGAGTAGTGGTATTTAGCCAAGACGGTGACAGTCAAGTCATTTAAAAAGATGACTCGAGTCCCTCCAACAATGGTAAACTAAGGTATCATCCAAATCAATGAATTTTGCAAAACCAATTTAATTCTAAAAACCTGTCATTCCTAAACCTACTCAAAACTCACCTGTCAAGGTTTCGGCCATACATTTCTCCACTTTGCGTTATTGGCTTGCTAATAGTCATTTTGGAACATCGTAGATTTATTGATGTGAAAAGCACTAGAAAAGTTTTGCATGATATTCAACCGCAAAATACTACATAGCATTCTACATGATACTAGAAAAGCTGGAAATCATTTACAAAATTTAGTATCATTCAGAACCAAGTTAGTTATAAATGGGCAATTGATCTTTCGGACTTTTCATAGTTATATTATTATGTCATGTATCGGTACTCTGCTGTTCCCCCCTCAAGAAAATGAGTATACATAGAGAAAAAGAACATTGACAAAGCACAATAATTCATCATAAATCAGTAAAGTTGGAATATCGAAAATTTCTGTTTTCGACGTTTGGTTTTTAATAAAAACCTATACTGAATCAACTGCATTGCAATACTTTTTGGCTGCCTTGCTGCACTTTGTATCTGGATTCGGACGCCCAAAGAAAGCAAGATTTTGTCATTCTGGCAGATAAACACTAGGAATACAGCTAAAAAAAACCATCTTGAATACACTTCTGATCATGCAAGACTGCCGTTATTCATGCGTTATGACAATAAGAAGGGTAAACACTCTTACTAATTGAGCCAACTTATTATTCGACTCATCTGCCCACCCTGACTCTTAAGCGAATATAACCAGTGTTGGGAGCTTGAGTCCCAAGTCGAAAAAACACACAAGTTGCGAGTCCAAGACTTACCAATATTTAAAGTCTTGCATTGTACTTTCCAGTCACAAGTCGAGTCACATATTTAAGAATCACAAGTCGATTACTAAATCCATTCAACAGCAATGACAAGTTTAATTTGCCTTTTTTATTAGCATCTACTTAGAAATCATTATTGGGTCGATGAACACAGAAGTCACGGCAAATTACATTGCATGACATGTGTTGTAGCCTTATGGGGCGCATTTTCTTCCCTGATGAGACATGTAGTGGCATTCAGCAGACAACATGATTTTTTGAAAGGTGATTTCATGTGATTGAACACGGTGACTAGAGTCTTTTCAACACAGAATAGAGCAGTGCTGTAAATCTCACAACTATTCCTGCAATCCCCTCTAGAGCAAGACTTAACTGTTGCATTTTGGCATGGGCTAACAGGACTAATTCTAATGCGTAGAAGAGGTTTTGATTCGACTATACAGTATAGTTCAGAGTTGCTGCAACTTTTTGAAATATTATTTTTTTTGTTGTTTGCTTTTAAAGTTTTATGGGCATCGTATAGATATCCTAAAATCCATCAATTAAGCACAAGATAACATTGCCAAGTTCGCATATTTCAAGCCGAGGCAAGAAAAAAATTCGCTTTCCCATAATTAACTATTTTGTTTTGAAAATACTTTTCGAAATGATTTAAATTTTTGGTTAGCGTTGTAATTGGGAATTGTAGATAATTGCTTATGTCTGGCCATTCTTGAAAGACCAATTCCCACTGATTAGCGATTCATGCCAATTTCATAACCAAATCGAAGGGAAAAAATGTGAGTACAAAAATATAAAATTGGAATCTTATCTTAAGCTTTTCGGCAAATTGATACTGGTAATATACATTGCCCTACAGAGAAACAAGGAAAAACCTGTAACACTACAGCACCGTACTTGTGCCTGCATTCGGTATGTCCCACAGCCATCAGCATATCCTGGATCAAAACACCTCATAGCTTGGTGTCAATCAACCGTCCCCGACCAGCATCTTCACCTATAATAATTAATAGCTTCTTCCTAAAATCCACTTTTACCCCCCCCCCCCCCCCCCCCCCTCCCTCTTCTTGAATATACGCTAGATCCGCCACCAAACACAACAACCCAACACCCCACCAACGCCGCATCAAACGCCAACCAAACAAAGCGCAGGAAACAACTTGAATTGTTTACAATGGGAATTAGAGATCACGTGACCAGTCACAAAAGTTATATCTTTCTGATTTTTACGTTGTTAGTGAAAAGGCCATGCCAGATTAATTTCCGCTGGATTTTTTAGGGTGTCAATACATAAATAAAAATTTCCTATTTCATCTGACCAAGTTTGGTCAAGATATAAACGGTGCACGGCACTAAAAATGTGGTGTGAACAAAAGTCTCCGAAATCATGAAAAAACTAGCACAGCACTTATAGCCCACAAATTTTTGGTAGCCTAAATGAAAGACTTTTTCTGTCGGCTGGTCGTTGACACCTTGTAAGGGCGTAAAATCGTGGACTATCTATCTGTAACTGCAATCATGACAACTCAGCTTTATTCGTTCACGGAGAAAATGACCTTCAAAATTATTTGGGGGACGCGAAAATGTCTACCGAAAAATATGGTCCTCCAAATACAGCAAAAATAACCCCACTTTGTCACCCAAATGCAGAAATTAGATAAATATATATATATATATATATATATATATCCCACCTGGACAATTAGTAGTAGCCCTTTCGTACAACGGTCCACAACATTTTGGATTTACATCATCACTGCAGAAACTAACTGAACAGTTTCCAACGTCAACTTCACAATTTGTTGAAATAGTCTGAATACTTTCAGTTCGTTGGCAACCTGAAGAGAATCAGTCTTGTGAAGACGCTGACGTGAACGTGGTTAAATCCTGTGAGTCTGTGATTTCTCGATAGGTGAGATATAATTTGACATACAATGCTTTTTTCATTGCAAAACGCAAAAAATATTATGTGTCAAGCACGAGTTACAGATGGACCGTATCTAGACGACGCAATCTAACAGTGACTCATTCATAGCAAAATGTATGCAGGGCAAACGCTTTCATCGGAGGTAAAGTACATTATTGAAATATCTGTGTATAAAGATAAAAAGTCGTACTTGGAGGTTCCATACAATTGAGCTCATCTGTTCCTTTATTGCAATCTTCGAAACCATCGCATTTATAAGAATTCGGAATACATTTTCCATTCGTTCCACCATATTCACACGAGAATTCGTTACCTGGACAATCTGCTCCAAACAGCGCGAGTAAAAGTAAAAATAGGCAGGCAGGTAATTACGTTTTAGTTATTTTATATTCAATCAGTTTTTGTTATTGATGTTATTTTAAAACATGAAACATACAATTGATGATCAATCGATACAATAATCATGACATGCTGCTATAAAAACATATATAAAATTATCAAATCACTCCTAATCAGAAACTATTTCTTCGAGCCTGTTAACACAAAAGATAGTATGCTTGCGATTCCCTAAGCACTTTAATTTAAATATTATTCCATACGCACTAGTGTATTTAGAGCACCATGTCACATACATGAGTTTAAAAAACTAAAATGTTATATTTATTTAATAAATGAGATGAAATATTATACGTAAATTTTGCAATTACCCTGCTACTAGAGAACAATAAATTTACTGGCCATGTATGGTAGTTGCATATTTATGGAGTTTAAAAGCGCCTAGGTTACATTTCAATATCACGAAGTAAAATTATTACTTTGATTTTACTATATTTGTTACCCTATTGGTAACAATTGTTTAGAACCAATAACATTTGATTTTGGGAATAATGGATTCTCCGTCCATAACTCATTGGTTATCGAATATAATCTCACCAAAAATGCAATCATCTTCATCCTCGCCATCCTTACAAGTCTTGAACACCATCACATTTACTAGAGGACAGGATACAATCAGATCCTCCGGATGACACTGGTCCGGATGAGCATTTGAATCCATCACACGAATCTGATGTACAAAAGAAGTATTCGATTTTCATTTAATAAAGAGTTGAATTGAAACTAGGACTAAATCTGACAAGAAATTCTGAAAATAACTGTTCACTTAAACGATTAGAAATTTGGTCCCATATAAGAACCCTATGAGAACCATCCAAAATGAACTCGTAAATGGTTTTACGAGGTTATGGTTTGGTGTATATTGTCCAAACCAAGTCTTGAATCCGTATATGTGTTTAGATATCAGTCGGCAAATTAAAATGGATTTATTAGACATCAGCTACTGATAGGTTGTGTTGCTGGGGTTAAGTGCTTCAGTTCTCAGTGGCTCATTTTCAATAAAAAATTGAAATGTTTTAATAATAAGACAAAAGAGGCTGTACGTTTAGAAGAATTCGATCTTTACAATTCTGTGCCTACTAATTCCAATACAATAAAGCATTCACAACTTAAGTCCTAAGTCCTTTTAAGTCATTTTTGTGACCACCAGTTCAGTTACCAAGGTTTTTATTTTAAAAAAAGAATAGAATATTTTCAGTTAAAACCTGTCAAGCCTCGAACCTCACAGCTAGCTCAAAGTTACCGCAAACCTTTTACACAATGCGTTCGCATTGCTCCATCTGGATGTGTCACTGGTGGAAACAAAAATAGCAGGAAAAAAATAAATTTGCTTTTTTTTGAAATCCATTCGATATCCTATAACTATAGGATTGGAAAAACATAAAGACACTTACTATTATTCTGAACAAGAACAACAGCGAGAGCCACAATTCCGCCTACAACTGCAATTGACCCAACAACTGCTGCGGCTATCGCCCATTTAGGCCATTTAGTAGTGGTGGACGGTTCCTTTGGCTGAAATTATGATTATAAATATATAGTCGAACAGTCATTTTAAATCAAGATATGATCTAACGTTAGTAATTATTTTGAGTAAAATAAATCGGTAGGTCACACAAGGCAAATAATGCCAGTCACTGCTTTTTACCGTGGCGGTTCAGTTCTGTTCGGGGACGTTTTTCGTTTAACACACACTTGCTGGTTCTGGGTTTTGTGGTAGCGCTTTACCGTTTGAGTGGTAGTTAATTGGCCTTGCCTAGACCAAACTTAAAAAAACAAAATTATGATAAAAACACAGAGCATCGATCGCTAGAAAATATCCAAAATAATGTCATTGTCCTGTATACAACTAGACATGATTGATATTAAGCACCTTTCATTGGCGTCAAAATAACTGGCACCCATTTTTTTAATTTTCAATCCAATTATTCAATGAAAAATTCAAGAAAAGCGTGCCCCGTCCTGAATAAGAAGAGAAATATTTTTATATTTGCCCAATTTTTCAGTTTTCTTTTTATTAGCTGAAAAAGGGCATGAATGTTTCCTTCAAAAATACATTCGTTGTCAAAACTTTTTTGAGTTTAAAAGGCGACGCCGTGGCTGTTTCCTAATCAGATATATCATTTATGTCAAGCATGGGCCATAGATGGGCCGCGTCTCCATACGCGATCCATCAATGCTCCATGCTTAACAAACTATGATTTGACTGAATTTTGTTCGAATGAGGTGGGTAGGCAAGATCCATCAAACAAACGCTTGCTTATTAATATTCAATCTTTACGATGTTAACACCTACCGCGTGAGCTTCACCTGGTTCCGGAGATACTGCAGATCTTTTCCCCATTGCTTACTTCGATATATAGCTTTTTTAAATTACTCACCACTAGACAAAAATCATTGAACCGAGATTGATAGTCAATTTTGGTAGTGTTTTTTTAGGCCTGAAATTTAATCTTGGCAAGATTGGATAACTGATGAATTGTGTTTGGCCAAAATAGTCAATTTTGAATGTTTTTCAATACCGCCGTAATAAATCATTGTCAAAGGCCATTGATGTTGTTGCATTTTAGAAAGAGCATGGTCCCATGTCCCTTCTTCAAAATGAAAAATGGTTTTCAAAGTCCTTGAAAATGTAGGAAATTCCGAGGAAAATTAAAGCGTCTTCGGCGATTACACCTAACGATTTTAGGCAATGAAATCCTTTTCCCGCATCCGGTCCGATTTTGCGAGTGATTTGTCGTGATATATAATAAAAAAAGTTTCAATTTTTGTCTCAACGCAATTGGATTCTTCATCTGTTAAACCGAATTGGGTCTTCGTCACATTTGACAGAAAGATGCTTTGTTAAGCACGGGTCACGTATGGGTGCTGCAGCCGAGGTGCGGTCCATTTCTGGTCTAAGCTTGATAATGTGAAATTTCAGAAAGGAATAATAATAAAAGCCGGTGTTCAAATGTCACCTTTTCTGACATAAAAAGGTTGAATTCTAACTGAATTATCCAATGCATTTGCTACCTTATATCTACTAGTCGACTATTAATATGAAGAAGTAACGACGCGGACCATATTTTGTAAGATTTCCTACTATTTGCCTAACGAAAATTACCAGTTTTATGATAACCAATAAACATTCCACTATGCAACATTCTTTTACAAGACGCATAAAGTGTTTACGCTAATTCATGGCGTCGATGGGATCGAAGACACGTTCAAACCGATAAAAATTTGAATTTGCTTTATTTATATAGTAATATCCTTATCCGAATAATCAGTAATTCAGTTTTTTCCGTCATTATTAATTTGATTCATTTTGCTGTAAAACCATGATATGTGCCAATTTTTACGTTGTGGAATATCAGCAAATTTGCTTATCTGAAATGCTAAAAAATGGTTTTATTTATATAGTGATCTGTTCCATCAACAGACCATACTATATACTGAAAAAATCGATTTTAAATTTTTTTCAAATTACTGTCAAAGAGCAGCGATTTTACTACATTTTTAATATGGTGTTATGTGGTGTTGGTTATTACTTTTTAAAATATTGATAGCTTCTATCAAACGGAAGAACCCAAAATAATTTAAGTTAATATATAGTAGATGTAAATTGTTATTAAAATCGGTACAATATTGTAGATAAAATTAAAAAACAATCTTACCATATCATTGTAATGCTCCAGTGACGAGAATGAATAATCAGATTTCCGTTCAGCCATATTGTTTTATTGAGTTACCATAATTTATCTTATAAAATAGATATTCAAGTTCAATGTTTGTCTCGTAAAACAATCTAGAGATATGTGGATCACCAAAAGTGCTTCGTGAGAATTCCGTTAGGCAGAGCCCAGTGCATGATTGCCTATAGCGTTGATCAAGTTGGCATCGTAGATAGGAGACCTCGGGTTCGAGATCCGGCGCCCCTAAATAAGTAATACAATCCATTACCAAACCCAGGGTGTAATAGCTTCGGTATGTCGGACCGCATCGAAAATTTCAAATATTTCCAAGTACACTAACCGTGTTCGTTTATAAATGGACGCTGATACAGAGCCTTGCTCATAAATAAATGAGTAAACCATGACCCACGTATTCCGCACTATAATCAAATATGAATGATTTTGTGTTAAGTTTGCTCTAGAAAGACTAGATTTTGATATCTTTCTACGAATATTCATGAAACTACTATAAATCATATAGGCTACCAAACACAAATACTTTTAAATAACTTGCAGCAGTACTTCACTTTTTGCAGCGGCGACAAAAGACGAAATTGGACAGTTTGTAATCTTCTGTGAGAGAAGAAATTGAACCAGTACACATTGACCTCAATTAAGCATGACAAGTAAAATCACATTATTTAAGCAGAAAAAGACACTTTCCCGGCTAAGATCACAAACAGAGATAAAATAATAAATTACTCTTGTTTTCGATATTAGGTCCCTTTTCATAGCAATACCGAAAAAGACATTTAAATGATTGTTTCTATTTTAAAAAGTCAATATATACATTTACTCGTCACCGACAAAAGGTTCGCTTTATTAATTTTTCACTGGAGAGCAAAGAAAGGCATGCTTACGCAATACCCTATTCCGACCGGCCTTCGCTATACATTTTGGTTACTTAATTTTAATTCAGAGATATTACGATTTGAACGCCTACGATGTGTAAGGAAAAAAACAAGGAACTCGAGTCACAATGTAAACCTTGAATCAAGCCCATAACGAAATCTGCAAACCAGAATCTATTTTGAAATAGTTTGAAGTTATCCCAGTTAGAAAATACCCACCAGGATATCTTGTCAAGTAAGCGATAACTAAAATATTTTTCCATCACTGAAAACAACTGTGATACCACGCCAAAACTTCCCTTGCTGCAAACTGACAACACCGTTACAACTATTAACTGAAAACTAAACTAAGAACGATCTGGAAAACTGTATCGTTATCATCGCCTTGTCATATAATATAAAACTAGCTTTAGCTTAGATGACGTATCTATAATAGACCTGGTTGGGCGCATAATGGATAGAAGTATATTGAACTTCATCATGGTAATAACAAGTGGACTGATAAGCTAAATAAATACCAAGACAAATGCTTGAATTTCGTCGTGTTTTACGATTTTGGGGGACACAGGGATGTTGCGCAAATGTTTTGGGCTAATGTTTTCAATATTTATTAACTTATTTCTAGACTTTACTGCGGACAAACGTGGTTCATAAAATTCAGATGCGATTTATGAATAGGCCTTACCTAAATAAGTGTTGAGTCGTTACCTGACTTGGTAATGGTAATCCGCGATTCAAAAACACCCAAATCTCTACGCTTTGTATAATGCACAGCATGGAATTTACATCCTTTTGTATTTCCTAACATTTTCGTTTTCAAACATTTATATGTGGTAATATGTCTATATAAGAATGAGTTGTTGGTAAAAAAGCAAACCCTGAAATGACGGCCACTTCGGCAAACACAACGAGTTTTTGGGGAAAAGTCTCAAATTCTAAACACATCAATCTTTGCTTGGACATGTTTTAACAAGTATAAATCACAGATCGGATCGCGCCGTCGAGGCGCGGTCCGTCTGTGACTTGTGCGTGACGAAATACCATATCTGATTGAAAGAACTTCAAATTGGGATGACACATTTGACAACATGATCTCTAAGGTATATTTCATGAAGAACATATAAAAAGTCCTGAAAAACTGTTTGCATAGTATAACAACATAAAATTTAATCGAACAAGATTCACGTAGATGAAATTCACTCAAACACACTCACTCACACTCAAAACAAAAAACAAGATCAAAAAGAAAAGTCATGTCTGTCTTGTTTAGTTTACCTAACAAATGCAATAATAAAATATACCAACGGCTCTTCCCTGTGATCTATTCTCGCCATTATTAAACATTACAAAATATTCAATATCAAAATGAAAAAATCCAAAATAAAAAAAAATGCCGGCTCATAATGTTTAAAGCTAACCATTTAATACATTCGTGGTATTTATTTTTTATAATTGTTTTTGACTTGATATTATTCAAAAATTTGTCTTATAAAATACGACCAACGGCCTTTACAAGTCAGAGCCTTGTACTATAAAAATTCTTAAATTTTAATGTAATTCCATTAAAAACTTCAATGCCATTTTATTCTATGGGTATTTGCACTATAATACGAGTCTATTGTTCAACGTTTGATATCAAATAGTCGAAAAAGAAAGTGTATTATTGATAATATTCATTTATTCAAATACCTAAAATACACATCACATAACATTCTAGAAATGGGTTTTATTTAATATGGTCTGGATTATTTTCCGGATATCCAGAAATAATTAAAATTGAATAGTCTCAAATACGCAGGTCATTAAAGTTCAATCGAAATATTCAAAAGATGCAACAAGCAATTTAATGATTTATTTATTTCTAATCTGACTGGACATCGCGATCGCAAGTCATATCTTCATTTATTTACCATTCAATTTTTCGTATTGAATTTCGTTGTAGTAAATGGTTTGTATGTTACTTTTCATTTCGTATTATTTTGTTTCACGAAAATTCGCTTCAATCAAGATTGGAAGCAGTCAATACCCAATAGGAAGTGTTGAAGACTAAGGGTCAAACAGATTGCAGCTAGCTACTACAAAGTGTGGTACCTGTAACTGCACTTCAATCTGAAATATACAAAACCAACTGAACCGCTATGTTAAAGTACAATTAAAGGAATATGTTCTGGGCGATATTTAAGCCAATCTTTGATGCTTTGAATCTCTGATTAAGCCTTGAAAATCATTAATTACATCCTACCACACGCATTGGCACTGCAGCTTGAATACCCCGATTAGCAAGCCATACACACTTATTATTTTTGTGTAGCTTCGCACACATCGGAACGTTAATTACTTTCCCATAACACTGAACACGTAAACTCATAACTGGCTGCTCGTACTGACTTTACTCAGGGTGATCAACTCGAATGAGTGATTGTAAAAAAGTGTATTTCTCAACCACTAGCTTAATTAGGGTGGATATGGTGTCATGGCCCCCATCTCACCGACCAAAAAATTCCAAAATTTTAAGTGCTTTAAAACGTACGAAATCTCAAAATTTTACACACGCCTTCGGCGTGCATACGATCTTGTTCATTCGGTCGAAAGTGATATGCAGCGAACGAGTTTATTTCGAAGAGATTTTTTTGTCTATGGAGCCCATTATGTCGTCATAGTTTGACCGCATAGCTTTCCCTCCCATCCTTCGAGGTTCTAAATATGTCACTTCTTTTTACTAACGCTTAAATGTAAAAATGCCATTTTTGCGAGAAAATCTAGCTTTTTATATATTCTTTTTAAATTGACTTTCATTTCGTGAAATGTTGTCCAGAATGCTTAATTTGTCAAACATGTGGCACTGATGGACCGCGCCTCGACGGCGCGATCCATCAGTGACTCATGCTTGATAAAATATATATCTATTGAAAAGGTTTTTAATGAAGTATGTATGAGCCAAAGGCGTGGTACACTCAAGTGTGATACGCAGTACAAAAATGAAAGAAGTTTAAAAAAAAAATGAATTGAAAAATTGAATAACAATAGTACTTGAAATAGCCCGATTTTGAATTCTGTCTGGATATTATAATCCGGGAGCGACTCCTAGTTATTTTACATCACCACACCCATTCCAAGAATTTTATTCATATGTATGGTTTTATATATTTCAATGAAAAGATATTGTCAATAAGATAAATATCAAACTTTACTTCGTGTCAAACTTTAAAAACACTTTCTTTTTCGATTATTTGATATCAAACATTGACTCGCTTATAGCCTATTGTATAAAATAGAAATCCCCATAAAATAGAAGGCGTTCAAAGTTCTTACTAATACGAGCCCATTATGGATGAATTTTTGATGTGCTGTTTAACTCTTATTGAAGGTAATTTCCTGTTGAATTTTTAGTTCATATTTTATAGGCCTGCATAGAAAGAGATAAATTCGTTGTGGTCGTGAGTTCATATCTCTCCAATCGTACGAAAAATAACCAGTCAACGTTCCACTATTTTTCTTCACGTTGGACGTTAGTCACTGATCTTCATATGCGTTTTCTATATACTAGATTGTAACAAACGCCACATAGATTCACCGTTTATTAACAGTAATTGAATATTATCATAAATTTGAAATCGCCTTGTTGATGAGAATCGAATGTAAATAATCGGCTGTTGATGGACCGCGCCTTGCCGGTGCGCATCCCATAATTAGCCCAAAAAATCGAGTTTATATAGTTTTATTCCGAAAAATGACTGTCATACAACAAATTTTAAATCATTTTTGTTACCGTGGAAAAATAATTATTGTGTTCAATAACATTTTGTTAAGTTCATATCACGGATAGATCTCGCCGTTTGTTTCTAATTTGATAATGAACAATCCCCCAATTAATTAGATGTAATATAACTTTAAATTCAATTTAAAAGCAGCATTTTACCAAACATTTCAAAAGATTTATATCTACAGATCACATTATATTATATTTTATCAGGGAGAAATTCCAACATTCTCATTTTTCTGAGTTAAAAAGCTCTATTATCAGTCCAATTATCTGCGTATTTTAAAATTAACAAAGCTTCCAGGAAACCCAGTTTAATTCTCCTACAAAACCAATTTGGAACGGTCCCCTTTTACAAAAGTTTTAAACAAAACAAAATTGACGTTGTAAATCACAAGTAGGGCTGGGCAATTCAATTCGGGGATTCGAATCGATTATCATTGAAAAGAAAATTAATATTTAGTTTGATTTAAATCCTTTAGATTTTTGTTGATATTTTTACAAGTAATTTATCATTTACATCATGAAAGAAACAGGAAATTTGGTAAATGAGTGAGAGAGAGTGAGAATGAATGTAAATATAATTGATTAGGGATGTTGGAACATCTCCTAGTTTATCCCTGGTGACTTTTGTCAAGCATAAGCCACTGATGGACCACGCCTCGGCGGCGTGATCCATCAGTAACTCATGCATGGCGAAACTTGTATGTGCAAATAAAACAATCTTAATACATAAACTTAATACTTAAACAAACTATAACACATTGAACCTCATAAATATATAGATAACGAAGTCACACAATGTTGATCACAGAAGTTGTTTTTGGTGTGATTCCATCTCACGATGGTATGCCAGTTCCTCCATGGTGGAGAATCCAATCCATTGGAAGCACAAATTATTCGAATCAGCCGTGAATCGCTCAAGACCAATCAGAAGTTTTATTTATTCAAGTATGAGCCACAGATGGTTCGGTGTTCAATGTTCAACAACAAAAAAATTTCTACCGAATTCTGTGGAAAAATTACATGCTTTAGATTTCGCTATTTTGATAATTGACCAAATATTAAAGTTTTTAAATGAAACAAGCGATTCGATTCGGATTCGTTTCGTTTTGCCCAGCCTACCCCCAAGAATTTAAAATCGCTTTACATTTCAATTGCAGTCTTCTATATAGCTATATGAACAGACAGGCATCTCACCGATAATCAAAATATCAACTAAGTACTCACTAACACCGATGTCAAATATTGAACAATAATAAATTGAGCCGAAAATCGTTGACATTCCGAAAATACGGAAGTTTTCCAGTCAGCTAAGTATGCTTATTATCTTAAAAATGAGTGATATCGGTATTAAAAAATTGGAAATCGCAGAAGAAGCTGTCTTCATACTGATAAACTCAATGCACTTTTGATAAAGTGTATGCTTAATTCAAGATGACCTATACAGTATCAAAAGTTTAGTAAAATTACCGCTTTATCACAGTAAATTTATTCGGTGATGATTAAATCGCAAAGAGTCAAACATTTTGGCCAATTATGGAATG
The DNA here is from genome assembly GCA_963675895.2 of Styela plicata. Lineage (NCBI taxonomy): Eukaryota > Metazoa > Chordata > Ascidiacea > Stolidobranchia > Styelidae > Styela > Styela plicata. The sequence continues at coordinate 6,681,943 of OZ023153.1, read as the reverse complement.
TTGATGGAACGCACCACCAAGGTGCGTTCCATCAACATCCATAATTGGCACTTGTCTCATCAACAAGGCCGATTTGAATTTTAGAAATATTCAATTACTTAAAACGAACAGTAAGATTACTGTACCTTTGTCACAGTGTATATCTTGAACATTCATTACGTAATAATTGTTGTACTAGCAAACGAGTGCCAAGAGATACGGCACGTCATTATGTCGTTGTAATTCTGACCAATTTTCTTCTCGTTAGAAACCTCTGATGCGTCATTGACGAGGAAGTAGAACTAATTTTTGGTCCATTTATTTATTGTGTATCATATGTTGGCAACGTCATGTCTGAACAAGTTTTATTTGTTTGCTATTAATGCTGCTATATTTAATCACTCATAATAATTATATCTTGAGTTCGAGGCAACTGCTCGGCTCAGAGAATCATTTAACGACTGGTAACGTTAACGTTTAGCTGCTATGGTTGGTATTATTAAAAAGAATAAGGTTCTAGTCCGTTGATTTAAATGCATATATGGTTGGCTTAGGGATTTAATAAAGATTCTTTGAAGTTCGAATTATTGTAACTCTCAAGCACGCGAATCTCTGAGTTTTCACTCTTAATGACTTAAATCACTATGTAATGACATTTCGAATTTAGAATGGCAATTAGAAGATCGGGCGCAGTACCTTAAACAAGTCAATTAACGGGCACTCTATTGACGAAAGGATTTTGCAATATTGATATTGTAGTACCAGCATCTGGTACAATTGGTAAGCGTGAAACATAACTTAGGTCTGAGCCACTATAATGAAGTACCGTGACTGGTACATCTGCGCTAGTGGATAGTAAAACCATCTACCATTTCTCTGTTTCCTTTTAATCACTTGAAAACGTTAGGGCATTATTCTTAAGTCCGTATCTACAGGGGTATGGGCCACATGAAAACTAAGAGCTATTATTCGGGATACTCGCGGCAGATCTTATAAATGGCTATTTCCACCGCTTCGCTGTATATAAGATTGCAATTAACAAAATTCTCCCCACACTGTGCCCACCAGGGCAGGGTTTTATTTATATACCCATGAAAACTCCGAGCTATTACTCTGGGGTACTCGCGTCTGGTCTGAATAATAACTATCTTGACCGTTTTCCTTCGTATAAGATTGCAATTCACCAAATTCGTCCCACGAATCGTCTTGACAAATGTACAGAAAATTTGCTGTTCTTTCGAAGTATTTGTATCAAATATCATTTCCGCAATTTTAAATTTCATGGTTGATCAAATTTATGCCAAGTAACGACTCTCAGAGACCGCGACTATTGCGGTGAGTTCCACCAAACAACCCAAGATTGTCAAGAAAATTGATTTTATACTGGTTTTCCAATATTACGGAGTCAAATCACTGCCAAAGAACAGCGATTTTACTTCATTTCTGTCACCATATACTTGCTTTTATTTTCAACTGGGCCAAAATTTTCATTCTCCGGGTTTTCTAATGAATGAAATGTCTAATTAGTAAAATCGTGTTTAAAGGAGAGGTGTCGAATGTACAGATTTAGCAAGTGCCATTCTCAATAAGATATATATATTCGATTCAAGACATAAATATAACAATGGACGAAACTGATTCTGCAGTCTCAACTTTTGATGTTTCTGATGTTGAGTTGAATCCTCCTTAATTAATATAAAACGCTATTATTTTTATTGCTTTGGATGTTGTTTAATTATCTTTTAAATAATTATTTTATTCTTTATGTTAATCTTCTTTGTAAATGTTACTCCACAATCCCAACCATATATCATATTCGTTGATTATCAACAAGAGCTTCTTATGTTTAAATTTTTAATATAAACTGCAGAAAACATTTGAGTATTAGTGACGGATTTATTACGTCATTGGTTCTAACGGTAGTTTGATTATTTATTACAGTCAAACATATCACTATGATTTGTATATCCTAAGTTCATTTGTACTGAATAGTGTTGGGCAATTAAATTCGATTATTCGAATTGATCCAAAGCACAAATGATTCGAATCAGTCAATAGCCCATCATAGGAACAAATGATTACTAAGCAGAGTGAAATTTTAAATTTTTGAAAAAGAGAATGAAAATTATTATTTAACATATGAAAATTTCTACTTGATGTTAAAAATTTGCAGCCATAAATTTCTTGATTTTTTTTAAAGAACACACGATATATTATTTAAAAGGTTCATTTAAATTAGTGATTCGATCCGAGTCGAAAAAATATCCATATCAGATTCGACTTTCTGATCTTTAAAATCGATTGTTATTTTGCTGAAAGGGCAAAAGAAATCAAAATATTAATATTATTAAAACCAAATCAAGTTCCAAGTTATTCAAATAAGTTTCGCTTTGTCAAGTTTTGATGCTAAGACGTGCTGCGGAGATAATACCCAATACGCTGGACATTAGCATCATTCAGGGTAGGATTATTATTTTATTTAATAACTAGACCTCAATCAGCTGGACCTCAATCAAATTTTTGCTTAATAAAACCAAATTGTATTCAGAAACGCAACAATCAGAGTCGGTTTAATGAAGCTTCTGTTATCTATTTTTAAATAAAGTATTCGATTTGCCCTTACTTAGTTGGCTGGTTTGGTTATATTGGTGACAGTTTACATGAAATTTTCATTTATCAAATTTTTGCAGTATACATCATTGCATTTTTCTTTACTCATGTTCAAATTGAGTCTCATACAGTAGATAAGCTTAACCACATTTTTCAGAGATTAAATGAAAAATGGAAAGCCTAATTAAATCAATCTTCTTAAATGAATAATTTTTCCTTTTAGGAAGATGATGAATATATTCCACCGAAACAAGAAATGCGTAAATATGTGGTTCTTACTCCGATTATTACAGCATTAATTGTCGGCAATTGTCTGATAGCTGTGATAGTGGTTTTTACCATAGATACCAGTAAGTAACCAGTTACCAGATGTGCCACTCTACTTGTGTTTCATTAGGTATAAGGTTTCTTATATCATGAAGATTTTTTAAGTTCAATTCTGAACGTTATGAGGATTAGATCTGGGCAATTTAATTCGGTGAATCGAATCGATTCGAAGCATAAATTATTCGAATCAATCACGAATCGCTCATAGGAACAAGAGCTTGTTGGGTGAAGAAGTAAAATTTCTCTTTTTAACCATATGTAAATAAATAAAAAATATGAAAAGTCAGATTTTTATATTGTCGATTTTGTATTGTGATTCGATTTGAAAAAATTATCCGGATCAGATTCGAATTCTAAATGATTCGGCTTTGCCTAGCCCTAATGGAGATTTACCTGTTTACTAGAACTAAATACTAAAAGTTGTAAGAAGTGAAACAAGGTAGATATTTTTTCTGACTCGAAGGTATCATTGAAGACAGACTCGACAAACTACATTTCGCTATAACGATTCGGCTCATTTAGACTATTTTATCCTTCCAAGTCAAAAATTCTTGGACGAGTCTTGCTTTGTTAAGTATGGGTCATTGATGGATAACCGTTTATTTGCAGTTGTTTACGACTTTCTTGTTTATATATAAATAGGATAGAATCATTTCTTGTCAGACAGATGCGATGGATTCGATTGTGGCACTGATTGCATATTATTGTCCAGTATTTGTAATGGAATGGAGGATTGTGATAATGGAGAAGACGAGAAGAATTGTCCAGGTAAAGACGAATTCTTTGTTTAAAGTTGTTATGCATCGTTTCTATAACAATTGTGAAAAAATTAAAGTTAGCAAATGTTGCGCTGATCTGCAACAGAAAGTGTAGGCTAGGTAGAATAACCCTCAAACAAAATTATCATTATATGAACGTTTCTGGAGATTAAGCATTTTTTAAAAGCAACGTTTTGGGATTTCTATTTAATAGCGGTTTTATTTAGCTATATTTGTTTCTGTGAAGGTTTGTTAAATACAAAAAAGAAACATTTTGAACGGTAATTGAAACAAAACAATCTATACGAATAAAATGTGATTACTTATCAAAAAGCGCATCAAAACAAATACTTACCTTCAGTGCGCATAAAATTTCAGTTTACGCGGTGACTTCCAAAATTTGGCTCTCACTGAAATAAAATTACACTACAATAATTACGCCCACCTATCTTTATCTCCAATAGGTTGTGAAGACCATGAATTTAAGTGCATATACGGAGGCAGCAGAGGAAACTGCATTCCCTCATCGTGGAAATGTGACGGTTCTGAAGATTGCATTTCTGGAACTGATGAACTCAATTGTACTGAATTTGTAGGAACAAGAATTCAAACCTCCCGTTGGTTTTGAAAATATACATAAACGAACTTGAATATTTTTTTTAATTTTCAAGGGGGTTTGGTTCCGGAGTGGGAGTCAATATGGTGGAAATATTCTTGTTGTCTTGATCTTTTCTTTGACTTTGCACCAAAATTCATCGAAATTTTACTTTTCCATTTATGAAAGTTCTAACTACACCACCAAACATCATCTTTTATGAGATGAACGGTGATCCTGCAAAATGAATATCAAGCTCAATTCAAATGTTTTTCTATTCATAGCATGTCGCCGTTTGGAAATATTGCTCCCGATTGCGAAAGAGACGTTGGAAACTGTTCTGTTAGCTTCTGCTCTGACGATGTCAACCCAAAATGTTGCGGTCCCATCTACGAAAGAATGACTGCAAAGTGTCCAGGAAAGTATTAATGAAAAGATTAATGTTATACACAACCAAAAAATAATAATTATTATCTTTTCCTTACCATAAAATATTTTATCCTTATGAATATCTAATACATATATGTTAATATTCTATATCTTTTTAATATCAATTCTATCCATACTTCATTTCATACTCAGGAGAAATAGTGGAATATTCCAGAGTGTTAAAGTGTGAATGCCAGATTCGTGAAACACCAAAGGTGTTCATATCGGGAAAGTATGTATTATTTTATAATTTAAATAATTGAAAAAAGTGTGTTTTGAAATTTTTGGAAAGTTGAAATGCGGCCATGACTACAAAAGGTAGTTCGAGGTAAGGCTGGGCAATTTGATTCGGTGATTCGAAGCACAATATATTCGGATTAATCGTGCATTGTTTATTGGAATAAATACTTACTGAATGGACTATAATTTTCCTTTTTAACGACTAAATGCAATCGATTTTGGTCAAATTTGATCAAAATCGATTATATTTTATCGTTGAATTACGAAAATTTTGCTTTTAGACCTTGAGTTCGAATTGAATATACACTATAAAGTATAAATTCCTTGATTTGATTTTCCCAATGAAATCAAGTAGCAATTGTAGAAAAGTGATATTTGTTTTTTACATCGAATTCTTGTTGTCATGGAGTTTTCAATCCTTTGTGAGGTCGGACTAGTGGAAGAACGTGGAGTACTATTCATTGCAAAAGATAGCGAATGTATCAACACCAAACATTTGCAAAAAGGAAAATTGAGGGTCCAGAACAATTGATTGATTCGATTGGATTCGAAAAAATTATCCGAATCAAATTCGAATTCCAAATGATTCGGTTGTGCCCAGTCCTAGTTTGAGGTCCATTTGCGATTTACTTACTGCCTTAATCTGGAAAACGCCACTAAAGCATGCAACTGCTTCTTCTATGAATTAGAGTAGTTTTGATCCTGCATAGATTCGGGGTTTAGAATAGTCATGTCGTTTTTATTGCGTATTGTAAGAGGCGGCTACAATGAAACAAAAAAGTGAATTTCAACAAAAAATTATAACAGTGCACTCATTCACAAAATGGTTCTGGATTGAGCTAAATGCAAATTTTACTCATGGCATAGGTGCTAATTTTCCTTATTGAATGCATGTGGAAAACCAATTTTTAAAGATATTAATCATACGATTTCTATGAATCACAATCTGTAAATTCCTAGCCGGAATCTTAAAATAACTACTTTTGCCAAGGAAAATATTTTTACACACAAGTCTAGTCTACAACGCGGTATTCTTTGCATTTAGGATAAATGGCTGTGATTCAAGAATCCACAACTGTTCTCTTGCAATAATAATAAACAACACGGAAGTATCGAGAGCGGATAATAACGGTCAATTTAAATTTAGCATCGAATATCCGGATGATTACAGAATTACTTACTCTGTGGTTGATGACGTTGATGCGCTTTATTTCAATCAAATAAAAGTATTCTGAATTCTGAACGATTTTTGCTGATTTTACTTGTTTAACTAAATCCTTTACTTCGAATCATTTCGAACCAGTCATGAATCGATCATAGGAACACGAATTTGTAAATCGAAATGAAATTTTTTTAATTCAATTGCAAAATACCGCCAAAATATTTTCTTTTTGGTCAAATTTATTTCTGTAAAGTGAGCAATAGAATCATACGCTGTACTTACGGGGGTTGTTTCTGCAAATAAATTACTACAGGTGGTAGTATTAACCAGTGACCAACAAGCGTATTCAGAAGATGTGAAAATCGTTTTGAAGCCACCAGCTATTAGCTTCTTGTCTACTACAAATAAAACTGTTGATCTTGGTATGACTAAGAACGTTGCACTTGAATTTCCGGCAGATACTATGTATTTGAATGATGGTACACCGCACAATGGAGAGGTTTGTTTATTGATTTAAATCTACAGTAATCGAAATGATATGATGAGTAGAAAGAGTATTTTCTATTTTTCTATTTCTTATTTTTTATCAAACTTCCCGAAAATCATCACAAGAGCCTTGGGAATATTTATATTTGAGAAGACAAAAAAAAATGTATCAAACATCGAACACTTTTTAATACAACTAGAGTGTTCGACTGATTAAAAACCCTTGAACGTTTTAAAGTACATTTTGTAATATTTATAATCTGTTATAATTTTGCAGGCATTTCGAATATTGAACTTTTTTTTAAATTTCGCACAAATTATAGTCTCAGGGACTATCTGGGAAAATGCCTTAAAAGTCAACTGTATCACGTCAGTTGGGTATGTACTAAAAGTAAATATCTACTGGCACAGGACTTAAAATACCCTAAATTGGCGAATGAAATAAAAGCGATTAAAATTCCGTGGTTCAGGTTTACAAATAAAATTTATCCAAAATTATATTATGTCATTACGGCTATAACGCGAAGAAATTGTTGGTTTCGTATTCAAAAATTGCAAAATATTTTTTATACATTTCAGCCTCATTTAACATTTCGGCGTCAACCTAAATTAACAAATTCTTTGAGCATTTCTTACTTCTTTTAATGTTGCATTGGAAACTGTTCTTCAATCGATTTTTTAGGTGAAAGCAGCAATCAATTTTATAGACCCAGCTAACCGGGAAAATGTAGAAACTATTCCAGCACAGCTTAATAATGAACCTGGTATTTTGTCATCGTCGGGAATGATTCAAGCTTTGCTACAAACTGCCGATTGGAAATCTTTAACGTCTAAAGGGGTAAAAAATATAGTTCGAAGCAAAAATGCACGGTTAAACCCATGGCTATATTGTCTTTTTAACCTTATATCAAGTGAGAAGCATTTGCGGGATGAGAGTGGGGGAGTGTATAAAGCTACATAATTTTATAAAAGCATAATTGATATGCTAAAAACTATTTTTAAAAAAGATTTTTTTTTAATATTTATTTACGATAGGCACGAATATTCCTGGACACAAGTTATCTCAATATAGAAGAAGTTGGAGGATTGGCTCTGTGGGAAGTGAATCCAATAACAGGATTTTGGGACAAGACTTCGGATGTAAGAAAGAGAAAGTATTAGATACATTTATGTATAACAAGTATAAGAATTGTCACACATCTTCGCATATTATGGTAATATAAACATCCCAATCAACAATTTTATATTGTCAAGATGATGATAAACCGCGTCTTGGCGTCGCAATGCATCGGTGAACCAAACTTACTAAAACATTTTTGACTGGATATATTGAGTGAAGTTCGTTGGTGAGGTCAAAATGCCATTGAAATTACATGAAAATTGCTTATAATATAATTATGTCCACGTGAATATACTGGTTTGTATTTTTTGGATCGTTGACTCTTGTATATTATATTCTAATTTTGTACATTGTCACCCCCATTTGAAATGAATTATTATAATCTGTCTTGGACGCTATTGGAATAAATATATATAATATGTTTCCTATTCCGGAAAATTAGATATGGTGAGTGAGAATTTGAGTGCTGTATGTCATACCTCACACTCAAATCGAATAACAAGACTATAACTGAAACACTAGATGATGGAATGCTATAATTTAAAAAAAGAGATATATTACACTTCATGCGTGCACGAAGTTTGATTTATGAAGATTTCCAGTTGATGGCTCTCAATTCAGCTAATCTTAATTAAACTATTGAGCCAACCAAGTAACATTTTGATCCAAGGTTACATCTGATACATCAAGAAGTTTACATAAAAATGCCTCTTCTTCGTCCGTGGAAGGTCAAGTTGATATAAGTGACGTCAGTCCAGTTTGCAACATCGATACTCTGATTAAGCCACAATGTTATATGAAAGGTCAGCATTTGATATATGCCACCCAAATAGCCCTTGATCAGACCGATTCATTCTGTACAAGAATTTTTTGCGGACCGTGTCGATTGGGTAGTCCGTAAGAGTACATGAATCTGCGTTTATATCTTCGACGTTGTCATACGGTGTATTGTAAATCCCAGCCAACGGGGCTGGAGCGCTCATCATGATAAAATACTACCCCATTTTCATATTTATATTGTAAATTAAAATATCCCGCCTAAGACTAACTTGGATGGTCACAGAAAGTGTATAGAAGAAATTGCATTTTTATTCATTAGAAGAGAAGATTAAGCTGTATTTGAATTATGAATTTTATTATTTGTGTGGAATAGTGATAAAGAATATCAACTTTGGTCTCCATCTCGTTTCTCTATCTTGACCTCTCGGGGTTAAGATATTATTATATATAACCCCTATAACTGGTATAATATAATAAGCCCTATAATATTGTCACCAATTTTTGCATTTTAGTTCGTGTATTCGGTGAAGCGATTTTGAAGAAAGTTCCCAGGTGTACGGTACGTCCATCATTTCTGTTTATGCAAAGTCTTCAACTGGCGATTGGGCATACTATCTTCGGACAAATGTTGCTTATCGTTACGGCGCTTGCGTTATAGTTCCGTGCGATCCGAAATTTGTGGATATTGTTCAAATATACGGTAAAGCATATTACTGTGTTTCCTTATTTTGTGAAACTATATCAAAATGCCTCTTCCCCTATAAAAGTAGCAAAATTGGATCCTCTGAATATCTAATCCAATGGCAGATTTCTGTACATTTCTAAAGACGTGAATTGAGGATTCGAGATGAAATGGTCATTTCAGAATAAACTTTTTCGGAAAATCAACTTATTCGAAAATCGATTTGTTAAAAGTATTTCAGGTACTTTCTAGTCATTTATGATGAGAATCTCCATCAGTAATTTTGCGAATAGGCGTTATAGGTATTGGCTAACTTGGGAGTCGGTATGGGCAGAAAAAAGTGCTACCTATCGGTGCACCTCCAATATTTAGGAACATAGATTGCCACTGGGTATAGTGAACAATTGTACATACGTTCAAGAAGGTACAAATGATGGAACAACAAACAGAAGCTTATATATGGAATCTATGGTAATTTGATATGAGTAAGTTGATATTCTTTGATAGACTGCATTTATATAGCCCGCAACACACGTGCGGAATCCATGTATTCGTGTGCTTGAGACCTATTCTTCATTGAGTTTATTTTAGCGCTGCAGCTTTGAACAACATAACCGGCATGCCAAAAGTCGCCCGTCTATCCTATACACAAACTTTCAGTTAATGTATCTTTTAGATCGTGTGCAGTGACTGGGCCCAAGAAACACGGGATGTATTTTTAGTTTGTATATGGTTTATTCCATCTGTTTTAATAATTTCTGTCATATTCCGGCCAGAATGAATGAACGATCTGAACTGCTCTTGTGCTATAATGCGTAATGTTTTGTTTAACAGCCGCCAACTCAGACTACATAGTTGTTGAACCAAACATGTCAGAAAGAATTGTACAAAAATTCAAATTCGAGTAAGCTTCTTACTGTCTTCTTTCTCCCTATTACTTTAGAAGGAATTTCCTCCCATTGCAATATCACATTTAATATGATGATTTTGCTTTACATCAAAAATAGTTTTACGCGTATTTTCATCTCCAATCAGATTTTGGTATTTGGGTAATTTTATTTTTCATGCTGTTTCAAGCAGATAATGATCTTTTTTTATATTCAAATTCTCTATTTCCATAATTTTGATCCTCTGTAGTTTTACCAAAGTAATTTATTGCCAAATTCGAAATGTATAAAATAAATGTATAAAAAATATATCCAACGTGAACCAAAATATGCAAAATGTTATCCCTACGCTCCTGCATTAATGTCAAAAATCCGAAATCTTGTTGGCTCGTTCAGACTAAAAACTACAACCATCATATACTAGCCAGAGTATGCGGTATCGTTTAGGGACTGTAAAATCTTTTTCATTGTTTAGTCTGATTTTGGACCCGTATACGCCTTTTTCCACAATTATGCTTGAACGATATAGTATTAAAGTCAGGAACCAAAATAGCATGATCTCTTTTCGCAATCTCTCGTAATTTCCTGGAAGAGGATCGCTCTATTTTTCGTTCTCCCAAGAGCCATATTCTCAAATTCTAAATAAATGAACTCTGATGACGACATACGGAGTCCGTTCACAATTTTCAAAATCAATGTGGAGAAATTTTATCGCAACACCGCCACACTTCAGAATTTGAACCATATGTGTAAATACCCTGTGAGTTCAGTAAGAGTGACAAATGAAACACAATTTCGCTTTGAGTATAGTAAGAGTGACAAAAGAAATACAACTTGGCTTTTCTTTTGCAGAAATAGAATCGCCTATTTCACCATCCAAATACCTACACTGGCGCTGTTGATCCGGATGGACCAATTTATAAGGCAAGGAATGATTGTTATTACGCACCATTCAATGAAAAATATTTTCGATTAGCGAGGTAAGTCAATTCAAAATGTATATTTCTATTCTAAAAGATTACAATATAGCTAGAGATTCTTTTAAGCCAGTGTTGTCATTATGGACATTTTCGAAACCAAGACAATGAAAATTTGGATACTGTGACACCATCGCACGAATGCTCTGATAAATATTTGAAGAGTTATTGTATGTAACTCATCCATCGATACATTTAAATTTCAAGATCTCTTCCAGAAGACATCGAAATAAATACTATACCCATTGATGAAAATAACATATTCTCGCCATGGATAAACGATACTTTTTCTTGGTGGACGAATAAAAATTTATTTAAAGCTTGCTATATAAAAGTAAGTGGCGTAGCTCTCATAGCTAATCTGTTTTGTTAAAATATCATACAATTTGAATGAATAAGTGGCATACAATGCGAAAGCTGTTCTCATCAGCAAGCAAATATTTCACAAATTTTAAAACATGCAAAAAAAGCTATATAAGAAAACAAATAAATGAGAACGTAACAGAGCACATAACTTGTGGTTTTAAATATTCAATCTACCAAATCGTTATCGATTTATCCAAATCTACACGAAAAAACTGCTGTGTTAGATTATTTAATAACACAAGTTAGAAATATTTTAACCAAACGTGTTTTTTACAGACATGGGTCATTGATGGATGGCGCCATTAAATTCCAGCCTAAATACGGCTTATGCTTCACAGAGGTAACTCATTATTATGGGAGCTATAAGTGACGCTTGTGACCATAAACGTGCGCTCCGCTAAAATCGCGATCATTTCTAATTTCATCAATCTCTCGCTTAAACTGGCTCGTACAAAGTTGCCTGAAGCAGTCTAACAATTAATTGTTGCATTTGATCACCAAATATACATATACATTGGTACAAATTAGTTTTGATTTAGTTATTAACCTATTATTTGATAGGTAACGACTGCACCGAATGATGTCACCGAGGCCTCATTGAAAGGATGGACTGTGGAAGCAATAAGTCGTGGAGGAAATCATTCAATTACAAAAGGAATGGAATACGGAAGAAGGACAACAAGTGGAAATGGTTTGATTGCTTGTGTTGAATATAAATGCCCGTAAGTTACTTTGAAATTTCGTATGTTTTGAATCAATTTAGTATCCGTTTTCCCATCACAAATTTTGTCATTTTGATGACAAGTCTCCGACAACAAGTCCGACTAATTTCAATACTGAAGAGAAAAAAGTATACTGATATTAAATCTCCATATTTTAAAAAGAAAATCCTTATTGAAAAAAAATAAATCTCTCAACGATGTGATCATGCTGAAGTTGAAATAAGAGTTCACTAATATCTTTGTCTGCAATATAGTCTTTCCAAAAGCGTTACACTTATTTTTTTATTACTTTGGTAGGTTTTAATAAGCCATATAAAAAAATGATGATTGTTATTTGCCAAAGACAGGAGTCATTTTGATTTTGTAAAACTACATGATTGAATCAATATGAATATTGTTTCAAAATATAAAAACGACGTATGTTGACGAAATGTCGATGTTTTTCCGAGGTTTTACCTCCCAGTTTTATAACGGAGTTCACGTCATTTTTTGAATAAAGTGTGTTTTATTTGCATCAGGGATACCTTATCTGACGGCGAATTCGACCAAACAGAAGTGACCATTTTACCATATATGAGTGGAATTATTTTTTCATTTTTGGCGCCATCTAAAGATACCAAGAGCACCATTCCAGATTACATTCTTGGGCAACATGGAAATACCAACTTTACAAGTCTTGCACCTTTGTCTTCATTTGATATGTTCGGAGTATATTATCACGAGGATATTCATCCAAAATTAGCGAAAAATGAAGCGAGATACAGTTGTCTCCAGGGCACTGTATCAACAGTCATGTTTTCTGCATCACTCGAACCTCTCGACGAATCTTCCGGATCTGGGTCAGGTTCAGGGTCGGGGCTATGAACGGCCACAGAAAATGTCCCAAAGAATAATGGACCGAACGACACTCTCTAACTGTATATTTGTGCTTTTGATATTGAGCTTAAACATAGTGTGTTAGCAAAAAATTTTGCTTATCGTCAATATTGTCATGACAAAACATATTTTTGTAAGCTATTGCCACAAACATTTGCGCGTGATTCATCTCATTATTCCTGTCTAACAAATTACTTACTGGTGTATTCAGAGTTACTATCTTACATAATTTTCACCAAATATATATACAGTCAGATATTTATCTACGATTAATTGGAACAAAATGTCGACGTTTTTCCCAATTTAAAACTATGTATCAAAAGTGTTGAATTTTTACTTTTTAAACTAAATAATATTAGTTATAACACCGAGTTGCTGGGTATATTTTTTCAGTAACCTTTTAACTGATACACTTGATAAACGCTACGAAACAATGTTATTCATCATGAAATGTGACATATATTTTTGTCTTCGTCAATGCCCACATGTCCTTTTTTAATGCATTGCGTGTTTCACTGTATAGCTTTTCAAGCGAATAAGATTTTTATTTGAATTTTTGGTACGCCAAGTTGAAATGACTTAGGCGTCGGCTTATGTTTTACTTACAATAGTTTGCTGGATTGCAAACAACCTTTGGCGTTCTTAGCAATATCATATTCACCATTATTTGTTGTCTGATGTCGCAATAATGGTCAACGAAGGGTGGTCGATGCGGATAAGGAAAGTTGTGGTTTAAGATTTTCAGCGCGGTACTTGTGGGCCCGGTTAGCTCGGTGAAAATCAGAGGATTGTTTTATTTCACAAATACGTTGTAGTACATTGCGTAAAACTTAGGAAAAAACAAAACAAACGTAAAAAATACGTAAAAAACTCACGCAATTTTTGTTTTACAATTTTGGGATTTGAGTTGGAATGACTGTGTCACTAGTATTGCTAAAAATGCCTCAATGAAAGTCAGTTCCTTATATCGAGCTCGACATTATTTTCGCCCGAAAACATATTTCTTTTATACGTCATTTGTTTGACCCTGCATGAAATATTGTTGTCACATCTGGGATTGTTTTGCAGTTGCCATTTGGAATATTCTTGATCGTTTTAAACGACGTGTGACCAAAACGTTTGGCCCCAAACTTTTTTCAGGTCTGCGAAGCTTGTCGCATTGGCGACTCACTTTGTTTATTCTACAGATATTATGATGTACTTGTTCAAAGGCACTTTTTTCTCCAGTTCTTCGGAAAAAATAAATCTTCAGCCACAGGTGGGTTCGGCAGCCATTCACTGTGAAATTCCACAGTATCGCAAGCAGTTTTATGCGAGAAGTTTTTTTCTCAAAATTCTATACTTTGCATACCTTCACATTACTTTCCTGATTGTGTTGATCTAGAGATAGGCAATTCGATTCTGTGATTCAAAGCACAATTTATTCGAATCAACTGTGAATCGTTGACAGGAGCAAAAACGTGCTAAATGAACTAAAATTGTTTTCATTTTTAACGTTGAAATGCAATAGATTTAGTCAAATTTGACCGAAATCGATTATATTTTGTCGTTAAAATATGAAAATATACACCATAAACTATAAATTTCTTGATTTTCACAATGGACACCGAAAAAATTATCCGAAATAGATTCAATTTTGCCCAGCCCTATGTTGAGCTAAATAAATTCAATACTGGTGTCAATAAATAACTTATCGGGATGAAGATTTTTCAACTTTCGTTGATTCCTGCATTTATGTAACTCTAAGAACACTAGTATGGTGGGCATTCTAAAAAAAAAAAATTAAAAATAATTCATCGAAGATTTAAAAAAAAAACATAGATAACGATGGTCCATGTCATGGCCCAATGTTGTCATAAAAAAAAATGATGATAACGATGGGCCACGAGGTCGGACCAACGTTATCATTCCACCAGGAAAAAATCTGTGTTCCCACGTTCACGTCGCTTGAATTGGAATCGAGCATAGTTGACTCATAAGCATGTGTTGAATATGCTATGATCGATTATTATTGAACCGCTTGTCTAATATGCTGAGCTCATTCTTAAATAGTTGTGTTCGTGTATTGGTGCAGGCCCATGTTATTCAGTTAGTCCGAGCCTCGAGTGTTTCGCACTTCGCAGTACATTTGTGTTGCTGATAAAGCATGCATCTGAGTCGTAGTTTGATTCATTCCTATCCCGCGTGCCAAAGTTAGGACAGGATAAAATTTCATTTTTATCCTGCGGGAGAGAGGGATGTTGAGAAATACAGCTTACCCAAATGGCCCAGCGCGACCTTTCGTTTAGATACCGGTACCATTGCATGCCGGGGATGAGGTTTTTGCCAAGCCGTTTACAGGGTTTTCCCGTACGTGATTAGTGGAGAAAACCGTAACCATTTGGTACGGGCGAGGTGTTCAGCAATACTCAGGCATATGTATGTTTATTCGTCTCAAAACAAATACATCACCAATATACAATAATAAGAAACACATTATGATTATGAGGCTGTACGTACGTAAGACCTATTTGGCCTAGAACACACGACGAAGTACGACGTAAGCCTACTACCTACTTAAAACAACGGAGATTAAAGTGAAGTATAAAGGCGAAAAGGAAATATATATATATTTTAGGTAAACAACATTGCATTGTATGTGCAGTTAGGGCTGGGCAAAACCGAATCCTTTGGAATTCGAATCTGATTTGAATAATTTTTCCGAATCGGATCGTATCACTAATCCCATGTCAAAAAGGGGATATATCACATTTTTAGTATAACAACTTGTCACCATCTTGGCTATCGAATAATTGATAGTTTGAAGTTTTTTTTTTCAATTCACACTACAGTGCCTTAGAGCAACAATTTTCATACTTCTCTAAGAATCTCTAAACTTTAGAATTCCTTGACTTCTCACGTACAGCTTTCCTGATTTGTTGTTTTTGTTTAATTGAATATTTTCACCAGAAAACAGAAAACCCGACAGGAATACAAAAAATTTATATTTAACCTTTGTTGGGAATGCAACATCTTACTGTACGCCGGTTCAGTTATCAGAGTGAGTGTTCCCGTAAACAGTAATTCACGTAAATGGACATTTTGTGGTGACGTCAAAGAAGGGCCATTGAAGCTGAGAACTGAAAATCCAACTAACCCTTTCTCTTTCTTGGGTCGATGTCCAGAAATCCCGTTTCTGGCGTTTGTGATAATGTATTCAATTTACTAAATATATATTCCCTGAAACGTCAATTCGCGTTAATTTTCTAGTACAGCTGAGCAAACATTACGACTGTTTCTTTATTTACCACAAAATAAGAATGGGATAAAGAAAGAGAGGAAAAACGGCTTCATGCCGAACAAGTCTAAAAGTTCACTTAGCATAAACGCCGTCTATAAGTGACCGAAATTATTAGACGAGGTCGAGTAGAGGGATTTGGATGGGGTTAGCCAAGGACAGTTAGAGTGCGGTGGGTTAGGTGAAGTAGAGGGAGATCTGTTGGGGATAGGCAGGTCGTGTGGGGGTGTGGTCGGTTGGGGACAGATGGGTCGGCTAGAGAGGGTTGGGGGCAGGCAGGCAGGTCAGGTAGAGGTTAATGAAAGGTTTGTTAGAGACAGGCGGGCCAAGTAGAGGGAGATGCAGTGGAAGTAGCTGAGTTGGGGGTTTCAAGTAAAAAGTCAGGGTGGGGATAGGCAGGCCGGATTAGACGGGGGTGGGTTGGGGATAGGCAGGTCAATTAGTGGGTGGTGGGCTGGGGATAGGTGGGTCGGAGCAAATTTGACCAAAATGAATCGCATCTTGTTGTTAAAAATGTAAACTTTAGTTCATTTTGTAAATATTTGTTCCTAAGAACGATCTACGATTGCTTCGAATTGCCCAGCCTCATATGCAGTAGAGTGCGATAACAAGAATTTTCGAATGGGCGTGGAAACGCCCTGGTCCAAATGGGTTACCTCAGTTTACTACACATATTAGTACTTTATATAGTGAACTCACAGCCAATAAAATAAACACAAAATTACGCATGCATAAATATTGTACATATTTAAATAGTGGTTATTATTTGGGCCTGAAAACTAGAGTGGGGGAGTCAAGATCGACATAACACTATTACAGGTAGATGATAGATCGATCGTGCCTCAAGCGCTAAGGTATATTTGCTGGCTAAGGTGTTCGCTAGTACGCTCACCAAGTGCCAAGCTGCATGGTGCTAATCCGTGTGTTATTGAGGTCTGTCGAGAGCAGTTTCCTACAGCTACTGCTACAACTACCTTCCTATACTAATAATCATTCCACATGGGCTTCTAACCAAGGACGTTAGTGATGTGTAGTTCGAAGCGTTTTCCTAACGCTTTGCCGACTGTCTAGGCCTATCCTAACAACAAAACTTTTCTTTACTACTAGTACACAACCCATCAGATAGACTACTGTAAATATTAGCAACAAAAGTGGCACAGATTGCAGATCGCATAAAACTCAGATTAACTGTATACAAAGCATTATCGTACCACGGTACACAATGCCAAATTAGTGACGAATCCCACATTTTAGCAAAGCGGTTTAATAATAATCCACCACAGCATATGTAGCGCAATCGCAAGGCAATTATACCCGATTCCAAAATCAAGCGAAGAACACAGATTTTTTCGTGTAGATTGATAACGTTGGCCGGACCTCGTGACCTCAGATCATCAATTTTATTTTTATTTTTTTTTATGATGACATTGCTACATAGACCATCGTTATAAATAATTTTTTATTTTGTAAATCTTCGAGAAATTATTTTTTAAAAAAATTTAAAATTTTTGTGAAATTTTTTTTTAATTGTAAAAAAATCAATTATTTTTTTTTGGAAAAATTTTTCGATTTTTCTGGGAATGTTCAAAGAAAAAAGGAATTTCCCATAAAAATACAAAAATGTTGATAACGATGAGCCACCAATACACTTGTGGTTTCAGAAGATTTTCAATTATTATACGTCTTGTGCCACCTTGTTTTGAGCGAATTTTGAAAAAAAAAAAGTTTTATAATAGCTTTACATCTAATTTCACGCATACAGCGTTGCATAACTTGAAGCTTCTGAAACAAAATTACGTAAGAAAGCACAGATGCCCATCGATGAACCATACAATCAAAATATGTCTGATTCAATATGGAAATAGCTATTCAGCCTCAAACCATTCAAACATTATCTTTTTTTTTCCAACTCTTTCAATTATTTCGAATACTCTCGGTATATGCTTAGATTGCATGAAAATAATGTCTTTTTTATCAGGAAAGAAATATGATTGGTGGCAACCTGTTATGTACGAAAGTCCAAGTCGGCTTAAAACAACTTCGATCAAAAGCTCCTTTTCTGACGATGTCAACGGATTTATTGATTGATATCCCTTGATGATTTGCTTTGTGGAGCCAATTATATCGGAGCCAGGCGTGGAAATTGACTTTGTCATGTAATAAGCGATACTAACTCCCAATTCTCCTATTATATAACCGTAATGGCAATACTCAAAATCAATGATTCCGTTCACTTCCCATACCCCAGCTGCTTCTGGTCGGGAATTGATGTCTTTTTTTTCGATGATAACATTTGCATCACTGAAATCGTTATGAATGAATCCTGACAAGTATTTTTGAAAGATTATTTATCATTTTAAAGAAAACTAAATAGAGTAACACGAGAGTGAGATACTATATGCACACAAGTCAATTTTGGGTGTAATAATTTGGGTAGATTTGGTCTAACGGAAAAGAGTATATCATTCCAACAACAAAAATTCGTTTACAAGTGAACGGTAGTACAGGACCTTGGTCCGGGGGTGGTTCACTCAAGTGAAAGATTGTAAAAAAGACAAAACATACTCGAAAAACATTAAGATGTTGTTGCTATTTTATTTTCGAGGACAATTTGGGGTAACGACCGTTTCTGGCCTCGAAAAAGGTAATTTGAGTTTTCTTTGCGTTTAGACAGCCTGGTTTAGAAAAACCATTAATCATATTTCCCAGTTGGAAAAATATTGACCAAACCGTTTTGCTGAGGTTGGGTGACTGATGGAACGCGCCGCCGAGAAGCGGTCCATCTGTAGCTCATGCGAGACAAAATAAAATTTGGATTGGGTTATCTGCTCAACAATAGTTGTTCCACTAAATAAACAAACAGTAATACCTTTCCTCAGCTCGGCTAGTCGAGGTAAAAAATTTGTTTTGAATGATTCCATAATTTTCAAAATATTTCTTTTAGCATCTTCATCGATAACAAATGAAAGTTTACTGCAACTCCGTAGGGCATTCTCGGGTAAAAACTCATAATTTTTGTCCATCAAAGAAGTATCGAAACTTAGATCCTGAAACAACAACGTAAATTGACCTCTATTCGAAATTGAAATACTCACCAGAAATTAATTTTCAACATTGGAGTGTGGTCTAACCTTTTGGCAAACAGTTTATTCAAATTACCATTTAAGAAGCCAAAAAAGGCGCGGAGTATTGGGTCGTTCATGAACTTTTTCAGCTATAATGCAAAGAAATCGAGCAATTTAATGAGGATTACTTGTTACTATTTACTTATTTTTCTTCTAAAATTTTGTGGAAATAGTACAATTCATAAATGATGATAGCTGAACTATTCATATAATATTAGATCATCGCATTCGGAGGTCGCAGATCACACTAATATTCGGAATAATAATAATACATTAGGGATTCGCACCTTACCGTCTTTCAACGCCGATGTCCGCGCGTTATAATAAAGTGACGCTGCTAAATGTGACTATATGATAAAGTTCAAATATCCAGCCCCAGTATTTTACATTTTTAATTTGTGGTGTTGTTTATTCCGCCTATTAATTGTGACGTATACATTGCGCTGTGTGGCTGCATACATGGCTGCGCGCCGGAAACGCCTGCCAATTTGAGTCATTTATGAACTGAAACATCAATAAACACCGTGCTGGATGTAATTAATGAAATTAGACCGGAAAAGAACTATTGCCAAAGCAAAGACATTTATAGAAAATTAGCATAGATATCAACGCGCATGGACGGATAGCGTAAATAATAATTATTTTATATTTCTGATTACCTTGGTTGCATTATGAAATCTTGCCATGTGTATCCCGACTTTATAATATATTTCAGACAATTCTTCTCCATTTACAATGGTTGACGTCACAGATTTGCCGGGAACAAATGTGAGAACTTGCAAAATATAGTCGTTATCGCCTAAAGAAAGAATAAATGAAGTATATAATCCAACCTAGTTTTTTTTTTCAGA
Source organism: Styela plicata (assembly GCA_963675895.2). NCBI lineage: Eukaryota > Metazoa > Chordata > Ascidiacea > Stolidobranchia > Styelidae > Styela > Styela plicata. The sequence continues at coordinate 6,661,694 of OZ023153.1, read as the reverse complement.
AAGAGTAGCACACAATATATAAACGGGAATTACCGAATGAGTAAAATACCTCAAAAAAATTGATGTCATGAGTAATTTTTTGAGCGAATTAGTATATTATAGCGCTTGTGCATCATGATCTTCATGTAAACAATAAACGCAAAGCGTATTATTACAATGGTAAAGTGTAGGCAGAGTTGCTTTTTGGTTAAACTATGTTCCTTTTGTGACATTTCCATGTATAAATCTATACCACAAATTGGACACTGATAGCTGTTAAAGCAACAGATTTGCTTTTCAAACTTTTGAGAAATACGGCATTTTGATGTCAGGCCACTCTGAAAAGCGGTCGCGTATGATGTTCAGTCGGGCCGCTCCCACATATGTGCAGTAATTGCCTGACAAAAGATAGAGTGTGAATGACGAAAGGTGCCAGCAAATTATTTTTTAGTTACGCATGAATGGTCTGAATGCAGACTTTACAATTCGTGCCATTTGTGAAAGAAATTAGTGAGGTTATGAAAATGGGAGCAACATTATTCAAAAGATTATGCGGCATGTTTTTGGGCAAATTCAAAACAACGGGTCTAAACACTCGACAACGCAAACAAAACACCGTATGTGGTAACGTTCAAGGAGTCTTGCTGAATAGACGGGCCTAGGAACGATAACAACGATCGAAATAAAGTATTTCGCAACGTGTAATGCAGTGGTAGCCAATCTTTTATAAGTAAAGTTGCCCATGATCATGTCTCTGAATAAGGATTTGTGTACGGTGTATCTACCCACGTATTGCTTGTTGAGCAGTGGGCATGTGACAACCAAGGGCGGTAGTGCGGTGCGGTAGGAAATTTTTATCGTACTTTGAACCAGCAAAATATTTCCGTACCGAACTTCGTACCATACCGAATGATATTATTTTTACGTGCATCGTACCGGTACGAAAATAAGTTCGATTGAATTTTTTCGTTTATTGTACTAAATTTCGTATCGTTCGTATCGTTACTTTTTGCGCAATTGCGTTGGTTCGAGTTTAAGATATCGCTATGGCCCTTCAGGTTTTCGCCTTTCCCAGATTTTTTCTGGCTGCACCTATGACTGCTCACCTTTTTGAATACAATATTTGGGGAGGTTCCAGAAGTTTATCTTATTTTGAGGCACGTGCTAGCTTGCATCAGCTCGGTCGTTCATTGAGGTTTGATGGCTTTAACAAAAGTCACTATATACGCGAAGTTGCATTGTAATACGTCTCAGGCAATAAAACAAGAATCACGACGCACGTGTACACTGCTTTGCAATAATTATCGAGACATTTGGTAACAGTTTCGAGGACGGTAGTCAAATGGCTCATCCCACCACTCAACCCAAGGTGTAATAACTTGGGTAGGCTAAGCCGAACAGGAAAAGATGATATCTTTCCAGTAATTGCAACCCTGTTTGTCTATAAGTGCCCGCTGTTACAGGGCCGTGGACAGGGTGATCCACTTTAAAAAACGGCTATAAACATAAAAAAAATGCATGTGTATCATTACGGTGACATAAAACGCGATTTTAAAGCAAAACGAATCCAGAAAAATATAACCAACGCTAAGTTCCTTCCGGCCTGAATATTTTCCAAGCCCAACAACTTTTCAACTACAATAAAGTTGGGACATTTGTATTGTAGTAGAAAATAAACCTATAGAGGTTTCTACATTTTAAATATGACTCGCTAATTCAATCATGAAACAAAATTTATTTGACTGCTACCTTTTTTACTCCGTACATATGCATCCCCTTTAATTGTTTTTATAAGTCTTGTACTTTCAACGCCATTTATGCCAAGTTGTTCCATTAGTAATTGTTGAAGATGCAAATTGTCTTAAATTGAAAATATATAGGAATTGGCTCACTGAAAGACTAGTGTTCGTTGATAAAATTCTAGCTTCAACCTTCGGGCTTTACTTCACCAATTCGCTAAACTACGTGTTATTTGGAAGAAGTCGTATCATTCATTCCACAAAATTACCCCATCGCGTCATTAGCGGTGTTGGGAACTTTTTTTCATCATAATGAATACTTTTCGTGCGTCATCATGACTTTCATACGGCATGAAATAACTTATTAAATAAATATAAAACTATTTGAAAAATTGAAGATCGAGAAGTCGAGGCACCCTATATTCGTGGCCTGTTTTTGACAAAGTAAAATTTCTGTTCAAAAATACGACTTTGTTTCCATATCATCCCGAGGCTTAACGAATAAGTAGCAAGCCATATATATGAATACAATATACAATGTGAAAATTGAAATGTTATCTACATACACACCAAAAAAGTGATCATTTTTGGCGTCAATGATTTTCACGATATACTTGGAATGTGTTGAATTACTAGATCGAATTTCTACCAAATAATTGACGTTAAAATAGCTGCTTATTGTTGAAATCGAATCCACTTTCAATCCGTAAATGGAATCGAGTATGTTTAGTACGTTCTTTTCCGAAGAATATTCATCAACTTCTTCCATGTTCCTTACTTGTAATATTATAACACGGTCTGTATAAATGATATATAAATAACATAGTTAATATAAAAAAGTTGCAGATATAAACCCTGCAACAACCTCCAAATTCAAACTTTTATTCAGATGGCTAGTGCACCCCTTCCGTACCAGAATATCATTTTTCCAATATTGCTGATTAATTAGATTATTTATATGCATATTATTTATAAAGCAATTTATCGGACATAGACATTTTTTATGAATTAAAATGCAATCCGAGCAAGACCGGAAGCAATGGTTACAAGGAAGCAACTAATGTCCAATTTAATAGCAAAGAGTTACTAAAAGATGTAGTACCACCAATTGCACTCTAAACGGAAAACATCCCAAGTGGGACTGAACCGGCATGGTGAAGTGCAGTGAGTGGTATCTGCCCTGGGTGATGGTAACACTATCCACCGCTCGATTTGCCAATTTCAAATGGTGGTGGTGGTACGTACATCATCTACTGTTTAATAAACTCACATGTCTACTTGCTCTCCGATTTTTACTTTTTTAAATGCTCTAAAAGACTTTGCGTTTTGCGATCTGGGCCGGCATTGCTATTGAACGCATTTACCAACTGGTAGGCGCCGGTTACCGGTACTCCTTTTTAGCGTAGCAATTTAAATTCATATTATGGGTAGCTGTAAAACAACACTTGCACACTTGAAACATGTGTGAATGACATGCGCGACGCACACAGTGCCTGTGGCGCCTAGAAATGAGCGTTGCGGTAAGCTAAGTCCTGTTGAATCCTGTTCAAAAGTCAACAATGATTTGTACCATTTGCATACAGTTTATACGAGGTAAAAAGAGTCACCCGACATTGGCTCCAACGATAGCTGGATGCAGCCTCTATCGATGCTGGGAATGTGTATTAAGAGGATCTCAAATACCGAATTTTAAACTTCTAATTTAGTGTTCAGATGCTCGGTAAGTTAATCAATCAAAATTTCCTTATCGAAAAATCTCTTAAGCAGAGCTTACAAATATGATAAGCGATGTCTGCAAAGACGAAGTCCTAAACGCATACCAAAATCTAAGGTGACGTCACCATGCCCATGCTAAACCACAACAACCTATGTTCTATCAAGAATCAAAACTGTGTGTATTTGTCTCACGATTTAGTTCTAAAAAGACAGAGATACTGAATTGAATCGATGATGGATTTACCATTGTCTAGTGCAGTTACCTGTTGAAGTAGCTCTTTGTTGGTTGGTCGTAAGTTGGTTCCTTTTAGGCACTGCTCCGAACCCTGCTCGGAGTAAATTTCAATAAAAAAAAAATAAAAAAATATGGTTGAATGTGAAGAGTGGGAGTAACCTATAGCACTACATACATGCCGTCAGAAATTCCAAAATAGAAAAAATGAACCATATCGTAATATCGTCACAGAAAAGTTAATCTTGTCGCACCGTCAGCCTTGCGCTAGGAACACCAAATAAAATGGGACAAGTTCCCGAGCGCTGACCGTCCAGAACAGCGTCGACGCTGTAATTGGATAAGGACGTATTTGTAGAATAAATGAGAAAGTTCTCCCGAAATCCCATGCGATTGTATGTTATTTGCAATATACCACGGTGCCAAATATTGGGGAGTCAGACTCTCCTCCCCAAAATCAGAAAAAAATGTGATAGAATTGAGAAAAAAACTTGGGGGCGGAGCAAAAAGTCAAGCACGGTCTACGGGAACATTGTTGGTCAATGCAGAAAGAAAGTCGATACGTATGACTGGTAGAATTCTTCAAAGAATGAACAGCAAGTGCCCTGCAACGCTAAAATCCGAGGACGAGATTCCAAGATTGAGGGAAAGAGACAGGGCAGAAACAACCTTCACCTCAACCAACGAAAAAGGGGAAAGCAAATAGAAAAACGTGACTGTGAGATTCTTTGTACCTCTTCCCATATTATGCGGTAGGCCTACACGGTTGGCTGTGATTTAATCGCAACATAAAAAGATGAAAAACCAGATACTGCATGTCAAACAAAAAACATTCTATAGGAGTATCTGCCCTGAACTTCAAGAGCGCCTCTACCGAGGGGATAAATCTCCAATCTGTAAGGCGCTAAATTCAGAGGTATAAAGCCTATCAGATACGAGGTAATCCCTGGATGCAAAATTGGTATTTATAATACTAAAGCTTTCACCACATGCTCGGCACCGAGATTTTTACGAAAAAAATTGCGCAAACCGGCTCAGCGATACCCACAAGCACATGAACATGTGAGAACTTTTTCCCCATAAAATCACCTGCACAGTTTAAGAATTGACACAGTTTGGGAAACCGCATTAAAGTCACAAAGGACAAAGCCAGCAACCGGACCGTTGGTTTGTGCTATTTGGCCTTTTTCAATTAATTATTATTTTACTTTTATTATATTAATTAATAATTATTAGAAATGCCAAACATGCAGAAACAAAAATCCCAGGTTTGGACTTGTTAGGGCAATCATATCAAACGTCAAAAAAATATATCTCTACAAATGCATGGCGAATTTCAATACAATATAATCAATAATTTTTCATCGAACCAGGAAAACAGACATATACTTATTCCAGAATCGATAACTAAAAAATTATGAAATCTTATTAACATATTGCTGAAATTATAAATGTGTAGATGAATAACCAAGAAAATGTCTCCCACTACTCCGACTCAAACCATTCAATCAGTATCTTTTCTTTTCCCACATTTTCGATAATTTCAAATACCCTCGGTATATATTTTGATTGCATCATAATGCTGTCTTTTTTACCAGGGAAGAGAAAGGATTGGTAGCAACCTATGATGTAAGAAACTCCGAGTCGACTTAAAACAACTTCGAGCAAAAGTGTCTTTTCTAATGATGTCAACGGATTCATTGACTGATAGCCCTTGATGATTTGCTTAGTGGATTTAATTATATCGGAACCAGACGTAGAAATTGACTTCGTCATGTGATATGCGATACTAATACCCAGTTCTCCAATTAAATAGCCATAGTGGCAATGCTCAAAGTCGATGATTCCGCTCACTTCCCACATGCCACATATTTTTGATTGAGAATGAATGTCTTTTTTTCTGATGATAACATTGGAATCACTGAAATCGTTATGGATGAATCCTGAAAAGATTTTATTAAGATAATACTAGAATATTGAGATATTTGTGTCTATAGTGTAAATACTTGTAATTGAAAGCGTACTTAGTTGCTTTAAATGTTCATTAGGAAACTGTCTTATCAAATAAGAGCAGTTAAAGTACAACCGGCCGTGGCAACAGAACCCAATTTTAAATACATTAAAGTGTTGAAAGCTCACCTTCAAATAACGGGGCTTTCTTATCGAATATGATTTTATTTAATAAAAACTTTCTTTCTAACAATTTTAAAATACGATATTAGTTAATAAGATTAGCAATAACTTATTTCAAAAAAGAGACACCAGAAGTAGGGCTGGGAAATTCGATTCGATGATTCGAATCGGTTCGAAGCACAATGTATTCGAATCAGTCGCGAATCGTTCATAGGAACAAAAATTTGTTAAATGATCTAGGATTTTCTTTTTTAACGACAAAATACAGTCGATTTTGGTCAAATTCGACCAAAATCGGTTATATTTCGTCGTTAAAATGTGAAAATTGTTGGTCTTAGTTTGAATTGAAAATACACTATACACTAAACTATGAATATCTTTATTTTCACAATGGGGACAAGTTATAATAGTGGTATATTTGTTATTTACAAAGAATTTGTGATTCGATCCGATACGAAAAATTATTCGAATCAGATTCGAATTCCAAGTGATTCGGTTTTGCCCGGCCATACCAAAATGAAATGTTTGCCTTCAAGATCTGGCAAAGACTGAACTGTACAGTGTAGGTATATAAACGACTTAATAAGAATAACACTTTATTTTTCTTGGAATGCACAGAATTAAATCGAATTATCAATGAGACGAATCGATTCTTTCGAACCTCCTTTCTAGTTCAGATACAACGAGGTATTCAAAAAGTACTAGAAACTTAATTTCTGTCTAATCATTAACGCTAAGAAAAATAGTTATATTGAAGTTTTCAGAATCACATTTTGCGCAATATGAAATTAAAATACGTACCTTTCCTCAGCTCGCCGAGTCTCGGTAGAAAATTCTTTTTGAAAGATTCCATATGTTTTACAATAATATTTTTAGTATTTTCATCGATAGCATATGAAATTTTACTGCAGCACTGCAGTGCATTCTCAGGAAGATAGTAAAAATTCTTGTCCATCGAAGAAGTATCAAAACTTAAATCCTGAAACAACAACGTAAAATGACCTATTTTCCTAATTGTAATATCTTACAGGTATTGTCCGTGGTTAATGTTTGCAGAAAATGGTGGACATTATGGCTTGGTTCGACTTATTGACAAACGATTTATTTGAATTAGCATTTCTACAAGCAAAAGTATATGTGGTAAATCCTTCTCAAAAAATAATATATTTTGTTATGCAAGAGCGCTGAAGATAGCTTAAACGCTAATTCTTCAAAGTAAATATGAGGAGGCCATTTAGATGCAACTAGGTCTGGGCAAAACCGAATCATTTGGAATTCGAAAGTGATTCGAATGTTTTTTCAACTCGGATAGAATCACTCATTTTATGTAAATAATGAATATCCCATTTTTACTAGTATAACTTGTCTTCATTGTGAAAATGAAGAAATTTGTAGTTTATAGTATATTTTTAATTCACACTAAGAGCAACAATTTTCATATTCAAATTTGGCCAAAATGGATTGCATTTCGTCGTTAAAGATGAAAATCCTAGTTCGTTTAACAAGTTTGAGTTTCTATGAAAGATTCACGAAAGATTCGAATTGATGCGAATCACGGAATCGATTTGCCCAGCACTAGATGCAACGACTTTATTTTCTTATTTTTTTATGTAAAATGCCACGTTTACACGAAGAAATTTATAGTCATAGATGGTGAACATAAATATCATATCATCAAAGTGCATACCCAATTGAAAAAAATTCTTCAAAGCATCTTTTGTTACGTATGTGCCACTGATGGACCGCGTCAATGAGACGCGGTCCGTCTGTGGCACATGCGTGAAAAAACAATGCTTTGGATTAGATAGACACTTGGCAAAAGGTATTATCATTAATTACCTTGGTTGCAATATGAAATCGTGCCATGTGTATGCCGACGTTGTAAAATATTTTATCCAACTCTTCTGCGTCCACAATGGTCGACGTCACGGACTGACCGGGAAGAAATGTAAGAACTTGCAAGATATAGTCGCTATCGTCTAAAGATAAAACAATATTTGAACAACGTATAAAACGACTTACTTTTGCTGGAAGAGTTAATTTAATGTTAGTATTAACGAGATATATTGGCGACGAAAACAGTCAATAAAATGCCGTAGAAAATACATTCTACTTAACTAATATTATGACAAAATACGGTAAAGGTCGGCCAATTTTTCATTTAATATAGAATAAATGTAACGCCTCGCGGTATTGTAGTATTTAAAATAAAGATTCAATAAATAAAAACACAAATTAAGCCTAAAATTGTACATGGAAGGGCTTTTGACTTAATCCTAATTGAATTAAAACATTATTTCCTATTGTCAATTGAACTATATTCAATAAGAATCATAATATTGTATTGCTCGTGTGCCAAAAACTTCCACCCTGTTCACCCAGCGCCAGTGCTTCTGCAGTCAACTGCGAATTCGACACAAATATTCATCATTTATGCAGAGTCTGACTATTCCTGCTCGATCGAAATATTGTCTGGAAGTTAACCGCGTATTAACAATATTCTTAGAAACATTCTCGATTAATTACTGCACCTTTCTTACTCCTCAAATATGAATCCCCTTCAATTGTTTTCATGGGTCTTGCACTTCCAACACCGTTTACACTAAGATGTTCCATTATTATTTGCTGAAGATCCAAGTTGTCTTAAATAAAAAATGTAAAACAATTGGTTTCATAACAGATTACCTTCGTGGTATAAGTTTAATTGTTTTCAAGTCGCAGCAGCACATCCTATTCTGGGGAAAAATCTCATGCATCTATTTTTAATATCTTTCAAACTTACTCACCGCTTTAACCCAAAATTGCATGTCAAAATTTACATTAAATTTTGAACTTGGAATTAATCGAAAACCGAGAACGAAGTTTCAATTATTAGGTTTGTTCAATCCAGAAGCTCAAAACGAATTGTAGAAAATATCTGCACCTAATATTCCATTTAAAAAGTATATTTCCAGGCAGGCAGGATGAAGATTTGGGTATTTCTATTGAGAAATCATTTTTGGTTATGCCAACTGAACACGTCGATCCTGAGTCACTGACGGATCGCGTCGTCGAAGCATGGTCTATCTGTGGCTCACTCTTGACGCAAAAAACTTCATTCCATCAACAGAGAAATTTTAACTATTATAATCTCGAAAAATCTCTAATTAGCAACAAAATTACGTGAACAATGCCATCGTATTATAATAAGACCATTCTAAGATATTTTCATACAAACCAAAAAAGCTGTCGTTTCTGGTGTCAATAATTTTTACGATATACTTGTGGTGTTCCAAACCATTCATTTGACGAACTTTCACCAAATAATTGACGTTAAAATAACTGCTTATTTCTGAAATTGTATCCACTGTTAATCCGTACAAGGAATCAAGTATGTGTAATACGTTATTTTCCGATGAAAATTTATCAACTTCTTCCATGCTTATCATTGATATTATAGCGACACGTTCTGTATGAATAATACATAAATATACCAATAATATCGTGGATAGATTGTTGCAAATTTTACGTCGGAGAGTCTGCTCACAATTCTGAGGTATCCCTTCATCCTCAAATATAGTATCTTTGGCCATGACTAGGACTGGGCAATTCGATTCAGGGATTGGAAGTACAGATTATTCGAATCAATTGTGAATCGGCCATAGAAACAATAACATGCTAAATGGAGTGCTTTTTTATTTTTAACGACTAAATACAATCGATTCGCTTGTATTTCGTCGTTAAAATGAAAATAAATGGCTTTTAATTCAGTTTATGCTAATTTTTGTAATTCTTAAATGTATATTGCCTAATCGTTATAATGGCGAGCATAATAGTATTAGTAAAAATGGGATAATTGTTATTTTTATGAAACCACGACTCGATCCGATTCGGAAAAATTATTCGAATCAGATTCGAATTACAGATAATTTGGTTTTGTCCAGCCTTAGTCGTGACTCGGCGAAAATAAACCAACTCAACCGGCGAGGGGGGTCTGAATATTAGTTTTTTATAAAAATGGCTCTAAAGTATTAAAGCAGGTTGGACTTATCGGTGGATCATTCTGTACGGTGTACCACAGTGTTATGCGGCACGTATGTTGCGTGAAAGGCGGTGAAGAATGTTTTGCTATTCGCGATAATTAAGTATGGGCTTGAGACCATATTGAGGTTTATGCGATGTGGACGTCCGTTGCATTCTTCGGTATAACAAGTTTATGGGCAGTACATGCTTGATACACTTACGAAAGAAACAGTCTGTTACATTATGCTCTAACAGTCAAAGTCTAACATATACTTCCATCTCGGTGGTACGGACTTTGGTAAAATATATTCCTGGCTCTACTAAATTGAGCGAATATAAAAACTAAAGACGGATCTATACCAAAATGTTCGCCGATACCGATACAAGTATCGATACTACCTTCGTGATTTATATTACTATACCGATACCGAGTACTTTATTAATCATGCCAAGGCCTTTTTGTATCCGCATACTTATGCCCTCGGTATTGTTCACCCACGTATGTGCAGGCCTACGTACGTTTGCATCCGTTTACTCTTGCTCCGTATAAAGATCGCCACCCTTGCTAAGACTTCCCCCTGTGTCGGTATCGGCGATATCGGTGATAAAAATTTTCCGATACCAGTACCGATACTTGCCGATATCGATCCCGATAACCGATACATCGGCCCATCCTTAATGAAAATTGCTGAAATACAAAATATACCGGTCTTGAGGTATTGCTAACCACTTTATTAAATGATGTCAAAAACGGACCCCCATAAAACGGTATTTATCCCTATTGCTCGTGATTAGCTACATTTTGGGATGATGAATCCTGAGGGGATTGAGTTATGGAAGGCTTTTTGAGCCTAGCTCGAGTGTAAAAAATGCTTTAAATGCATTCATGCTACTCAAGATGCATATTTGACACCGAGGTAGGGCTGGGCAATTTGATTCGGTGATTCGAATCGATTCGAAGCACACGTTATTCGAATCAATCTCGAATCGTTTATAGACTTAAAAACTTGCCAAATAAAAGGAAATTTCCATTTTTAGCGATAAAATTCAATCGATTTAAGTCAAATTAGAAAATTGTTGCTCTTAAACACGGAGTGTGAATTGAAGATGGACACTATAAACTGTAAATGTCTTGATTTTCACAATGAAGACAAGATGAATACTAAAAATGAAATATTTGGTATTTACACAAAATTAGTGATTCGTTCCGATTCGAAAAATTTATCCGAATCAGATTCGAATTCCAAGTCACTCGGTTTTGGAGCGCAATTATATTTGCTATAAATTTTCATTATTTTTACTCCCAAAATCTTGAATTGAATTTTAAAATGCAGAAGACAATATTGAGCGACTTCGGAGTTTTAGTTGAGAAATTCCACTTCTATTTTTTGTCTTCAAGTTTTGGCACCTGCCGCCCCCGCTATTGGTTAAATATCCTCAACAAATGAACGTCATTTTTACCGGACAGGCTTTCTATTTCTAGCACTTATCTCATCTTTCTGAAATCTTTACACCTAAAAAAAACTGTTTCAAACTGATGACTTCTTTGAGCGTTATTGCTGTTGTCAAATTGTTTAAGACAAATTGTTTAAAATCAATACAGAATCGCTATTTTCTGCTCTTAATCCGACATTTGATCATTAGTTCTTTCCGAGTTTCCGCCGTTGAAGTTACTTTTATTTCCAGTGCTGGATGGCATCATTGATGGATATTTTTTACGAATTTCCTCAAATCGAAACATTTGTTGCATTAAAATCTCAGTGGCTTTCCTCACGAATAGTAGCAATAACTGATTTCACTTACAATTAGGTGTTCAGAAAATATCCGATACAATGAACACGAGGGCGATGGGCAACTAGATCTCTGTTTTTCAGTTCAGTTCAGTTGAATAAAGTGATTAATTATCAGTTTGACAGCAACTACAAATCAATTTTAACGGTTTTCCGCCGAAATATATTTTCGGGAAATTTGTCAAGGCATCTTTCGCTAAGTATGTGTCACTGATGGATGTGTGTCGATGAGACGCGGTCCATATGTGACGAAAGCTCGGCAAAATAAAATTTCCGATTGGGATTCAATTGTATACCATACATGCTCCCATAGTGGTATGTAAGGTTTTTAATCTTTGGTAAGATGATTCTTTTGAAATCCATTTCTCCAAATTTTGAAAAATATCTCCTGATTGAAACAGACATTTTATTTGATTAATACTTGGGCACTGAATGAAGTTTCCGAATGAAAAAGTTTCCGAATTTTAGGGAATTACTGCGATACTTTTTTTTCATTGAAATACTCTCTGGGAAAGGCCGGAAGCAGTGCCCGAAAGGAACCAACTAATGGCCACTCAATAGCAGAGAGCTACTAATAGACGCAGTACAAGCAACTGCACTGCACGGAAACCATCCCAAACGGAACTGAACCGCCATGATAAAGTGCATGAGTGGTACCTGCACTGGACACAATGAAATGGAAAGCCTTAATGCAACAATTTGCCTGTTTTCATGCAACAATGTCACTACACTCCTCAAAAAACATTTGAGCCTTTAAAATTATAAAATAAAACGTATTGCTATCCTCGGAGGAGATTATGAAAAATTCAGGTGAGTGTTCCTCCTTGCTACGCATTTCAATGAATGACCAAGTGTTGAAAACTGCTGTTGTAACAAAATCTGAAATAGCTGTAGGCTGCTCGTCAATGACTCGTATTGCCTCGAGGGAAACCAACACTATATTATCGGACATTGCGGTATGTTGAATAATTGCGGTTTTTTCGGTATTTTGAATAATCTGCATGAGTAGCCCATGTACGTTTCAGTTGTAATGCTTCGTAAGTATTTCAAACACAAAATAATTTTGAACAACGTTTCCCGTTAAATAGCGCACACTTTAAATTCCCAGACAAAAAATAAATTCTGTGTCAATGTGTTTCGTTAGGTATGGGTCACTGGTGAATCGCCCGCGAAGGTGCGGTCCAGCTGTGGCTCATACTAGACAAAATATATTTCTGATGCAGTGTGATATGCATTATATTCTAATATTACACCGTTGACTGAGTGGTGAAATGAACAAAACTGAAGACAAAAAAAAATTGAAAAAATCGCGACTGTTTGTTCATTTGGGTGGGTTGAAAATTCCTTTACAGTAAAGTTCGTCTATATGTCAATTGATCTACTCTTACATCTTAATTGGTGCAGAAAAAAGAATCAGTATATCCATTCGGAAAACAATACGTCGTAGTTTTTAAAATCATGATCATCATTTTATACTTCATGAGTGATGATAACGCATTATTTAGTCCTCGGGCACACATAATCGTGGGTTCGCGATCCCTAAGTCCGACCCGTCCTACGTTTTTTCACTGATCCCCGCATGTAAGTTCGAAACACGTGCCTGTATGAAAATGTAGCGTATAGTAACTACTTTCCATTAGGCAGACGATCACGTTCTATATTTTTGACTGAAATCCACTCTGAGAAAGGTGTAAAAAGAGCCAACTAACGGCCACTTAATCGCAAAGAGCTACTACAAAATTTAGTTCCAACATCTGACGTCTAAGCTGAATACATCCTAAACTGAACCTCTATGGTAAAGTACAGTATTATCTTTCTTCTGCTGACTTCGGATAATGCATTCGATATTTGATTAAAAGTTTTCTTGTTTTAATGCTCACATTATCTATATCAGTTTTGCTCCATTTGATAATTCCCATCGAATAGGTTAGAACCGGAACACGAAATCCCTTGATTGCTTTAAATTTATTCTTCAAATTAAGCTCTGTTTTCAAAATCCAATTCATCTGATGGAAGTATCTTTCAAGCAAGCATTCCTTTTTTTTTTATTATTTTTGCGGTCTTATAATATCCCTTTGAAATTATGGTCGGCACAGAAAGTTATTCGATAAAAAATGCATTCCTTTTCTTTGTTATGTTCAATTATAAGCTGTTGTTGAAATCTCAAATATTTATACATCTCTTCCGGTGGCAAATTTTTGATTGAGAAATTTTGCTGTGGGATCATAGAGTTCACTCATTTCCCTTTTTAACGTCCAATGTAGCACACTTGTCAAGCCCAAAGGACATTTTAATATCATCGGAAAATTGCCTAGTTATCTGAAGAAGGTTTCATAAATGCGTTCTGATTGATGCGTATAATTTCAAATCGTCCATGAAAAGCAAATGATTCAGTTTGTAGGAATGTCGAGTAGCAGATTTGATTAAAAAACCATGTTTCGTGCCGTTCAACATTTTTGACAGAGGGTTTATTGCGAGACAAAACCACAATGGACTAAGGCTGTCACCTTAAAATATTCCTCTACTAATTGGTATAGAATCAGAATGTTGTTCTCCCAATTTCAGTCTCGTTTTTCAGATACTCATGCAATTTTCCAAAAGCCTTCTTATATTTGTGTCAATTTTGTACAAATTTAAAACTTCGACCACCCAAGAATGCGTTACAGAATCATACGCTATTTTGTAGTCTATCCAAGTCATAGGAAAATCTTAGTCAAAAGGTCTGTGTGGATGGAAACTCTTTGTTTCATATTCTGAATCTAAACTTTCAAGTCTCTTTGTCCCGGGATCTTGGATTTTCCATCAAAATGCAGTACGGAGAGTGATGATAATGAAATGCATAAGGCTTTTGCAGGACAAGCTTTCGGAATGTGAATCACTTATGAAATCATACTCAAAGAGTCATTTTTCGTACTTAAGGCTCTGTTGTTCAGCTATAATCATTTAAAAGTGACCTAATAGACTGTCAAAATCACATTGTTTGACGTCATAGTCACGTGGTCAGTGCGAGTGTTAGCTACCATTATACTTTTTAGCCCTAGCATCAAAGCTGCAAGGTCTAGTGATCTCAAATCTTAGTGAAAAGGTCTGTATGGCTGAAATTATGTCATATTTTTACCTGGGTTTCCAAGTCTCCCTGTTTAAGGATTCTAGATTTTCCGTTGGGTCATAATCAAAGACCCTGTAAAGAAGCTAGACGGCACAGATTCTTGATCTGAACATTTGTTTTTAGGATACAGGAGCTGCGAATTTGCCAGTTATGTCAGTTTAAAAGCTATTTTATGACTAATAAATTTAGCTCAAACAAAGAATATTCAGTAGAGCGTCCGGTGGTTTCGCTTTGCTGAACTGATGTGGTTACAGAGCTCAACTTTTTATTTTTGCTATCTGAAATAAAACATCGTTTTGTCCTTTGTTTTGGACTGTGCTTGAGACGTATGGCTACATGTTCAGTGACCCTAAAGCCCATATATATATATATATATATATCATTTGGTAGAACAATAAAATGTAAAGATAGGCTTAGTTACTGATTCGACACAGTCCTGGGATGAATAACCCAAATATAATATATAAACAGCATACCTTGTCTGTCACATGCATGGCCCATACATATATCATTGGATAGATCAAAAAGAGTGCAAAGATGGGCTTCGGTATTGATTCAACACAGTCCTGAATTGAATATACCTGATATAATTTCAAGACACCATACCTTGTCCGTTCCATTCATGACCCATGTATATATCATTGGTTAGATCAAAAAGAGTGTAACGATGGGCTTCACTGATGATTTGACACAGTCCTAAGATGTATACTCCAAATAAAATTTTAAGACCCTGTACCTTGTATGTCCCATGCATGGGCCTCACATATATCATTGGATAGATCAAAAAGAGTGCAAAGATGTGATTTGTTACTAATTTAGCGCTGTTGTGAGATGAATGACCCAAAGTAATTTCAAGAGACTATACCCGGTATGTCCCAGGTATGGCCCATACATATATCATTTGATAGTTCAAAAAGAGTGTAAAGATGGACTTTGATACTGATTTGACAAAGTTCTGACATGAATGCCCCCAATACTGTCCCATGCATGATATATATATATATATATATATATAATTAATGAATAGATGAAAAAGAATGCAAAGAGGGGCTAATTGATACTGATTTGACACAGTCCTGAGTTGAATAACCCATGCATGGGTTATCCATATATCATTGGGTAGATCAAAACAAAGTGTAAATATATGCTTTGCAACGGATTTGACATAGTTCTGAAATTATTCCAGTTGCAATTTCAAGACTCCACATCATGTCTGTTCCGTGCATTGCGCATAAATATGTCATTGATTTGATCAAAAAACATGTAAAGATAGGGTATGAGACTGATTTGATGCAGTCCACGGTGTATATTCGATTTCTTTGGAATATAGGGGTGGTGAGCATGACCTGATTTAATATCATGAAAGGCGATGTTTGCATAACTTTCTTTGTCAGCTAGAATCTCGATCCGAAAGTTTGTGTGTTGTAAGATATCTCTTAAAAAATATATGAGTACTCATGGAAGATCCATTGATGACAGTGTTTATCGTGGTCAGACGGAAGCCTTTGTAGTAATGTGTACACAGTTCTAGTTTTTACTACAGTTCACTCTAAGCAAGGCTGTTAACAGTGCCCAAAAGGTTCTAGCGAACGGACACACAAAAAGCTGCCACAAGATAAATTGTCAGGAACATCACTCTAAGCGGAAAACATACGATACTGAACTAAGATGAAGAACAAGATGATGAAGTGCAGTGAAACATTCATGTGGAATGAAAACATGATATTTTTCTATATTTGCTTGACATTATCTCATTCTTGTATCCTTGTGAATTTTCTCACACACAGATTCAGGATTTTAAGGAAACATAGAGGAGGGGTAGGTAGTTCATTGCAAGATATCAACGAATCACGTATGTTTGAAGTTACTTGAATTTTTTTGAATTGGCGACTCTGAGCACCTCCAGATATAAACATTCAACAGGGGATTTCCCTGCTCATGGAGAAAATTTAGAGGCATGCACGTGTTCTGTGTTGCTTCTTCCCTCTCTGCTGTAAACTCACAACTGTGAAAGTGTCTTGAGGATAGGCCTATCTTTGGTAATTAGTCATGCAGGTTTCCAATCCAAATAGCATTAAGATTTACAATCTTAGTTCTGGAAAATCGCTTCCCCAGGTAAGTAGTCTAACTTACTAAGTTGCCGTAACCATTTTTATCACAGACTATTTTTTCATCATCCTTTTATTTTTAATGCAAGCTTACGCTTATTGCTTCTAGTGCAAAGAAGTGATAGCGTTTTCATGTTTTAAGATTTTGAAGATGCCACTTATTACGTATTTTTACTTTTATTTTGTATTGATATTAGTAATGGTATTTACAAATCTTATAAAAAGTGCAGACATCATTTAGTATGTCATCTAGTCGGTTAGAAGCAAAAAAGTGGTAGATTGTTTAACTATGGGAAGTATATCCCCCAAGGTTTGGGATGCGAGGGACAGTGCTGAAAGATTTTGTACTTTTAACAATATTATATCAAAAATGATCAAATTTCTGTGTGCTTTCGGCGTGCAATCACATTATACAGTCCTATAGTGTCTGTCCCCAAAATGGTGTATTTCTTGAATAAAAGGGCTGAAAAATTTTTGCTCGCCTACGGTTAGCAAGTTTTGTTACTAATATATTTATTTTATATAATACTTTTTTATCCCCTGTTAAGAGCATTATTTTTATATTGGTATGACTACTGACATTATGAGGTTGAATTCAGCTGGAATGTGGTGTAGTTGTAAAATATGATAAGCCAAGGTAGCAAATTTAAAATAAAATTTCATTTCAGAAAAATCAACGCATGAAAAGCACTATTACAGAATATTGAGCTTGAACATTTTTTATTAAAATTACCCGGTTTGCTGGAACTAAAATTAAATATCCTTTGCTTTTCAGTTTATATCTGACCGCAAGAAGAGAGCACTCCTCAAGAAAGATGTCAGTCTTCGCAGACGCATTGAACTTATTCAAGATTTTACAATGCCGACTGTCAGTACTTCTGTACAAATGACTAAGGATGGAAATTACGTTTTTGCAGCTGGTGTGTTTTCATATTAAAGTTGGGCTTTTGTTTCGTTATCTGTTAGACCGGCTGAAAATCAACACTTAATTTGTTACTCCAGCATATTAAAAAATAATGTTCATCGTCAACTTTCATATTGAGCGATTGTGAGTTGCAATTCCCAACTCATTTTCATTAATTAAAATTTGTTGACAGATGTTATGTTTTTATTCATTTTCAGTTTCTGTCAGGCAAAATGTCCAACTTACGTCTTTTTTTAAAACTTGATTCGACCTTGACTACCATCAAAAGAAAATGATATTTTTTCGAAACGACAGCAAATCGCAAATGCTGAGAAAAGTGAAAAATATATCGAAACGGCCATGTTGGTGGATCAAAATGAAGGTTTACCATTGCCCATGTTGCAGGTACCTCTGAGCAAAACGTGTTAAGTGTGAACAAATCCTCCTCGATGAAGTAGCTACCGTTCTTTTATGTATAATTTTTTACATGGAATTTTTTTGGAGGTTTTCAAGGTATTTGCTACTGCTATTAAATAGCAGTACGTTGATGATATTGAAGCGTTTTGACAGATATTTCCTTTTACACAGAACACTTAAAAGTAACACTTCGATTGTTTTGTGTGTGATTTTTTTTAGATTTTCTTATAATACGAGCCATTTTTTAAGTGGAGTAGCCGGCATTCTGCCACTCTGCTCCTGGCATGAAGATTTGAAAGATAATATATTATATTTCGACCTTTTGATTCTTATTGACTTTATTACCAGTACATCTTTTTGTATGGACATGTATAATTTTTGCTGCCCTATCCACGTTGCTGAACAATAACATTCATCATTATACCATTTTTTATTATAAATATTTTTTTATTAATCTTATGTTCCAGGTACCTATAAGCCAAGAATCCGATGCTTTGATGTTAACCAGTTGTCATTGAAATTTGAAAGATGCTTAGATGCAGAGGGTATGGCGTTAAATGTCACTGCTTTTTTTGAGTTTTACTATCAGGCCATCACATCTGACAATATTTTCGAGTATTGTAAATGACAAAATTTTGTATCCCTATGAAACTATTTTGTTGAATGATATTTTTCTGTCAGAGTAGCATTTTTTTAGTTACTATTGAAATCTTTTAATATAGACTTTTTTGCCCGTTTTTAATGCTTTTAATATGAAAGAGTCATAGTTTCATATAACTACAAGGAATAATTTAATGGCTTGAAATTGCCAATACTTTCTTGGCCTTCGAACAAATGATATTTTTTAAAGCTAAATTTGTTTTCATTTCAAATTATGTGAATTATGAATTTCTCATTGTTGTTAAAAGAAACGACCGCTTGAACCACGAAAATGTGACATTACGTATTACATATGTTAATCCCAGGGAATCTCTTTATTTGTAGAGTTACCAGTAGTATACTAAAATTATAAATGAAAGTTAATATTCTGAATTTCGCTACAGGTGCAAGACTTGCAGAATGCCTATTCTCTGCTTCTTGGGCACCCGAGGAACATAAGTTCCATCAGAAGAAAATTTAGCAAAGGGGCAATAATTTATGATATATGTATTTTTCTAGAAGATAAAAATTATGAAGTGTTTGGTAGCAACCGAACTGTGGAAAAAGATTCATATCTATCAATACTGCTATGAAATAGCAGTTGGTTTTGAAACCTTTTTGTTTATCCGAAGAATATGATATGAACATTTTGAACACCCCAACAAAAAATGATATTCTGTCTCTTTGTTTGCATGTTCTCAATTTTCTCTAAAATATTTTTTTCATGTGATTATAAAAGGAAATAAAGAAGTGTAGAAGGTTTACCATTGCCCGAAACAAATACCTATCACTGCTGTTTGCCATGATGAGTCATTTCTCAATCATTTTTAGGTGTTACTACCAGTTCTGCTTGGTAAATGAAAGCAATTTATTATGAAAATTGGGAATTTTGACATTAATAAATAAGATATTGAATATGGTATTTATTTAAAAAAAAATTGACCAAGGTTTTTAAGATATTTTTTTTTCTTTTTAATACATCAATAATAATTAATTAAAATATTTAGACTTGTCACGTAATGTTTTCATGTCTTGAATTTCAGTTGTGAAGTTTGAAATTTTGTCAGAAGATTATTCAAAGGTATGTTTTCAAACAACTTCAATACTGTATTTCGAAGCCTATGGACTATCATTTTAATGAACTGTCTGAGCTATTGCGTACTCTGCCTTACAAATATATTAAATTATTTGTACTTTCGGTATAAAGAATAGAACAACCTCTTGTCAGTCAGGCTTGTAAATCCATGGCATTGCGGGTTTCTGGAATCTCTCACAAACTGTCTTAAAATCCTTGTGAAGCCATGATGAAATTTTAGTGGAGCATTCATTTCAAGGATGAGAGATGGGGAGCGGGGTTTCTTTTGCTTATTTCCACTGTACATTGCATCATTGATTCTTTGTAATCTACTATACACTCCCTACGAGCTTATTACACTCCCTACTAGAAGATAAAAAAATTGGAATCTCTCAAATTGCAACGAATTAGCAGGTCTACTTTTATAGGTGTTTAAGAAGGATTGTGATAATTTTTGATGTTTCATAAGAACATTCATTTTTCTCTGTAAATGGATATTCATGTGAATGACATAAATAAAATTTGCCCTTGTGTTAGGGAATCGGTATGCGTTGAATGCAAGGATACAGTAGCAAGATTAACAATGACCCACCAGACAAACTCAATAGTGTTACTCAATGATACTATCTCAAATTTTATTACTGTGACGTTTCGACAGACCAAACTCAGACTTTTTCTGACAAGCATTTTTGAAATGCTTGTCTGAAGAACTTTGACCTTGGTCAGATGATACATACATACAGGAATAAAATTTGTGTAAGTATGTAACAAGAATTTGTCTATTCAACCACGACTTTATTGCAGAATGTGGTCAAATTTTGTTTATATGAAATGTTGAAACATTATTCTATATGTGGTGAATTTTGAATGCTGTTTAATCTAGATATAAAGACGACCCTGTTGGTAGTCCTAAAGCTTACATAAATATTGTCATGATTAGAAGATAATCTCCAGGTTTGATTTTCCTTCTTTAGATTGTTCTCCTATTAAATGATCGATATGTTGAATTTCATTCGCAAGAAGGGCGATGGTACAGAGTACGAATGCCAAAGTTTGGTCGAGACATGAAGTATCATCCAGGAAATTGCGACTTATATTTAGTTGGTGCCGGGTGTGTTGATTTTTAAAATTACTAAAATGATTTGGAACTATTTTTATTCTTTATTTTAAACGATACCAAGGTTTTTTAGTAAAGCTTAACATTTTCACACGGAAAATTATAATTTAATCCAAACACTTTAAACAAATTTAATTTTCTTATCCATAGAAATTCGAATATTTTACAGAGGCAATAATACTAAAGGTCAGTTTTTTTCATTCTTGTTTACAAAAAAAATGTTACTTTGCCTGAAAATATCCTTTTGGTGTCTGAAACTTTTTGCGCCATATTTTTAATGATTTCAAAAGACTTCAAACTTATGTAGCTCTGTAAGGGTTATCAATCAAACTATGCAAAAACATTTTGTTAATAAATACCTCAATGAACCAAATCATTATTTGTTTTATTTTTCATGGGTCATTGGTGGATTTGGCTTTGAGAACTGTTTTTTAATCCATCCATATATTGGGGTTATCAGATTTTTTGAACATAATTTTAATGATTTTTTCAGTCCAGAAGTCTACAGGCTGAATTTGGATCATGGAAGATATTATCAATCATTTCAAACAGAAGCTCAGTAAGTAGAGAATTTTATTAATAAATGTGCAAGTTGATCAAGATAGACTGGTATAGATTTATTATTCCTAAAAAATTAAGCAAGGACAAGTTCTCAACTGATGTCTTTAGTCATTCTAAATTCTGATTGAAAGTAGTTCTGTTTTTTGAATTTTTCAAATTAAATCATTTTGCAATGAAATCATGATATATGCCAAATTTTACGTTGTAAAATTTGACATAAACCATGACTTCATTGCAAAATAGGGTCAAAATATCAACATTTTTGTAAATATGGAACATTGAAATATAAGTTTTATATTTATACATTGTGAATTTTTAATTCTTTACTCGGTAGAACGTATATTCTGATTGTGGTCAAACTTAATTTTTATTTAAAGCTGTCCGAAGTATTCGATTTGGGATTCGGGTTTTATAAACTATTCAATTCAATTTTCCTAGTGATTCGAAAAATAATATGTACTTTTATGTATACATAAAAGTATACATTTTCAGGAAATAGACATATATTTTTGGCGTTCCAACAAAAAACGTCTTTGTTTATTTATCACTACACTACTGCTTTGAACAATCTATTTGTAAAGATTGTTCGATTCGATTCCGGATTCAACAGATATTCGATTTTGACCACCCCTAGTGATGGCTAATCTGTGAGAATAGAATAGTACTAATGCTTGATTATGATATTTAATTTGACATTGCCAATATTCCATTTTTAATTCTTAGAGAACTCAATGTTTGTGACCTGAACGATCACCATCATTTACTTGGGGTCGGAACAACGGAAGGTAAAATTGAATGTTGGGATCCAAGATCTCGTCAAAGAGTTGGAGTTCTGGATTGTGCAATGGCTGTAGCTGAAGAAAGTCAAAGGTATTTTGTTTCACATTTTGTGAAACTTGTTTTCTCTTCTGTAAATTATTTAATGATTTGTCTTTGACAAATAATAATCAATTTTTTTTGTGAAATTTTATTGTTGTTGCATATAAGGATGTACAGATGTCTTAGATAGAAATTATGATCATAACAAATTATGACCTTTTTTTTTGAATAATACTTTGTCCGCTTGCCTCACTCGATTACTTTGATACGTTTACGATCCATCCTTTTTTGTCAAAATAACGGAAGCATTAAATATGTTGCAAAAATGTCGAGATCGTTTGGTGCAAAAACTTGTGATACAAATTTTGTTCAACTATTGATTCTGTACTGTACTGCCAAAAAACAATGTTCTTCATATGCAAAAAGATTGAAATGACTGTTTTAGCAATTATAAAATCGATCAAATTAATAAATAAAACATCTCCTTCAAGTAATTTTAGTGTTGATAACTTGATGGTTTTGAATTATTTTGACTTTTTTCAAGAAAATCCATTAGGGTTTTAAACACCTGAAAGTACTAGGCCATGATACATTTTTTGTTTTATACTTGACTATGGTTATTATTGTTTATTTCAATCAGAAAATTATCACAAAATATATTTTGTTAAGTATGGGTTACCATCGGTGACTCATGCTTGACAAAATAAAATATTGGTTTATATACTGTATAATGTATGTATATATATATTTTATTTTAGCATTGGTGACTGCCCAGAAGTAACAGCACTCAAATACAAAGGTCCTCTACATATGGCAGTTGGTATGAGTAAAGGCCAGGTGAGACGAAACTTATATTTCTGCATAGTTCCAAGGACTACGTCCTGGTATGATTGGTTTTGAGACATTTGGATTCACTCAGGGGGGGTTCTAGGGGTCCGGACCCTCTTCCCTCCTTTGGGTGGCGAAAAATGCTCGGATGTAGAATATTTACTAAGATTTGCGAGATCAAGGTTAATATCTTTTAGATGCGTTGTGTACTAAACTTGTGCATCGAGAATTGTCAAGTAATTCCAAATTCCACAATGGTGAATCGGAAATAAAGATTAGCTTTTATATTTTTTTACAGCCATTTCTCGGAGTGGTGGAGTGGTTCACCTTGCCCAAGGCCCTGTACTAGCGGCCACTTATAGACTGGCAGGGTTAGTATTGCTAGAAAGATATGATCTTTTCCTGTTTCGACTTAGCTTACCCAAGTTATTACACCCTAGGTTGAGTGGCGGGCATGGATTAATTAGCCGGACTTGCCGGGGACTTGAACTCGAGATCTTCAACTTGCGATGTCAACATGTTTAACCACTAGGCCATCGCATTAGCGGAGTTAGTTGAATTAGAGGCATTCCCTTTTTACTCTTGATATGAGTTTTGCGTATCTATTCAAGAAGAATCTTGCTGCTTTGATTCAAAGGGCCATTTGCACAACAGGTATTTTCAGAGAAAAATAAACATTATTTTTCGCCCCCATTCTTTCTGGGTGCATCACTGAGCATGAATTGCTCAATAAGCTTACTCTGTATTTAAAGCATTAGGAATACAGTTCAAGCTATGCATCTCTGGTCATCTTGGCTTAATTCCTGCGCCCTTCAAGGTGACATCCATCGGTGATTCACGCTTGATAAAATAATACTATACAGCAGGACATTTCAAATTCCGTTTCATTTTTTAATGTTCCAACTTCCAAATATTATGAATTGTTATTACCAATTCTGATAATTATTTTGTTTCATCCATAACTTTATTCTGCAATCTATTTTAGATTCTCATGTATGATATTCGATCTAACAAACCATATTCAACAAAAGATCATTATTACGATTTACCTATTCATTCAATCGCATTCAATAATGAAAATGGTCTCGTAATTTCATCAGATCAACGATGCGTGAAACTGTGGGAGGAAAAAACGGTGAGTGAAAGTTTTGAGGTTTTTCGTGTTACTTCAGATTACTAAAAATTGAAACTGAAACTAAAATATGTCAAGACAATTCGGGTGCTTTATCTGTAGATTTTTTTTGAATATTTTATTGAATTTTTTGTTTGCTATAAGATCACTTTTCAAGTGGATTATTTCTTCTTAGATGGTTTTACTAGATATAATATTGAAAGTTTTTTGTCGAAATGATGTTTTATTCACCAAAAATTCCAATCAGTCAAATTCATTATGGTCCATGTAAGTTTTTATGTGTTACACTCAACCTCGTCTCTTTCTGCTCTTTCAGGGATCAGCCGTTACTGCATTAGAACCAGAAAACGACATCAATCACATGCATCTTGTTGATAATTCCGGTTTATTATTTCTCGCAAATGAAAGTCCGAAGGTTCAGACATATTTTATACCTGTAAGTATGAATTTGATTTATGTTGTCTATACTCCAAAAGTAAATCAACTGCCATTTTTGTACTCTGTCTATTCAAATTTAATTATTTTATTTACATAGGACAGTATTTCTCAAACTTTTTGTTTTGATTACCCTGAGAAAGTTTAATGGATTCTCAACGCACCAATGCATGGAATAGGTCAGACCCACAGCACAGAGAGGTTCTTCGTAGCAACACACAAGTCCTTATTAACCATCAATTTACTTGCGAGATCTCTTCTCAAGCCATTCATCTTCTTGTTAAAGCAACACTGAATTTACAATGAAATGCATATTTTCCCGAGTGACCGCTTCCTGTATGCTGCCGTGACAATAGATGCAAGAATGCAAATTTGGAATTTTGCTGAGACAGATTGAGACTCGCTTTAGTATATCGCGATTGTTTTTCGCAAGTTGTTGTAAATACCTTGCTAAATGTATATGAAATGTTCATTGTGGTGCAACACTCTTATATCTCGGAAGCGCCGATGAGTGCTCCGAAAGTCTGAGAAACACTGACATAGGACATAAAATTCTAAATCAAATCTCGTATTTATCCTCATAACTGATTTTTAATTTTACACTGATCTTCAATCTCTTACATCACAATATGATCACTGTTATATAACGTACAACCTAAGGAAAATATTATTTTGTGAAGTTCATATAACCTTGCATTCATTATAATTTTTTTATATTTGAGTTGATGAAGAAATTATGAGATCGATAAATGAAAAAAGGCCTCACAGAGCAGGATATTTTATTTCTCTTCGAAGCACAGTAATTTGCAATCTTGAGGCATTGTACTGGAATCTTACCAGTTCCTCATTGGTTCCTCTCTTAATGGAATTGTGAGGTGCAGGATAAATCTCTAGATAAAATTGAAAGCATTGTTAATTTGTTTTAGATGCTTGGACCTGCCCCTAAATGGGCTTCATTCCTTGACAATTTAACAGAAGAATTAGAAGAAAATCCAACACAAGAAATATACGATGATTATAAATTTGTTACAATGAAAGAACTGGAAAGTTTGGGTGAATATTTTTTATCAATTAATGATATCTTGCGTCAAACATAATAATGGATGCCCTCATCCAGATATCCTGAAGTTTTGACTTAACGTAATTTTATTGTAGAAGGTTCATCTAAAATGTTGTATTTTTCCGAAATTGATATATTATGTCGAAATTCACAATGTTAATTATGTCATTATTTTGCTACATAAATCAGATCTTTGCTGTGCAGCGGGCTTATTATAATCAAGCTCAGAAGTAATTTTTTTGGATTGTCTGATAACATGAAGCACAATTCTATGTTGTGTATATATATCTTATTGATTACATGGACTTTCGTATTAACATTCGAAAAGAACATTGGAAACTCATAACAAGAGAATGGTTTTGAAGCTATACCGTGCACCCTAATCAATACGGCAATTATTACCACATTACATTTATCATATTCCACATTATGTCTTTGTCGCCGAATGTCTAAATTTGACGAAAAATGAGGAAGTGCCTATCTATCCATAGCTTGCTGGATATAGAGAATTCCATCGCCCTATTGAAAATATGACATAAATCTACCGTATTATTTTATTTGGTCAAGTTTTTCGGTCAAGTCTTTCAATCTTCCCTCATTTTTCTTTGTTGTATTTATATAAGTCCGAAACTGTTTTTCAGGTTTATCAAATTTGATTGGTTCGTCCTTGTTACGAGCTTATATGCATGGATTTTTCATGGATATTCGACTTTATCACAAAGCAAAAGCAATCGCTAATCCATTCGCTTACAATGAATATCGACAAAAAAAGATTCAAGAGAAAATTGAAGAAACAAGAGCAAACAGAGTTCAGAATAAGGTAAGTTTGTCTCTGCAACTATGCTACTCGGACACCCAAAGAAAATGTGTTCTATCAGAAGAAAATTTATCGAATTCGCTGTATTAGTACATAATAGTGTTTCCTAAGTGTAGGTTATATAATGTCTGGGCTGATATAGAATTTCTGTCCTATGAAATGTGTTGGCCTGGTGTTTATCACATTTACGAAGCTACTCAAATTTTGGTCCAATTAAATCCAGTTTCCAAAATATTGCCCATCACATAACCCAGCATATAATAACTTGGATAGTCTAAGCTTTACAGGAAAGCTTCTGACTTTCTTGATTTCTCTGTTTGCTTCTAAGTAGCTGCCTGTAATATGTCCTCTTTTCGGGATGATTCAGCCAAATGTGTCACCATAAATATAAAAAATTTGTATTGCTGATGGCGGGTGATTTTTACTTCCGAAATAAAATTTCTGATTTCATAGAGATTTATAAAAATTTTCCACCTACTTTTCCAGAAATTACCTAAAGTTAATAAAGGACTTGCTGAACGTTTAATAAATCATTCTGAAGATACAGAATTAAAAAGCGGAAAGAAGAAAAGGCAGAAGGTAAATATATTTCGTAAAAAGCTGGGTCAAATGTACTGACAAAAAAAAACCTGAGAATGAACTAAACTCACTTTCATTAAAAATGGGTCATTTTTGTTGGCTGTTTAATTTTATTCTTTTAGTTTGTTTATGGTTCCTGTTAAAGCTGGGCGGCAGTAGGTATATGTAATACTGGCATACAGCTGCCAAAATGTTGGTATTAAGGGGGATGCACACATGCACGGCTATGACAGCTTGCGACTTGTTGTCGCCGAATCCCAATGCACACATCCACGGTTTTCGCTGCCCCGTGCGATGGACACGGCTGAATTTCGTGCTGCTACGGCTCTACGACAAAGTTGAAATTGTTCAACGTTGTAGGGCCGTACGACTGACTGACATTTTACTGCATATTTTGGCGTTTGTATTGACTCATTAGTAATGTTTTTAAAGAGTAGATGCTAATAATCGATTTCTCTGGAGCTAGGGAGGTAATTCTACACCGATATTATTTGATACTATGTCATCATACGTTACCGGTACCAAGTAGGCTACCGGTACTAGTAAGCGTATGCCTGTCGAATCATGGAAAATATAAATGTTTTAATGAATTTAGGTTGTATTTTGTTAAAATATTCCTATGTAGCTATATATATATATAAATTGCGGAGGGATAAATAATTTGTAGCGGTCTGCCATCATATCGGGGACGTGTCTATCGAAATCGAATGCAGCCACTATCCGCCATGAAATGGCCAATTGGGAATTTCCCGATTGTTGCCGTTTTGCCGGTTATGTGGACAGCGCCCTTTACCGCTATGCCAAGCCATTTTTTGCTATCAAAAACCATGCTATTGTGGCATTTTAAAGAGTCATCTTAGGCGCGACCTAACTAAAAAGATCAAAACGCATACCTCTAAATGCGTGCTGGTTGTTGTTTCATGACACTGCAGAAGTTAAATTGAGGCATATCAGCAGGTGTGAGTAGGCTGAAGACCCATTTTTTGACATTACTTGTTGCAATGATGCATCAACTGTCACCATTTTAGGCGGTATGTCATGAACTACCGGTATTATGGCAAAGCGACATTGCGAAGATTGACGCGATACAGTATTTTGGAAAACTCAATTCGAATATTTTAATGTCCTACTGATATACCGCCCAGATCTAGTTCTTGTGAAACAAAACTTCTTCACTATTTATCAAGTACCTGAAAGTGGTAATATCATCTGTTTAAGTTGTATCAAAATAGCTGAAATTATTTTTGAGTATGCCGGTATAAATGTATATTGCCGGTATATTTAATTAGTGAAAATGATGAAGCAGTACTAGGTTGTGCCATGTTAGTTTCCTCTTTACTTTTTCCTTTATTTGTTATTGTTATTTTTGATTTTTTTGATTACAGGGTCTATGTCGCTCACTGTGTTTTAGGCCAATGCAGTCTTGTGCATACTCTCTGACCTTTTTATATAGGAATGTATATTTTCTACTGTTATCGTGCATGCTAAAAAGGCAAAATAAATACGTACATACATTTATAATTATTTGAAACAATATTCGAAATTAACCATATTAATAGAACGACGTTACATTTCAGATAAACAAGACTGCTATGTTTTACCATATTTTGCAGCAAAGTCATGATTTATGCCAAATTTTACAATGTAAAATTTGGCATATCTCATGATTTTACTGAAAAATGAATCAATTTAATAATATTCAAAAACGAAATTATTTTTTTAGAAGAAACTCAAGTATTTCCGATTATTTTGATAAGAGCATTCCTAATCAGTACTAATCGTTCAATGAATGCAATAATTAATTGTTTTTATTGGCCTTGATTTCTGAAATAATTCCATCATCTCAAAATTATAGAAAGAAGCAGAAGGTCTCCTTGCCGATGCTCGTTTCAAAGCGATGTTTGAAAATCCAGAGTTTGAAATTAACGAAGAATCTGAAGAATTTCAACTGCTCAATCCCGTTGTTACAAAACAATTGGAGAAAAATAAGAAGAAAATGGAAAAATTAAAAGTGCAAAGGGAGCATAGCAGCAGTGAAGATGTATGTCATTCATTATCAAATTTTAAACTTCACAGCGTATAAAAATACCACTTTTTGATTTAAGATTTAAATAAGGATTAAAAATGTATTTAAGATCTTATGAGAAGTGTGAGATGGTTTTATTGCCCAGGGCAGATACCACTCATGCATTTTAATATGGTGATTCAGATCTGTATGTTTACCACTTATGAGTTCAGTTACTGGTTCTACATCTTTTGACATGCAAGTGGTAGTTCTAGTTGGTTGAATTTATATACTACCTCTAGATAGGGATGGGGGTTTCAAAATACTGTTTCACAATAATAAAATCAAATTCAGAATATTGAATCTTATTCCTTAATTAAATTCCTAAACGATCATCTTCCATCAGTTAATGTTGCGGCAAAATGTCAAACAGGCTATTCAAAATATCAGAGACGAAGTCATCTTATTATTTTTGGGGCAATATATGGTGTATGAATATACTTTAATACACCATTGGTGTGATGTACCAGCAATGTGTGCGCTCAAACCCACGCTTCTTATAATTGTTTTTAACTGTCTGAGTGCACTCGGCAAATTTAAATTTGCATTCAAATCCTGTTATCCGATTTAGATATACATTCTGGATTCATGCACCTAATGATTTAAACCTTGATTCTGTGTTCTGCTTATCCCTTTTTCCAGGCCTCTTTAGAGTGAATTTCATTAAAAAAAAAAATAATGATATTCCAGATTGAGCGTGCTAGAAAATGGATTAAAATTTAATTTACTGCCTTGAGGCTTGAGTATAACTTTCAATTGTGAAGTAAAAGCACCAATCATGTCAAATTTTACACCGTAAAATTTGGCATATATCATGCTTTTTTTTACAAAACAAGACAATTAACAATATAAAATTACATTTTTGATTTTTTTTCTTTTTAGAGTGAAATTGAAGGAAAAGAATCGGGTGATTCTTCTTCTGATGAAGATGACAATAATAAATGGATAAAAGATGTTAAATCTGTAAGTGCTATTGGTATTTTATAACAAATGTAACAATAACAAAAAAAAAACTTATTTGTATGAGATATGCTCAACGTATAAAATAAAAAGGTGATTTGCGAAGCTTTTTTTCAGGCTCTTTTTTTCTGAGCAAAAATATTTTTTACACGAGAATTAGCATTTTTTCTACTTATTTTCAGGTTCATAGAAAGTTATACAATAAAACAAAAACAGAGCGAGAAAAGCGAGCCAAAGACGATGCGCAAACAAAACTAGAGCCAAAGTTATATCAGTTAAAATCAGATGCCGAATTCCACACTTTAAAAGATTTGAATAAAATGGATAAACAGAAACGAAAAGAACAAAGAAAAAGGCAAAGGTATAGGATTTAATTTTTGTCGTTCTCTGGTAATATTTTTTATAGCCCTAATTGCTTGAAAGCATACCGTCATCCTATGAAGTATCAACATAGTTCAAAGATATTGTCTTAATCAAGATAAGTCATTTTGAACTTCTGGAAGTCTGGTTAATGAGTCAGCACGTAACTACGGGTACAATGACTTGGGTGAGGCGAGCTGGAACTCTCACATATTTTCAATAACACCAAACTTTCAAGTCTGTATTCATGACTATTGAAAAATTCTAAAAGAATATGTTTCCTATATAAAAGGATCAAAAAGAGAGAACTGTCTTTAACTTCACCACTCACATTATCCCGAATCAAAGCATAGATTTGAATATGGCTATAACTGTTGGACCCAAGGCTAAGAGATTATACATTCGTGCATTTATACAAAAATTTAGCATTGCTTGGTTTTCGACTAACTTTTGTTTCTTCGATAACAGAGCTACACTTGAAGAACGAATCAAAGAGACAGAAGAAAGTTCGGTAACTTATAAAAGGTCTAGTACCATTGGATCGAAGGAAGCCACGTTCAGGATACAAAAAGTAATATAAAATTATTTATAATGCTAGATCCCTGACCCTCACTGTTTTTCCTGCCAATAGTTTAACGTTGTTTTTATATCATAGGGGTCAAATGACTCGCTTCTTTTTTGTATAATCCCAATTTTGTTTTTTGTCTATATATTCAGAAAAAAAATGTTAGAGCACGGATAGATCTGTGGTTCATACTTGACAAAGTAAGATTTGTGATTTTGTATGTGGAACGACTTGAAAGCAGACAAATCAGACATTTTATTTTGTCAAGCATGAGCCACAGATGGACTGCGCCTACTCGGCGCGCTCCATCAATGACTCTAGCTCAGCAAAACATCTATGTATCGAATAACTCTGAATGGGAGTTACCGTAATATTATTGCCCAGAAGTTGGCTCGTTACAATTGGTTACTATAACTTCCTTTATTCATCTAGTCCGAAAAAGAATCAAAGCGAAAAGAGGAACAACGAAAACACAGAGAAGAAAGATTAAAAGTTCGAAGGACTGCCAAACATTTACCGAGAATTAAAGCTAAATCAGATATATTTTTCAATAAACGATGAAAGTCTTACAACACATTCTGATCAGAATAGGGAATCATGCGAAGAAATACTAATATGCGGATTATAAGGAGTCAAAATTATGCATATTATATCCAAAGAAGTGGATGGACACCACAGCCATGGATACACATGTCAATTTGACCGGCCTTGCACATGCATACTTTTGCTTGTCATAATGTGAAAAGTCTCACATTTAGCATCCTGCCGCTTGAGTCCAGATATTTCTTGAAAAATTCTGGCTTGACTATGCCATTTTTTTTTTTCAAATAATAGATTATGAATCATGAAAATTAAACAAATAAATTCACAACCCTGGCGATATTTTGAATTCAATTTACTGTAATTATTGTAATAAAAAATATAATAAAAAACCAAGAAATGCATTTTTATATTTTCGAATCAAGACTGGGGCAACGGTAATTCCAATAAGAAAATTTAGTTTGTCAAGCATGAGCCACTGATGGACCTCACTGTGTCGGTGCGGTCCATCAGTGACTCATGTTTGACAAAAGATAACTAGGAAACGTTTTTTTGACTGGGAAATAAAGTAAGGCTTCACGTTAACAGCATATTTAGTTTCAAAATATAGAAAGCAATTGAACTTTGATTATTTGGTTAGTGTTCTTTTGTTTCCTGAAACATTTGTGAATTGCCGAAATTTTTGAAATCTTGTGATGCCAATTTACTAATATTTATTGCTAAATTATATAAAAGATGTCGAACTCAAAACGAATAAGATCGCTGTTTTTATGTAGTATCATGGATCATGAACTTGTTGCGAATTATTCAAGGCCCGTTTTTTGTGCAGCGAAAATATCAATCTCTGAGGTGTAAATTCATTGAGGGTTTTTCGTCTTTACTATTCTAAGACAAAGGAAATAAAGTGACATTAAGAATCCTCTCACAAAGACTTATACTTAAATTTCAAGGAAGTTGGTCAAATGTTATGAGCTCTCTTCCTTGCAATTAGTTTATTGTTTCCTGTTGTTTTCTATGAAGTCTGCAGAAAGTGTAGTATTATATAGCATGTGGTGAGAGTGCGTTTGGAGGGGTGTTTGTCTTAAGAAATGTTGTGGTACTGCTCGGAATAGCTGAATATGTAGACTTCTAGAAAGAGGTATTTGTGTAATTTGGGATTAAGCCGCTGTCTCCCAGTGCAGAAAAGTAAATTTCAAAATGTTTTATTAGGTATGGGATATTTGTGGATCATCTCACTGACACACGTTCATCTATGGCACATGCTTGACAAAATGAAACTTGAACGATTCAGGGCCCATCGGTGTCTCATGTTTTGAGGAATAGAATATTCGAGAGGTCAATACTCTTCCTAGAATTGTTTGGACGAGGGAAAGGGTTGAAATAGTTACATTAAGTAATTAGGTCTTGTTTTTAAGGGCAATGTTTGTAAACATCTGTTTCACATTCTGCTCAGTATACTTTTGCACTCAAAAATATGTTATTTGCTGTGGTCAGCGGCGACTAGTATACGGGAAGAAATCTATACCAGATGATGTTTGAATTTCATCTGATTTTACTTGCTTGCTTACTTACTTGGGTGAGCAATTTTTCTTTGTGTTGTATTGAAAATATATCTGACTATTTTTTTTTTTTTTTGGATTGTTTAGTTGATGTAGTTTTTGAGAATACATTTTTGCCTAATTCTAAATTAAAGCAGAATCAATTTTTTTTTTTTTAATATATATATACAGTAATAAAAATGCTGCCGCTTAAAAACATCATATGAAGTTTTTTTTATCTCTTGGCCGATCAAGTTTAGGGTGATGATATGATTGTTTTGTTTATGAAAAGCATCAAAAAGCCAGTGTTCATGATTATTTTGGTTCTTTGAATGATAATTCTATTTCCCTAAAATTTTTTATTTTCTTTGACATTCTTATTCAGCATTTTATTCCAGGATGGCAAAAATTTCGTTTTTTTTAAAGTATAAAGAGTGCTATGTCATAGCAGTATTGATGATTTTGAACGATTTGGTTACTACCCGACACTCAAAAGGAGAGCCACATATATTCACCCATTTTCTTCTGATTCATTTCTTCAGGTTCTGTCTTTTTGATCATTAAACACCTGTCTTTGATTATATATATATAAATAAATCATTTCTGGTCACTGAATTGTCTTTTGCTTTCCTTTTCAAATTCTCATTGGTGGTTATAAAAAATTCAGTAAAAGTTCCTTGCCTGAATAAATTCCATTTTCCCGTTACAGATACTGGACGTACTTGGTGCAGAATCTCTTAATTCAACAGTGATATCTCCTACAATTAACTCTAATGAATCCATCATTGAAGTTCTACCAACTCCTCCTCACCATGCCATTGAAGACACGTTTGATGTCAACAATTATGTTTATGATATTTCTGATTTGAAGAATAAATTGGCATCTGAATATGATTATTATATGCTGGACCCTGGTGACCATTCTGAAAAGGGTATTTATATCTCCAAATCTTTTTACTCATTTGTCCTTTAGTCTTGCCACTCTCTGACAGTATGATACACAAGTATAATATTAAGTTTCACACCAGTAAAGAAGTAAAGCACTGTAGTGAATCTTTCTTTCCTGGCCCCCAGTGATTTTTTAATTCCGGCTTGCTTTCCACTGCAGTGCCAAATAATTTTGTAAGAGTGTGGTTCTTCATGGAAAATTTGGTGAATCGTCAATATTTTACGATACACCAGTGGCTATAAGTTTTAAATGTCTTTTTTTGAGTGTCTAGTAGTATCAAAACTCTAGAAAGTTGTTCTAAATCATCAATACTGCTATGAAATAGCAGCGTTGATGGTTTTGAAGTTTTTTTGTCCAATCCAAGGTTATCAGTAGGACATTAAAAATTTAATACATATTTTTTTTTAATAAAACTTTGCTGTAAGCAAGGCCAAAAGCCTAAAGGAATTAACTAACAATTACTGGAATGTCAAACTGCTATTAGATAAGCAAGCCTGCACATAAGTGGAAACCATCCCATACAGAACTAAACCACTATGGTAAAGTGCAGTGAGTGGTATCTGCCATATATATAAGTTCACATGTGTTAACATCTTTTGTGGCTTTACATAGAAGTCAAGATTACGGTTTCAACTTGTTTTACTTACGTTCTTGAGTTATCAATTTTATCATTGATAAAATATCGATTTTATCATCAATTTCTGAAATCTAGATAATTCTTGGCATGAAAATTCACCAAAGTTTTGGGGATGTTTCCAGAAATCAAATATTTTAATGGAAGGAAAAGCAGTGAACTCAAAGGATGAAGCCGGAAATCCAAGTATCGAAAAGTGCAAGGTGGGTTATTTTTTTAGACACGTGGATACTATCTTTTCTGTCATATTTATTGCAGACTTAGGCAACCATTGATATGTCTGATATTTATGTATTCTAAGATTCTGATTAAAAGTAATTCAGTTTGTTCTGAAAATAATTAATTTTCCAGTTAAATCATGTAAGGTACATCGTAAAATTTAACATGAATCATGAATTCATTTCAAAATATGGTCAATTACCGTACCTGCAACTTCATTTATCTGAAATATTGATACATTATTCTATTTGCATAGTAAATTGTTTACTATTTTGCTGAAATATCTGATATCAATCAAGGAAAATTGAATAGTTCATAAATTATGTGGGATAAAGAGGGAAATAAAGCATATATAACCTTTAAATGTTTATCCGCACTATTTCTGACCAGAATGTTTGATTTCATTCAAAGAGTTCAGTAACCCACAATCTTGGAAATGCGAATAGCTGTTTTAAAACCTCAATTCAAGCAAACTTGAAATGATATAATACCATATATAATAATATTCAAAAATAAATTGGATGCACTCACTTTTTTGACATAAGTTATTTTTTGAGTGTAGTGTATATCGTAACCACTGTATCAAAGAACAGTAAGTTGGGTCATAACTTTGTTTTTTCTAAATTTCTTCAAGGGTTCAAGAAAATGAATCCTGTATTATTTACTAATTTTTTTCTTGCTTTTACAGTTCTACAATAATCTACTAGCCAATTCACTTTCGACCTGGCATAAGTTATAGTGAAATTTATTATGGCAAGCCTAGCAGAAGCTCTGTGTTTCTGTTTAAAGTGCTGAGCCATATTTTATTAGCATTAAAGAAATTAGAGATTTTTCAGGAAATCCCAACTTTTACCACGAATTGTTTTTAGACCATGTGCTCTTTGAATGGGAAATGTAAGATGTGGTCATTTGTAAATGAAAGCGTTGTTGACTCCAATTGTTTCTACGAAATGGAAGACGAAGACATTAGTACCTTAAAATTTGAATTTACAGAGTATGCTCATCTTGAGTTCAGGACGTGTAGTTCAGGTAAATTCAATGCTTTGTATAATCCTTATTAAAATAATGGAATGAAGATTTTCCGATCTCTATTTTACAAAAAAAAATGACCAAGTGATAATGTACTCAAATTTATATTCGTTATAGCATCTAAAAGTTATTGGGGTTGAAATTTGAAATTATTGTGACTTATATATGTATTAATAATACTGGGTACCGGTAATAATATTCATGGGTTTATACAGAAAATTGCATTAGAAAAGGGCCAAAAAAAAAAAAAAAAATTGCCAGAATGCAAATGCAGACTCATTTCCATTATATCTGATATCTAGGATATATATTTTTTCGTAATTAAAAAGAATCGTTGGCAATGGAAAAAAATTTAAACTATTTTTCTCATTCTTTTTCTTTTTGTACATCTTTATCTTCTTGAGAATTTCTATGGAACGTACTAAAGCAATAAAAAGCCTATTATTCTTCAGGTTATGTTGGTTGTCATATCGGTTCAAGGACAAAAAGAGATGCTGAGTTGGTAGAAGAAGCAAATGATGTACATTCATGTGTCAAAAGTTGTAAAGAAAAATCTTATCCTTACGCTATATTCCGGGTGTGTCTCATTTAAATGCATTAATTTCACATTTATTAAGATTAATTTCTCAAGCTGCCTTGATAGTTTAGTTGGTTAAGTGCCAAGAATGCACTTAAAGCTATATATCACTACTGATAATTGTCCAGCACAAATATGTGACTAGGAATTAGTGAGGCATGTAACCACTGGTCACGACTTCTTCCACTATTCTTTAATTAAGTCCATGTATTGAACACTTCTTATTGTGCTGTGCTGTGAAGATATGCTATTGTAGACCGGCAGAATCCCAGCTACTCCATTGCCCAGACATTCAAAGAATATGGCCAATAATTCAATATATATCTCTTGCTAAGATAAAATTATGTTTCTTTTTGACTGTCTGCCTGGTAGCCACCAAACTATAAAAAAAGATTCAAAACCATCAATACTGCTATGAAATAGCAGTGTTGGTGGTTTTGAAGCTTTTTTACTCCCACAAAATTCCCCACCCTGTGCTTCGACACAGAGGCGATACCAATAAAGATATCATATTACGGAGTTATCAGGAAAGCAAACAAAGCCTAAAGTAAAGTTTAAAACGTGCCAGAGAATAAGTTTTAAACAAATATTCAAAGAGAGCTTAAATGCCCTTTACTGTGAATGCATTTAAAGGCTTCATCAATATTGCTACCAGTATTGTAGTAGTGTATTTTTAGTACCTTATTTCACAATTTTTATGCTCACGAGCTTTAGTGTGTGGAACTTAAATCAACCCTGTTTAAGTTTTGTGTGCTTGTTTAGATCAATCAGTGAAGTATTAGGAATTCTAAGTGCCTTGCCTGGAGACGCAGGTTCGAATCTGATTACATTCAATGAATAAATATATCTTCCCTGACTTTTAGACTGGCAAATTCTGTGTGAGAGGTTGTAGTTCATCATATAGTCAAGCTATATTCTTGGCCTTTCGTGTCCTGAAGAATAAATATAGTATCTTACCTTGATATATATAACTTAATATTTAATATTTATTTATATTTTTATCACAGGACTCTGAATATTGTGAATGTGATTATTCATTCCCCAATCCTCAAATAACAGATGAAAATATCAAATGTGTTCAGGAATCTGAACATTCTGATCGTTATGCAATTCACAAAACAGGTATCAGGCGATTATCATATTCAGAGTTAATTTTTTTCTTACTGGGAAATTCTCACTGAAATATAACATGTTATACCAAACTGCCATCATAATGGGATAGGGTCAACATTTTTGAGTAGTTCATTCTGAGAAAGGACCATCAGCAGCTTTTTCAGTTGAGACAACGTTGGGAAAAGGTGTTAACTGAAAAGACAGTATTTGATTTTGCAAAAAATGTTTGAATTGTTTTTCACAAAAGTATGCATGAGAGCAATAATTTCAAATCTACAAAATAAAATCTCTGTAATGGTCGGCACTGCTGTCATATAGCAATGAGACTTGATTCCTATCATCTTGGTAATATTATATACTGATAAGTCTGTCAATTATCTCATACATATGCATTTTGCATTCAAAATGTATTTATCTGCATTTCTACCATTTTCTATTATTATTATACCCTCCAATCGAAAACTTGTTAAAAATATTAGGGGATTTGTAGTACAGTCCCAAACGTTTTATCTTGTTACGAAAACAACTGATAGTAACTAAGTGACAGACTTGGATATTTCAAATTAAATTGACAATTTTATTACTGATATAATACTTTTTTCAGCAGCATGGTTTTATAAAACATAGTCGAATAATTTGGTGATGGAAACCAAGATGCCAGAAGCATGTTTTGTTTAACGCATTCGAACATTTTTTATCCTTTTTCCTTACAACTAAAACTGCTAAATTTTGTACTATATCATCTACTTTTTGAAATTCTGTAGTATTATTATGTTAATATCAGGTTCGAAATATGCGGATACTGAGCTATGTATTGTGGCATCAAACTTGGATTATAAAATAGAAGGATCTGTTTACAAAACAGGTATTATTGGATTTGAAGTTTCATAGCCAGAAAATTTATCAACAACAATGTTTGTCATGTATGGGTCGCTAGTACGGCATTTGTGGCACATGCTTGACAAAATAAAATTTTTAATTTTTATATGAGTGTTGTAAAATCTCGAGTTCGAGACTCGGTTCATCTGTGATGCATATTGACATTAATTAAACAGAATTTTTTTTACAAATTCTGAACATTTCGCAAAAGTAAACTGCTATTCCTAATGCCAGAATGGTGTCAAATCATCAACACTATTAAGCTAGATTAAACCTTATTGAGTAATGGATTCTGCTTTTATTACCCTGTTACCCTACTACTGTAAAAGATCATAGTGACTGACATCAAGCACTTCACTCAAGCCTTGTGTCATAAGAGCAATTGCGCATAATATGACAATGTTCCTCTATGCTGTTAGAAATTTAAGGATATAATACAATATTTTCGTGTATTTTGGAATAATTATTAAATATTGAACTATTCTGAATTGCTCAACCCAATTTACACCCGTTAAACAATTTTGCAATTTAATCTTCAATTTTCTTTCTTTTGTGTGGCAGGTATCGACTCAATTTCGGAATGTAGAAAAATGTGTGATAGTTATCAAAACGATGTAACTCCTTGCCTGATGTGGTGGTACAATGTCACTCATTGCAAAATCATAACAAAAACAAACAAAAATGGAATATTTTTTAAAAGTTCAAACTCTTTTCTTGGCTTTGGTAAATGCGGAGGAGAAGGTGGGTGTTGGAAAATCTCATGTAGTGATCATTTCTTTGCAGCATATTTACAATATATATATATATATACATATTTATATATATATTGTTAATTCTATTTTTCCAAGGATCGGATCGAGTCATGGATCGGCTCAGCTCATGCTTGACAAAAATAAACAAACAAAACAGACTTACTTTAGCAGAAGATATGGAGGGATCATTCCCTTATTAGTTGAAAATGAAAAATACATGTTGAAATTAAAGGAGAATAGTCTATGTGTGTATTCATAATGTGATTGTTCAAGATGTTAATTTTTCCCACATTACTTTTGGGATTAATAGAATAAATCATGACTAATACGGTAGTTGATATTATGGATGCAGATTGCAAAAATTGTTCACCATGAAATCGAAGATACACAGAAAATTCTGAAATGTTTTTTAATAAGAAAAATTTTAAATGCTTTGTATTGAACTGATTTGATCTTTATATTGTTGGTAAATGATATTCCCAAATCTTTCGAGCAATTTATGAGTATGTTTTTTTGGTTGTAAAAAAGCCCTTTTGTACAATTGTATTACACAATAAAGTTCTGCTAATTCTGCGAAATATATTGCTTTTTTGTAATTTTTTTTACTAATTGCTACTATATTTGTCACCGTTTTTTGCCTTTTTTGGGGTTGTAGTGCACAAACAGCAAGATTTTATGCATCGGTATTCAGTTTGAATATATATAATTTCTAATTTTGATTTATCAAGCACCTAACACAGCTACACCACACGTATCTGACATGATCTATCTAATACCTGACAAAAACAACTGTACAATTGTTTTTCGAGAACAGAGTATTTAATAACTTTTTTTCAATTTTATCGTATTTCCAATATAGATCACACAGTCACAAATGAAATTTTAACAAAGGCCACAGATTATGATACAAACAT
Organism: Styela plicata; assembly: GCA_963675895.2. Taxonomy (NCBI): domain Eukaryota; kingdom Metazoa; phylum Chordata; class Ascidiacea; order Stolidobranchia; family Styelidae; genus Styela; species Styela plicata. The sequence continues at coordinate 6,621,409 of OZ023153.1, read as the reverse complement.
AAGGAATACTCAAATTGCATTTATTGTTGCGTTTTGTGCGGTATTTTTGTTCCTTATGCTGGCGATCACTTACATTTGTGGATGCACAAGGTTGTATTTTACTTTTTTATTTTTACTCCAGGCTCACTTAAGCACCTCGATATTCTCTTTACATGTCGAGGTTTGAAGAGGCAGACATTGCCATATTTCTCAATTAATTCTATATTGCTAATATCAGATAGGTAGGTCAATGATGAACGAGGTCACTAAAGTGTGACCGTCTGTGGCTCAATCGCAAAAAAATTTATCTTAAAATGCCATATCGACCACAGCAACATAAAATTTGGTTATATCATAGAATTCTTGAGTGCTACTTATTCAACCAAAAATAATCGAAATACATGATATACCTTATTGATTTTGAAGCTATCCAGTTCACTATCAATGTAGCAGCTTGACTTGTTTAGTCAATTATTTATCTCCCCTTTTCAGAATATCAAAATTTACATCAAAATCCATGGAATCCAGTAAAGATTTCTCAAACAGCAATAACTTACATAATGAGATCCACACTGACAGTGAAAAATATAAACATGGTAATAAAAATGTTTTTATTGTAATCAATTATGATAGTCATTACAGCCAGTTTTCCGATTGGATTGATTTCCTGCATATCGCTGCTTTGATAGGACTCTCCCAGGGTCCCAGATAATTTTCTTTTAATGAATTAAAAGTCTTATCATCATCAACAAAACAGTGCATAACTTCAAAGTGGAAGAATCTTAGTTTTCTTCGGATGTCTGAAATATTCATATCATTTCTTTGGGTAACAAAAAAGTACTTCAAAATCATCAACACTGCTATTTCATAGCAGTATTGATGATCTTAACCACTTTACACAGTTTTGCTGCTACTAAACACTGAAAAAGAGATACATTTAAAGTCCTCTTGCCACAGACATATTATAAAATATTGCCCATTTGCTTAAATTTTTTTCGGAACCCATTTTCTTCGGGTGTGTCTGAGTAGCAAAGTAGGTGCTATCTGTGGAATTCTTCAGGATTATGAAACCTTTTGTACCACTTCACTCACCATCACTATTTGAATCAGGTACTTCTTTATTTTTCAAATGGAATCCCATAATATATTGCATTACTTAATAGATTTTTCTTTGATACAGTTATTTTTTCTGTTGCCTGAGTAACAGGGTGGCTGACATGCTACCAATCTGTATTTTCATACTATATTCTATTTGAAAAATGGAATTAATATTTGATTTAATGGATTGTAACGAAGGAAATGATCAATAAGTCTTATTTGACTATTATGAATAAAACTTAAACGCCCTTCAAAAGTATAGATTAAAGAATAGCGGTGACACTTTATCTTTCGTTTTATAATTTTCTGATTCATGCAAGAATTTTTATTCAATATTCATTATTAAAATTTTATTTTTCAGAACTGGTTGGTTTAAATGACAAATTGAAAACCCAGAGAGCAAAGAAAAGATATGTGAATATATTCTCAAGACCTAGCATTGCTTTCATCACAACATCAAATAAAAATTCTAGGCCACAAAGACCGGATGTTGTAGGTATGTTGCAAAAAAACAGTAGATTGATTCTCAATCATCAGAATTTAAATAATATTTATGTTGTGATACTAGACTATAAAGATAATATTGATTGAGCGCAATGAAAAGCATCGGTGCCATTTTTTAGTTTATCTAATATATGATATAATTTGATAATAAGTAGTTCTAAAATCGGATAATCAGGTTGCTCAATGGCTCAGTTGTTGTCTAGTGGGCATCAAAAGCTAGAGATCTTGGGATTCAGCCTCGTTAAGTCCAGCTATGACTCCATGTCTTCAGCTTTATCCAGTGGGCCATAACTTCTATGGTTCATTCGAATCTGAAAGATCATGTTATTTTCACAAGCAGATTTGTATACCGGTAATTATCTTACTACAATTGTATCAAAACCTCTGTAAAAATTATTGTTGATAGTATATGAACCTCCATTTCAGTAAATAAAAATTAGCCAACAAAAGCTATTGCAAAAATGTTTCGTTGGGCATCTTTTATCTTTAAGGGAACAAAAGTAATTTTTGCTGCAAAAATTGCAATGTATCATAATTTCATGATAATGCTGCCCACATGTGCCCAAACCCAAATGAACTGAACAGATAAGCAAAACTGTTGTGTGTCTGTGACTAGTGTTTATTAATATAATGATAAATTTTCTTGCAGACCCCAAGTACAGCATGGTGACAAGAAGTAAGAATGATGTATCTGGCTGTGGACATCAGACGGAATATATTTCATTGGAGACTTACAACAAAATGACTAATACTAACTTCTCTATGTCAGGATCATCCACGAAATGATTGAATAATGGGGAAATAATTTTGCCAATTTTAAGTCACAGATACAATGCCATATGAACTCCATCTCTGACCCAGACTTGGCAAGATTGTAACAGATGGTGTTTTTACTGTTTTTACATTTGTGTAAATTTGATTTTGGTTGTTTTGATCCAGAAGATTGGTTTTCCTTCATCAAAAAAATTATAGTGCAGCGACAATACCCTTATATGAAAATGTATTGATTTGTAAAAAGGATGAAAACTTGAACAAAAATAAAAATATTTTGTGATATTCAAGAAGATTTTAACCTTTCTGATCAAATTAGAGAGGTTTAAAGTCTTGCTTCACACTTACACAAATTTATTTCTGTAACGTTTCGTCTGACCAAAGTCAGACTTCTTCAAACAAGCATTTTAAAAATGCTTGTCTGAAAATCATTCAGAAAAGTTACAGAAATAAATTTGTTTTGAAACAGGAAACCTCCTTGCCTAATAAAAGTACTGACTTTGGTGCATACTGACCCAAAACGTTACAGGAATGAATATTAATAAGTACATTACCCAAGTGTGAAGATAAATACTTTGAACCTCTGCAAGAATTTTTAGTCATATTAATTAAACTTGCTACTGTGAATCATGGCATGCATTGCAATTTCTGGTGATACCGTAAAAAAAAAGGCATAGATTAAGGATATGTATGTTTAGTCCATTGTGATTAAAGCACCAATAGCATTTTTGATTTGAAAATATTGTTCAATAAAATTCGATTTTTGCAATAATATTTTCAACAGATAAAATTAGGTTGTTTTGTCATTCTCTTATTACCTAAATTAGATTTAAAACTATGAAAAATTTTTGAGCAGAGTGAATGTGCCGATATGTTTTATGATACGGAGCAAATTCCTGTACATTTGCAAGATTCCGAACAACAGTACTTTTATGAAATATGATTAATTCAGCTATAATCGTTAAGTGGGTACGATGGCATAGTGATTATCAAGTCAGCATCGCAGGTCCCAGGGAGTCCAACTGGAAAGATAGTATCTTTGCAAGAACTCTATGTTTATAAGTGGCTGCCGATACAGGACCTTGGCAAAGGGTGATCCACTGCAAGCATTGCTATACAAAAGAAAGTAAATGATTTCACTCAGTCAAGCTTGAGTAACTTGCTCACCCACTTTCTTATCAGCTGTTTTTTAATATGTCATTTTTACCTGTGTTGTTTTTACAAAAAATTATGTTTATGGAGAATGTTTGTGATTCATTTTAATGATAAATTATTAAGCTTAGCTTACAACTGCTTAATCCCAATCAGAAATTTTTTTTCTTTCTGTAGAAAACATCAAATGCAGCGATCTATGATGAGGGCCCAATCATAAATTTTTTTTTTTTTGTCTAGAATGAGCCACAGATAGACATCGCTTCTTGTTAAAATTGATAGCATCTCAATAAAGTTTACCACATTATCTGATTTTGAAATCATATTCGTACATTCTCAGTTTTTTCTTGTATATTGTACATATTGCCAATACTTTGAACAAGGTGTTTGTAATATTGTTTTCTTGAGTTCCTGCTATTGCAAATAAAGTACTATCTAAGAATGAAATAGCGGTAATTTTCTGAAAAAGCTTTATAGCAGCCGTATATAAAGTCTAACAGTTTCCCTATTATTGTGAAGGTTATTAGTAAATGAGAGTCCAAATCCTACATTTTTGTATTAATCTTAATGATTGAAAGGTTTTGCCAGGCATTTGAAAATCCCCACCTTTGGCTGAGGACAATTTCCAAGCAAGCTCAAACATGGATGCTTTTAGATGTGATAGGTTCGAGTACATGGAGCTCTAACACTTGATATATTTGGAATACTTAGCACGGTAGTAGTACGCATCAGCAGTTATGCGGTAGAAAATAAAGTCTGAGCTCTTGAACTTGACATGTTCTGTTCAAAGTTCATCAAACAAGCATATAATGGGTACAAAGGTCAAAATCACAAACGTCTCTTGTATTTCTCTGAATTAATGTTTCAGAATGCCGGTAAACAAAATGCTAGTCTTCCTCACCATAAATGTGCATTCAACTTTGTTTTTACTTTCTCTCATTTTTAATCATAGGACACAAATGAATGCTTATGCAAGAGTTTCCCATTTGTGGTATTGCCCACAATCTATTTCACCACCACTAGTCTCACCAAGCAGAACGTGTCAAATGGAAGTTGGAACTCTCTACTCTCTCTGCTTTGTGAACTTTAATATGAAAAGGATTCTTGTATGAAATAACAGGACTATTTATCGTGCAATACTCTTGACTGGAATAAAAAAACGAACCCTTGTACTTACTCAGAAAACAAACAAACACACAATTGAGAAGATTTTGTCTTAAATAAATGAGTCAAAGGAACATAAGAAGCAAATTTCAACAAGCAATAAAAATCAGAAAAAGGCACTCTTATCACTAGAAAAACTAGAGGCAGAAAGAATGGTGGCAAATTGTGTATTATTCTAGGCAGTAACTTGATAAGAAGTGCTATTATTTGCATAATTTGCACAAGGCGACAATCTTTTTATAGTCACTCAAAAATAACTTAACAGATAATGTGTGACCCCGGCTTATACATAAATGTGTAAAAACTTAAGGTAGTAGAAATTGGTTTCAAATTTACAATTTTATAGGTAATGTATTGTCACAGTGTATAAAAGAAATGTGAAGGTGTAAAATTGGGAAGCGAGTGTAGGAATTTTCTAAGAAAAATGACAACAAATAATTACGAAACTAAGGTCATCCAGGTGCCATCCACCTTTCTGAGTTGTCATCAAACTTTGTACGTGCAACCCCATCCAAAATAGTTCGAACCGTTGCACCGGATGGTAGTTCGTAATCCAAGTCAGAAAGAATAGTTTGTGAATGTTGAGAATACTGAGGCGTTATACTTATTTCGCTAGGTCGTGGTGAGTTCTCTGCCGAAAATGTATCGACGTTGTTAGTTTTGTTTTCCTGGATAGCAGGGAGCATATTTTTGCCTGATATTAGCGCCGGAGGAGACATGGCGAGAGTCACTCCATTTCCAAGAGATGGTCTCACAGCAACATACCTAGAGTAAAAAACTTTCCATAATTTTTTAAGCATAAATGGACAGTCTACTGAATGAGCATGAGATTTCGCAGAATCTATTATTAAATAACTAACCCAGAGCATTAAGAGACCCAATTCCAGTGGTTCTAGTGCGGCTCAGAATCAAAATGGGTAAACAAAGCTTAATGAGTTGAATGGATATGTCTACTGGGTTTACCAGGGCTCAAATTGGAGATATCAAAGGTAGGCATTTAGCTGTTACTAGCTTCGAAGCTCTTTTTAAAAAGTACTGGTTACTTGACCTAAAAAATAAAATAATTCTTTGCAGATATAGCTTATATCGACACAAAAGGCAACAAGGACACAAATAAATATATAATATCACAGGATTATTTAGAAAAATGTTACAACACTGTTTCTTCAATTCACGAAAAAATGTATCTTAATATGAAATTCACTTTACCTTGGACTCAATTTATTTTCATTGATCATTTTAACTCCAGGAAAAGTGGAGGGGAATCCAGTGGATGATTTGATTGAAATTTCATTACTTGGCATTGATGTTCGATTTGAATGTCGAACTAAAGAATAATAAAATGAAAAAAATTTCCGATTTTATTTCCTGTATATTTGATTAGTTGCACATCAGGGTAATTATCGGTAGCTAAACTCACTAAACCACCCTCAAAAATACCCCCTAAAAAGTGAACAAGCAGATTCACAAAAACATAAAAAAAAATTCAGACTCAATACTAATGATAAGCATGCTAATAAATTAATCAATTCATCAAATCTTCTAAAACAATTTTCCTGATAAATTTCAGTGAAATCAAGAAATGCCAAGTTTACTGCTATTCAGTTAGTGGTCCAAAAGTATTCAAAATGCACATAAATCACCAAAGTAATGGCTGCAATACTGAAGTAATAATACTATGCCAAATTCGACACTGTATTTAATATTTCTCAAGGTATTCTAAGAACTACCTCCTGATCATAATTGCAGCATCAGTACCATTGCAATACCTTTCTACTGAATGTATCCAATTTTAAATAATGATACACCAAGTTAATCAACATAACTGTTTTCAAAAAACACCTGAAAGCTATTTTGACACCAAACGCAATCAATGAATTTACATTTTTACATATCAGGTGCCGTGATTGACAAAAGAGGAATAGAGAATTTCTTTCTGATGCAGAACAAAAACTCTTTTACTTAATATGTCTTTGATGCCACTACTATATATTTACCATTATTAGAATTTGCTCCTATTCTTGTTCTTAATCTCCAGATAACTTTTTCTTCTGATGACAACGAGGAGTTTGGATATCGGTGTTTGGGTCGAAGAATCGACGCAAGTAGTTTTCTGTTTTTGTTCGTAGTTCAAATCATTTGGAGATATACTTTTCGAAGATGTCTAGATTGAAAATTAAAATTGTTAAAAATGTTCAAGCACAGGAAAAATGAGGAAAGCGCTTAAACAAACATCCATCCTTGACTTGGAAAGAAATGGTATCTGCACAAGAGGCTGTGGTTCGACATATGATTATGCCATATTCTCGACTTTCCCCTTTTTTTCATTGTAATTCACTCTGAGCAAGGTCAGAAGTAGTGCCTAAAAGCAACCAACAAACGGGCACTTAATAGCAAAGAGCTACTACAAGATGTGGTACCAGAAACTGCACTTTGCGCAGAAAACATTCCAAACGGAACTGCGCTGCTATGGTGAAGTGCAGTGAGTGGTATTTACCCCAGGCGGCGATAAAACCATCTACCAATTATCAAGATTGATTCAAATTTCAGCTTAATGAAGCACTATTTCAAGTACAATGAATCTCACTCACAAGTTTTACAAATTTCTGCAAAAAAATCGAAATGGCTTTTCAAAACGTAGGTTTCAGAGTATTTGATGATATTTTCATCTGATATATTGTGGTAATCTATAGCTGTATACAATTCAAATTACAACTCCAGAATCAAGACTGGGCTTTAATCAACTCTTTGACAGCTAAGCACAAAGTGAACCGATTAGTAAATACTAGATACAAGGCAACAGTGAACCAGATGTAAACAAAGTTATCAACCAATTTAGGGTCACATAATCATGGATGTAACTCAGCAATTACCAACTAACAAAATAAGATTCAAATTCACATAAACAGTATTGGAAATTAGATACATCACAATAAAGTACTGAATTAATTTTTACCACAAATATAAGTTTTTGATACATTTCAAATTGATAAGGTATGCAACTAATAAATTTATTAAACAAACTTATTGAATCTTCAATTCCCACATTTTTGACCATTTGTCATTAATGTCTATAACCCTGATAAAAATCTTTCCACAGTGACTCCTAACAAAATCATACTATGCATCATACTATGCAAATGAATCTTAATGTTGAAACTGGTACATGTATTTGAAATACCTTTTATCATTTAGATGTTTTTTATCAATTTAGTTAAACAATAGTAAGTTTTCCATCAATCGAAAAGACACCAAGTGACTAACAACGAACAATATAACTACTGTATACTACAAAATGCATATTTTTGCATAAAAATCACCTGCACTTGTAACTGAGGGTCATCAAGATTAATTCGTACTCCTGGCAAAGTAGCTCCCTCTTCTAATTCTAAAATAGAGTTTCGGCATAGTTTTTTTCTATTCACGTCAAATTCAAATTAGTCAAGGTGTTGAGTTTTTTAAGCTAATTATGTTTATATATAATGCACTTGTGATCTTTGTTTTATTGTTTCTACTAGAAATATATCAGTTAGTAAGATAGAAAGAAATTATTCTCTTCCTAAGTGATTGACAATAATAATGTCTTCAAATCAAAGCTTCAAATCATCAGCGCCATTTTAAGCATTACCCTATATGAAAACACTCGACATTTAGCGTCAGATTTCACTGTTCATTCTGAACACGACTCTTTGACTTCAATCAGCTGATTTCCTTGCTTCTATGGCATTAAATCAGATGGCCAATGCTACACCAATTTATGCTATTATTTTTTGTATGTGCTATTATAGAACAATGTATGAAGGACAAATTACGGTTCATTCATTTCAGAATTATAGATATTGACAGTTGGCAAACATTTTCTGGAGAAGATCGCAAGTAACTATACTATGACTGAATGCCCCATCACTTCAAAACCTTTTTTTTTGTAATTGACTTGAGATTTTTTCGATGTGCCTCTTCATTATTCAGGATTTGCATATCATTTTGAATATTGGAAAGTTTCGACGAAGTTCCAAAAATAAAAAGTCTTACCTAATGAAGGTGATGATGTGAGTGTAACAGGAGCATTTATCATTCTTAGTTTTGTCATCTGATTAGTTTTCGATGTTTGATTTCTTTGTGTTTGTACAAGTGGTGTTGTGGAGGCTGACATGAAAATAATGATATCAAAATTAATGGTGCCTTAACCCACAAAAACAACCTTTTTGTAGTCTTGTTTAATGTCTTACCAAGTCGCAGCTGGAAATTTAAAACTTATAGATAGTGCAAAGCAATTGAACACTGAATCCGTCATAAATCAGAAGTAATTTTCAACTTATAGATAGTGCAAGGCCTTGCAGTGCAACACGTAAGCAGCTTACTGCTTCCTCCACCAACCAAGGTTTGTACAGAATTGGTAATAAGCCAAAAACCTTCCCTTGATTTGGAAATGGAATCTGCACAAAAGGTTGTGGCTCACTATATGATTAGCTTTACTCTTTCGCAGTATAAAAATAAAATCCTATTAAAATTGCTAATGAGATGCTTCCAATTTTGCTCGAAGGGAATTCCAACAAAAATGAATAGAAAATGTCACACAATCAAACCATTAAAAAATGGCAAAAGTCAATCAAAAATCTATGCTTTTGATCTATCACTTTGCTTATAGTATTCTACAATGCAACAGACAAATTTATTTTTGGTACTTATCACACAACAATAAACTGCTACAATATCCAAATATTTTGACATGACACAGTCAGGTCACAGCTATTATGTACTTTGAGAGGGGGAATATGCTTACTTTATCCTGCTTCTTAACGCCATCTGGGGAACCACAACCTGTTGTGTGAACAGTTCAAATCTCATTTTTTTCCATGTTGGCAGTGGAAGCCATAAGGACCTATGAATCACTATATGAAGACATCCAGCAACCTCTCGCATATAATTTGATTCGGAAATAGTATTTCTTACAAGTGGTTCACCCTGTCCAACGCCTAACCGAAGTTATTTTAGACGGGCAGGGTTACAATTGCTGGAACGATATAATCTTTTCCTGTTCGGCTCAGGATAAGTGAGCCGAACTTGCCGGATTCGAACCTACTTTAGAACGATCAGAGATGCATAGTTCAAAGCGTATTCCTAACGCTATATCAAATGATCTAATCCTGAGCAAGGACATCTAGCATTGCCCCATTGATACAAGGAGTGTTAAATAGGCGCTTTCTAGTTAAGCTGAGCGAGTTACTAAACTCTGACTTAAATGGAGAGCAACCTTTCTTAAGTCTAGGGCTGGGCAAAACCGAACCATTTGGAATTCAAATCAGATAATTTTTCGAATCCGATCGAATCATCAATTCCCATGTAAATAACAAATATCCCATTTTTGATTCAAACTCCATGTCTAAGGGCAACAATTTTTATATTTTACTGACAAAATGTAATCAATTTTGGTCAAATTTGAACAAAATCGATTACATTTTATCGTTAAAAATTAAAATTCTAGTTCATTTAGCTCGTTTTTGTTCCTATGAACGATTCACGATTGTTTCGAACGAATTGTGCTTCGAATTAATTCAAATCACCGAATCGAATTGCCCAGCCCTTACTCAAGCCCAATATCTTTAACCTGCAATGCTAACTTGACTTACCTGTAGTAGGTATGGCAACAAGACCTCTTCTCGATTTAGGGCCAATTTCTAAAGTACATGTCGTGGCTTGCAATGTTTGACGTACTCGTACTGTTGCTGGTGTACGATATTGCACCTGAAATTATTGCAAATTTTTATTTGAAAATTACTTGTAAAACAGGTAAATTACAAAACATTCCAACATCATTTCTTCCACTCAGATCAGACTGTTTTGAGTTTTATTTCCTTAAATATATTTTCAGGATTTTGATCACATGCTCCCGATTTTTGTAGATCGAAGTGCTTTAGTTGCTTCAAAGTGGTCTTTTGGCATCTTTATTTGTGCCGTATTAATTTCCATAGCAACCCAGAAGTAAATGAATGTTGCAATTTTAAGAAAATATTTATGAATTTGTATGTTATTGACAAAGCAGAAAAAATACGTTAGTATATTAGAGACTTTTGATAATCGATTGGAAAAATTTAATTGACTTAATTTTGAAATTTTTAGTCAGCCTTCTTTTGAGGAGACAACGTGAGGAAGAGTGTGTACTTTAAGTCACCTATAAACCAATGATATTCAATTTCGAGTATCGTGAAATATTGATTTATAAAATATCATTAAATCAAGAATGAATGTTCACAACTTATGTTCAATTTTGATGTTGTTACCTTTTGTTGTTGTATGACCTGTTCACTCGGCGGCAAATAATATGAAGTCGTTTCTCGGAAGGATAAAGCAGAAGGCAGTGGGGTCTTGAACACTGAAAAATGGTTTGAATAAATAAAACCTTTAATACCGTAATGATGTTGCAAATGAAAGCGTTTGAATCAAAACGTTGGTTTATTTCCATATCTATATCTTGTACCCTTGTATCACAAAATTAACAAGCATATTCTGTCAAGTATTCTGACTTTCGTTGAACAGAACTGTTCCACTTGCAAGGACAGATATTCGAGTCCAATTAAATAATCTCTATTAAGTAGATATGCCACATTCACCTACTTGTGGGTAGTTAACATAGCTCAAATTCAGATAAAAACAAAAAAATGACATTTGATTTCCTTAATTAACTGTTAATCAATCATTCTTTCCAGATCTTATTAAATTTTGTTTTGAAGACACACAGTTTTAATCTATGTCTCCCACCAGGACAGGCAAATCTTGTCAGGAAATGTCAGCAAATCTTGTCAGGATGAGAAATACGATAACCAAAAAACCTTCACCCCGATTCGGAACTGGTATCTGTACCAGAGGCCGTGGTTCGCCAAATGGTTAAGCTGTATTCTCGGCTTTCCTCTCCCGTTGGATAAAAATGATATCCATCCATTTAGCAGTCCATGAGTGCTTCAATGGTTTCTGACATCTTCCAAGCAATCTCATGCAATCTCACTTTGCACAAATTTTGTAATCGAAAAACTAAAATATAACTTACCAGCATTTTTCATGGTATTATTTGCCTTCATTAACTTATTTTGTCCTTTTTTTGTGTTTGCAATTCCAGCTAGATATTTTCTAGAGAATTCTAAAAAAAAATAACAGAACAAATGTTTAAACAATCATTTGAATGAATGGTGGTGCTTTGGTATAATATTGGAAATTCATTGAAACCTTTCGTAGACATGGACATGTTTATTCTGAATTCTTTTTGATAAAAAACTAATTACACACACAAAAAACTGAAAATTCAGAAAAGTGATTAAAACTAGTTCAGAATGAGGAGTCACACCCAGCCACATTCACACACAAACAGAAAAGAAACAAAAATTAAACAGAAATTGAAGTGACAATCACGACCATAAGGGACTGATCAGTCCACAGGGAGCACACTTCTATTCATGGCAATTGATCATAGCATGGTAACTGATCGTCGAAACTTAAATAAGGTGAGTACGAAATGAACACTCACTCAGTAAACACAAAGATTCCTGAAATTTCAAAACAAATTCAAAGAATTTTTAAAATAGTTATCAATAAATACATAGTCCATTAAAAGTTTCCAAAGTTGTTTAAATAAAAAATTGATCACCCCAATGAGGTTCTAACTTCCAATCAACAGTCCATGACCATAACTTGACTTTCAAAGTTAACAGCGGTTACGGTACATCTTATTTCAAAAAAAGTTTTGTCAATACGTGACGAAGTTAGTCTATGATCTAGCGAAAGCTCGTTAAATGAATTTCGTATCACACGGAATAGAATTCTAATCTTTTGTTGTCTAACTATAATAATCATTATTCATACAAAAATCGTTCACACAATAACATACCATTATCAGCAGAAACTTTATTGTGATAATTTTGTGGTAATTTCGCAGAAGGTGCTTGCATGGCAGCCAGTGATGACGACGTCATTGCATCAAGCATTTTTTTATTCGTAGTGACAATTCTCTCATTCTTCTCGTGGTCACTGTCATCTGAATAATCGCGTCTGAAACATAAAAGTGATTTGATTATATTCAAGGTAGACATTTTCTCAGATAATCAGTAATTTTTAAATGGAATTTAATACTCCGATTGGATTAAATCTGCATGTAGCTCAATGTGGAATGACAATGCGGAAAAATGTTAGAACTGGTTTCAAAATAAAAAGTAAGGTATTGAGTGATAGCGTCTTTCATGTTGTTAGATATTCTGCTACACACCTACTGAGAGAAAACTGTTGTCATTAGAAAAAATTGACTTCTCGAGAACTAATTTATGATAAATATTTTTATAAAAAATTGAAACATCTCATACGTCTGGAGGAAATAACCCTAAGCAGAAAAGTAATGATAATTTCAAATATTTTTTGTTCCTCTGAAGAAAAGTTTGTACACCAGAAAGAAAATCAAGGTTCTGCTACTTTGGCACGTTTGCCAATAATTTCATTGAGTAGGGAGGAACCTGTCAAGGATGGGCCATTGATGGATTGTTAAACCGAGGCTCAACCCATATGTGGCTCAAACTTGACAAAATAAAATTTCTGATTGGATGATGGATCCGCATATGGACCATGCCTTGAACTTGACACTTAACAAACATTATTTTTACTAAATTTCAAAAATACGATTGCACACCAATTTAAAAAGCTGATTCGAATAAATCATTAAAAAAAACAATACCAACACATGGTTATATAAAAATGGTAACATTTTAAAGATTTACTTCTCTTGCCTCCTTGGCGAACTGTTATCTTTAATATTGTCTTCCTTTGATACTCTGGAGATGTATTTATATCTTTCTCTTGGTCGACCTCTTGTTTGCTGTAAAGTTTAAAGCACAGCTGTTTATATAGTTATGTGTGGGTTAGTGTTGGGCGATGTACCATAAATGGTTAATTTTGCAATAAAGATTGCAAAAAAGATCGTTGCTGTACACAAACTATGACAACATGACTTCTGCCCATGGACATATTCCTGATATATAAAGCGTGCACTACTGACGGAGTTGTCGGTTTTCTCGAATAGCGTCTGTCATGGAGCCAGGAGCGTTTTTTATGCTGATTGACCTCAGTAGTATATATCTCCATATAGGATAGGATATCATTTTTATCCTGCGGGAGAGGAAAGCCAAGAATACAGCTTAACCATATGGCGAACCACAACCTCTCGTGCAGATACCAGTTCCAAATCAGGGTGAAGGTTTTTGGATTATCACATTTCTCATTTTTCCTGTGCATGGACCTGGTTGTTGGAGAAAGGTGTAAGCAACGCTTACATGAACCACCGTGCACCGGCAAGGCGTCCAGCAGACCTCTCGCGTATAATCATCATCCCTCACAGGATTCGAACCTACGTCATGACGATCAGAGACGAGTAGCTCGAAGTGTATTCTCAACGCTTTACCAATTGAGCTAACCGGGAACCCCGATATACTCCATATCACTCCCAAATTATTCAATCAAAATTGAATTAAAACAATCTACAGCAGTTGATGGTCAGAACAACAAACATGTACCTGAACATGGCAAAAAAAGAGTTAGGGATTGCTGCACAAAAATTTTCTACCCCACCTACCTGTGATTCCTTTTCGTTATCCGTTTCTGGTGATTTATTTTTTCTTTTCTCATCAACACTATTATATTTCACATTTGAAGGAATTGTTCTTTTATAAGCAAGTTTTGCATCCAACGATGCTGCTACTGACTCTTCGGTAACTACACTCTCATCTTTATTAGAATGGTTAGTTGTGCCATTCGTCTTGTTTTGTGAATTCAAATTATTGTTCGTTGATTTCCTGTTTTCATTTGGTTTTCTTTGAAACCGAGGAGCAGAGAATGGTCGAGATGGCACGCTGCCTGTAGTACATAGTGAAAAAGTAATCAGTATTTCCACATTAAAAGTTGAATAGGGTTTGATCTTATATCAGCTATATACGAAAATCAATGCTTGTATCTTGCGCTTATAATGTTGTATTTTACTTTAGGGATTTTTGATTAGAGCTGTTACTCCAAAGTGTAATAACTTGGCTTGACTGTACTAAAAAGCTCATATGAATCCAGCAACGTAACTCTGTTAATCCAAATGGTCACAAGTGCAGGCCCAATATTCGTTGCAATGTAATCTGATGAGTAAATTTTACAAAAATTTTACTCAATGCAACCCTCATCTACCAAAGATTCATTCAAATAAAAATCGAATTTTTATATATAAATAAAGAAAAATATGTACAAACTTAACACATGAAAGCATGCGAATCTGTCATTGACTTTTTGTTTATATCACACACATGTTAGTTGCTATCATAATGAAATTTATCAGGAAGATAATTTTTCAAGATATATTACAGACATGTTTTAAATATCCTTTATCGAGTTTCAAAACATTAGAACTCTGCAAACGGCTTCAATTGCATGAAAAATGTTTTTTAATTTTAGCTGTAATGGTTTTCAGGCCTTTTATTTCTGAGAAAATGATATGAGGAAGCGTCAGCCGTGAGGGATGAAAAATGTATTACATAGTGAGGCGGATTTTCACAAAAATGCATATTTGAAGACTCTCGTTAATGTCTTTGCATGAATACCGGCAAGTGATAGACGTAGGCAACCGAAAACATGACTGAAGCTTTAGGCTATTTAATGAAATGAAACGACTAGGAACTACATTCTAAGCTGTTAATAGTCAGATATAACAAGTTGTATGTAGTACGTATCCTGGAAAAGTATGGGAAGTCTTATCACTTGAGTCAATATGCAAAAGGCTTTAATACTTCAAATATGGCTAATTTATTTTTAAAAAAACAGCACAATCTAATGATATAAACTTTGCAGAATAAAGGTACAAAGAACTACACCTCACAGTTTCACACAATTGGTATTAGGCATAGAATAATATATGAAGGTAAACTACTTGTATCGATCGAGTCATATTGAAAGAAGCAACAAAATTTACAACAAAAATTAAAGGTACTAATCGGGATTCGTTTGAATGAGTGGCTATAAAAAAATGAAAATTGCTAATATTTTTGTGCAATTTTTAAACTTTTAGAGACTTCACTTCTTTGTTCTTAGCATATTTTCAAGATGGCTTTTATTAGATAGATTATGATGTACCTGTCGCTGTCAATCAGCCTATCTTCGATTCATGCTCAACAAAATAATAGGCCAACAGACATAACAAACTCTTTTCAAGACCCACTCAACTCAGTTTGTTTGCAAAGTAGAAGCAAAAATGCCTACGGTAATTTGTATTATTGTTCTACTAGATTAAATCAAAAATGGTCTGATCTCCAATTTCAGCCAAATTCACCTATCCACTCATTTTACATGTCCTTGATTGCGATCAGACTCTAATAAATGAAAATATGGCTTGGTACAAAAATATGGCCACTTTTGTTCGAATGATCATGCATTAGATCAATCAATTTAAAAGTATCATTTTTTTTTTGCGAGAGAGGAAAGCAAAGAATAGAGCTCAACCATATGGCAAATCACAACCTCTCAGTGCAGTTTTCTGTACAGTAATGCGTGGTTGTTCAACTATTTATCAATTTTTCATTTCAATTTCACTAATTCTTTTTACAAATTTCAATCCTGCTTTCATAAATCCACGATCTCACTAGCTTTTAGGTATCGTTAATCGAGGGTTCGATTCAATCAATATATACAAATTGACACAGAAATACCAATAATAGATTGAATTCACATATATCAAGTTAAACCAAGATATTTCAAAAGAAGTTTGCTTCAAAAGAGGTTTCAACGAATTTCGAAGACGATGCCAGAGATCACTGAATAGATAGCTCCAAACAGTAGGTAAAATAAGAAGGTAAAGCTATAGGTTCAAAAAAAAATACTAAATAATTAAACAAACGCTAAGCACACA
Organism: Styela plicata; assembly: GCA_963675895.2. Classification (NCBI taxonomy): domain Eukaryota; kingdom Metazoa; phylum Chordata; class Ascidiacea; order Stolidobranchia; family Styelidae; genus Styela; species Styela plicata. The sequence goes on along the minus strand of OZ023153.1, from coordinate 6,604,827 downwards.
AAAATATTTCTAAATTATTGAAATCATTTGCAAAGGAAATCTGAAAAAGCACATTGCATTTTGATTCGATCACACACAAAATAAATAATTTCAAAAGCAAAATGTCGATTTTGATCAATGTCAGGTTTTGCTTTTCTGCTTTTCCAGTCAATTTCAGCTTTCCTTTGAAGTGATTTCCTCAACTACCAGTAAATCACTGTCAACCTCACCTCCAGCATAAAATGGCTTTTTCTGTGACACGTTCGGCATGCTTCGAGACTGAGCAACTCTAGGAGGACTCTGGGAGTATGGGGGGAGCCCGGATGTTGTTGAAAGTGATGTCTGTGACCTTGACCCAGAAACGTGATATGATGTGAGTTGCGATGCTGCGGTTACAGAAGAGACGCTTTCTGAGCTTTGAGATTGTTTCGGATTAGTTAATCTGTTGTTGTTATTTGTTGATGTATTTGTTTGATTATTGTTTGTAGTTGAATTTGGATTTGCTTCACCTTCACCATCTGAGCCTCTTCTACCTCCATACGCATAGCGCTGAAAAGAAAGAAAACAGTTACAAGGTTAAATATAATTATCAGTGCAGCGAAAAGTTGGCAAATCACATCGTTCGTATTTCACCAGCTGAACATATTCATAGACCTATAATCAAGTACGTTCAATGTATCCTACCTTTTAAGTTTTCCACATGAATCAAATAATAGTGTAAAGAAAAAAATTAGAGTAGAACAAAAATTAAAAGGAATTACTGAAGTTCTGCTAGCAGTACCTTGAACATATGCTAATTCGCTAGGAAAAATTGTAATTGTCCCAATTATAAAGAATACTTAAATAGGGTAACTTTGATTTTAATGTTCAACGAATCCTAGTTTCCATATCTTTTACACATGAATCAAATTTTGAATAAAGAAAAAAAGTTTGAAAAACAATTTGAATCAAATTAGAACTAAAGTAGATTTTAAAGCTCAAATTTTTATTTGAACTTTGTTCTATCCATATTTTCTAGGCCAAACGTTTGTAAACTTAGATTCAAATTGAGTCACTAAGATTTTGAATCAAATAGATATGAATGAATTGATATGAGTTCCTAAAATTACGCTATATAGATGTACTTACCAAATTAAAATTAGCCATGAACTTTTTTCTTCTCTGAGCACTCCGAGCTCGTTTTCTTGCTTCTGCAGCTGATCTTAATTTTTCTCTTCTCTCTTCCGCTTCAATGAGATCCCCATTGTAAAGAAGAACAACTCTCTCTTGTGATGCAAGAGGCATGATGCGTTCTTTTGCTTTCGACTTGTTGAAGATTTCCAATGCAAGTTCTTAAAAACAAATAAGATAATCTTAAAAACCGCAAATAATATATTTTTTTTTCTTGTATAGCCACTTCTTAGAGTGGATCACCCTGTCCAAGGCCTAGTAACAGCGGCCACTCATAAACGGACAAGGTTACAATTACTGGGAAGATATCATCTTTTCTTGTTCGGCTTCGCCACCCTGGGTTGAGTGGTCTGCATGGATAAGCGAGCCGGGGCTTGAACCCGAGATCTTCAACCTGCAATGCCAACATGTTCAACCACTAGGCCACCGCGCCTCACGCTTTAGCATCACAAGTATATTTGTGAGCTTTCATGAGATTTTACTTTAAATTTAATAAAAAAATTAATGAACAAATTACACAAAAAATTTGACTAGAGTTGAATAGAGAAAAAAACTTCTGCATCTTTACCAGAAGTGACTTAAATCGGCATTGTCAATGTGATGACCACAAATCCTTTTTATACACTGTATTATCAACGTCTTTGCTCACATATATTTAATTTTAATACCCACTGTAGAAAACAAAAAAATTAGCCCATAGCATCAAGATCACAGAATCATAATTATGATGAAAATTCAAGTTCAGAAGTATTCGATACAGTTTTAAAATCATCAAGTATTTGAAAAAAACCAGTTTCACAAACAATAACGAAAACACTCACTCAAACTTTCAGTAACAACTCCAGGAATTACTTCCTTCAAAATATCACAATTTGTATGTAGTGCAGGATTGCAGTTGAATTCTAGTAATGAAATCTGTTATAAAAGAGAATTTAGTTTGAACTTTTCATGAAAATGCATTGTTCAGCCTTGTTCCAGTTGACTTTCAATAGTGCCACAAGACTTCTGAATCAAATGTTTTCTGGCGTTGTTGGTTTCAAATTTTCATAGTTCTGTCATATTTGTGAATGTTAATTGGTTCTTTTAGAATGCCACTTGAACCTTCCATAGAGCGAATTATCAATATAAAAGAACCTAATAGCAGCTCAGAATTATGGTGTCACAATAAAGCAGCATCGAAAATCATTTTCCAAATTCGAAGTTTTGTTCCAAATCATTGTAACAGTAACAGGATGTTTCTTATGGGATCTTATCATATCTCTCAGCCCAGTCGTCCCAAATAAAACATCAGGCCTATATTCTTATGTTAACATTCTCCAATATATTGAATTAAATTCCCTCACTTCATTATCAACTAAGGAACCAAATACCATAGGTAAAATAGCTGACAATCAAATCGTCCAAACAGTGATTTAATTTTTTGCCCAGCGTAGGCCACAGATCAACAACGACATGATCCATCAGTGACCCATACTTAGCAAAAGATGTTTGGACAATTTTCTGTTTGGGTACTGGTAAATTCCTGTATACCGGTATATAAAATTCACCTTGAATTCATCATCAACAAGAAAGTCACATCCATACATATCGAAGAATCCCAATTTACAATCAAGTTTGTGTCGAACAGATTGGAAACAATGAAGCATGATTTGTTGACAACGTTTCTGAAAAAATAAAATAAATAAAGAATAAAAAACGATGAAAAGTTATGATATTCAGTTTTAATTTTACCATAATCAGACCACTTAAGATAAAGAATGCAGTCCTATAAAAAAGAAGCTTGAACTGAGATTTGCTGGACGAATAGTAATCCTTTAGTCTCAAATAGAATTTGTTTGTGAAGTATAATTTATTATAAAATAAGAAGAACAGATAAATATATACACACTAGTATTCAGTAGACGCAAGCAAAAAACGCTAAGACAATAGTTACAGAGACATATACGACAATGTCAGCAGTGACTCGATTGATCAGAAACCTGACCACGTTGAGTGTACGTCACACCTACGTTTCAACATGTGTCTAAATCACAATCCATGACAGATAACCACATCCACATAAAACCCATACTTGACAGAATTTGCTTTGGCATGAATTTTGATACAATTTTTCAAATTACTGATTAGTGACACTTTTGTGTTATTAAAAATGACAGAATATATATTTTTTACTGGATTTTTTAGTATAGTTACCCATTTGAGTTAATCACCATGAGCTAGGCCTTTGTAGCCATTGCATAGGCTAACAGGGTTAATGTTGTTGGAAAATCGTGAGCTTCATAATCTGACAGTCTACCCAAGTTATTACACACTGGGTTGTATAGGACATGGGTTTGCAAGTACTTGACTCCAACCCCACATATTCAATCTGTTGGGTGCCCGGCTAGCTCAATCTGTAAAGCGATGGGAATACGCTTCGAGCTACGCATTTCTGATTGTCATGATGTTGGTTCCAGTCCTGTGAGGGATGATGATTATATGCGAGAGGTCTGCTGGACGCCTGGCCGATGCACGGTGGTTCACGTAAGCGCCGCTTAGGGCTTCCTCCACCTACCAGGTCCATGCAAGGAAAAATGAGAAATGCGATAATCAAAAACCTTCACCCCGATTCGGAACTGGTATCTGCACGAGAGGTCGTGGTTCGCCATATTATGGTTAAGCTGTATTCTCGGCTTTTCTCTCCCATGATATCCCATCCTATCCTTCACCACTACCCATCGTACCTACAGTAATTCAGAATCAGCATTCAGACAGGGATTTCAAAAAATCCTTGGAGAAAGAAGTTAAGATCAAAAAGTCGATCAAAACCATAGAGTTGACAAAAAGAAGTCCAACAGATTGGTCATTTGACTACTATCGAGTGATACCAGTATATGAGTAGAGACGAATTTTCAGCTCCGTGCATTTTTTGAATGAGTAAAAATAAGGCAACATCAGAAATTATTATGTGATAAATATTTATATATATTTTCAAAAATATTACATTTTTGCTCATGTTGAAAATCTATTCAATCAATAGCTACGGGCACTTGAGTGATTCCAACGATTTCACAAAAAGAATGCTTTCCACATAATTTAATAATGAAGTGCAAGTAAGGAGAAGTCAAGTTGAAGGAAAACGATTTTAAAATATGAGAGAAAATCACCAAATTTTAATAAACAAACATACTGTTTCAAGACCCCCTACCTCAAGTTTCTATAAATTGATGTTTTACCTCGCTAGTTTAGGCGTTACGTGCAAAGTGGCAGAAAGTCAGCCACTTCGCTTCGGAAACCGCAGAAGAAAATGGCTGTTTTACACAGTAGAGAAAGCAGATCAAAAATGTTTTAGTCTGATTTGAAACGAATCGCTATGGTAACCAAAAAGCATTTGGTATTGATCATCGGAACCTGTTTTTGATAGATCTCTCGATTAGCGATAAAAAATATTCAAAATATCATTAATATGTTACCCTCAAAACAGTGTGGACCCAATCTTGAGGTAATTTACTTTTATCCATGTGATGCTTATTGACATATTCATTGAATCTATCCATCGACCAAACTGTTTCATCTTTAATTTCTTGATAAAGTGGATTCTTCTTTTGCATAAACTATAAACAATAAATAAATTGTTGATTAAGAATCTTTTACAAGTAACTTATTTATCGCTGTAGCTTAGATGAACTTACCTACACTTTCATTCAGTTTAAGGAATAATTACATTATCGCCAAATACTTTATTAAATTTGAAACCTAAAAAAAGGCCGGTTCTACATAATTTGCCAAATATGCTCATAAAATGGTAGTTTGAATTATCTGTAATTTTAAAACTGAATATCAGAAAAAAATTTATTTTCATCTATTACCTTTAAACAAAATTTTTCCATGATTCTAAGCTATAAAAACATAAGGTAATATTGTATGCTCTCCAACTCAAACTATTTTCCTACACTATATACAACTTTAAAAGGGCATGATAAGAAATCACATATTTATAACCAGTACCTGATTAGTGAGATGACCAGTCAAATCTGTGCTTCGTTCGTCATAAGGTAAACATGTTAGACGACAATATCCATCACAATAAAATACAACAAAGGGTTGAGTTGATGACACGAGCATGTAATTACGAACGTCAAACTTTTTACCATCGAGCAGAAGAGGGTTTGTGATGTACCTGCGTTAATGAATAATGGAATAAATAATAATACTTGACCAAACATGATTCCTCAAGATTTATATGATTGGAATTGACTTGATAAAAGTGAGCAGGAATTGTTAAGCAATATTGGGAAGTACTTGCTTTATAAATGATAGATAGACATATTGACAATAAGTAAAATTACTTTTAACTTAAAAAAAATTGACTACGTAGTTACCGTAATTAAACATGGGATGGATGAGCGACAGTATTTCACAATATTGAGATTTCCCAAGGCCCTTAGCTTGATGATTTTTTAATTAAGGGGTAGAATCAAGTGAACATAGTTAAGTGAAACATTGGAGACCGCGTGGCGTGATGAAAGCGATGAAAGCTGCCGAACGTAATACTAATGAATGTAATCTTTCCAAGCATGCGCCTCAGGTAGAGTCAAGTTAGAGTTTGTTAGACAGATGAATACCTTTGAACTATTCTTGCCATCGGAATCTTGAACGGTAATTTTCTTGTTGTTTGAACCTCCTCTTCAATGTCCGCCATTCTTTCCCTATGTAAAAATAAGAACAGCAGATTGATTATTTCATATATTAACATTTTTGCAAGAAAAAAAGGATAGCAAGTGAAAAAACTGCACAAGTTTTTGGTTTGCTGCCATTTTAATATGATCGATGCGATCCGTCAGCGACACATACTTAAAAAATAATCCTGATTGGGTTAATACCACGATATTGTACATCACTCTTTTTGAAAAAAAATAACCAACGCCAATAAATGACAAATGTTCTCAGAAAATCTTTCAGCAATCCAGCAATCCTACTGAAAATAATTTGTACCATCATCTGACGCTGAGAATACAGTGAATGAAAAATGGAAAAAAAAGGAAAATATTCTTACTGAAATTTCAATATATCTTCTCTATCTCTAATCAAATAAATCCCTTTTCCTTGATTCAATCCTGTTGGTTTTGAAATCCATATTTCACCATCTGAAAATATATAATATAACAATATGTAGATTTAACATTGCAAAAACCAAAATGGCAGAACATCATATATATTCCGCTGATCAGTTACTTGGGAGAAAATGGCTCAAAACAGAGTTAACAAATGAAGTAGGTATTCTTATTACTCATGACAGATGGTACTTTAATAATAATACCAAATTTTAATGGTGAACAATACTACCATACCATACAAGTTTTTTGATTTTGACAAAATTCGAAATTTAACAAAATTTAATATGTCCTGAGTAAAAAAATGTGTCTGTGCCAATTTGCATATATTTTAGTATCATCCCAACAAAAAACTTTATTTTCTCAAACATGTGCCATACACAGCTTTGCAGCACTTTCCATCCATAATAGATGCTTGAAAAAAATTCTGGCTATTGTAAAACTCAATTGGGATTTTTGATACCAGTATATCCTTTGAAACTTTGTTTAGGTACCAGTACTATTTCTGATCTAACGTTCTCATTCAGCACAGACACAGAATGGTAAACAAATTATCAGACTGTATAACCTCAACCTTTCAGCGTCTGGTCATTTCAATCACTACTTCTATTTTCTCACACCTGTTGAAATCTCGAGTTCTATATACCGTTATTTACTTAAAAAATACAGACATCAATCGACAATCATCTTATCAATTGACTACTTGGTTTTGATTTCTAAAGCCTGATGCTATAGCTATGGGAACTTATTAAGGTCAAAACAAATAAAAAACACATAATCCGGAAAGAAATTTTGCGTATTTCATGATATGAGAAAAGAAGTACCGGTATATTAAAGAAATTTTAATTAAAAGTTATATACTATAATGCGTCCAGTATAGCTTTGTATCAGAATTCCCCAAGAATGAAAATTATGAAAAATCAATAGACCTCAAACAAAAATTTTTAATAATTTCTGCAATCGATGCCCACAATATTACAACCTTCTTTATAAATTTTCTTCTTGTGTCTTTAGTTGTAACAGTCTAACAGAATTTAATAATTTGTTGTAGAATACCCAAATTCAAAATTTTAAGATTGCTTAGAAGCTCTTAAATGACTGCATTGACTCATAATTTCGACTTATTCAATTATTTGTTAAGATTATTAAGATAACTGAGTTTAATAAAATACCTCCCTTTTGTAAAAAGGGCAAAAACGATTTGGAAAACAAAACAGTAAAATAGAAATTTGCCCGTTACTGAGAAAAAGATCAAGTTAATGTGAAAAGCAAGAAAATAACTTACCCTAACTAATTAAAAAAATTGATTTCAGAACTTAACTAATGAATATTGTTTGTTACACCTAGGATTGCCCTTAATATTATATTTATTTAGTCAAAAAAGTATTTGAAATATCTTATATAAATAAAATAACATTTCAATATTTCAGATAAACAAAATTTAATCTCGTTTTTATATTGCCATTTCGCAGCAAAGTGATAATACCCTATATGCATGTCAAATTATGCGTTGCATATATTACATACAAAGTATTGCGCTTCCAAAGAAAAGTGAATCAATTCAAGTATAGTTAAAATATGAGATGAAGTTTCAATAAATAATATTCTCCAAAACCTAGCGATAGTTGGTCTACATCATAGCAAGATACTAATTTGAGCAATACTACCATGCTGCCAGAGTGGGTACTGCACTCTTTTCAGATTAGTTGATCACGACTCATTGTATCCATTTTATTACATGACATGATCGGGAATATATATTGCAATAATTTACCTTTATAAATTTCAGAGAATGTGTCTCTTTCCTCCTTCACATCCATTCGATATGTTTCGGGAAAGAAATCTTGATATTTCATGATCCTGTGGACAACATTTTAAATATCATTATATATCCTGTATTTTGTAGTTTAAGTCAAGCCAACTCAAAGATGTGATAGTGATTATTACTACTGAATACCGATACCCTTTATAATATTGACACGCAAAATTCAAAGCAAAACATCGTGACCCAATCATAAAAATTTTGCCAAAATATTTTTTATTAAGCATTTGTCACTGATGACATGCGGTCATTATGTGGCACAAGCTCGAAAAAATAAAAGTTCTGATCGGGAAAAAGACAATAAAAAACAAAATATAAGGAAAAATAATTTTAAGAGGCGAAAAAGAAAAATTCTAATGAAATTTTGAGAGATTGGTTGGAATACAGAGACTAATATTATTAGTCGTTTTTATGATATGCCAGTGTAATTGTTGAGACAAAATTTGGCCAACAACAATCAATATATCATTCCAGCTCTACTGGGATGTTGCAACTTTTAGATTCAAATACATAATATGCTCAAAGCTCACGCTGGAAGAATCTTGGCTTCCCTTTTGAGTATCCGTAATGGTAAAGTCATTTTTTTCCCATGTACAAAAAAATTTTAATTTCGATTTTTTTTAAATTTGTTTTAAATTTTGGTGGTAACTAGGCACTCAAAAAAGAACATTTTAATATTATAGCAAGTGATATATCACAAAATATTGTTCATTTTGTTCCGATGGGATCAATTTTTTTTGAATGTCTGAGTAGCAGAGTAACTGGCATTTCTGCCAGTCTGTGCCCATTTATTAAAAAATTAATAGGGACTGAAGAGTAAAAAAACCGATTTTCAGCATGGGATTGGTAAGAATTAGTACCATGGAAAGCCATGGTCCCATATTTTTTTATAATGAATTCTCGGCCTTCCTATTGTACACTTTGCAAATGATATTGATGATCTAAAGTCCATTTCAGATAACTCAAATACTCAATTTTGTGATTTAGTCTGATTTCACAATTGTTTCAAGCACAAATTTTCTACGATTTGCCTGTTGTTATATATTTTTTAATATACAGGATATCCGTTTTACTAAAATTTTTTGATCACACTTTTCGAATTTGAATCAGAAAAAAGTCTCGAATAAAAAGAATAGGGAATTAAATATATATATACTTGCACTAATATCTGGAAACTATTTTTTATTTTCCAGATTACAGTATATTGATTGCAATTAGAAATTCGAAAATATGACTATCCCAGTCAGAAATATTATTTTGTCAAGCATGAGCCACAGATGGATCGCGTCTTATCAACGCGATCCATCTGAGGCTCATGCTTGAAAAAACCTAACAAACTTAAGAGTGGACGTTCTGGCAATATTTTTCCTGTTGGGATTAGAATTACGGAATAGGGATTATGAATTACTAACCTAGGCCTTCCTTTCTTTACTTTATTCATAACCCTGTCATACTCTTGAAGTGAAGTTAAAAGACCAATTTTTGTTGTCAGTACTTTGTTGTTTGGAATTTGGTAGCATAATTGTTCACCTATTAAATAAAAAGCTTTGAAATTCCCTTTTGAATATTATTAAATGTAGTTTCTCAACAAGGTTCTATACGAGTAAATTCTCATAGGTGAACTTGGTTAATTCTGTTAGAAAGGCAAAAACTTCTTGGTTGGTTGAGCCTGGTTGAGTGCCCGGTTAGCTCAATCGGTAAAGCGTTGGGAATACGCTTCAAGCTACGCATCTCTGATCGTCATGACGCAGGTTCGAATCCGGTGAGAAATGATGATTATATGCGAAAGGTCTGCTGGACGCCTCGCCGATGCACGGTGGTTCACGTAAGCACTGCTTACGATTTCCTCCACCAACCAGGTCCATGCACAGGAAAAATGTGAAATACTATAGAAATACGAGAACCAAAAAAAAAAACCTTCACCCGATTCGGAACTGGTATTTGCAAGAGAGGTCGTGGTTCGCTGTATTGGTTAAGCTGTATTTTTGGCTTTCTTCTCCCGCAGGATAAAAATGATATCCTATCCTACTTGAGTGGTGGACTTAAAATAACACATTCATGTTATGAATGGCTTTTATCCGAGTGCATAAAAATATATTCTGATAAATAAATAAAAATTGTATTAATAACAAGTTGATTTATGCCGCATTCAAGTTGAATTTCATGCTTTGTTCAAATTTAATATTTTCTGCCTGGGGATGACAATTCAATATGATATTATTACACAAAATTATGTTTCAAGATTTCCAGATATTCAAAATTAGTTGCTTTTTCAAAAGTTACTTGAGAAGACATATCTGAGAAAGAATATATTTCAATGGGGGGAATGAAATGCCAAATTTATCATTAACAAAATGTAGAATAATAATCACCTTCTCTAAAACTGTAGTAATTATTATGTGATTTAATTTCACACCATTTCAACTTGTAGTCATCTCTTGATTTATCAGATATTCTCTCCCATCCAAGAGAACTCAAAAATTCATCAACTCTGAAAAGGAGAAAATTTAATATAACAAATATATTTCCAATATTAAGTTAAAATACATTCAACTTAAATTACATTCATATACTCAAACTTGTCCTTGTAATTTAGTTTATTAAACAGTATTCGAAAATTACTATTTCGACAATTCAGATAAACTTAATGACTGCTATTTGACCCTATTTTACACTATTCTACAGATACGTCGTGTAGATTGGCAAAATGTAGGTTATTTTGCTACTCAGACACCTGAGGGAAACAGGGGCCATCTAGAGTTTGGCGACATCAGGTATATTTTGTACTGGCATACTGCCGCCAAAATTATTATGATTACCGGTACTATTACCACTTTCTGCTAACAAAGAACATGTTATCGTGTCGTTTTAAGGAGCCATGTGATGCACAACCTAGTTAAAAAAATCAACACACACCTCTAAATGTGGGCAGTTGTAAGTGGTCTAAAGACCCGTTTTTTGTCGCTACTTGAGGAGATAATGCATCAACTTGCAACCATTTTAGGTGGTATGTCACGAATGCCGGTATCACAGCAAACAGACATTGCGAAAGTTAACTCGATACAATATTTTAGAAAACTCAATACAGTCCTACCGATATGCCGCCCAGCTCAGAAGAAAATTCAACGCATGGGCAATATTTCATAATATATATATCATGCTAGAACAACAAAATGTCTCTTATATTGAGTGTCTGGTAGTAATCAGATTGAAAATAAAGAATCGAAATCATCAATACTGCTACGAAATGAGTTTTGATAGTTATCAAATCGCCTTCATCCACCCTAAGAAAATGGTATGAACATTTCGGTCACCAGAAAAAAGGGCAACAAGATTCTGCCACCTTGAAGACATGATTTATGTTGAATTTTATTGGTGAAAACGCTGCAAAATAAAATAATTCAAAAATATTCGAAAAAATGAAATTACTTTTAATCAGAATTCTAGAATATATAATTTATTATCCAGATTAGGGCATCCTTCCTCATACCTATTGTAAGGAAAAACAGAAATTTGCACTTTACATCTGTAGAAATCAAACAAACAGGTTCAAAAAGAAAATATTGGGAAAAAAAAGATCTTTAAAACAAGGTCATAATTTTGAGATTTTATAACAAGTGAAAATACAGAAAAGCTTACATATGGGTTCCATTATTTCCACCAATATAATACAAAGGCCTGTTAAATTTCCTATATCTTCTTCTTATGATTGCAGTATTTATATTTCCTGATTCTTCTGGCTGTTCAGACTCTTCGACGGGCTGTGATCTATATTTCAAATGTTGAAAATTATGATTAAATGGTACAATCATCATGATTAATTTCAAATCGTTGAATGTTGTAAAATGCTGACAACATTGGGAAAAATAGTAGATGATTTTACCATCACCCAGGTCAAATATTACTCACTGCACTTTATTATAATGGTTCGTCCTCTTCTGGTGTATTTTTAACTTAATTTTAACCTTAACGTTGCTGGCATTATATTTTCAAGTTGTTCCCTGCCATAATTAAAATGACTAACTTAAAAAAAATTATTTACAGAGAGAGAATAGATTTCCAAATAGTTATAATCTCAGATATTCTTGAACTTTATATCAACAACCTCCAAAGATACATAACCAAATTATCACAATATACCAGAAACACTTCATAAATTTTCGAAAGAATACAAATATATATAAGGTTATACTTGAGAGAGAGAAAATATATACCTTGTAGAAGATGGCAAATCTTCATCAGCTTCACCATTGTTTTCTGAAAATCGATCAACAAATGTTAGTATTAGTGGGTTCGATGAAGTTTAGAATCATATTGCCAAATCTTATTGAAAATGGAAATTGCAGGTTATTTCTGACTTCGTATTTCTGATCCGGATAAGTCACTTCCAATTGTGGAAAATAAATCAATTTATTAGGATGTCACCTCATCTGTGACAACTATGCTTGAAAATCCTATTTATAAACATTAAAATAACATTTTTAAACATAAAAATAAATGAGTGAGTCTTATTTGTGAAGCATGAGCAAAATTCTCACTTCTTAAATTGCTCATGTGTGTGGGAGGTTAGATTATAGTAGTAGGAAGAGCAGATTAACAAGGAAGGGTTATAATTTGCAACCTGTTTGAGGCAGTTCATTAACCTGTTAGACATAGACATACTAAAAAGAGTGGTGAATATAAAGTATATATTGTCTTGGCAGAGGGGTTGGTAACAAAACTTGACAACTTCTGGATAAGATGAATAAATAGTTAAAAATGAAAACTCTTGTCAAAACTTTCTGTGAATTACATCAAATAAAAAAAATTAAGAAAGAGTGAATATATTTAGTTTTAGCTAATCTAACCAAGGCAGAAAAGATACAAGAGTTGGCAATAAAAAATTTGTGAGCAGAATAGAGATTTTTTCAGAAACCATCAAAGAACACACAGGCTTCACAGGAAATGATGGTCGAAAAGAATCTGTTGCGCTGAGCGAATTAACCATAAAAACATTTCGACAAAGAAATTTAAAATTGGAAGCTAACTTAATTCAATAGATTTTCAGTGCAATAGATCAAAAGAAAATATCCTTTTTCAAAGAAACTTCCGAAGGTGTGTTGCGTTAACATAAATATTTATGAAAATAACTATCCTGTGTCTATTGCTGTTTGTCGGTTAGATTTAGATCGCTTCCATGCATAAAAATTTACTCTCTCTGCTCTTGCCCACCTCGAGCATTCACTTAAATAATAAGTTAAATTAAAATACCCTGTATAGAATAATCGGGTCTAGTGAAGTTTAGTACCATATTCCCGAATGTCATTAATATAAAAACTGACAGAATATTCTCATTCTAACTAGGGGGCGCCAATGCTGCAAGCATCTGGCATTGTCTCCCGGGTTAGGGTGAGTCGCTTGTAACATGGGATATTTTATGATAAACGGATAAGTTAACTTATATGGTACTAAACTTCATGAGACCTGAATAATCATCCAAATTTACACACCCTGCACTATACAGCGATATTTTATAGTTATGGCTTTATAACTTAGGATTTGACAATTTGATTTGTTAACAAAAGCAAACATTTTGCTGTGATTGATTAAACGCCGAACTCACCGTTTATTGGCAGAGAGTTTTCAGCAGTGACATCTTCTACATCAGATTTTTCTTTATCATCTCCCCCCTTTGCTTCGTTACAAGCCTGCACATCTTCTTTTGTTGGAGTATCCGGCATAATTTATTAAACAAAATCGCATACTTTCGTCAGTTCTCAAAGTTCTGAATGAAATTACCCAAAATAGAGCAGGCTTTCCCTGGTTGATAAGTTAACATTTAACGTTAAACCCTATGTCAACATTTTTATACCTTCGAATATAAATATTGAATTAGCTTACATTAGTCTTAGTCAGCCATGTGATTACAAAAAAGAAAGACTAGAGGGCCTAGTGAAATATTTAACCCTCATTTTAAGCGTCGACGACAACATTTACTGCTCAGTCGATATTGCAGCAAAAGTCAAAATCAATGAGGCGCAACAAGGACGCCGGAGTCAGTTGCCTTGACAATGCGAAGCTTTTCTATTTACCATATTGTCCACTAGGGGCAGTATAACTCGAATAAAGCCAAAGTTAGACTGCATGTATATCTTATTAATATTACCGATTATGCCTGCTTAAGCCTAGGCGAATCAGTTTTTACGCCAAAAAAAAAAACGAACTGAAAAAACTGAGCGTTGGAGTGCATTAAAACGCCAAGGTCTTCAACTCTTTTTATATCAGGCTGCTTTTGTGCCATTTCGTAATCTTTGAACCCAGGCCAAATTTCGAGATATTATTTAAATGTCTAGGGGTCCACCTCAGTGTTGAAGTGACTGGTTATACTTAAGGAAAGAAGCTGTAGATACGCATATTCATATCTAAATAGTTAACTAGTCATCAATCTGCATTCCACCTGTTGCTGTAGGGGCATAATACTAACAGCGTGTAAATGGTTAAAATATATTGAAATACTTACTAGCTAAGATCATTTTTAAAAATTTTCTAAGCTTATTACACACATCATCACACAAAAAATGTCGTGGTTCTGGAATTTGCAAGGTATCCTGTAGGATAATGTTTGGAAAAGGATATTTAAACGACATAATTAGGGCTTTCGCTCTTAAGCGAAAATTTTACTGAAATTCTACGTTTTTTTTATTATTTTTATTATTATGCTACTTGGCTCTAGCATCAAAGCTACAAAATCCAGAAGCATAGTCAAAAAGTCTGTGTGGATGGGAGACTCTTTGTTCCATATTTTCAATACAAGTTTGTCTGTTCCAGGATTCCAGATTTTCCGTCAAAATCCAGTGAAAAAAAACTTTTTGGAAATGCTAAAGGATTCTTTGAGTAGAAGGTTTGTAAGTGTCTTGCTGTGTCAAATAATAGCCAAAGAGGCAAAAAAGAACTTATGCCACATACCTCTCAAAATGGACTTCCTTGATAGCCAAAAACCAGCGTGACATTATATCCCAGTACATGTGGTCTGTGTGCGTGCAAGGAGTTGGATTTGGAGAATTCATGGAAAAACATCAAGCTTTGAAGGTCTTTGTTGGTTTGAAAAAATTTTAGAATCCCCCTTCAAAAATATTCAGACTGAACATCTTGTATGTTCCATGTATGACCCATATAATTATCATTAGGTATATCAAAAAGAGTGAGAATATATGTTTGGAACTACTGGTTTGACATTTGACATAATCCTGAGATGAATTACCCATACCTTGTCTGTCCCATGCATGGCCCATACATATATCACTGAAAAAGAGTGGAAAGATGGGTTTTGCTATCGATTGAGCAATGTCTTAAGGTGAATAAACCAAATATAATTTCAAGACACCATACTTCGTATGTCTCATGCATGGCCGTTGCACTGTCCTTTGATTATTTTTTTTTTATTTTAGTGTTGTTACTCAGCAGTAGCCAAAGTAAAATTCACGCTATTATTGGGTTGGTGTAGTGTTTGCAGTTCAACTTTCAGTATCGCATAGAGAGAGTTTCAATGTTAACAAAAAAACTCTTTCAAGATACCTATAATGGGAGTTGATTTTGATTCACCGAGGCGTCCGTCTTCCCTTAATCGGACAGAATCATTGACAATTTTTCCAAGTCTCTCTGAACAGTGATGAGTGGGAGTGTTTGGGGATTGCATCATCGTGATAATATTCTGTTAACGATTGAGGCTCGCAAACCCCAATCCTAAATATTGTGCAAACTGAAAAGAAATTGTGCAAATGGTATAGAATTTCTAGTTAGTTTTAGTCGGCGGTAGTAATATGTTTTTAAATGCATGTTGCCTCGTTCCAGTCCAGTGAGTGAACCCAAAAAGCTAAGTTACAAATCGCCCCCATTCCTGACGACTATTTATAACAATACCAAAACGCCAAGTTTTGATTTAAAGACTACTGTGACCGTCAAATTATTATTTCTGAGTATGCTTTGCCTTTTTTTGCATTTTTCGTAATCTCAGTTTATACACGAGAAAAAAGGATTGATTATTCTGTCAATAAAAGTGATGGAAATATTTTATATTCAGTATGTAGCTATTTAAAATAAGAAGTTATAGACCAAGTTCAGCTGAACTCTTTTTTTAGGAAAAAAGACAGATATCACCCACTGTAGCTTTTATTAAGCATTTCAGTTGGCTTTGTATGTTCACTCCAGTAATAGGTTACAATCGTTAATGACTTGTGCAGTGGAAACTTTAAAATGACTGGACTCGTTGCACTACTGATTCTGACACCAAACACACCATATTTTACGATTTTCAGTTAATTCGAATATTTATTAAACTGTTGAAAAACTATGGCAGACCAACGAGTAATGATAGAGAACAACATTAGCATCGTAGAACAAAGCTCAAAGGCAACAAAAGAGGTAAATCTGTACCAATGCTTTTATTTGTGTCGTTGATGATTTTTGATTAATTCGTATTGAATTATCTGTTTGAAATGGTGTATTTATAAACTGAAAAGGGGAGAGGATTTGAAAAAATAACCGTCTGAATTGTGACATCATAATTAGAACCGTCCCCTCTCAAAAATAGCGTTTTTATTGGATACCCCGACAGAACAGTGCAAAAATCGAGAAAGAGGAGTAAAAAAATCTAAATTTCCGGGCCTTCAACTCGTGGAAAGAGTTTGATATTTCCAACTTTCAAAAGCAATTTTTAGGCCGTTATTCATTTTTTCGGTACACCAGTGTCTGTCAGGTATGAATGTTTATTAGTTTCAATTTTTGTTTTTATGTAGCTCTCTGAACACTATGGTTCCAGGTTATTTTGATATATGACATATCTCTTGGAACTTTGTTTTTAGCGAATTGATGAAAAAATAAACTAAAGCGAATTGATAAAAAAATTGATTTGGCTCACAAATATTTCAATGTGGTTAACTATTTCGATTTCGCAACAGGAATTCAAATGAAATCAAATAAAATAATATTGATTCTGTTCGATTTAGTGGAAATGTTCATTCCAAGTCATAGACTATACAATCTTTCTTAACTATTAATTCGATCTATTCAGTTACACTTTTTTTGAAAGTATTTGTTCAATCGACCTCGAGACCTTAGCGTTGTAACATTCTACACATTGAAAACCCCCGAAAATTCACATTATGAGTGAATAAGTAAAAATGACAAATAATCGCTGAAAAATCACACAGTTACTTATGTTTTTTCCTCAAGTGAACAGAAATCTGTGTTGATGCATACATATATCTCGGCATGACACATTGACAATACATATGTAAGATTTACAAAATACAATGTACAAAAATGAAAACACAGAAATCAAAGTAGGCTATAGTAAACAAAACCACTCGGATCTCTTTCTACGGAATTACGAGTAAATTTGCAGGTTTCTTCAAGTGCGGTGCCAATGTCCAACCATGGATCCAGATATATTTGGATTAATTCGAACTCGATGAACTTATTGTTGTCGGAAAAAGCTAGGCCATGGTATGGCGAATGCTCACGGTTCACTGCACGACGCCCCAGAATTTTATTATCTAGTAAACACAATTATTCACTTTTTATCTCAGCATTGATTTCATTTCCAACAACCTGGCTATATGCGTGGCTGAAAGTACGGAGTACGGAAGACTAATGGGGTAGAACAGTTTGGTAAATACCATAGCAGCCGCATAGATTCGATAAATGTGTTGTCCTATGGATGCCATAATGAAAAATGGTAGATGGTGAACTCAGAGGGCTTCTGTGAACTCATTGTCATCATTCTTCTACGTACATCGTCCAAAGATTTAAATGTATTTTGAGCGGTGCAGCTTTTTAGTGATCCTATGTCTTCATTTCTCCACCTACATAGCTCTTCGCACACAATGGTGTTTTGAGCGATTGATATTAAAATTTTCTAACTTGCGATGAGCTAATTTGAATAAAAATATACTTTTGTTCAAGTGCAATGAACTAACTACAAGAAATATCTTTATATTATATTGCATGGAACGAATGAAATATAAGAATTTGGCCAAAAAAGGGTTTCAATGGACAATAATAATAGTTGAAAAAACATAAAAATAATAGGCCATGAATTTCGTTCCAGAGCTTTTGAGCTGCGATTATTCTAAAATTTTTGCGTGCCGTCAACGCACTTTATTAGTCTTAATTTTGTGCATTTTACATGAAGCTTTAAAAAATCGACAGGATAATTTTTTTTTTAATAGCTTAAAAATGAAATGCTTACTTCAACGTCCCAGAAGACTATTCCCAACGAGTAAAATTGGTTTGTTTCTTGGACAACGCCAATGGAAAATTTGTTTCCGCACATCTTGCAGTAAATGCACGAATTATTTGTCATCTTCTGATAAGAATAGAAATATTTCAAGCCTATGCCTCTACCAAGCCAGTGGTTTTCAACGATCAAGAGCTTACGACGCGACGAGCTATTTGAGGTCTTGCACTTATGGCGTCAAGATAATGGTTGCTCTTTAGATAGGTACTCGAAAGTATCGCATCTGACTTTCGTTAGTACTCGGTTGATTATGGCTCTATCCCCTAATAAAATTTGCTATAGAATACTATAAAAACACTATAAATTTACTATAAGTTCATAGTAAACTATAGTATGGTAATATGATTTTTTATATTTTTGTAAAAATTCTATAGTAATTTTATAGTAAATAACTTTAAGACTTTCCATTGTGATAATAAATGTTGTTTCGATTTGCTATAAAATTACTATAAATAGGCAATAAAAATACTATAAAACTACTATAAGATTGCTGTACACTTTTTATAGTAATTTTATAGTATTCTATAGTCAATTTTTATTAGGGTCGATTGGACATAAAATAAATTCTGTTGCAATTTTGTCTATGTTAGGGTCGAAATTGAGCTAGTCTACAAGTCTTGTCGAGTTTTTGCCAAATTTAGATATTACTCCCCACTACTGAGATATTTCAACAATTGTGCAAATACCTTTCCACTGTTATGTGATAGGGGTTGGATAGCTCGACAAGAAATGTGCATTTTAGGAAGTCCCATCTGCTGATTTAGTCAAATCTGAAGTCCTAAAAAGTACCCCCTCTGCAGAAATATTTCAACAATTTCACTGCTAATACCGTTCCACTGCTGTATGCCAGGGATTGGATAGCTTGATTCACATATCAAGACGCCCAGCCTGCTGATTTGGACTAATCTGACACCCGAAAAATACCTCTACACTACTGAAATAACCCATCAACTTAGTGAAAACACCATTTCATTGTAAGCTAGGCGATATCTGAAGATGACATGACTACTATTAGTTCTAGTTCTTGGTTCTACTACTACTGTTCATCAGTACTGTGTAAACTCACGTCTTTCCATTTAGTCGTTGGGTTAGGAAATTGCTCCACTCTTTTTATCTCGCGCACACGGTTGTATACTGCAGAATCAAACATTATTCGAACTGTCAGAGCGCTTTATCCGATATCTTCATTGCAAATTTCCGTGATAAGAGATACCAACTACTTATCAGTGGTGTATGCATCTATGTAGCCTAAGCGGATGCGCCTGCTATAGAAAGACTTAAAATCCATGAAAAGGAGGCCTATTTTATGCAAAACCGTACGCTGTCAATCAGCAGGTGACAGAAGAAGAAAATGTTTTGCAAAAACACCGACAACACCGGGGGAAAATCCCGAACATAATTTAACCGCCACAGTGAATGTAGTAGTGAGTGGTATCTGTTTCTTTTACTTTTTTTTAGAAATTTACGGAATTGTGCTAGGCCACCTCTCACTTGAAGTGCTAGAAAGTAGCCACACACATAATTTGGGATCATTTATTACATATTTGAGAAATTGATAATATTTCCGATTTACCAATAGAAGTGTTTTGACAACTAAAGGTAGCCCTGCCTAAATCTACAGAGAAGAATCAATTTCCTTAATAAAATATTTTGGAAAACACTGCAAAGAATTTTAAATTAAGAATTCAGTCTAACTTGTCATTTCTCACTCTGTGAACAGGCCTACCCAGAATAACTAACACTCAGAATCATCATTACCAGATATATTTTATTTTGGACCTATTATAAATGTGTATATTTATATTTTTTATTTCAAAATTCAATAATCGAGGCTCAGGTGAGAAAACGCGTGTAAACTCGGGCCATCATACGCATTTAATAATCACATAAGCACGTTTTTAAACGAAATTATAGATTTAATTAACTTTTTGACCTCCCTGGTCGTGTTTTAATCGAAATAAACTTGCATACATCATTGCCAAAGGATATGTAAATAAGATTCCACTGTGTGTAAAGAACGTACTATGAAGAAATCTCATTTATATGCAGAAACCAAAGATCAAAGAATGTCACATAAAAGCAAGATACGTGTTGATATTCATGTTATTTCTGGCAAAGACAGCGATGTATTCACTAAGAAGTAATCTGAGCGTAGCTATAGTTGCAATGGTCAACAGAACCTCGACGGAAAAGAATATGACCATAATTTCAAATTCTTCCTCAATTTGTGCAAGTGATGAGAGTTTCGATTCTCAAAAGAGTGGAAAGGTGAGTTGGTAGTTCAAATCTAACCTCTATTAACCGTTTCGATCGTAAGAACTCTCGATCCTTTACAATAATGCAAGGACCAATCTAGAATAGATGGAGTTACTGACAGACTGGCATGATAAGGCCCAGTCTTCATGCCACAATTACTAATGTGAAGTGCTAAGAAAATTAATAACTTTTTATAAGACTTTTTCATAAATCTTGCATCTGTTCCTTACACGACCCATACGTATATCATTGAATCGATCAAAATGCGTGTAAAAATAGGCTTTGAGACGGATTTATTACAGTACTGATATGTATGATCCAATTATAATTTGAAGGCCGCTGTCCATGCAGCACCAACGCACATATAGTTGAATCGATCAGAAAGTGTGTAAACATGTGCTTGAGACTAATTTGACACAATCCTGACATAAACGATTTTAATTTCAAGACTTCACACTGTGTCTGTTCCATGCATGACCTATAAAAAATATATTTTCATTGATCCGATCGAAAACATAAGCGCTGAGACCAATTTGACACAGTCCTGATGACATATCTGATCCAACTGAAGTCTTCAAGACTTCACACCATGTCTGGCTTGTTGATAGAAAGGAAGTTTTGCAGCAGTACTTATGAGTAGTCTATAGGGAATTCTTAACCCCGAAGGGTCAAGATAGAAGACGAGATAGAGACCAAAGTTGATATTCTTTATTATACTTCAGCAAAAAGAATAATTTCACGATACAATCTAGCCTTAGCTTTTTTTCTTTTTTTCTAATAGATAAAATGCCCTCGCATTTATACACTTTATGTGACCATTCAAGTTAGGCGGGATATTTTAATTTCTTTTCGTCGGACGTGATCACAACATAATCATGAAAACTTTGGACGTTTCGTTTTGAAACTATCAGGGCCGGTTTTGATCACTTATAAGAATTTTGTTGAACATGCGTTGGACGCATGATGCTCGAACTCAATTAACCTGATACATTGAATGACAAATTCTCCTAGTGGTCCTGCTTTTTAACCATATTTGCTACAAGTCCATGATTTCTTTGAATTATAGCGGCGGTATGCAAGGTCTGATTTATTATCCTGACATAGCTTTGTGTGTCGCCTAGAATTTCTATCCAGAAATCTGTATGTATTTTTCAGTTCATGCGCGAGTACCCATGGACTCCAGTGATAAGTTTCAGTGATAACTGAGTTTAGTATTGCCTGACGAAAGTCGTCTTAGTACGATGTACACAGTTCTAGTTTATTAACATTATTGTACGTCTCAAGCTAAGCATCTCATGTTACATTCAGATATACACATGATAAAAACAAAGTTATCAATGCTTGCTTCTTTTTATCTTTCCTTTTAAAGAATGGCGAGCTAGAATGGAACAGTGCACAAGAAGGTCTAGTGCTTGGAGCGTATTTTTATGGATACGCATTCTCTTCTATTGTTGGAGGCATTGTAGCAAAGAAATGTGGAATCAAACTTGCAACTGGAACAGCTTTATTGCTGTCTTCATTTATCACGATTTCCAGTCCTATCATCGCAACTACCAATGTCATTCTGTTTGTGATAGCAAGAATTCTGCTTGGAGCTATGCACGTAATATGTATTTGTTTAGACGAGCCGAGTGGCTTAGGCACCTATAATTGAAACGCGTGCGACCAGGATATTGATTGTTCAGATCTCATGTTGCATGATCATGGACTTCAAGGCCGCGAAAAAATAAGTTTTGCTGAGCCTGGACCACACATTGCCTAGCGACCAATTGGTTATCATTTGCTATATCATTTCCACGTTCATCGTATTAATTTAGAGGCTAACCGTATTTTATTCATGGATTGACATGAACTCGTACCTCTAACTATTTATTGAAATTCAAAATTTATTATATGCATCGATGTCGGTACAAACAATGGTGTCCCTAAAACACTATTGGCGCACAATGCTATTGCAATGAAGCTTTTGTTTATCCATATTTAAAAAATGAAAATATTTTTGGCCATCAAAACAATTCGTGGTGTGCTGAAGTCAGCAGACAGCAATCGAATATATTATGTGTCGTTGAGTAACAAATCTTCTTAACAGGGTCCAATTTCACCTTCAATATACGTAGCTGTAAGCGATTGGATACCGCCATTGGAACGCACAAGAGCTATAACAACAGCAGGAGCCGGCGCAGCAGTCGGTAAATTAATAACTTTGCCATTGGCTGGAGCGATTGCTGATAGTTTTGGATGGGAATTCGTTTTTTATATTACAGGTTTGTGTTGGATTGCTATTCGGCAGAATTTTCCCTGTAAAAGCAGGATGAGGAAATTCAACATAAATATAAAACAAATAACATTGTCAATGTGAGAAATGGTACGAAATCAAATGAACTTTATAAAATTATGTATACTGTTTCAGATAAATTATTTCAGATCAAATTTGATTGTAATTAGGAAACATTTAGCTATCGAGATAGCAGGGTAATTCCTGTCGCATTATATTTAATTGAAATATATCGAATAATATTCAGGTGGTTTAGGTGTGCTGTTTTCTGTTGTTTGGTTTGTAATAATTCACAACACGCCGAGAAAACATCCCAGAATTTCAGAAGAAGAACGATTGTATATTGAGATAACTACAGGGACAGATAGAAGGGTAAGTCAAAAAAAATAGAAGGATATCTTTGCCGGGTCCGAAACAAAGACAGTGAGTCTGTAAAGGAAAAGAGTTTTAGAGAACTGCAAGTTATCGGAATTGAGCATTTATGATAAAATTACGTCTGACAAAATAAAACTTCAACTGCAAACGAATGACCTTTTTTAGCTAAACGGGGGATCGACAAATGGAATTTGCTAGAATGATGAAGCGCAGAAAGCTCAGAGTAGCACATGCCGCTGTGATGCAAAACACCAACGTATAGTGGTCATTGTATGCCAATTAAAAGTTTTTTTCTATTGTGAGCGAAGATTAGTTTTAACATTTTATGCATTTTTTCTCCTTCCTGATAGGTATCTCACTCTTTTCTCTGACGTGACGTAACAAGTAACTGCACGCAAAGTCGCGGTTCGCTATATACCAAATCCGTGTCAAGCTTTCCTATCCCGGTACGAACGACTACCTTCTTTCTTACGTGCTTGCATTTTAAAACACGGAATAAAGCTTTGCGATATTTTAGACAGATACCTCCGAAGTTAAAATACCTTGGAAATCGTTTGTGACGTCACTACCGCTTTGGTCAATTATATCGGCTCAGTTTGCCAGTGAGTGGGGATACACAACATATCTATCTTTACTGCCATTGTATTTGTCATCAGTGTTGGGATTGAATTTGTCTCTGGTAAGCGTTTTAAACTTTGATTTTTTTAAGGTGCAATTGACCTTACACCTTAGGTGTAATTGTTTATTTCTGCATTATAATGGCATTTCACGCGAACGACTTAAGGCAAGTTAAAGAAAAACATTCATTTTCACTAGATTCACAGTATTTTGATTTTTTGCAGAGTGGGATTTTGTCTGC
The DNA here is from genome assembly GCA_963675895.2 of Styela plicata. Lineage (NCBI taxonomy): Eukaryota > Metazoa > Chordata > Ascidiacea > Stolidobranchia > Styelidae > Styela > Styela plicata. The sequence continues at coordinate 6,580,722 of OZ023153.1, read as the reverse complement.
TCTTCCCTATGTGTTACAAGCACTAGTGACGATGGTTGGTGGATCTGTAAGCGACTTCGTTCGACAACGAAATTGGTTTGAAACTGTAACTGTTAGAAAATTCGTCGCGTTTTTAACCCTGGTGGTCCCAAGCGTCTTTATTGTGCTTGCCGGATACATCGGGTGCAATATTACGGCAGCGATCATCTTTTTCTGTATTTCAGTTTCATTTCTCGCATTTGGAAGTAAGTAATTTCATTCAACTCTTTATTTGACTCATGAAACAATTTTCTTTTTTCTTTCAATGTTTTTTTATAACCACTTCTCAGAGCAGATCACGCTGTCCAAGGCCCTGTAACAGCGGCCACTTATAGAGGGTTACAATTGCTGGAAAGATATGATCTTTTCTTGTTCGGCTTATTTAGAGGCATTCCACTAGAATGATATACCTTTGCATTTATGGCTAAGGCTACTTTGTTCAAGTATGGTGAAATTAGTAAATTATTGGTTCATTGTTTGTTTGCAGCCATAGACGCGTCCTGGATCTACGGCTCTTGTGCAATGAAATTTATGATTTGCTTGCAATAATTCCAAAGTTGAAAATAAAAATGTTTGGATATTGATATTTCGACTATGTTCAACTCGTATTATTGAGTAAATCAATCTATTACTTATATTGGGCAGTGTCCGTAACATAAAAAAAAAAATAGATTCTTCTAGTTTCTAAAAAAAAATCCTAATATGTTATCGTGACATCTCAGTCTGGACCAAACTAGTTCTATGAGTCCCTAACGTTTTTTTTTTTTTAATATAGTTTCTGGGCACGAAACGAACATAATGGATATTGCACCTCAGCACGGTGGTGTAATATACGGAATTGTGAATGCTGTTGGATATATTCCCGGATTTCTAGCACCTCAAATAGCCGGAGTATTACTTTTAGGAGAAGTGAGTTAAAAACATCTGATTGATAGATAGATTTTAGTCATTTTTTTGTAATAATTTTCATGCTATTCATCAGTACGTGACTAATTCCGAGCAAATAGTTAAAAACAAAATATTTCTGATGATATTTCAAAGTAAACACGGGATTTGTATCAATCAAAAAACCTCTTAATGGAACAATCATTAGAGCATGAAGTATTTACTCAGTTGATATTAAAATTGAAATTACTTCTTACGAGAAAAAGAATCAAAAAAATATTGGAAGAAGAAGTAGCAAACAAAAGTAAGAGATTGTTAAAACAGAATGTGAAATCCGAATAACGTGGTGAAAATAAAGTTAAGAGTCAAGTATATTTACAACAACGTGATGGCGAACCCAGGAATTTTTTTTTTTTGTTTCGTTAACTCAACCTCATAAGTTGACCACGAATAACAAAATATAAACAAGAATATTGTTTTAGTGTGGGAAAGTTATAACTTATTAATTTCTATTCTATTATAAGTATTATAATCTATTCATTCGCACATCAACTTTTGTACACAGGCAACAATAGCAAGTTGGCAAAGCGTATTTTGGCTAACGGCTGGAATTGGGATAGTAGCGTTCGTGGTGTATGCAATTTTCGCTTCCGGAGTTGAACAGAATTGGGCGAAGTCACAGAGTGAAAGTACATCAACAGAGAGTTAAAGTCAAGGTATTATTTAGGTCTAATAGTTTCAGTAAAATAAACAGTTACGTGTAATCTTTATCTGAGTAGTCAAGTATTCTAGAATTTCGATTAAAATTCATTTTGCAATAAAATCTGGATAAATGTCAAATTTTACGTAGTAAAGTTGAATCATGCTTTTACATCGAAATGAAAAAATACATCCAAGTCTCAATAATTTCGTTCATCTGAAATATGGAAACATTTTTCTATTTGTACAATGAATTTCAAATATCGTCTAACTGAACTAAAGAACAACCCTATAACGTGTAATAAGATACTCGTGCGGTGAAATAAAGTGCGTATAGCACAACAATAAATTGTATAAATTGTCAACAACAAAGCGTTGCATGAGTGCCCAATCGGAAAAATTTTGGCGCCAAATGTTTTGCCGCTTTTGCTTGACAAAATAAAAATTTATGATTCAGTGATTTCTTCAGTAACATCAAATCGTGACCTTCGCCGCTTGACCAAACATGCGTCACAAATACGTTTTCGGATTTGTGAGAACTCGTTGAATGCCACTCATTCGTAGTCCGTTGGATAAACGAAGTTTTGTAAATTCAAGTTTGTTCAAAGTTCGGACTTCTACTTCTTACAGTGTCGTAGATATTTTTGAGTTTAAAGTTCTTCTTAACAGAATCCGTGTTTTTGAAATACTAAAATAATATTTATTTACTCGGGAAAATTTATTTGTGAAAAGCTTGATCGCCATCCTGCGACAAAAACGTATACAAACAGATATATCGCATCTTCGGCGCAAAAAAAAGTTTTTGTCGAGTTTATACCAAACATGCTTCTCACATCCCTCCTGGTTACGCCGCCAGTGTACAGTGTACAGTTTTTAATAGATGCAGCACACGTCAAATTTACTTCGCCGGAACGCGTCCCTTCAAATTGAAGTGCGAAGTACATGATGAAGTGACTCTAGATCCTAAATACAGACAATCTTTATGTCGTGGGACTTTTTAATTTAAACCCTGTCTAGGCTCTGAAGCCCCAGTTTTTTTTTTGAATTTGGCTTTTTAGCATTTTTAGCAAAAAATTTTGTAGCCCCGCCTCCCCCCTCCCTTCAAAGTTATGAACAAGCTACTGCCTGCAAATATGTTCAAAAATGAAAAATCCTACTTGTGCTGACAACTTGGGTAGGCTAAGCCGAATAAGAAAAGATCATATCTTTCCAGCAATTGTAACCATGTCCGTCTATAAGTGGGCGTTGTTACAGGGCCTTGGACACCGGTTATCCACTCTAACAAGTGGCTATAAAAAACAATGTCATAAAATTTAATATTTTTATAGGTTAATGCAGGGCTTCCCAAACTGGGGTCGAACTTCAGGGGAACGAACTTCAGGGGTCACGGAGTATATCCCAATTTTACATGTAGTACTGCATATGCTATTGCATTTTTCTTTCTTATTTTTTTAAACCTAACTATAGCCTGATGCACAGCAGTTTTACTAACGGCAAGCCTGATGGATATTTATCGCTATGGATATACCCCTCTTGTTTTAATAGGTTTTTCTGAGCTTGTTTTTCTGCAGAAATTGCTTTATTTTTGGGCATTTTTTAAGGAAGCAAATAAGAAACACCAGCAGGTTTTGAGTTTACAAAGAGCAAAACTCACCTGAGAATGCTATATAAAGTTCGAAAATCGAATTTACTTTGAATTCAGCAGATTATTAGGTCACAAGTGTTTTGTTACCAAATAAAATGAAGTATTTTCATTTGTACTGATGTGTTGATACTTGGTCTTAAACTTTTGCCTTTCAATAAATGTCACAAATGTAGGCTATATTTCGCACTACTTATCACTTTAGTAATAGGTTTTAAATATCGGTAGCCTGAATTTAGTCCTTTCGTTTCAATAAATGTCACAAGTGTATATTCCACACTGCTTATCATTTTAACCGTGAAGGGGGTCGCGGAAAATTTTGGGAGATCAAAAGGGGTCGCGAGCGAAAAAGTTTGGGAAGCCTTGGGTTAATGGATACATGAGATATATACTAGCCTATATACATCTTCCAGTTGTATTTTTTTTTTCATTTGTTTCAAACTTATCATTATTGTGAAGTCCACATCTACTGCAATCGCTAAAACTGCAATCGCTAAAACTGTGGTGATTTATTTCTCACAAAACTTTTATGGAATAATTTGAGTCATTGAAATCAAGGGAACTTTCATTACAAGAAATGGTCAATTCAACTGATTATTCAAAATCGCTGGGAAAGTCGAAACACACTAGTGTGATAAGCAACGCGTTGGTTCGTTGATAAGATTCTTGTGAATGAACGTCGTGTTTAGACGCTTCATGCACAAAAAAAACTACATATAGCATAATGATCGAAATATTAACTATTAAATTTATTTTTCAGCTGATACAAACTGAGGCGTAGCAGTTTGCATATGCATCAAGATTTACAGGCAATATATCATCGATAACGACATATTGTAAAAAATTTAAGAAGATAGGAATTACGATTCAAACTTTTTTGTATTTTATACAAGTTTGCTCTAACCAAGGCCGAAAACAGCGCCTAAAAGTCAACTGGCTTAACTCGAATGGTAAAAAGGTACTACAAGATATTCTATAGAGGTATGGAAAACATTCCATGCAAATATGAACCATCATAATAAAGTACCGTCTACCACTTCTTTGTTTCCTTTTAGTTACCATTTCAGTCGCCACACGTATGAAATATGTTAGGACTAATCTAAGGTCCAATATTAATAAACGAAAGGGCAATATGGGTATTTGGACTACTTTCAAGTCGCGCTTCATCGAACGCTTTCCTATTTATCCTAGTCCAAAAATTGTCGCTAAATTGTCAGAATAATATATTTAAACTACCGAAATACCGAGGGTTCCAAAACAGAAGTGACTGTCTCCAAAATTGACAATTTTGACGGCATATTGTGCAGAATGATATTCTGAACAATCTGGCACGAATATCGATTATATATTTGGTAGAATATAATTATGAACAAATAAAAAAAAACTATTTCAAAATTTTTATTTCCTGTTAGAACTGAATAACTCCATGCTTGGATGACGTAACAATATTTTTTTTCGTAGACAATGGCAAATTCCCTAGAATCACGCAAAATAATGGTCATATTAAAAAAAATCATTTTTAGCCCTATGAAAGTGGCATTTCGTTCGGCATGTTCGTAAAAAGCCCAGGGATCGTCTCTATTAAAGTTTATCAATATGTTTGGTGCCATCGATGTCATTTTGAATTAGAATTTTTCTTGTTTTTCACAATTGCAAATTAGTTTTTCTCCGAAATTTAACATTTAATGACGTCAAATATATCAGGTATGGGCCACAAATAAATCGCGTTAATAGTATGATCAAGGGAAAGGTTTTGCTAACCTTGTGTGGCGCATTGCCGATTGACTTCATGATATACTAGAAAACAAGTCTTTATTGGCTTTATTTAGAGAATTGACCGAGGCCACCGAAATTTTTGCGTAAATGATCAATTAAAGATATCGGGGAAATTATTAGTATCGGTAAAGCACTACGTTCCTTACTGGAGAAAAACTATGTTAAATCAAAACATATTAAGCCATAATCGATATAAAACAGGAAAACACACCTGTTAAAATTTGTGCCAAGATAATACTTAAACTTAAGCTTGAGATGAAATTCAGGTCGGGTGACTTCGGGCGCTCTCGGAATGGTATATTCTGTTTAGAACTTTCCAATTTCACATTCAATATACATGACTGTAAGAGATCAGATACCGCTATTGGAACGCACAAGAGCTGTAACAACAGCAGAACCTGACATCATTGTTGGTCAAATGATAACATTGTCATTGGCTGGGGTGAATACTGAATGTATTGGGTGGGAATTTGTGTTTTATATTACAGGTTTGTGGTGGATTTTGTTACCGAAAAAAAAATATTCAGTTTTCAAAATCTATGGATAGAAAACGAGAACTTTAACCAAAAAACAAATGACTTGATTGCTCATGACCGCCTTATTTTATTTCAATAAAAAAACAGTCGCTTTCATAATACTACCAATATTACTCATTATAAGAGATGTTAAAAGTAAAAATAAAGAGATTTTAAAAGTAATAAAGTTTAAACGGTATTCAAATATAGATATTATATGGAATTATGTTTCGAAATTTCATATAATGGAAATACTTATCTTCCGGAATAGTCCTAGCGTATTTCCTGCATGTCGTAGGAGGCGACTGAGAGGAAAAAGGTGGTAGATAGTTTTAACCTTTGCTGGGGCATGTACCACTCACTGCACTTTACCATAGCGGTTTCGTTGTTGGTCCCGAATCTTGTAGTAGGTTTTTTGTCATTTCGTGTCAATTAGTTGATTCAGTTAAGATTGAATTAGTTGGGTTTTTTTTTTATCACTTCACCGAGTCTTATTCATGTTGACCTTCAATAAGCAAAGATCTGTTCTATTAGGACAGAACTCTAAAAACAGTCTTTGTTGTAATTATCTTTTCGTTCAAAGAGGCTAAATTTCTGCACTTTACTGAGCATATCAATTCAAAAGTATGCCTTTTACCATAGTCCTAATTTCATATTTTATATTTGCCGTACTATGTGCGGGAACTAATGATTGTTTTCGATTCTTTCTGTTCTGATATTTCCTTTGGAATGGTCCTTACGTTATTGATTCTTACTCAATTCTTACTTAATAATAAAGACTTTTGCTAAACAGTAATATGCTCCCCAGTTTCTTAAAAGGATTAGATATTTTGAGTTCTCGACAAGGCCAAGGTTCAAATACCCCGCTATTTTAGAATGGAATGAGTATCATGTATCAGCAGGAGTGTTTTTTTCCCAGAACCCCGTGTACCTGTGATGATATGAATCTCTCAAAATAATATTTTGCATTTTTTTTTAATAGACTACTCTGCATTATAAGATATATATTTCGTATGCAGTTTTCCAATCTGTCTTCTATTGTCAATATATTGTGAACAACTTCAAATATAGGATTTTCAATATTTATAATAAGGAATAATAGTTGTATATCTATTGCCCCAACGGACCTTTTTCAAAAATCAATATTTGAATAAAATATATTTGAACAAAATTGAAAATCAAAATTTTATGCAAACTAACCATAACGTTTCATCTATATTTGCATAAATAAAGCTGGAACTACATCGTCTATCGGTACTTTGCTACTAAGATGGCACAATATTGCCCATCTCGACAAAATAAACTTTTAAGCAATCACTAAAATTTTTCACAATTTTATTAAAATGATATTTATAGGGTCCACCGATGTATTTTTATATTGCCAACCAGCGGTGTTAACCGATACCGTTACGTTTTGAAAAATCTTTACTTCATATTCCTCGTTCGCACTTAAAACACTCAGGTTATGTCGTAGAGGTTCCGCGATTTCAACATCCATTTTTTCTGATACACCATTCTCTTTTCCATATGCCGATAGCAGTTGTTCATACACCCCCTTTTTTTATTCTTATCAAATAGACTTTGATTGCACCAAACAAGCATTTCGCAGTTCTATTTTTACGAGTTAATATCAAACTGGAGACAATTCTTCTGGAGTGATGCAATTAGGTTTGGCCTTATTTTTTTCGTGTGAAATTCAACTGAATGCAATTTTCCTAGGTGGAACTCTGGAATGGGAATTCATCTTGACGTCTTAACGATCAGATAGCTCGAAGCGTATTCTACGTCTATAGCACATTTTAAACTTTGGCATTCTCTTTTGCTTCTCAAATGCCCCGTCCCAGATTTCGGACCTCCCACCCCCACTCAATAAAAATAACCCGTATTGGAAAGGTGTAAGCGCCGAAGGCGCGCAGTGTATATTTTAACCATGTGATAGTATGCAGGCTCCTGCTTTTTTGCATTCGCCAGAAAAGCCTATTTAATTAAACAGAAGAAACGTTATTATTTCTAGGAGGGGGGGGGGTTGATCGGGCAGGAGGTTTTGCCTAAAATGTGTAACCCTTTGACATTGTTGTGCGTGGTAGATTAATACCTCAATGAGCCAGAATAAACATTTTCAATACTAAAATTGCCACGGAAGGGTTCCGAAATAACACACATCCTCAGATTCAACGTGTTCCGAAAGCGGAATTGTGACGAAATGTATATGTGCTCAACCGTGATAAATCTTTCTTTAATTTGTCCCTGATCCTACCAGACAGTGAATTTTCAATAAAAACAGGTCAAAGGCACCCCTGATCCTACCAGACAGTGAATTTTCAATAAAAACAGGTCAAAGGCACATCGCGGATGCTCACAATTATATATTCTGGCCTTTATCATGTATTCTGCTTATCTTGTCGATTTTGATATCACAACTCCCGTTATTACAGAAAAACTCATTTAGATTATACCGTCCCAAACCAACGGCTTATATGTATGCCCAAATGTAACATCCGTTTTTGGACTGCAACCAGTGTTTGAAATGCATGATCCATTTTCAGTGTCATCGGAGTATTATTTTTTATTTGAGAAAGTAGGAAACATCCTTTTATAAAAAGGACTCGTTGATGAAAACTATAGAAACGAGAGTAGAATATAGCGTTCTGTACAGAAAAGCAAGTCGAAAATTTTAATACAAATTCATCTCATTAAAATTACAAACAGTAGGTAAAAATATTAAATATTTTTTTTGATACGCCTATCAATATATATATATATATTATCAAAAATAGAGTGGGAATAAAATCATTTTTTCTTGGCTTTCGTCTTCTTTTTATCCTGTCCAGCACGAGATGAAGATCTCTTACCAGAATCAGCTGTACCTGGTTTAGAAGATGCATCTGCGAGAAGCTGAAAATTAAGAAGTTCTTTAAATGCATAATGTAACTGTGGATAAATCTTCCAAGCTCTATGACCCTACTTCGGTCAGAAATAAAAAAAAATCTGAAAAATGATGGTTCATCAAATTTGACCATGTTTCAATCCAAATATCTAAAGATATCAAATCAAAGAATAACAATAAATGGGGCAGATGGAAACATGCATGCAGCCTTTATGGCATTTATGTCGAACATTCAAATATAACGCAGGCAAGTTAAAATTCTGAAGACAACTGCATGCCTTCAGCAAACATAAATCTTTAGCATAGTTTTCCGGGATCATATGAGAGAGTTTATAGCTGTAGTAAAGGTCGCAGTGACAATATTGACTTGATGCTACTTGCAGTGCCTCTATTGCATCAATATGTATTTTGGGCGAGAAAATCCACAACCTATATTGCTTGAAACTATCACGTACTGGAACATGCGGTATTGCTCTATCATCAGTACATTGCGTTTGTTTTCTAGGGTTGTGTGCTTTAGGTGAATGTTAGGATAGGATATCATTTTTATCCTGAGGGAGAGGAAAGCCGAGAATACGGCTTAATTATATGGCTAACCTCAACCTCTCATGCAGACATGAGTACCGAATCCGGGGTGAATATTTTGGCTTAACATTTATACTCATTTTCCTGCGCCTGAACATATTTGGTGGAGGAAGCCGTAAGCAGTGCTTATATGAAGCCCCGTGCACTGGTGAGGTTCCAGCAGACCTCTCGCATATAATCATCCCTCACAAGATTCGAACCCAGGATGTGAGTGATGCGTAGCTCAAAGCGTATTCCAAATTTACTAATTGAGCTAACTGGGCACCAAAATTGAGCTAACTGGGCACCAAAATTGAGCTAACCGGGCACCCAGGTGTTGCACTCAGGTGTTTTATTAAACTTTCGTATAGGTTTTGCTAGTTTTCCTGTTTCCCCGTTTTGCATATGTTGTGTGTATTGTTTTGATTTTTCAATTTGTATCTTTATGCGAAACAAACGAAATACACTGTCTATCTATGAAAAAATGCAGTGAGTTGTATCTGTTTTGTACCATGGTAATTGACAACATAAAAGCTACTGAATAGAGAACATCCACGATGAAATATAATAATATTACTTGTACTGGTGAAGCAGCTGTAGTAGGAGCATCAACAACAGGTGTTGGAGGTTTTGAACTTGCTTCAGATCCAGATCGTTTTTCTGCAGCTGCAAGCTGAAATGGGATGTACAGATAGTTTAGTTTCAGATGTATCAATATGGACTCAATCAAGAAATGCTAAAAAACACACAAAATCTGTAATAGGTATTAGTCAGGAATACAAATAAATATTCATGTAAATTTCTTCCATATAGTACTCCATATAAATAATTAAATGCATATAAGTTTTAAAACATAGAAGTGTGCCATCACCTCAGTCATGCCGTAAAGCCAACCCCGTTTAACCACACAAAGAATCATAAAGCGTACCAATAGCCGGTTATTTAATAATTTTGGCATTTTCTAGAACAACACATAATCGTATGCTTGAAATAACTTATAAGCAAAAGTCATTTTAGCAGTCAGGTAACCCAGGTAAAAAAATTCAAACCTGTCTTTCCAAAGCTCTAATTTTTTCGTTGGCTTCATTCAATTCTTCGTCCAGTTGAAGTGTTTTAAATTCAGCCTCCTGAGCTCGTTCTTCTGTCGCACTGTAAAAAGCATAATTTTTAACATAATTTTATGCAACTTTTTCAATCTAAAGTCTCAATCAATAAATAGACCGATAAAAGTCTGATCATCTTCATGTTCGAACACTTTAGAAGTTTGCCATGTTGAACAAGCACATTTAACATAAACAATATATAAATTTAAGTTTTAAAACATTTTTTCATATAGTTTGAAAATTCAAAGTTTATTTTTTTCTTTTCCTGTTGAAAAAGAATTGTTTGGCAAAAATGGAACTGCTTCGTGACCTATTTTTTTAGTTGAAAGGTGCAACCCATCTGTAACAAAGGCTGGAAAAAACTAATATTAAATGGAATTGACTCAGAACATTGTTTAAAACATAGTTAAGGTGAAATCAATGTAAAATAGGAACTTAATGAGCAAAATAAACTCACAGTAATTGGTTTTGCAACTCATCCATTTTTGCTATTGCATTGTAAGCAGTTTGAGTGAGTGCTGATGAAGGTGGAGTGAGATCATGATCACTCACATTTGATTGAGATTTACTACTTTGAATCTCATCAAGAGATGCCGATTGAACATTCTCATCCGCACCAATAACCTTGAAATTATTTTTTAAAAAAAGAACTTTAGAACTTTGGCAACCAGGGATGTGTCAACATATAAGTATTAAAATAGATATTGGCAATTATCATGCATCAGCATTTGTATCAGTACCCGCACCTCCGATATTAAAACATTATGACGGAACCAAGTACATTTTAACATTTTTTAATAAAATTCTCTTTAAGCAAGGTTGAAAGCAGCCCCTCAGATTAAACAAAAGGCCACATGTATGACAAAGAGCTATCACAAAATAACATACCAGCAACTAAATTAAACTATAAAACAACCAAAAAACATCTGAACCGCTATAATAGAGCGTACATTGCGGTGTCGAAAATATACACCACTCAACCCAGGGTGTGATAATTTGGGTAGGCTAAGCCGAACAGGAAGAGATGATAAGTCGCTATAAAAAAATAAAATAAAAATATAATTGTTGTAATGACGAGAAATTTTGTTATTTGAAATGTTCATATTGAAATCCTTTGTTGAAAAGTCGAGCACCTGTATCATTACCAGCAGAAATTTTTGGATTTGGCCACCTGTGAGAACTTTAAGCATAGCAGATTCCCAATTCGTATTTTCACAGGAACAATAGAACTTGGTTGTCGTGTTACAATTAGGGCTGGGCAATTCGATTCGGTGATTTGAACCGATTCGAAGCACAATATATTCGAATCTATCGTGAATTGTTCATAGGAACAAATACTTACTCAATGGACTAGAATTTCAATTTTTAACGACAAAATACAATAGATTTTGGTCAAATTTGACCAAAATCGATTATATTTTGTCGTTAAAATATGAAAATTGTTGCTTTTAGACATGGAATTTAAATTGAATAAACACTATAAAGAAATTATTCGAACCAAATTCGAATTCCAAATGATTCGGTTTTGCCCAGCCCCGGTTACAATATCGTCAAATACCGGTAATAAAGAATCGTCTGATTAAACATATTTCATACATGATTCTAATTACGCAGAATGTCGAATTTATTTGCAATGCCATTATCTTTTTGTGTAAATTCTTTTATACCTGACTTGACACACTAATCTTCAAAATCATATAAGCAATCGCTCATAATATTGAATTGTAAAATAAATACCGTCAGGAATTTATAAATAGGATGGAACATTCTTGATTAGATTCAATTATAGTAAAAATCATTTTAAAATAGTCAAATGATAGGAAACGTTTTCTTATTGCTGGCAGTATAGCAGATGTTGACATATTCTTCTTTAAAGATTCCTAAATTGAATTGGAGTTGTATTATTTCACCTCTAAACTTCGAACCATCTTAGTAGGACTTGGTGCTTCCACTTTTTCAGGTTCTTTCTGCTCAACAGATTCAGACGATGCTCTTTCAGTCACTTTTTCTTCTGACTGTAAAACGTAAGTGAGATGAGAAATTTGATTTATCAGATATTTTCGCCCTTAAAAAATATTGAAAAAAGATAAAATATCAATATAGGTAAGCACTACAGAAAGTCGAGCAGAAAGAAGAAAGTAGAGTTGGTGACATTAGTTCAATGCCAAGTTTTTGCATTCATCTCCTGTTTAACCTTTTGTTTTGATGCTCAGTTTAAAGGAAATTGATTAATGTAGAAAGTCGCAACGACTGAATAATCAGAGTGCCAATGAAATCCAGCCCAATATTACTCTACTTGAGATTTAGCCGTTCTTTGCAAGTGAATCAACGGTATCAGTAGAATATTTTTCCGATTAAAAAAACAGACAGTGCCCAAAATAGAAGTTGTTGAGCGACTAAATCACATACCGTAATTGTGTATTTCTGGTCAAAAATTCAATTACCTCCATGTCTCATTTTTCTTAAAAATTCTTACTCTATTTATTTCTAGAAATGCATAATTTAACTGTTTTTCAGCATCGGCTGCTGGACTGAAGTTAGGGTTGGTAGTTTTACTGAAGAAAATGTAACAGCTTTTAAGGTACATGAAATGATGGCAGCAAAACCTTTCAGAACAAAAATTTAGAATTTACTTTGGTAGGTGCAGGTTCTTCTGATTCAACGACAGACTCTTCACTTGTTTTTACACTGACTTCACTTTCTTTTGTTACAACTTCTTCAGTTTCCTGCACACAAAATATTTAACACATCGCATTTATAAAACGTGAGTTCCGGAGCCTATAAATATTATTTCAAACAATTTCATTCTTCTGGGACCATCAAGACAAGACATTTCTTCAGTTAATTTGACCTATTTTTGTATTGATTATTCAGTTTGCAAGTGTGCATATCACTAAGCATTCTAATTTGAATATGTGGAAAAAGAAAGTTTTTTTCTCAACATTGTTGCTCAATTATTATAAAGATTTGGCCTAAATTTTCAATCAATCACAAGTTCAGTGGATTTTTCGTTGAAATTCATATAAACAGAGTCTAAAGGGAACATACTAAAAGTCACTTTTATGGTGAAGAGTTGCTGAGTTAATCAAAACATGATTCAGCATAATTACGCTATTACAAATTGTGGCAAATTACAATTCTTTCACATAGGCATTATCTGAGACTTTGTCTGAAAAACTGGGTATCTATGCTAGAAATATAATGAAAAATTTCAATTCATTTTACTGATTAATCTATTAAACTCATTTTGTAGAAAAAAACATGCTATGTGCAAATTTTTTCATGCGTTTATTCTCTTGGTTAACATTTCTAATATTGTTAACCCTACTATGAGAACAACTGTTTAGTTTTAGAATTAAATATATCTTTATCTCCTCTGTTTCACTCTCTTTTCCAGCATCACTTTTCTTCCTACTCACGCTTTTCCTTTCGAGGTGTTTTTGGGCTTGATTTTTTCTGTGAACCTTTTTTTACAGGGTCGATTCTCGCAAGAACAGTTTCATCAAGTAATGTTATAGGTTCACTCAGAAGCGTATTCAACAGCAATTGACATGTTCTAATCCATTCTCTGCATTCGTACTGGAAAGAAATTTATCTATTGGGTAATGGGAGCTGAATGTGTTTGAAAAAATTAAGGTTATGAAAACAAAATGCAGAAAAAAGTAAGAAATCATTTCTGTTCTGAGAGGTGAGAAAATTCAGATTTTGGCTTAAACGAGTGCAAAGACACCATCACAGATTGTCTTATCCAACAATTAAGATCTTTGTTGTTCTAATATTCAGGAAATATTTAATTGATCAAACCATCAATTTTAGAATAGTGGATACTATGATGGCATAGAATGTAATAACTGGATGGGCTGAACCGGAAAGCTCATTATTTTTTAAATTAATTAAATTTGCTTGTAAGTAGCTGCCATATACAAAAAGTGACAAGTACTGCATTGAAGTTAGTGGGATTGTAAAACAAAAATAATATCCATACCTTAACTCTAATAAAATCCCTCTGCTCATGATCAGCATCTGCCTCTCCTGCGTCTTTCTTTTTCTGCATGGCCAGTTGTACAATATTATTTGCACATCTGCAAAAATGTTGGATAAATTTCGGATCAAAACATGATATAGATAAGATTTATATACAGTGGCGGTGGAAGGTGTCAGATCTTGTAGGGGGCATAAAAATAAAAGTTATTTTTATTTATTGTCTTTTTTGGGAAAAAACACCATTTTGAGGGGGAGAATGATAAGACTATGTATTAATATCTGGTTGTGCTCAAAAGATGAAATATCAGCTTCGAAACAATGCCTTGCTCTCCCTGAATCGATCGAGTCTGAACTGGCCAGAATCTGATTGAGGTAACACTTGGTATGTGTCACTTGACTCGGAGAAAACCCAAGTATTGTCAGTTCATCGCTACACCCTGTCGTTATCTTTCACTTGAAATCAAATTCTACCCTGCATGGAGTATTGTTCTCACATTTGGGTTTGTTCTGAACAAGTAATTAGGGCGATTCAAAAAAAAAGAAATATCTGAAAAACATAACCACTACCCACTGAAAAGGAGCCGTCGGATAAAAAAACAACAAAGAATTTCTAGGATATCCAATATTGAAGATTTTGCAAAAAATATCAATTTTTTGTAAAAAATGACTAAATCGCAAAACTTTTTTCGTTACTATTCCTAAAAACCGAACAATAGGAAAGTCAGGCTCGTGCATTATGCTGATTACCCCTGTAGGTGCGACTTTAGAATTACCAAATCATATTTACAAGCTTCTGTAATTTGTAATTCATTGCCCTCACACTGCTCTCCCGATTGTGTGGAATATGCAAGCTTTCAAAACTCTGGTCAATAAGTAACTTTTGGGAATGAAGATTTTATAGTTCCACCACAAGTGTTTATATATGGAATAACATATCCAGTTACAAGTATAGGTCACTCACGCTGTCAAGATGCGGTCCATCTATGGCTTATGCTTGAAGATGAATGATTTCGATCAGGCACATGCATAAATTAATAAGTTTGAATACAAATCCAATGTTCCAAAATTTCATTTTTTATATTGAAATTCACTCTAAAAATGGCAGCAAACAACACCTACAAGAAATGACTATTCAACAACTGGAAGCCGAGCCCAGATTTCAGACAGGACTCAACCACTATAGTATGGTGCAGTCAATATCTGCTCAGGATGACAGTAAAACCGATCTGCCAATTTTTCTTCTTGTTGGCAAAGAAAATGCATTAAAGCAATTCTAAAGCCTGGTCCGGAACATAGGTAGCTGCTTTCCCAATGATATTATACTGCCGCATTGCCTAAAAAATTTCTTACGTATAAAAAGATCTCAAAAATGTCTCAAATCGATCGATGGTAATGTTTTTCTTCTTCGCCAACAAACATTACACAATTAAACATATCATTAATACTCACTGGCATATATAAGCTGTGATACGACTCAAATGGTCACACAAATCTTGACATTTTTGGGTTAATTCTTCGAGTGAACAACTTGCAATCAGACTCGTTTCTGTTGGAATCTTATTTGCTCTATCAGGTGCGAGTAATAATAACAATTGAACCATCCAATGCACCATCCTGGTATGTATTGTTGAAACCTAAGTGAGGAAGAATTCATATATATCGAACAGCGATCAAAAGTACATCACTTTTGTTTCAAACACTCAAAAGTACGTACAGTTTCAGAATATGAAAATAAACTTCATTTTACAGTATGCAATTAACTATGATTTACAATTTTATCAAATTGCAAGATTTAGCTTGCATCTTTCTCTTCCATCCAGTGTGGAACCAACAAAATGGCTGTCGGCATAGTAACAGGCACATATAAGAGATAAAACAGATGAAAATACGCATACCTGTGCCACTAATTTGCCATTTTCTCCTTCAATACCATTGACAGAATCTTTCAGCCATTTTTGTATCTTGGTTATTGAATCCTCTACATAAATCCTGGAAAGGAAAAAAAAATTTACTGCTAGTGCAATTCTTATTGGTAGGTTTAGAAATTATTTGAATGACAAGAGGCTATTGACAATTGCAAATTAACTAATCTAGTTTGGGATTACATATTGAGATACACAACACTAGTCTTGTTATGGCCAAATAAACGTGAGAATGCTAGACACCCATTGGTGAACTGGTTAATACTTTTTCCACCAAACATACCAATGGGACAAGTGGGGGGCTTTGCTATGTGGTCTAGCACATTCTTGACCTCATCAAATGAATGTAATTTGTGATAACGCCTCGACTGGAAAATATATTTTTTGAAGGCAGGAATCCGGGATAGATAGGTTGATACTAAGCACAACTAGACCCTGTTCCGCGTATTTTGTGATAATTTTTAGAAGTGTTGAATAAATATGGTGCTCAAGAAAAAAACGTGCATGAGTTTATTTCAATAATTTGGTTTCAGATTCAAAGTGACTTACTTGTTGTAAGAAGAATCGGGATTATGTCTATCTTCATCTTTCTGTTGTGATCCGACACAATCGATAGTATCGTTCAATGATGCGACATATTCTTGCAGTGATTCAAAAAATCTTAACCACTCCATATCAGAAATCGCTGCAATGAAATGTGAGATTTATTAGTATACTCACATAGTTGAAATAGGTCCTTTCCGATCAGAATTTACATCTTGTCGAGTACGGTACACGTACGAGTACGGTACCACAGATGGGCCGTGTCTCATCGCCGCAATCCATCAGTGACACATTACAAAAGAATATATTTCTGATTGGGTATGCTAGAAATCAGCCTAATCACAGGAGGAATGGGGAGTGACTAGTAAGTTCTTTTCACTTCAGGTGTTATTTCCAACCTACCATAGTTTAGAACGAAATCCAGTAGAAAGAAATTTTTGGTTCTACCACTAATGCAATTATAATGACACTATAGCAAACAATGGAAGATTCAGGAATTGTTATGTGATAAAATATAGGTTTTACAGAGAAAAGTATTTTTACTGAAACCACTATGCTTATGAACTGAGCAACTATAACGCAATGGGATAAATTCAAATCGATATACTTAGGAGTTATTAGGATAGGATTTTTTTTTATCCTATGGAGAGGAAAGCCCATAATACCGCTAAACCATTATGTTGAACCACGACCTCTCGTGAAAACCCATCGGGTGAAGTGTTCAGAAAAATTCATGCACATAATCATACTTCACAGGATTCGAATCTATGTGCGGGAGATCAGAGGAGAAGCATAATCCTAACACTTTCACTGACTGAGCTACTCGTTCATCATGAATAAAATTTACCAAAGTATTTTGGACTGACCAGTCCATAATTTGGCCCAATTTTACCAAGTTTGGTTCACTTATGTTCATATAATTTTATGGATTGGACGATATAAAAAATAAATACCTTCTGCTCCACGCATTGAATTGATGAATCTCGTGTTCCACGTATCAAGATTATTTTGCATCGTTATCATTCTCTTCGCAACACCTGATATGAATATTAAAAATATGTAACATGAAGAACATATACAAATATATATTATGATATATTGATACTCCATCTGAAAGGTTGATTTGATTCTTGAGCAGTGCCACTAATACTTTGAAAAAGGGCGCTAGTTTCCATCTCATATCCACACTAAATTGAAAAATGCTGGGTATAGTAATAGACTCCGCGTCATCAACACCATGAAGTGGAGAATCGACTTTTCAGCTCCTAAAATAATGTGTCTGGATGGAGTTGAAAAAACAAACCAGCTTCCAATAAACGCCATTTTTCAAATGGAAGTTGGGGAGAAATTTAAGTTTGGCCTGTAGTGTAATCAATAATATACAGTTTCTCAACCAAAGCAGAAAAATTTCCTGTTATGGCTTCGTCTGTTATGCTGAGTATTGAAGATGGTACAACCATGACCGAATGCATGCCAGTACTTGTTCCTAGGAAGTCCTCATGTTTGAGCAAATTTTTTATATTTAAAAAGTAGAAATATTTGTTAAGGTATTAACATTTTATTCAAAGTTAATGAATGAACATACCATTTTCTCCTGAAATCCGTATTTCAAGCTGTTTAGTTAAATCTTGTAATACTTTATTATTTTCTGTCATGACCTTATGGAGAGAATAACGCTCGCCTTCATCAGATCTACGTGCATCAAAAGAAACATTTTTTTAGGAAAAGTAAAGTATCAAGAACCAATCCCATTTTAAGACCAGATGATTTGTTAATCTTTTTTATTGAACTTCACTCTAAGCAAGGCCGGAAGCGGCTCCCAAAGGGAACCAACCCACAGCCAGTTAATAGCAAAGAGCTGCTAAAAGATGTATTACCAGAAACTGCATTCTAAATGGAGAACATCCCAAACAGAACCGAACCATCATAGCAAAATGCAGTGAGTAGTATCTGCTCTGGGCGATGGTAAAACCATCTACTACTTCACTTGTCATATATATCTTTCACTCATGAGCATGAATCACAAGTCGATTGCAGCTCAAATCTGGTTTAAATCGAAATAATCTGCTTAGAAGACACCAGTTTAAACTGTTACAACAAACAATGAACTGCGCATATAAAACCAATGTTGAACATTTTGGATATAAAATGGCCAATGTTTATTCACTCAAAACATTAGAGGAACTCCAAAGAATCATGACATTGTGTAGGTCTAGAAACATTCAAAAAGCAAACCTGTGCTGGAATTAACTCTTTGCTATATACCTGGCTCCTTAGTGGGTTACTTCTGGGTGCTGCTTTGAAGTGAATTTCAGAAAACGAGTACTCACTCAAAGATGCACTGCAGATTGACCCAGCATTGAACTGAATTATAGCAAAAAGAATTACATTGTTAACATACCTATGTCTATCATAGACAGTTATAGCAACATCAGTCCAACTTTCGACTTCTTTTCCCATCTTTATCAGTTGTTCTTGATTTGATAATAAAGTATCACCTCCAAATCTTTCTGAATTTTCACCGAGCAGCTAATAAAGGTTAATAAGACAACATCGGATGATGGTGCAACAAGAAAGGATGTCCTTAGCCAGATACCGGTACTCTAGATTTCTGATTGAAAGTGGTTTCGTTTTCGTTCATTCTTGAATTGATTCATTTTGCAGTGGAATCATGATATATGTCAAATTTCACATGTAAAATTCGACTCGAATTAAGGCTTTGCTGGCAAATGGGCAAAATATGATCAAACATCGATGATTTTATTTATCTGAAATGATGAAACAATATTCTAATCATATAATGAGCCCCGAAAACAACCCTAGCAAATTTGAAATCAATAAAGGTCAGGAATAATAAAAAATTTAAATAAATTGATTATTTGAGGATTCAATTTTTATTCTGCGACAAAGGACAACCATAAATACAGTTTAACCATATTGCGAACCATGACTTCTCGTCATTAAAGCCTGTTAAATTCTACCCGCTGATGAACCTTGGCAATAGCTATAGTCTCAAAACGATTACTACAAACTTAATTTATAATCAACTTTAGGATTCCAGAGTGAGAACACATGAAATTCCTTGCTTCAGCCATATCAGAGGGTATTTGTATTCAATGTTTCCATTTGATATAATACTAAACCTGTTGGAGAACTTGAGGCAATGCATTTGAGCCCACCAAGCTCTAACACAGAGATAAACTATAAATTTCTTGCAAAAGTTATAGCTAAATATGGAGATTATATAATATAAACGAAAAAATCAATAAAAAGTACCATTCAAAATCACTACAATATGCCAGTTTTCGAATAAAGGGATGAAAAATTGAAAAAAAAATTAAAGGAAGTTGAAAGTAACTTTAGCCTGATCTAATCAGAAATTTCATTTTGTCAAGAAGGAGCCACAGATGGCCCGCACCTTGGCGGTGCGGTCCATCAGTGGCTCATACTTGACAAAACATGTTTGGAAAAGAATCGACTGAGTTGCAATTACCGGTACTAAGTATCAGTAACCCTGGTAAGTCGAACATTATCAAAATGGATATTTATCATAAATTACTAAGAGAGAAAATATAGCAAGAACAGCTAGATATAGGATGGGATATCATTTTTATCCTGTGGGAGAGGAAATCCGAGAATACAGTTTAACCATATGGCGAACCACGACCTCTCATGCAGCTCCCAGTACCGAATCGGGGTGAAGGTTTTTGGATTATCGTATTTCTCATTTTTCCTGTGCATGGACCTGGTGAGCGGAGGAAACCGTAAGCAGCGCTTATGTGAACCATCGTGCACCGGTGAGACGCCCAGCAGACCTCTTGCATATAGTCATCATCCCTCACGGTGATGATTCGAAACTCCGTCATGAAGATCAGAGATGTGTAGCTCGAAGCGTATTCCCAACGGTTTACCAATTGAGCTAACTGTGCACACTAAATATGCTTAAGATGTGGTCCAAGACTGATGTAAATAATAATAAAATTTATGACCAAAATATCACCTCTTCCCAGCGTGCAATATCAACTTGTAAGCTTTCCACTAGATCATTAGGCGGTAACTTCATTGTTCTTATATCTGTGTCTTCAAAATATCCCATCAATGTATCTTGAAACGCAAAAGAAATTAATCACAGTTCTTGAGTTGAAGTCAGTTTAGTTTAGTCTATTTGTGAAATATTCATGCAGAACATCACTGACTCTAGTTTTACTTAAATCTGAAAGTTTCACTCTTTCTAACAACAGATAGACAGCATGAGAAAATGGCAGCTATGAATAATATTCAAACACCGATCCATGATTCTCCCTGCAGATTTAAAATATGTGATAAAGATGATGAATTAACAATAATTGATGCCTTTAAAACAGACAGAAGTCAACTTTGATTTCATGTAGCTCTTTGCACTTTAGTGGCTTCAGGAGAATTTTAAAGTATGATTCGTCTCCTGTGGCCGTGCTCTGAGTGAATTTTAATAAAAAAAAAACAACATTCTGCCACCCTGGAACAGACTAAAATTTTCATCATAAATAATTAAATATTGAGTTTATAGAAAAATATTTATCCTTGCAACTTGCATTTTATTTCAGGATTATCCCACAGGAAGAACATTCTAAAACCAGGGTGAATTTTAGAATCCAAATCAGGATAAATCAAGCCTTTTTTGAGAAACGAAAATAGTTTAAATAACTCATTTGATCTCACTCACAAGGAGAATACATTTAGGTTCTGTAAAAAAACGTGGTGAAATATTCACGTTTTTTGTTTTGTTTTTTGACAGAATATCTTGCTAAGTGACTTCCTATCAAATGTCAGTCAGGTGGGCAAATTAAGTGATTAGAGGGATTTTAAGCTAGATAAATATATCCCGATACCAGTTTGAAAGCAAACTCAAAATAGAATTATTTAAAATTAAATCAAATAAATGTTTAATAGTCAGTGCAGGTTTGTTATTATACCCTAGGTTGAGTGATGAACATTGATTAATGAGCCATACCTACCAAGACTGAAACCCGCGATGCCAAAAAGATAACCACCAGGTCATCGAGCCCACAAAAGCGTAAAAAATTATTCTTAGGATATTTTACAATAGTCACTTAAGAATCTTGACAAACCTTCAAAAGTATTGATCCATTCTTCCATTCCCTCTTTTATTAACGTCAATACATTCTCTGTTGATTTATCAGCTGCATCTAACACTTGATGAAAACTGGGAAAATGAATATACCGGCATGTAAACATTCTAACAATGAAAAGTACTATTCTATTAAATACTTGTCCTGAGAAGATCAATATCAATTCTTTGTTTTTATTGAAATTCTCTGAGCGAAAGGCCGGGAATAGCACCTGAAGTCAAGCTAACTGAGCAGAAAACAACCCAAACAAAATCGAAGAACAATATTAAAGTGAGTGGCAAACTAGAAAAAAATGGCTACTCAGAAACCCGGAAAAAATGAATTTCATCAGAAGTTCAGCAAACATTTCATAATGAATATTTTTCTAAAACAATATGATGTCTCTTTCAAACTCTGTCTGATAGAAACAAAAATGTATGAAAAAACAGTTCAAAATTATCGATATCGCTATATGTGAATATGTGACTTTCTGCCACTCTTTGTATCCGCTTCACAAACAAAAAGTGACTCAAAAAATATTGCTATTGGTCTAGAGAACGTGGACTAACTACTTATCCCTCCTCTGTGTCTTTGTGTTTGCATGCATATTGCATGTAAATCTTTTTTTGGCACATTTTCAAAATGATTGTCTGAGGAAGTCAAATGAAACGTTACAGAAATAAATTTGTGTAAGTGTGAAGAAAGACTTCAAACTTCTCAAAAAATATTGTTACATTTTTGCTGTGAAGATGACAAAGATTACTGGTAATTAATAGCTTAGATTATAAATAAAAATCAATGAGGTACATTTTCGAATGAAGAAAAATCATATCATATGCCACAATTTCTTACTGAAAAATGAGATCTCTCCAATTTTCTACATGTTCATGGAGTAGAACAAGACTATCTGTATCATAATCACTGATCATCACTGTGAAATGACTCGCTAATTTATGCCAGGCTTTCTCGGTCACATGTAACCGTTTGGCAGTGCTGAGTGAATTTTCTGCAATAATCTGAAATAAGAATTACAATAATTTTTTCAGTTATTGAGTAATAATCAATTTAAAAAAAAAATTACTAGAAATTGTTATTGCGTTCCACCATAAATTTTTTTCCCGTAAGACCATTTACAAAAACTCTTTTCCAAGTATTTCTGATTTAATTCATTGTATGTAATATTTAAGCGACTGTGTAAGTGAATAATCATCTCCTGTATCATCAAAGCAATTGTTTAAAATAAGAATAAAAAACAAGATTTCAGTTGGTCAAATTTAAAAAAAAAATTTTTATTTTGTCATCGAATTTATGAGTTTTTGACGAACAACCAAAAGAGTACAAAAAAAAAAATAATATCATTTAGTTGGGTAAATCTGCCATTTGCGTAGATAACATAGGTTGATTTGAAAAATAAGAAAAACTAAAAAATATGTACAATGTGATATTATAACCAAATGCTTCATAGTAAGAGGCACCAGCTTGCTTAACAAGATATATATTGATACAATTATAATACAAGCAAACAAATTTTTTATCAAAATGGAGATATCACAATTCATTTTCAAAGTAGAAAATTTTTCTTACCTTCAGACCAAGACTGTATGCAGCATTACACCACAAATCTCTTTCTTCTGTTAATATCGTAACTTGAGTTTCTAATCTATGTCGTTGTAATTCATATAAATCATGGTATTCGTCAACTAGATTTGCATTTTTCTGAGATTCCTAAGAATTTATAAACAATATATAAGATAAGGCTTTTCTGGTGGCGCGAGCTTACTCCGGGCTCTTCTTATCTTATCTGGTATGAATTTAGTCACTTTGTAATTTGAATCAAATGTCAAATTTAACTAAATTACCTGACTGAATTACAGAAATTGTAAATAATTCAAGGTGAGCAGAATTTGATTTGATCGTAAAATTTAAACTTATCATAGGTTTTGTCTGGTTTCCTTATATTGTCAATAGCGTGTGTTTATTTTTGTTACCGGTATTTTACATTGATAACAAAGTGGGCAATATTTCATAATAAAGCACTTGCTAGAGGATTAAAATGCTTCCAGTTTCTGGTAGTTAAAATGTACAAAAAGCTGCAAAATCATTAATACTGCTATGATAAAAAGCTTTTGTGTTCGTCTGAAGAAAACGATTCAATTAATCAATGTAATTATGAGAATCCTAACCTATCACAAACACACATAAAAAGAATTGTGCGAAAATATGAGGATGGGAAGTAAAATCCAAAATAATGTTTAAAACATCCACAAATACAGTTCTAACCTACCAACACACACATAAAACAGATTTAGGCAAATCACACACTGCTCATGTTATTGAATTAATTAAACTGCTAAAATAGTGTGGATAGCTTAAAAGTTTCAGACAACCGAAAAAAATCATGATTTTATTACTCTATAATATGCTGGTCATCCTTGAAATTATGACATATATATATATATATTATATATTTGCTTTTAAAGCATACAAATGTATAAAAGAAGTATTTAAAATAATCACAATTTTAATAATAAAAAAAATCAAACCTTCAATGCTTCAGCAAGGTCAACTTGAGCAATTTCAGCTTCTTGCGTTATTTTCTTGTCATGTTCCTTCACAGCTATTAGTTCACTGAATGAAATGAAATTAAAAGTAGCGTTGCATTTTGATAATATTTGATCAAAGATTAAAATTTATTAAAAACAAATTCGTAACCTATGGAACTGGTCTGCTAGTATAGACACAAAAAGGAGTATCTGCTCTGGATGGCAGTGAAACACTCTACCTGAACTTATACAAAATAATGACATTTTCTAAAAGTTCTTCGTAGATAACTTAATTTTTTTTTTTTTCTAATAGCCACTTCTTAGAGTGGATCACCCTGTTCAAGGTCCTGTAGCAGCGGCCACTTATAGACAGGCTGGGTTACAATTACTAGAAAGATATGATCTTTTCCCGTTCGGATTAGCCTACCCAGGTTATTACACCCTGGGTTGAGTGGTGGGCATGGATAGGCAAGCTGGAGTCGCCCGGACTCGAATCGGAGATCTTCAACCTGCGATGCCAACATGTTTAACCACTAGGCCATCGCGCCATCACATTGGTGAGAGTATTATGAATTCTGTTTGAGCTATTCATCTCTAATAGTCCTGTGGTCGAATTCAGTGTCGGTCGAATATATGTCAAAGGATTGCTGGACACCTTGTCGATGAACAGAAGTTGATGAATCATCCACTGTCTATGTTCATGTATTTTTTGTTTTCCTTTCTCACATAATAAAAATGAAATGCTATCTTATGCTGTTGTTGTATTCAGAATATAGTTCACACGACAGCAATTACACAAAAACTGAAATTTACTTTGTTAAATTTCCAATAGATGTTTTAAATCTCAATAATTCTTCAGTTAGTCTTCGATCGAGAGATCTTTGCGCCATAACTTCTGCATGAAGACTTTTGATTTGACGAGGAATCTGAAAAAATCCAAAACTAACAGTGACCTTTTTACAATGTTGCACAATTGAGAATATTTTTAGGTACCGTATTCATCTTATAAAGATAATATAAATCATAAATTAAAAAGAAAACAACAAGCTTTATTTTCAAATCAGATCAGTTTTATGCACCAATGTCCTAATTTATGTCAAATTTAACAACTAAACATGTTGGCATCGCAGGTTGAAGATCTCGGGTTCGAGCTCCAGCGAGTCCGGCTCGCTTATCTATCACCACCACTCAACTCAGAGTGCAATAACTTGGGTAGGCTAAGCCGAACAGAAAAAAATCATATCTTTCCAGTAATTGTAACCCTGTTCATCTATAAGTGCCCGCTTTTACAGGGCCTCGGACAGGGTGATCCACTCTAAGGAGTGGCTATAAAAGAAATTGGTATAATGGTGCCAGTGTTGGTATGAGGGTGTCATTATCCGAATAACCAGATATTCTAGAATTCTGATTAAATGCAATTTGGTTTTTCAATATTCTTAAATTTATTTATTTTGCTGCAAAATCATGATATATGTCATATACGATGTTGTGAAATTTGACACAAATCATGGATTAGCTCTAAATTGGGCAGAAAATGATCCAATATCAGCAATGTTCTATTTATGTACCAGTAGTGAATTTGCAAAATTATTTAAACTAAACTACAGAGAAAACCCTTTAAACTGATACCGGTATCATAATAATACATCAAATTTTGAATTTATCAAAACTGAAACGATTAAATTACCCTGTTCAGTAGATCAGCATATCTTTGTCGTAATTTTGAAATCAATTGTCCTCTTTCTACGCATTCGATACTGACTTGTCGGATAACCTGCAAAAATATATTTTTCATATAAAAAGCTACAAATAAAAGTAACATTCCTAAACACCAAAGCCACAAGGTGAAGGAATCTTGTTTTTATTTCTGAATCAGTCATTTCATATCTTCAGAATGATTCAAAAAGCTTCAAAATTATCAACTCTGAATAGGAGTTCCATTTCCATCAATGTAGAGGAAAGTTTATATACATACAGCTCAACCATATAAAAGTCCACAACTTTTTTAAAAAAAGACTGATGGAACCAATGCTCAGGGAGGCATCGGTCAAATATAATATGAATATAATTATGTTATATTATAATATATCGTTACAAAGCCGATTCTTGAGCTAATATTAAGGGCAGGCCAACATAGCGATCAAAACAGAACTCACCTCATGAAATACAACATCATAAATTTGTTGTTCTTTTTTAATAATTTCCAATAAATTATGAATCTGAGTTGGGCCCTTTGCTTCATTTTCAATGTCATCAACACCAGCTTTTGCCAACATTTGATCCATGGTTTTCATCAGTTGCATAACCTTGAAATGTGATAGAATAAATACGATTTTTCATTTTATATAGAAACTTAACTTCCAAAATCTTATAATAGATATTTTCAAGTATTTTTACACAAGATTTTTATCTGGAAATGGAACAACTTAAGAGGGTGGCAGTTAATGATTTGAAAACTTCATTTTTCGTTGGCCAGCCTAATATACTATGTTGTGAAAGCATCAAGCAAGTAAAAAGTGGCATGGATCCGACTTCCAAGTCCATGAAACAATGATCCAAAAGCTACAAAAAATACATTTTTTCAGTCTCGTGTCATTTGATGTTCACATAAAGAGATGTTCTCAAATACCACACCACACATACAGTGTATTAAAATGGGAGGATTCCATTAAAACACTAATTTAAACATTTGCAATGTTTATATTAGACGATGTTGTATTGGTGTTTTTTGTTCACCATTGTGAATACTTCGCATACTTGGCCTTTAATATTATTATTACTTGATTGCTTGATTGTTGTGGGTATCTCTGGCAACTTTTATGAGAATGATGGTTATATATATAGACTTTTATAGAATGATATGATAGCTGAAGTTCTGTATTTATTGCTTGGAATATATATTTATCATTCTTCGCAATTTGACAAAGCCCAAATTGAAAATAAGTCTGAATGTTGAGTGTTTGCCACCAGGGTTTTTTCTAGTTTCTGACTATTAACCAGTTGAGCAGAGCGGTTGTCAAAAATTTCAAGTATGAGTCAATTGGATTTTTTGTTTACATTGCATATATGTAAAAATGCATTTCAGCGTATTTGGTGTCCCATGCTCTAGATATGGGTTCATATGACTTTGTTGATTCAAATTTTTATTGCCATTTTTGGGATTTTCAGACTAAATTCAACTAGAAAAAGCTTGTCCACATGGATTTTGGGAAAATATCCAGAATTTAGGTTGGTCTAATGATTTATGTAAATACCTCAAATCTTTTTGTAGGTTTGAGAGATGGAAACACTCTCAGAGTCTTCTCTTTATCCGCAAGGTTTGTCGTCATTTTTTCATCCATATATTCTAATCCAAGAACACCTTTACTTTTGACAAGATGATATTCATCGGGTATAATAGAATCAGGAACAGCTAGGTTACTTGCAGATTTGGCCTGCAAAAATTAGAATGTTATGTAGTTTATATTAGATATTGTCTGAGTTATTGATTGAATGAAGTAGGTTGACATAATTTTGATTTTTTTTGGTGTCTGAAATGGCCATCTCATTTTCTTCGAATGAATAAAAAAGCTTCAAAACCATCAACACTGCTATTTCATAGCAGTATTGATGATTTTGAACCCTTTTTATACAACTTGTTGTCACCATACACTCAAAAAGATATATTTCGCACGTATTCACTGTGGAAGTTCCACAATGTCACAAACAGTTTTATGCAAGAAGTTTTTTTCCAAGAATCTCTAGGCTTTGGAATTCCTTGCCTTCTCACTGCTTTCCTGATCGTGTTGATCTAAAAGGCTTTAAAACTTGCGTTAATAGACATCTATTAGAGATGGGGGTTCCTTAGTTTCTATTCCTGCATTACATGTAGCTCTTTGCACTTTAGTGGCTTCAGGAGAATTTTCAAGTATGAATTGTCTCCTATGGCCTTGCTCTGAGCGAATTTTAATAAAAAAAATATATTTAAATATTCCAGTCACAGATATATCATGTAACATTGCCCATTTACTAAACCCTTTTTCAAGGGGTGTCTGAGCAGCAGAGCAGCAGGAAATCTGCCAGTTTTAAATGAAGAATGAATATGATATTTTTATATGATAAATATAATTAGGTTTTGCCTTAACAATACTTTTTTGGAGAATTGGATATGACCTCTGAAACAAAAGTTATAGAGTTGCTCATCTATTAGGAATAAAATCTGCATACTGGAAATTATCTAAAAGAATGGATCTCCTATACATCCCATCCCCTTCACTTCAAATCAATAACAATCGAAACCTATTGCTCAACAGTAGGTTTGCTCAGAGTGAATTTTAGAAGAAAAAAAAAACAATCATAAAATCTCCATATATTCGCCATTTACTATTCCATTACTCATTATCTGTTAAATGATCCTTTA
Organism: Styela plicata; assembly: GCA_963675895.2. Lineage (NCBI taxonomy): Eukaryota > Metazoa > Chordata > Ascidiacea > Stolidobranchia > Styelidae > Styela > Styela plicata. Next base: position 6,552,134 of record OZ023153.1, on the reverse strand, counting down.
TAAAAATATATACCAGAACCTACAGCATTGGTATCTCTTGAAGCTTGTGATCTTGAAGCACTCTTGTCGAATCTATTCGGCCTTTCTGGAGGAGGTTTTTGCATTCCAGATACATCATATAGAAATGAAATATCTCTGGATCCAACAGCCTTTCCATCACTTTTTGGATGGTCAGTGAGATGTCGAAATTGTATTCTTCGAGCTTTGTGATGCCATACACTGTCCGGTACACCTTTTCCAAGCCCCTGAAAATATTCAAAAACCCTTTTGTTTTGAACACTGGCTAGAGATGGGTCATAACAACGAGGTTGGATATGACTCGTGTTGAATATAGAAGAATTTAAGACGAGAATTGAGGGAAGAATCTGTAAAGTGTTTGGAATACGCTTCGAGCTACGCATCTCTGATCGTCATGACGCAGGTTCGAATTTTGTGACGGATGATGATTGTATGCGAGAGGTCTGCTGTACGCCTGGCCGTGCACGGTGCACGGTGGTTCATGCAAGCGCTGCTTGCAGCTTCCTCCACCAACCAGGTCCATGCACAGGAAAAAACTTCACCCGAATTCGAAACTGGTATATGCACAAGAGGTCGTGGTTCACCCTATGGTTAAGCTGTATTTTCGGCTTTCCTCACCCGCAAGAAAAAAATGATATCTTATCCTATCCTAATGTATTACCATTCTCATTTCTTTAGGTGTTTTAAGTGTTTTTACTGGTGCGAGTTCTCCTTCTTTCTTGGACTCCAGCAGATTGTTGACTTCAGTGAGAGCAAATAAAAGATCCTCAGGAATCATCTCACTGTAAAGTGGTTCCTTTGCTGCATTAGCTGAAAAATTCCAAAAGTTAAAATTATTATTATTATTAATATTATTAAGCAATAGAGGTAAAAAGATTTAACACTATTAGGTCAATCACTCTATGCAAAAAAATAATTTAAGCATGTTTAATGTCTAAATCCCGATAAAATAAATATATATAAAATTTGAATTTGACATCAGAAATTAGGTCGGGCATCCGATAGATACAGGTGGAATGATTTTGGCAGCACTATACATCAGCGTTACATCCTGATTTTTTTAGGATGGCATGAAAGTTTCAGCTTAACAGTAATTCTATATATAAGTGACACCTATTCAAACTTGATACTTTCTAATAATTAATACCAGTTCTTGAAAGTTACTTCACTAATATAGTCAATGCATTAACGCATATCTGATTTGAAAGATTTTTTTGTCGGAATTGTAGAGATTTGCTACGCCTTATTAATACTGTATTCAGTTGGTAACAAACTATCAGGAAATGCTTTTTCCTGATACGGTGCTGTATCATGGGTCTCAGCAGTTGTTAACAATAATGTCCAACATTGCAAAAAACAAATAGTTTGAGAAACACATGACGTCATGTGCCCCTGAAACAGGAAGAAAACGTTGAAGTTACCTGATTTAACGCACTTCTATTTTTAAATAGTGGCACTGACAAGACAATTAAACCTGAGATAATGTGTGATAATAGATTCCAAAAATTTTTGCTCATTTCTAGCCTTATTGAACTATGGCATTCCCTCTTCATACTGCATATAAGCACATGGTGGGATATAATGATAGACATTCGTATCTAGGTGCAAGGTCAATTCAATCGGCAAAGCGCTGGACATACTTTTAGAGCTACACATTCCTAAGCATTCTGACGTAGGTTTGAATTTCATGAGGGATGTTGATTATATACGAGAGGTATGCTGGACGCCTCACAGATGCACAGACAATTACATTAGCACTGCTTATGTGCTTCCTTCACTAACCAGGTCAAAGCATATAAAAAATGAGAAATACGATTCGCCAAAAACCACCTGATTCAGAATTGGTGTCTGCATGAGAGGGCTTGCAGCGTGCTTGTCATGTGATTAAGCCATATGCTCGGTTTTTCTTTCATGCAGGATAAAAATGAAATCCTATCCTCGGCCTATCTGTTTTGTCATGCTTTCTGTCTTCAAAGTGAGCGTGAATTACGTTATGTCTAGACCTGTGCAGGTATAACTATTAATGTTTTTTATTTCTTAAAATAGAAGATCATACTCACGAGATAGGGGTGCACTGATGATCCTCAAATCATTACTTTCCGTAGGAACTACAGGCTGGTTATCTGGTTGTTCAACCATTTTGTTTTCATCAACAGCACTTTTTATGTGTATTATTTGTATAATATCTTCAATTGTTTAAAAGTCATTTATATTACTCATTTCAGCGTAAAGCCCCATTAAAACTCATGCTTGCATTTTCAGTTTTACGCGAACTGTTCAAAAGTCTGTCAGAGGACATTGGACAAAAACAAAACACAGATCACGGCTGTCAATCACACGCGATATCCATGGATACGTGTAATGGAGCGTAACGGTTTATAAAATTTTATGGCTCCTATTTAATATGACTTACGAGAACGAAAGTAAATACTATAAGTTGACACTACTTTTATTCTAGTAAGAACTTTGAGGAAAATATATCAAACTTTTCACTTTTGTAATCTATCACAATGACAAATTATGTTGAATCAAGTTTGTTAACTTTCATTACAGTTCGAAATACCCAACTTATTTTACAAAAACAGATAATTTGCAGTCTGAGGAAAGAATAACTATGAACAAAAATTATTTCTATAACGTAATATAGCCCCAATGACGAATTGCGAACATCACAACTTTTGTTTTGACGTCATAAATAAAAAGATATTTTTCGCTTTGTTACTACATTCCCTCCCCTTTTGTAACGTTTCATGAGCCGAATTCAAAGCGCCGGTAAATGTTTCGTTCTTTTGTGTGAAGTGTTTTGCCTGTGCTATTGTCTTGTTGCTCACAAGTGGTTATTTCGTATAGGGTGGTGGCCACCAGTGTCATGTAGGATATTAGTAGTTGGAGTGGTTTCTAAATACTGTTCTTCGCATTGTTCTATGTTAGAGTGTATTATTATATTAAAGTGTATTTGTCGTCGATGGGGAAAAGGTTCCGTCGCGCCTAATTAATAATTGAAAAGCGCGCAGAGGTTAACTTTAGTACGGTAATGCTAGAAATTTGTGTAATATGTTATAATAGAACCAGCACACAGTTCTCAACTTGATGTGTATAGTAGTACTTCAACGAAAAGGTAATGACTTTGCGGTAAAATAGAAATGTGAGACATATAAATGTAGTGACGCTGAAGCGCGAACTTATCCGCAAGAAATAGTCTAATTATCTGAAATAATTTTTTCAGGGAATTGAAACAGGATATTTTCCAATCACCTTAAGAAGGGAATTTCGGTGTGAAAGTACATGATTTACCGTGTTTGTTTGGGCCAAGTTATTGAAGTATACACATACACGAACTGCAGGAAATATCGCCCGAAAAAATATTTTTGACCGATGTCGGGGAATGACCAATTGTGGTATTAGATGGATTCGCAAGTGCAATAACATGGGAGATATGCAGACGCACCTACCAATCGGCAGAGTCTGCATCGATATATTAGAACAATGTAGTGAGTGGAATGCCATATACCATTCACAAATGTGGATACAACGGTGATACATGAGATGCACTTACTCTCGGCCAGTGTCTACAAACTGAAAATTGGGTTTAATTTTTTTATTGAAATTCGCTCTGAGCAAGACTGGAGGCAGCGCATAAAAGACCCAATTAACAATCACTTAAGAGAGAGTCACAAAGAGCTACTACAAAAGGAAGTACCAGCAATTGTACTCCAAGTGGAAAATATACCAGAAAGGATTGAACCACTATAATAAAGTGCCGCGAGTGGTATCTTTATTTTCTCAAGTCGCCTCGTACGACACGCGGGAAATGCCTTAAGGTAATTCTGAAGCCCGTACCTACGTGACAAAAATTAAAATCGACCTAAAACGCCAAAAAATGCGATTTTATTCTGCAGTTTTTTACACAGTTTAGAAAATTGGCTAATTCTGGCAGCTTTTTAATGATTCAAAATCGGTGGAAATGTTTATACCCTTCTGAACGGCAATTTTAATATCCTTTCTTGTGTATGTTGTTTTCATAATTTTTTGATCCGGGCACACATCATAAAGTCATAAATAAGACGACTGAAATCTTAACACATAACCGAAAATTACTGGATCTGCTTACCGTGGATGATAATTTTTAATGGCCAGTGGCAAGGAAACATTCCTAACAGTAATGGGCGCCGACTCACCAATGGGACAAATCACAAATGGGAACAATCCGGCAAGGTTTTGGAATCTTAAATATCTTGAATGAAAAGCAAAGAACATCATGGAGATAAGCGATTTTTGCGCCCACTCTGTGCGAAATCTTATTTTCTATATTTTTCGCATTAAAAATCCTGGTGAATTTCCACAACAAAAAGGGGCCAATTTGACGTTTATTTTGACCGCATGCATTGTTTGTATTCAGTCCTCACTTATTTGAGTAGTCATTCAGATAATTTTCGTTAGCATATATAAGTTCTAGTTCTGCATGAACTGCAGTTTAGAAATTTGCATTGTCCTGTTTTATCCCACCACCAAAGATTGTCTTATGTCGCCGCCTCTGCAAAAACTCTTTTTAATGAATTTAGTTGATTCACACTACCTGCGGTATTAAATTAATATACTTCGATATTTCGATTCAATTTGGTTGCGATTTTTAATACCGGTCTTTAAACAACTTTGATATTTGCTGGTAAGCATAATTGACCTTACGATAAATCAAAATTGACTATTAAACGCCTTTATGTTTGAGTATTTGACCATTAGGCTAAGTCCTGGATACCAAAAGTCAATATGACGGAAAAATTACGCGATGAGATTTTGACTGTACTCATTCAAACACGGGCCATTGATAAATTGGATTTTATGGCGATGTTCATATATGGTCGTTGTATAGTCGATAATATCTGTATCAATGTAAGGTTTACACAATCGGTAATTTTATTTTGTCAATCATGTGTCACAGATGGACCGCGTCTCATCGACGCGATTCACCTGTGACACATACTTGACAAAAGATGCTTTGAATTTTTCTCCGCCTGGTTATCTAGATGTATCCATGGTTATTTTGTATTTCAATAGAGAAAGATTAGGCTTTGCCGTATGCTATTATTCCTCTCACTCGTACATGAAATATTGTGTGTTGTGTACACAAGTAGTATTTATACAGTTTCAATTCACTTACTGACTTGACTTATCCAAGGAGTGTCGATTCGAGATGAGTACATTAGGACTATATTATTTTAAATATGTAACTTTCAGGCGAAATAGTCTATTAGGGATTTAAAGGTCAGATTTGAGTGAGATCAGCTTTTTTAACATGATATGAATTTAAGACAATGATTAAAAACGGGAAAATGTCAATGTGGATTTTGTAGAGCAGCTTGGTTCTGGTGCTTGCTGCTCACATAATAGTTTTTTTCATACGCTATCGAAATACTATGAAATAATACTTTAATACTTTCTAAGCAAGTACAGGAAGCAGAGGGTGCCGATGCAGCATGGCTCATGAACCTTTGTCCTTTTTCGAATTATTTTTTTTAATTATGTTGCATGAAACTGTCGTTGCTGTCTGCAGAAAAAAAATATCTTGTGTTTCATTGGTAGATTAGGAAGCGTTATCATAATCAGCCAATATTAGTTCTAATTTCTACGTCCTTCATGCCCCCAAAAAATGAGGAATTTTTTTTACCATTTTTGTCGACATTAAATTTGATTTAGCAGAGTCCAATACCTAATTTGGCAGTTACTGGCATCTGGCCCTCGTACCCGCGATCTCGGTCCATGAGTCGAGCATGAGACGCCGACAAACCGCTCATCGTCGTCGCCATGCATCAATCACTCAAGCTTGACAAAAATCTCAATATTATTCCAACTGGGAAAAGCAATACAACCAAGTTCGCGTCATATACAGTTTCAGAGAGAAAATTGTACAATCCAGTATCCACTCACTGCGCTTCACCATGGTGGTTCAGGTCTGTTTGAGACGTTATTTTCGTTTTGGACAATTGTTAGAGTGCATTTGCTGGCACTACATCTTTTAGTAGTTTTTTGATAGTAAGTGGCCGCTAGCACTGTATCCGGTCTTACTCAGAGTGAATTTTAATGAAAAAATATATGTTTTGGGGGAAACCGTTCCCTGCGTATACTCAGGCAAGAAAGTATTTTACTAATATTCTAAGTGTTAGTAGTTATAAGGCGAAATAAGTGCTAACACATTGTAAAGTCAAATTATTTTATTTGATTGAATTTTATCCAATGTAGAATTACATGTTTAATATTTTCAGCCTACTTTAGGCTAAACGTTAATATTTCTTCGAAGTTTATTAAGTTTACAAGTGGTACGTTGAAGATGACAACTTTTTATAAGTAATACAACTCCACGTCGACGAACATGCCCGAGAAAGTTATTACAACAGGTAAACAAACATACATTTTTATGTTAATAAAATGTTATTATCCATGCCTGGGCCGTCGATAAGCGGAGCTTTGGGCGCGTTACATCTTTGATCCATGTTGGCTATAGATGTCTCAAATGGAATGTTATTTTAATGAATAGAGCCATTGTATTGTAATATACTGTTGAAATAGTCGGAGAATTTAGCGGACTTCGGAAGTAAATTTTGTCGCCGAAACCATCATCGTCTTTTGTTGAGGCAAACAATTTGCTCACTACGTTGAGAACGAAATATATTTTTTGCACGCATTCGGCACGGCGTTTTTGTACAATCAATCAAATAAGTTTATACTCAATAATCCCATATTTATGGTAAAGATCAGCAAATTCAAAATTTCCATCAAATTCCTTTTTTTTTATTGCGGACGCCGTTAGAAAAGTTCGAAAATATTCACCACCATAGACAACCATTTACAAATGAAATATGAAACGCCACATACTAGTTTATCAGGCGCCAAGTTATGTTTTTAGTAGTAGTAGCCAAAACACGCTTGCGTTTTTAGCACTTTTTCGTTTTATTTTACCCTCTCATTGCATTACGCAAAACGCAGCGATAAAATGAATCGAAGGGTATAGGATATTCAACAAACGTAAGTGTGTATTGCCGTCTTAAACAGTCATTATGCAATAATTTAGTAATATGGCGATCGCTTTTCTCGTCAAATTGCTTAGTAGTTTGCGGTTGTAAACATATCCCTTACAAAATATTATTTTTACCACACATCATAGATGGAGCATACCGCTTCGGCGGAGCGATCGAGCCGACACGCACACTATTAAATATGTTAGGGTCATGTTGCGTTGGACGTTCCCAAATTCAATCGTATGGTTTAAATAACTTTTTTTTTAAATAAATCCGGTAAGTTTTATCGCAAAGACAATTGGAGTTGTACCCAATCGGAAACTTTTTTTTTCAAGAATAAGTCACCGATTGACTTGTTTGGGTCATGGGCGCAGTTTTTGGTATTCTTGTCACTTTCTAATTTATATATTAAGTTTCATTATTATTTCATTATCTTTAGATCCACCCCAAATAGACGGAGATGAGTTTGTGAGTATTGCATTAATATTCATTGCCTATACTGTATAGCTAATGTTGTGCTAGGCGATCAGTCAACATAACGTGATCGGACACCTGAAACGTTCTATACATAACGTCATTTTCAAAGCGTTCCTTATATCAGTTATTCGCATTTGAGTAACTTTTTTCTTTCTGTGGATGGGTTAGGATACTTCCAATATTTTGATCAACTAAAAACTGTATAATTTTAATGCTAAATATGAATTCCTTATATATTTTGTTTCCTAGTTATAACTTGATTTTTGAGAATGCATTCAAATTTATTTTTACAGGAAGATTATCTAGCGACTGACGAATTGTTTGTGGATTTCTTCAATACCTTTCTTGGTCTTCCGGTGAGATGTTGCTTGTAGGATTTCGTATTGAAAAATTGGATCAAGTTTTGATTTTGATATAGCAAATCATTTTTACATACATAATTTTGGAATTGTAACAAAATGCACTTTTTATCAAACATTTACTGTAGGAGAGATCGCAAGCAGTGCTGAAAACGAAACCACTATAGATCACTAGAATGAACTACATAAAATTCACCCCAGACAAAAACATTCAATATATAGAACTGAACCACTATGGCAGAGTGTAGTGAGTGGTATCTTCCCTGAACAATGATAAAATATCTTTGCTTCATTTCAGTTCCCTTTTTCAATACATAGATGTGTTAGGGCAATTTCAAAGCCCACAAACATGTATTGAACGGTTTTTGTCTTGGAAAATATTTGTTCTAATACTTTCTAAATTATTAGTCATTGATTTGTGTATATAATTTATCTGTGGTGATAGTGTTTTATCTCAAAACATTACTCTTATTTGGAAATGTTAAGACTTTTAACTCACATATATTGCTATTAATCACAGAGCTTTCCAGAGCCTCTTCGCTTCAATTCTGAATCTGGTGGATTTGAAGTATTGACCAGTGCAAAACATGACATTGCTGAAAAAATCAAAGAAGCTGCAAGAGTTCACAACAAACCCAGACCACAAGTGAGAATGATCAAAATAATTCTTCGTATTCATATGAACTGTTTTGGCTATTTTCAAAAACTGATAGCTTATCAGGTGACTAATGATTATAATTTCCTATTGGGTTGCAATATGGTATCTCAGAGAGAAAAAACATTTTCAAAATACTTTTCGATTCTTTGTTTCCTTTTTTCATTTTATTTAAGTTTGCTTCCTTTCTATACCCAAACTATATATTTTTCTGGAACACAAGTTTAAAGCTTCATAATGCCACATTATTCCTAATATATATTATTTCAGACTGCCGCGTCAAGATTTTATGGAAATGATGATGAAGACAAGGATGAAGATATCAAGACTAGTTTCAGTGTAAAGGTGGCACAATTAATTCATCTTAGCATCTTTTTAAAAAATTATTTCTTGCAACTAATTTCGTTTTATGGAAGTTATATGATTATTCATAGTAATGTTTTGAAAATTGTTTTTAGGACATCCTTAACATATTTAGAAGGGTTGTCATTCCTCCTCGACCAATCAAAAGTTTTTTTAATGGCTTATACCTAATTCTGAATGAGGATTTAAAATATTATCATTAATGATACATAGTTATACTGAATATTTAGCTAGCATAGGATGGTTAGTGACTCGCTTGACAAATTTTTTTGATCGGTTTTAAAACATGTTTTTAAATACGAAATTGATTGTAACTTTCTTGCCTATAAAATGAGTTTTTTCTAACCTGTTAATTCAATCGGTAAAGCGTTGGGAATACGCTTCGAGTTACGCATCACTTACATCCTGGGTTCAAATCCCACTGAGGATGATTTTAAGCGAAAGGTCTACTGGACGCCTCGTCGGTGCACGGTGGTTCACGTAAGCGTTGCTTACGGGGCTTCTTCCATGAAATTATGTCCATACACAGGAAAAATGCGTAAAATGTTAAGCCCCAAACATTCAATCCTGATTCGGGACTGGTACGCTATATGGTTAAGCTGTATCTTCGGGTTTCCTCTTGCGCAGGAGAAAAATAAATGAAATCCTATCTCTATCTTAACCTACCCGCTTAGCTCAAGGGATGCTTGTTTAGTTATGTTGGTAAAATCATTATGAATATGCTTCAAGCCATGCATCTCTAATCAATCGGATTTGAATTCTGTGCGAGATGAGTGTAGTATGCATGCGAGAAGATTGCTGGTCATCTCATCGCCCACATAGTTGCACGCAACAATTGGTTGTGGTTCCTCAAAAACCATATGTACATAACAATCTGTTAACGCTTGTGTGAAAAATTCTGTCTCCTGCTTAAAATTTGTAACTGCACAAGAGTTTGTGTCTGCTTCACCATTTGGTTAAGTAGGATTATTGGCTTTCTGCTCCCACAGGATAAACTTTCAATAAATCCTATAATGTTTTTTAATGTCAAAAAGAGTTCGATCAATCCTGGTAACAGCATGCAAAAACCTAACATGATGTGCGAAGATAAAGTTTTGTTTCATACTATTGCAAAATTCATTATTGGAATCATATCATGTTTTGTATGAGACATTATGAGAATGCTATTGGTCCGGGGGAATGTTACTTTTGTTATTGCTAATATAATCTTTGAAAATCAATGATTTATATCGAATAAAATTTAGTGCTTGGACAAAGAGCAAGGAATCCAATGGATAAAAGAAGAAAGGTTGCCATCGTTTTTACAGAGTGAATTATATATGGAATACAGGTATCAGAATATAATCTAATATATGTCGACATTATCTTTGCAATGTCTGTTCAATTGAATTTAAGATTGGTTTACACTTGGCAATGTCCAAACATCAGCAGTGCGCTGCAAACTTTCACTTTTTTTTAATGCAGCACAAACTTCAAAATAGTAAGCACTAGCATTCTTCAAGTAATATAATTGTCACATCACTTTTTTATCAAACTTTTTATCTAAATTTTAAAAATAAAATTTTCTGTTACAGACTTGCAAAACTCCTCTCACAACTTGAAACAAGTCCAGGTGGAATGAAGCTTACCATTGATCCTGATTTCAGACCTTGGTATAAACCAAAATTGGTAAGAAAAAAACAATGAAAAAATTACATATTATTGTGCTATTGTTGAATATCCATAATGAATCTTACTGATTATTATTGATTTTGTGTACTAGTATTAGATAAAAACAAATGCTAAAATATTTGCTCAATTTTATTTCAGCACATAAAACACTGTGATTATGACAATCTAATATACTGAGTGTCACAGGAATTCTATCACAAATTTTTTGTTTATATAATTAAATTTTTTCAAATTAACTGGATATTTACTACGAATTGATTTTCAGGCACCAGAATCACCACCTCCTGTTGATGAGACAGAAGTTATGATTCAACGAATGTTTGTTACATTGGGATCAACATCAACATCTCAAACTAAAGAATGGTTCACAATGGCAAAAGAGGTTAAATCTGAACATACTTACTAATACAATCTTTTTTTGTTTGGGTTTGTCGAATGGCTAAAACTGATAGCATGTATATTTTATTCGTTCATATTTGATTTAACTGCTTTCATTTATTTATTATCCAGCTATTTATCCATACACAGAAAAAATGAGTAGGAGGTTAGGCCAAAACCTTAACACCCAATTCGGAACTGGTGTCTGCATGAAAGGTTGTGATTTGCTATATCCTTAAGCTATATTTTTGGCTTTCCTCTCCCATGAGATAAAAATTATATCCTATCCTTATCCTTTGCCTTACCATTTACTTAGCAGCAATTAGACAAGAAGTCTTGTTTTGTTGAATGATCAAGTCATATTCTTGTCCTCTTTTCGCTTCAGGATAAAAATAAAGCAGTCTTTTAAATTTTCATTCTATGTATCTTAATATTACAGGCACAAGAAGAAACGACAACGATTACCCAATCCAGGCCATTGTCAAGTACAACTGTAACAACTGGTATTTGGGCAAGACCAAGTAGTTCTTCTAGACCGACAAGTGTTCAGAGTGCTAGACTTGATATTGGAGAAGATAGTTCGAGATTCCTGGATAGCGGGATGTGGACTGGAGGTTATACTGATGTAAGAGAATTTACTATTTATACAGCAGTTTATATACTATATATAGTATATCGTATTAAAATGATCATCTGAATAAAATTTACCATGAACACAATATTCTAATAGATTTCACCTTTAAGTAGGATTAAACAGAGCGCGTGATGCAGATTTTTTTACCAGAGAAACATTTTTCATTGGAAGACTGTCTAAACAAGGCTGGAAGCAGCAAGGATGAAACCATCTAACAGCCACTCATATACCAAAGAGCTGCTACAAAATGTAATAACATCAAGTTCTGTACTTGATTGAGTGAAAAACATCTCAAACAGAAATGTTATAAATTATGAGCAGTGAATGGGAATCTCCATGGGTAATTGTAAAACCATCCACCGGTATTCTTCCTTATTTTTGGTTAGTTAGATTTAGTTTTTTGTAACTACCGGTAATAATTAGTTTTTGAGAGTACTGACACTAATGTTAGTAATATTTTAATTTCCAGAGATCTTATGGAAGTACCATGACAAGAAAAACAAAGAGTGCCAAAAGTGCTGTGACTTTTCAACAAGATGATGTTTCAGAAATTGAACCAGTAAAAGACAGGTATCAAAGTAGAACGAGGATAACATAATGTTTTTCCAATTCTAATTATTTACAACGTCTATCACTTTAAAATATAGTACTGGCAATCAAAAAACACACAAATCTTCCAAAAAATCATATATGTCAAATAATAATTCTTTTGATTCATATAAATAAGCTGGAAAAATAAATTTTTTCAAAAATATATAGTACAAGGTTTTGCTTGCCAACTTTACTGTTCTTGTTTGGATCATATTTTTTCATCCTCTAACCTGATCATAATTGCGAATAAGGAAATGCCTAGAGCCCGTTCCCCAAAAGTACAAGTTCCAAAGTTGTTCGAGTTTATCAGCTTGGAAATACATATTACTATTATATGATTTGAATGAGCTATTAAACTTTACACTATGTTAGATATGATAAAATCATCTTTTTCTTATAGTACTTCAGTCAAAAAGTTGGATTTCTCGGAATATCCTGAAATCATTCCGCGAACTCCACCTACCGTACCAATTCATATAGAAGATTCTGCTTGTATGTTACCTGATACAACATCTAACACAGGAACTGGTATGTTGAATTTAAAATACAAACTCATAACCAAGTTGTTACTTGATTGACAAAGAAATAAATGTCTTCAATATTATGCCAATCCAACTAGAGATTGAAAACCATAGTAAGATGAGAATACTTGGTAAAACACAAGTTTTTTTTATTTATCACCCTTCTGGTTGAGTCATGGGCAACGATTCATCAACCAGGCTAGCTTGGAATTGTTCCCATTGTGAGGAAATATTCAAATAAAAAAAGCTATTAACCAAGTCTTACTTAATATCAGAAATTGAAGAAGAAAATTTCTTACTATATCCTCACAACATACTATATTAGCTGTTCTCTATGCACACATTTAGTAGTTTTTTTTCTAATTTCAATTTATAATGCAGCAATAATGATATATATATATATATATACTACTGAAATTAGCAAGTATCAATTAAAAAACGCAGCATGTATAAAAAAGTACGCTGAAATTCTTTAAAGATAAAAGATAATTTTTTTTTATTTGATTTTTCTTCTTGCCTATTGTTTTTATTAAAAATTTGAAATTATATTTCAGTTCACATTGAGCCAGAACATTCGGATGATGAATCAGATCAAGGAATGGGAAGTAGTGAATGTGAGAGTTCTATTGAAGACATAACTGAAGAAAGATTTGGCTCTGGTATGGTATTTCATTTATGTGATGTGGTGTGGTGGGGGGGCCCGGTTAGCTCAATCGGTGAAGCATTGGGAATACTCTTTAAGCTACGCATCTTTGATCGTCATGGCATAGGTTCAAATCCCGCCAGGGATGATGGTTATATGCGAGAGGTGTACTGGACACCTCGCCGGTGCTTGGTGGTTCACGTAAGCGCTGCTTACGGCTTCCTCAACCAACCAGGTCCACGCACATGAAAAATGCGAAATACCATAATCCAAAAAAAACCACCACCCCGATTCGGAACTGAGGTCGAAGTTCGTCATATGGTTAAGCTGTATTTTCTTTCCTCTCCCGCAGGATTAAAATGATATCCTATCCTATAACCAAAAACTACATTATGACAAAAAGTTTGTAAGCTGTAGGGGTGGCAGTTTACTCACCATTTTCATTATTAAATTTCAGAAAGAGAATATCTCAAGATGATTCAAACTTATCTCCAGTTTTTGAACATAATAGTTATGATACAAAAAAAATATTTAAAATCACCTCATTAGTGTTTCGATAAAATCACATTAACTCACTTACGTGAATCAGTGCATATAAAATATCCAAACTCACTATCATTGCTAGACTATTGAGTACCGTAAATTCAGAATTTTTTGGTAAGGTGCTTGAACTCCAGAAATAGTTTTATTTTCGGCATAGAAAAATGTAATATTAGTGTCATAAATTACAGAGATTAAACAAACATGCTGAAAATATTGTTCATATAGAAAAATATATATTTATTTCATTCATTACTTATTATAAATTATCATTTGCGTTATACATTTTTACAGCTGATGACTATGGACTCGAACTTCGAAGTTTAGAAGATTATTCTTCTGTATTTGTTGCATTGAGTTTGAAAAATGCTTTGATGACTTTGGACAAGAATATCACAGATGAAAATTTAGATGAAATGGAAATATTTGAAGATATTATTCCTAAACCAAAGGATTGGATTTTGGGCTTGAGAGGTCAAAAGAGACCTGTTCCAGTTAGCAAACTTGATGAAAAGGTAGATTGTGTAGTAGGGCACTTTAAATCAAATTAGGGATTTTAATCTTAACTTGAATATATTACTCAAATCACCCTGTTGTAATTCGGACTCGGCAATTCGATTCGGTGATTCAAATTAATTTGAAAACAGGATTTATTCGAATCAATCCCGAATCGTTCATTGGAACAAAAACATGTTAAATGAACTAGGATTTTCATATTTTGATGACGAAATGCAATCAATTTTGGTCAAATTGGAATAAAATCGATTATATTACGTCGTTAAAATAGGAAAATTGTTGTTTTTGTGGGAATTGAAAATACACCATTTTCTTCATTTTCACGATGAGACAAGTTATGATAGTCCAAATCGGATTTTTGTTATTTACAAAGAGCTGGTGAGTCTATCCGAGTCAAAAAACATTTTCCAATTCCAAATGATTCGGATTTGCCCAGCCATAGTTGTAATTAATCAATTGCTGACATATTGGATTAGTGTTATTACCTATTTGATAATGCCTGATAACATACCCGGTTTCTCATTGGTTTCACACAAGATGGAATAACAAGACATTCATAACTGGATGCAGCTGTAAACATTGCTAATTTTACACGGTGAAATAACATTCATTTGTTAGTTGTCTGTGTGTGGTCTGTCTATTATCATTTGCGGGTGTTTACAGAGCAAAGGATTTAACACAGTTCTGATTCTTATTATTTAAAAAATTTTATTCAATCAAAAGATCTGATTAGATCTCAAATTCTCTAGCATTCAACAATGCTTGCTCGAGTTCGGTAGACATTAGATCATGAAATATACATAACAATACATAGAATCCTAGTAAATCAATAGGAACACAGATATAAAAATTTAAATAAATATATTTTACTGCTACTGAGTACAAATTATAGCAATATTTTAAGCATATCTATCGGTATGCTCGATTCCAGGAATGACTGGAATCAATATTACATTTTTGCAGAAGCCTTCGTGCCATATTTAAAGTGATATTCAATGTAGGATAATACACATTTTATTCATATAAGACACTGTCAATGTTCTTTTCTAATAGCTCTCTATATTCATCAAAGCTAAAAATAAAGACTGAATTTCAAATAAATACTATATTTTAATTTTAAATGCAGTTATTTGCTGAAGCCATCATTGCCCAAGAACGTAGAGTTTTAGAAGAAACAGGACAAATGTCAAGAAAATCTGTGAAATCTCACAAGTAAATGATAATTATTAATTTAATTATTTCAAGGGAGTTTGTTAAGAAAACCCCTAGTAGAAAAACAGTAACTATATAGATTGACATAGTTTTACCGCACCCTGGTGTTTTTTGTTGTTAAGACTCTTCAAAATATTTGATTCTATCCCTGGTTTGCGAATCATAAATTATTCAACCTAATATTGACAGCAAAAATGTGTATATTACCAGAACATGTAAATAACATTAATTTGTTTGATGAAAGTTTGGTCAAATTTCTTTGTTATTTTATAGATTTTGACTCCAATATTAGGTTTAATTAAATTTTGAAATTGAAAGACATTCATTTCAGCCCCTAATTGTTGTGAAATTTTGTATCTCAGACTAACAATCAGTTGCTTACTTGCCTGTTGGTTTTAATTCGACATTCAGTCTGTAGAATTCAAAAAATTTAACCTAGAGCAATGATATTAGAATAAGATATTATGTAAGATAACATCTGCGTAATTATATTTTTGGCTCAAGTTTTCTTGATTGTTTTTATTTTGTTTTACTAGATCTTATAAATCGGGGAAATCAGGAAGAGATATTTTGGATCTTCTTGAACATCCAAAGAAGAAAATCACATTTGATGACACAGTAAGTCTGTTATCAACAATCAGGAAATAATTTAAGAATTTTCTCATAACTGCATATTAGACATATTCGAATGTCAATTCACAGTGGCCGAAATTTCTTCCTGTACAGTTTGTGTTTTCAAATTCAATTGTCCAGATCGAATATACAAAGGTCAAAAATCTTAAAACCCTTCTGAGCTAATTTGAATAACAGCATTTGTTTCAATTTAAATTTTCCCCTGGGTATGATGTCTTATTACCGATATATGTGATCTAAATATGAACAAAGGACAAAAATGAAATGTGACATTCAACAACAAGGTTCATCAGCATTAACGTTCCCCAAATTAGGAACAGCTTTTTGTTGTTGCTGTTATTTCTAATATTATTAAAATAATTTATGTAGGTGGAAGACACAGAAAGCAAGTTTTCAATATCAAATTCATCAGAAACAGACGAGCATGATTCTGTATTTTCTGAAAAATCAGATGAACTTGATATTCAATACAAGAAAAAAGTTCACCACTATGATTTCACTGGTATGATCAATATAAGGATGTCCAGGATAGGATTCATTTTTTTATTCTGCAGGATAAGGAAGCCGAGTGCGAATCAGGGCCTTTCATGCAGATACCAGTTCCTAGTCAAGGATGGGGTTTTTGCTTAACCATTTACTAGTTTTTTTCCTGTGCTTTGACATGGTAGGCAGAGAAAGTCTTAATCAATAATTACGTGAACCACTGTGCCTCGGTGTCCAGCAACCCTTTTGCATATAATCATCCAGCACGGGATTCGAACCCACGATGTTAAGAACTTATAGCTCAAAACGTATTTCTTGCACTTTTACCACCTCATCTATCTGGCCACCCATGTCTAAACAACATCTATATGAGGAATTTTCATTAATGATTGTCTTTGTTCAATTTGAGATATGCGTTGACTCATTTTTCATGATAACAAGTAAATATTCCAATTTTGAGTGTTTGATTTAGATATCAGGTTATTGATGAATGTAATAAAGATTTGTCTGGCCTTCCTAAATATCACAAAACTGACAATCTTAAAAATACTCTTTTAAGGTATTTAATAATAAAAACTGATTAATGCCCATTTTTAATAAGGTAGTTTGTTCTTCATTCACCCAAATTAATGTCATACGTTTGTAACTTTGCTCAAAATATTTCACTCTTCAGATGTCAAAGGTTTTACGAAATTTAAAGAATTTATTCGAGGATCAATGGGAGACAGTATCATGCAATTGTGGATGGATATTGATAAAACTAGATTTGCAATATCTGCAAGAAAAATATCCATGTAAGTTGATTGTATTTTATTCCAATTTGTGTAAACTTTTAAGCAAATATGTGCAGTACCCAACTTTGTTTTATATTGATCAAAATCAAATCAACACACATACACAGATCAAATAAATACTCTATGACAGCATTTTCGTTTTATAGGCTTATTCATGTTAGGGTACAGTTCATAGTTTTCGAATCTCCTGTGCTCATGGATATCTTCTCAGCACATACGATTGACTTCAGCTGCATAAAGTTGTTTCACGAATTTTCCTATAGAGGCTCTGGAGCCGTACAAGAGCAAACTCTTCTTATTTTATTTTCGTTTGTGCAATGCCTTAGAATCCAGCTATTTGGCCAGATTTTAAATACTTCACCATTTAAAATAAATCATTCTGATACATTTGCATCCTGTCTGTATTAAGAACTGTTTCACCCACGATGCTTAATATATATATTTCTGTTCAGATTTCTAGCAAAACTTCGACAGAAATATCTGAATGTATCGAGCTTAAATCATGTTTCGAAAGAAATGCTCAAGAAATGGAAATTAGAAAATGCATCATGTTGGACTACAAAAAACTTGAAAAATGCACAAAGAAGTGTCGTAGAAGCATTGCTTTTATATTGGTATGACAATGATTTATGTACTCGACTTCAATATTTAATTCAATCAACTTTATCAATTCATTTGTGCAATGATGAATTTAAAAATGTTCAATTTCATTTTGAATCTTTGGAAAAAATATTTTGTATCTGTGTGCACATTAACGTCTCTCATTCAACATTGTATATATATTTATCGGTTTTGGATTAGTCCGTCTTTAATTCTCTGCTTCAAATTATATATTTCCTTTTTATTTTCAGGGGCCCAAGATTTCTCATCCAATCTATGGTTCAACCATTTACTCCACTACCAACACCTACTCCAACTATTAAATTACAGGGAAGATTGCTAAGGCCAATGTCAAGTCAATCCTATCCGACCCCAAAAACTCAGATCATTCACCCATCACGACCAAAATCTTGTCTACCTAGAATAAAGGTTAGTTTTTTAAATTTTCGCCATGGGAAAATGATGACACATTTTTGGCTATGATCCACTGTTAAATCACACTCTCTAAATATATGAATATTAACTGATGATCTAAAGGTTTGATCCACTTGTGTTTTATTCTTACAGGAACGATTTTCAGATATATTATCGTAAGCTATGATAAATCTTCTTTAAGGGACAATTTATGGGTTTTCTATCGTGAAAAGTTAGTTCAACTTTAAACAGATCATTGTGTTATATTGATGCTCTGTAAAATCATGTTATCAAAGATCCATGCCGTAGGTGCGGGCCCTAGTCCTAAGCCAACGTATTTTGTGTGTGCCGTAAGAGATGACTAAGAGGAAGCATATAAGTGGTAGGAGGTTTTACCATCACCCAGGTCAGATACCACTCACTGCACTTTACCATGGCGGTCAATTCCGTTTGGAATGTTTTTTGTTTAGAGTGCAGTTGCTGGTACCAAATCTCTTAATAGCTCTATGCTATAGAGTGGCCGACGGTTGGTTCTTTCTGGACGTTGCTTCTGGCCTCACTCAGAGTGAATTTCAATAAAAAAAAATCTTGAACTTATTAGTTATTTGGAAAAATGAACTGTATGACATGTTATAATTGTAACAATACAACGAATTGAATGAAAAATTAAATGAACTGTTATTGAGCTCATGAGATGTCATTGAATAGTTCCACAAAGATTACTGTATATTTATCATAAATAATAAACCCAGTGGTTAAGATGGTTAAGCATAGTTGTACCACATACCAAATACCACTTAGACAAGAATTGAATTTTTTAAACTAAAATTTAGTCAAGAAAGAGAACAACAACAATGAAACAAGAAGAAGAGAAACCTCCACAATATCATGAGATGGGAATGTTTCAGAAACTGACGTATCATCCCCAATATCAACACCAGATGTATCATATGTTGAAGTTCAAACCTTATGAAATGAAAACAAAAGAACCAAAAAGTCTTTTTCCTCCGGCGAATGAAAATAAATTACGTCCATCTTCAAGATTTTTCAGTAAAATGCAGTCTCGTACTAACCGTCCAGGATCAGCAGGTTGGTAATTACCCTTTAAATATGGTAGGGTAAATTATTGATATTGGCTAGCCAGTATCAGCATTGAGCATTTGTATTGTTTTGGTACCTAATTTGTTTCTGAGTACTGACTTTAGTTTTGTAGATTGTTATTTTTGCATGAATCTCGCAAAAACTAATAATTCATCCACAAAAAATTTCCTTTTCAAAATCTTCAATTCTTATCTCAGAAATTCTCTAATTTTGCTTTATTAGAAATTAATATGGTTGAGAATAAGACTTGCTTTAGCAGCATAATCCATCAATTGCATTCCAGTCTCAAATTATATTTCAAACATAAACATTACAATAAAATTTCCAATCGTAAGTGGGCGCGATAGCCGAGTGGTTAAACATGTTGGCATCGCAGGTTGAAGATCTCAGGTTTGAGTTCCGGTGAGTCTGGCTCGCTTCTCTATGCCCACCACTCAACCTAGGGTGTAATAACTTGGATAGGCTAAGCCAAACAGGGAAAGATCATATCTTTCCAGCAATTATAACCCTGTCCGTCTATAAGTGCCCGCTGTTACAAGGCCTTAGACAGGATGATCCACTCTAAGAAATGGCTATCAAAAAAAAGTCCAAAATATATCCCATCCTTGTAACGCGATCCATGAGCGATTATTTTAGGTTTATTTTTATTATTTTAGGTTTTCTTTTAAAAAAATATTATCTTGGTCAATATCTAATACACTTTGCTATTTTCAATTCTATTATAGATCCACTTACAATGGGAACACTTGCAATTTTTGAAAGGAAAGAAAGAGCAAAATCAGCTCAACAATTGTAAGCAACATGTGCATTTCTATATCTCATCAGAAATTTTTAAAGCAAACTTGTTAAGCATGAGCCACTGATGGATTGATTCCGGTTAGCTTAATCGGTTAAAGCCTTGGAAATACGCTTCGAGCTACGCATCTGATGGTCATGAAGCGAGTTCAAATCCTGTGAGCGATGATGATTACATGCGATCGGTCCACTTGACACCTCACCGGTGCACTGTGGTTCATGTAAGCACTACTTGCGTTTTCTCCATCATTGCACAGGAAAATGAGAAATGTGACAAGCCCATGGTATCTGCACGAGAGGTTGTGGTTTGCCATATGGTTAAGCTGTATTCTCTACTTTCCTCTCCCGCAGGAATAAAATGATATACTATCCTTTGTAATGTCTCGACTTGATTACGATTTGTATTCTTTTCAAATGTACCTGACTCTGCATTTGAAGCAGCTGTTTTCCATACTGTGATGTTGTTGAAAATGTATACTTCTCTCCCATCAGATTTGTTTTATACTTTAGCAATCGCTCTCATTTTCCATTTTTGTGATGACTGACCATTTGTTTTTTTTACTTTGTTCATTAGGTCGCATTCTCTTCCCTACTCTCAGCCAATGAAGAAACCAACATTTGACAGACGCTCACTAATGTCTCAACAAACTTCATTATCAAGTTCTTCTAGATCAACAATACGAGGAAGTGAACCTATGGAGAGTATGTTACAGGTAATATTTTAGTAATGGAGTGCGTCTTCGTGTAGGTCTTTTTTACAAAATTTTACTGATGAAATTTGTTTAGGAAAGATATCAGAGATGACTTCTGCTTTCTACATATAAATATATATATATATATATATATATATATATATATATATATATATATATATGTGGGACGTGGGTTATGTCTTACAACAGTATTTTTCTGTATATTTTAAAACGAATAATCTTAAATATTTGAACTTTGAATAATTGGAAATGGAAACAAACAATATGATATTAAAATGATTCAAAAACAGGGATATGATAATTGTACAGCATCTTTGGAATACTTGTTGAAAGAAGATTTTGTTTACTGAAATTCAATTTGAGGAAGGCTGGAAGCAGTGCCTAAAAGGAACCAACTAATGACCATTTGATAGCATAAAGCTACTAAAAGATTTAGTACCAGCAACTGCACCCCAAACATCCCAAACAGAACTGAACTGCCATAGTAAAGTGAGTGGTATATGCCCTGGATAATGGTAAAACCATCTACTACTTCTTTGCTTCCTTTTAGTCACCTCTTATGACAAATGGGAAATATGTTAGGACAAATGTTTGAATATTCAAATTAATACAATGATACAAACAGGCTCGGATGCATTTGTACTGTTTGCAAAGAATACTTACTAGCTGTTTCAAAATTTCGATGTAGCTTTGAATGACACTACTTTCTTTTCTTTTGTTGATGTTGAACTACAAATAGATAGTGCTTTTATTGTGTGGTGCATCAATGGCCCACAGTTGACAAAGCATGTTTATCCCCTTCCTAATGCCAAGTCAGTTCAGCAGCAATTTAGAATTAAGTTGATTTGATCAATTTTCTATAACTTGAGTATTTGATTTGAGATGTCATTTTCAACAAATCAAAATAGAATTAATTATTTTTGGACTCAGTGCTGTGTTTCATTGTTTGACTTTATCTTTGATCATTACCTGAAAATATCACAAAAATATTTCACTATTTAATGTTCAGTTTAATGCTTGTATTTCATTCAGCCTACCTCATTTTAGTTAGACTCTTCTCAGTAGTAGATTTGCTTATTGTATTATATATTCTATTCATACCAGGCATTATACCATGACACAAGAGCTGGTTGGTTTTTTACAAGATACTGTGAACAATCAAGAAATAAAGTAAGTTTACCTACACAACTAGCTAACAATATACAAGAACCATGCTTTATAGCAATGAATGACAAACTTAGTTGCAAGAGGGAAATTGGGAACAGTTATGTGCATGTGGTTTCCTGCATTGAACAATATCAAGAAAAAAATTTTAAGCGTAGCATCCACCAAAGTAACACATACTGGTTTAACCAACCTTTTTAAAATTCTTTTTCTAGGATAATAATACTGGTTGAATAAAACAAGTGTGGCAACTCAATGCCAGATCATGATTATCTTATGATTTGGCCCATGGGTCAATTTTCTCACCTTGAGTATCTTGATGGCATATTTTGAAGCCAAACTCAAATTGGTTTTTGCTTTTGACAATTAATTTCCTCGCCTTTAAATAATTGCTTTAATAATTTTGTATCTATATTTTTAGTACCTGTATTTTGCGGTGTATATCTCACTTATATCAATGATGTATACTAACTAGTACTTGATTTCTTGTTTTCTAGGAGTGGAGCAATGCAATACATTTCTGGTTTGATGCTCAGGAATTTCACAGTTTATTTTACACAAACTCACTCGATCCATTTGTTGTGCAGAGAAAGGCTCAGGTACATACTTGTGTATCAAAGATTTGAGAACCTTTTTGGTAGTCATTCTTATCATGGACAGAACTATACTTTTACTCAAGGATGGGCTGATACTGATACCCCATTACTTATGATAGTCTGGCTTTATCTACATAAAATGAAATCCAAAGTTGAGTGTTTCCATTGAATAACTAATATTGTTTTGAATGTCTATCTAACTAAATTTCATTAACATCTCTGACTACACTCTTGTACCCAGATTCTTCACTCAACATACATTGTTGTGAGTGCACCAGAAGAAATCGATGTTCCAAACTCTGTACGACATAAAATCGCAAAAAGATTGGAACCCGCATTTGATGAAATATTCGACGAAGCTGAAGAACATGTATTAAAGTTATTGATTACACCATGGAATGAAATGCTCGGAAATGACCAGGCTAGATACAAAAAAGTAGGAAGCTTTTAACTGTTATTATTTATCAATACCACACTCCCACAATCTATTTTTTTTTTGACATGAATGTGGCTTTAGCATATGGCGAACCACGAATTTTTATTCAGACACCAGTTCCACGCTGGATTTTGAATTCATCTGCACACCGTTTTGCTTGATTGATTACTTGAACTAATCGGTTTCCGAAAAAAAGAGAATGCGATAACCTGTGATTTCAGTCAAAGGTTATATAAACAACCATGTGCAGAATACCATCCGGCATTCCTCTTAGGGTGTCCGATTAGCTCAATCGGTAAAGCATTGGGAATACGCTTCAAGCTAACATCTCTGATCATAATGACGCAAGTTCGAATTCCCCTGAGGGATGATGATTATATGCGAGATGTCTGCTGGATGCCTTGCTGGTGCAAGCTGCTTACTGCTTCCTCCGCCAACCAGTTCCATGCACAGGAAAAATGAGAAATACCATAATCCAAAAACCTTCACCCCGATTCTGAACTGGTATCTGCACGAGAGGTCGTGGTTCGTCATATGGTTAAGCTGTATTCTCGGCTTTCCTCTCCCGCAGGATAAAAATGATATCCTATCCTTATACACATTTAGCATTCATTCTTTAAATTAACATCTACAATACAGTAGAACTAGTGGTATTAGTTATTGGTATTACTTTTTCAGCCAAACAGGAATAATTTGGGAGCAATATCATATTTGAGCATAATCATAATTTTTGTTTGGAACTTTTGTTTGTGTTTGATATTGTTGCTGTTTCTATTCAGGTTGAACTAATTGAACAAGAAAGAAACCTTCAGGTTGCTTCAAAATATCTCAGTTTCCTCCAAAGAAAAGGAATAATTAAAGAGGTAGGTCAAAGGTCATGTGAAAGAAAGAACTTGATCAAATATGTATAATTAACTTCGAAAGAACTAAATATATTTTCTTTAGAAAAGAGTAACCGTGACAACTGATACACAAGGGGAAGAAAAATATGAGGAAGATTTGTGGGAAAAAGTTCCTGAGGAATTTCGCAATTTCTCATTTGATGAACTTGTACGAAATCGACTTGAACTTGAGCATTTTAAGAAGTTTTTGGAGGAAAATTATGCAAAGTAAGAATAATATTTTTTGTGTGTTGCTTGTGAATGTATGTTGATTGGTCAAGGCTTAACCATATATTGAATCACAATCACTTGTGCAGACACCAATTCCTAAGTGGAGGGTGAAGGTTTTGACTATTTCTGTGCAAAGTGATGGTTGATGGAGAGAACCAATAAGGACAGCCAATGCATCCAGCCAGACCTCTCACATATAATCAGATGGGATTCAAACAATCAGAGATCCATACCTCAAAGTGTATTCCCAATTGCTTTATCGATTCAGTATCCGCAATAAATATTGAATCAATATCCATGTTGAACAGTATTATGATAAAAACTTCTTTTTCTATAGCTTTTTCGTACATCAATATTCACTATTTCTGTTTTAGAACTGATCTATTATGTTGGCTTGATATTGAAAGTTTCAAGAGAGTTCCGCATCAAGCATCAGATAAAAGAGATGAGAAAGCTCGGGATATCAAATCAAAATATCTCCATAAGAAATATTTCTTTGGTCCGAGTAGTCCTGCAAACAAGGAGCAGCAAAACAAGGTGTTGTAGTTTTTATTGAAATATTTCTTGTCTCTCAAAATAAACTTTGTTTTACTCAAAGCCATTACCGTATTCTCTAGTCATTTTTCAATATTTTGCACAATAAATCACACCAGCTTAAACGTACTTTATTCAGCTCAGGCCCGCAATCAGCAACGCATATTTTAACAACATTTTATGGGGGTGGCGATCCAAATTAATAATATGGTGACTGTTCTCAAAATGCAGCTTGATCAATTTAAATATTTTAGTTTTCAATTCAGCGGAAATGTTTGGTCTGAACCAACGATCAAGTGACCGATTAAAACCGGGCAAGAATTGCAAATTATTCAGAGATTTAAACTTATCAAATATGTCTTGTATATATATAATCTTGTTCAGATACTGCGATACTGTACTGTGTTCATTAACTTTTCATGATTTTCCATCCTCTGTGGGACAAACGGAAACTAGAGCAAAATGTCATTGATTGCAAACTATTTTTAAATTATCCTACAGGTTGTAGAAATTTCTGGTGGGTGGGGAATGACATTGAGAGAGCGACCTCCTAATGAAATGATCATTGAAGCACAGAAATATGTCAGAAACAGATTGGCAAATAGATGGCTTCCAAGATTCTTAGCAACTCCAGGATTTGAGGTTGGTCATAAAAATATTTTTCATAGTTAACTAAGTTTGCATTAGTGTCATTTAATACACATATATTCATACATATATTATTTGTTTCTGTGTGTGATAAGATTTTGTATAATGATATACAAGTAACTTAATAAAAATAATAAATAAATAAATATTTGAAGTGCGTTTCAATTGCTTATGCAGGCTATATTGCTTCTCTTTCTACCAATATCAATATATCAATGTGATTCATTTTCATTTCACCGAACAGGAAAAGATCATATCTACCCAGTAATTGTAACCATATCCGTCTATAAGTGGCGGCCATTACAGGCTCTGGGATAGGGGGATCAAATCTAAGAAGTGGCTATAAATAAAAAAAAAAAAAAAAAATAAAATGTATGAGTTTACATAGATATTTGAGATCGTTGGTTTGAATGAAACATTTTATTGTGTTGCTTTTGCTTTATTCTTTTTGTCTTTTATTTCTAGGAACGTCAAAGACCTCCTTCACAAATGTCTGATGTAGCTGAGGATATCATTCTTCAGAAGAAAAAGAAAAAAGGAGAACCTTGGAAAGTATGTCATACTTTGATTTTTTTTGTTTCGAAAATCTTGTGGAATTAGTATTTTTGTAAAATTTGGACATTATATTTTTGTATCCCCACTTCATATTGTATTGTTGTGCATCTTTGCGTCGTTATTTATATGCGGATCAAAGATTATAATTAAACGGAGACAAAGATATGGTTCATTTCAAGATATATAACAATTGTTGTAAGATGAAAAATATGTCGGGCAACTAAAGTTGCTACTACAATAAATTTATATTTTTTTTAAATATTATATTATAAAAACTTAATTGTAGTGTTCAACACTCTTTAATGGGGCACTGATTGTCACTGTGATCGATTGTTTAGAGTCACTGCTTCCCATTTACATACTACTTATTTCTTATTTCCTAGTTATTGGACAACAGATGGCAAACTTCATCCAGAGAACTTGTTGAATTTCGTCATGCACTAGCGAATCCAGTGACATCATCACAGTTTCGTAGATATGTTGCTGTCAAGGGAGATTTGCTTGAAAACGACGTACTGTTTTGGCTTGAAGTCCAAAAGTACAAGGTATCAGTATGCAGTTGATACACAAAAAATTATGCTAGGTCTGATTTAGACAGTGCCGTAGAATTTACGCTAGTAATTGAGCTTATAGTCTTAGTGTTGTATTCAAACTGAGTTGCCTCGAAGAATTGCCCCATGAATAACCACACATGTGTTCAATTCCCACATAGCAGCTGATGGACATTTTAATGAAATTAACGTAGACAAAAGGTTTGACCGTATCGAAAATGTTTATGGTTTTACTTGCAACTTTTTCATTTTCCTTTTTCAGGAAAATCACTAAAATATATTAATTTTCAGGATTTTTGTCATGCTCATAATGAACAATCAGCTATCGATGCAAAAATAACGGCAATAATTCATTGTTTTTTGGATTCACAAATTCCACCGCAAGTACAAATCGATATTCCTAATGAAATGGCAGAAAGAATTGTTGAAAAAAGAAAGGAATTGGGACCATACGTATTCAGAGAAGCACAGGTACATTTACATTGACACTCGTTGATGTGGCTAACTTGAAAACCCAATAAAAGAAGCTATTGAGGCTTCAGGATTGTAGGGGATTGGAAAACAAACAAAATTTGATGGCCAGCTGCACTGCCCCACTAAAAATGCTTAGAAAAAATGATAAAGACATGTTAAAGTTTGGTGTTGCGAGTCATGAGCTTCCAAATCATTAGTTTGTGTTTGCTCCTATTTGGATTCATCACTCTTGATGCAAATTCTCCTTTCATATCTATTGTCGTAATTAATAATTTATTCAGTTGTTGTATATCTTACTGAATATTAACTGAAAATGCATATTTTAGTTTTTCAAAGAAGCAATAAGACTTACGTACCTAATGTGCCCCATTTAAGTTTTTATGTACTTTCAGACAACATTTGCTTTCCAAGTTGTTGTTTCACCCCAAAACACCCTTAGTTGTAATACTTGTGTAAATTACCGTATATCTTTCATCTACCGATGCTTAATTTCATAGTTGACAGTGTTCCGGGTACTTTTCCCACACTGGTCCGGATTCTGTGAGTTCAGAAAGAATCGAACAGATGAAAAACTCACAACAACATTGGAAAGACAGAGGGCAAGAAAGATGGAAAAAATAAGAAAACAATTCATTCAACAAAAAACAATTCATTCAGCTCCCAAAGAAAACAACCAAAATGCAAAAAGCTCCAAAAAAATGTAATACCAGCAAGCAGATTGCATGGTAAAAAAGTTATGTTGGCTTGGTTTAACTCGTATATTAGGTTTTAAAAGTACTATATTTCCTTGACATGAAAGAAGAAACACAACAGACAGATTAAACTTGAATAAACACCAAGCGGTGCTTACTACTTATCAATATATTGCTATACCAGAATCTAGCGTTGTTCTTATAGAGCTTAGTTTAAACGATATTCAAAATTCACTGAATGAATATAATGATGTTTCAACATTTCAGGTAAGCGAAGTTATTATTTTACTGTATTTTGCAGCAAAATCATGATTTGGTAAAGTAAAAATTTGGCATATATCATGATTTCAATGGAAAACAACAATTATCAGATGACAGGTGTTGGTGTGATATACCGGTACTGTAACAAGTTTTTGCAAAATACATGCCTGCACAATTCGATTTACTATGTGTGAACCAGGATGAAGATAAACCATTATTTAATTCACTTTGTCCCATCTGCACGAGAGGTCGTGGTTCGCCATATTGTTAAGCTGTATTCTCGACTTTCCTCTCCCACAGGTATCCATTTACAGTCGTCCTCATTTTCTAGGAACAGGCAAGAGCAGCAAAAGAAGCAGAAGCAAATGCAGGGACAACCGATTCACTTGCTGAAATATTATCTTCTGTTGGAAGTGAAGCGAGTGGTAGTATTGCTATTTTACCACAAACTGTTCCTTCTAATCAGGTAATTTACAAGAATATACAACGCAGTTTTGTTTCAACTCTACATGCTCTTCCTTAACAGGAATTTGATTTGACATCAGGGATGCGCAGCTTAAAGCATATTCACAGAGCTGAACGGGTACTCATGCAATCTTGCTCTAAGCCAATTTTACTAACCAGAGCAGTGATTCTCAATCTTTTTCTTTTCGTGGCCCATTTTCGTCGGACAAAAATTTCTATGGCCCAATAATAAATTTTTAAGAAAGCAAGAACTATAAAATATCGCAACGGTCGCAGGCTGAAAAATCGCATTCAGTGTGGCAGGTCGCGTGTATGCTGGGAAATCCCGGTCGCATTTGCAACCCTGTATGCACCAGGATTAACACTAAATTCGATCAAATAAAAAAATCTCAATTCCTCCCCAAGCCATTATTTCTCTAAAATTAAGTATAGTTGCACAAATGGAACTAAATTCTTGAATAAATCTAGCTTTTCAAAATGGTCTGTGGCCTACTTCAAAACCGCTCAAACCCACCGTTGAGAACCGCTCAACCAGAGCCCAATGTAGCCGACAACAACACAAATATCTGTTAAATTTTGCTTGGTGAATCTGTTATATCCTGTTGTAGCAACAAAGAACATTGCTGCACTGGGAACATACAGAAAATGTAGCGTGTTCAGGTCATCTTCACAATATCACCTATTGTCTGTATAATATACCATGGATCTTGCTGCATGTGCAAATCAGTTTTAAATGAAAAAATGACCTCCCCGATCCCACTAATCCACCCTTAGGGGTTGTATGAAAAAGTAATACATTTTTGAATTTCATGCATTCCTTTTTGGTCCTTGAAAACGCAAAATCTGAGTATTCAAATATATCAACATTGGTTTAGATTCGATGGTCATATGGCAAATATGTTGAAGCACTTGATAAAGAAAGACAATTATTATTGATGGAAAATGAAGTGAAAGGAAGAATTCCGGCTGAACAACTTCCTGATGTTGATGATGGTCAGAAGAAGTTTAAAATAGGGGGGGCATGGCCGCCAGTTGCCGTTAGGATGAGTACTATCGACGCGGAAAACATTTTTTATTCATTTCCGCTCTTTTTTTCTCATTCTTTTTAAAATATTTAGTCGATCGAATTTACAGGCGTCGATGGCACCTGCAACGGCCCACCAGCGCAAATGCTGTTAATGTTATACACTTTGTCTCTCGTTTTGCGCAAAAAACAATTGGGTTCTTTTTGAGTCTTATTTTGGTACAAAAATTCAATTTATGCATTTCTGATGAAATACTGCTACACTGGTATCGAATTATTCTAATCATGATAGCATCATTAGCAAGCAGTGATGGACACAGTCACAATGATCGTGATGCATGCAAACAAAACTATTTAAAACAAATTACTGAGCAGTGCTAAATGAAGACGAAAATTCAGGTCGTGGTATCATGCCATATTAGACGTATTGATCGACGACTAGCGTATATTGTCATTGTATTTTTTTTCATTGAAGTTTGCTCTGAGCTATCCCAGAATTAGCGCTCAAAAAAAATCTGACTAACAACCACTCAAATTGCAGAGAGCTGTAGGCTTATTCCAATACCATGAAATTATATCTTTCAGATGTGTCATCTGCTGACAGTGACAGTGTTTTATCGGATCAAGGTTCCGGTGACGGAGGAAGCAGTGTGACGTCATCGGCACAAAACGAGAGCATATCGTCACAAACTGGGGAAAAGAAGAAACGGAAAAAGAAAAATAAGGATAAGGTAACACCTTTTTTTCAAATTGGAATATTTTTTGTCAAAAGACGGATTTTTGGTTAGGCAACATCGTACAAATGTTAATTCCTATAGATTTGAAACCCCACCTTATTTCCAAAACAGAATACGGATATTGAAGATTGCACGTAGCGCTGAACGCCGGCGGAATATATTTTAAACTGATATTGATGTTCACTTTTGGATCGGAAACAAATTACATTTTTTACTGTTGACAGTTCACAGCGTAAAAATTAATTGCACGGTGAAAGCCTTTTTCCGCAATCGTCTAGACAATATTCCTCTCTACCTTAGCCTGTTTTCCGGATTACATTGATCATGTTCTTAATTGAGGAAGCTTTTTTGAGCAAATTTGTTAAGAAAAAATGGTCTTTTTCTCATGTCTTTTTTACTTACTAGTGTAATCCAATTCACCAGCGCCTCAAATATTAAAAATAAATCGGCTATAATCCACATAAAACAATGGAAACATTCCATGCAACTACGGCTGGGGGATTGAACTCGGCTATTCGCATCAATTCGAAGAACAAATTATTTGGATCAGTCGTGAACTGGTAATATCATAATCGAAAATTTCATTTTTTCAAGCATATACCACAGATGCTTAACGAAAAAAAAATCATCATGGAAGTGGAACTTTCAAATTTTATTCAAAAAATACGACTTGTGTATTTAAATATTTTGGAAAAAAGGGCAAATTAATGATAAAAGTGGAACATTTGTTTTATTAGATTTAACAGCGATTCGATGCTGTGCGAATAAGTGGTATGGGATAGGATGGGATTCCATTTTATCTTGTAGGAGAGGAAAGCTGTGAACACGACTTAATCATATAGCGAACAGCGACCACTCTTCACGTTAGGGTAAAGGATTTTGGATTGTCATATTCTCATTTTCCTGGGCTTGGACCTGGCCGGTGGAGGGAGCGGTAAGCACAACTTGCGTGAACCACTGTGCGTCCAGTGGACCAGCAGTCCTCTGCATATAATCGTCATCCTTTACGGGATTCGAACCCACGTCAGGACGAACAGAGATGCGTTGCTCAGTAGAAGAATATTTGAATCAGATTCGATTTCAGATCATACAGTTTTACCCAGGCCAACCCTACATACGTCATGTACTCTCTTTCGTCATGAATCACCACTTTCTAAATACACAACTTTAAAACATTTTTAGATAATATTTAGTACGATACCAGAGCATCCCATCCCTACGAATGCAGAAGAAAACAACAATCAACCAACTGAAGGAACCACAACATTACCGAACAAATCCACTGAGAAATCCAAGCGCAAAAAATCAGCGGATGCCAAAGACAAGACCTCCGGTACAAAAGGCAAAGACCAAGACAATGAGAAGAAACCCGTCATTGTTATTGATTAAAAATGGGGTTCGTCCATGCGGGAAATATTTTCTGCATCCATGTTTTTTTAAGCTTGAGTGACTGATGGATCGCGCCTAGGAGGCGCGGTCCGTTTGTCTCTCATGCTTTAAAATAGGATAACAGAATGCAGTTGCATTTTCCAAAGTTAGGGATGACCTTTGCGATCCTTTCTGTTTTCCTTTCTGTTGATTTGCCAGTGTAAAAAGTAGTTTAATTATCTTGCATTTTATAATAATTGTTTTATTTGTCATGAGCCAATGATGAACAGAAAATCAGTCGCTTGGTCTATCTTTGAATTATATTCGAAAAAAATAATTGTTTTACATAAACCGGTAGTATAATTTCGACCAAATTCACAAGGTATTTAAAGTTTTCTTTTTATATACATACATATATATCAGTACATGTAAAATTTAGTATATAGTTTACCTACTTTAGTTATTTTTGATATTTCGTTCTGGGCGCGGTTAACATTGCCAGTTTGAGAACCTCACACATTTGTTTAAACTTTTGTATTATTATTATATTATTCACAATATTGTATATTTTTTAAAAAAGTTGGGCTA
The DNA here is from genome assembly GCA_963675895.2 of Styela plicata. Classification (NCBI taxonomy): domain Eukaryota; kingdom Metazoa; phylum Chordata; class Ascidiacea; order Stolidobranchia; family Styelidae; genus Styela; species Styela plicata. The sequence goes on along the minus strand of OZ023153.1, from coordinate 6,519,805 downwards.
GCGGTTCAGACATTGTTGAATAGATTATACACAGTTTTCTCTTAGTTTTGTACGCTTTTAGTGCCAAATTTAAATATATTTGTATTGAAAATATTAAAATAAATACAATTATGTGCACAAGAATTATTTCTTTTTGCTGCAAAAACCTACTAATCGAATTCCGTCGGAGATGTACTGGTACCAGTGTTTTACTGATACTACAAAATAGCGTTTGCAACTAAATTGGGAAATACCGTTTTGTCAAGCTTGAGTCACAGATGGACCGCGTCTCATCGACGCGATCCACCAGAGACCCAAACTTCAACTTATATGCTCTGACAAAAATTTTCCGATGTGGACTGATAGACGCAGATGGCGACAAAATGCATTGAGTGTCCACAGAAATTTATTTCTATCAAAAGAGATAGATAAGAAGATAATTTCGGCTATTTTAACGCGCAAAAGTCTCGATGGTTACGGCTCAGAATTGTGAGATCGCATTTATATACTTTTTACAACCTCAGCTGACTCTGTCTACACTTCAAAAATACCCGATATATAGGCCTGGGCAATATGATTCGAATCGATCCGAAGCACCAAATATTCGGATTACCGTGAATCGTTCATAGAAACAAAAACTTGCTAAATGAAGTGGATCTTTTATTTTTAAAGATAAAAAAACAATCGATTTTGGTCAAAATTGACCAAAATCGATTGTATTTTGTCGTTAAAAATGAAAACTTTCGCTTTCGGACAAGGAGTGAAATTGAAAATTTATCGCCTTCGAGTCTGTTCATGCCAATATTAGTAAATCGTAACTAAAAATTCTTTCCTATCAAAATGTAGACAAGTTGTAAGAGTAAAAATGGGATATTGTTATTTTTATGGAATTAGTGATTCGATCCGATTCGAAAAAAATATTCGAATCGGATTCGAATTTCAAATGATTCGTTTTTGCCCAGCCCTAACGATATTTTTTTAGCGATATAACGCATTCCCTGGAAGACGTAAAATGAGGTAGGAAAATTGTAGCTATTATTTATGACATATTTAGCTATGCTTGAGGTTGCAAAGGGATGGAAAGTTTCCTGGAATTTTGGAAAGTCACACGGAAAGTTTCTGGGAATTTTCAAGGAACCGGGAATGTTGAAACTATTGGGAATTTTCGTATAATTGCCTTTTTCAGATTTTAATCGCACTAAAAGATATTTTAAATCATCTTTATATGTTACCACCTTATATAATTGAATCTCATAATCAGACAGAAGATGCAGGTTCCAAACTATGAATAGTTTGTCACTCTTGAACAAGTCCCCGATAACTTTGTCACAAGTAAGCAGGCAAATGACAGATCAACTCAAGATGTTCGTCGGAATATGATGGTAACCGACGGGCCGGATTTGAGGATCGCGTCGATTTGAGAGTATACATAGCAATAATATTTCCACGCGCGGTCAGACGTGATAAAAGAATGTTTGAAGCAAACATGAACCGCTACAGTATGGATGTGAATGAATAGATGCAAACCCAATAGATATTTTCTTCAAATATGCTTGAACTTTGAACGGTTGTATGGCGTATTTCGTTTTAATTTCTAACCTCGTGCTGCACTTATCGTTTACCAGTGATTACTGTATTTTCATTTTCAGAACTACTGTACACGAAACAAAATTTCATGAGGTCGTGATGTATATTTGTTTTATAATACGAAATGCCAGGCAACAACTTCAATACAAAAAAGTCCTGGTCTTTACCAACATAAAATTTATTGAAAGTTCCTGAAAATTCCTGTTTTTTGCCAAAATTGCCGAGGATAAATTATCTCCCACGAAAATTCCACAAATTTTGCAAACCTACCTATGCTATTATCCTATACATTTCCGATTCACAAAATTTGCATATTAATGGTCGCCGAACTGACGCAGTAGGTTAATAGTTTCCAAATATGATAAGGGAGAGGGAATTCGAAAAATCTTACGCGTGGAACGTAAATACTTTGCACGCTACTGGCTTATGTGTAATTAGGGCTGGGCAAAACCGAATCATTTGAAATTCGAATTTAATTCGAATATTTTTTTCGAATCGGATCGAATCACGAATTCGATATAAATAACAAATATCCCATTTTTCTATTGCAACTCGTCCTCATTGTAAAAATCAAGGAATTTATAGTTTATGTTGGGTATTCAATTCGCACTCCATGTCTAAGAGCAACAATGTTCATATTTGAACGACCAAATATAATCGATTTAAGTTAAATTTGACCAAAATTGATTGCTTTTTGTCGTTGAAAATGAAAATTCTAGTCCATTTAGTGAATATTTGTTCCTGTGAACGATTCACGTTTGATTCGAATAAATTGTACATCGAATCACCGAATCGAATTGCCCAGCCCTATGTGTAATCGGTACAAGTTCCTTGCAACATACAAACAAAACAAACGGGATTGCGCGACGATGACGCCCAAATTTTGGTTCATACTCGTTTTTCGAAAACTACCAAAACACTGGGTACTTATCAAACCGGGAACGGGAGTAGTTGTAGCTACCCATTTGTTATCATTAAATTATAAGTAGCCAATGGTGCTTGAAAACAAGTTTTTGCAAGGTATTTAGATTGAGAAAATCGATCCCAAGTAAATGTCATTGGAAGAAGTTTTCTTTCAACTTTCCAAGAATTGGAAATTACTGTTCAATTCTCTCAACGGAACATTCTGGAAAATAACTCATTTGCACAAAATGGGCCACAGTTAAATTGCGTTTGTTACAGGAATTCCAACAGTGACTCATGCTAGATGAAATTACATAAAATTTAATGAATCCCCAACTGGGCAGGATGGCTGCATATTCAGGAAGTAATTCTCGGACTTTATTAGGTCAGTCAACTTGTGTTGACGACAGCTAGCTCACTTCTTTCATCGAGTACCGCAATTCAATATTCAATCAAAAAGAAAGAAATAAAAACAGCAAGTGAAAGAAAACTGCGATTACTGCATGCCATGTTAAAGTTTTTGATTGAAGTTGTTTTCAGTTGTGTAGCATCACTATATTGCACATTCCTTATCGTACTATTCTCCTAGATACTCCAGCAAGTCAAAAGTCTTATAAAGCGTGTTATGAGAGCTTTCGACATACCGCAGTTATATGGAAGTGAGTAGGCGGGTGGCAAGTAGCTGAAACTTGCGGTTAAATAGTTTATTGGTTTAAAATTTCAAGTAACTCCGATTTTTATATTAGTATTCTATCACTTAACTATGATCGGGACCGAAAAATTAATTAAATTTGAGCAGCTTTATGTACTCGCGTGGGTGAATGATCAAGCAGTTTCAGAAGTCAGTAATTAACTTGGTTGGATAGATTTTGTAGGGTCTGCTGGCCACGAGGCTTATGTTTGCGCAGCGCTGATATAACACTTAATAGCACAGATTAGACGACTTTCATAAATTTTGATTAATATCATTGCTTGAGATTTTATCTGACGTGTTAAGTAGACAAACAGATGTTTACATTTTGTTTAGATGTCTTAAACTACGATCTATGATATTTTATTGGAAGGGTGATTGGTTAGCTCCTTTCAGGCACTACTTTCAGCCTTGCCCAGAGCGTAGTTTTATGAAAAATGATTTTCAAAGCTACCCCAACATAATTAGAGAATATTCAATTTAATAACTATATTCACGATGACAATGATATGTTCCGTTAATATCGAAATAAATAAATTATTTACTTTTAGCATTTTGTTGAAACATACTAACTAATCAATATCACAATAAAAAAGACATTTGATCAATCATGCTTGGTAACGCACGGACCGCTGATGGATCACGCTGTGTTTTATACTTGAAAAAACACCAAACCGGAAAGTTAATATCTTTCAAACTGTATCAATCCTATTCGCATGTAGCAAGTATATTGTGTCACAAGCCACATATGGAATGGATTCGTCAACGCCGAGTTGATTTAATAAATGCTTTACAAAATTCGTATTTGAATATCATATTCACGTTGAATTAAATTTCAAATCACAAGTTTAAATCTATTTATTTCTGCATACTTCCATTATTTAAAATATTATTATTAGTTTGAAAATAGTTTCTGACCAGATTCAAGGATAGTGTATGCTATGTGATACAAGTTTTTAGTTGCAACAATCACTAGTTATCGAAAATTTGTCTTTGGCGATCAATAATTCCTAATTAAAAGCAATGCCTCTCTAACTCTAGCAACTATCATCCTCTATTCAACTTAAATGAAAACAGCAGCAAAATTGACCAATGATTTTATTCTGAGTTTCCGGTACCAAATTGATCAATATTTATCCCATCTGAGTATTCGACTGTTTTTGGAAAAAAAATTATTTTCTTCCATATTTCTCAGAATCTTTGCCTCTTCTAATCGGTCTAAAATTTGGAATATGTTTCGCACTTTTATGCTTTTGTTTGCCTCAGTACTTATTTTACAGTCAAACGTTGGAAGGTCAATATCAATACAAAAAGGTAAGTTGAAGTAATAATTTAATTTGATGATTTTGGGATAAACTATTAAATCAGCTTTCCATCCAAATAGGCGCACTTGGTGAAACGCCGTCGTCGCCGATGACAGGGAGACTACATTTGTGAAAAAATAACATATTTTTGTGAATTGTGGTGTCTCATCTGTTTAATTATACGGCAAAAAAACGACCCCGAAATTACAAAATTATTATCAAGACGATATGTTATTTTGAGAACCCATTTATCGCCTTATTATTATCCAACGAGTTTTGACTTCAATGGTAATAGTAAAGGTAAATGATCTTCTTAGAATCGAGGGGCATTACGTGCAAATAGGTGAGATTATTACCATGATATATTTTAGCGTAAAACGCAAAACGTAAATATTTTTGAATGGAAGCTTCTAAAGAGTCGATTCGACCCATAATTAAGGGCTTTTAGAATTGCCCTATTAAATATCCTGCTTATCAAAATAGGCGACTAGAGCAGAACAAAAAATTCGTAAATGGTATCGCTGACGTCAGATGCTACTCACTTTGTTATACCTTGAGTCGGTCCTCAGACCCTCACTGTCCATGAGATAGAAAGATATTTATATTATGAATTGTAATACTAAAATTTAATATAATTTTCTAGGATGTCGAGCTTTTTATCGCAGAGGTTGCGAAGGATATCCGATTAGCAGAGAACCATTCGACATTTCGTATTACGGAGCAAATCCCGTTGGCCTAGAAATGAAATGCTGCTGTATCGAGTTAATAGGTTTCTGCTCGAGAATGTCGGATCCGGTATGTGGTACGGACGGGAAAACTTACTCAAATAAATGCACACTGTGTGCTGCAAAGGGTCAGAGAACATATGCGCTAGAGTGAGCTAAAACTTTTTTATACTTTTTTGTGGGTATATATTTTTATATTGAAATTCACCCTGAGCAAGGCTGGAAGAAGCTACCAAAGGAACCAATCAACGGTCACTTTAAATCAAAAAGCTACCAAAAGATGTAGCACCAGCAACTGCACTCTAAACGAAAAACATCTCAATCGGAACTGAAACATTATGGTGAAGTGCAGTAAGTGGTATCTCCCCTGGGAGATGGTAAAACCACCTACCACTTCGTCGCTTCCTTTTAGTCGCCTCCTACGACACGCAGGAAATTGGTTAGGACTAGTTTAAAGCCCGTACCTACAGTTACTCCATACTTACATAATATGAAATTCGATTCGCCTGTTTTGTTTTGTATCTTCATTGACGTTTGTAATGTCGTATAAATTGCCGATTTGATACACGTTATTATGATATATTATGCGTGATATTTTGTCTCGGCGGCACGAATCATCATTGATCAGTGCTTAACAAGATATAGGGTGACGGAAGATTTTTCAAGCACTGCCAAGAATACATCCGTACCTTGGACAGCATTCCTTAAAGTTAAATTTATGTGCAGCTTATATAATTTTTTTACAGTCGCTGGAGTCCACTGAAGATTCGACACCGTGGAGAATGCTGATTGGTTGATAAATTTTCGATATGACGTCATTCTTTTTATCCCTTTTACCCGTCTCTGCTAAGATTTTATCATTTAGAAACTTCCTAAAACATTGACACTTAGGTTCATTTCTGAAACTCTGTACAAAGATATTCAAACATTGAAAGTTTGTCTTGGTTCTTGCTATTCGTCAACCAGAGATAGTATATAATCAACTGAAAAATATATTTTGTAGGAGAGGAAAACATAGAAAGGGAATCGATAACATTGCGGACCATAACCTGTTGTTCAGTTTTCAACTATACCAAATTTTTATTCGGCAAGGAAAAAAGAGCTGATCATAAACTGGCAATGCGTAACAAAATAGAGAAGCTCAAATATTCAGCTGCTTTGTTTACTTGGTGTATTATTCCCACCAGTAATTTCATTTTGCCAGGGAAGATTTCCATCCATATTTATTTGGTAAGAATCGTTTGAACCCGCGTTTAAGTGACTGACATGCACATTGTAGCCGAACCTATTGATATTGTTTGTTTGAATTCGACATTTAATTCAGAAAAAGAGCCAAACCGATTCATATCACAGGGAAGCCATAATATGCTATTGGTCTGGGGGACGTGGGCTAACTACTTCCTCTGTGCCTTTGTGTTTGCGGATCCGTATGCAGTACATGCAAGGATACAGTAGCAAGAGTAACTATGACTTACTAGAGAGGTTCAAAGTCTTGCTTCACACTTACACAAATGTATTTCTGTGACGTTTCGTCTGACCAAAGTCAGACTTCATCAGACAAGCATTTTTTTAAAATGCTTGTCTGAAAAAGTTTGACTTTGGTTAGACGAAACGTCACAGAAATATATTTGTGTCATAATATATGATAAATTTTACGTAGTGAAATTTAACATAGATCAAGACTGGTGCGAAATAGGGTCAAATGTCAGCCAATTCGTCGGTTAGAAACTTTATTCTTTTCAAACGTTATAAATCGAATACTGCCAAAACTAAACTGTAAGTAAAAGTTCATAGGCATATCATAGGCATTATTTTGTGGGCGCGATGGCCGCGAGATATGCCGCTCGCTTATCTCAAATAAAACTTGGGTAGGCTAAGCCGAACAGGAAAAGATCGATCTTTCCAGTATTGTAACCCTGTCCGCCTATAAGTGGCCGCTGTTACAGGGCCTTGTACAGGGTGACCCACTCAAAGAAGTGGCTATGAAAAAAAAAAAAAAATATTAGCCCAAAACCCATTCCCATGTTTGAAAACAGTACGACAAAGGACCGATTGAGAAAACGCTTTTATAAGACTTAAATACCCCTGATTTACACTTCTTGATCGAATACGTTTTCATTGGTCACATCTTCTTTGCAATAATGATCCTGCTCTTCTCGCTCCCCTCAATTACCTATGAAAGACATCCTTAAGTACAGAACAAGCTACAATTTTGTAACAGTATCATTTATTGTTTTCATTCTACTGAAAAAAAGGATGAAAATGTAGTATACGCAGAAATAAAATAAAAAAAATGGAACATTTCACGGTGAACATCCAAAAAAAAATACAAAATATAAACGAATTTAGTTAGGAATATTATCTTCCTTCACTATTATTTTTTTTTTGTATAAAAATTTATTTTATTTTATGCATTGTTGCTCACTCGAAAAGCATGATTTTGTCTTTGCAATATAATTCATCATTTTCCAACGTAATGCATATGATGACGTCATAAACACGTCATTAAGGTATATTTTATGATTTTCGAAAACATGCTACAGGTAGAACAATGATTTTTTTTAAATGGGGCCGGAATGTTGCGTATAACAAACGTGAAAAATCTTCGTCCACGACAGCGGTGTTCAGGAATGCGATTTCTCCCGTGATTGGAATGTATGCATCAGAAAATGAGATAGCAGCGTAAAAAAGATTGGCAAAGAAAAGCTTCAAAATGATTGAAGAAAAGGGTGATAGACCAAACTCCCAGTACACACATGATGTCGCTGAAGAGCAGGTTGAGAATGTATGATTGTTTCCAGTAGGGAACACACGCAGTTGGATAACACAAGTCGGAATGTTGCAGCTTTATAGCTTTTAACGTAAAGCAGTCTATTGGGGATGAAAGTTCAAATTTTTCGTAATTTTTAAAACATAACTTTTTGAGTTACCAACATCAGCCACAATTAGAGCTGAGCCGAAAAGCCGCAGATCAATATGGCTCATGTGAACATCAAATTATTTTCGCCAAGTTACCGGATAACAATAAATTTACCCCTTTTGAACTTTCACCACCCTCCTACTATAAGCCAATTATTATTTAGTGCAAATAATTTGAGATAAAAGCCTATGGGGTGTCTTGCGGGGACGTCCTAAAATAGGAAGGCAATTCAAGCGATACAATTGGCCAAATTTACTGTGATAATAATGTGCAGAAAAAAAATGACTTCAGAATAAAAAATAGACACCCCGCAACTAGAAATAGTGCAAACAATACCACAGCAAAAAACTAAAGACTCATAAGGACGTGTGCTTCATGTGAAAATTGGTCCAAATATAAAAAGTGTTGGTGCGTTTTAACTTTTCGAAATAAGTGAGCTAAAATAAACAATACACAAAAAAAAAATATATTAAGTGATACAAAGCAAAATAAAAATACTCATACATAATCATTATTATATAAATTTATCATATCATATTATATTACTATAAACTCAATGTGATTAAAATAAACAATCAATCAATGAAATATTATTGAAGAAGAAATAAGAAAAAAAACAAAGATATTAACAATCATAACTCATATTTGACGGATTATGATGGGAATTTTTTTAATTGTTGTGTGGATACGTTTTTGGAACTGGAATGAATTTAATAATCGGAACGTTGATTGAAAAATTAAGCATTGGAAATCACAGTGGGGAACCAGATATAAATCACTTTTTGTCGAATGATTCCACGGGAAAAAATTAGTGTTCCCAAATTGTTTGTGAGAATAAAAATGTACAGTCCTTTAAACCGGAAATTCTTTTTTGACATAGTCATACTTTTAATTTTTGAGAATCAGATACACAAAATGGGAACACTTTTTATTTACGTGTAGAATTATTTCACAAAATGTTACATTGTACCAAAAAGTCAGGAATGATTTAAAGTTAAAACGAACTTCATCAGTCAGTGATGACGTCATAAAACAAATGTAAACGAACCCAATTCAATTTTTTCGTTGTTTTGTGATTTTTTCCAAATTTATGGGCAAATATCAAATTCTAAAGCTGTATTCGTGGTATCTACAAAAAATTAAGAACGACTAAAACTACGTGACAATATAAATGAATTGATAAAGGATGAACCTACTTTTATTTTATTTCATATTCAATTTTCTACTTTCTTACACAGTACGATATACCTTTCCAGACGGGACGAAAAATATCATTCTGATCGAGTATGATTCATGGATGAAATGCGCTTCCCAGCGCGTTTCACCCATGGATCATACTTGGTCATGAAATGATTTTAATAAACAACAAAATACTGAAGACTAATTTTGCTACATCAAGTACACTAAGAAATAAAATTACAATAAAAATAAAAATAAGAGAGTACGTTTTCTCAGAAATAATAATAAAAAAAGGAAATAAATTTCATGTGAGAAAAAAGAAACTTTATTTTAACCCGACATAATTGGATGGAACAGATAAAAACCGGTCCAAAGTGGCTTAAATCACGTCAAATTTTCATGATTTTCTTTTAATAGCAGCAAAAGACTAATAAATTTGTGCATTTTGTTCGTTAAATATATCAAGTATACCAAAATCGATATTTTTGTTTGTACATCTATCTACGTTATTTTACAAATGATTTTTGTCCAAAATATGATTGAGACGTGTGTTTTTGTTGCAAAAATTAGTTTTTTCAAATTAGAACGTACCAAAAGGCAAGAATAGTTTCTGTTTGATTTTGTTCTTCTTACGTTATAAAAATGATTGAATTTTTTGATTTCAGTCCACTCGTGAAACTTGCTCGAAGTGCTGCGTTCGTTTTGCTCCTCAATCCCATTTTACCGGGCGACTTACTATCCATTCCGTCCGTGACTTAGTAAGCGCACGGGAGCCGCAATTGGAATGCCGTCATTTATGACGCAGTTGGATATATGACGTCATCATCAAATTCATCATGACGAAGCTGGTTGGATGAGCCTCATGTATGATTTAGCTGCATCAGTCATAGATTGTTGGTCGTCAGTTCTACCACACGCTATCTCTTCCCATTTTGCATTCAACTATAAATATAAACAAATAAACATGTAAAAAATATAAAAATATAAATAAATGTGCCCATATAATATACTTCACTATAGTGAGCTAAAATCGATATTTAAATTTCCCAGTGGCGGAGATTCTGAATCGAAAATTTTAATTTGCCAAGCATGGGCCAAATATAAACTTCATCTCATAATTGCGATTCGTAAGTGGCGCATACCTAACAAAAGATACTTTGGCGTGATTATGTCATCCGCGAAAAACAAATATATGTGATGGTACAAAATCTTACCTGAAGTGACTCGTCGCTGACTTTCCGCCTTTGTCCCATTACCGAAGGTTTCATTACATGTAGCGACGTTGTCGATGAACAAGATGACATCATTGATGATGTCATCATATCTTCATCATCATACCCATAGTAATGTGGATTTTCATCAGCCTCGGACATAAGTCGTCTGCGCGGGAAGGCGGGCTGCGTGTCATCTTCTCTCACGGGAGACTCACAGTAACGCATTTGTTCTTGTCTTGCCAATTTGAAGGGTGACGTATCGGAGCTCACGTACGGTTGGGACAAAAACGATTCAGTGGACCCCAAAGCGGGAATTGGCGGAGGCAGGGTCTCGTGGACCTTTTCCACCACCTCCTGCTTTACGCTGACTTGGCAGTTTATATTGGGGGTGCGTCCTTTCATCCAATCACCGTCCAGAACCAAAACTTTGCGAACTCGTTCGGTCTGAAAAATATATATATATATATATATAAAAATTTTGAAACGATCGCTACGTATTTTTGATTTTAACACATTGATACTGAATAACTTAATTTTCATTTCTGTAAGATGCTTTCAAAAAACGATATATGGCTTTGATTTTTCGTATATGGAGAATGAGACAAACTATTTTTGTTCTGTACTATGAATCTCGATCATTACAAATCTTTGATAATGTATGCACAAATTTTTTTCTGTCCTCACCTTACTATGGTCGATTGGTCTGGGCCTTTTTCTTGGCGAACCATCCGCATCACATTCTTGACTTCCGATTACTTCACATAAGTCCTCTAATGAATTCGGTGTATCAGGCTGAAAGGTAAAGTTTAATGTTAATAATCAGTGAAAAACTTATTCCATATTATTCACAACAAGTACATGAGTGATGTTCACTAAATTGTACCAACTTCAATATTTTGAAGCAATTTTTCTCCCCTATAGCCACTTCTGAGAGTGGACCACACTGTCCACTCTGGAAAGATATGATCTTTTCCTGTTTAGCTTAACCTACCCAAGTTATTACACCCTGGGTTGAGTGGTGGGCAAGGATAAGCGTGCCGGACTCTCCGGGACTCGAACCCGAGTTCTTCAACCTGCGATGCCAATATGTTTAACCACTGCTTTGTATAAGTATCAGTTCATTTCTCGTTTTCAATTCTTGGATCGTATATTCGTTTCGATTCGACAAATTATTCGAAAAAAAATATGGCAGAACGAACAGTAATTATTATGATATTGACAAAATATCAATAAAAAATTGGAAATATTACAAAATAAATGAAAGCTTTTTACCATTTTAATAGGCCCGTGTTTTTTCACTTGAGCTGCCATAGCGTTCTTAAACGGCGTAGGTGTTCTTGGAGAAGACTCTGCGATTGATTTTCTCAAGTAAGGCGTGTTTCCGCTGTAAAGGAAATATATTTCAAAATTTTTAAATTGTATGCAACATGGATCGAAATAATGATGAATGTCAAATTTCAGCTGTCTTTGTTTTAAAATGGTATGTGATAAGCAGCGAAATCAGGATAAATGCGAAAAATAACGTGAAATTTTATTTCATCAAAAATGAGCCACTGGTAAAAGACATCAAAAGTACATACCTGTTGTAGTTTTCTTTGTTAAAATAACCATTGGAATCGTAAGAATATTTTCTGAACTGTGTAGCAGGCATTGACTCGTTGTTTTTCATTGGCGTCGATGTGAGAGAAGGCACCATTGGCGGTTCCATGCCAGAACTGTTCAGAAACTGTAAAATTAAGAGATTATATTTAGATTTTATGGTATTTAGAAAAAAATTGGATTATTGGTTCTGAACTGTTCGACCCAGTTTTCAATCGAGATTGACAAATTGATTTAAAATTAAGAATATTTAATATTCGATTTTGAAATCAGAATATATTCATCAGAGTTGATTTCGTACCATATATCTTTAATAAATGATGCTTACCTGTGACGGCGAAAACGGCAACGGCTTGATGGGGGTGGTGAGAGCCTTGATTTGAGGTAAAACCGGGTACCCGGAAGAATTCCTCATTGGGGTTTGACCAACTGATGTTGTTTGGTTAGCCTGGGTAAATGCTGGATGTACAAATGCTTGTGAAGAATCGGCTCGTGTGACGTCAGAGATTGATGACGTAGGATATTGAATATTGGAGTAGGTGCACGAATATGATTGACTGAGAGGTGGTTGTGAAGTGGAACTTGGATAATAGGAATCTTGCTCTTGTTTTATCAATGGAGGCGGGTGCATGTTGTATCCCGGTGAATGAGAAGAGTCGGTCATTGTTGGATAACCATAGGAACGTGTATCTTCTGTTGATAAAGTGCGTTCTAGAAGACTACATGCAGGAGATGCGGTGTTGCCGTAATTTTCAGCATGGTTTTGAAAATAATAGTCATCGTGATTTGATTGCTCGTCCATATTAATCAAGTCAGGTATCTGTGACATGATATCGCTATGATCATGGTGACTCGGTCGTGATTGGGGTGTCAGTTCGATGAAGTCTTCGTCTGTGGCATATTCTGTAATATGAATCGAAGATGAGGTTGGTTAACAATTCTTATTTTAAAAGTGCTCAAGCTGTTACTCGCACAGAATAGGAATAACTTATTTATCAGAAACTGCATTTAAATCTAATGGAAAAAAATAGAACCATGTCTTGTCCAATGCTAGCCAATGCTTGCCATAGCACGATTTAAATTTGAGCACTATTTGTAAATGCGATTTCACTTCCCTGAAATAATATTTGAAATAAACATACCTAACAGGTCGTCTGGTAGTTCCATTTCATCGCCAAAATTCAGTTCTTTTCTGCTGCTGGTATTTTCGCGTGGCTGAAACGAATCTGTACACTGGTTATTATCCTTGTTATCACCAAATGGGATCAAAGGTGGTGGAGATGTCCCATTACTGCTGAGAGCGGGTGTATATGCACTTCCGGTGTGGTTGGGTGAACTTCCGGTTTGAATAACATCTTCAAAAGTTCCAGATTGGAAACTCTGGCTTGACTGTGATTGAAAGGAATCAAACTGTCCCGTTTTTGCCTTTTTCCTTCAAGAAGAAAAATATCATTGTGTAAGTTAGGAAGAAATAACACTAACATATCCCGTGATTTTTTGCTTAATTATTTAAAATTTGTTAAAAATCAAACATCATTTGCAACACAGGAAAGCTTGAATTCCTATTTTGGCAAGTGTCTGTCACAGATGGATCGCGCAAACGACTTTTAGAAGATTATTATTTATTTTCAAATAAAGTTCAAATTATCTTTACAAACCAACAATCCTTATCATAAACCAGAGCCCGTTTAGAAATCAACAATGATATTAGTATATATACTTTTTAAGTATTGCTGGTGGCGAGAGAAATTTAGTGGCCGCCGGTGATGTTATAGGAATGAGTCCTCGTGAGTTTGTGCTCTTTGATAATCCAGCCAATGCTTGTCCGTTGAATCGAATATCTAAAAAATATAAAATTTGAAAATGAAATTTGCACACTAAAGCAAAGTAGTCAAGATTTCGTTGAATAACGATTTGTTGTAAAAGAATATTTTATCGTATTGCAAAAACGAATATTTGATTGAACATTACAAAAAGTTAATCAGACTTACCAGTACGGCCTGTTCGTTGCATTTGTGTAAACTTGATTGGTGTCACTGGTTTGCTAGTAGAGTTTGTGTGATTCATCTGCGTCAATTTGATTCTATCATGTTCCGATATGTGAATCAAGTTCATGTGCTTAAACGGAGACAGCGACGTAGCTTGACTTAAATCGATCAATTTGTATTCTTCTGCACTCTGAAAACAAACAAAATGAGCATTCATAAATTATATCCGATTTATTTACGATTTTAATTTTATTTAGCATGAATTGTGGAAAACATCAGTTGTACACATATAGTATAGGTATAATTATCTTCGGACAAACATCGACCAAAATGCAATAAAATTTTGGTTGGCCTATGGTCCATGCTTGGCCATTTTTCAACAATTTAAGTAACATGGAGTCGAAACTTACCTGTTGAGTGTAATCATTGCTTTTTGTAGTAAAGTAACCTTCGTTGGAAGTTTGGATGTATGTGTTGTTTGGGCACACGCGAATTGAACCAACAGAGGTTAGTAGAGATCCCGTCATAAACTAAAAGTAAAAAGGAGTTAACATTGATGGCGTCATCAAACATTGGTTCAATATTTTGCAGACTTGGTGAAAAAAGGATGTTACATTCAAATAAAATAGTTATAAAATTGCAATGATATAATATGCAATACTAAAGTGACGTCACTACAGCGATGACGCCATACAATAAAAATACAAACCTGCTGTTGTTTATGGTGGTTTTCCCATCTTGGTAAAGGTGGATGATTCGCCAAGAATCCAAGTTTTTCAAGCAAGTATGGGGGACATGGATCAGCCAAATATCCCTCGTTCTCGACTTTTCGTTTCATTGTTGAGTTCCAGTGATTTTTTATGGCATTATCCGTCCTAGAATTAAAATTTTGTTAATTGTGAACGAATTCGTGAAAAAATATTTAACCCAATGCTAGTAAAGCACAGTTCAAAACTCTTTTTCGTCATACATGAGCCACAAATGGACCGAGCCTTGGCGGCGCAATCCATCAATAGATCATGCTTAACAAAACATGCTTAGAGTGTTTGGTTAAAAGGCATCAAAATCTTCTAAGCACGTACCTTCCATGTAACAACTTCGCAATTTCAGCCCATCTATTGCCGAGTCGTTTATGAGCCTCGAATATAATGCGATCTTCGTCTTCCGTCCATGCTGTCTTTTTAATATCAGGATTCAAATGATTGTGCCATCTAAACAAAAATAATTATTTGTTTACACAGCTGCTTGTTTACAAACTTTATACGTTATTAGTGTTTTTGCACCAAAAAGTAAATTTTGTAGAAATATCATAAGACATGATTTTTGTCGGAAGTTTTTATTTGGAAATATCTTAGGTAAAATTTTGGACGTGACAATGCAGTATCAGATATGTTGTACAAACGAATATTTATATGGTTAACTATCTGAGTCAGGCATTATTAAGAGCGGCATACCTAGGGCGCATGTTTGGTGAAATGAACATCTGATAGTCTAATTTAGCGCTGTTCGTGTAGAGTTTAAGTCACCGATGTGATGGCGTGTCGTTGAAACACGGTTCATCTGTGGTTCATGCTCGACAAAAAATATAATTTTAGATTGCGATTGTACTTATTGATTTAACATTCGTCTGAAATTTTGAAGATCTTTTCTCCTGTATGGATTAACATACTTGAGAAGAACATTTGGGTACTTGAGCCTTATCATAAAAAATTGAGAATTAGACATTTCAAGAAACGTGATCAAATAAGCATAAATCAGATATATTTTATCTCTAATGGAACGCAAATCATCTCCGGAGCATACTTGACTTTTAATCAAAAACGAAAGCAATGCTAAAAATTTGTTTAATAAATGTACTTCTCCAATAGTTTGACAAGTCCCCGCTTGCCCAGTTGTATAAGTATATCAATTTTGAGTCCATTGTTTGTTTTGTACCAGCGTTGGCTAACTTGTAAGACAAATGATGTCTTATTAAATTGTTTTATTTGTCCTTGTGATAATAAATAACTACGTGATATAAAAATTTACTTGTGGAACAGAAGATTTTTAAGAAATGCATGTTATTCTTCTTTTGGGAAATTTTTTCAAATAACTTTCAACTCGATAAGACCCAACCTTGTTATATATACACAACTCGAATATTAAGTAAATTCATTGCCGGTCACATTGACGGGCGATACTGACCTCTCTCTGCATTGTTTTCCAATTCGACCCTTCAAGTGCTTCGATATGAGCGACCACTTTTTGGGTCCATATTTTTTAACCAACTCAATAACACGTTCGTCTTCTTCCTTCGTCCACGGCCCTTTGACAAGTTCGGGACTCAGTACTTTTTGCCATCTTTGGAGACATTGTACATCCGATCGATCCTAGGTAAGAAGAGGATTAGAGGTTAGTTTTTGGGGTATGTAACTTTGCATATAGGGCCCATATTACGTTTTTTCATTAACGCGTTGAATAGTGTTCTGGAATATATTCGAAATAAAATTTCTGTTTAGAACAACGAAGAACTGGCAACATAGTTTGGATAACTTATTCGTTTTCAAAACCAAACCCACCCAGTACATGCATTGTTGAGTATGAGTCACTGAGGGATCGCGCCGACGAGGCGCGATCCATCTGTAAGTCATGCTTGGCAAAACAAATTTCTATTGCCCACGTTCATTGATATATCAAACTTTAGTTAGACGCCAAAAAGTGTACAAATAAACTTACATTATAAAAGGTTGAAATTCTTTGAAAATCGTCCATTCCGTATTTTTCGACCAAAACTCTTAATTTTTCGTCTTCTTGTTGGGTCCAACGTGCTTTGCTTACTTTTTTACCGGGATTCACACATCCCATTACTGAAAAACAACAACAACCCTTCTTAAACAATGCATAGCTAGCAAATGTTGTCAAAAATTGATGCTAAACAGGTACTGGAAGTAAATGCCCTTCTGCAAGGCCTTTAATCGCTTGCTGAAGCAGCACAGATGAATCGACAGCCAATAAATAGGGAAAAAATGATATCACGTAAAGTTCTAAATCTAACGATAAATAAAGTCGCGGAGATGTCCTGATCCAAAAATAATTATGATTTCCAGACATTGCACACAACATGGAGAGTACGACTGAAAATACACGCTGAGACTTGCACCCTTGCACATTTTCACACGATAATGTTTGCGATGAGCAAAAAAAAACGGAAAAGATTAAGCCAAATACAATTAATTATAAGTTCAGAAATTGTGCGTCTCGCAGCCTTGGCTTCCGCATTCTGACAAGATGCGCATTGTGAAGACAGGTGCACAGCACGCGGCCCTCGTTTGCCCATGACACGATTAATTAATTAGACCTATCAAACGCGTCCGGAACGGGAGAATCTTAGCGCGAAATTCTCATATTTCAATCCACTTGAAAGATCTGTTTGAGCTACAAAACACGCGTTATCAGGCATGCGCCATTGATGGAACGCGCTCTGATAGCGCGTTAGAACAATGGCCCATGACCGATGTAGCATCACTTTACGAGCAGGCATGCGGGTAAAGAAGTACTATCATTTAATGTGCTACGCTATTCTAAAACCTAATAAACACTCTGGTCTTATCCACTACGAAAATGACTAATACCCAACGATACAAGCTACTCA
This sequence comes from Styela plicata, assembly GCA_963675895.2. Lineage (NCBI taxonomy): Eukaryota > Metazoa > Chordata > Ascidiacea > Stolidobranchia > Styelidae > Styela > Styela plicata. Next base: position 6,502,085 of record OZ023153.1, on the reverse strand, counting down.
AATTACTCTAACTCCGAAATTTGAAAAGAATTTGACAGACTACCGTAACGTGGCGCAGGGGGCCTGCGCCGGTCCGACGAGGCCAGTACGATACTTATTAATTATTTCTTGTCGTATAATTCTGAAATTTGTCATTCGCGTAATCCTACGTAAACACAAATTTGGCCTTATCGGAATAAGGATTTTTGTAACGTGTAGGCGGAGTATGGAACATTTATTAACAATAAACAATAGAATATTTAAATGTGTCATATAAGATACAGTCAATATGTGTACGGCCAATGTTGTTGCCAAAGAGCTACACTTGCGGTCGAGAACAAAGGACTAAAATTATGACGTATTGTATCACGCCGAAGGAACATAGAGTTATTACTTAAACAGGTTCAATCGAAAAATTATCAAAAAAAAAATGACGAATTAAAAATAATATTATGGGAATGAATGGGGCAGCCTATGAACAGTGCTTATTCATTTCTAAAAACAAGAGGTTAGGAGTAGAAAGACCCGAATAAAATCGTCAAGAGCAATTCCTTCATCTTCGAAAGATAAAACATTCGGCACTTTTCTGACAAAAGATTCTCTCTAAAGATCAAATTGGATCAGAGTTTCTCTCGTTTCGATGACGGCAATATTTGACTTACAAAAACATCGGCTTAAGTACTCGAGTTATAAGACCAACAAAGTCAAAAATAACTTTTTTAATCGAGGATGAGCCACAGATAAACCACACCTTATTGCATTAATCCATGTATGACCCATACTTGACATACCGAATAGATTAATCACGGCGATCAGTTTTTGAGTACATGATAAACTAAAACGAAAGTAACATGAGCGAGTCGGGACTTGGGATCTCCAGTTTCGTATTACTTATGGGAAAATGATGCCACAATGCGTCTTATAGTTATGTTCGGTTTAAGATTACTACTATATAGCACGGAAACGGGGACAATAGGGACGCCATCGTTTTCACAGAATGTATTTCCTGTAAATCGATTCCTAAACTAAACATTATTTTTAAGTTTCTTTTTCTTATTCGCAAGATCTTTTTCCCACATCGAAGTCTCATGATCTGATGCACTCATGTTTACTTTAAAACCAAAAATGTTAAAACTAAGGAACCTACTCACTCAGCTGCCGAGTCACGCTAAAGCTTGAAAAGCAATAAATTTTGAAAAAACATTACGATGCAGTGGCAGCAAATAATAAAGCAATAATTTCTATTTGATATAAAAAGATTCTAACGAAAGTATACAGATTCATGCGATAGCTCGACTGATCTGTCTAAACTGCCTCTCCTTCAACTAACTTGGATTGTTTAACGCCAACTGTTTAAGCTGCGCTCATTAAACCGAGACCCCATTCCGATTCTGTATCAAACTAGTGATATCACATTGCATATATGAACTGCAATGATAGCACGATATTTTTTCACCTGATGTGTGGCTCAATTTGCTTTAGATGAGAATCGATAGGGGATCCGGATATCCCGAGCGGCAAAAGCTCATCACGTGACTCAGAGGAGCGCGAAATACTGGTGATGTCGACAAAATAACAAGATTCGCATAAACTCAGTTGCCGTCATATACCAGGAGAGCATTCGGTGCGCACACTTGGATAAAAATGCGAATGGGGACAGGAGGGGAAACATATAGACGCCGCGCGCCTTCAAACGTGCACCATGCATCCGACGAAGCAGGAAAGTAGTGTCAACGGCATTTTAGATCGGAAACGAAGATTAAGAAAAACATGGTTACGATATATTGCAAGGCGGCAAATAGTTTCCTTCTAAGGGAGATGAAATCGCTTTTTCATTTTTAAATGCTGCATTTTTGTCATTCGTTAACTGCAAACAGGAATCTATGCAAGAATACTATACTTGTTATGTTTCAAATCAATACATAGACTTCTTGTAATAACTGCAGATTTAGATCCTGCGAAATAACAGTGTAAAATGTGGAATTTAAAAATTTGCAATTGACGATTTGAATAAGCAATCGACTTATCCATATTGCAATCAGATTTTGAGCCAAGCATAAACTTTTCCACATAGGCCGTGGGTTTTTTCATCAGCAATGCGCGCCGCCTAGACGCACTCCAAGTTGCATGCTCAACTCGAAATACTTTGAACATGTAAATGCATACCATAGCTATATAGAAAACTATGTAGTTGTCTCTTTGCGAAAGATTCCGTATTTTTAAATATGAAGTTCGATTCGGAAAATGGCTTGAAGAATCACAACCTCTAATACATCGTAAAATGGTTGGTAATGTACATAGTTCTCTAAACGTACCTTGTGTGCTGGTGAACACGCTCTTCGGTGCTCTGACGTCATAATCGTGATCATCCATCGACGACAATGAGGTTCTTGAACTCTCAGATTCTAGCGATTCCAAGCGCACGATACGCGCACACAGATCTTTTCCATCGTGACCGATAGACCCATATTGGGGGCTGCTATCAGGGGGCAGAGAACTGGTATAAAGACCGTGATCAATTGCAACGCTGTGTTGACCCATGTATGTTAAATCGTCTTCAGAATCGGAATTTCCTGCGGTAATCAGCATTCTGAATTATTTCTTTATTGTTTTCAAGCTAATAACGTGATAAAATTCTTACAGATTTTTTTTTTATATTATTCAAGTTATACTTCGCAGTACATACTCGTTGGTAACCTTTTATTTACATAGATCTGTCAAAAATGAAGAAAATAAACTGCAGGTCAAAATACGTGATACATCACCATGAAAATTTCTATTTGAAGTCCATTGTGATATTCCTATTATGAAGTACTTTACTTAGCAAACTTTAACACCTGTCGTGACGGAGGTCGTGACCCCGGTAACGCCTTATTCCGAGCGGTTCAATCAAAAAGGCGGTCGCAATTCAAACAAGCTCCATCTTGCGACAAAGTCGATTTCTCACTAGTCCTTTTTGTCTTTGTGTGAGGAAAAGTCAAGTATTACTTGAACACACAATCGCGCAAAACCTCGCACACGTCTTTTGGGAAACGAAAATTCATTGCTTGCATATTTAGAGGCCATTGGTCCTAACAAGAATCGAGCCTTGGTCAGGCTCGATTCATGTTAGACCAATGGTTGTCAAACGCCGTTTTTTGTCAAACATACAGTGACATAGGAAAACAAAGAGCAAAGTAAAAAAGCAAAGTCATGAAAAGGCTATTGAGACCAGATTGACGTATTAAACTAAATTTTGTATCAATATTGAAACCCACAAAAGTCGCAAGACAAATATGCGGTCGAGTAACAAACCTGATAAATAAAAGACGGATATAGCCAATTCTATTCTTTTTGGGGCAAATAAAAATGTGGCAAAACTTTTGAAATCGGCGAGAAATGGGTGTGTTCTCGTAAAACAAGAACGAATTTGTTCTTTTTTAGAGTGAATTGTAACAAAAGATATCCGGAAATAACAAAAAATTGAAAGATGTGTTTGTGTTTTAACTCGAACACGCCCTAAGTTTGTAGGTTCAATCTTTAATTTATTCAATAAAATTATTCAAGTGTTTTATATGTTATTCAGAATTGCAATATATTTGTTTGCTTCACCGAACTGCCCCAAAACAATCATTTTATTATAAGATTACCTTTAAAAACACTCTAAATTTGCAACATCAACCCAAATAATTTTCAAACGAAAAGATGGTACTTAATGTGGCACATCACTCGCGCCTTATCCAAACGTGTGGGCACTTTAAAGAAAAATATAGATACAAAAACGAAATTGCAGTACCCACAATAGAAATATTTATAAGGCACAAGAGATTGCAATCACAATAAATAAATGAAAAGACCCGCAGTGCGAACTGCTATCCGGGTCAAAGATCTGATTTTGTCAAGCATGAGTCACAGATGGACCGCGCCTTTGTGGCGCGATCCATCAGTGACTCATACTTAACAAAATATATTTGGACCGTTGTTTTCTGGCTAAGATCTAATAGGATACTTCAGGCAGAAATAGAGACTCGATAATTCATTAATGATACTTGACTAATTTGAAAGACTTTTGATATTTTCGGCGTGTCGTTTTATTGCAAGTTTAAATATTTTTGTATCATTTTCATATATATATACCGACCAGTATAATTTTATACCTAAATATAACAAGTCGAGCTCTCACGTCCGTGTGCTAATGTAACCACAATATTAAAATATTGAAGGATTATAGATGGTAGGCCTATTCAAGATAACGCGGACTATCACTGACCAAGGCTCGGCCTATTTAACTTATGCTGAATATTACGAAAAATTTGAACGAGTATGGGGTAAATTTACTAATAATGCATACAATATTTGTAACATTTATATATTGAGTTATCTCATTATAGACGCCGCTAATAGGTTTCTCCGAGCATGTTCGACCTAACATTTTTTTAATAAATCGCCGTGTAAGCAATGATATAAACCGATATAGTTTACATTGAATAAGTCGAAAATTGCATGTATGAATACATCCATTGAAGCGGGGAAATGTCAAACGTTGCGACGTAAACGTACGGGATGACCGAAAGAAGGCCGCCACAGTATTGTATTTCCTGCCGGGCGAAAATACCCCTGACCCGGCCAAGAAATCTTTGGACAATCGAAAATAAAAATAATCGTTCCACATATAGGCCTATTACAAATGCCCTAATTCCAATTTCAGTTCTAAAACCCTCATATTTCCGTCATAACTCACATATCACAAACTTACCTCTATCTCAAAATTCCTTATTTCACTGCAACGCTAGATAAACGATTCCTAAGTAGCGATATGCTGCATTGCTGCCACGCGCCGTAAACGCCTTTTGAGTCTATTTTGAAACAGGGAATCTGTCCAGGCAAGATTTCAGGTGAACAAGTCCAGTCTTGTCTGCCCGGCGCTCATTCAGCTATTATATTTAATGTTAGCTCGCAGTGACTATTAAAGGGCGACTATTGTTAGTAGAAATTAAGAGAGACATGCAGAGTTTCATTGAAGTAAAAAACTTTTCCTTGAAAACAAATAAATACACGTGACCGGAGAGAAAGAATTTACTTTCTGAGACAGATATAAAAATAATAAAGAAATACGAAATTAAAATAATATATTTAAATGGCCATGGGACCGTTGGACGATTACGATAATATGAAAGCATACTTTATGATGTACGGCCCATTGATAGACTTTTCACTGCGAGAGTCAACAATGGCCCATACGTAACGAAACATAACTTAACGAATAATGAGATTTCTAATAACTTTGGTATTTTCTCCTATTTCATGAGTGTCGGAAATTCTCTCGGTCTATCCGTTCAAAAATATTGAGAGAACTGAGTCAGACTTAGACCCCGTGTCTAGGATAGGGCCTGTGCACGTTAAATACAACTTAGGTACAAACCCATTATTTAGACATTTGACTCCCAATTCATTTTTATATTTTAGTGATAAATCAAAGTTTTTATTGACTGAAATATACGATATTCTGATAAAATGGACAAGGTTCCCATTAACGAATATATTTAGCGGAGTATAAGCTTTACCAGCAAAATACACACGTGGCCCACGTTCAACTAAACATAGTCCAACAAGATTTTTCGGAGATGGTGGAATGCAAGTCCAAAATTTCCTTTTTCGAACAACATTCTCTCCCAACGGTTCGATGGTTTAAAATCAAAGTGACAAAATTTTAGACCAGAAACGGTCTTCACCGACCCATCATTTTTTTTCACAGCTGAGGCAAATTAAAATTCAAAATTACATTACATCGATGCCGAATATTCGAATCCTGCGAAAATTCGACCAGACAACAAATGATACATATTTGGATTGACCTTTAACCCATATGCATATTATGATTATAGAATCATTTATTATAAAATATTTTACGTATTATGCAATTTAAAGTTAAATTTATCACATTCGTTCTGAAAGCACTTTCCAACTGTTGCCATTATTTGCATTCCAGTACCGCCTAATCAGTATCTACTTGACATAAAGTTGGATATAATTCAAAAGCAAATACAAGTATTTGTATTATACAAGTAGCAACACTTGTCTTAGATAACAATATATTGCTACTTGTTGAACAAAAGTTGTGAGACTTATTCCTGTCTCGCTAAGTTCGCACGACAAGGATCTGGATATTTGAATTGGAATATTGTCGCTAAAGAGTTTAAAATTCTGTAAATTCACGTCAACCCTCAAAAACATGTTGAAGATTAAGCTTTTCGGATGTTCAGTACGGGGCTACAAGTGTACACGGGTGCAAAAATATAAGGGTAAATACGTGATGGATAGTCTGGAATATATGTAGGCTTGTCCACTCGTTCAAAGCGTTGGCGCAAACATTACATATGTATCACGTCTCTGCTGCAAAATCAACCATTGAATCATAATCTACATTGTGAAAAACCTCAGCATCTTTTGGATCAATGCTGCGACCATTTGGACATTTCAGGTGGGGTTCGTAATGTCAATTGAAAAACAAATTCACACAAATGGCTGAATCGTTAAAATAAAAAAAAAAAACTTTTATCATAAACGGACTGATAGATCCCTATACTCACTATATATGAATAATCATACGAGCATTTTTTTAGATTACATCATAGCTAAATAAATTTGCCTCTTGAACTCGGAATTTATAGATCAATATAAAAGAAATATATCAGCACGTAGCTCAACCATATTCGCAAATATTGTGGTTTCGTATTTTACTATTGAACGTGTTCTTATTCGGTCATTGGCAATTCTTGATTCATTTCCTATTTTCGATCCTTGTCAGCGAACTTTCGTATTTTCAACATTTTAATTTTGCATATCTCCACAAGAACTTTGATTTTTCCAAGCATGAGACATAAACGGCGCGATTCATCACTGGTTGTTCATACCTTACCTTCAAACCTTCAAAAGCGTAATGGTTTTATTGATGAGATCTTAAATATTAAATAAATTATTTATTTGGTGCACGACTTTTGCGACTGACTATTGCCTATAATGATCAAAAATTTCTAATGTAGGAAAAAATTACATTTAATATCGAATGTTGCACGAGGAGCAATGTGGTTGAAACAACGCATCGACATTGCTTTTTTAAGGGAATACAATGAGCGTCTCAAACAGCTGCTCCAGATTAAACCTTCAAAACCTTTTTTCTAAGTTGTTTTAATAAAAACAACTTTTGTATTGATCTTAATTTTTTAACTCATTCATTATTTTGCAATATAATATTAAATATATTTCATGTAAAAATCCATAACTTGGATAATATAACTGAATAATTATTGTTCCATACTTCTGCAAAATAACATTAAAAAGGAAGCTTCAAACAAATAGGCCACATGGAAATTTCAATATCATTTTCACATCCGTCTCATTTTCAAGCCAAACAGAGCTCTGATCATATTTTCAAGTCACTTATGGATGGTCCAACTTGTTGCAAATAGATTCGATTCGAAATTAATCCTACACATATTTAGTTTGAACTAAATAATCTGAAACCAAATGAAGAAAAATTCAAATCTAATTCCCTATATCCAACATACTTAACAATTGTGAGATAATTCATTTTCAACTTTTATTGTTAAATCGCCAAGTTCGATTTCAAAAGAAGCCGATAATAACTTGAAAGGTGTGAAACGTTCTGCAACTGATATTAAACAAATTTACTTTACCAGTTCACATTCAAGTAATTGGGGCCAACAACCCTACAATGACTCATTTTCTAAAAGCATTATGGGTTGCACAATGGATAAAAATTCCTTAACACATAGACACGATCAAAATGGAATATAACCTATAATTCTTTTTACACAAAATGGAACAAATCATAGTAACTAAATCCCATTTTGTTCCGGTCGGACACAGGTGTGTGCAAAACGTAAAACAAATACTAGAAATGCGATACAATAGAACGATATTAGTATAAAGACATCCACTAACGTTTTTGTCACGAGCACTATTGTTAATTGCAGGACAAAAAGACTTTTTCGTGGCATTTCCGTGTTTTTGAAGGGATTATATCTACAATTTACCAAGCATGATATATCTGTGTATACACTGCAACAAAAATGAAGTGAAATGGCCGTTCTTTCACAGTAATACAATGATGCTTCAAGATTCACTTTTTCATCCAATTATTATGGTCTTTTCCAGCAACAACTCATACTCGGCATGAATTTCATCAAAAGAGCTGTTTTGAATTTGGGAACTGTACAATTGCAGCACAATACCGGTAAATTTACTGCTTTTTTATCACAGTGTAGCGTCGATGGAATACCCTTGGTCAATTTGAGCTAGCGAAATAAATTTAAAATACATAACTTATAAAATAGTAATTGTTAACGTATTCAATTGTATTTTGTTGGCATAACTCTCTGGTATTTAATTCGTAAAAGAATCAGTTCTTTGTATCAAATGTAGCAAATAAAAGATTTCCAAATTGTTATAATTTATTTACTTTAATATGAATCAATAAAAAAAAGTATTATTATGCTTTGTCTGTTTGTAATAATAATAAAACATTTTGAGTAATATGGTCGACTTTAAAAAGTTAGGTAAGGTCATGAAGAGAACTGTTACGTTTAAATGTATATTGTTTTAGTGCGCGTGAATTTGAAATATAAACCAAGAGCAAATGGAAAATGTTTTTAAATCTAGGGCTGTTAAACATATTCGTGATTCACGCATTCACCAATTATTCGATTTGATTTGCCAACAGTTCGAAAGCATCAAAATCAAAATATCATAAATTTTCAGAAAATATATTTTTAGAGGTATTTTACAATTATTTCGAACGGCGAATTCGTTTGTTTATTATAAGAATGTGATTCGAATATTTGATTTGATGCGCGAAAATTCTTCAATTCGATTCCGAAATTAAATGATATTCGATTTTGACTGCTTTTAGTTATCATGGAATCGCATTCCGTTCAAATGCTTTTTACTATATGAACCCTAAAAGCCTTGTAATTGTGGCAGCAGCGTAATTCATTTTTGATATACAATATTACACGACAAAGAATATTATAAAAATTCCAGGTCCTGTGTGAATAACCTAATTATTGGGAGAAATATTCATTATTGTTTTTAGTTTGTATCCTCAACATCATGTTATCCCAGTACGTCAGTGAGCGTCGTCGTAAAAAAACTGGACAAATATTTTTGAGTAATAGGCAACACCCATGAAATAATCACAAACCAGTTATCTACGACAGTCAACCTTTTCCATATAAAACGAACCTGTCATGGACATTCTTATTGGAATATTTTTGTCACGCAAGTATCATGTAATCAAAAGTTATCGTATTGAATTGCCTGTGCTTAACTATATGTACAAAGCAGTTAGTCGTAAAATGAAAAGTCATCAAATGGATTGCATTCTTGCGGACCATGTCTAGGCTTGTCAAATGTTATGTCAATATTTCTATTCTCGAGTATTAGAGGCCAATAGAAGAGAAAACAATGGGTTTATAGATGACAATAGATGACGTAACAGCGAACGGTAGTCCATCGTCCAATGGCGTGAAGAGAGGACCGGACCGGGAATTTTCAAACCAGATAGAACTTCACTATGAATGTCATAAGAATAGGAATTTAAATGACAGAATTAAATGAAGAATTTTAAAAATGTGGGAAACATTTTTCAATTCAATATGAAATTTTGATTGCATCTCAGTTGATGTTACAATATTCTGATTTCAAACAAAAAATAGGATGATGAAACCGAATGGCAGTGTTCTGATGCAAAGTTTTGATCCTGTTGCAGTTAAAAGACTTCGAAATCAATCTGTTTACGAAAAAACACGAGCACGGTTTTCCTATTGCAATTTTTTGAGACTAGGAGATTCTGACAAACCTGCCTCGAACGTGTCCAACAAATCGAAAAAAATTTGCCGAAGCATCTTTTTCTAAGTATGTGTCACTGATGGATGGAATGGAATGCAATTACTCGAATGCAAATAACATAACATAGTTGCTTACTTTGTGTAGCTGCAAGCAAATGAAAATCAGCAAATGAAAATCACAAATTCATTATGCAAAGAATGTTAGAATTCTATACTATTTTATGATGCACTTTCTTGCTCTGAATTGCGTACCAAAAACGGAGGAAATTTTCGGGACAAATGTGAGATTCAAATCGGGGTTTTACGTCCATTACAATAATTCAAATCATTCCAAATCCTACAAGTTATAAAGCGGATGAAATCATTAAAATATGACAAAAGTACTAATGGCTTCAGTTACAATAGATTTATCATTTCAATGACTTGGATTAAAAGTCTAATTTCTATGTAACCATCAACGTGATGACGTAATATCATTATAACTCAGTTCTGACAACCAGTGATGGCGGACGAGGCCCTGCGGGGTCACACAAATACGAATCATTAAAGGGTCGTGCTATAGAACAAATAGAAAGACCATGCCTATTTGCATAAAAAGTAATTGCCCAGTTTGGATAAAGAAAATGCTCTCGCTTTTTCCAATGCTAATATTTACGGATTACACCCTGTACGGTGATCAAAGTTTACATACTTTAAGGCAGTAAATATGGAGAATTTACAGAGCTCTTTTGCCGCTCACCTCACAAAACAATAGGTGACGTGTGCACCCACAAAACGTGTCCAGGCAGGTCAAGACGGGCCCAGAGAGGGAATGTCTCAAACAATCGAAAGGACTAATAAATCTATAGTGTGCCCTCCCCGTATGGAAAGCATGAGCAAACATAAACGCTACCGCGATCCATGAAACTCAAAAATTTTTACAATGTGGTAAAAAATACTTGGAAGAGCATAAGCTTAACTGCAGGTGGATTGAGATACAATTTCAAAAGCTCAACTTTCTCAAGCGTGATCATACAAAAACACGCATTTCATGCGTGTTTTATGTATGGTCATGCTTGGAGAAGACAAATAATTTTTCACACATTCAATTTCAACAGTCAACAAAAATTCAAGTGAAGTGGGTAAAGTAAACCAATCAAAATAAAACTCCACATTTCGTGATATCTTTCGCGTGTTTGTTGTCATTTTTACAGAACTTGACAGACATGGTTGCTTTCAATATCGTTAAAATAAAAACAAAACCAAAAAATTTCAATTTTCTCAGAATTGAAATGAGTAACAAAATGAATATATGCAAAACAATTTTTATTGCTTTCAGAAAACATTCCGAAAAACGAGACCAACGGTTGTAAGTAATAAATTAGTTTGTTTTCAGTCGATGACTGCTGAGTGATGACGTCACAATGATCATCCGCCCAGGATGAGGCATTTACAATCCTGTATATAATTAGTAATATATCAGCTAATGGCATGTGTCTTCGGTGAGAGGGGAAGAATTAAGGCCGCACTACACGTTTGCGTAGGTTGCTTTTTTTAGGTTCGTTCTATTTTACCCTTGCGTTTTACGCAAGCGCAATGCTCTGCATGCATTTACTTACGTTTTCCAATAAAACCGAACGGTTTGCTATGGAAGCTAACGTAGGGTGCTCGTTTCGTTTGTGCTTTGTATGCATGTGAACACGATAAACACAAAGCAATACAGACGTGTTCTGCCGTTTTTAGGTTATTACCCGAAACGCAATGCAACGCATCGGTAAGACAACTTCACGTATATTGTGACCTTGAGGGTAATTGCACTCGCACAGTTGTTTTATGCCCATAATACTATCCCCCTCGGTAACAAACCAGCAGCTCCTCGAAATTCATATATCAAAATAATTTATTTAAATAATGGTCAACGTAACAATGCCGAGCCAGCAATAAAAATATTGCGGACAAGAAAGATCCTTTTTATGGCCAACGTTTTGTCATGCTGCGAGGCACTTCTGTCAAAACGGTGCTTTTCAGAAGACAAATTCGGGCAAAACGAAAAGTTTCTCAACACCTGTCCACGTGTCATGTTAGTTTTGTTCTAACATGGGAATAAATATGCCGAGTATGAAAAAGTCGTCTTATCTACGGCCCATATTAGAATAAGCAACGTTTGTCAGATTGAAGACGCGGCGATTGACTGACCGCAAACAATAAAAGATGGAACCGGTAAATGTCAACAAAGGCAAAACATGTCGTGTGCTGCAATTGGGGCGTGAAATATAAAAATATTATTTTTAGAGCCGCAGCTCCCGTAGACTTAGCCAGTGGCACCATTCTGTCTGAGAGGAGTGTAGACCCTTTTATAAAACTAATGGATCGCATAATATGCATTAATGGTCCTAAATAGAACTCTAAAACAAATAGTACACTATCATTGTTATTTTTATTGTTTATGAAGCGACGTGCGCCTTACCGGAAAAGTTTTTTAAGTTATTTTGAAATGGCGGTTTTGACGTGTATGTTGTATGGTTTTAATTAATATTTGTTCAGAAAATTTTGCAAAAAGAGCAAACAATATTTTTAGGAAATACATGCTTGAAAAAGGTTATGTTTATGTTATGTTATGTAAAATATTTCTAAAATATATGATTGACAATTATTGATGGATGTGCAAACAGGGCAAAATATCAGGAATGATATAGATATCTTCAATAGGCTTGAATATTTATGCCACTTTTGATGTGCTCGTTGTGAGTTGATGACCTGGGTCCATGGGCAAGGCTTTATTCTAGTGGACACTTGATGACGATGGGGTTCACCGTGGTTAGGAGGTGCACGTCTTCCGGCACGAGTAAGCTTAACACACATATTTACATCGTGGGTCGAGTAGTGGGCATGCTTTGGGTTGAGTGGGCATGAGACTGCCGAGAGGCAGAGGTCTTTAACCCACAACTTGAACGTGTGATGCTATTCCCAAAATGTCCAACCTCATAGAAATACCGTCATAGCATATTTTCATAATTCAAAGTCACTGATACACCGCGCCGCCACCATCCTGACAGCCTGAGTTGAGCGGTGAGCATGGATTAACGAGTCGGACCCGTCGAACCCGAAAATGCAAATCTTTCCAACAACTGTGGTACTGGGCATTGGTCAGAGTGATCCACTCCAAGAAGTGGCTTTAGAAATAGTTTATAACACAATGCTTGAGCATCTCGTATATTTGAATATTGTTTTTCTGGCATATTTTGCTCTTTGCGCAGCAAAATCACGATTTATGAAAATCCTTACTACCCAAACAAAGCTTTGGCAATATCATGATGGTTTTGGTAATCTAGTGTTCTTGGAATATTAAAAAAAAAATGAGAACATTATTATTCAGACAAGAACCTTCTTACCTTTTACTATTCAAGTTTATACTTTTGTACACGTAAACAAACAAACATAAAACTATTGTTTGACGCAATAATACACTTCAATAAGGTTTCCCCGACATTTTAGCCGCGAGTAATAGCCTAATGGATTTTATTTCGTTTCCGAAATGTCCTAATATTCGGAAATCGAACTTTGATTTTTAAGAATGATTGAAGCATCACATATCACTCGGCTTTGGCACACGAATTTGTGTGTAACTGGTATTAACAGATGTAGACATTGGCGACACGGGGAAAGTGTGTGCTAAAAGATCGAAGGGTGTGACAGTACGAGTAGGCGCGTAAGATATATAAATTTCGAATGAGAAGAAATGATTTGCAGGAAAACACAAGCACGAAAGCATTGAAATTTGGTAACAAAATGTTAGCATGAAAAATATTTACGACTTGATTGTATTCAAAACCGATTCCAGTCAGAAAACTTATTTGATTATTTAATAGGGCATTTTTTCCATCCTTTATTGGTGGTAATTCTTTAAAATATAGGTAAAACGTTAAAATGGAAAGAAATGAATGAAACATTTGCTCAAACCAGTCAAAAATAGTTTGTGCACATATTTGTTAGGTAAACGTGTGTCACTGGTGGATCGCGCCACAGAGAATTATGTTTGTGTCCTAACCCATTTCAAAATATAGCAAAAATGGACATTATTTTTATATTTAATTTCATTTGCTCAGTATCGTAGCTTTTTTATATTTCACTAATACGGAAATCCCACAAGACTAATAAGAAAAAGTGTCGATTTACCCAAAGAATTGAGCAAATATTATTACTTGTCCCAAAATGTCAAATAAAACAATACATGAATGCTATAGTTACTGTTAACAACAGATGAATCAAAATATTTCACAAAACAACCTTTAAAATTTCGACTACATGATTCAGTCCCAAAGGAACGCAGAAAGGCGCTGAATGAGACAGGTGCCGCTCAGACTAGCTTGTAAACAGAAAATATTTGAACAAAACTTGCGTGGCTTAGTATGAACATGTTATACGTCGCACAATTTAGACTTGGTTTGTCTGAGACCCATAGTTGGTAAAGTGCTTTTTACGTGATTAATATTTTTTTATTCGCACAACATCTCAGTGAGAAATTGAATTTTGTCAAGCATAAGCCACAGACGGAAGGCGCCTCGTCGGCGCGATCCATCAGTGGCCTTTACATAACAAAAGAGGTTTTGCCTTCCGACTGGTATAAGTTACCAGACAATAATAAGACTTTTATTTCAGCTACAGTACCGAATTAACTAAATAAAATAATACAAAAAAACTATAAATTGGACCGTAGAACGCGTGAAAGGGCTTAAATAATGATCACCTGTAGAGCATCCGACAAAAGAACTCCGAATTAAAAGAAAATCTGTATTTACACAATACTAGTGGAATCTCTTTAACCCTTTTTTATAATAATAAGCAGAAACTAAGTTGCCCTGACGTCATTATGGGGTTAATTTGCTAGATGCTAATTGTTGGGTATTACAGGTAATGAAAAGATTTCTCGTGTAGGGTGTTGGGAATCCTAGACCTTCCCACGGGCAAAGTTATAACGAATGTTTTTATTATATAATATGTAAGCAGCTCTCCGAGTATGTTTGTACTAGCGGCAATAAAATTATGTACAATTATGTGGGTAATTGCAAATCTTATGGGGGAATAAGCCCAGGAAGGCGTCTCTCCTAAAACTGTGATATTTATAATTCAATCACATAACTTCAAGTAAAACAGTATCTTAAGCTATGTGATTCCATCGCAAATTTTCATATATATAATTGATGCGAATACTTTTGTAAGACTTGGAATTAAAAAATTAAAAAAAACTCTACAATATAACTCTCGCAATATTGGCGCGTATAATTTATTGAATATTTTAGCTAGTTTGGTAATGACGTATAACACCAGCAATGACAATGACAAAGTAGGTCTTTAGCAAATATTTCATCGGACTTTCCTGCATGTCGTAAGGGGCGGCTAAAAAGAAGCAAAGAAGTGGCAGATGGTTTTAGCATCACCCAGGGAGACAGCACTCAATGCACTTTAATACACTGCTTCAGTCCTCTCTAAGATGCTTTCCGCTTAGAGTGAGGTTTCTGGTACTTCATGTTATATTTATTATTTGCCATTTGAGTGACCGCAATGGCGATTATGCGTATTAAAAAGGTCGGACAACTTTGAACCAAGAAATTCAGATTTACATAAAATATGAATTTGCTCCCCGGGCGACAGAAGATAGGATTAATAATATTTTGGCAATACATCAATTTCTATGTATACAAGACAATACACCTGTCAAAACACACAAAAGAGGAACGAAATCATCATTTCACAGTTAACAAAAGATTTTTAAACTCTATAGTCTTTGCGTAGGAGTACCGGCCCGTGTCGGGGGACCTTAAGGCGCAGCTGATACGTCGACCAAACCGCACCATAACTCCTCGATGAGAAATAAGTGCGCATTAATAACCTAAGAGTACTCCTCACAACAGAGAGCTAATTTTCATCGATTTCTCATTCAGTATTGGGCGGTATATCAATATTGATTGACCAAATGCGGTATCGTACAGAAACGAGCTGAAAATCGGAAATGAGGAATATTTTCTTAACTACAGTAAAACTACATGTCAAATACACATGAAAACATTGCACGAAAAAGATGCCCTGTTTGAAAATCTCGGAA
The DNA here is from genome assembly GCA_963675895.2 of Styela plicata. Classification (NCBI taxonomy): domain Eukaryota; kingdom Metazoa; phylum Chordata; class Ascidiacea; order Stolidobranchia; family Styelidae; genus Styela; species Styela plicata. The sequence goes on along the minus strand of OZ023153.1, from coordinate 6,486,176 downwards.
ATAAAGTATTTATTACAAAGCTATCACACTATTAGTGTGTCGTTACATTTATATTGTGAGTGTACATTGTTCTACTAGAGATAAATATCGAATATGCATGTTTGAAGCGAAATGACTGAAATTGGTCGATTGAGCACGTACTAATGTTTTGTAGTGTTTAAATTTTTTTTTGTTATCAGAGCATTGCAAAAATAAAGCTTATATAGTTTCTCAAGGCATTCACCGTTTGTATTTTGATTGAATTAGGGAACTTTTTTGGCGATATACCTACCGTTCTTGAAAAGTTTCCTACCACGCAATACTAATTTTAATAAGTCCTGCTAGCAAAAGAGTTAAACAAGGGCGGTAGATCAGTCGCGCAGTCTATCTACAGCAGTTTTTTACCTTTTTTAAATTAAAAAAAGTATTCGAAAGAAAGAAGAAAAAAATGCGGTCAAATGAAAAACAACAGCTGCAAAATTTGATATTCTCAGTCAATACCAAGTATGTATATCCAAGCCAACTTGAACGCTTTGGGAATACACACAGATTATTTTACTATATTATCGTAAATGGAATATAGTGGCCAAACGCACAAGTGTGCCCTACGTGAACATTAGAGACATGCGCAAGGAGACATCATTTCCGGACGAGTTCGTCTAACCACCACAGTCAGACTTCTTTCAGTAGCAATTTCAAAAAATTACAATAAAAGAAATATTATGAAATTTAATAAAGATGCAACATCAATTTTAAATTTATCAGTAAAGCCTGTTTTATCTTATCGATTAAATTGATTTGATAAAACCAAAATACAAAAAATCTATTTGAAGAAGTGTTATTTCAGATTTGTTAAAATTGTGTTGTGAAATATGTAAAATCAGAACACACATATTTGCAGATATTTAGCACTGGGACCATCAAAAATTATTATATTCGTGTATTTTTCCGTTTTTCTCAAGGATGTTTTCTGAAATAGTGAAATAACGAATTTCATAATTTACTTTCGAAAACTATCCGTAAAAAAGTTTAATGTAAACACATAAAGAAACACTCAGCTAGACATATGTTTAAATTGTTCCAAAAATAATAGTCTTCGTATCCGGGACCTTAAATAAATTTACTTTTACTAAAACAACATTTATACGCTCGTTTGTATAAATCAGTACTTCACCCCTTTTAATACCATATGATTATAAATTATATTTAATAATTTTTTACATCATTCAAAATACAAGTGTTAACAGATTGACGAAAGTGAACATATGGTATAATCAAATTATCTTCTCGTCATTATGAATACTTTTGTATTTATCGGTACATTGTTTTAAAATTTTTATTAAATTTACAAAGAATACAAAAGTGATTTACAGTTTAAATGTGAAGGTTGATAATTTTACCAAGTATGAGCCACTGATGGAGTGTGTTTTTAAGAGGCGCTCTATCTGTGGTATATGCTTGGTAAAACGAAACGTTCCTATTTTATTCAATGTTTCATTTTAACCTCGCGTAATAGTCGAAGAAAAAAAAACATGTGCTATCAGGCAATCATCTATTTTGTGGTCGACACGATTAAAATATTTCCCATGGGTGCCAGACATTTGGACGACTACGAAAAAGCAACACTATCCTCAAGAGGCCCTTCATGGCGAGATTAAACCATCATATCCCAAAAAATATGATTTGGAACTATGATATTATATGTAGACGTATAAAAGCATAGTTTTAGAGTTAAATTTTAAAAGATAATATGTTAGAAGTGTTCTTGATGACCTCACGATTACGTCAAGATAGAATGTACTCTAATACTGTTTATTCTTATTATCGTTTCTCTGATATGTTGGTCATTTTTTTCTGTTTTATCTGTATAGTTGCTAGTAAGACCTCAAAAGGTCAGAATAGTCCCAGCGTGTGGTTTATTTTGTATTAATTACTTCGTCTATAAAAGATTGATCTTTTTTCATCTAAATGCGCCACTCTCTCACTTTTGAGTTTTTTGATCATTTTTACAACATATTTGAAAGATAGGAGCATCATATTGCTAAACAAACTATCTTCTGGGCGCATCCCTTGCGAGGGCGTCAATTTGGCACCGCTATAGTATTGAGTGGTAGACCGGGGTGTCTCTGTGTCCCTCGGTCGGGGTATGAGACCCGGCGATACACAAAAGAAGTAGGAGATCTTTAATCTATTAGGTAAGACATTCAATACGCATGATGGAATTTGATGAACAATAGTTATCTTCGCGTGACATGTGTATATTCCGACTTGAATATTTCTTTTTTCCTTTCCCACGATAACTTAAATATTACATGCGTGGTTCATCTTTGGCACATGAGTGAAACAAGGGAGTTCAAAAAGATCTTAATCGATAAAATGAATCATGTGAGCAAGTTATCAGGCATGGCCGATAGTACCACTTTCACTAATTGGAATATCACCTATGAGAGCATTTGCGATACTGCGGAGACGCAGGTGCGTGTAGCTTTTGACTACATTCTAAACATAATGACCCCTTTTATTCAAAAGAATTGGAGTAACGAGATACCCATGCGAAAAGCGACCCCGAATGTATATCGTTATAAGTCCCAATGTGGGTAATACACAATACACTACAGGAAATGTACTTTACTTCTCTAATTGCTAATCTCTTAAAACAGAGCATCGTGTCGCCTGTTAAAGCGAAAGTTCTTACAAATAAATTCCTGAGCAAATACCTTCCTAGTGGGGGGTTGGGTAAGGTTACCCAGTATGGAAGTTTGCTAATTTAATTATCTTGGCGGGTTATGTGTTGTTTTACACGTGGTTTGGGTCCATGACAGACACGAGAAAATGTTTTGAGGGTCAATCAAAATGATCAAATTGTCAATAACATTCGTAATTTTTAATTTAGAATTATATTCGAGAGAATTAGATTCGAAAAACTCTTTTTCAAATTTTGCATAAAAGTGCCACGACCCGTTTTGAAATGAAAAACAACATTTGTATAAGAAGTCAGTAAATCCCTAAATAAAGGTACCGTAGGCCTACACGAAATATTTCTAAAACATTTCAACCTGCAAACAAATTCAATCTATGAAAATACCTTAATAATAGAAACAGAATCTTATTCCCACTACTTCAAAGTACTTATATAGGATTTAATACAAATTGAGTACAATAGCTCAAATTTAGAACGAATTATATCATAAAGCGTTTGAGAAAAAAAGCAACGTGAATGAAATTTTACTTTTTATTTAATATCCTTAGCTTAGCCAAACACAATATCGGAATTACGCCTGCGCTGGAGGGGTGCAAAAAGTGTTTTAATCATTTTTGTTGAACAAATCCCCGGTATTAGGCTAAATCCGTGATAAAATCACATAATGAAATGCGCTGGAGCAGCTTGAGCGAACACATACAAGTTGGCGAATCTGATTATATTAACGGGCCGTCTTAAATTGTTTGAACAAACATTGTAATAGAGGGAGATACAAGTCCTCGATTAAGGAATGGCACCTGTTCGAATCAGTATAATATGTGGAAAATCGACCAACGAGTTTGATTTGCTTTTAATATCCCTTACCGACATAAAAACTTGAAAAATACAACAGCTAAAAAATGTAAACAATAACAAATTAATCATATTTCTCTTAGGCGGTTACAAGTTTTAGATAATTTAGAAAAAATATTCTTGACGATCTGGAAAATTTAACTTATTTTCGCATTTGTAGAGAATTTCGAGGAATTTGGACTTGACTCGGACTCCCCTGAATCCGCTTCTGTCCAAAAGACTGCGATATTCGCGATTGCACGAAATAATACTTTTAATATGTTCACAAATTACAACTATGCAAACATGTAATAAAAATTCTGGTACAAGCACGCGTTATGTCTTCCGCCGTGGTAAAAAATCTCGTAAAAAAAGTTAAAAAAATTTTACTGACAAAGGAAGTACTTTTATACAGTTACTCTGGGCACTTGGAGGTAGTAAGTGTATCTCGAGTGAACCATAGATGGCATGCGCTTATGGAAGCGCATACCGTCAATGGTCACAAACACTTTATAATTCTTTGCCTACAACTAAACTCTTTATTGCATAAATTAAAATTAAATTAAAATGTGTGTCCAGGGTTTATAAAAGTCAACTTTAGTTTGTATAGATTATTTATTTCACCTGAACCCACGAGTATATCCTGTAGTAAAATTATATAGTTACATCCGTTGTAAACGTGTTGATTATTTGTAGTGAAGAATCTATAGTGATTGTAATCGTGGTTGGGAAATTTATAGGGGGAAGTGGTAACATAGTCCGGAACTACATCGAAAGGTGTGAAGAGGGGGGGGGGTGAAATTCGAAAAATTTCCTATGTGCATTTAAGACGTCAAAATGATACCATAATGACGGGTAAAAAATGTAACTTCCATTCAAAACGAGAATTTATATATTTATCACTACAAAAATCGCGGCGGAGGCGTGAAAAGGGTAATTTCAGGGCCTAAAATATGATATATGAGTGTAAAATCGATATGAGCGCCACCATACCCCACCCCCCTAAATACGTGCTAGTTAGTTTGCGTTTGTGAGACTGTCAAATATCGATCTGTCGGCTTTGAAATCAAAATAATACAAAAAAGCAAGAATAATATTTGATGTATTAAATAAGTTTGCATTGTGCAACAACTACTTGAATTATTAAAAACGTTACGCTTCAATTGGAAAATATCGCACAATAATTTCGCGTGGGAAAGATTTAAAACCTTCTTGTGCTCGCACGGCGAAACGTCATCAAAAATAATGTTCTTCTATTTCTATAATCCCCATTCACCATTGGCCTTTCCTTCTTAATCATAACTTTTATTTTTTAATAATTTCAAGTCGGTCAGAAAACTATGTGTTTTTCATATACGGGCGAATTATGGATAGCACTGTCAAGTAGACCAATAATGACATCCCTCGAGAAATAAGTTTCAATTTTCTTGAGATTTTACAATGTTCATTCAAGTTTTATTATCCTGCCATTGTTCATCGCACAATAGTTTGTTCGGGGTTGAGATTGGGGCGGATTTATGAAGTTACTCACGCGGTCCTTCTGATGACACGTTGCGGGATGTCCCATTGTGATGACAAAGACGTCCGTATGACGTAACAATTAAAATGACAGGTCACGTGGTCACCCGCAATTATAAAGTGTCAAAACTGTCTTTACCAAAGGCGGCGAAGGCGGTCGTTCTCATAAATCACAACGTCTTTAAAAATCATCTTTACAAACACGAAATATTTCATAACCCTGGGTGTCATATTAGATTCCGGGATTATAGTATCTAATCATCTCGATGTATTGAAGTTTACATAATACACATTTATCCATCGGTGAGGGCGGAAATTTTCTCATTTTCAGTATCGGAATTTTTAAAATCAAATCCGAATCTCAGAAAATTTTAAAAAGTTTCTTGATTGAATAAAACAGCATGCGATACGTTAAATTAAAAACAATTATATTTTCATTGATTCAAATGATGAAGTATTCTATTTTAAACATTCGTCAAGAAACGCCATATACCATATATTATATTTAAAACGCTTGGGACAAATTTCCATCGAACATTAAAAAACCCTCCCGCTCCGCGTCCAAATGCGTTGTAAAACCAATGTTGTTTAATTGTTTATATAAATTTCCATTGTCATCTCATTTTAACACGTATGAAATAATTATAACTATAAAAAATTGTACATTATCGGAATTATACAAATTTGGATATAAGGCGTGATTCTAGTTGAACTCAATTGGTCGCCTTGAGTGAAATTCTCACTATTCCAATAATCAAATATATCAATTCAAAATGATTTAATGCGTATTGAATTCATGTAATTTCTTCGATTCAATAACCCACCGCCTTCGATGTGGGGGTTAATAGCACCATAAATATCTCTTCGGGTAATGATTTGCGACAAATTAACTCGATCAAGCATGGTCAGGGATGAGTCGTGCTTTGAAGCACGGCTCATCCATTGTTCAAGCGTGATTCTAGATTATCAACGAGCTAGTACTGCCTATAGCGAGTCTTTGATCGAGCTTTTAGGTTGATTGTTGTTTACAAGTAAGTAAAAATGTCGCTTTGATTTGAAAATGGTCGACACCTTAAAAAGTAAAGCCGACTAGAACAAATAATTACCACAAGTACTATCGGCGCCAATGTATTTTCATAACCATAAAATACGGTGTGAACAAAAAAGACTCATTGATAATATTATTGCCCTTGTACGTGTTCTATAGGGTAGCTGATATTACTCAAACAAATTTTAACGTACTATACGTAATTTCATGGAGCACTGGTACCGTAGTGACGGTGTGGTATTCGTTGTCGGCTGCACATTATAATTTCGATCCATCAAGGAGACATGTATACTATAAAATAAATCGATAATCGTTGCGAATCGCTTTGACTGGTAATGATGTAATATTTAATTCTTGACTCGCAATTGATGGAACATTTGATTTGATATTCGAGTCCAAAAACGAACAGAAATTGATTTTAAAAATGAATACGAAATCAAAGAAGTTGAGAAAAGAATTTTTTTACATAATTGGATGTTTAGTAGATTAGTTATAACAAATATTCTCATTAATTTAAAAATATTTCAGTTAATTAAGTCGCATCACATATATATAGCCTTGATGAAAAACCAATGGGTAAATCAAAAGTTATTAGCATTGTTTGGTTTCAACATTTTGGTATATCGCAGGAATCATTGATTTATTTTTTTAGTCATACGATTGATTCAATTTAAAAAACCCTTTCATCTTACTGTAGAAGCTGTCAAAGTTTGGCTAAATTGATCGAAATAAAACTTACCAATACTAGCATTTAGTTAATTTTTCACTATTCAGCTTTTGTTTGACAGATAAAATATTATATATGAACAAAAATACCTGAAAACCACGCTCACATGATCAATCAAATATTTTGATCACCGGGTATAATTTGCTTAATATCAGAAAAGAAAAGTCCTGACCAATAAATAAAAGATTTTAGTTTGGTTTGGAGATTATTGACACATACCTTGGTCCTATTAAAGCCCATTAGTGTTTACTAATCGTTTTCGGCCATTCGCGTATAATACGTCACGACCTGATTGAGCGTTTCAAAATGAACAGGTAATAGTTGACATGGTAGGGCGTAGATCTGGATAAATATACATTCAAGCTGTAAAATTGTCATTCCCACAGTTTTAAAACCATTGCACGGTACATAAAAGGCGCTGGATGAATTTTGCCGTCTTATGCGATGTAATTAGGCTCAAGAAGCGAAAATATACGAGCATTTGGAAAACCATTATTAAACCACAATGCAAACTCGACTCTAATGTTAAAATTTACGACCACGTGACTTTGAAAAGGGCGCTAAATCAGTTTTGACAAACATGGTTCCATTGATAAATCGCCCTTTTAAAGACAATTATCTATGGACTATGTTTGTCAAATCATGCTTTAACAAGATGATAAATGTTCACAAATTGCAAGAAAATAGTTTTATAACCAATCGCGGTTTACAATTGTCCGAAAAATAGGTAATAGAGCACAGACAATCGTTAATGGTTGATTTTCTATTTGAGGAACAATAATTAAAAGAAAATCAAATATTATAGACCGTACAATACGAGAATATATAAGTTTATTTTAAAGTTAGGCAGTGGTGAAGAAATGACACGGAAGTCGTTGGAATATGTCGTAAATCGTGTCACGGAATTTGGACGAGATATTTCATTTGTGAAAACTTTTATTGACATTTGGAAGTTATTGTTGTGGAATGCTCAAACAAACATATATTTTATCTAAAATAGCATTTACTGATGTTAGCTCTTGCTTAGAATCGCCATCAACAATATAACTTCCACTCGGTGAATCGGAGTTTAGGAGATACACCCAATAGTCTAAACGCCCCGCAATAAGGAAATTAAGTGGAAAACTGTTTTGAGTTACCCCATCATTCACTTTATTTTAACAAACATAACGTGCTTTAGGATCACGGGCCATTAGTAACATAACGAAGTGTGAATTGGCAGATTTTTTTACTCTGATAGAAGAACCATACACTGTGAAACGCACAGAAACTTTACTCACTTGCGGTGCGTTCAATCAACAGCCCGTAATAAAGAAAAACCCAATCTGAAATTTTATTTTATTAAGCGCGAGGCACAGATGGATCGCGCTGTTGAGCTCAAACCATTAAGGCTGCAATACTAGTATGTATGTATGTATGTTTATTCGCCTCGTAATAATCAATATAAAATTTAAGGATACAGAAGAATAAAAGACAGGATAGTTGCACAAGGCCCTGTCGACTTAAAACACTGGTGTGCGGCAAAAACCCTTGAAAAAAAATATATGTAAAAAAAAAACAATAATATTAATATGTAGAAAAGAACGCAACGCACACGTGAAGTTGTCTTACCAATGCATTGTGTTGGGCCTCGGGTAACAAAATAAAAATGGTAATACACGCCTGCATTGCTTTGCGTTAATCATATTCACATGCCTAAAAAGGACAGGCGTACGCAACGAAACGAGCGCCCTTAGTTAGCTTGCATAGCAAACCGTTCGGTTACGTTGAAAAGCGTAAGGAACTGCATGCAGAGTATTGCGCTAGCGTAAAACGCAGGGGTCACTTAGAAAAACGCAATTTATGGAGTGAGAGTCTCATATTTTGACTGAGTTATTTTCCAGTTTTTCACCAATATAACCGGAATTACTGTCAAAAAGTGTTGATTTCAACTGCACCTATGTTACTGCGTAACTATCGCTTTTATTGTATTGGTATATGAATATAATTCAACAAGGCGCGATGGCCTAGTGGTTAAACATGTTGGCATCTCGGGTTCGAGCCCCGGCGAGTCCGGCTCGCTTATCCATGCCCACCACTCAACCCAGGGTGTAGGCTAAGCTGAACAGGAAAAGATGATAGTAATCGTAACCCTGTCCGTCTATAAGTGGCCGCTGTTACAGGGCCTTGGACAGGGTGGTCCACTCTAAGAAGTGGCCATAAAAAAAAAAACATGACCCCAAATATAATGCATATTGTTTAGGTCCACAACCACAAGTCACCTGATTTTATTTTTAAGACTTCGATTTAAATAATCAACGTATAAATACATAAGTATAAAACTGAGGCAACTTGTAAAATTGCAATAACGGCGTTCAGCAAAGGGTTTGGTTTTTGAATTCAAAATGATTCCGCGAACGATTTAGAGAAAGTTCAACATGTCAATGTCAGTACCATTTCTTTCTTTTCTTAACATGGAAATATTCTAACACAACAATAATAAAACACGCCCTAACCGACATCCAATATTGCATTGTATGGAAGTTTTTAATCTAAATTGAGCAAACTAAACCAAAAAGATATAAATGTATTTATATAAAAAAGGGGGCGCTGACAGTCTTTTACAGTCGAAATTTAAACTTTTGAGCTTAAATTAAACTTATAAGTTTGGCGCCGAACTGTCTTCATTTAACAGAAATAAAAACACTGAAAACGTGATAACAATGAAAGCTACGACAATATTTCGATACGATTGTTATTTAGCGCGTTTTGACTTTTATTAAAGGGTGAAACAAAAACATGGGTAAAATAGGCTTCGGCCCCAGATTTTTGTGGGGAACGGGGAATTGTTTGTTTATATTCCCCCAAACACAAAAGAAACCCTTTGATGACAGATAAACGCTGGCTCCGATATGGCGACTGATCGGCGGCTGCCGACAAATTCGTTTACAAATGACAACAAAAAGTGTTGTTTTTTCTATCCATTGTTACAAATTCAAAACTTTTATTACAAATTCAAATCGCAAGTAAGCATCGGCCAAACGTAAACCGGGTCTGTGGACTAGATTTACGTTTAGCCATTGCTTGTTTGGGTTAACAGAACCAGGTTCGTCTCCGAATATGATGTCGTTAGCAAGAGGAAGCGAGAACGTCGTCGCCACCTCACAAACGCAACCATGCGTGAAGTTTGGATTTCAAATGAATTGAGATATATGAAATTGGCCGGATCCGGATCATGGAATTGTAATAATATTTCCGATGAGTCTTTTGCTTATTTCAACATTTTGAATTTGAGTCAAGATATTGCACTTCGTTTATAATTTGATAAAATGCTAGGTCATGGTCGCGACAGGGAAAGAAAGAAGGGCAGAGCCGTCCTTTTCGATTCCGTGAAGAATTGAATATACTACTCAGCAGGTATTCCCATATCCGAATAGTCAAGTATTTCAAGAATTCTCATAAAAAAGTAATTTGGTTTTTCGATTTTTCTTGAGTTGATTGATTTTGCAGGGAAATCAATATATATGCCAAATTTGAAAAAATGTAACAAAGGCTGTATCATGTCTTTGCTGCAAATGGGCAAATTATGATCAAATATTATTCATCTAAAATGATGAAAAATAATTCTATTAATATAGTAACTTTTGAATACCGCTTCAACTGAATGTTCAGGACAATCGCACGAATCAGTCAAGACTCGTTGAGCTTACATCACGAATGGCTCGCGCCTCTCAGTTTTTTCGCTCGACTAAGTAAAGACATGAAAGTCTTGCTAAGATGCCCACTTTACCGAAGATTTCTGACTTACGGAATATCGCAATCAGAACTTCACGTTCTACGGGCATGAGATAATTTACCAAAAGCGTACCCCTGATTAGCAATCTAGAGACATTTTGCACATTTCTCAAAAAACGGCATCTAACGATTGCATATCTGGCGGATTATTACCACGGTTTTATGAGCGAAAATACAATAAAATAGCTTTCTTTATTCACAAAGTTATCTAGAAAATATAAGGTGGTTTGTAATTTCAGACAACGTACAAGACACAGAAATGTTACAACCATTAATATTAGGAAATACAAGTCAATCTAATTGAGTAGTTATATTTGACGTAAAGTAATCGTTCAAAAGTCCTTGAAATTTCGTAAGTATGGCAATAAATTCTTCAATGAATCTCGTCTATTTCGAACAAATGTAACTATATAACAATCAGACTATACCACAAGGAGATTTCATCAAGGACACGGGCCGTAATAACAAGGCTCCGTGGGACCTTGCAAAGGCCTATTTCCCGTGTCCTGTAGAGAAAATAATCCAACCCTCGGAGGGGCCACGGAGGTGAATTCAGCCAGGGTGGCTCTTGAAATGGATAAGTTAGCATTATCTAATGTTATGATAGCGTAGTGATATTATATGGATATATGTGTTATTTTTCATATCTCGATCATATTTTCTCACGTTATGACGTTCTTTGTTCTTGCGACAATTTACTTAAAAAAAAAAAATAAACAAAAACATAGGAATTTCAACGAAACTATGAAACCAGTACATTATGTGACATAATTTTATGTATGAAACATGGACCATAGTTGAATCGCATGTAAAATGCGATTCATCTATAGCCCATGTTTAGTAGAAGTTGTAACAAAACAGTATAATAAACTGTTAAATAAAAGTATATTCCACCTATTTTTTAAAATACTCTCGAGAATTGGTTTTATTATCCACGCGTCAGGATGTAGGAATAGACCTTTTGAACTCACAAAGTATTGTACTATTTAGTGATCGAAATGTGTTATTTCAAGCATTTATCACCTCTTGGACCAACCTGGTTGAAAGAAAAAGAATGAGCGACCTCAATGCAGTACATAAAATCCTTTTTAATGCAATTCCGGCAGTCGTGGTGTATTTCCGTGTTATCGAAATATTTTAGAACCAATCAGTATACATTGAAAAGGATGTCAATTTTTATGATGTGAACCAATTTTTCCGAAATTTTAGATTCCCAATTGTAACCTAATCAAAACTTTTATATTGCTGAACGTATTACACATATGGACCGCGTCTCGTCGACGCGATCCATTCTTTAAAAAACTATCCTAACGGGATTTATCTGACAGAAATATTTAGCCACGTTGCCCGGCTACGAGTCGAGTAAACACGGAGCCAGAGCGAACCTACTCCATAGCGCCATCTGTCAACCTAACACAAAATTGTGACTCGGGATTTCACTGTGTTGCAGAATTGTTTGAAATTAAGGTTTCTCGTTTACTCAGTTTTACTGGTTACTGGTGGATCATACTACGGAATGAGGCACGTCATTGACATACTTGACAACGAAAAATTTTCCATCGGGATTATTAAATATGATCAAAAATGTACACCTTGATAACATTTTCTGAGCCGTCAGTAAACTGAAATGCCATTTCCAACGTATTCATCCTCAAATCCCTCGGGGAATATACACAACAAAAAATGTAAAACAAAAAAATTGCATTCGAGCTTGCTTTTAGTCTTGCCTATTGAACGCCATGCCCTTGGACGGTTGATTTTATACCATAGAAACGTGTAATTTAATAATATAAACAAGTATCTGAAGACTGGAGTATGGTTGCAACTTTTTGATAGAATGTGTTGGGGTACAAGTTATATGATGAATAGATATTATCTTGTGTGGTTCGCATAGCCATTTTCATAATTGGTGCTGTGATCAGATTGTGAAACTTTTTGAGTAGATTTGTTGTCCAAATTTAACAATTTTACATTTCTTTTTTTCCCTTTCCCCTAAATGGTGGAAACTCTAATTTGTGATTAATAATCGTACATCTAAAGAAATTTCTTTTCGTGCCGTTAATCACTATCTCTACGACGTAGCTGTCAAGCAGGGGTCGGTTACTTCAGCTTGTGCGTATTAACTCAAAATTTCATTTCGAACTCTGCAATATCTGTGAGTGAGCATACGAGAGAATCGAAAAATTTATACAAAACTGGAGCGCCAACGAGCGGTGAAATAGTTCCTATTTACGAACGATGACGTAACATATTGTATTTTACTAAACGCGGGGCATTTAAAGCAGCGCATGCCAAGGCGCAAATTTTCCTTTGCCAAGTATAAACCACTGATGGTCTGAGGTTGGGTGGTGACATCCATCATCGGCCAATGCTCGCTAAATTAGACGCCGCTCCTTTCTAGGAAAATTATTTCATGCGACATATGGTGAATAGAAAATAGTTATAGAATGAAAAATAAGTCATTGGTCATTCATTGATATAAAATGGGTCAGGAATAATAAAACGCACTGCGCCTGACATCTGTTTGGAATTAGGGAATGCGAATTCCCTACAAAGCCGACTGGTAATCGGCGCGGGAAATTTGGGGTACGGTCTTTGCTGAGGGGTTACAAAGAAATTGAAAATGGCCCATTGTAATGAGATATATAAATTAAATACGTCGCGTCGATGTTATAATAAGTACATCGTCTCATGTCTCATTTAAATCTTTGGATCTCAAAAATGCGTAATTTTCAATACCCCATAAAGCGATTAATATTGTATCTACGTTTTTGCTATCAAATCCCAGATTAGGTGATAGTTTCAGACGTCTCAGCTTTCCAATATGCCGAAACTAAAATTGAATCATTAATTGTACTTATCAAGCATTTAATCATGCTACCAGCAAAAAGAAATTGTCTTTGAAAGTAACAACCTTTGAGTGGCGCTCTACCAAAAATTCCAAAATACAGATCTCAAAAACCGGGGATGGAGAAGGTGTAAATATTTTATCACAGAATTATTCTAAAGATGCGAATAAGAGAGAGCAACTTTACAATCGCCCAAGGGCAGATGATCACTGTACTCCATTATAGCAATTAGTTATGATGTCGCTATTCGGCTTCACTAATGATAGAGGCCGCTAGTCAGGTCATCTTATTTGCTGATTCCGGCCATTCCTTAAGTGAATTTCAATAAAAAAAATTTAACCACTTCTTTCAAACAAACGTCATTTTAATATTCTTTTATAACCACCTCTTGGAAAGTATCACCCTGACCAAGGCCCTCTACCAACGGCCACTTATAGACCGACAGGGTTAGAATTGCTGGACAGATATGATCTCTTCCTGTCCGGCTTAGTTATCACACCCTGCGATGCCAGCATGCTTTAACCACTAGACCATCGCGCCCATGCGAGTTGTGACTCTTTAGGTTAGTACAAACAATACTTAACACGATTTTATGTTGTGACATAAAATGACTCAGATGTTGGATAATACCAATTATATAGTTTTTATTAAGCGGCGAAACGCGAAGTCTTTTGTTAAGTAATCTTAGACAAGAATACCGAAACTTAAATATCACCAGAACAATTGGCGTAACGAATTTCCGATAATACAAACTCCATTTCCGATGAAGTTCTGCCGTAATTAAAATATTCAACGACAAACTGTTTTCGTTTAAATATCAATTTTAAATACTTGGATACAGTGCTTCCAAATATCTGTGGTGTCGGTACTATGATACAGAGACAATTGACATTTTGAATCTAATATGGCCTATCTATAAACGGAATGAATATACATGACTGGCTTGATGAGATTTATTAATTTAAGCAGAGTAATTCGAAACGATCAAACAAAATTTAACAATTGAAGGAAATGACTTGCATGACAGTAGCAAACAACCAATCATTCCAATACGAAAATTGTTGACAAAACACATACGGTATTGTTAAGCATGGGACACTGATAAACCGCACCGCCATAGTGCGGTTTATCAATGGCACATGCGTAATGAAACATGATTTCTGATACAAAATATGTGGTATGTAATAAGGCACGATGTGAATGGAACCATCAGTTTTAATGAATTAAGTATCTAAATCTAAGACTGTCAATTTCGTAAAAACAATTCGCAGTTACAAAACTGAAAAAATATAACATTAAAAAACGTGAATGAGCAAAAATGTCACCAAAAACAAATGTGGTCATTGGCTGCCTTCTTATGGGCGAGTTTTAGACCCGTCCTTGTCTATTTTACGAATGCCGTGAGAGTCGAACAATGGAAAACAAAAAAGCGCTATATGGCTTTACCATCACCCAGGGGAGATAACATCTATACAATATTTTCATTTAAATTGTGGCGACATAATACACGGTTGAATCTGTGAAAAACCACCGACATTTATTTGGAATGAAAATGAAATGAAACAAAGAAAGACATATTCGACGTCAAACTATTTGAGAAAAGCACTGAGATATGACACATTGCGAAGATCTCAGCAGTAGGCATAAAAAATGAGTATGCGACAAACAAAAAATTGATCAGATTTGTTTGAATTTATTCCTAAAAATTTGTCTAACGAAAATAAATGAATTTGGATATTTGAATCACTTCCGGAAAACTTTAATTCGAAATGTTTTGAATCGATTCGAAAATAATCGTGTAACGCTAATTTGTAGCTTAAGGAGTGGGGTCTAGAAATATATGTGCGCCACGAATTCATAAAAACTTACATTGGGCAACGCGGATAAAACAAAGTCTTTTTAAACTAATTTCACTTGAATATTCAAACGGACATGACAGTCGACCATGACTTCGTCCGATACCTTCCTCTCAGTCATCGATGAAGACAAACAACACAGAAAGGATCAAAAATGTAAAACGATCTTATTTACCACAATTGTCGAAAAGGTTCACCGGAGCGAAGTTCGGGGCTGAGAAGGCAGCCGCGACATGAATGAACAAAAAGTTCCACATCGATATTTTTAATTAGCATGGCTGGCGCAAGATTAGGGCTAAAACTGAGTATAATAACGTTTTCAAACCCCTTAATAAAATTGAAAACTGATATTGTATGTATCAAGGAACATATTCTATAAGCATCAAAACCACGAAAACTTTGGAAACACGCCCGAATAGCATCAAAAACGTCATTTTAACATACTATCCAAGCCAAAAAATGCACACTGTCGCAGTGGTTCCGTCGCCGCTAATTGTTGACACAAAGAAATATATTTTTTATTTTCCACCTACAGTCATTGGGCGACTCATGGACGTCTTATTTTTCTTTTCATCAAATGTCGACTTAGTTAAAACAAGCAGCTGTAAGCTTTTAATAGCAAACATTCTTTTTCGCGATTTTCTGTAAAACGTTAATCTGGTGAACCGCTTGTATCACATATAGTTTTGTCGGGAATTATGATATCAGCGCATTGTTTTTTGCGTATAAAATATGGAACACAAAGGATAGTCCTAAAGATTTCAATTTTACAGTATAAAACGATAACAAAAACATGGTACGCCAATTTTTCTTTTCGACCGATGATGGGTGTATTTACAGCCAACAGTTGCAGAAATTCAAACCAGGCACCAGCTCAAGACCCGGTTTGTGTGAACTGGGATTGGAGATATTCCTGAATCAATCTACTATCATTCTCTCAGGTTTTCCGGAGAGTCAGCGAGTTCATTTGATTTCGAGAGAAAATGAAAAAGCCTAAACCAGACTCCATGAGTTCACAACTAAGGTTACCTAAACTCAAACTTTTTTCATAGCTGCAATTAAGCCAAAACTAGAAAGTTCCGCTGTTTTGAAGACTGTCGAGTATGTGCCACTGATAGATCGCGCCCGAATGCGTGGTCTATCTTTTGATCATATTCGATAAAACTTGAGATAAACTCATTTTCAGTTCAGACAAACTCGTACGAGCTACCGTTAAACGTTATGTGCACCCACATAAATGCCTCAGTTCAAAGTTAGCAGACTTACGCAGAGATGAGAGTTCGTGTGCCGTTTAACCTTACATTAAATAAATTGATCACTATGAAATTTCCCATTTTTGGTAGGGAAATTTAGTGGTAGATTCATGGTAAATAGGATAGGTAAAAATGATTACATAGAATGAACAAAGAAGAGTTAAAAGTTTTTTTTTGTTCCATATAGCAAACATATATGCCAAATTGAATTTATATGAAATAATATAGCTTTAGAGGGAAGGGAGAAAACTTCGCGATGTAAAAAATCGAATGGAGACACCAGCTGTAACACTGCAACTACAGTGACCGACATAAACAATCGAAAGAATGGATAGAAAAAAATGAATTTGAACAAAAATCATCATGGGAAGTAATAATCACATCTTATGTGTTTCATTTAAATCGGGAATAAACACATGTTTGATAAATTATTATCGGAAAGGAGCAACTTAAAGGTATGTTTTTGAAGAGCAACAATGGGACATTAAAGCGACTTGTCGGTGTTCTTGTGGGCCTCAATTGAATGTGGAATTCCTTTCTAAAGATTGTATTTTGTATGTATCTAATTTCTATGAATATTTCTTTAAGCAAAAACCAACAAATTTGAACAACAAAAAATGTACAATATGAAAATATGATTTTAACAAGACTTGTTATTAAGAAATG
Source organism: Styela plicata (assembly GCA_963675895.2). Lineage (NCBI taxonomy): Eukaryota > Metazoa > Chordata > Ascidiacea > Stolidobranchia > Styelidae > Styela > Styela plicata. The sequence goes on along the minus strand of OZ023153.1, from coordinate 6,468,974 downwards.
AAGAAGACAGCCCTAAAACCAAGTCAGGAATGTTGGCACTCGTTTTTGCACTTGAACCCTATTTTGCATTACTCCAAAATGGATCACTGGTTTTTCATTACTGACTTCATAAGATTGGCATCCAGCGATTCATATTTATCTTAGTCTTGAATTTCTGTACCAAGTTCAGGATATATTTGATTAAAGGCATAAGTATGGGGCATACAGCTTACCTAAAACCATCTATTGATGATTGAATCTATTGAAAATATATGTTAATGCATAAAATAAAAATATTCTTGACAATATGAACACATCACTATTTCAGGGATTGGGAAATTTAATATCAGATAGTGGTTTGAATCGAAGATAGCAAACAGCTTCCCAGTCAGAAATATATTGTCAAAACATGATTTGTCAAGCATGGGTCACTATTTTATCGTACAACCCAGATGCGGCCCTTCAATGGTAAGTGATTGACTAAACAAAACGTCTGATAGAGTACCGACTTGTTTATATCATCTCAACTTGCAGTAGTGTCATAAAGCCTTCTTTCTATTAATGCGGAAACTGGAAAATGAGAAAGAGTGACATGGACGGGGTCTATTTACAATTGATGCGATAAAAATTATTACGAGGTAGAAATTTTACGTTTCATTAGCACCGGGCAACAGCTGCGGGGGCAAGAATCCGAGTATCACCTGTGAAGCTTTCATCTCAAATTCAAATTTTGCTGGTAATATCGATTTCATTTTTGGAAGACCAGTCTGAACCGTTAATATGTCTCCATCTAGGAATCTTCCAAATAGCAGTTATATCAATTTATTAATAGTATTAACAAGAAATCCGTCCTGATTTTTGTTGAATTGGAAAGTTATGAACAGATACGAGAAAATTTACTTAATATTTTGTCAATTTAAATTCAAAATCATTTGAATTCCTGAAGGCATTTTTTGAAATCTCTTACAATATGACGGGGGGAGGGATAACCTGCAAAGTAATATTTTGAAAAAACATTTCCGAGTCATACGTCAGAGGCAATGGCTGTTTATAATTGATGATCGTATTACACTACGGATTTATTATGACTTGTAATAAGTACATTAATGACTAATATTGCCAGGAGGAATGCGATTGATGTTGTTTCGCTTTTTTTTACTTTCCTAAAAAAACGCAATTCAGAGTGTGATTGCCTACCCTTATTCTCAATCCAAAACCTACCCTCTGGTGTGTAACGTTACCCACAGTGCCGGTCAGCGCAGCTTACCCGGCAACAACAGTAAACGGGGAAACAATATTTCACAAGTACAATGCGGTAATTATTTGAAGCCATACATTAATAATGGATTATAATATAGACATGTATCTTGTTACTGAGTTACTACTACGATGAAGCAACTCTAAGCGGTGAACGAAACCTGATATTTTACGTTGTGTATCGGCCATAATTCAGTTACATCGTTGAGCCGGGAATGAGTCATTGATAGGTCGGGACCTCAAAGCGCCCTCCAGCAGTGACCCATCCTTGAAATTATCTTTTTCAGAGTAAACTGTAAACAATATCCAATCAGGAAATTGATGGCCCAACTGTGTTTTTTTCAAGCATGAGCCACTGATCAACTGCGATGATAAAGGTGCGCGGTCCATCAATGGCCCACGCTTTGACAAAATTAATAGATAGCATTAAAAAACGAAAAAGATAAACATGCATTTGAAGCGATTCTAAAATTGCAGCAACATTAATGAAATTGAATTGAAATTGTCTTTATTTCTACTATATTTTTCATGTAATGACGATACGCTACGGGCTAATCGGAATTCTTATTTTAACAAGTATGAGCTGCTGATAGATTCCGCCTCGGCGGCGTAATCCATCAGTGACCCATACTTGTCAAAATGCGTTTTGAGGAAGTATTTCTGATTAGGGATAGAACGATTAAAACTACAGAATTACTATCAGGAAATTATGCAAATAGCATTGTGAAAAGCTAAGAACGCGCTTTATAATCGCGAGCGTTGGCGCAACAAGCACCTACTCAACACAACGAAACTATGTGTTGTGGTATTTGAGTGGCATAGTCTTGTTTCAGGATATCCGTAACATACTACTGTCCGTATCTTTGATTAATTTTATGCGCCTGGTATGACTGCTGAAGCGCTTTTATTGCCGAAACAATTCATCATACTGATCGGTGGTGACGTCATCACATATTGTACAGCCTTAACTCGAATCTTAAAATTATAATGTTAAGTAGGCATGGCTAGTTTAACGATTGCAGTTATCTGGAATTAATCGCGGCTGTCCAACTCATTCAATTCGACTATTGATATACCGAGTACTAAACTTGATCGCCCAGATTTCTACATCAATTAGCAATCACTAAAATAAAGAGTACATACATAATACATATACTACATATTAAATATACAATGTATATGTATATCTACGTATATTTATCTATATTATACATACATCACAAAAATAAGTGTCAAATTCCATCCATGCATTTCCACCTAAAATCCCATCTTAGTTTTAGATTTTGACTAAAGCTTTGAATCGATTTTGAAATTGTAGCATTTTCTACTCCATACATTACATTATGGACTCCGAAAGTCCCCCCCCCCCCTATAATCTACCATTTCTGTGATATTTCGTGTTAAATATAAGTCAACAATATCATACCAGGCGTGTTCCAACTTTCCTAACGCTATCTATCATTATCTCGAACATTAGTTACAATCGTTCAAAGTTTTAATACAATCCAAAGCATTTAAAACCTCATCAGTGAAGGATGAAATGTATCCAAAACTCAACGAGCATATGATGGAGGACGAACCCAGTTCTCAAGTATGGAGAATTAATAAATCGCGTCCCGAGACGCGGTCCGTCTCTGGCTCATGATGATGTTGTTCTGACTAGAACAACACAGACAATATTTGAGTTTTATTATGTGTAAGCCTACTCACCCACTCCGTGTTCTTTCACATCGATAGCGATGAGTAAACACCAATATCTACATGTGCTACACAGCGACGGCGCTGAGTGTTAGGAACTACACGCTTGCTTTTAACTTTTACCTGTCCTTTACTCTATTCATAGTTAACCCACTTAGTTGCATAATCAATTCTAAAATTGCATAGTAAATGGTAAAACAATTCGAAACACATTCGTAAATTTGATTCAGGTTCAGTCTCAAGAACAATCTATGAAAATGATTACATTTCCACATCTGTGATTTATTAGAATAGCAATGTGTCGAATCCAGTGAATTCCAAGCGGAGATCACTGACGTTCATAGCATCCGCGAAAGAAATACATTTGATAGAAAGCCATTGATTCAAGCAATAAATTCATACTTTAACAAGATGGATTAGAAGAGGTCATATGCCATTTGGGGAATGGCTTTCCAAACGCTATGCAAAAGTCTAGCAACCAACCTAAACATTCAATTTTGCGGGATTTATCAAACGGGCGTTCAGTATTTTCAGATCTTCCCATTAATGTCAATTTCATGAGTTCCTGCACTAATTGTTTATAGATTCTGTAAGATCCTTCCAAGTGTAAATGAAATCCATAATCCGATGAAAGAAATCTTTCCCAAACTTGTTCGTTAAATATGAGTCACTGAAGGATCGCGTCGCAGAGACGCGCTCCATCTGTGGCTCATGCTTGACAAAAGGAAAATAACGTATTGCATGTCATTTTTGGCATTGTGACTCAGAGATTGGGATTCTCTCGTCTGCATTTTACGACATGTGCCAAAATTCTGAAACCGCGACTTATATTTTGACGTCACATTCATTACCATAAACAGCTTTGCTTGCAACCTATGCTACCTCTTTTAAAGTCAGAATCATAAAATACGCCGCTTAGTAAAAGATGCCACCGCCCCCTAAGCTTTCAGTAATAACTCCAATGAAATATAACTGGCTTAATACTAATATCTTGAGTGTTCTACCCCAAGATCGTCGTTTTTACACCTATCGCCCTGTTCTCTACACTTTCCATTGAGCCAAACGTGGCAACCACCTGCTTATCTGGCACAATGTCAACAGAACGCTCTCACTGTTATAGTTTATCTAAGTAAAACATAGAGCGTCTGGCACTCGCTTGTACTCCCTAGCAAACAAAATGTGACGGTCGGTGGGTGACAGTACACGGTAATTACATGCCTAAATGAGCGTATATGACCCCAAAATAAAGTAGTCAAGCGGTAGGCTTCATAATAAAGCTGTCGAGGGAAGGCCGATAGATGTCTGCCCTGGAGGCCTCTCGAAATAGCCAAATTATTCATATAAAATGAACAAAGCGATATCACTCGACATAATAAGGAACTTGAAAAGCGCGCGGTGGCCATTAGCACGTGACGAGATTATGCGCTCGAGTAAACTCACATATTTGTTATCACCATACATGCAGGCTACAAAATCAAAATATTTTGGCGAAGGAAGGACTATTTTGTTCGGCATCAGAAATGTTGCGAGTTCCGATTGACTCGCGATTCTCCCAACTACTATAGGAAATTTATTGCTGGTTGGGTAGAATTTCTTCGACTGAGAAGTAGCAACTGCGAGCTTGGGCCGTGGTTTGCTTAAGCTTCAAATATCTTCATATACACGGCTTTCTCTTCAATTCGAACACAAACAGTGCATTTTCGTATTGGCAAACGAACATCAAAAACACCGTGGTCGCAATTTCTTTTTCGCGATGAACGATATCTTTCAACAATATTCCAACCAGGCATAGTTTGTTTGCAGTTTTTTGTTACGTCATGCTTTATCAAAGCCAGGGTTTCTCTTTATGTCATCCTGTTTTCATACATACTATTTTACACTCGAAATTCTACCAAATGACGATTTGTATTATCTTATCCAGCGATACAATCAACTAGTGTTGGGTAGACTCAAGATTAAAAAAAAAAAGAAGTTTGGAATCAAAAGCGATGAAACAAAAATTTTGTCCAGCAGATAATCATTGCACACAATGCTTTTGCACAGAGTGTCTTTTTTCAAACCATCTAATTTTTTGCCCTTGAAAATTTTCCGAAACAGTACGAAGTACAGAGGTCACAGATGAGAACGAAAACTATTAACTTTCAAATTCGGTGTTTCCAAAAAAAAAATCAAAATGTTTTCACGGGAGATTTATAAAGTCATAAAGTCCGAATCAAATGATGGGGAAACAGCTAAAAAGGTTGTTGTTGTAGAAACCATGTAACAAATACCAGAAACTTTTTATAACGTTACAGCATGTTTATATTGTTGCTTCGAGGTAAAGGAGTTGATTCCACTATTAGCCTTTTTATGATAACTAGTAAGAGGCAGATTGTGGTGCGATATGAAAAAGATGTACTGGACTAACAGGATCGCGCTTAACTCTGTCAATAATGCACGACTAAATAACATTATTTGCAAACGGACAAACGAGAATTGAAAACAAAAAAAATCGTTTGCTCTCTTATCAATAATTTTTTTTGGAGTTCAATTTCAAAATGTTTCGCCGTCGGCTCGCATTGCCTTTGTTTGTTAAATAAAATTATCATATACATCGTAATTACATCATTATAGGTCATGGGTTAATATTTTCAACAACGTTGTAGACCTCGTGGCCTTGATTCCAATTTTAGTTCTTCATTTTTACTCACAAATGTGATCTATTCTGCAAATTAATATGTATATCTATATATTTGATTTGTTTCGAGTATGCAAAGTTTTTAGTTTTTTCTCATTTGATGGGTGTTATATCAAATATTTTCATCAATTGGCACTATTCTAGTATATAAATGAATATGCTAAATCTCTTGGTTACAGGACATGACCGCCAATCCATGAATATTTGAATACAGATTTTTAACTCTTGGTATGAATGGCCCAGCTCGATGTCTAAGCAAAATTTCTTCAGAGTTAGTCTGAACTTTTATAAACATTACAATCATACCACGCGCCTTATGGCGTCGATGAATAGTGATCACAAATTGTTAAAATAGTCGATCCTAATGTCTCCTAGAAGAATACCGGATGCAATCCGGTTTTGATCGTTATTTGTTGTTAGTTCTAACTGGCCTCCCATTGCAGTCCAAGGTATTCTTTCCGTTGCAAAACCAATTCCGATTCTGCCCAGCTTATCAAGAGCTATCGCTCCACCAAATCCCCCAGTTCGAAATTTCAAGCGTTTCAGAGCCTTGTCTACACTTTCTTGTGGACTGAAACCTAAATAAATAGAACTGTATGAATATTTAATAATGAAACGTTTTCAACATATCAGCCAGAATGTATTGGACGCTGTAAAAACAGAAACATAGAAATAAAAATAGTGCCCACGCAGCAAATCATAGCACACAATGCTGTTACACAGAACAGAACTTCCCTTTCAATTTATCTCTTGCTTTTGAAGTGCCGGAAAGAATATCTTTTAAGCGTCGAATTAGGATTTAAAATTTTACAACTTATGGTGTTAAAAGTGTTTATAGGTCCTATGTGTGCCACTTTTTGGTGAAATGTATGTGCAAATACATAGCGTTATTACGAAGCATAGTGAGGACCGTGGAAAAAACGAATAAACAATAATAAAACAATAATCTAGGAAGGGTATTTTTACATAATTTTGACAAAGCATTATTGAGGGATTCTCTGTACCTACCTTGCTCCGCGTGAAGACTTACTAATCGCGCGACTGAAACTCTGAGCAATGATTCCCCGTGACCAGTTGAACAAACCGCTACTATACAAATAAAATATAAACCAATTGAAAAAAAACTTGCCATAGAAAGAATATCAAAAAACTATTTTATAGAAACTCACGGGAATTGTTATCGGCATATCCACCAGACCCTGGAATAGCAGCATCTGAAACTCTGCCTGGCATTTGCCCTGAGATGCCACCGGTTGATGTGGCACATGCCAAGTTCCCGACCTTGTCCAACGTCAAAACACCTACGGTGTCATGATCTCTGTATTTTGACATTTAGTCTAATATTAATCAATGTTTAATTAATATCAGATCCATGATTAAAAAGCCAGAAACATTTTAGGATTCAATTTTCATTAGCTTGACCTACTGTAATGGCCAAACCACCCGCCATGCATTGAAAACAAGCATTCGCGATTAACAGTCCTTCCCACGAACGCTTTCCTGGGTGTTAGGTAAAGCTACTCATGAACAGGGATTGGCATTACATTGTTTTTCAAATCTTCCGGAATAAATTAGGAGGTGCTTTGTTATTTGTAGGCATTTTTGTTGTTGTAGGAAGTCGAATTAAAATTGTGTTTTATTGACTCTTACTACAATGAATTGAGTCGTCGAAATTGTGGGGCCCGATGACCTAGTGGTTAAAAATGTTGGCATCGCAGGTTGAAGATCTTGGGTTCGGGCCCTGGCGAGTCCGGCTCGCTTATCCTTGCCCACCACTCAACTCAGGGTGTAATAACTTGGGTAGGCTAAGCCGAACAGGAACAGGAAGGTGATATCTTTCCCGTAACTGTAACCCTGTCTGTTCGGCCGCTGTTACAGGGCCTTGGACAGGGTGATCCAGTGGGTATAAAAAAATGTGTGAGAAAGGTAAAAAAGACAATTTCCGAAGTCGTGTAGAGCAGATTCGGGAAAATGTAACTCTCATAGATTTCACAGAACACCAACAATGCTAATATTTCAATATAACCCATTCTTATGGAACAAAACAAAATTATAAGCATACATTTCTCGACCGAAAACAGCATCACCACGTTTTTCATCTATCATGAATTTTTCCAATTTTTGCTTGGTTTTATCGGTAATAAAATATTCCATGGGCATAATAGGAATGTTGTGTTTTCTTGCAAGGGCTAAGCCGCTTTTTGCGTCGAGCAAACAATGTTTAGTCTGAACAAAAATAAGTACAATTATTAAAAAAAATTTCAATAGTGCTCAAATATAGCTTAGTAAATTTCAACAAGAAATAATTTAAAAATCACACATCGATGTTTAATGTGTTGGCTTTTCACCCTTTTTTTCATAGCAAGTCTGGATTTTTTAATTTCTGGAAATAGACATTTGCCTTGTTTCTAATTATTCCCGGTACATGAATTGTAATTTTAGATTTTTCACAAATGGGCATATTGTGTGTAATCAACAACCGCGTAGAGGTCGCGAGAAATGTACACACCTTGTTAGCACAAGTTACCTTGCGTGAGCGCTCAGTGTACATGAAATCTCTAAGTTTGTACAAATTGCCATGCGTTCCTTTCCAAACTTAACAAATATTTTGAATCAATCCGTATTCGTTGTCACGAATATAAATTATGGAAATACGTATACAGGATAATATTTTATTCAGAAGAACTAAGCAAGAAAGGAAAATAAAATATAGTACTGACAATAAAAAAATGAATGCCATTTTGACTTAAAACTCTTCGAACTCGTCAAATCATCCTAAAAATTATTTATGTTTCACACACTTCAAATTTTAGTGGGGAGTGTGCTTGTAGGATTTAGAAAAAGTCGTGTTTGCACAATTATTTTGTTTCAACGCGGTACAAAAATGTTTGCGTCTTTTTTGCAATATTTTCTCTTTTTTTGCTGTTCGCTATCATCTATATTGTGGGATTTACCTTTTCCATCACAAGTTTGGATACTTGCACCGGATTTTTGACGTATTGTAATGCTATCACACCACCACATTCTAATGTATCACCCCGCATGACCATTGAGTGCATTTCAACGCTTCGCTCGGAGTTTAATGAGGATCCTTTTCCTAGGATTGAAAAATTAATATCAAATATAGCTATTCCAACTTGACAATTCTTCATGATACCGATAAAGTAATAAATCGCGCAAATGAGCCACGCAATTTTCAAACGGCTTAAGCCGTTATATTATTTTTTTTTTCGCTTGTTCGCATTCGAAGCTTGTTGATGATGATTTGGAAAACATGTTTCCACCACAATAGAAAATGAAAAAAATGTACAAAACTCTTAAAGTAGTAGTAGTAGTACGGCAGTATAAGTTGATCTGCAAACTTCAGTTCTCTACCGATGCTCAGGAGATAGCTAATAACGACATGTTGTCACATTTTTAATGCAATCATCCATAAAAAATTTGAAACCTTTCATTTTTCGGTATCCCCCTTCACCCGTTCTGTAGAAATACCACGGCTAACAAGACAAGGCAATACTTTTCTAATCGTCGACGCAATATGGAAGTAATTCAACCTTCAGTTGCATCTGTACACTCGGGACTCTGCGCCAAATAGGGTTTTGGGCCTTTATGGATGGTACTCCAAGTGACCAAGGTAAGTTGGTCATTTGTGTCATGCTAAACAAATAAACGTATGATGTTGTTATTAGCAAAATATAAATATTATTAAATACCACAATTCAAGGCAGGATCGTCTTCCAGAGCGCTTACAACCGCTACAGCCGCATCCAAGCAATTTTCCCCCTCGAGCAACATTCTGTAAAATAAATCGACTGAAACAATCCCCATTTATGTTCCTATGCCTTGTTTGCAAGCATGAGTCTGCTTCGTTATACAGATTGAAACTCCATTGAAAAATTATACGCTTTGTTGGAAACATTTCATAGTGATTATAATTGCTCAACCGGTGATGTGCAAACGATGTTTTATTTTTTTGCCAACGTTTCGAATGTCCATACAGACTTTCTTCATCAGGGCAATGGAAAGATTAAGTCATCGACAATACTATATACTGAAAAGGGGTCGTTCTAAAATAAGCTAGTAAACAAAAGATCGAATACTCTAAATTTCTGGGGTAAAAAAGAAATAAAAAGCTAAAGATAAATGTCTAATCCTATCTGCGTTGAATTAGAATAACAATGAATATTCCTGGTGGCAATCAATCTTTAGAAAGCATTTTATATCGAGTGTTTGCTACTTACCACCGATCAGGTGATAATGATTTTGCCATACACATTTAGACATACTTTATCAGGGCAATGAAAATGAATAACATTATGTGCGTGCATTACTGATGATCACTATCATTTACATTAAAAATACCCAAATTGAAGATCAACTGAAGATATGATTAGGTTTCACTCATTCTCACCTGTAACCAATCTTTGCTGCTTCTTTTACACATAGTAACTTTCCTTCTGTCGTATCGTCAGTCTCCGACTGGGAAGGAGCTCCTCCATGCACTACTATCACGGGAAGTTGATTTGACATTCTTACTTAATTAGTTTCAAAACAAATATGTTAGCGACCAAATGGATTATCTCAAACTAATACCTATTAAGGAAGTGCGTTCGAGAAGTTCTAATCATATCACCTATATGTAAATAACAATTTCTTAGATTTAAAAGCATTGCTTGAAACGTAGATGTCACTTTAGTAGATCATTGAATGACGGCTTAGTAAATGTGTGTTATTTGCAAAATTGTAGATATTCCTTAAATTCATTGAGAGGGTTCTCAGACTTGGGTTCCCCCTAGAGATACAGATGTGAATTCATTTCGCTTGCCCGTGACGATTTTCCTGCAGCAATAAAAAAATTGTCGTTAACGTTTAAAAACGTGCGAGAAAAAACTTCCTAGTCAGAATTTTCTTCTAACTGAGTTGTTTTCACCAAGTATGAGTCACTGATGAATCGCACCGCTTGAGGCCCGATGTATCAGTGACTTAAGCTTAACAAATAACCTACTTGTTCCCAACAAAATATATTTCTGTTCGAATACTGTCCAGAACGAGTGAGACCGGTGAACGTCCTCTCAAGTCCTCTCTCTTTCAACAAATCACACAAATGCTCGTGCGTGCTTTTTATATAGTAATTTACTTTAAGTTATGATCTGTCGCTTAACGATATTATTTTATTGTCTTTTGCCCCGAACTGATTGCCGGAAACATTCGACTTCCCCTGAACTTGAAGGAACAAAATTTATCAGTTTTTTTTTCGGCCTTATTAATTGCCAAGGCGTAACATACGGCGACGGCTTTTATCGACTCCTTCCCTTTACAAAGTTCTAAATACGCCACTGATTAGTATGTTACTCATGGTTGGTTCTGGAATGATTTCATAAACGAGTATTGGTTCTTGATGCTCCTCTCTTCCAAATCAAATTTTGTAAAATTTGAAAAAAATGCATTTGGGAATGGAGAAAACCAAATAGTTTTGCTATTTCGAATACAATCCGAAAGAACTTATCTCGTACATGCAAAATAGAGAACCGTTTTTCAGCGCGGCACCAGTGGTGGCGGAAGATCTCAAACCTTTGGGTGGGAAAATCAAAAAAATAAATAGTGAATTTTTCCTTTTCGTGTCCAAGGTGATAGCGCGCAAATAAAATCTTTTGCCAGAAGTCGTCATTTAGGGGGCAAACAAGAAACAAGAACGTATGCATAAAGCAATTTGGCAGCGAAGGCGAGTCAAAATTTTACCTATTATCTAAAATGTTGAGGGAACTATTCCCCTTATTAAATATTTGGGACAGGCATCTCTAACCCGGTTCCACCGCCAGTGCACGTAACTATATTTCTTCTAACTTAGTCCTCAGCATATTGCCTAGGTTTTGTACCGTAAGATTATCTGTCGAATAACCTGTATTTAGCAATGAAAAGGGATCACATCACATGTGATGAGATTCTGAGATGTCGTGCAGTGGACTGCAGATATCCTCTTTGTATTCCTTTGACTTATCTATTATTTGGAGAATCATTTACCTATAATCTATGTATGCATGTATTTGGAATCATAATACTAATTATGTAATTGACAATCTAGTTATCCTCCGCTGGTGTATCTTGTTATTGCCTGAACAGGTTAGGCTATGACTGAACGATAACTTACAAATATACGGGCGATTTCGTCGGTTTTATAATACTTCATGGCAGAAAAACGTAATTATAGTGGAAGCTTGATCTAGTGACCGTATTCTACATTTTCTGGTAACGAATTTGGTGTTGTTTACTCTACTGTGACGTGCACTTCACACCATGTGCGTGTTCTCGATTCTGCAATGAAAATATCTGCGCTGGACCTCGCTGTGTTTCTGCTTTTTGATATAGGATTAGAAATGAGAAATCTTGGTCAATTACCGGTGCTGTATATATTGTTTCAAAATAATGCGGCCGTGTTTGGTATAAAACATATTTGTTTACGTTATTCTTACAGTTCCGGAAAATGCAACGACGAGTTTGTCTCGTATTTTCAACTTCATTTCAGACAGTATTTTCCTGTGTTATGATCGATATATTTTTATCTTGAGATGCGTGCCGCAAGCATTTGACATCCTCTGAATTCAAACTGCAAAGTTGATTGAGTGAGCTCAGCGCGCTGTCATATTGATGTAAAGGAAACGCATATTAGTATGTTTTCCTGATTCTCCGTACCAAATTCCACGAAACTGATCCAATAGATGAAGTTTTTTATTCCGAGATACCTTGCACGCATATCTGCTTTATTTTAAACACGAATATGACCTATGGCCACTTATGTATAAAATTGTGATTAAAATTTTTTACAGCTCTTCTTTTTGACGTTTTGACCAATGGAAATGCCAGTTTACTTTTTGCGCTGTAACCATCTATATCCATCTCTCTACAATAAGTCATCTTCTCATTCGGTACTTTCCCATGTTTGTTCACATAATTTTTCCCTGTATATTGGTATATATGTCACAATTGGGGCTAGAGTATGCTACGTGTGATTATTCTAAGTGGTAGTATGTGTGTGAAAGCTCAGAAATTTCATTTTGTCAAGTATCAGTCACAGAGTCACAGTCTCGTGGACGCAATTCTTCAGTGACCCATATGCTTTCAAAGACAATATTTTTTTTCTGACTATGATCCAATGTGTTTTAAAATTGTAAAGCCTGCGGACGTTCTACGGTGTCACAAAAATATTTTGTAAGTTTTATCTTCTTGTTTTTTCTAAAATTATAACCTTAGATGCGAGTCACTGCTTGTATTATGAGTTTCAGTCCTGCGAATGATGATCTCTTCTTATCTGCGCATTTAATCGTGTCAGAAATGCTGCCCCTAGGTGGCGCAACTTATATACGCTTATCATAAGAAATCTCGTTAAGTTCCTTCTGTGATCATTTTTAATGATTTACACGTATGTGGTACGTATTATATGCGTTTTGTCAGCTCTGAATTAAATAAAAGTGAAATTATACCGAACTATACCGAAGTATGTGGTTTGATTGAACATTCGACCAAATGACAAGAGAGTGTATACATTAATTTAGTTCTATACCAAAGAACTGGCTTGTAAGAATGAAACTTCGAAGCTAGATATAGTTAATGGCAATTTCCATCGAAAAGAAAAAATTCTATTGGTTTGTAATTTTGGAATAGAATTATTGAACAGAAACTCACGAGGTGACACTTCGTTCACTAGTAACTCTGTGAAGACTTTATCTATTTGTAAATCAAACACTGACAACAATGCAAAAAGGTACGGAAACAGTGTCATTTAAATTATTATTTTTCAAATATTGACAGATTAATTTATCCACGTATTGTAATTAGATACATAGGCATAGAATAAAAGAGCAATAATAAGGAAGCGGTTTTATTGACTTCATGTGTTACTTTGATGGAGCTATTTTCACAGTTCGAACTGCACCTAAAACCGCCATTCTTTGTAATATTGCTATAATACTTTGTTACCTGTCAAGGTCGAATTTCTCGATGGCGCTTTGGCTATTAATGGTCTTTCGCACCAGACCAGGAGAGATCATAGTTCAGGGCGGGTCAATAAAATATTTTCAATCACATAAATGGTATTACGACGATCTGATATAATAGACACTAATTCGACTCTGACACCCAGTTCACCACCAATTTCTAGAGGGTGATTTTTTTCAGAAGAATTCTGAGTATGATTATATTACAGAAATAATGAAGAGGTTTGATCAATGTCCATTCCATGCCATGATATTGATGAATTTTCAGAATAAAGGGCTACCAGAATAAATGTAATGAGCAAAAATTCTTAACAACGGTTGCCGATCATTTCAATAGAACTAACGCAGGATTAGAATGTTTTTTTATATATAGAACTTCGCTCTAAGCAATGACGAAAGCAGCACATAAAATAGGGCAACTAATGTCCACTTGAATGACAAAAAGCTACTACAAGTTGTAAAAAGTAACATAAACACACCGACACAAAACCACGCCATTTGAGTTGGGAGAGGGACGAAGAAGCATATTTAGCTAAATTGCAGTGGGATGTTAAATAAAATTCAAACAGAATTCGTTTTATCTTTGCTTTATATGATGCCATATCTTGTATAGTCTGAAAAATTTTTATGGCCTAACGAAAGTTTACCATATAGTGTACTTGTAATTTTGTGAAAATAAATCATGATCTTTCAGTTTTTGACTTTGACAAGTTGTATTTTCTGGACGCACCGGTCACATCCAAATCAAATCAGGACGAATGTATTACAGCTCACTATACTAAATTTCGTGGATTCTTAAGCTAATTAATTAAGATTTTCTTTTGATTGATCTAATTTCATGATTCGAATCGCGCAATATCGAATTTATCTACCCCCTTTCGGAATTTTTTCAGTGATTACATCTAGAAATTATGTCGATATAACACGGTATAATAAAAAACCCGAACAGGTTGAAGCGATTGACATTTCAATCTCGACCACAATAAATAAATTTGTCATATTTTTAAAAAATTATAATATTTTGGTTGTATCAACAAGAGAGCAGGCTTACATATGTAAGTTTTCAATTCTTCTAAGTGGATGAATACCTTTCTTGGATTGTTGTTTAAAGTATTTTGAAAACAGTTTTTTGCATTTATATAATCAACTATATTCCTTTTTTAATTTTGATATACGTTGTTTATCAACTGTCAAAATATTCAATCTTTATTTCATCCGGATGAATACCAAATGCAATCCTATTTTCATCATTGTTCGATGTCAATTCCATTTCACCTCCCACAACAGCCCAAGACATTTTTACTGTTGTGAAACCTATCCCGACTCTGCCGTTTTTATCAACAGCTATTGCTCCACCATGCCCTTCAGTTCGATCTTTCATGTGATTTAACGCTTTATTCACACTTTCTTGTGGACTGCAACCTAAATAAACAATGCTGAAAATTCAATCTAGTCCCCAAACATGTTTTGTTAAGTGTGAGTCACTGATGGAACGCGCCGTTGAGTCGCAGTCTATCTGCTGCGCATGCTTGAAAAAATAAAACTTTCGATTGTTAAAGTTCTTAGCATTCGGCGAGAAAATAATCACAACCACCTGTCCCTGATGACACCACAAGCACGAAATTGATAAGCAGTGGCTGTACTTTACTTGCCATAAGATATACACATATCCCACTCAGAAAAAATGTTACTTAAAGGTATTTTGTTGTGCGCGATTGACTGATGGATCAGGCCGTGGAAGCATTCACTCTGCTTCAAACTTGACTAAATGAGATTTCTTACGCTTCTACGCAAAGTTGCATAAAGGAGTTTGCCGAATGACAACGCGCTTTTGGCTTCGATAATTCAGATACACAGAAGAGCAATTCCAAATAATATCCTATCCACCACACGATTTTCACATCCTTGTTTACCGGTAGTATAAAAGGCGGAACGTCACACTCGTCACGACGTCGCCTACACAGCATTTATTTCTTGTCGCGAAATATTTGTGAAGAGTATTGTAGACATACCTTGTTCAGCGTGTAGACTTGCAAGGCGTGCCAATGAAACTCTGATGATTGATTCTCCATGTCCAGTTGAAGAAACAGCAACTAAGAAGAAAGAAAACCATAGAAATTGAATCTAATGAACTTATTAGGAAAAATTTATTGTAACTCACGAGAATTGTTATCTGCATATCCACCAGAACCAGGTATACCGGAGTCTGAAACTCTTCCAGGCATTTGCCCTGTAATACCACCGGTTGATGTCGCACATGCCAAGTTTCCCTTTTTGTCTAAAGCCACAGCGCCGACGGTGTCATGTTCTCTGAAACAATTTGTATTAGTGCATCCGATCCTACGTTTGCCTAACCATATGTTGTGTATATAATGCAGATCCATAGCAATAGTATTAAATCTGTCTAACGTTGGATAGATTCAATACTGAATTTTCCTGGTAACAATTGAATATCATGAACGAGCAAATGGTGGTTCCGTCCCATTTTGTGAAATAGTACAAATTGCCGATATTTTAAATGAAATATTTGACTATGTCTACAAACACTCTATAATAAATTTATGATAAATTGTTCACAAAAATAATATGTTTACTTTTCTTTGTTGAAAAGTGTGTCCACTGCTTCCTTATATTTCAAAAAGGTTTCAAATTCTTCTTTTGCATATTCCGTAACAAAATATTCTAGAGGCATCTCGGGGATATTATGTTCCCTTGCTAGCTTCAAACTGCTTTTGCCGTCAAGCATACAATGTTCTGTCTGTAAAAAATAATATTATGATTTTTTGTTTGTTATCGAGTTTGCTCAAAGCAGATTAGGGGATTTCTTTCAAGTAGATCCTAACAAAAGAATGAAATGAAAGATACATGTACAGAATGTCCATTTCAAATACCGTAGTTTCAAGCAAAATGAATGCATTCTCAAAATTGTAGTTTTTTTCGAAATTCGACAATTTACTATTAAATAAAAAGGGATACACTAGTCATAATAACCCACCGTATCCATTACTAGCCTGGCGACTTGTACTGGGTTTTTGACATGTTGGACTCCCAGTACACCGCCGCATTTTGTCGTATCCCCTCGCATTACCATCGCGTGCATTTCGATGTCTTTGCTACTGCTTAATAACGAACCCCTCCCTGAGTGAATAAAAAAAAGAAAAAAATGCGGATAACAGGTGAATACAGAAAACTTCGTAATTTTAACACATGCAGAGGAAAGCTTATCATCGGTGTTTATCAGTAGAGCGAAAGAATGACCTCATAAGCCCATTAAGTGAAGAAGATATTGGCAAAAATATCAAATGTGCTTGAGTCATACCGTAATGCTTACATGTATCTATTTCATATCAAAAAATAATTCATTTAAAAAGATTGCGATTGACATTTTCGTTCCGCACTATTATCTAGTTTGATTCCGTTACAAGAGTGATATGAAGTTGTCAATGGACAAACGAAGTTGATATTAACTACCTGCATCATAGAGAGGATTGTCCTCCAGTGCACTAACTACTGCTACGACAGCATCCACACAACTTCCTCCTTGTAGAAGAATTCTATAAAATTAGAGAGGAGAGAATGTAAGCCTGCTCTGAGCAAGGCCCGAAGCAGCACGGAAACAGAACTAACTAACGACCAATTTAATGGCAAAAAGCTACTGAGAGAGGTGGTGTTGAATATTTCTTGTTGCCTTATTGCTAGGACAAGCTTAAGACAGTGACAACTTCGGCCATTTATCTTGAGGCTAGTTAGTGTTTTCAATTTGCAATTAGTTTGCTGTATTAATTTTATTTTTTAACAAACCGGTAGCCACTTTTTGCCGCTTCTTTCACATTCTGCAAGGTTTCCTCCGTCGTAGCATCGGGCACTGCCCAAGCTCCACCGTGCGCTACTATCACAGGAATACTATTGCTCATGGCACCTGCAAAAACCGTTCCACCTGCTTTTACTAAGCGTTAATCTAGCATACACGTATACATTAACGGAATGATGTATGCGTAATACTGACAACAATGTTATTAAAATTAGATATTTAAAGCGTGGGTCGAAAAAGTGGGCGTGTCTCTACGAGGTCACTGAGCGAATAAGAAGCCAGGTAGCTCTAAAAAAGTTCTGCCAAGCGGAACATTCATCTCATCGATTTACAGACTGGAGTGTCACGATTGGCATAAAATAAAGTACAATACACAGCAGCGATTTGTTTATCTATTGAAATTGATGCCGCGTTGAACAAGTGAATGCCTCGATCGGAAATATTTCTAAAAGCAACTCTTTGTCAAGTATGAGACACTGATGTACCGCGTCATCTGTGGATCATACTTGACATAGTAAAATTTGGGACCTAGTTAGAATTAACTAAGGTCGTAAAACAAAACAATGATGTCTGCATTTCCGACAACTAGTCAAGTCGTCTAGCGAAAACATAGCTACATATTTTTTATATAAATAAATTCCATGCCCTGCAGATACTAGCTTTCAAATAGTCCTTCAATGGTCAAATAGGTTCAATATTGCAATAGTCCCAAACGTATTCCCTGCGTGACATAAGAGGCGACTAAAAGGAACCAAGGAAGTGGTGGATGGTTTTACCATCGTCCAGGGCAGATACCACTCACTGCACTGTACCATGGCGGTTCAGTTCAGTTTGGGATGTTTTCCGTTTAGAATGCATTTGATGGTATTGCATCTTTTAAAAACTTTTTGCTATTAAGTGGCTGTTAGTTGGTTCCTTTTAGGCATTGCTTCCGGCCTTTCTCGGAGTGAATTTCAATAAAATAGGAGTGTAGTCGTAGTAAACTTTTCTGAAATGAAAAAATGTTGTGAATACTTAGTACCAGTAATTAAACAAGACGACATGACGTAATATTTCAAACCAATTCACAAAAAAGGAGACTAAATTTCTAAATTTGTGGTATCGCGACATAGACTTAGACATGTCTAAGCGCTGATTAGAAGCGCTTTTTCGAATTGCGCTGCAATAAGGACTGCTTACTAGGGAGGGAGTAAATCGATGATAAGGCGAAGCATGATCTAGCATTAGAAATGCTATCGTGCCGCTTTGAAGCGCGACTTTGTTTTTGTGGAATATGGGGATGTTAGGAAATAGCTCTTGGGATAACGACGCATAGATGGAAATCCTTGCTCAATAAAAACGGTCATGCAAAAACTGCTGATAAATGATATCCTAGATCTAATCTTGATTTCTACTTGACGGCGATTGAGATAATATTTAGTAAGTTTACCTCAAAATTCATTGGTGATGAGGTTTAGTATTTCCAGACGACTTCTTCACCGGACAATTGTTTTCCAGGCGACTTTTTTCCGGTGTATTTTTTTCTGGGCGACTTTTTTCCGGGGGACCTTTTTTTCCTAAGCCCGATTAAAAATGCATGATTTATTTTTGTTAGGGATATAAGAATATTGTTGTGTTTGGTTAGTTAAGTTTGGTGCAATATTAGGATGACTTGTGTGTTTTGATTTCATGAGTGATGTGACACAAATTTCAAAATTTCATAATTGACACACAGACACAACAATGACATTTTATAATTATTTTGAAAATAACCGCTCCACGCTTCATGTTCTACATTATATCACTCACCTTTCAAAACATTATCAAACTTCCAACCCCATTTCGTAATTTAAGTTACGTTTCACAATATTTGCTCAAATTGTGATTCATGCAACAGGAATTCACCAATTTCAATTACAGTCTCTTTGGTGAAGCGTTTTAAGTCGCAGACAAGATCGCTGGGGATCTTTATTGCTACGAAAAGAAAGGGATTAGAGGATTGCTTGAAAGCACGGACTGAATTTTGTTGGAAATGGAACTAAGATTGGTTTAAAATTGTAGTGTGTGGGCGCTTATCAAACACTTCAATCCAACGATCGCTGAAGACCAGGCTACGTATGGTGGTTACAATGCCTTTCAACGTTTTTCTGCATTGGATATTTTTATTCAAATATATTTCTAGTATTGGCTGTTCGTTGTTTATTGGCTTTTGCACGCGCTTTTAATCATTATTTATTCCATAGCTGCGTTTTTTTATTTAATCAAAAGTTAGATCCGTCCAACCAAGCACAGAGCGTTGATGAAACGCCGCCGAAGTTCACGTGATTTTTTTCTATGCTCGGTAGTATCGCTTAAACTTGTGAGTTCCGTTTGGAATGTTTACCGCTTAGAGTGCAGTTACTGGTACTACATCTTGTGATAGCTCTTTGCCATTAAAGCGGCCGTTAGTTGGTTCTATTTCGGCACTGCTTCCGTCCTTGCACAGAGTGAATTTCGATAAAACAAAATTACGGACCCGAAATCGTGTTGTTTTTGTTATGGTATTTCAGATTAGAAACATGAAATCCTATACTATGTACATTAAAATTCACAGAAATTTAAAACTCTTCGTTGGTCGCCGAGAGCGGCGGACGTGCTTTCGTTCGCCCTCGTTTTATTTCTTTCTTTGTCGGTAGCCGAAGATTAACAAATTCAGAATTGGTGGCAAAGAATGCTTTTCAAGATTCAGTCAAAACCACAATAAAGAAGACAATTGACACGATTACGGGATGTGTTGTTCATCCTGATCATAAACCTGATTCAAAATTTCGCTCAGCGTTTTTGACACGTGGTTCACTCCAGTTTAGGATACACTGGTATAGCAAATTATCCTGGTAGAAAATTTCTGGTGTCCAAAGAAGGAAGTTCGGAATGTATTACTGATGATAAATTTAAACAAAAACTGAAGGATTTTCACTTATGTGTACTTCGTAGATACTGGATATGTACACGACATATTGGATACCATTATCCCTAATTGAAACATAAAACTCGTTCGGCGATAAAACCGATCACTTGTTTGAAACGTTTATTTGTTTACTCATTGAAAAAGCGCAATGTCTGTTAATCGATAATTTTAAGCCTGTTTCCACACTTTTTGTTTACGTTCCACGTAATTTGTATCGCGATTGGCAATCATCGCAATGTACGAAAAGAATGTCACAAGATTGGTTTCGCGTTAACAAAATTTTTTACCTTTTGTTTCAGCATGACTAAATCGCTATGACTGCAGTCCCCACACACGCCAAGGTTCGACAAATTGTCGCTGTATATTCTGATACCACCAAGTGTTTTTTTTTTCACTGTTACAAATTCACGCTTGCCAAGCAGCAGAATGCACGAGCGAGTCTCGTGTTTTATATTTTGTGTGCATCGATTTGTTTTTCGTTGGTGTGTGTGGGCCCGCGCCCCTTGCATTTTTAGCCTTGCTATAGCCTCGGCCAACTCTCCTGGCCGCCCTGTCATTTTGTTACGTTGTCTCTATATAATTTGGCTTGTTTGATGGCAGAGGTATCAAAATAATCTACTGCTCGATAAACACTGGTGGCAGCATTGTAAAATTACACGTCGAAACTTCGAATAAGGCAAATTTACTCCCTACGAATTTTCATCTTTTTTGCTCATAAACGTTAGGTTTACCTTCTCCTAGCGAAGCAAACATTAGTATCTTCACATGTTCCTTTCATAATATATATTAGTAAATAGGTAAAGGCACTGGCTTTGTACTAGTTAATAAATAGATATTAATCACAATAATTAAACAATGCATAGAATATATAGCCAAGGCAAAACAGGATGATATTAGAAAATATTCTTGTCCATTTTGAATAAAGTCTAAAAAGGTGATAGTAGATCATTTTCAATACAAATGGGCGATAACTGTCCCAACTAACGAAATTTTTTAATCTTGGACCACTGTTCGTTTTTTTGAGGCTTTTGCGCGCATTTTCCAAGATCTGTTAAAACCAAAATCATAACAAGCCACTGAAATTCCCAATAAAATTGCCTTTTTACAGACTTTTTAGGATCACTGCACATTTCCAAACTTTAGCAAATTACATGGCACCTTATCGAAAACTTTACATCAAAATATCTTTTGTCAAGTATCGGTCATTGATAGATCGTGCCACCAAGGCGCGTTCCATCTGTCGCTTATGCTTGAGAAAATCAATTTCCAAACAATAACACTGAAGGCACAAATCATTTGTGGCTCACGCATCCGAGAATATTTTGACTCTGTTAAACGAAATGACAACATATTGAAGAAATACAAAAACATAGAGATGTACAAATAAACAATTAGACAACTTTCGGCGAACAAGTCCTTTCGTTGACAAACAGCCGCCAATGAGTTGCAAGCCGCGTCGAATTGGTCAGACAAAAAATATTCTTATTCTGACAAATCATTGAGGTAGTATAAAAACAATGCACAACTAAAGCACCTTTTTAACATGATTTTTCTCGAAAAATGTCACATCAGAATTTATATATTATTAACTGTACTTGTTTGATTCTCAACAGATGACCAACCACGGTAGAAAATATTTGGTAGGTAGGATTTCATTCTTATCCTGCAAGTCAGAAAAGGCGAAAATTCAGCTTAATCATATGGCGAGCCACAATCTCTCATACATATACCAGGTTTGGAATCGGGGTGAAAGTTATTTTACTTGTCATACTTCTCATTTTTCGTGTGCGTGAACCTGTTTGGTGGAGCCGTAAGCAGTGCTTACGTGAACCACTATGCAACAGTGAGGCGTCCAGCAGACCTCTCAAATATAATCATCATCTCTCATTGGATTCGAACTAGAGTCATGGCGATCAGAGACGCGGAACTCGCATTATATTCCCAACGCTTTTACCGATTGAGTTAACAGACCTGCACCAAGAGTCATGGTGCCCAACCCTGCCAGTTGTTATACGACCAAAAGTTGCTATTTCATACAAAGTCCAAATGACCTTTTTGTAATTAAAAGTATAAATTAAAAAGAGTCAAATTATAGTAGCGGTTATGACAGAACAATAACATTTTTTTAGTATTGTTTTGTTGTACTTTAGTGACTGATGAGTCGTGCCAATGAGGTACGGACAAGAACTCAACAAACAAAACAATAATGAAACGGTAATAAAAAAGGTCAGTAGGAGTAACGTATTTACACAAATTTATCGGGATATCAGTAACATGATATTTTATTAATGACAGATTGATTCCAGTGCAGAAAAACACCAGGTGGTCGAATATCCTGGTCATTTTTATTTTGGTGATTCAATGACCGGATTTCTAGATTAATAACATTGCCACCCCCGGAAGGCAGAACCTTCAAGTTTTGAAAAGGGGGCATTCCTCCAAGATATTGAATTTTTATACAATCTTTATAATAAGCGAAACTTAATGTGCACCTTCTGCGCATCGTAGCATGTTTGTATTCTATATGCCTATTTTGATTTTGCCCGCAAATTGGTGTATTTTTCATGCAAAAAAATTGGTTAAAGACATTTGAACAAAATTTGACACCTTCGATGATTCTCATTGCTGCTTTAAGATATGACAGCATTAACAATTCGTTACAAGATGCCAAGAAGTTCCCAACTTTAAATTTCATTATTATTCAAAATTCTGCCAAGCACCAATTTCAGATGGGTCCTGCTTAAATACTGACCCATATTTGACAAAAAAATGTTCCTGATTGGTTTATAGCAAGATGAAATAAACTGCATATATATATAACCGACTACCTATATCTGCGCCGAAAATCAAATAATTCTTTCACCAGTTCCCCCAAATAAAAATATAGATAGCCCAATAACATTTGTTATAAATACTGAAGTAAATACAGTTTTCCAGTTTCCAGAGGCATTCAATATAAACCCTGCTATATAAACTCCGAGAAATCCAGGAATCGCACCAGCCGTATTCATTATACCTAAAAATATACAAGGAAAATCTTTTTTTAGAATTATGCTCAAATTGCAAGTATTTATTATTGACTATTTATCATAGATCATTTATTATTGATAAGATTATATCAATATCCAAATGCTAGTTAATTTTGAAGAAATTCTGTTTTTGCCTCGGGTCTATGGCGTACCGTGTACCAGACCAGATTTGAAAAAAATGACTCATTTACCCATCATTCCATGCACTGATAAAATATTCATATTTTAAATAGTGTTCAATATGACCTCGAATTTATTTTGAAACACTGAACATGATAGCATTTGTTTCTGAAATTCAGTGCAGTGTTGTAAAAGGACTATGGTATTCCTCAAAGTCATTTATGAAATTCTTTGTAACTGCAGCATCATAGTCCCCAGTCCGACTGCCAGCGTGGGGACACATCACAGGTGCTCAGAATAGCATGGGTAAAAAGTGTACAGAATAAAAGGCACACTACCCATGAATGTGTGACGTCTAAGCACATTTTTTCTGGGGATCAATACCCAGGTGCCTGAGCAAAAAAAACAGATTTGAATTCTATAAGGAATGATTATACGCACGAGGTTTTATGCATACTTCACCAGTGCATGATGGTTCACACAGTTTGCTTACAACTAATTCCCCTAACCATGGCCCCCACAAAAATAAATATTCTATAGTACTAAAACCTATTCATTTTCCAAAAATAAGTGTAAATTTTGATTTATCTAATAATTTTTTTGAAATATAATAAAATGTGACAGAAAAAATATCTGATTTGACAATTAACTCAAAATATGAAACATTAAATATTTATTAAATTCAAACCGGTTAGCAAAAAAATATGAATCCAAATTCAACTTACCAAATACTGATCCTGAATATGTCGGTGCTATATCTTGTGGGTTGACCAGAACACCACTACAAAACATATGAATAACATTTGAAACTGGTAAATAATTAGTGCAGAAATATCACCAAAAAAAAATCGTACCTGTTATGGAAAGTTTGGCAAGATACTGAGAGTCCTGCAACGAGGAGTGCGACAGTGTAATTTTCACAATATGGAAGAAACATTGCGAACAGACCATTTCCAAACATAGCAACTGTCTAAAAAGAACAATGTATAAGAAACGTATACCAATATATACATCGGAGCTGTGTGCTGATTAAAAAGAAAGCTGTGTGGTACATGGAACGATGTATACCTTTATTCTTTTCAAGCTTGTTTTACAACTTGCAAAGTGCATGTATCCAAGAAAAAGTGAGGAGGCGGGGTCTGTGTGAAATCCTTTCACTCTGAAGTCCTATTGGGCACTTCTAACTCTGTTACAGAAATTAGCATCGCTAACTTATCATATTTGCTATCAATTATTATTCGAGGTGAATTGCATGCTAAGAATAATGTCTGTATCAGTGATCTTGAACTTATTTGTTATGCTGGATAAATGTCGTATGTTACTTAAATAAACAGAAGGAACAGACATTTTCTAGACTGGGGGTGAACGTCAGGGTGAAATTGGGAAGAAAATGGTAGGTGAAACCCCAATACCAAACATGGATCAGCAAACCAAAAAAATCGAGTCAAAGCATATTTCAGCATGTACCAAAGCATATTTCAGCATGTACCAAAGCATATTTCAGCATGTACCAAAGCATATTTCAGCATGTATGGGCACATGAGAAAAAATTATATTACGGACCGGTCTGGTGCGCCTAGTTAGCTCAATTGGTTAAGCATCGGGAATATGCACAGAGTCTTGCATCTCTAGGCCGTGGTATGCCATACGTTTGAGTCGTAATCTCAGCTTTCCTCTCCCCCAAAATAAAAATTAAATCCTATTCTATCCACTGCAGCCAAGGATAATCGTACATACCTGTATAAGTTTTCTGGCAAAAGTGACACTGTATTCTGCTTTTATAATCTGTTTACTCAACCAACCACCGAATATACTCGTAGGCAGTGACATAAGCCATGGAACAACGTTGAAAACCCATGCCTGAGAAAAAAATAAAAAATTAGTCATAGAGAAAAATTGAACAAGCAGAGTGACGAATGCATATATCGTTTATCATACGTGGACCGCAATTGATTAATCACTATAGCTTTGATTGTAGTTTACCATGACAAAACCCCTGGTTTTTGTGCCAAGATTGTATTGAAAATGCCCGCTTGATCGTTACTTGATCTCACCTATGCTTTGTTATTATTTGCTGAGTGTTTTTTGTTTGCGTTGTGCGTGAGGGTGGACATGTGTTATACGTTTGTTTTTAAACTTTATTTGACGTTATTTCGCCCTCCAGAATTCTTTTGTAGTCTACCAACGTCCTTCTTCTGGACGATGAAAACCAAATTGTAACCTAATTTACTCATACTACAGATATTAAAAGTACCATTTTCCTTGAGAGTAATTGTAACGCTAATGGCACAATTTATAATAATAGGAAAATATTTTGGGGAAACAATTTTCTTCAACAAAGTAGCTTCATTCTGCCAGACAGATAATATGAATACTACATAATAACATACCGACTAATCCGTGAAAAGCTTCATTAATAACCCAAATGTGATGGCGGAATTTTGAAAAATGACTCAATCATTCAATTTCCCCAGCGTGATCGTCAAAATTTTAGAAAATAAGTTGTTTGTTTTGATATTTATAAACCAAAAATCGCAACTATCAGGTAGTTGTACAGCAGGACAACTAGGAATGCAATATATTTTGTTTTTGGTTGGTTTTCGAGAAATTTTTTTTTTAATATATATTATATGAAAGGGCAAATAAATTATGAATATCGTTTAAACATGTTTGCTTTTAATCATTCTGGTTTTTTCCAATGTATGAAACACAAATACTGGTCAAATAAACCCTGATTGAATAAAAAGAAAAGATGGGGTTGCTCTTCACAATAACACTCGCAATGGTTAATAAAACGTGCTTTTTTCGCAACAAGTTTTAAAAAGATACTTCAACAAATACATAAAAGCATATATTTTTTTTTCAACACAGGTATCAAGAATATACAAACCTTTCTTTCAGGAAAACGTTCATGGAAAAATGTTGGTAACCACATCAGTAATATAAAATAAGATGCATTCATACAAAAATGAGCACCTATGGCAGACCTGCAATACAAGAATCATCATATATTACATATTATGACACATTCCATAGGAAAATATAGTGAAATATAAAAAGTTGGTAGAGTATGTATTATATGCAAAAAATTCAAGTTCCGTAATTTATTTATCTATGCCCACCCACTATCCATACTCTACCCCTTTTTTAATGATTATAGGTAGAAAATTCAAGTTCCATAATTTATCAATCCATGCCCACTATCCCTACCCTACCCCTTTTTATTGAAATTCACTCAGAGCAAAGCCGAAGCAGTGCCTAAAAGAAACCAACTAACGGCCACTTAATAAAAGCGATAATGCTACTACGAGATGCAGTACCAGCAACTGCACTCTAAGTGGAAAACATCCTAAAGTGAACATAGCCGCTATGATAAAGTGCAGTGAGTGGTAACCGCCCAAGGCAGTGGTAAAACCGTCAACCACCTCTTTGTTTCCTTTTAGCTAACTCTTACGACATACAGAAAATACGCTGGGAATATTATGGAACCTGTAACTACATGGATGAAATCATTAACCAAAGTACTTTATTATAAAGTGTTAGGTTCGGGATCGCTCTTCTCAATCCCAAGCAATCATTAATAAGGCCTTGCACATGGACCCAAAATGGGTGATTGTAAATGAAGATTTTTTATTAAACCACGATTTATGGTCTTGAAAATGAAAAAAACTCACCATAAGGGCGCTTTTGAAAAAATTAGCCCCCATGGAACCTCTTGTTTTGCCTCTGTTGAATTCTGCCTCGTAACTTTTCTACCTATAAGACAAAATAAGTTATTTGATATCCTAAAACTTTACCTCCCAGATTTTCATCTTATTTTTAAAGGAATAGATATTGCTTTTTTGATAAACTGTATAACACAAACTTATAAGCACAAGATGTGATAGATGATTTTACCAATGCCCAGAGCAAATACCACTCCCTGCACTTTACCATAGCAGTTCAGTTTCGTTCGGAATGTTTTCCGACCAGAGTGCAGTTGCTGTGCTACATCATATCGTAACTCTCTGCTATCAGGTGGTCGTTATTTGGTTCCTCCCATTTCGACACTGCTTCCGGCCTCGCACAGAGTGAATTTCACTAGAAAAATCAATTTCATAGAATCTTCAAATATCAAAGATATTTGGAGATTCTATATATATTTATATAGAAATTTATATCGTTAAAGCTTGACAGCAAAAACACATTTTTTTAAATAAGTGACAATATGTCAACATGTTAAAATTTGATTGTGTTTTTGAAAACTGTAGTGTGTAGTCACTTACTCTGCTGAGTCTTTGATAACTGCCATGTAAGCAAAACCCACGCAAATGCACATAAACCCACAAAATAAAAAACTCCTGGCCAACCATGTGACTCGAGAATTACTGAACCAATGCCTCCACATAGAAGAGACCTGAAATAACACATAAATAATTTTGGTTTTATTACTGTATTTTTCGATTCGGCAAATGAAGATGGTGATAAATAACTTTGAACAATCTTTGCCTGCAAAGCTGATGTATTCTGACCTACACTCAGTAAAGTTCATTTGTGATACGGTAATCAGTAATAGTACTGTAAGTTCAAATACAAGGATAAACATATTCGATATAGTGATATTCTTGATTTTAGATATATACGGTATTTCAGAATAGGGGCTCAAAAACAAGTTTTTATCGGATAACTTGGCACAAATCCAATAGAAGGACCTACTTTTGCTCTTCAAATTGATATTGTTTCAAAGAACAAGACTATAATCATAGTTTTCTAGATGTTAAGCCTAATATTTTTACACCAAAAACATGGTCAAATTTGAAATGTATATATTCAATATTTATTATTCAGAATCATTTTTTCAGAATGTATTCGAAATAGTAAAACCTATATTTGGTTTTGTTCATACCTGTATGTAACAATTTACATACAATATCTATATATATTCCCAAACAGTTGGCATGCAGTTGGTTAATATGAGCAATTTCGGAGCAGGGATAAAAAAAGACTCAAGAAAGAATCTCCACAAATTCGAGTCGGATCCAAATATTTCTAAGTACCATCTCTATCTCCAACCTGAAAAAACGAGTGCAGAGTCACACAGACATGGGCTCAAACTATCGAAGGTGCTGTGCTGCAGACTGACAGAATGTAGAATGCTTGCTGCTCAAGACTCCCGAAGGAAATGGGTTTCACATAAGAAAAATTAGCAAATGGGAAATATTCCATGCTGTATTTAGAAAATTGAAATGCCTATTTTTAAGTGTGTGGCTGTGGCAAAACTGTATAAAATAGTTCAATACAATCAAAACTGCTATGAAATAGCAGTGTTTATGGTTGTGAAGCTATATTTGTGAAATGGTATTCGAACACCCGAAAAAACCAAGATTTTGTCACCTACTCTGCTGCAAGCAAAAATGAAATCAATACTTTTTTCATAATTTTTGACTCTACAACCTTGTAATAAAAAAAACAGGATAATTTAATATTTCTCACCCGAAATTGGACCCAGTTGAAGTCACACCCATTGCAAATGATCTGTCTTTTTCTCGTATATTTTGACTAAGTAGACTTGTCATTGATGGATAATGCATACCTATAGAGCATTAAAGCCAACAATAACAAAAAGGAAGGGTAAAATACTTTTAAACTTAAAAATTACTGGTCGATAATGAGCATAAAACCCAATCCCGATTTCTTTTGTTAAGTATGGGCCATATAAACCTTGTTTTAGCAACTATTATCCATCAGCGAATAATGAATCAAGAGAAAAATTTTAGAATTACATGTTCACATCGAGATAAATTGCAAGATATATACACAAGATCAAATTCAACAACATCATTACAACGAAACTTCTATTACCGGTAATAATAAATCAATTATGAGCTTTTTGACTAGTGAGTAAAAAGGTATGCGTTATAAAAAAAAAAATTTAAAACATCCAACAAACCTTGAGCAAATCCAAGTATAACCCGAAAGAGACCAAGTAGCAACAAAGAAACATTGCGATCTTGATATAAATATGCAATATAGGGTGTGATTATGGTCACTGTTCCCCATATTAATGCAGCAATACACAACATTCGATCACCACCTATACTGAAAAGGATAGTCTTATTATAAACTACTATTGAACGAATACTATTCAGGATATAAGTCTCATCAATATCACTTGCAGTTCCAAATATGAAAATTTATCTTATAGGAATGACATTTCTAAATACTTTCAAGCAATGTAATATATAGGTGTCCTTATCTGAATAGTTTAAATTTCTATATTCAGGAATTTTGATTGATAATTATAATTGGTCATCCATGCCAACTGAATCGCCAAAAAACCCATTCTACCTTCAAATTTTGATTATTTTATCAGAGTTGACCCCATATATATATACTGACTTCGAAAAGACTCACTATACTCCCAAAACCTTAACGGTTTGTGTTTTATGGCTTTTTGAAAAAAGTCATATGGAGCAAAAAATGGTCTATATTTTGTCTAAAACGAACCCCCTAAAACCAATCTTAATCATTATTTCAGCTAAGTTATTACGTTTAGAAATTAAATAGACTCCACATTAGATGTAATTAGGGATGGTATATAATGTATTGTTTTTCTTCATATTAATTTTTTTATTCCCTTATCTGAGTAGGTTGAACTCCGATATTCTAGAATCTTGATTAAAAATTATATTAATTTTTTTTGATAGCTATCGTAACTTCACTCTTAATAAGTAGAAACCCAAACAGAATCACTTACAATACGGTACAGCTGAGTCAAGTCGAGCTGATACACTATGCTAAACTAAGCAGCAATCATGGTGACATATTCTTTGAGCGTCAATGGGGAAATGTTCATGTTATTTTTTTCTGATGGACAAAACATTCGAAACCATCAACACTGCTATTTCATAGCAGTATTGATTGATGATTTTCAACCTTTTTCTACAGTTTGGTTGCTACAAGACACCAAAATAAGACATTTAAATCTTCTAGCAGGATAATATATTTCATATAATAGTGACCATTCGCCTTTTTTTTTTGATGGAACCTATTTTCTTCGAGCGTCTGAATAGGAGTAGCTGGCATTCTATATGTCCGACAGCAACAACAGTTAAAATTTATTTTGAAATTCAAGAAGCTCACCGGTCTGCCATGTATCCACCGAAAATTTGAGTTGTAGCATAACCCCAGAAAAAACATCCCATTACTGTTCCAAGATGTTCTTTATTCCAACCAAACTCTTTTGCCATGGCTGGAGCACATACTGGCATGGCAACACGAGAGGAGAATAGAATGGTCGTGCCAATGAATAGAGTAGCAATCCATGTTTTCTTTTCTGGACTGAAAAACATGTGAAGGTTATGATAAATAAATCAGGGAAGTAGTTTGACCAGTTGAAAACTGCAACAAAACATAAGAAATTGCTGATAAGGCCATGAAAACTCACAATCAATGTTCTCAACATAACCAAATTATTTAAATTTCAATAGCTGTGAATTGCCATCTTATAGGAAATATCTACTGCAGATGGGTGTCGCTGGACGAGCGTACACTTTCCAGTTTGTCCAATCCTGTCCAAATGGTTTGATAGGCTGGCAAGAATTAACAGCTCGAACTTTGGGTTGGCAATAAATTTTAGCAATTCCCAGATATATGTTTCATTACCACTATAGATTTTACCTCAGACCATGTATTGAGGAATATTGGCCAGTCTCCACCTATTTTATATTAAGAAAACGACCGACAGGCCAGGGTTTTCCGAAGGATCTGCGCGTCCTCCACAATATTTACCTATGCTTTGCTGTATGCTTACTTCATTCTGCATTCACTTTTCAGTTTAGTTTTTTTTTGTTATAGGCTATAGACTACAATGTTTACTGTTCTGAGTTCATGCAAACCACAAGTACAAAGTACGGTACTGAGTAGGTAATGCCAGAGTTGAAATATTGAAAGATTTTTGATAGTTTTTGTTGCTGATTGCATGCATTTCCTGGGTAAGTGTACAGAGTTGTATAAACTGTGAAGGCACTCATTCAGCATTAGCTTTGAGCTTCAAATTGGTGTTTCAAACTTTTGTTGGATTTTCAATCATTTTGCTCGCTTTCACTTGCTTCTTGAGTTACGGTATATTATTAGCAGATTAAGATTTAGGATATGATTCTTATCTGGCCGTAGAGTAAAGGCGAGAATATGGTATACCATGAAGGATTTTGCCTAAATATTTTACTCGTTTTTTTGCACATTTTTCTGTGCAGAATGTGTTTTAAAGTTTGATGGTGAAGTCGAAATAAAATGTTTGATTGATCTGTTGATTATGATGAAAAAAACAACTAAGGTAATTGGTTGGCAAGATGCAAGCACTCACTTGTTCCATGTCAAGAAACCTTTTGCTTTCTTCACAATCTGATCTATTCCCCCAGCTTCTCGGGGTGACTGCAATCTTAACGATTTAGAATCCAAGTTGATGACATGGTTTCCAACCATAATACTATGGATACGACAATATTACAGATTAGCTGAACGGTGACAGAATAAGCAGCATCTGACCACAGTACCGGTACCGTATATCCTGCAATCCTTCACGGCGAAAAAACGACCAGAATTTATATACTAAACTATGAACTACCACCACAGGCAGACGAAGCAAGTCGAGCGATAATTCAAAACTCCGAACTGTGCAAAGTCTGAATTGCTACGAGAACACTTCCGCGTTCTCGACGACCTTTCACAACCCGGAAGCTGGCTATAAGTGATAACGCGAAAAACTGTAACCGGTAAGTTTGTTAAAAAAGAAAATCGTACCGAAAATTACACAAAAGACCCAGAAATAAGCTGAAAAGGTACCCAAGCAGTCCTGTAGTTATGTTAACCTTCGAATATCATGGTGAAATCGAAGTTTTGAGACGACTCCGAGCATTTACACACCCCCCCCCCCCCAGTTTAAGGTGACAGAATAACGAAAATATAAAATCCGTAGTCTCGGCAGAATTTGATGTGTACTACCTAAATAAGCCGTGACTCTGTTAAGTGGCGCTATTGAATTTATTTGATATATTTGATTTCAAATAAAGATTCAATTGATTTATTTGATTTATAGGTCTATAACCCAAATTTTAAATAAATGAATGGTCGTGGTTCGGCATAGGGTTAAGTCTTATTCTCGGCTTTCCTGTCCCGCGGAATAAAATGAATATCTGATCCTGTCCATACATACTAGCCTGCCTCGACATTACAGACATTTTGACCAGTGGGGGGCGGGGGTGGGGGGAGATTGGTGAAGCCACATTGAAACTTCGTTTTTAATTATCAATGGCTAAGCACAAGTGGGGAGCCGTTCCGGTACATTTTTTACTCGTGGTCGTTTTCGTAGTTTCCGGTCGGTTCGTTAATTATAGGAACCGAACTCAGTCATTTCTAATGCATTTGAAAACACAAAAAAGGTTGGCACTGGTTAGCAAGCATACGAATCTGCAATAAGTTTCTGTACAAGCAGTTAGCTTGGGTCCTCAAGTAAATGTCGTGTATTTCTAGAAAAAACATTTTTCAAGTTGGAAGAATTTCCCTTACTATCTCCTAGCAGTTTGTATTAGGGTGAAAGGTTGTACAAGTGTGTCAAAATATTTGCTAAACATGTGTTCAAAACTTTAAAGTGATGTCATCTACGTCAAAGCTAGATCATGGCCACACTCCACGTGACAAATAACAAAAAACGAAATCGGTGATATGGCAAGTTCACATGAAATTGCAGATTGATTAGTGTTCCGAACAGTTTCCTTCGAGCGACTTGAGAATCTTTTGTACTTATCTATTTAACCCTCTCTTAGTGAACGCAGCTTGCGACTCCATATCAGGATTCATATTGATATTCACTATAATATTTTTCCGATCTGCATTATCTTTTGTATGTTCAGGGAGACCAACCTGTGAAGGTAGGAAAGAATTCTTATCAGATCTCAGCTTCAGTTGATTGTTCCGTTAAAACAAAATGTTTCAATAAACAAATGTTCGAATATCGTTTGATTTCATGGAATAAAACAAAACTGTGAAGCGGATTCATCTTTCCCCTAATTTTGGGTGTTAATACGACAGAACCAGGGCGGGGCAAAATTGACTCCTTTAAAATTCGAATCTGATTCAAATATTTTTTTACGATTCGTTAGTTCCGTTTAACTACCCATGCCTTGTTTTTGTTAAATAAATATTCGTTTATTGATCAAAATATTGAAATATGTAGCTTTCGTAAAATTTAAAAGTTTCACTTAATTTTGCGAGTGTTTGTTTTATCCTGGTCGAAAACAAAGTTATTAAAAAAGTTTTTTGTTAAACATGAAACATCGATGGATCGCGCAGTCGAGTCACTTGCCACATGTGACCTATGTTTAGATTTTTTGAATTGGGTTCTCCCGAATAATCAAAATAAATCAAATAATTTATCCTTCGAATAGATTCGAATCACCGAATTGAATATCCTGACCTTAAACGTTATTTGTGACACACCCGGCTTGGTCTGTGGTACAATATTTAGATCTGATTTTCACACAACTACAATTATACGTCAGTTCAAAACTTTTAGAGGTTGAATTCTGTTTACGTAGTTTCAACTTTATCTATAACCTTAAAATAATTTTTGTTGACAATAAGGACAGACTGAATAAATTACTATATTGGTTTAATTTAAAGAGAGGGACCTAAACTGCACAACATTACGAAAAACAGTCGGAGTCAGAAATTTTACTTTTTTAAGCATGAGCCACGCCTCGGCGGCGCGATCTATTAGTATAACATAATTAACAAAATATGTCGAGTACTAAAATTTGGGATGAAATTATCCAGAAAGTCTGGACGGGCACGTATCGGCGACGAACGACATAGCTTATAGCATTACATCTACGTCTACCAGATCAATAATTAATCGTTAGGCCCATGTTTTACGACTCGTTTGATATTTCAAATCATGATTGAATAGAAAATGAAAAATATGGAGTATCAATGGCCATCGTCGACCTCGGAACTTGGAAGTAGCCTTTTCCCTAAATCTGGGTAAAAAGTTCCAAAACTTTTAAAACGAAAAAAAGGATTCCAGGACCTGATACTAGAATTGTCATGGTGCCCCCATAATTTTACTGTAAAACGCTATTTTCGAGATAAATTTAACCTCGAAATTTCTTTAAATTTTACCCCCCTTCCAAGATTTAAAATACCCCACTGCTTGCAAGTATTACTTTCTTGCTTGCCTGTTTCGGCAAGTACGGTCATAACTTAAGAACAATTGTGAACCCAACACATACAGGGCTATAATATATTTTCAACCAACAAGTCCCCTTAAGAACAAAGTTGTCGGGTCGTTGTAATTTATTTTGTGGAAGTTTGCTTTAAGCACAGCCGAAAGCCGCGTCTAATTGAAACAAACTAGCGACCACTCGAAGGGCATCTAATACGAGTTTGAAAAAATGGTTCATAAGTGAGTAACTTATGAAGGCTTTTTTACTTGTGTATATGTGTTAATTTTTTTTTTCAGAAGTCCAGATTGCTGATGGTCGCGATCATGGTTGCATCTTTTTTTATTTGGTTTAGAAAAGCATGCCTCTTTTTATGTCCAAGTACTAACCATGTCTTGGACGCCCATTAGATTAAAATATGATGTGGCCTGATTTGCAAAAATTTAATTTTTTATACAGTTTAATGCTACTCAGACTTTTTAAGACTACCGTGTGTATATTTGTGCAATCTCCAATACCTGATGGTTGCGATGAACGGTTGCATCTGCCTGAATTTGACTTAGGAAAATTGCATGCACCATTTTGATGTCCGAGTACCATGTCTTGGACGGCCAGTTTATTACCTTTGTAATCTGTAGCGCTATACTGACTGGAGATATTCTCTCCTGACAGGGTCACCCTTATCAGGAAGTTCTACAGACAGAAGGTAAACCAAACGTAATCCCAATCTCATGAAGTGGTAGAGAGTCATACTCTCGTCCAGGGTAGATACCACTCACTGCATTCAACGATGGCAGTTCAGTTCCCTTGGAATGTTTCCTGCTCAGCGTGCAGTTGCTGGTTTTTTCACATAATATGACGCATCCGAATAAAGCCAATGGCCCCCAGTCCCGTGCACCCCGTAATAGGGGAGGGAGTGCTAAGAATCTCACGGTCAACAATTTTTCAATTTGTTTTTCTAACGTTCGTGGGTTGAGAGGAAACTTCGTTTCTGTGGAATCATTCCTTGCGAGGAATAGTCCAGATGTCTTTGCACTCTGCGAGACCAACCTTAATCCTGGAATCTCATCTTCTGATTTCGGGGTCGCGGGTTATTTGCCGCTCATACGCAAGGATTCTCCAAAGCATATGCACGGACTAGCTGTCTACGTTCGTAGCAATCTGCCTGTAGCTCGTGCATTTGCTTTTGAGTCCACATCACTTTCGTAAATGTGCCTACGCATGTCGCTTCTGACATTGACATCATTTCTATTCTTCGTATACCGATCCCCTCAACCCAAGATTGTTCTGTCCTGGATGACATCTCTTTGCAAATGAACAAGATTTTGATGTCTTGTCCATCTGCCAAATTTTGCATAATGGGAGATTTTAATGCCCATCACGATACCTGGTTGAATTCAGCTGCAACTGACCTGGCCGGAATTAAAACTCATAATTTCGCCATCACTGAGTCTCTGACACAGGTGGTGGATTTTATGACTAGGATCCCCGATAACCTGGCTCACGCTTCTTCCCGACTGGATCTTTGTTTTGTCTCAGATCCAGGTGATGTATTTTCCCTGGTTCCCCAGCCCCCACTTGGTACTTCAGACCACGTCATTTTGCAGCTGAGATTAAAAAATTCGACTCTCATAAGTAAAGAGTCTCCTTTTCACCGCACTTCTTATAACTACAAGGGCGGTGACTTGGACTCTTTTCGGGACTTCCTTCGCGATGTGCCGTGGAAAGATGTTTTCTTGTTGCCTGCTAATGAGTGTGCGGTGGAAATCGCAGAGTGGATACGCCTTGGAATTGATGAATTCATTCCTCACCGAAGATTCCAGGTGAAGCCCCACTCTGCCCCATGGTTTTCACCCGAATGCTCGGCGGCAATAGCGACGAGAAATCATCATTTCCACCGCTATCGTCGACATCCCAACGTCAATAATAGACGACTTCACAGAATGGCTAGAAATAATTGTGGAAGAATTTTCAGAATTGCTAGAACTCGATACATGGAATCCACCAAATCCAAAATTTCACAACAAAAATTGGGTTCCAAAGATTTTTGGAAAATAATAAATAATGTAATGAACAGGGGTAAATCTAGTATCCCTCCTCTTTTAAATGGCCATGAAATTTTGTGTTCTTCCAGAGACAAGGCGGAGTTGTTGCCAGGATGTTCTCTAATAACTGCAGCCTTGGTTCGGTTTCTGGTACCTCACCACCTAATTTTCCAAATCGAACCGACGTTACATTGGAGAGCATGTCAGTAACTCCGCTACTTGTCTCTAGAATGATTGCCAAACTCGATTCGAACATATCTCCTGGTCCTGACTGCATTCCATCTGTGATTCTGAAGATTCTTTCACCTGAGTTGTCCTCTATTTTGGCCAAACTTTTTAATAAATGCTTAAAAGAATGTACCTTCCCAAATACATGGAAATGTGCAACGATTGTGCCGGCATTCAAAAACTGTGGCGACCGAACTGATCCTAATAAATATCGTCCAATTAGTCTCTTACCAATTATAAGTAAAATTTTTGAATCAATTATTCATAATAAAATTTCTGGACACCTGTAGTCGCTTTGTCTCCTCACGGACAAGCAGTATGGTTTTCGTCGTTCTCGCTCTACTGCTGACTTGTTGACAGTAATAACTGAACAAATATTTCGTGCCCTTGATCGTTGTGGGGAGGCAAAGTCGGTTGCTCTAGACATTTCTAAAGCCTTTGACAGAGTTTGGCACCAAGGTCTGTTGCAGAAAATTCAATCGTATGGGATTTCTGGACAAGTTTTTTCAATTGTCAAATCTTTCTTATCCAATCGTAAGATTAATGTTGTTTTGGACGGACAACGTTCAGGTAATTATTCCATTTCATCCGGTGTCCCTCAGGGGTCAATCCTTGGTCCAACTTTGTTCTTGATATATATTAATGACCTGCCCGATAATTTGATATGTGATTTGGTAATTTACGCTGATGATACAACTCTATATTCTTGTCTCAATGAAAAAATCCCTCCCGGAACAACGTCTAGCTCTGGCAAAATCACTTGAGTGTGATTTGGCCACAGTATCTAATTGGGGTGACACTTGGCAGGTAACTCTTAACTCGGAGAAGACTAAAGTTTTATCAAGTAATCGTTACACTAATACGAATGCAACCCAAATTTCATTATCTGGTACTGTTCTGGAGGAATCCTTAAATATTCGTCTTGTTGGACTCACACTGTCTAAGGACATGAGTTGGAATGAATATGTCACTAGTATTGCTAAACAAGCCTCGATGAAAGTCGGTTCTCTATATCGAGCTAGCCATTATCTCACTCCCGAAATCATTCTCCATTTGTACAAATCATTGATTCGACCCTGTATGGAGTATTGCTGTCACATTTGGGGCAGTGCCGCTGTCACTGTTCCTAGCATGCTCGATCGTATTCAAGGGCGTGTGGTCAATATGATTGTTCCTAAACTTTCCTGCAGTCTGCAAAGTTTGACACACCGCCGCAACGTTGCCTCACTATGTTTATTTTACAAATATTATAATGGTCTTTGTTCAAAGGAGCTTTCTGCTCTCGTTCCTCAGAACAAAATTTTTAATCGATCAACACGATTGGCTACCAATTCGCACCTATTCACTGTGGAGGTTCCACAATGTCACAAACAGTTTTATGCAAGAAGCTTTTTTCCAAGAATATCAAAACTTTGGAATTCCTTGCCTTCCTGCTGTTTTCCTGATCGTGTTGATCTACAAGGCTTTAAAACTCGCGTTAATAGACATCTATCAGGGATGGGGGTTCTTTAGTTCATGCTCCTGCATTTTATGTAGCTCTTTGCACTTTAGTGGCTGCAGGAGAATTTTCAAGTTTGATTCTTCTTCTGTGTCCTTGCTCTGAGCGAATTTCAATAAAAAAAAAAAAAATGCTGGTAGAGATTTTCCAGATCAATGGGCAACAGCCACGGGTCAGCAACAATGGAACAATCCGGTGATTTCTTTCTATTTTATGCATTTGTTTATTTTCATTTTTGAACATATTAATCACATATATTTGTCATAATCAAGAAAAAACATCACACACACACAAATATATATAACACTGGGCTATGGGGAGCCGCACAGCTTTATTTCAATTTTGGAAAGGTGTAGGGCGATACAGTGTGACTCACGTTCTCTGTTTCGCGATCCAGCACCTACATAAATCTGCAGGATCCCAGTTCATCCATCGGTTCGCAGTCGGTTGAAAAAGATTATCACCAGTCAAACAAACGAAACTTCAATATTATTATTGTTCAACTGAGATAATTTCGGCTGGGAAATATCACCTCCGTTGATCTGCAGGAAACTCCGACACCATTCGATTTTATATCCAAATTTATATGCTAATCAAATTTTTAGGTTTGAAACGAAGTAACCTAATTTTCGCTTGATTTCTTGCTTTCCCACAGACTTCTAATGTATACTGTTTTGCGCCGTCTATCACGCTGTAACATCGCATTTTGCGTCAACGCCACGTTGCCCGTGCGATGGGAGATACGTCATACTTATTCTCGACTTTACGCGCAATTGCTTGCGTCTACGACACTACGTGCGTGTGCGCTTTTGTTACGTCCGAGCAACGTATGCCACGAATAAATTTTATGTCATTAAATGCTTTCGAGTTTGCATGATACTTTAAACTTTGGTGTCGTAATTCGTGGTGCATACGTCTACGTTGGGACTACGTTCTCCTGCTACTAAAAAATCGATTTTATTAAAGCCTTTAGGTTTGCAGGATGCTTCGTAGAACGTGATTGTTCGGAACTCAATTGCTTGCGTCTACGACACGGTGTGGACAAGCGTAGAACGTGATTATTCGGAACGCAGTAACTTTCGTCTACAAGGCGTACTTGTGGCTTTTGCTAAGCCCGCGCAACGTCGTTATTATGTCGTGAATAATTTCGTTGTCATTAAAAGTATTTGAGTTCGCATGATTTGAGGACTTGCTGTCATTTTTATTTTGAAAATTAAAATAAAATAAATAAATCCAGTTTGATAGCTTTTCAATATCAGGGATTATATAGGTATCATTGTAGACATAGACATATTTATTTCGACCTCACCTCCGTAACAAAACAAGAACACACATAATACACACAGAGATAAGAGAGGTCTGGAAAAAGAACAAAACCTATAATAAGGTTCAAAACGTAAAACTAGCCTACGTGTTCAATCACCCAAAAAATTATAAATTCAACTTCAACAAAAACATGATGCTGATCGGACGTTTCATGCTGTCGCGGTTCTTGAAAATAATTGTAAACAGACAAATTGAAAACACAAATAGCCAAATTATTTGACACATTCGGGCTTCCTCACGTCTGCCCGTCATACGATTTCAAAGAAAAGAATATTTTGGGGAAATACGGTAAAATGTCGTTACCCATCACAATAATGAGTGCCATATCTGAGCATAATGTTAAAATCAAGTTAGTGTTACATTATTGTGGTGATAGTCGTTTTCTTTTGAAAATCGAGGCAGGATCTCGATATCGACTTGTGAACTTTGGGTATGCCTTATGAAACGCAGTGCTTATTTCAAAACAGTTGTATATGTCCATCAGTAGATTAGAATATATCTTGCAGTAAAAAACTCCAACAGCAAGCTTCACATCATAACTGTGCTTTTGCCGATTCTTAATATCCATTGTCCATGTGCTGGGGCAGGGTAGGTAACACGTGCAACAAATCTCTTGA
This sequence comes from Styela plicata, assembly GCA_963675895.2. NCBI lineage: Eukaryota > Metazoa > Chordata > Ascidiacea > Stolidobranchia > Styelidae > Styela > Styela plicata. The sequence goes on along the minus strand of OZ023153.1, from coordinate 6,428,574 downwards.
ATGAGACAACGCGAGGATGACTGTCCTCGGTGGCGACTGGCTTCCGTTTGTTCCTTCAATTTTTTTACCCAATTGATCTTGTAATACATATTTTCAATACAGATTCTATAAAACGAGGAAGGTTGCCATCACTACACATAGGCTCACAGCTTGAAATATTGGAGACTTCAACAAAAAATCTTACCTTTAATGCTTTTGGTTAAACGGATCAAGCAAAAGACATTATGATGTCTACAGTTCTCAATTTCTTGGTAGTCGCTACCTGGATTTGGAAACGACTGATTAACATTTTTAAATTTAAAGTTTGCCAATAGCAAGATTAGAGAAACAACGCGAATGGGCAACATTTGTAAACTCTATTACTCAAGTTGAAAACAATATTTTCACAGATGAACTAATTTTCATAAATCATCGGCTTATATGTATCCTCCCCCCCCCCCCCCCCCCCCCCCCCCCAATTACAACGTTCCAGTTGCTCCACTGTGGATCAGCCATTACAATGGGAAGGTGAGAAAGATTACAGATGCGGATGCTCTTAAGCTTTCTTGTATAGCTAAATTTAGAAAAATCCAAAAGGTTTAAAATATGCACAAATGCAATTAAAAAGGCCTTTAGCATAGTGTTTACCTTACTTGCTATTTTTACTCTTCCACTATGTTTACGAGTGATTTTTCGTGCGATTCGAAATGCATGTAAGGATTTTACACTAGAGATATTGACAGTACATATTGCGACATATGTCAAAAGTAGATAAATCTTAAAAGCCTTTTACAACCCACTAGGAATATCATAAGCGTTCCAGTACTCGATGCGGCCGAGTACCGGTTAGAAAATATTCGGTCAAAACCGAGTAGTTCGGCCCTTCCCTTTAAATATGACAATTTTTGGTGTTTTTTTATTTAGCATATAAACATGAAAAATAACGTACGCATCAATAAAAATCAAGCTTGAGGCATGTGATAAAAATAAGAGATGTTTAGTCATAAAATAAAGCCAAATGGTTTAATAATAGCCTCGGACGAGCCCTAAATACACCTTTTAAATTCGGTCGGTACTCGGACCGTTATATCTTTACTAAAATGTGACCAATTTGATAAGTTAGGCAAAAGTAGTGACCATACTTCTGTTGAGTTCGCATAGCCTGAAATATTTCAACCATCGATAATGATTACAATGCTGTTGCGCCCATTCTCTATCTGTTCGAGTGGGTTTTCAAAAGCCATTATATCACCTTTCATGTTACAAACCTCAATCTTGCTTTCAAATGTACGCAATATATATCGTATTAAAGCTGAATTAGAAGATTTTTCGAGTGAAGGAATAAATCTTCAAGAAATAATTGCTATTGCAGAAACCAACCAAACTGAGGTGGGCCCGACTGAATATTCAGTAATTGCAGTGGTCACATGGGTCGCAGTGATCACAACTTATTAACTCTTGAAAGAATGGCAGTGGCCACACAGTATTATTAGTACGCCGGAGTACGCATATATATTGTCGTAATCAGATTTCTATTAACTACCAGGCGCCTACGAGATTTCCAGCAATCATTCGCTTACGACTTCCAAAGTGAAAAATCTTGATCTGAAATCGTGAGGTAAAATTTCGTTAAAGAAACTGCCAAACCCCGTTAGTCAGCATTTTAAACAATGGCAATAAAAAACATCAGCTGCATAGGTTAAGTAGTTAGTCACACGTAAACCCAACCAAGTGAATATCTAGTTGTTCAGGCAGCTCATTTTTTTATCGAATAGGGGTGCACGGTTTGCTCAATCGGTAAAGCGTTGGGAATACACCTCGAGCTACGCATCTCTGATAGTCACGACGCAGGTTCGAATCCCGGGAGGGATGATGATCATATGCGAGTGGTCTTCTGGACGCCTCGCCTGTGCACGGTGGTTCACGTAAGAGCGGCTTACGTCTTCTTCCACCAACCAGGCCCATGCACATGGAAAATGAGAAATACGATAATCAAAAACCTTCACACCGATTCAGAACTGGCAATCTGCACGAGAGGTCGTGGTTCGCCATATGGTTAAGCTATATTCTCGGCTTTCCTCTCCCGCAGGATAAAAATGATACTCTATCCTAATAAAAGACACAAGTTGAAGCAGAACTTGAACCCCCGGCATTTTATCCTCGAAAATCGGTTGGTTCCGTTATCCCAGTCAGTCTTCAAATGCTGGTGAAACTTAATATCATTAAGAATTCAACATAAACTTGCATTTGTTTTTATGTATGTTGTATTTTTCCACTTGCGTTGCACTTCCCAGAGCCCGTACACCATACGGACTCTGACATTGCCCAAAACCGAATGATAGATAAAACAGACATACTAGTTATTCTAGCCTTTACACTGCTCATACACCCACGATAAAGTCAAATAGAAAGAGCATATTTTTTCAAGAAAATATTTTTATGCCTTTGATTTTCAAAACAAAGATCCACACTGGTGACTTTGTTTTCCTAATTTAAACAGCATAATTTTAATTTTATGCAATTCGAAAAGTATTCAGCTGAACAATGAGCCGGGAAGGAAAGGCACATTTCGTTTTTACCTAATTTTAATCTGGTCTACATCACCATGTGCTACTAGGCACAGCAACAGTTAGACCATCCTGTAGTTCATAAACTGATAACATAAACTTCAATGACTTGCTGAACCAGGAAGCAGAGTTTTTTGCTATGCAAACTTTCAATTTTGCAATTTAGAGTTCATTTCAATTTCATAATCAAGTTTTTCAAAACATGAAAATGCTGGAAATCATCATTTCTTGAACCAACAGAAAGCAGAATACAAGTACAAAAGCTTTTGTGTGAAAGTTTGGTAATTTGGTTTGGTTTGGAAACTGTAATTTGTCTGATAATTCTTGCATCAAAGAAAGCATGAAATCACACTATTAGTGATTTAGCATTAAAGATGTGAACTTGAACGTTCAAACCTTATCAACACTACAGTTCAATTCACGATTGTTGGTAGGTATTGTATATAATAGGAGTTATTGATATAGTCTCCTTAAAACTAGAGACCCAGAATGTCACTGCATATTTCCTGCGCAACATTCTATGCACAGTCCTTCAACTTGATACAAGTTACATGTTCTTCTATTTTAATCCCACTTATGATGTGTTTTTCCCTTTTTTCTTCAAAATCCTGGTTCTCCAATCATCTGGCACTGGTTCAAAGTTGGCATTGTTTAATGCTTTCCCACTATAAAACACAGTGACGATTCATAATCAGTTAAACATTTGCCACAAATTATTTTAAACACTGACACTGATTTTGACCCTTGAAAAATTATTTCAAAAACTGAAATTTTGATATCAGACAATAGAATTGGATGGACATTAGCAGACTGAACGAATATTAGCTACTCAAACACATGAAGAAAATGAGTTCCATCGAAAGGAATTCAAAAATCAACATCAAACATTAAATCATTATTCCCTGAGACAAATTTCTTCTTTTTAGTACGGACCATATCAAGTCTGTTAAAAAGCTCGAGTGTCATGAATACTGCTTTTCATAGCAGGCTAACAAAATCTTGTCCTTCCTGTTTTTACACAAGTGTTCAAAATGTTCATTTCCTTTTCTTCAGGTTGACAAAAAAATAGCAGTATTGATGACTTTGAACCTTTTTCTACAGTTTGGAATTAGCCAGACATTCAAAAAGTGACATTTTAAATATCCAGCACATAAAATATTGATCGTTTGCTAAAATTTCTTCATCATTCTGCAAATTACTTGAAATCTTTCATGAATCATTCACCTTAAGATTTGATCCTGTTTCCATTTCTCGATCTGTTGTTTATTTAGTTTCGCTTGATCGATTTCTTCTTCGTCTTTCTCCAACATTCGATCTTCTTCTTCAATCTGATGTTTTGCTTTTTGCCATTGCGCGACAAGAGAGCTGATGCCTTTCGCAGATTTATTAGTCGCCACTGACGGTTTCTTTACCTTGAAGAATTTTTCATATCGGAACATGTTTTGTCAAGTATGGGTCACGGATAGATCGTGTCACCAAGGCATGATCTATCTGTGGCACATGCTTGACTAAACAAAATTTATGATTTGGTTGGTTCATGGATTTTATTTTACATAATAAACACAACCAGATTCCTCTGAAAATATGATCAAGTCTTTAATACTAAAAAATAAAAATTGTCTACTAGAAGCATTTATAATTTTTTTGTCAAACAAACGAATTTACCATCTTGAGGCAAAAGCCAGTCTTTACATGGTAAGCATCGACGGTATGCTCTAAAAGTCTAAAAGCATTATGATTCTAAGCAATGATAATTGAAGTCTTGGAGTGCCCTAGAATTTGGGTGGGTCGTCTTTCATTGCCAGAAAAATACGAAGAATGATAAATACTGCCTGGAATATGAGATAAAACTAAGTTTCTGAAAAATAGGACAAGGGTGTACGTTTCTGATACATTTATCCTGCATTCAAATCTGGAGTTATTTTATTTGATATTGCGACTTTTATTAAAAAATGGCAGTAAATTTGTCAAAATTTTGCTGTAAATATTTTTGAAATTGGTTCATGAAAATGAACATCCATATCATGTTATGGGTCAAAAATTGACACTGATTATTCACAGCTACCTTGCAGCTGACTACATATGCATCAATATTTATTTCAGAGCAACCAAACCTTTTTAGTTTTCTTTGTCTTCACTTTGGCAGTTGACGCCTTGGATTGAATTTCAGGTTTGGAAACATTTTGCTCAGTTGATGATGATTGTAAATGGATTGCAGGAGTTGAAGATTGTTGAGAATACGACATAGCAGTAGGTTGAGATGCGTACATTCCATAGCCAGCAAGGATAGGAGCTTGATAGTGTGTTGGAACTTGAGGCTGAAGTATTAACGAAACCGTAATACACAATTCTAAAATTTTATGTCAAGTCAAGAACGAGTAATATTCCAGGGCCCAGGCTGGTATGTTAGCTTCTCAGATGCCCCAGGATATTGGTTCATTAAAAGAAAATTTAGCGTATGGTCAACATTTCATGATTTATCTCCTGCTGCGCCTTTATTTGAGTATCTGGTAACAACCAGACTGTACAGAAAGGTTCAAAACCATCAATGCTGCTATGAAATAGCAGTGTTGATGGTTCTGAAGTCTTTTTAATCACCTAAGGAAAACGACACGAACATTTCAGAGACATGAATAAAACATGCTTCTATTCCCCTGCCATACTTAGACATTATACAGCTATTACAAATTACAATCTCTAGAGGAGACACCAGTTCCAAACGATGATGGTTTTGACCTGACCTTCATTTTTCCTGTGCATAGACATTGGTGGAAGGAAGCCGAATGCAGCACTTACATGAACCCCTATGACAGGACGACCAGTGTTGGACATATAAAGCATATTTTTACCACACACACAGATTGAGCAACCTGGACATCCACTTACAAATATACTGTTGCCCACTGTTATGTTAGGAAGTTCTTAATATTCCTTAAAGACACAGTGACAAACTTTACCTTATATAGAACGGGTTGTTGTGACATGGTTGCTGTTGCTGAAGTAGATGTGGCTGACGTTTCAGATTTTCTGTTATTGTCTAAAAATTAGAATTATAATCAGTCAGAGCATCAAAATGTTATTTTGAGTTTGTTCTAAAATGTCTGTCCTCACAGACTGCACTTTATCATAGTGGTTCAATTCCATTTGACGTTCACCATTAAGAGTGCAGTTGCTGGTACTATATGTTGTAATGGCTTCAAAATTAATATTAATACTGCTATTAATTAGTGATAATCTTAAAATTCAATTTTCCTTTTGTCAAATACTCAGTACGTATATACAAATCAAACTTTAAAAATTTAAGGGGTTGCATCTTTCATAGCACCTAGGATGCCCTATTCAAACGGGGGAAGTGATAGATGATTTCACCATCACCCAGGCCAGGGCAGATACCAATCACTGCACTTTACCATAGCAGTTCGGTTTTATTTGAATTGTTTTCAGCTTACAATGCAGTTGCTGGTACTACATCTTGTAGCAGCCCTTTGCTTAAGTGGCTGTTAGTTGGTTCCTATCAGGACTTGCTTCCAGTCTTGCTCTGAGTGAATTTCAATGAAAAAATTTCTGATTAAAAATATTTTCATTTGTCTATTATTGTAATATTGAATCATTTTGAGGTAAACTCATGATATATGCCATAAATTGCCATATATACATAAATCATTCTGAAAAATATGGTATAAAATATTTGAAAAGGTTCTGTAAGGACAAACAACCCTTACGGTGAAAAAACCAACCAACCATGTTTTTTACTGTCGTCATCATCATCACTCATTTCCATCATAATCCCGTCATCGTCCTTTTCAGAATCTTCAGCGTCAGCTTCAATATTTTCATCATCGGGTGGTGGGGGAGGAAGAGGAGGCTTTTCGGCAGGAGTGCTTGGTAATGGAGGAGGAATTTCAAATGGAACAGACTCCTCCCCAGGAGGTGGTGGGGGAGGTGGACCCTCCATTGAAAAGTCCGATACATATGATCCATATGTTTGTGTGTATCCAAAATACATGCTATTATATTGCTCCGTTGAAATGTTTTCTGTTTTTTCAGTTTTCACATTAGATTTTTCACCAGAAGCTTTATTGCCATCGTCGATGACATTTTCAGTTTTGCTTTTCTTTGATTCAATTTCAATTTCTGATGATGTAATGGGCCGTTTGCTATTTTTTGATTCTGAATTACACAAAAATAAAACATAACAGGAAATAGCAGTACGACTATTGCCTGTGTGATAAAAAGACAGCTTACTGGCACAAATTATGGAATATATTTCTGGACATCTACCCTGCGGAGCATTAAAATAAACTTCAGTCATAAGAAAGATTCCACCAAAATTGTACAGAGTTTGAGTTGTGGTTCTAAAAAACTAAAGGCCTCAATGCGTGTTTTTTATGTTTGTTTTATTTTACTCTTCAGTTGCATTGCATATTCTCACAAGAATAAAATAATACGATTATAAAAATCATGCAAATGTATGATAGCTAGAGCTGGGCGGTGGGACGGTAAATACCGGTATTGAGTTTTCCAAAATATCGTATCGCGTTAATTTTCGCAATGTCGGTTCGTCGTGATACCGATATTTCCGTGATATACTCCCTGAAACGGTTGCAAATTGATGCGTTATCGCACTAAGTAACAACAAATAAACGGGTCTTTAGATCACTTACTCCTGCTGATTGGTCCCGATTGAACTTTTGCAATGTCTTAAAACAACAACCCGCCTGCATTTGGAGGTATGCAACCGATTTTTTTAAACTAGTTTGCGCATATCGTGTGGCTCTTTGAAATGACACATTGCCAAACGAGAGAAATATGTTAGTTCAATTCCTAAGCATTTGAACAATAAGTGATACTAACCTTCGTTCTCCATTTCAACTTCACGGTTTTCTTTTTTAGCTTCTTTGTGAACTTCAGGATACTGCCATTGCATCGTTTTAGTTTTATTATTCACGTAGAAATATCGCTTCGCAGTTCTGTCCAGATGCATCGTTGATGAAGAGAATATGAAAAAACAAAAAATAAAAAAACTCATAGAAAAACAGAAGACGATAAGCATTGATATATTGAAAGATAATAATATAGTCAGAAGTAGAAATTGGTACATATAGTATAAAAGTAGGGATACCCTGGTCTATTCCAGCAAAAAAAAACTCGAAATTTTGAATGCCATATGTAGATTTGTGGTAGAAACATGATTTATGTTAAATTTTACAGAGTAAAACTCATAATAGAATTTAGAATTATCTGCGAAAAAATGAGTACAATAAAATAGTATAATATTCAGCTTAAATAAGATCTGAACATCCCCACAAAATATACGAGCATTGGAATATTTAATAATAACACTGAACACATTGAAAGAAACCAAAAAATCACATTTCGACTCACCACTACCTCATGAGACCATAGACAATCTTGCCGTTTTGACGTTTTCACAGTTTATTCATGTCGACAATCCTTTTGACGTTGATCCTTCGTTCGTTCATTCAATTGTGAGCGGCTTTGTGCTTGCGCTACTGACCTATACCCGAAACCCCCCCGGTGTAATTAATTTAATTAAAAACAGTAAAATTGCTTCGGAATGTTTCGTCAATTGAAATTTAATCTTCCATTTTGTACTTTTACTTCAGATTAACCTCTGACTTAGCAGTTTTTTCAGAAGAAATCCGTTCAAGACTCAGCAAAATAAGGAGAAAGAATTCCAATATTCAATCTACCTGTCCCATTGACAAGACCAGCCATCAGGTGTTGCGGTGTCTTCGTATGTTTTCAATTGTTGCGTTGCGACTTGTAATTTTTTTAATAAATACGATGCAGGAAGAACTCCTTCTTTCCAGTCTGCTATCCGAGTCTGAAAAAATAATTCAATGGAAACCTCAATTGAATGAGCATTTTTAAAAAAGATAAAAAATTACCGTAATGATGTAATGAGTTATAAACTAGTGAAATAAAACCAATTAATTTTAAATATTTTGACGTGGATAGTTTGTGAGGCCAGGTGCACTGGAAACAATGCAAGGATTGGGTCATTTTTTAAATTGGTCCCATTTGAATGACTATGTTTTATATTTGTTGTTGCTCTATCCACATATCCTCGTACCTTCATATGATGAAGGTGAACACATACGGTTTTCATGAAATTGCAGCGAGAAAGTGGGGTGCGACAATTTCTGAATAATGCTTGAGAAAGTTTGCCTTGTTATTTTAAAAGATAGGTAAAAGTGGACAAATTTGTTGACATGCATAGGAAGGGTGCCGCACAGTCAACAAAACTTTCCACACCCAATCAGAATACTTCTGCCAAAATACATTTTGTTAGGCATGGGTAGGGGTATGTGCCGTCCCTGCCGTCGAAGCTTGTGCGGTGATTATGCATGACAAAACAAATTTTCTCATAGCTTTGGTTGCAACGCTAACTGTGTTCTACCTTTTCAAGCAAGCTACATTTCGGGCCAAGAGCGAAGGAAAAATCATACTGTACAGCCTCTAGATAAATTTTAATCTGCATCCCATGTTTTATACACTAGACCTAACCAATTCATAAAAGACTGACAGGCAGTGATAAAGAACCTGCACAGTGCTTATCACACAAAAATATATAAAGTACTTACTCAAGTAAAACATTTGCCACGACAATTTTGAGCTAATTTATGAAGAAATGAAAGTTTGTAAATACTGACGTTAAGTATTACTCGATATTTGATGTATCGCTTTAATTCTATGCTCGAAATATAGTTGCTAAATACCAAATGTCACTAAAGCACTTGTTAATGCTTGAGAATTAGTCTTTCAGGTAACTAAACACGTCATGTCATTATCATGATATTTAAAAACAAAGAGTACTGTTGTTACAAATCACTTTTTTCTTTTTGTATTATTCCATCATGTCAGATGCTAGCGCACTCACTGGTGGACATTTTGGGGGAGCTCTTTGCCCAAAGTAATTGGACACTAGTTGGTCCCGTTTGGATATTGCTTACGCCTTTAACATTTCATTAAAGAAATAATTAGCAAATGATATTCTATCTGTCTCTGTATTTTGGAACCGAGCGTTCATGAGTCATATCAGATAAAATAGGAATTTCTCTCAGATAGTTCACAGTAATAATTGCAAATCACCCACCTCCAATTCTATAAGAAGACGATGAAAATTTGTGAATGCTTTTCTTGAAATTCCAAGAAATTTGAGCTTGTCAAAAATCGTCCCAGATAAAGCTGAAATATCATCCTAGAATATAAGTAGTATTTTGATATGGTTGAGTAATAATTACAAAAGCAGAAGAACTCAAAAATTTTTGCAGACAAATCTATTACCTATAATATTATTAATTAGGCTAAAAACCTAAAAAAATAATGACAAAATCCTCTTTTTCTTGGGGTACCTCAAATTTTCAAATGAAATGTAGGGGTTGGAGATGGACTGATGCATGGAATCGAATCGGTATCACAAAGTATCCGTATCGGAAAATTTTCATCTCTGATATTGTTGAAATGAGTATCGATAACGGGTACTTCCTAGTGGGTATTGTGGTTTCTACAATGCAGGACCACACATTTTTTGACGTAACAATAAAACTCATCAGGAATTTTCAACTTGCTCAGCCCAGATTTATGGATCAACAGTGCAAAATTAAGTACAGGTGCAAACATATGTGGGTGCAAATAAACGGAGAGCAAAAGTATGCAGAATCTATAGGTAGATAGATAAGGCCTTCAATATAATTTAATAGCGCACTCAGTAATGGAACACAAATTAAGGGGGGGCATCGAATACGGCAAAAATATTATCGACCCAACACTAGTTAGGGTTCGGAAAATTTTAGAAAATGAAAAATTATAGTCAGGCCTCGATTTCCAGCACTTCACACAGGCACAGGAAAATTATTTCATGTCCAGATAGACATCGAGGGTTTATGATATAACTATATAACATTTTTAAACCAAATTTTCTCAATGTCTATCTCTGTGCTCAATATGTTGCTCCTATACCTCGTTGTCTATGACTTCCTCGGTTGCATCGTTGTTTTGTGTTGCAGAACTATTTGTTTCAAAGTCACCCGTTGATACTTTTGATGGCAGTGTTTCTTCAAGCCTAAAGTTGTTTAACAATATTGTTATTTAATAAATGTATAAAACAATGATTCACCACTATGTTAATAACCCAGATTGCCCGAAATATTTATACTTGATCAATGATTCGAGAATAATAAACTTAATTTAATAACATTTCCATTGCGATTCGAATTGTAAAAAATTGAAAAAAACAAAATTTTGTGTTTTCAGAAAAAACGGTAAGAAGAAAACGTGACAGAATTGAAAATTTGAAGGAGTTAGTTTAGTTTTTATAGGACTTTTGATATGAATCCGAAATAAAAAAAATCCAATGTTGGCAGCTCCTAATAAAAAACATGCCTAACATCACTTCACCGATAAACAAGGTTACCCTTGCTCCGGAAGTATGGAAGAGGAATTTTAAAAGCACCGTGAAGGAATTTGTTTTGGTAGAGAATCATTAACAGCAATTCAATCGGTTTCATATAAGATATGAACGTAATTATTTGAGCAGGAAATATACTTTTTCCTTGAGCAAAGCAAAAAATATTGATAAACACTGCATATTCGTACTAGAAAATAAAAAAAATAAACTGTATAACCACACACACTTACAAATAAGCTAGCAAAAATTGTGCCATATGGCATTTTTATCAAGTATGTGTCACTAATGGACCGCGTCGATGAGACGTGGTCCATCTGCAGCACATACTCGATAAAATAAAAATGATGATTGGGATTGAATGATTGGGTTAAGCTTAAAATAGTGTGTAACATGAGAACCACAACATAAAATTCCTTCCATGAAAACTTTCGCGATGAATTCGATCAGCAAACAACTAGACTTGAAATTTATGATTCGTATTACCAACCACTAATAAACAGAATATCAACTGTATTTTTACACTTACATTGTGTCAATATCTTCAACGTTTGGTTCATCTGTATTTTCAACGTCGCTTTCATGACTAACGGGTTCATCGTCACGTTTTTCTTCCTTCTCTTCATTAAATATTGCACTTTCTTTTTCTTCCTTGTCATTTTCAGTGCTGATGAATAATGAGAAAAAATTTTAACTTCACTTCACTTGGTGGCAAAATTCACGACACAAAAAATCAATTGAGGATAAAGCAATACAAAGCTTATTCAAGTTATTTTTTTTAGTAAATCCACATATTTCTACATCAAAATTACCTCACATGAAATATTATTTACTAAACGCAACAGTGGGGTGGGGTCTCCCGATGAGCAATATTCATTCAAATTCGTTAATTCTGACATAACAATCTCACCTGAAATTCTGTAGAAATGGTAATCTTTCTTCTCTCCACTTTGTTTTTTCAAGATTTATTTCCTTTTTTCTGTAAGTAAGAAAGCTATGTTAAAATTGCAATAAGATGTTGATCATATTTAAGACTATAACCATTTAACATTCCGTAGTTTTTTATTTTTGAATGTAGAATACTGGATTTCTGAGAACATTAATCCTAATTTTCAAAAAATCTAAATTGATTTATTTTCCGAATAATTGGATAAGCTCTACAAACCTCAGCGCTTTTTTCTATAACTTATAAATAACAAATGTTCACTCGTACTTTTCAAGAATTATCTTGTCATATTTTTTCCACTTTCCTTTCTTTCTTTTTTCTTCTTCAGCTTCTTCCAACCTCAATATTTCAGATTCAAACCTTAAAAATTAATCAAAATCACTGTATTGTAACAATAACAGAAATGAAATCAGAGAAGTTCTACTGAAAAATAGGACAACATATCAAGATATTCAGAATCATCTAAATTACCAAAATAAATACTTAGCATTCAGAGTTATAACTGCATTTGTGGTCTTGAACGTGTCAAGTGCCACTTGAACAGTGGGAAATTTTAAAGCAACTATGAATACATTTTAATGTATACATGAAACAAATGAAAACGGAATTTTCATTTTATGAGTACGATATCATAAAATATTAATTATTGCTGAAATTCTTTCGATGGAAGATATTTCTCCAGGTATATTAGGTATTATATCAGGTATTATAGAATTATTGGAAGAAAGTACTTTCATTTTAGATTATTAATAAACAGATTTATTTTGCACAGAAATTGCTGTAAAATTGGATAAAAATGGGCAAAATATGTCAAATGTCAGCAAATAATATGAAATGTTGAAACATTCTATTTCTATAGTGAATTTTGACTAGCGTTTGAAGTAAAAGGACAATAATAGCTTTGAATATACAAGAAAAATTAATGTCAGTTGACTTTGGACTACAAAGTCTTTACCAAATCAATCAAGTTTTTTTAAACCTTACTTGGTCATGAGATCTTGTTCCTCCTCATCAGATAAAGGCAGCAATCGCCTTCTTAATATTTCAAGTTCAAGATCTAGTTCTGGAGGTTGTGTGACTGGATCTGAAATATTAAACAACTTGATTTGAACCATCCTACTAACAGGCAAATTATGATGGTATGATGGCTTCAAATCAGTACATCTTGTTATTAAATTTTGATATGTGCAGCATTTTATCTTTTTGTTTCCCTCTACACATCAACATGTGTTTTGCGAGCAATCCAAAAATTAGGCCAAAAATTGGAAAGTATAATATTGGAAATAAATTGGAGAAGTTGCATTTAATAAAATTTTTCTGTAAAATTCTCAAGAAGAATAACAGAAAATGATAAAAATATGAATTCAATTCAAAATGTTTCCAAATTGGCTGTCATATAATGGCCAGTACTAACGCTAAATCCAATTTACCTGATACATTTTCAAGAGCTTGATCTAATTCTGCATCTACATCGATGTCGAAGAAATCATCCTTTTGACTTTCACTAAAAATAAATTTTAGAAAAATTGGTTTTTGATATTCATGCGATTGAAAATGCTAACATTGCCTAAAAATATAATTCTTCATGACTCTCTGCTCAATATTTTGTTAAAGATGAACCAGCGATCTACCAATTGACCCATAATCAACGAAAAAAATTTCCTTTTTTATTTTGTAGTAAAGAGCTTTGACATCATATACCACAGTTCTACGTGGTGGCATTAGTTGGAAAAAATAATACCCATGAAGATTTGAATAAATCATTATTTGATCCTAAACATCCCGTTCTACTTGCATTACAAATTGGAATTTAAAATGTTAAGGTACAAGGTTGACATTTTGTCAGCCTAAGGTATTTCGAGACCTCAATATCTGAAAAATTTAAGAAAACTGGATCAAAAACTAGCTGATATTATAAAATTATCTACCCATCTAAAGACTTTACAGGATCTTCTTTTACTTCAGTTTCTTCAATTTGCTGAGAAGTGGTCGGTGACTCTAATGAAAAAGATTTTCTAATACTTATATCTATTTAGGATAAGGTGATTAGCAAGACGACAGGCTATCAGGTTATTACATTGTACGCTTACAACATATTGAAGAATCGTTTTTAAGAAAGAGCGACAAAATAGTATGAATTTTTTGGTCTCTGAATATTCATATGGGTATTTTTACATTGCCACGGATATTTCATATTGAATGACAACATTAACAGACGGTCGGCAAAAACGACATTTTTATCCCCTAGCAAGAGATGTATTTTGAAATATTGCCTATTTATTTCTGGTGAAATTTTTTTTGTGTCCTCCGAGTAGTAGAGCAGTTGACCTTTTGACCTTTGACCCGCTCTGCGTAGCAGTAGACTGAAATTCCATATTGCCTGTTTTTCTATTGATATGTCTCACTCTGAGTTTACATGTACTCAATTCATTCTCGTAATAGTAAATGATGTAGATTTCGACTCACCAACCGGGTCTTATATCATTTACTAGAGTCTCCCTTGGTTCATCATAGGGATGGGCAACTTAGAATAACGAATCAAGGTGTATAATTCCAGAATGGTGAAGTGTTGAAGTGTTCTGAATTGCCCATCCCTAGGTCATCACGGGATGAGAAGTTCTATTTTACAGGAAAATTATTTTAAAAGCAGCCGTGCCTACAACACAAGAAGCTGTTTATAATGTGGGATGCAATGAAATCTTCAGTATTACCTTCACATTCTTTGTTCGCAACATTATCTTGTATTGAAGTTGATACAACAGGATTGCTTTGCGTTTGAGAAACTGTGTTCTAAAATATTTATACATTATTTACTAAAATCAAGTGTTTTTTCTTCAACTATGTTCAACACGTAACAACGATCCAAGCACCAGCGCAATTCATATGTGCTAGAATCATATTTTTTTTTTGGATGTCTGAAATACTCATACTAAAGGTGAAGGTATTTGACAAAACAGGATGATCAGAGATGCGTAGCTAGAAGCGTATTACCAACACCACACCGACCGAGCTAAGTGCAAGCCGAGCACCCTATTCTTGAATGACATACTTGTCCTCATATAGTTACTTTGGCTCTAATAAAACAAATAAAAAAAATTTCAACTCTTAACTTGGTTTCCCTTCCCCCGCCCCATTTCCTAACACATCAGCAAAAATACTAAAATAACAACAGTTACGATGTCACTTGCAATATGGTGACAGAATTTTTTTTTCTTCTGGTGTCCAAAAAGTTCATATCTCTTCAAAGCTTCAAAACCATCAACAATTGCTATTTCATAGCAGTATGACTTTAAACCTTCTTCAGTTTGTTTGCTAACACACAGTCAAAAAGAGGCGTTTCCATATTCTAGCAAGAGATATATCATGAAACATCAAAGTTTTCCCATATTTAATTTTGATGAAACCCATTTCGGGTGACTGGGTATCAGGTACATTCAACAGTTTGTAAGTGGTTTTTAGAATAGTTGATTCTCTTTCAAGGCAGAGTAGCAATCTTTTGAACCTGACTAAAATAAGACCTTTCTGAAATGTATGGATTTGTGAGATAAAAATTAATGAAAAGAATACCTGAGAAATAGCCTCCAATTGTTTTGAAATTTCTTCTGGTAAAACCCACGTCACTTCATTGGTTTCTATATTCCAATAATAAGGATGTTGTGTATTTTCATCGATGCATTGTTGCCAATTTCCATAAGAAACTAAAAAATAATTCCACAGGTTAAAAACTAAAAAATCCATCAATTAATAAAATCTCACACTTCGGACATAAACCACTGATGGATCGTGCCGTCCAGGCACGGTCCAGCTGTGGTTCATGTCCAACAGAGACGTCATAAATGAACAAAGAAAATTTCAAATACAAATTACATCAAAGGAAAGATTGAACATTAATATTAGCTACTGTACTTCAATTTCACAAAAAATTTTGCAAGAAATAATAGCCACCAACAAAATCTCTTCAAAAAGTTGAATATTTTCCTCAAAAAACATTCTAGGAGTAGAACAGCACAAATAATTACAAAATTGAAGCTCTATTATTCGAGATAGTCAATAAAAATCGTTATCATAAATCCTACAACATGAAAAGCATTTTAGTATTCGAAGCATACCACCAGGGATGCAAAAAAAGGATTTCTGTATGGGAGCGTGCAATACTCTCGTGTTTTTCAACACGTTAATATTTCTGAAATAAATTGTGAGAGTTTTGTATAAAACACATTAAGTACTTTATGTTACTTTCTCGTCATCAGAAGAATGTTGGAAATACTCCCATTTTATTCAAAATTCGCCATTTTTGCGAGTATTTGAATACTCTTGTAAATGTTTTAACATGAGTACAGACGAGAATAATACTCTCGTACTCTAGTGTTATTTGCAACCAAGAGGTGCCTGATTAACTCAGTCTTCAAAGCGCCTCTACCCTCTAATCGCCCTGACTGGGATAGGCTCAAATCCAGTGAGGTGTGGTGAAAACGAGAGATATGCGGATATTATTTGCATTTTGGTGACATCATACTGGAACAAAAAATGGGTCTAGTGAAGTTTAGTACCCTATTCCCGAATGTAATCAAAATAAAAACTGGCAGAATATTCTCATCCTAACAAGGGGGTGCCAATGCTGCAAACATCTAGCATTGTATCCCGGGTTAGGATGACTCGCTTCCAACATGCAACATTTTTATGATAATCGATATATGGTACTAAACTTCATGAGACCCCAAAAAATAACTTAAGACGCCCAGTTCTAGTTGTGGTTCGCCATAGGGTCAAGCTATATTCCCAGCTTTCCTCTCCTGCGGTATAAAAATGGAATCCTATTTTCCTAAAATAAACAACACTAAAATCTATATTCACTCTGGGGTGGTTCAGCTGTTTCTGTGTCTTGCTGTTTAGGTTCATTAGCTTCAAGTTCATCGATTTCCTTCAAAAAATCCGCAACCTTTGAATCAAGGTTATTGATAGCTTGGAGTCAAGTTATTTTGAACAGCATTCGTTGTTTCTACTTCATCTTCATCGTCATCAGCATATGCTCCAAGTAAACCAAGCCCGCCATTCTCTGGCACAGCTGTCAACAAGAAAGAATATAAAAAATTATTATATATTATTATTAAATATTAAATGCAAAAATCATGAGAAAACATTTATTTCCCTACAAACTTAATCTGACAACGTGCCTGTTCATAGAGCTGTCTTCCTGGTTTTGGTTTGAACGATATTCGAAATCCCCTATATACCGTAGCCTAACTAAATAGAATCTTTAAATATTTCCGATAAACAGTACCTAAACTAAATCACTTTGCAGAATAATACTGAATAATGTTTCCTCTGCAAAATGAAATAATTTGGAAGATTTAAAAAAAAACTGTTATTCAGAATTCTAGAAAACTGAATACCTGACTATTCAAATAGGACAATCCCTACTAACAAAACCTACCGTATCCTAGCAAAACTTGGGTCTCATGAAGTTTAGTACCATATATCCGATTATCATAAAAATTTCCCATGTTGCAAGCGACTCATCCTAACCCGGGAGACAATGCCAAATGCTTGCAGCTTTGGCGCCCCTTACTTAGGATGAGAATATTCTGCCAGTTGTTATTTTGATGACATTCGGGAATATGGTACTAAACTTCACTAGACCCCAAAACTTATTATACAGTTAGTTATAGTGTTCGTAAGTAAGCTAACTTTGAACTCATTCAGCATTTATGCAGTAGCCTATACAGAGAATGTAAAAAGATTTTCACAAGATATCCTAGCTTGCAGCGTTAGAACAATACCGGTATAATGAACTACATACCTTTTTGATGCAATGTATTTCTATTTAATACACCTCCTCCAATGCGCAAGGCAGGTTTTCTTCTGCTCATTGCGTCTCTGTCAGTTTACAGGTTTATGATTATATGCACCCAACTGCCAAAGAAGTCTTAATAAAGATTACTACTATCTTTTCAACAGAATTTTTTTCAGCGAACGCTAACACAGGTCTATCATATGGATCTTCAGCTCTACACTGTTGGGAGTTGTTTCTAGAAGCAATGCAAACAAGACTCAAACCTTTGCCGTGTGCTGTGTGCGTATGCGCCTTTATCTAGTTTTCGGGTTTTATATTTTCCATAAAAATGTCTTGCCAGATATATTCCTATTAATATTTAAAGAACATTACGTTTGAAGAAAAAGAAAAAATACGAGAGGCTATTTTGATGATTATAAACTTCCATCGCGCATCAAATGCTATTAAAATTTTTTTTTTAACAACCTATTCGAGTATGTAATCAGCTACCCAAGTCGCGCGCCAACGATTGAGAGGACCCCACCCTGCACCAAACTGACCAAAGAATGAATAGCTGCATTCCATATTTTCTAAGGTAAAAAACGCTCTCAACACATCAGAAGACATGAAGTATTATCACTGAGCATAATTAGCTAACCGTTGAGCGATGGCAGAATTTTTTGTAACTCAGGCGGGAATAAGAAAATGTTGATCAATAACAGAACCAGATGATTACCTCGGAAGTATGGCAACGCTTTGCTCAATTCTCAAAAAATCGAGCATGTGAAATACACGGAACGATAACATCAGTAGGGGCGGGCCAGTACCTATATCAATACTCTACTCAGACAATTTTGATTGCTATTTCCTCATTCCCGGTCTACAAAAAAATTCTGCCTGCCCTAATCGGTCTATCTTTAAAATCTGGCGTATATATCAACAAGTTTAAAACAGCAAAGGTTTTTCCTCTTTGTGAAAATGAAGCATATCAGACCTTGGTAATTACAGGCGAATCTGTCTCCTCCAATCCGTTTGGGAAATTTTTGAGAAAATTATGCACAGCAGGATGACAAATGATCTCGACCATGCTTAAACAGTATATCCTATTGGTTTGGCTTTGGGATTCTACTGCCTCAGCAAAATTTCTTCTTTAAAATAACAAATGTTTGTATCATGCCATTGAATTTTAAAGGACATTTGGGAACGAATAAACCAATAATCACGATATTCTTCTTTAGAAACTTGTATGGAATAAGGGATCTCCCAAATACTTGGATTCAAAGCTATCTGGCCTTTGGAAAACAAATTGTCCTAGTCAAGGAAGCAACGTCTCGCAACATATGTTTCTTGAAGAATGGGGTCCCCCAGGGATCTGTACTGGGGCCGTTATTGTCTTTATTTTATAAACGATTTATCACATGCCATACGAGGCTAAAAAAAAGCTTGGAGTTGATGGTTTTTATTCAAATAAACTCAAGATAAATTTCCAATGTGGTGAAAGGTTGTTTATCAGAGATCAGGAGGTTTTGAGGGTTCATGGAACTTAATTTCTCGGTAGAATTTTGGATGAAAACCTAACCTGGAAATGGGATCCCCCAAACACTTGGATTCAAAGCTATTTGAGCGATAGAAAACAAATTGCAAAAGGTTATTCCATCTTCTAAAAAGCATGGCGTCCTTCAGGGATCTGTACTTGGGCCGTTATTATTTTTAATTCTGAGGGTTCATGAATCTAAATTTCTCGGTATAATTTTGGATAGAAAGCTAACCTGGAAATTTCAGGTTTCCTAGAATGAAAGAAAATGTAGCATCATTTTCCTCCAACAGAACAACTTTAATAAGTATGTTTCAAGCATACGAGTCACAAGCATATTGAATCACATACGGTATTGTGGGTCAGTTTGGCTTCATGGAAATAAAACCCTATTACCTGCCTTTGCAGTTGATTAATCTTCACGAGAAATTTAACAAGAATGCTTTGAAAGCAATCAACATGTCAGTTTTGAAGTACAAGATATCTGCTCGTTTGATATCTGCTGATGTATGATTTTTGCACCAATTCCTTGGCAAAAATGTCACGATATTCCTCTTTTGAGAAACCTTTCATAGTAAAAAACCCGTAAGGTCATTACGTTACCAAAAATCTGGAATGATTCAAACCTTAGGGAGACCATGAGGAAATCTCAATTTCAGAAATTGCTGCAAAATTATAATCTGTCCCACTGCTAGGCGATCATACAGTTAAAGAAAGGAGATATGGGGTAATCACTTAAAAGTGTCAATCTTTGTTACTTCATTTTGCTTCGCTTGGTCAGACGTCTAGTGATAGACTAAGTGTCACGATCCCATGTCTGAATAAGCTTGAATTGGAAGGTGTTTTCAGAATGAGAGTAGGACATTTTGTATGCTTCACGACTGGGAATATGTTTGATTTTCCGCCAGTTGCTCCGATCATTCTTGTGAGTGAATTGTGATGGATACCATGCCCAATTTAAATAATTTTGTTAATAATTTCGAGTGTAAATTGGCTGGATTGGGCAAAACCACGGCTCTTGAATTCATGATATCCTTTATAAGGATCTCAGTCTAGTCTTGGGATGTATTCCTATATGTGTGTGTATAACGGAAGTTTAGGTTTCTAACCCAACGATACATTGCTGGCGTGTCAGTGGAACATGACTACTTCTCTTTTATGCGTGGTCATGGGTCATTCTTGTTTTCTATTTTGTCTTGATGTGATTGCTGTGTTTATTTGTAAATACGCATGTTTTTAACTCAGATTGACAACAGTAGTGATTGTTTTTCCTGATTGATCCTTACAATTTGTGATTGGTGGTTAAGCAAAACAATTTAATTACGTAAGCAATCAAAGCGGTGACCCTACCGTTATATCTCTAAATTAGAATCCAAATCCACATTTGATTTATTTTGTCTACTTGGGAGGATGAAAGTATTCTATATTTCATAAATTTTCTCCACCAATCGGTAAACAGTTGACTCCCTAGGCTTTTTGTTGTTTTGCAGGTGCAGACGGGAAAATTCCATTCTTTATCACTAGATGTTGCTATCTCCAAAGTGAAATAAACGTCAAATTTTCAACATCTATGAACTGTATACAACCAATCAAAACAATGCCGGTCGGTCTAAAACAGTAAAAGCATTTGTCCTACCCACTAAAATCTTTGCAATTTCAGCAGCAATAGCCTATTCCACCCGGTGCAATTCCATGGGTAGGTCTAACGTCACATTTAGTCTACCGTAGATGTTACGGTCGATTATATAGACTAGGCCTAGGCCATTTTTCTAAAGGTCGTATTCTTTTCCATAAAGGCATAGTTTTTATATACCGGACGTAGCATTTTTACTACAATCTAGGCTGAGATGCGCTCACAATAGCGTTATGAAAGCAAGCAAGCCTTCTATGCGGGCGTACCCATTATAGCAAACCAGAAAAATTGTAATGTCGCCCGCGAGAGAAGTTTTGCGACTCCTAGAGTGTCGGTCGAGATTACCTATTGTATTCACATGCCTCCAAAGCACATACATTGGTCAAGAAACAAGCAATCTCCATTAGCTTGCACAGCAAACTGTTCTGTTACGTTGGAAAACGTAAAAAAACGCTTGGGCTTGCTTAAAACACAAGATTAAAATAAACGTAGAAAAAACTTAACAGAAGTAATGCATTTGAATATTCACTACCCCCAAGTCCGCAATATATGCTTGCCCAGCAAGGTTGCGTTTTTGCTTGGTTCGTTTTAATTCAACCTTGCACGTTGCGGTTTACGCGAGCACTATTCTTTACGTAATCGAAGGTTTTTGCTATGCAAGCTATCGGAGCGTTCTCGTATCGTTGCATACGTTTGTGATTTGTAAGCTTGTGAATGAAATTGACGCAAAGGAATTCTGACGTGTTTTGCCTTTTTACTTAAAACTAAAGGCAATGAATCGGTAAGGCAACTTTACGTGTATTGTGGCCATTCATTGTATTCAACTTGGCTTTACAATTTTTTACATCAACAGCATCGTCTATCATAAATGACGTTCCCCATTCTTTTAGTGTGATTTTTTAACATTTCCATTGTTTTCTTCTTGACGTTTACCCTTTCTCTTTTATTTTCTGTTTCGAGTATTGAATAACTAATATTCATATTTTCTCATATTTAAGATAGGCAAAAGTGTTTCACTCTCTCGAATCTATATTTCAAACATATATTTGCACGTGCAAAAATTGAATGTCACTTCAGTTTTCGTTTAGTTTCCCGATAACTCTGTAACATAATTTATTTATTTGTTTCGCCTTTCAAGTTGACAGAGGTGTCGAAATAAAATATGTCCATAAAATCGTATTCTCTTGTCAGCGGCGATGTTGGCTACCTCCTTTACTGCCGTAATAAAATAAGCCTAGATATTTTCATAATGATATTTATTTTATTAATTATGACACTCACAGTGCGATGGCCAATATAAATCAGGGTTCCATAAAATATTTATATCAAAGGCACATTTGGATTCTGGAAAAGATACGCGTTGGCTACCATCGCTGACATAAGCATGACGTCACCTCATGACGTGAAATAAATATATAGTATTGAAATGACGTAACAAATGACAAAAAATTGTAATCAATTTTTCTAAAAATCTAAACAATAATGAAAGTGAGAGATATAAAATGTATAAAAATAAATTAAAAAAAAATAATGATACGAACAAAAAATAATAATAGTTTATGCTGAATTACCAAGACATTATGTGCTTGAAAAAATACAGTTTATTTTATTTATATAAGTGATAGAAAATGAATTAAAAAAAGAAACTAACTAGAACAATTATCTCAAAGGATACAACATAATATTCTATTTACACATATCTAACCGTACATGCTAAAACATATGCTGGTGAGTTATGTTAGTAAGGCTTGTAACATTTTATGCTGAAATTCGGTTAAAAAGAGTCAATGTACAGTGAATGAATATACAAAATAAATCACTTATAATCGCTCGTTCAGAAAACAATAGGACAACAACATGGACAAAAATGAAGTATATGCTATAAAGTTGAACAGCGTGCTCCATTTTTGAGGGATATTGTAGAAAGTCCCATTTTTGAATCGAGCAACGAATTTGGAAAATTATTGTTTATATAAAACTTTGGAATTCTGGGTGCTATTTAAAACACGCATGTACCGTAAACAGAACGTTTTTTTCGTTAAACACGGGGGTAACGCTCCTTCAGAGCGGGCCAGGTTTTTAAAACCGATTTTTGAGAAGGGGTTAATGTTAATAAAGTAGTTGTGACATATTCTTCATAAATTACGTTTATGGGGTCAAAAGAATGACAAAAAATTGAGGCAACGGAACCTTTGACAACCTCGACAGCGCAATCCATCAGTGACTCATACTCAACAGAACATGTTTGGGAAAACCTTTTCTTGAGTAGTTCAGCGCATATACGCTTTCACCAAAATTGATATTTATCACTTTTTGCAGTTATTTCATGTAAAAAAGTTAGTAATATTGTGAGTTAATAATTGTGAAGAATACAGAGGTAGTGCACTGAAAATAATGATTATCAAATCACGTCGTGAAACAAAATCACCAAAAACGAGAGAATTAGTTGAATTTCACGAGAGAAAAAGATATGGTGAAATAAACCAGTGTTTACCAAAAACGAGAATTCGATAAATTTCGTGGGAGAAAAATATGGTGAAATAATTCAGTGAGCCAAATGGTAATGAAGCTAAAAATGCCTTTTGTCGATGAGATAAAATTGAAGTCATATATTAGAGGTAATATCTAACCAATTTAGTGAACTTCAGAATTCACTAAAATCTGTTAGATATCATTCACAAAATGTTTCATCAGTCCTAAATACATGAAATTTCATGATTTGCAATTTTCATAAAGTATGACGATATATACTCATTGATACGAAATGATGATAAAATACGAATTTGATCATGGCAAAAGTACTTATTTCAAAGCTCATCACACCACAAATAAATCGCTTATAAGTGTCGTTTTACATTAGTGACCGATGGAAGTAGATAGAAAATATGTAGCAACGTCAAGAGGTTACGATGTGAATGACGTCACCGCGTCAGCTACTCAGCTGTATTCTTGCTTTTCTTAAACAACTTCAAACTCTGCGAAAACGTGAGGGCGATTGCTGCCATTCTGTAATTATTACGCGATGAATACCAAAAATGAAGTTCAAAGCCTTGTATCTGTAAAAACCATTATTCCTTTTGTTGTACATTGGGCACTGATGGATCGCGCCGTCGAGGCGCGGTCTATCTGTGAATAATGTTCAACAAAACAACAATTTCAATTGATCATTTTAGGCATGATCAGGAATTTACACATACAAGGTTATGAACTGTCACTTTCGATATAACGGTGTTTTCAGCCCTTCGATTTTGGGCAAGAATTAGGATAAATATTTTTATATTCGTGCACTAGTGAGAAGTCGATTGTTTGTCCTTTTAATTTCATCTTTCTTATACAACCTCGGAATTTTAAGTTTGTGTTGAGCTGTCTTTGTGGAAGAGCGTCATCTGAAAAAGTAGGAAATAAACTTTAGGACTTGTTTTCTCGTGTGGATTTTTTGTGACTAAAAATGGCAACGAAATGAGCGCCGCGAGCACTAATTTTTCTCTTAAACTAGCATTGTTGTTTTTAAACAAGCCCAAATATTGCGTCTAATTGGGATTTCCTATGTTTTTCAGGATCCCAAAATTTCTCACAGAAATTGCGAAGGCGCAATAAATTTAAGGGAAATTTTTTTATTGAAATTCACTGGAATTCTATTCACTGTCGGAATAGAGTATATATCCTTGTTAAATATTAATCAGAAATTTTATTTTGTCAAGCATAAGTCATCGATGGACCGCGCTTCGTCGGCGCGATCCATCAGCGACGTATACTTAACAAAACATGTCGAAGAAATTCTTTCTGTCCGGGTCTCAGTTTAGTCTTCAGAAATTGCGATTCAAAAAAATTTACAAATCAAGAAAAAAAATAAGTTACTGACCTGGATAACCTCCAATGTAAAGTGGATCTTTCGTATCAGCAGATTTCTGATCACCCATAGGGGCCCCTGGGTCAGTAGAAACTTGACCATCGACAGTAAGGGTGAGAAGATTCTTCGATTTGGTCGCTTTTAATTTATGCCAGTTACCATCACACAATACAACATGAGGAATATCAATTTTAGGTGTGAATTGGGTAAATATATTGCCTGCTCCGTTGTTTACTCGGAAATATATCTGAATAGGTAAATAGAAAGATTGAAAATTATTAGCCACAATCGTACGATTTATTTACGTACATTTTTTTTTATATAACCATAAACTTAGTCAACTTAGCTAAAATATTGTTTTCTTTTTTGCGTAAAATATTGGTCGATCGATCGAATTAAGTCATGGAATAAGTGTTTAAAACATTTTGAATGTTTCCTATCCTGTTGTATCGCGTAACTAGGGCTGGACAAGACCGAATCATTTGCGATTCGAATCGGATCGAATCACTGAATCTTTGTAAATAACCATCATCCGTTTTTACTTCTGCAACTTGGCCAAATTGGACGACAATCGATTGTAATTTGTGGTTGAAAATGATAATTTCAGTTTTTATTCTCATGAACGGTTCACGATGTATTCGAATAAACTGTGTTTCGAACTGATTCGAATTATCGAATTAAATTGCCCAGATCTACGCGTAACCTTGTTCTAAGCAAATTGTGATAAAAAAACAATGTTCAAAACCCAATCTGCTTACCGTGCCATTGACGATTTCCAAAGCCAGTCCATCCTCTCTAGAACTGTCTGATATTGTAACTAGAACTCCATCTCTCGACCAAGTTCGAAATTCTAATTCGATTGACATGACTGGTCCAACTCGATATTCGTTATCTAAAATAGAATGTGTAAAATAGGATTAGTTATCCATGAACAAGAAATTAATATTATTACTTTTTTATGGGCGATGCGGTGAATAATATTATCATTTCGGTCAAGTAACGTTAACGCTGTAAGCAAAATCAGTCTAATCAAGTGTTGTTTTGCAGTCTCTCATTGGAGAAGATCAACCTGTAATGATTCCCTATGCCAACAGCGATCACGTTTAGTGTTGTTGGAAAGACATATTCCTTCTGGTACGGCCGAGCTTCTGTTTGAGTGTTGAGCATGGATAAACGATTCGGACTTGCCTGGCCTCGAAAGTGATATCATAATCCTGCGTCATCAACATATTAGCTCCTAGACCGCCGAGGCGCTATTCATCTGTGGCGAATGCTTGATTGAATAAGTTTTAGAACCAATAAAAATATTTTCATAAAAAAGCTTCATCAAAACGAAACTCACTGTAAATTGCATATCCAGATCCATCAAAATATGCTCCTGCCTCAACATATTCGTGGCATTGTCCTACGTTATTTGACATAGAACTTTTCCGTAAGTCAAACTTGTTTTTGTTGAGCGTCACGCTCCTAATGCATGAATCCAAACTTTGCCACATCTGAAACGAATTTTTGATAAAATAAGTTTATTACGTCGTCAAATTTTATAAAAAATGTAAAAGTAAAAAGTGATTGAATAATTGAAAGTATATTGAAAACTTTATGTAACAAAATATTCCCATTTTGAGAAGTTATTTCTGTATCCGGGGTTAGTCGTTTGGCTAGCTATTTTCAATAAATAATCGTGTTCTTACAAAAAAACTTTTTTGAATAATATGTTGAATGTCAATCTCTTCTTAAATATAACTATTTCGACGTCATCTCCAAAAAAAGGCAAAATGAAATTTTCATCACTCGGAATGAAAAAAAGTTTCCTTACCCCTGAAAGTTTGCTTGCGTCGACGTCCGCGGGAATTCCCCCGACGTAAAGAATCTTGGTGACGTCCATTCTGTTTTTCCCGGGTGGGGATTTTGACATTCCATATCTCATATTATCTACTTTAATACATCCTTTTCGTTTTGATCTCGATATTCGAATCTGAATGAAGAAAATATTTGATAAAATGAGAACAAAAATATTATTACAAATTACGATATCCAATGACTTTGTAACCAACGTATTCTGCGCGTGTTGTAAAAAGCGACTAAAAGGAGGAATGAAGTTGTACATGATTTCAACATTGCCCAATGCATATACCACCAAAATCACTTTACCATGGTGCTTCAGTTCCATTTGGGATGTTTCCTGCTCATTGATGAACTATTAAAAAGTATTATGTGTTGGACATGAGCCACTAATATATCCTTATATACTTATTTCATCAATAAAGGGTAAAATCATCAAAAATTTAATGTTGTTATATTTTGAGTAAACCTACTCAGTGTACTTCACACACATGTTTTGCCAAGCATGAGTCACTGCTGGATCGGCCACCGAGGCGCGATCCATCTGAGACTCATTCTTGACAAAATGAAATAGGAGAGAAAAAGGATATATCGAACAAGAAAAAAAGATGTAAACTCACGGTATGCCATTTCCCGTCGTTGACAGAAAAATTTCCCGCCGTCTCTCCCGCTCCTTTCCCGCTGTCAAATCTGAAAACTGGTTTCCCGTTTTTCAATTGGAGTGAGAAGAAATCCGAATATTCGTCACTCGAAGCGTAGAGTAGAACTCCGTGTGGAGCGAGAGTTCGGAATTCGATTTGGATTCGGAATCTATGAAAATAATTGGATAATAAATAATGGAAATAGGAGGTAAGGAAAGAAAACTCAAAGAAATGAGGGGATGAGACACTGTGAAAAAAACTTCAGTAAATTTACCATTTATTTGTTGTAATTGTATATTTCTGAACTTCGAAGCCGCCTTATTCAATACTTGGTGGAAAAAATCAATACTATAGTTACGGATAGTTTTGTGATATTAACAGCAAATAAAATTACTTCCAAAGAACGTCGATTTTCCTGCATTTTTGTTACAGTGAAGAGAGGTGGCCGACGAACAAAAGAAAACGAACAATACGGTAATTAAGAAAACGAGAAGAAAGCTAAATGAAATGAAGGATAATGCTCATTGCACTTTACCATGATGGTTCAGTTCCATTTGGGATGTTTTCCGCTTCGTTTAGAGTGCAGTCGCTGGTACTACATCTTTTAGTAGTACTTCGCTATTGAGTGTCCGTTGGTTGGTTTCCTTTGGGAGCTCCTTCCGGCCTTGCTTAGAGTGAATTTCAATAAATAAAAAAATATATATATAATAATAATAATAATAACTTACTTGGCCTCAATATCATCTTCAAATGCAAATTGCATATGACTGTGAGCGCTTCGTCCGAAACGTACAGTACTACCTTTTAACACTGGTAACTCGCCTTCAGGAGCACAGCCTGTAGTTGCCTTTTTTAAAAAAATAGAGTTAATACCATATGAGTGAAAACTACGAAAACGTAACATATTTCCCAACGTTTAAATGCAAATAGTACTTTGTTGAAGCAATCTATAATTGATGAAACAATTGGTAGCGAAACTGATCGCAGCATGGCTGCTATCGTGGGGTGGAGTGAGTGATATCCGCCATGGGTAATGGTAAGGTTACCTATCACTTCTTTGCTTGTATGTCAGTGCAGTTCTAAAGCCTGCACCTGCAGACGTTCAAAAGTTATTCAATTTGACGAGGCCTAAAATAAGACCAACGTCTAACGACACATTGGGAGAAAAACACGATTTGGATCACAATCTTACCGTGGTAATCGGAACTGTAGGTGGAATTGTAACAGTTTGTAACGCAGAGGGCGTGACCGAGGGTGTGGTCGATCGAACTTGTATCCTTGTCTTCGTCTCCATTGTGGGTGTGGTTGTGACGTCAACAATGGGAGGTAAAGCTCTCGGTGCAGTTTGTGAATATGCGCACGTGCCAACATATGAATTGGATACTTGTACCGCTTCGTTGAAATCGACGAGTCTTAATAAGAGAAAATATTTACATTTTAAAGGTTTTGATTTTCAGGGACTATTTCATTATAATTTTTTCTCCTATTCCATTATAATTTCCTTGCGTTGGTTACTCGATATGTTTTTTCGATATGAAAATTTATTTTGTCAAGCATGAGCCACAGATGGATCGAGCCTTAGCGTCATGATCCATCTATGGCCCATACTTAACAAAATATATTTATTCAGGTAATCGCTATTTAAGATTCCTATTGATGAACAGGGATAGTGCTGTTGTAAAACACAAGTTTTTCTTAGTTCTACCTAACTTACCACAATTATCACACACAGGGTTGATTCATGTAAGAAAAATCAAACTAGACACATATGACGGTCCATATATGACCCAAAATCAGTCGAAGTCAATTTATAACGAATTCTATACTTACCGATCTGTAATGAGTTCCCGGATACATCCATTTAGTGAAGAATTAGTGCGAGCCATGTCTTTTATTTCAAACATTTTCGGGAGTCCTCCGACATACATCCGGTTAACTGATAGAATCGAACCACCGCCTTTAGGTAAAGTACCACTAACTGCTATCATGATTCGATCGTCGATTATGAGCTGTATTCTGAAAAATGATACATAAACTCTATTAAGGGCTCGGCGACATAGGTCAAATTTTGCCAATGCAAAAGCCCTCGTTGGAGAAGCACGCGCGGTTACCTAGCAAGGTTCAAAGTTATATCCATATACATGTAACGATTGGGTGTTAAAATAGGTTTGGAATTTATAGTCTTCATAAGTGGGTGGGCGCGATGGCCCAGTTGTTAAACATGTTGGCATCGCAGGTTGAAGATCTTAGATTCGAGTCCCGGCTTGCTTATCCATGCCTATCGACGAGTCCGGTTCGCTTATCCATGCCCACCACTCAACCCATGGTGTAATAACTTGGTTAGGCTAAGCCGAACAGGAAAAGATAATATTTTTTTAGCATTTGTAACCTTGTCCGTTTATAGGTGATCGATCGCTCTTACAGGCCCCTTGGACAGGGTGATCCACTCTATGAAGGCTATAAAAAATGCTTCATTTACGCGATTTTATCACTGTGGTCTTCGTACACAATACTCGTATTTTAGATGATATTTTGAAGAAGATTTCTAAATTTCGTGTTCAAGGTCGAGTATAGTCATGCCTGTTCCTTGTCTTATGGTATATCGGCAAAAAACGAATTATGCTTCTGATAAGTATCAAATAGGGTAATTTTGATGTCCCCATACTGCTTTTTTCGGTGAATTAAGCATCTATATATCTCAGGGAAGCGGTCAATGTCCAGTATCGATCTATCAAACAAGTAAAAATGATAAACTTACACTTCATTTGATCTTCTTATTTGAGCAGTATGTTCGTCTCCATCAGAATAAATGTTGAATTTTGATCTCAATATAAGAGGTGAACCGCTCGATGTTCGTAATCTAGCTTCAACATGACCACCATCAAGAGATAGAGAATAAAAATTCTGAAAAAGGCAAAACAATGAAATAAAATTCGACGGAAACTGAAAAAAATTTTCTTTTTTTGTCAAGTATGAGCCATTGATGGATGGCGCCGTATAGGTGCGGTCCAACAAGGAAAATTTTTTTCTAATCAAGCGCAAAATCACCAAAAATTTGATGAATATTTTGTTCAAAGCAGTTGTCGAAACACCGAAATGAAGTTTCGAATCATCCGAATCGAACATGCTTCCGAATCGATTCGAATCTTGAAGCTTCAAGTGGCATCTCTAGGCCAAATACGATATTCTGCTTGTCAAAGTATGTTTTGTTAAGTATGGGTCACTGATGAATCGCGTCCAAGACGCGATCCATCTGAGACTCATACTTGATAAAATAAATGTTTTGATTTGGTACGTACGTTATTCGACTGCCTTCGTCTTCTTCTCCTCCTCGACGTGACGTCATCAGTTGCTAATAGCAACAAAGCGTCAGGCTCCATTGAATTGAATGTGATAGATACTGATCCAGTGGCAGGTAGATTGTGACCAGATAGTTCCACAAAACCTTCTTCCTCGATCCCAATGTCACGTGATACCTAAAAATATTCACAACCAATCAAAATTTTTCTTCTTGATCAAATGATGAGTTTAACAGTTATGAGCAATAGCTACGATATTAAACATATATTATTATCCCCAGAAACTCAAAAATGATGAAACGACCTCAAATCCTTTTTTGTATCAAACAACAAATTTCATATTTTAGATTGTCAAACCCAAGTTGCTGGCTTTTTACAAAAAAATGCAAATGCGTCTTTAATTATACGTTACGTACATCATGTATTTGAATTGACTGATTTTTGAAACAATATCTGGAAAAATAGCTCAATCATATCTCTCACCTTTGCAGGACACGTTGTATCAACCTGTGAAAACCGGAGTACGTTATTTCCTGATCCGGATAGTGGTTGAACGATTCCAAACACCGATAATCCTCTTATACAACCAACGAATCCGGTTCTTTGAACAGGGGCACTGTGAATTGAAAACCGTAAAATTATCAGTTTCATAAACTAATATCGATTTTGTTCGTAACTTTGGAAGTAATATTCGATTTTATCACGTTTTCGAATTCGTATCGAATAAATATTTGAGTTATGATTCGAATCGAAAACGAGAAAAAGAAAATCCAGAACTTATTTGGACAAAAATTCTATTGAATGTCAAGAATTGATTATCGGGATTACCATTCTAATTTTTCGTTTAGTGGTGCTAAGTAAACAAATAACATATTGATTGTAATCCCAACATTTTTGGTTGTCTGCAAAGTTTGAATAATGTACTCCACGAGAAGAATTTCAATCATTTAATGCATAAATTTCAAATTGTTAAACATTTCAAAAACTGAAACTCAATTGAACGAAAAATTTCTTGTACAAAGTGCACTGTAATTCTATTGAAAACTTGTAGAAAAAAATACCTCAAAGACTTCTGTAACATTCAAAAAAGTGAAAAACTAAAATATCTGCGTTCAGTGACATAATACCGTATCGTGTAAGTCTAAATCCATATTCATCAGGGAAATATGTAAATAACATGTTAAAAGCGTATATAGAGTGCGTGGGTTACGTAAAGTAAATTTTAGTTGAATTGCAATGGAGAGATCGCCCCCCAGTGGATGCCTGGATGAATTTTTTTACCGGAAAATAATATCAAAACTACATACTATATAAATTTGAACATTTTCAAACAAAAGTCAAAACTATCTAGGAAAATATCAGAAACCAATGAGGCATGTCAAGTTACTAAGTCGCTTAAATGGACATTAGTCACCGATGGATCGCGCCGACGGGGCGCGGTCCATCGGTGGCTGATGTACAATAAAACACTCGAAGTTTACACGCTAATGATTCACGTATGCATAAGTGCAAAAATATTTTTCCAAATAAAACAGAAAGTAATCATGCAGATTTCTTAAAAATTCCACACAGCTAAAACAAACACGTTCTAAAGAGCAAAAAGTGAAATAAAACTACAAAAAATATCAAAAGTCCACTAAATGCTTTCACATAAAATGCTAGTAAATTGCTAATTTTTTTCACACTGAAATGCTGAATACCTCATATGATAGTTGTAGATATGGCTGATATGAAAAAGAGGTGAATGAATGATTGAACGAAAATGAAAAAATAAGGACAAATTAATAAAAAATTGATTTATCTAAAAATCTAATATTTGGAATATATTGAATTCTTTCATAAAATAATTAATATTTAACGTTTTTATTCACTTAGTTGTTGAGCAATACCTTTTTCAAATATTTTTTGCACCTAAGACACATTCTGTGACGAAACGACATCCTTTAAAAAGTTTTCAACGCTTACTAAGTTACGTGCATAATCCTGAGCAAGGACGGTCACGTGATTGTCTCTCCTCTCTAAAATAAAGCTGAGTTTTGGTGAACTACCGAGTCGAATTCATCAATTCTGCACATGACTAGCAGACCAAAAAAAACTGGCGACAAACTAACTATTCGAAGGGTGATTTATGACGTCATAGAAAGTCCATGCTGTCATCATAATACTTACGTCAAAACGATGTCAGACGGGCATCCTCCGACGCAGGTGAGGTCAGTTAGGGTCATATTCAAATGTTCATCGCTGCCGTTTATTTGAAGTTTCAACGTCTCAATTTCTGTTGGTGATGTTCGAGCCATGAATTGCACTGTAAAAGATGTGTTATATTAGTAATGAATTAAGTCTGACCATGCATAAATAAACTATGTTTAGTCGAAATTTTAGTCAGCATCAAACAATACCTATTTCAATATGGAAAAACAGTAGACACTCAAATTCGCGCTTGCGCTCCTTACCTTTACCACGAAGTCGCCTGAAGAAGGTTTTTATCCATCTTCCGGTGTTGTATTGTTTTGATGTTGTCATTGTGTGAATTCCATTCCCCAAGTTCATTCTGGTGACAATTTTTCCATCGATCAACTCTACTGAGGCAAAATCGCCCTGAATTTTACAGAAAACACGGTTTTAAATGCTGAATCTGGTTCGTTTCTGACTTTATTGTCCAAAATATTCGATTCGAATCATAAATTATTCGATTTCTGCAACAATTGGAAATCAACAAAATGATAATTTTGAGTTTTTGTAAAACTTCCGCGTAAATTTGAAACTGATAGAAGGATTTCTTTATTTGTTTATTATATAACTTCTGATTCGAATATTCGATTCGGGAAAGTTATTCGATTCGATTCTGAGGCCAATAGATATTCGATTTTGGACATCACTACTAACTATTAGAGCAAATAAATTTTTTTTTTAATAAAATACACTCTAAACAAGGATAGAAGAAGCGCCTACTCAGTAGAAAAAATAGTTTGTTAAGCGTGGATCACTGATGGATCGCGCCCCCAAGGCAACCATTCGCTTTTTCGGAAGATATGCTTAAGCTACATAAATGTTAAACCTCGTATATAATTGATATATAAGACCGAAAGAAAATATATTAAAATTGAATAAAAAAATTATTTGGCTATTTAACTGTTATTACGTCATGATATGGACGGATGTTTTAATTATTCTTCAAATGGGGTTCGAGACGGTTAGAGGTTATAGATTTCAGGTTCAAACCCCGACAAAAACTGGATGATGTATCTATCCATGTCCACTCACAGGTAGTTAAACCCTTCAAATTTTTGAACAAAAGCTTAATAAAATTACAAAGAACAGAAAAAATGGAATTTTACCGTGGTGGTAGATCCTTTGTACAACAACAACGCGTTGGTACTGAAACTCTTGAACTCAAAGTCGAGCAGAGTAAGATAAGACGCAGCTCGTCCAGAAGAGGTTTCTTGAATAACGGTATAACTCTCACCGCTATATCCATATGCTGTCGGAGACGAACTTGAACGTTCTTGTGGGCTAGAAATGAAAGTTTTTTTTTTCTTTTTAGGGAAAAAAAATGTGTTTCATAAGTATGTAAAAGTGCTGTGAAAGAGCGCATTTTAAAAAGGGGATGAAAAATAATGCTTTTCGGCACGTTTTATCTGATTGACAATAGTGACTTGACAAAAATAGTGACTTTTAGAAACTTTTATTGTGTTTTCCATTTTTCCAAGGGTATATCGTTATCTAATCTTTTTTTCATCAATATCAAAGTTTTCAATCGCCCCCATATTTACGAAAAGTACGAAAATCAAATTTTGATTAGAAAAAAATTTAGAGGATGAGAGTAGAAATTATAAAAAAATATATATATACCTGGCTAAGCAACCATCACAGTGTGACGGGTCACTAACTTCTCTAAAATTCCACATTCCAACTAGTTTTCCTTGCAGATAGGCCTCGCCCATGCAACCAGTGAATGAACGAACAGATATATCTTCAGAAAGCTGGACAAAAATTATCAAAAATGGTTTGTTAGGAAAACTTTTTAAGAAATTTGATTTTAACTTTAAAAATTTGGTAATTTAAAAACTTGACGATTTCTCATGAGTGATAAATTGAGTGCAGCGAGTGGTTTCTTCCCTGGGCGATGGTTAAACCATCTGTAAGATATATGATGACAAGACTAATTTTGATTAAGAATTCACTAAAACATTATTATTGAAAACCGTACCTTGACACTATCTGGAACACCACCGATGTATAAATGATCTCTCTCATCGACATCCAATACAGTCGATTCACCGACACTGATACCGGAGATCGTAATCTTTGTTTCCGATTCTTCAACCATTCGAAATACAGTAACATTCATGACTTTGTCACGCCTGTTTGATATTAGGATTTGATTATTGCAATTTAATACCTTTTTACAATAATTGAAATTGAAAAATATTGTACAAAAAGTATATCAGCGATGCTCTCTCCCGACCAAAAATACCTGAAGAATTACCTTATAATCGCTTCAAAGCGTATAAAATTACAGAAATTTTCCCGCGCATCTGGCGCACAGTGGCTATTTCTTCTAATAAGCCAATTCTAAGTCTTGAAATCTCCAGTTCTAAAAATTTTTCACGACTTTTTGGGCTGTTTTGTCGAGTTATGGAATGAAAATGAAAACGCCACTTTTGAAAAACAATGTCCACGGTGCGCATTATGACGTCATAAACTTTTTCAAATTTCCTCCACGGTGTCAGAAAAAGCAAATTTTTCATACGGACGATCTGGATAATAAGGCCAGAATAATGAACAAAATAAAACTCGCTTACCGATACAACTCAATTCGATACCAATCTCTTTCTATAAGTTGGTTTTTCGTTACATTGACTGGATTAAGAATTTGACCTCTTCCGCTTCCTAGATCCCAGGTCACGTGTACTTGTCCGTTGATGGTTTGAATATGAACGAAATCGCCCTGAAATATAATATGTATAGCTGTTGTAGTGGGGATAGAAAATTATTTATCCCTCGACTTATACGACAGTTTAATTTACTGATCATAAAATTCTTAATTTTTTTTGCTCAAATTGTAAAAAGTACCACCTATCATTCGTCAGGCGTTGTCGTTAGATTCTATGGTGATGCCTGCCATAATGACCGGTCTTATATATATATTTTTTTTCTTCGCATGATGGTTGAACAAATTCTTATAAATTATTGGGCATGTAAACTTATTTTCATATTTTCATTGATGCCTGTCATCATGACAGGCTAGCGTTAAAATGTACTACCATAAAATATATATTATATATTTCACAAATCTCAATAAAAAGTTGCAATTGATTAACAATATTGTATACCTCGTCTCGTCCCAAGTAGAACAAAGTATTATTCGTCGTCTCCGCCATAAATTGCAGAATAACTTCAGTGATTCTTCCAGGATTAATTTTTGGTAAATATCTCATTGTACATTTCCCTTCCGATTTGACAGAAGCTTTTCGAATCTGTAAATAAAGATCGAATCGAATTTCAATTTTAAAAATCGAATATAATATCATCTTTTTCACTTCAAAAAATAAAAAGTTCCTTATTGGAATTAAAAAATACTAAATCGAATGACGCGAATATTTTCGCAGATATTTTCTCTCCAATTAGACTTTAACTTTTAATTTATTTTTAGAAAAAATAAATAAAATAAAGCCCACATACCGATGCAGCTTTCCTTCTAGTTTCTTCAATTTGTTTTCTCAAATCTTCGATTTTATCTCGAACTTCCTCATTTTTCAATTCCAATCTTGATTGTTTTAGTTTTCCTTCAGCAATTATGTCCTTAACTTTTTCCAATGCGTGGGGCACGCTATCAACTAAAGTGAAGATAATTTATTTAGAAAAACCAATCACGACTAGGGGTAGCCCGAAATCTAATATCTGGGATATTAGAATATTCGATTCATAGACATATGCAAGCAAAATTCTCATTCCAGTAAATATACGTAATATTTATACTATAATATTCAACCTGTTTTCGAATTTATTTATTATAAATCGTTGTAAAAATCAAATCGAGGAATTAATAGATTCTTGATTTACGTATCTAGTCGAATATTCTGTACAGTCCAAATCATAATACACGACGTCCTCAATTATAAGGCACCTTGCACAATCCAATTTGTCAAGCATGAACCATAGATGGAGCGCGCCTCCCACGCGCGGCCCATCTATGGGTCATACATGACAAAATATAGTTTTAAACCATATAAAAATCGAATTAATAAAGGATACATACCCCAGAAAGCTTTGAAGTACAGAAAGGAGAGAACGAGATTTGAGAGAGAGATGAGAAATTTGAAAAAAGAAAAAAGAGAGATGTTAGAAGAATAAAATGACGTAATAATGACCGGAAAGAAATAAAAAATAGAGAAGAAGAACTCACGATTGTCTTTTACTTCTTCTATGATGTCAGAATACGTTGTCGTGATTTCGACTGCTTTTTCCAAATCTTTTGCTTTTTCTTCAAGATCTTTGGCAGCGGCTAAGACTTCATCAGAAATAGAATTTGCGTCTTTTGCTTCTTTTATGACGTCATCAGGGTCGGGAGAAATAACTACAAAATGAAGTCAAAAAATTAATACTTTTAAATAAATTTAATTTATTAAAAAATGAATTGAGTGCAATAAATATTTTTGTAATATTACCTGTATTTAAATTATTAACGCCTTTTCGTATTTTCTTGACTTTCTTTTCTAAATCGTTGGCGGTGGTGTTGGTGCTTTTCGTACGATCTTTGAGCTGACGAAGTTGTTGTTTATCAGCTGAAATATTGAAAAAATGAAGCTGAGTTAAAATTTACATAGATATGTGACCTTATGTAAAGGTCGACAAGG
Organism: Styela plicata; assembly: GCA_963675895.2. NCBI lineage: Eukaryota > Metazoa > Chordata > Ascidiacea > Stolidobranchia > Styelidae > Styela > Styela plicata. The sequence goes on along the minus strand of OZ023153.1, from coordinate 6,391,219 downwards.
GATTAAAAGAAGTGGTGAATGATTTTATCATCGCCCAGGGAAGATACCGCGCAATGCACTTTACCACGACGGTTCAGTCGGTTCATTCGACGGCGCTATACATTGCAGTAGCTCTTTGCTATTAAGTGACTTTTACGTGTCTCCGATCCTCGGCAGTGCGATCTATCAGTGACTCATGCTTGACCAAACTCGTTTTGACAAAAGAATCCTTACTTGGAGATTTTCTCCTTTTGGCATTTATATATCACATCTGAGTATCGTGCACTATCTTAATAATTTGAAATTCTCCTATATACTGAAAAATAATAGATTTTTATCACGAAAACCGTTAGTTGTTACCTTTAAGTTGATTCTTTATATTAGTTATTTCGTTTACCAGTCTCATTGAGTCTTCAAGAGCTTTATCTGCCCGAGCGTCTAAATTTCCTTTCGCCTGAATATATAAAAACACGGAAACAAAAATTGAATCCGATTCAGAAACGCCATTGAATTAGTTATTTTACTAGATGTAAGGTCTATAAATTCAACGATGTTTTTAATTTTATCACTTATCGGAAATAAATATGTCATTGGGTATTTAGTTTGAAAAATAATAATAGTTCAAGTTAGTAGAATATTTAATTGATAGTTCAAAAGAAATTCCCATTGATTGAAAATGCGTAAATCACGAATGCATGCTACTACATATGTAGAACGAAAAATACACTTATACTTTGATGAAATAGAATTTCGAAAAGCATAATGTCTCTTCATTATTTTATTTTTTCTAATTTCTTTTTTCATGGGGTTTTCGAATTATTTGCTGTGTTTTTCCGTAAACAGTGTTAAGAAAAATAACGTGAATGAACCCTACCAGTTCAAGTGCATCCATGGATATTTCTAAGGCCTCATTCGCTGTCGTATTAGCTCTATTCATGGTATCTGCTGTTCTTGGGAATCTTGTAACAGCATCAGTTTGGTTGAATGTGGTTCCGCTAACATTTTTGTAGACCCTGGAAGAAATAACATGTTGATTTCAAGGCTCTGAGTAATGTCACCAAGGGAACGTTACTCATAAATACTAATTCGTTAATAATATCAATCCTTAAAATAGTTATTTACACTATAAGAAAAGTGCAGTAAATTTACCGGTTATTTGTAGTATTTGCATATGTCCAAAGTTAAAAACGCTATGTTAATGGGATTTATCCCAATTAAGGGCTGTTGATGGACCGCACCTTCGCGGCGCGTTCCATCAACACCCCATATTTGGTCAAAAAGGTCAATTTTGAATTTCTTTTTAATACCGATAGGTAAAATTACTGTCAAAGACCGGTGATTTTGTTGCATTTTTGTTATAGTGTACATACCTTGGTGGATCTATTCATCAATGATTACCATTCAAGAGAAATTAGAAATCTGGTTGTTTTCACTGCCATTTTGCAGTTACAATGCTTTAAAACTTCCGCCATTGACTTACTTTTCAAAGTAGTCTGCTAATTCCACCAATTTCCTTTCGTGTTCCTTTGCTTGTCTAACTAGTAGTGCAAGTGATGCTAGTTGTGCTTGGGCCATGGCTACTTTGTCGGACTCTCTTTTCAATTCTTGAAGCATTTCTTTCAATTTGTCTCCTCTCATTTTGATATCCTATATCAGTACGGAATCAGATTTTTGTGTTTATAAAATGCTAGGTAAAATGATAGTAAAGTATAATTCATATACTTCCATAACGATAAAGATGCAAATTATATCCAGTAAATTGAAAATCTTAGTTCATTCCTGCATTTATGTAGCTCTCTGTACACTAGTGCTTTCAGGAGACTTTCATGTAAGATACGTCTCAGGCAAGCCTGCTTTGAGCGAATTTCGATAAAAAAGAGAGCAATTTCATCAAGTATGTTTGTTTTGCTTTTCAGAAAATTTCTGAAGGAAAAATTCTCTTCTATTGACATTTAATTCAAGTGTAGACAACCAGTCGATTATTGTGGACTATTGAAATGATGTTAGTTAGTGGAAAAACAAAAATATAAAAAAAATACCTCTATATGGGTGCTTGCTCTTTTCATAGCATTTTCAGTTTCGTTAATAATTTTTCTTGTTTCCTTCAATAATAATTCAACCATTGCTACTTCATTTTCTAGTCTTTCAATTTCAGCCTGTCAGAAAATAGGTTATTGTTGTTTACAAAATATGCAATATAATATCGAATAAAAAGGTATTAAGGAAATGAACCTAAGTTGAATAAACAATATAACATTCTGAAGTTGGTATGCTTTCAAATCAGACGAATAAATTTGAATAGTAATAATAATTGGCCGTCAGACAGTTCTATAAAACTTTATAGAGTTATTAAGTTAAATTTCGTACAATGTTTGATGGCGGTATTAGACGATATCAATAACCCAATCATCAAATCACGCTATCACCCTAGCCCACCCACTAAAAGAGAACTTAATTAGTCATAATAATAATAATAATAACAATAAGGTAATTGCCGAATCGGTGTATAAAGTAACGATTATTAACAAGTGTTTTCAGTTTTCATTCACTGAAGATATCAAACAATATATCTCAATTTTATAGTCATATATCCAAAACAGGAAAAAAATGAACGTGGAGAAAATGAAAATCTTGAATCTAATTCATACCTTAAGTTGTCGCATTGTTAAGTTGTTCATGGTATTTATTTTATTGACTTCGATTGCTACAGTTCTGGCAGCAAGTGCTTTTTGTAACAAATCTTCCAATTTATCCAAAGCCCCGCTGATTTTTTCAACGGTTTTGTTTTTTAATTGGTTGTAACGATCGATGACGTCATAAGATGCGTTGGTGAATTGATCGGTGACACGTTCCAAGAGTTCCTCAGCTAGGCTAAAAGTGTTTATGAATATGCAAAAGCTGTGTAAGGAATGTTGAAATTAAAACATTTCTGCGTGATTCGTTGATATCTTGCAATGAACTAAATAAAGATTTCTGTGGAATGAGAATATGATATCCTTGTATGAAACATTTCTAACTGCAAAAACCTATCGATGATCAATTTTTTGCAATGTGGAACGAAAACAATAATTCTTTAAAGCCCGACTCCCAATAAAGTTCCTTAAACGGCAATATATTATCCGCGCTTTTCCCAATATGACGTCATGTGGGGAGAATTTTTACTATGGTTACAGAAACCTGATTTTACCTTGGATTTTACCTACCCATTTTCCTATTCTCTTTAGTTAAAATTTAATTGAAATTGCCGAGAATTCTAATGGGTATGTCAGAATATATACATAGCATAACATATACATTGACAAAAACATACTTACTCTAACTCATTGTCAGCAATTTTCTGATATTTTGAAAAATCTCTGTCTCGCAGTTGAGTGATGAGTTCTGCAATACCAACAACTATCTCGGAATCATCAATTTCAGTACCGTCTTGGAGACGTTCTAAAAGTCGTCTTAAACGACCGGACATTTCTTCAGCACTTTCAATGATTCCTTCAAGTTTTTCTCTTTTCTTCTGCACTTTGTTATAAGTACGATTCGCTCCGTAAGCCATGTCTTCGCCATTAAGGTAGCACATTCTAGACTGAAATAAAAATTGCAATTTATAGAAAGAAGCCGTTAAACTGCGGATAATCGATTCCTCCAATAGTCGAATTCGTGACTGAGAAATTACTTACTTTGTCCACAGACTTGTCAAGTGTTGAATTTAGTTGATTTAAGTCGGGTTGAATTTTTATAACAACTGTCATAGTTTCCATTGTGTTGGTCAATGCGTCGTCCAGAGATTTCTGAAAAGATGTGGTGATAAATATCGATTTGGATTTTTAGAGGTGGACGGGATGCATCTACCAATCTCCCAACCCTCAACAGGGACTAGAACAACGAATAGTTTAACAAAATATATAAATATGAATAAAAATTATGCAAAATGAGTTTCGCAAAAACACAATTGAATTTTAAGCATTGTGAAACCACCAAAGGTACAAATTAAGCGTTTTCTTTTGATATAAATTTTTCATTCAAACCAAAGGCGACTAAAAATATGATGACAGTCAGAGAGAGAAAATGTACCTTGGCCATCCGACATCTGTATATCTCATATGCGCCCTTCCGGTACAAGAGGATTATCAAATAAGGCTGTTGAAGATTCCGAGAGGAAAATACAATAGGAGAGAGAAGTAGAGAAGAAGAAGAGTGCGGTGGAAGAAGTTAGAGAAGTGCAGTATAGAAAAAGAAAAGTGGAAAATTGATAAGCATTGTGTGGTGTGCAAAAAATAACGCAAAATTACGACATCAATTTAGCTTAAGTTGATAATCAAAATATAGCAATTCGAATTTCGAATCCGTTTAAACTAAATTATAAGGCGACCCGTACTCACATACAACGCATTTTTTGTAGAATTTTACTAAAAATATCGTTAAAATTTAACAACTATCGATAATTATAGACTCGACTCACCTCAAATTTCCGACTCTTGTTTTCATGTTTCAACAGTTTATTCCATGGTGGTGGAAATAAATTGTTTAAATTAATAGCTCGCGTTGATGTTGTTAATAATTCAACTTCTTCTAATAACTTTCCCGAACACTCATCATCACATGCTACAAAGAATATTACAAGTTTAAGTTCAATGAATTTAGTTTTTACAAACATTGCCATCATTTGGACTCTAATGGACAAACTTGGAAAATTGATATTTTTTGGAACATCCGATAAAAAACACATGATGGCGATAGAATGCAAAAGCGGTGGCCATAAACACAGTCATTGATATTCAATTAGAATGGTCACCTGCAGATATATTTATTTCCGAATCGAATCTTTGATGATATCATTTCGGATAGAATTATTGCGAATCTGATTCTATGTAAAAATTTATGGACAAAAATTACGTGGTGTCTAGACGCACTGGCGAAAATTTTTCGAAATGAATGTAAACTTTCAACATATCTTGTGCAATTTTGTCACAGAACCTTTGTCGAACCATACCGAACAACAGGAATTCGTTATACGAAACACCGATTCGAATCTCTGTTCGAATCCGGAATCTGAAATCTCCACCCCAACATTAAAAAGGTAAAATCGAACTTACGAATACACCCGTCCTCTGTTATAGCATGTCTTGGTCGACATTGGTCACATACTCTTCCCGTTATTCCAGGTTGACAATCGCATTTTCCGGTTATTCGGTCGCAGTCTAGACTTGTAGATCCAGATGGGTTGCAACCACACTTTTGACAAAATCCACCAGCAGATGTTGGGTCGCCAAAGTGACCCACGGAACATCTGTAAAACGGAAGATAGGTTAGGAAGTTGAAATGATAAAAATAGCATTCACAAAGATTTTAATTCGTATAATACCGGTTACAGTTGATAAGATTCCTAACCAGTAAAACTGTTCACATCGCGAATCTAAAAATGATTCGACAAAAAAAAGTTAATTATTTCAAAAAATACATGTAAATTTTGTTGTATGCAACAATTTTCTGAAGAGATACCTTTCTTGTTTACTATAAAAATAATAATGATTCGAATATTCGAATTTAAAACAATAACACAATAAATAATAAAGCAAGTTTCAGCAGAAGTAAAAGAATATTCAAAAATATATTCTGTATTTATTAAAAAAGTACTCACTGTTGACAATGAATCCCGGTGTATCCCGAAGGACAAGCATCACATATATATCCATTACTTCCATCTGGACGACAAGTTGGGCTAAAATTATTTTCTGGTGTTCCAAGCGGACATTCACACTTTTTACAGATCGGTCCATTACGACCGGAAGTGAGGTAAAATCCAATGGCGCATTGGTCACATCTGTCGCCTGCGAAGTTATCCTTGCAGCCCTGAAACGAAAAAGTTTAATTTGATTGTTAACAGCTTTCTATAAAATGAAATCAAAATTCCAACGGCAAATAAAGGTGTGAAGTCTGGGCGATGGAGAAGATATCTATAACATATTTCCTTTGTTTTGTGTAAATTGCGTCTCTGACGCATGGTGTGGCGTATCTGTAATGTTTGCTTGAAAAAATCGAATATAATACAATAGGATAAGCAGAAACAACTATTTTTGAAGTACATATACAAAAAATTGATTTGGAAGCAGTGGATCGGTGTTTAATATCTTTGTATCCGTGTGTGTGCTTATAGACAACAATTTTTACTGTGTTTCCAGATTTATGTTAAGAATGTATTAATATTTACGATTATACGAATACTGAGATTGAATCGTGATAATTTAACTTACAATACAAACTCCAGTGTTCACATCGCAGATATCACTTTTTCCATTACAAGCACAAGGTCGACATTCTCCCAAATATTTACCAGTGCGTATTCTCATGTAACCAGTATCACATCTCTAAAATATAAATATAAAAATGTTAGTTTTTTTATTATTATTATTTTGTTTAAAAATTCGTTTTTCGCAAAGAAAACTCAAAAGGCACCAATAAACGACCAACGACCAAGAAAACCCCTAAAGTAAGTCCAGCAACTGCCTCCTGAGTGACAAATATTCCATATATACCGGAATCACTATATCAGAGCGCAACGAATAGCATCTGCCCTGGTCGATGCTGACTCTTCTACCACGCCATTAAATTTTATAATTGATATAATCTGCAAAAACATTTTGTAAAGGGATCTTTTTGTTTTTTTATAAAATTTGTACGGCCTTTTTGATGTACTGATGATTAATCACAATCCAAAAGCGGGGAATCGGCTGTTTTTTTGTATCGACATCGACAACGTTTTACACACCGATGCCGATAAAAAAAATATGGCGCAGTTAAGCTTTGCCGAAAACTATTTCAGTCTCAGGAAAAAATCGCTCAAACTATTTTGTTAAGTATGAGTCACTGATGGATCGCGCCGTCGAGGCGTGGTCCATCTGTGGCTCATGCTTGACAAAACAAATTTCAGACAGGTATTTTAAAAACATAATTCCAGCATTTCGTTTCAAAAGTATCAATGGTTTCGAAAATCTATCAATTTTCCCGTACCTGACAAGAAAGTCCAGTATAACCAGGGGGACAGTTGCAAATTTCAATCCCAACAGATGGAGGACCGCTTGATGTAGAATCTCCTCTTCCTCCAGTACCTTCAACCGCTACATCCAAGAAAACATCACTCAGCCTGCAATATTAAAAAAAAGTAATTTATATGAAATAGGAAAAATTATATTTTAACATCTATCATGATTCTGCTGCGTTATTGGTAAACTTGGAATAACAACCTACTCTGACACGCTAGTACCTTCAAAATAGAAATCGTATATCAAAAAGGGGAGATGATATCAATTTTAAGGCCCAATTCCAAGGGCCTAAATGGCTGATACATATCGATACAAAAAAAAAATATATTGCGTAAATTCGTGAAAAACTATTTAAAATCATAAACGAAAGCGCACATCACTGAACATTTTCAAATATCCAATCAAATCTCATAACTGGTTGATGTTGATTCTGCGAACATGTTCGTACCGAAAACGAAAATTTTGAATTTGAAAATATTTCCGAGATATCACTTATATCACATATCATATTATCTGATCTGATCTAAACTCACCTTGATTGGTCCATCAGTTCACCATACGATGCTTTGATGAGAAAGAAATCTATGTGTGACAGAACAAGTGCAAAATCATCCCGAGTTACCGGTGTATCTGTGTCTAGGTAGGTCCAACCATCCTAGAAAATGATTGTATTTATTTAAAAGAGGGATTTCAAAAGAATTCACTTTAAATAAATGGCGCTCTTGATTATATAATTTTATAAACTTGGAATGATTATGTTTTGTGATTAACAATATTTGAAATTACTGATCCGTGATCATATTTGGCAGGTAGTGCAGCAAAACCATGATATATGTGAAATGTTGTTATTTGGTATATATCATGATTTTATGTAAAATGAGTGATCAAATTATGAAATTTGTAAAGTGAAATTAATTGAAATCTGTTCAGAATTCTATAATGTCTGCTTTTCGAATTTTTTAAAACATGATTTGATTGAATTTTTTTTTTTCCGGAAACCCCGTAAGCTTTAAAAAATACCCTCTTTATACCTCTCGCATAACTATTACATATTCTCTTTCCACTTTGTTTACAGGTTCTTCTAAATTATATGCGATGGTTGTTGCATTGTGAAGTCCTCGTATAACGACTGTAGGAGCATCCTCGTGAATGGATGTGCTTATCTCCGCCGAGAAAAATATCTTGAATCTCAGAAATCCATTGTATGACGTCAGCTGATGACGCAATATGTAAAAATCAATAAAATTACCAAAGTTGGATTTTGGGCAAATAAATATTTTACTGGGTATTACTAGGCTACGGAAAAATATTTTGCTGAAAATGTAACTTTTTAGAATCAAAATTCGAATCTGATCGGAAAAATTTCTGATTCGGATAATTGAAATACTTATTTCGGTGACTCGACAAGGTTTTGGGGGAAATTTCTACGAATTGGGATTTTACATATATTTTGAAGATTTTCTTCAATTTTTTGTTTTTGTTTTGTATAACCACTTTTTGGAGTGGATCACCCCGATTAAATGAAACTTTTCCATAAACTATCGAAAACAAATCCCTTGTTCACCTTTTCATTTTTATAAAATTAACAAATTACCACTGTACCTTGTCGCCATTAAACTGAGGGGGTAATCTCCAATAATAAGGTTCATATCGCATTGATCTTCGTACAACGGTTGGATCCATGGATACCATTCCCAAATTTTCTGACATAACAACCCCTTCGCTTGTGGATCTTGTGTTAACTTGGTTAGCTACCATGACTTGAGATCCCACGGATAGTGATACCTGTAGAATGTGTTTAGTAATGAAATTATCTAGAGTATCACTAAATTAAAGCGAACTCTAGGAAACATTGTGGTTTCATAATGAAAATTGTTGGGCTAAACTTGCTTCGAGTATAGACTTTCAAATTTTCATGAATTGTTGGACGGGAGTCGCAGATGGATCGCGCCGTTGAGGTGCGGTCCATCTGTGGCTTACGTCTAACAAAGCAGCAGTTTTTTCTTGATGTCTGTCCAAATTTATCGTGTACAAAAAATATCATTTCAATCGTTATTGTATATTACGGTTTAATTTTTTGGCCAAAAAAGGTAAAAAGCTAAAATTCTACATAATGTTCTACGATAAATATGTAACATATTTCAGTACTTGTTCGACACAAAATAATATATTTTGCGGCAGAAGCCGAAAATATTTACATAAAGATAAATGGAAATACTGAATTTTGAGAATAAAAGCTCATCTATACGAATAAGATATAAAGAATTTTCGATTTAAAGTAATTATCAAATTCAACATTATACGATTTCAAATCAATTTCCATTCGATTTCAAAACTAGCGATTATTCGAGAATGCCCAGCTGAAAGACAATAATTAAACGATTGAAGAGCTGATTTCAAAAATATATGTTTCTGTATGTATGTCAATTTGCAGACAAGTGGATTTTATATAGAAATATTTTTGCTTGATAAATGCTATTAAGATTATCTTTCAGCTATATTTTGAAAAAAAAAGTATAATACTACCCCTCAAAAAAATGATTGCATTTAATTATATTACCGCACCTTAGCTTTGACGTTACTGCAGCCTTCAATTATCGAAATTTAAAAAAAAAATTGAAATTTTTCAATCATCTCATATTTAAATTATTTGACTATTATTTTACTTTTGCATTATTTGAAAATGAATAAAGATCCAGGCAAAATCATGATATATGCCAAATTTTGCGACGCAAAATTTGACATAAATCATGACAATGCCGCACTATTCCCAAATTACTCAAAATACTCGATATTCTGAATTACTGAAATATTTTTTTGCGATATTTAGGTAAAATTATACGACTCAATCGTCAAAATTCGAAATTTGTTACAGAAATAGCAATAAGAAAAAGTAATAATTAATGAGAGAAAAGCCTACTATATTTAATTTCAATACAATTGCTTACGCCTTTTAATTTTTGTTTCAAAATTAGGCGAAATCTGATTTGTATGATTGCAAGGCACCAAGCATATAAGTAAGCTAAGCACGTGGTAAGCTGTTACGTGATTGGTCGATTTTGTCCAATCACAAGCATTTTTTAAATTTTGAATCGAAAGAACTTCTCACCACAATCTCCATTGGGTCTGTGAGGGCTATCTACGTAACAATGATGAAAAATCATAAAAATCATGTTTGAGGTATAAATAAATAAATAAATAAATAGGTCAGTATAATATCAATACAAAATTGTCATAAGTGTGACGTCGTTTCCCTTAAAATATGTAACAAACGTGACCTTAAGGAAAAATGGATGGATTTCAGGAAAATGACTTTTTATCGGACTATGTTATGCGATTAGATAAGTTGTCTTCGTACAGAAATGCGTATTTGGCGAATGTTTAATCAATATATGGAAAAGAATATTTATATATATATTTTTTTAATTTAAAACCATTGAAGGTTCTCGATCGCTCTATAGGTGCCGGCTTTAGAATAGCCCTAAAGTATTTCCTGCATATCGTAAGAGGCGATTAAAAGGAAGCAAAAAAGTGGTAGGTGGTTTTACCATTGCCTAGGGCAGATAGCAGTCACTGCACTTCACCATGACGGTTTAGCTCCGTTTGGGATGTTTCCGTTTAGAGTGCAGTTGATGGTAGCACATCTTTTTTTTTATTTTTTTTATTGAAATTCGCTCAGAGCAAGGACACAGAAGAAGAATCAAACTTGAAAATTCTCCTGAAGCCACTAAAGTGCAAAGAGCTACATAAAATCAGGAGCAGGAACTAAAGAACCCCCATCCCTGATAGATGTCTATTAACGCGAGTTTTAAAGCCTTGTAGATCAACACACGATCAGGAAAACAGCAAGAAGGCAAGGTAGTTTTGTGGAGAAAAGCTTCTTTTTAAAACTGTTTGTGACATTGTGGAACCTCCCAGTGAATAGGTGCGAATTGGTAGCAATCGTGTTGATAGAAAAGAAATCTCCACATTATGCACTTCGGCCACTTTGCAGACTGCAGGAAAGTTTAGGACCAATCATATTGACCCACACGTTTTGAATACGATGCATGCTAAGAACAGTGACAGCGGCACTGCCCCAAATGTGACAGCAATACTCCATACAGGGTCGAATCAAGATTTGTACAAATGAATGATTTCGGGAGTGAGATAGCGAGCTCATCTTTCATTTAGTAGCTCTCTGTTTTTAGGGGCCTGTTTGTTGGTTCCTTTCAGACACTGCTTCCGACTTTGCTCAGAGTGAATTTTAATAACAAAAAAAATTCTATAACAAATATGATCTTGCCAACTATTTAAAAAACAAAATAACTTTTTCGATACCAATTCTACTACTAAGACATATAGACAGTTCCTGTTTGCAAAACGATTTCAAGTCGGAAATAACTCAAAATATGACGTACATTTCAAAAACAATTATCATATCAAAATGTTTAAAGTTTAGCACTTTCCCATGTCGATTTTCGTCACGGGCACTTTACGCCCGAGAGCAATTTACGCGCGCGCGTGCTAAGCACACCGAAACAAAATTATAAGTCAATTTCAAAAGACGCTTTGGTGCACCGATAAATATTTCCGTTTTTTTGTGCACTTTTTGTTATTTTCGGATCAGATGTTACGTAATGGTTTTGTTTTGTATTGTAATGGCGTGCGATGAATTTTCAGGAACGGGGTTGAGACGTGCATTCTTGCGGGGAAAAAGGCGTATGATAAAGCGGCGGAAATGCCGAGAAATCGCTGATGCTATTAGCACGAAATCAACAATTTTTACAATATTTATTTCTCCAAAATGGTTTCCTAAACGCAAAAAAGTATATTTGTAACCGTTCAAGCATGAGAGTAGGTAAATCGAGCCAAAATGGCTCGATTTACCTACACTCATGTTTGATCGAAATAGACAATCAAAAATACTAATTTCCCGTCAAATTTACATTAGACAAAAAAGCCACGCCCTTTTAGAGTGGTCCATTTACAAGTGCCCATTTACTACCCAACAAAAAAGCTTTGTCTAAATCGGACACTAATACTTAAATCCCATTTTAGTAATTCATAAACAAATTTTCACATCTCAAGTACTAAAATCTAATAACGTGAAGAAATAAATACGGGAAATGTTTTTTTGACGAAAATTTCAAAACAGCCTTTTTAGGGTTATAAATAACATTTTTTTGCAAATGGTTTTAAAAATTATTTTTCGTTTCGGCAGAAACACAAAAATGGAGTGATAGATAAAAGAAATAAAAAGTAGGCTACTCAAATTTTGGTTAAATTTATGATCTGCAAAATATCAGTTTTTAGCAAATTTTGCTAAAATTTTGCTATGTTGATATTAAATGCAACATAAAATGAGAGTTGTTCGCAAATTAAAAAAAAAAAAAAAAAACTTTAGTATTTGATGGAATGCTTTTTCAAAATATCAAATGCTTTCGTCAAAACGATATTTCAACATAAATAGGAAAAAAATCAGAAAATTAATTTTTTTGCGTACGTTTATCGTGCAAAAGACAATTTTGATATTTATGTCAGAAAAATACGAAAAGGGATTGTAGTCCAAGTGTGGTTCATGCCTGATAAAATAAAGTATAAGCCAGGACGGGGAGGGGGGTACTTTTGAAAACAAAATTATACATATTAATAAAGTCCTATCTGAGGAATCAACCAAGTTGGAAAAATGAGAATATTTTTCATGTATGAGTCACAGATGAACCGCGTCTCTTCGACGCGATCCATCTGTAACTCATGCTTGATAAATTAAAATCTGCGATTAGGAAATCATTTTGTCAAAATATCACAACAAAAAAAGAATTGAAAATAGCAAAACATAGAAAAAAAACTTACAACATCTCCCCAATGATACACGGCTTGTTCACATTCATCGGTGACTCCCGAGCAATAACACTCTGTACATCCTTTGGAATTGTCCGACTGAAGTGAAAACGAGCCTTCGGCGCATCTGTTACATTTCACTCCTACAACATTTCTTTTGCATTGGCACTGGCCCGCATTGCTGCACGTACACATGTCAGTGCCATTTTTGCAGGATGAGTTTTCCGTACCCGGTAGATGGCACACGCAAGGCAGACAATTTGGGAAATCGTAGAATCCATCTCTGTAAAATACAAGCTAAAATTTGGAATTTTGTTCTAACGAGCCGAAAAGTGCCCTATTTTCGAAAGTGTTAATAGGAATGTTGTTATCCGCATAGTCACGTATTCTTTAATTCTGATTAAAAGTAAATTCGCTTTCTAGTATTCCTAAATGTATTCACTTTGCTGAGAAATTATAATATATGCCAAACGTTGACAAAAATTGGGACTTTAAACAAAAATGGGCAAAATATGCTGAAATATCAAAAATTTCGCCTTTTTTATTGAAATCCACTGTGGGCAAGACCGGAAGCAGTGAAAAACATCCTTTATATATTGTTAATTACGAATACCGTTAACTATCATAACTTACCTGCAAGCGTCACATTGCATTCCAGAGTATTCGTCTTTGCATTCGCACTTTCCGGTGACCAAGTCGCATTGAGTGAGTTTCGAACCATCGGTGTGACAATTGCACTCCTATATGAGAGTAAAAAGAGATGATTCGAGTAATGGTAAGTCAGTGGGCGCGATGATCTAGTGCTTAAACATGATGTTATCGCAGTTTGAAGATCTCGAGTTCGGCTCGCTTATCCATGCCCACCACTCAACCCAGGGTAGAATAACTTGGGTAGGCTAAGCCGAACAGGAAAAGACCAGATCTTTCCAGCATTCCAGCAATTGTAACCCTGTCCGTCTGTAAGTGACCGCTGTTGCAGGGCCTTGGACAGGGTAATCCATCACTCTAAGAAGTGACTATGAAAAAAGTTTTATTATAAATAGAAATAAACTAATTTTTGAGGAAATTTCAACCCAATCAATTTATTTCGTCAAGCACGGATCACAGATGGACCGCGTCTGATCGACGCAAACCATCAGAGACCCATACCTAACAAAACATGCTTAGACAAAACCTTCACGATTGGGTACGTCATCAATATTTCAATATAGCCTGTAAATGTGGATTTGCTGTGAAACCAAATCGAATATTGCACGACTCTGCATAGGGTTAATTCAATTAAATTGTAGATACGGTTTTAAAAAAAGAGCCCTCACCTTGCAGCCTTTCTTGTCGTCCCAACCATATGCATTCGGTGTGCATTGGCTACATCCCGGTCCCCTTGTATGGGGCGGACACACGCATGCACCAGTAACGGGGTCACAATGCTGATTCGTTTGTGGGCAGTCGCATTCGGTACAACCATCGTCTCCGAGGTCAAAATAGCCAACGCTGCATTGATCGCACTTCCTTCCGGTCACGCCTTCTTTGCAAACGCAGTCACCCGTATCGCCACACCCACTTCCAGTTGAGCCTTGTTCGTGGCACAAGCATGATACGCACGTCTTTCGTTTACGGTCCAAATATTGACCCTCCTAAAAAAGAAGTAGAATTTTTAAGCTAAATATTATCGAATAATCACGAATTTAGAATTGTAGAATTAATGTTACCTGACATGTGTCACAACGTTTTCCGTAGACTCCCGGTCTGCAAGGACACTGGCCGGTGAAGGGGTCACATTGGCGTGAAACAGATCCAACAACATCGCATTGACATGATGTGCAGTCCTTACGTACAATTGGGTCACCATAATAGCCTGAAGAGAACAAAAATCGATTTGTCCGTTTAATGATTGCAATTACATAAATTTATGGTGCATTTGGAGTAAATTTGTTCGATTCGTTCATATATTGCAATGAAATACCTATCCCTCATCCCTGTTTGCCTTAAAATCCTGGATCCGTGTGTGATATAATTCACAACGATACACGAATGAGATAATATCAAGCATAGATACAAAAATATCATGTTCTAATTCCACAGAAATATAAGTTTATTGTAAGCTTACAATAAACTTATATTTCTGTGGAATGAGAACATGATATTTTGTACATTTGAAGTAAATGAATATTTTCAGCTTTCCTATTGAGCTAAAGGACAACTATAAGCTTGGTCGGCACATTTCATCGACAGCAAATATAATTTTATAGTTTTATACCAATATCACAAATTGAAGTTACTGTTGAAGAACGGGTATTTTACTGCACATTGCTACAATGTAAGCTTCAAACAAAAACAATTAAGCCTGGCGGAACAAAGTACCCACCAATGTCACAACTTTCACAATGGGGACCAGCTGTGTTTCTTTGGCATCCGATACATTCCCCAGATCTCTTATCACAAGTATATGCGTTATCATTACATTCACAACGTTCACAAGTTTCACCAGGTATCGTAGGATCACCATAATACCCATCTGCACACCTAGTAAACAAAATAATGATATTGTTTAGAGATTAGTTATTGGGTAAAATATTTTTTATCTGCGGCCGGCTGTTTTAATTCATGCCTGTCAATTTACAGGAGATGGTCAAAAATCTCGCAATTCACATAGTTTTAAAAGTCAAGTGACATGCGAATATCATAATATTTTAAGTCGATCCAGTCAACAATCGAAATATTCCCTTGAAAACTGGAATTAAGTAACAATTGGTTGGTTTATTCCAAATAGTTTGATTTTTGCATGTCAAATGACATGCATGGACGAATGGGGCGTCTACAAGTCACGTGAAAAATGACAGGCAAAGGATATCACCTACCTTTGGCATTGTAAGCCTTCATACCCAGATGAACAGTTCAAACATCGCATAACATTGTCAAATTCATCTAAAACACAAGTTGGGCTGAAATTGTTGGAGGATTCCACCAAAGGACAAGCACACCTGAAAAATATTAATGATGGCATATTATATATTTCACATGAAATATGTAAATATTTATTTGATCTCGTGATAACTGAATGGTCAATCCGATTGCTGCATTAGTTCAAAATTAGGTGTAAATATCGGTCGAAATATTTGGAAAATTTCTCTCTATTCGGATGTTTCAGTGCCAAGATACGTCAAGATAATTCGCTCGACTTTCTGCGCCGAATATTCGATTCGTGTAAAACGAATATTTTGATAACTCTGAGTCCCTGATGGATCACGCCGCCGAAACGCAGTCGAATAAACGAGTGAACTACGGCGAGAAGCATACCGTAGAATTTCCATTCGAACAGAAAATGCTTTTAAAATTTACTGAGGTTTTGCTGAAAGTAGAGACACATACCTGACACAGCCAGTCCTGGTTGCATCCCCGTAATAGCCAGGCTGACATAGTTCGCATCTCATACCCATTGTACCGTTTTGACATCTCTGAAAATAAATAAAACTTATTTAAAAAAAAAACGAAAATTCCAACGGAGGTGGTATAGGTTGAAATGTATTTATTCTCAGTCCTTTCGAGTGTGTTTTATGAAACTCAATGGTCGCTTCACCATTCTGTGGACTTCGGATATACTGAGTGAAGTATTATTAACTGGTGACCTAGAATATGAGCATTTTGTAGCGGAGTATGAGTTCTTGAAAACAAATAGGTATACGAGGCAACACGTACGCAAAATTTCCAAAAATAAAAGATATTTTAACAGAATAATATTTAAGTTCTCACCTCGCATACTCCAGTGTATAAGTTACAAGTTTCCGAGTGACCGTTGCATTCGCATTTTTTACATTCACGTCCAATCCTAAACAAAAATCAAAAGTGAACAACTCATCAAGATGACGACACACACTTTAATTACGTCACAAATTTGATGACATCATCATAGCATACCTATAATATCCTTTGGCGCAGTCTTCGCATGAAGTTCCATCGTAACCAGGTGGACATCGGCATTGTTCAACTGTTGTTATTTTTTCTCCTTCGCCATCAGGTGTCGCTATATCCATACTAACGTCACGAATTCTGGCGGGAAATTTTGAAAAGTAATAAAATAGTTACAGCGATTTCGTTTTAATTCACCAACCATGTACCATAGATAAATAGCGCTTTTTTTTAACAAAAACACGATTATCTATGGCACATGTTTGGTACTTAACAATACGTACCGAAATTCAGCGTTTCCGTTTCGATTGTAAGATGCGCGAATCAGGATCCTTGTGACGTCACTAAGAGCTTGAAGAATTTGATGTTTTGTGGCAGAATATCCAGAATTTGATTCCATCCATCCCGCACCTTCTCGGAAGGGTACAACAAACGGAGTGCTAACGTAGGGTTGTACTTCACGTTGACGATATTCCATTGCCCTGAATATAAATTAAATGAAGCTATAGTGTTTCTTAACCTTTTTAGCGCCGTACCCTTTGAGCTTTCATGACGTTTTCTCGTACCCCGTCTACAACGCCGACGGAAATAAATAACATTGTACTAATAGGAAACTCTTTTCATCGTTTTATTATGCGTCGATTCTTTGGTTTGATGCATCGTCTTTTCCGGTTTACAAAGATTCGATCTTCGAGATACGTCGATTGCAATCGTTTTTTCTCGAAGAATCGATTCTTTGTAAACGAGGTTAGTGACTTATTACGCATTCTTCACAAATAAGCCCAAATAGCCTATAATTTCACTCTGCATATCGTCCCGTGGTTTGGTGCTTCGTACGCCTAAGGGGTACACGTACCCCTGGTTAAAAACCCCTGCTATAGCACGGATATTTTCTAGAAGTATTGTAACAAGTGAACATTGAATATGAACGAATAGAATATACAACGTAGTCTTGAATCAGATAATTCATGTTACAACTTCAAAGTTAAATTTCTTCAAACCTAGAGCAAAAAAATTTGTACCTCCAAAATGACGTCGATATCTTTGATTGGTGACGATTGGGAACTGCCCATTGGTAATTCATAATATATTGTGTATCGTAATTCTCCTCCGTAGGATGATAATTTGTTACCTGGAGATGATAAAATATACCAAACTTGTACGAATAATGTTATTGTATCAATGTGTATTTGTCGTGTAGAGGAAGTATAAAAAATCTGCATCCTGGTATTGCAGAAGCAACCGGGCCCAAAGTATATGTACGAAGGCAATTAATTAATTGTGAGAAGCATATTGCTTAAAAATTGATAACTACGATACAATAAATGCATTATATAGATCTTTAGATAAAGAAATATTGCTCGTCTACTTGGCAAGAATTAAAAATATTTGGCGTGATTTTTTATAGCTACTTCTTAGAGTGGATCACCCTGCCCAAGGCCCTGTAACAGCGGCCACTTATAGACGGACAGGGTTACAATTACTGGTATGATATGATCTTTTCCTGTTCGGCTTAGCCTATCCAAGTTATTACACTCTGAGTTCAGTGGTGGGCATGGATAAGCGAACCGGACTCGTCGGGGCTCGAACTCGAGATCTTCAACCTGCGATGCCAACATGTTCAACCACTAGGTTACTCTTCGAGATCGTATTCGAAAAATAATGTTTCGAATTCAATAACTCAGTTTTAAAACTATATAAAATCTTACTCATACAAAAAAGGTACATAAATACCTACGGAAGAACTTACCGATGAATTCTCTAGGAGCTTTCCAAAAGTATAATCCAGTACATACAGCTCTCGCAGTCTCCTCGTGAGCAACATACGGTTCGTTCCGGTTTTCATCATACGATGGTATAGTTCTGTGAGCTCCAGGACGATCTATAACTTCCCAACCACGCATGTTTCTAACTGTATGTCTGTAAATGGGAATTAGAAAATATATATATAACAACAACGGTTCAACTTAATCAAATGTTATTTTGTCAAGCATGCGCCACACTCATCGACGCGATCAATCAGTGACACATACTTAACAAGAGATGTTTTGACAAATTTAATTGTTTTGCATTCGCAGGCCTCTAACATTCACTCGCCTCTAAGCCTTTTATCGTCGTGGACAAGTTAATTTATAATAATTTTAGTGATGACCAGTGACCACCAGTGACCCGTATTTAACAAGCATGTTTTGTTAAGTATGGACCACTGAGGGATCGCGCCGTCGAGGCGCGGTCCATCTGTGACCCGTATTTAACAATTTTTAATTATTTTCTATGTGACTTTTAGGCGCTCACTAGTTAGCCTGAGTTAGCCTTTTGATCAAAAAATCGTCTACTCCATAAAACGCGCCGAACAATAAACTGAACAATAGAAACCTGTATAGTTCAGCGGAGTCGCAAAGACTTGTGGTTCCCGAACAATAACATGTCTCACATCCTAGAGGAGATTGTCGGTTGAGATTAAAATAGCCATCCTTGCATTGATCACACTTCACGCCCTCAACATTTTCCTAAAAGTATATATGAAAAAATATTGAAAAGTAAAAATAAATTACATAGTAACCACATAAATTTTATTTTTGTTCGGCAGACAGGATGAATGACCAGTAACTCAAATGACCATAAGCAAAAATACTCTTATTATAATGGACTGTTATGATAACATTGTATGAGAGTACTGTATGAGAGGTTTCTGTCTTCTACAGGAGATTAGAACAACAATTTGTTACTCAATTCTCGGCATTAAGCTTCACGCAACTATTAGTCTGATTAAAAATTGCCTGACAAAACTAATTTTACATTCTGAACCTGATTTTATAACGCAAAATCGTCGAAAATTAAATTCACGACCGTTGTCTTACCTTACACATACAAGGACCGTGGCAAGGATCCATATTCAAACTTCCTGCGGGATTGCAGGGACATGGTTGACAGCGAGGATATCCACGATAACCGAAATCACATCTAGAGAATAAAAGTAAGAAGATATATTAACATATTTCAAATCAAATTAGAACATAAAAACGACTCCGACTCCTCAGTGAATCACTACGCCACAGTTTTTTATAGCCACTTCTTAGAGTGGATCACCCTGTCCAACGCCCTGTAACAGCGGCCACTTATAGACGGACAGGGTTACAATTACTGGAAGATATCCTCTTTTTCTGTTCGGCTTAGCCTACCCAAGTTATTTCACCCTGGGTTTGAGTGGTGGGCATGGATAAGCGAGCCGGAATAGCCGGACCGGGGCTCGAACCCGAGATCTTCAACCTGCGATGCCAGCATGTGTTTAACCACTAGGCCGTCGCGCCTGACATTGGATTATCCGTATCTATACATTGATAATTAATTTAATTATTTTCTAATATATACCATATTTTTATAATATTTTAAAGCAAAAACTATACAAAAAGGCAATCGATCTGGGTACAGACCCCGTATATCTATCAAACAGCTGCAAAAACATATTTTTGGTCCTAATTACAGATAGAATGCCAATTTAGATTTCCCTATTACAAACAACAGAACATCTCACCTATCACATTTGGATCCAGCATAACCCTCCTTGCAATAACAATCACCGGGTAGCATGCCCCTGTGAGAGCCCCCGTCTTCGGTTGTTTTCCGGCACATTTGTCGTCCGTCGAAGCTCACCCTGCCCCCATATACGTCACAATCGCAAGGGCGGCATGGACGCACATCTTCAGGAGCTATGTTAATTGGTCGATAGTATCCGTCCACACAACTGTAAAAGGTTGAAATAACACGTTTTAGTTCTGTTCGAAATTATTGTTCTGTCAATTATGGACCATAGATGGATCGCGCCTGAAGTCACGATTCATATGCCCATATCTGCCAAATAAGATCTTGACGGATCCGTATTACACATAATCGTAAAGATATCATGTAAAATAAAAATACCTCATTTGTATTTGAGGCAATAGGACATTATGGGAAATGATTTATTGCAATTTTTAGTAATTATTGATAAATTTACAATAATTGAACAAGTAGGAGGGGGCAAAATATAGAAAAACAGGCGATTGAAAAATTTGTCAGGAGTCCTTCGTTTGGGAACGCTAGATTTAAATTAAAGAAGAGTTATTCTTATATAAATAAAGCTATAAAACTAAACGATGAAGGTTACCTGTCACAATTGACACCCGCTGTATAATCTTGACAGTCAATACATACTCCTCCACCTTTTCTCAATCCATCCATATTTAAACTTTCTTTCCGCCATTCTACGTTTTCATCATAATAACATGAATCAGCGTGACCGTGACAGTTACATTCTAAAATAATGAAAAAAAGAAGGTTCTTATTAACTTAAACAAGGAAAGATACAAGATGCTCGTATTGAAATAGTGAACAATCGCAAAAAGTTTAATAAAACCATAAAATTGTGATATTTCATATTATTCAAAAATATTTAATTTTAGAAGTTACTATTTACGAGATGCATCGCCCTTCTGTAGTATATGTTTCCTGACAGAATAAAATTTCCAGTCGATAACGAGTTAATTGAAAATGATAAAAGAACAAAATTCGCAAATTCGAGTTTTCACCCTTTCATCCTCAAATTTCAATACAGAAGATTTCATTCAAACTATAGCGAACAGCATGTTAACTTACCTTCGCACCGAAACCCGCCATTTCCAGGACTCCATTTTTGTTGGTTGAATTTTGGTTTGCATTGTTCGCAATTATCCCCCATTGTATTGTGTTCACATTTGCAGATGAATTTCTAGAAAATGTTTTGTAGAAATATAAAAAATGAGATCACTAACAAAATTTTTTTTGCCAAGCATGAGGCACAGATGGACCGTGCCTGGACGGCACGATCCATCAGTGACTCATACTTTACAAAACATATTCAGTCAAAATATTTTTGACTGTAAGGGTATAGAATAATAATCACATTTTAGCTGAATTTGAAAATAAAATAATCAGAGAACATTCCTGGATGATGTTTTAATATATTTTTTTACTTAAAATTATCCAGAGTGTAGTAATATGTTAGTTAGGTAAAGAATTTTCACTGTCAATGACAAAAAATACCGATTTATGCAGGATCTTACCGAAAGGCCAAATTTGATAATCAGATTTATCATTGCAGCAATCTATTGGAGAAATGGTTAACCGAAATATAACTTACCGCAGTTGTAGGATGTGATGGGCAATCGTGAGCATGGCCGTAACAAATACACATTCCTCCGATACTGATGTCTTTCACGGAGTAGAAATACTGTATAACATAAATTTATATATTAAAATTGAGTTTTAAGTCTACTTATATGAGTTTGATATTTTTTATTATCGAATGACGTCACGTCTGATTCCGCTCGAATTTTTTTTAGTCGTAATGATACTGGTGGTTAGGATACTCATTTTTTCCTTCCCGCTTACAATCAGAAACATTTGTTCTGTTACTTTTCGTTTTAGATTCGTATTTGTGAAAAACTTGCATCCAGACCCAGGTAGAGATACGTACAGAAATCAAATTGTAACTTTGTTTTAAGATTCATTTCAATCGATTTCAAATTTACCGATATTTTGCTAAAATGTTGTGAATGAAAAAAGCGTGGGAAACTTTCGAAAAACAAAGTAACGGTCATTTCAATGAAAGTGTTGTAATTAATAATTTTTGTCGCAGTTGAGTTTCAATTATGGTCCACGTTTGACAAAAACGAAAACAAACACTTTTTTCGAACTTTAGTATCATAAACACTGGGAACATATAATTACATCTGACAAAGTTGAAAGAGAATCCGATTTTAGCACGCGACCTATGTAATTAAAAGTTACAGTAATTTTCTTTAATGAACAAAGCGTAAAATGCAGACAACACACGAAGGGCGTCAAAACTCGTTACGAAATTATATGTTAAGTGCATCTTTAATTAGATATTTAAATAAGCATTTAAAAAAGTTCGCAATACGAAGTTTGTTTATTTATTAATTTAGATGTGCGCCTTTGGATAGCGGTGTAGGTTGTTAGGATATGACGAACTTTTTGAAGTTCCAGTGGGCAAATTCAAAAAAGTGATATGAAATGTTAAATATAAATATAAAAACCTTTTCTTTTTGTTCATTTTTACTTTTTTTCTAATTACAAGTATATTTTAACCGTGGGCTTTTTTCAGTTTTATCAAGCAACGATAAATGCATTTAAATTTAAGTCCATATATTTCGAATTAATAAAAAAATTAAACAGGTGTATCTGTAAGACACACGCACCCACCCTTATATAAAGGCCAAAGTCGGTCATTGTACAAATCGTCCTACCCAAGTCAAAAAGTTTGACTCAGTTATCTTTTGTTGAGCGTGGGCCACTGATGGATCGCGCCGTTAAAGGCGCGGTCCATCAGTGTCCCACGCCCAACAAAATAAATTTTTAGATATGAAAATACCAGACATTACCGCAACCGAACGCGGTAAACCTGTGTTTAAAAGACCGCTGATCCGGAATCAAAACACCGATGATTTAAGGATTAAAGTCCTAACACTTCCTGTCATTCTATCGAAAGACGGTCAGGGTTAACCTGTACGCTGCTTAGTTATCACATACAGTTAACATGTACGATTCGGATATATTCGGATCCATTATTTTACAAGTATACATTCGAACCGATTCGAATCGAACTCAAATACGATTTATATTCGGTTTTTATCGATGGTTAAAGATTTTTATATACAGCAACCTCGTTATTCTAATCTATGACCTCAATATCACGACCACGTTTCGGAATATCATTTCTAACGAATAAATGAGAAATTGTTAATTTAAAGCGCACATTGTTTCCGAAATCTTATTTTTTATTAAAGTCCAATTCAAAAAAAAAAGCATGTTTTGGCGAATAATTCTCAACTCGGATAAGCGTGGGCCACTTTATTCATTAGTTGGTCGCGATGTTGAAGTTCAGCCCATCCGTGATTCATGGTTGGCAATGTATAAGTTTAGAAATTCTTCATCAAAACATACAGTTCAACGATTAAGATTTACTTTTAATAAATCCATGATAACTGACGAGCATAGCTTTGCCATTTATCGTTGGCTGAAACGTAGAATTTCGAAAAAGCGATATTTTTTACTTATATTTTTGTAAGAAGATCCGACAATTATCCTTTGCGAAATATATTCGAATCAATTCGGATTCTATAAGCCAAACAATCGAACACAGTCAATTGTAGTCACGGCCAACAACCGTTTGTGCGCAGTGAGTTAATTTCCTTGCAAAGGTCGGCTGGTTGAGGAAGCATTGTTCCGTTTCTAAATAGCAGCTTCCGTGCGGATCGAAGCAAATTAAAGCAATTACTAATCTGCAGTCTACGAATTCGCTCAGATTTTCACACGCCTGCTCAAGAGTCAATAACATTGTATAGGTTTTTTCGAAGTCCAGGTTAAACAATAATCGAAATTCTCTAAAATAATGAAGCAGGATAATAATCAGAATTGTAAAATACCAAACTATTCCGATGAAGACACGCCCACTTCCAACCCACAAAGTCTTGAAACATAAGAGAATGATAAAATAACCAAAACTAAAATGTTAACCAAAACGAATGCCGTTTAAGTTACTGTCAGCCCTATCTGAACTAGAAACAAAAATGCAACAATCCTATACCGCGACGTAACGCAACGTCTAAATGATGTCATCACCACGTAATTTAAGTAAGTAAAGAAGACTTACGTGAAGACTATCGAGTTCATCTCGAACCCCACAAGGACATACACTCTTGGCTAACATCATACTATCTTGAGGCGAATACCTGGTAGGTCTGTATCGATATCTTTCTCTACTGGGAGTAACCCGATGAGATGTGGGGTATGGGTATATGTCAAAGTCCTCGTAGCCAGGGGTGGGTCGAACCGCTCTCAGTGCTCCGTATCCGCGCCGTCTCCTGTGATCATACTCAAGCCCCATTTCGTAATAAGATAAGCGCGCAGGAGGTGCGTGCCAATTTCTCCGTGGTACGTAATGCGGTTGACCATAATATCCTGACAACCCTTCAACTCCATTGTTCAAAAATATCCATAACGTCCAAATTATTATAAGAAAATAATACCCAAAAGCTTCTTTTAAAGTGCAGTCCATCGTACCCAGTTACGCGTGACGTCACCAAACGATGACGTAAAATAATATGACCACTGTGATATGTTTTATATAGTCCTTATTCTACTGTTCTTTATCAGATTATGAAACTAAGGCACCATGCTCTAACAAAACTATCAGATGTATATTTATAACTTCTCTGAACAATTATGACAAAACACAATTAAGTATAATCGGGTAATACTGAAATATGAGTCCTTCCTTCCAAAATTTGCGGTAGCGCTGATTACCCTAATTTCGAGGAATTTCTGAGACTTCGTGATCTTTCATATCATAGTTTTTGAAAAACTTAAAGTTCTCACCAATTGAAAAATTAAACAATATTAAGTTGAAATTGAAAAGTAAAACAATAAAAATTGGAAAATATAAAAAAATGCATTCTGCCACGCATATACGGTGCAGTCCATATACAGTTCTTACATGACGAAATGTACTTCACAGCATTGAATTACACAGAAATTCCGCATTACTTTACTCTGTTTTTCAGTGTAAAATATACAAATTTAAGAAATCTATGACAATTGTGGTATTTATCCTTCGTTCGCACGGACTTAACTGGTAATTATTATTCTAATCTTTCCTCTTTCTGTCTTTTACGTCACAATTGGTGACTTTTGTCCCAAAACGGTAGTAATGAGCTACCGCAAAGTATACCTAGAAGTTGATCTTACAAAATGGCCCCTTTTATTTCAAATCATTTGCGGTTAGCATAAATGTTTGATTTTAATGATTAAAATTGATACTGATTGTAATACGAAATAAAAATGATTATTAAGGTTTCTGTTATAAAATTAGGAACGAAAGTTGTTTTTTCAAAATTCCGTGTTTCAGATTTTGTGAAATTTCGATAGCAAAATCTAAAACTCAACGTCTGGTTTGATCGGATAATATTTGTATGATTTTATTATTTAATGTAGTGAATCATAGTGCGCTAGCCGCCTCGATGCCATCGATGGTCGATTCCGAGCAAAATATTATATAAAAATATCCAATCAACAGTTTTATATCATGTAAACGTAAACAATAAACTGAAACATGTTTGACATAAAACTTCATAAAATGACAAAATATTCCTCATGCTGGTTTCAGCATGCTTAATTGCGAGTAGACTGTTGATTCATTAATACTGGGTTGAATATATTATTTAGAAGTATGTTTGCACAAGTATGAAGATTTTTTAAATTTTGATTCTGCCGGTTTAATGCTAACAAGTTATTCATTGTGTTTTTTCTATATGAATTACACATTTTAGCGACTTCTGCAGGCCAAATTTCAAAGCTGCTATTTTCTTTCACTTATATACAAAATTGCTTAGTTTAAAGACACAGACTGAACTGAAGAAATCAAATCATACTAATGAGTTTGCGTTCTTGCGATTATACTATGTTTTGACAAAGAACAACCATACTTGAAGGATAATTGTTGCAGTTCATAAAAATGTATGGGATACAATATTCTTCCCAAATTCTGACTAAAATCAAAAATGGTTTTTTTAATATTCTCATAAAAGATTCATTGTGATGCCTAGTTTTGGTTTATACAAATTTTGCTAAATATACTAAATTATAATCTAATAGATTTTTCGAGTATGTCAATAAATGACTTTATTCAGAGTTAGCAAAAAATCAACAAAATCCCAACTATATCCTATTCTCATAAGCTGTATCTCACACCGCTAAAACGTCGCCATAAAATCCATAGCAAATATTAAAACAGTGAATATACTGTACTGCATGATATGGTACACTAAATAAATTATTTTACATCATAACTTTGGATGTTCAAGAATTAATAATAAACATGGAAATATATGGGTGTGTTTATGTAGAACTAGTATCAAACGAATTTCGATGTCAAAGTCAGTCATGTTTCAGCAACGGATTAGGCAGATTAAACGGATTATGATGTGATCTAATACGGATTAGTTTTCCGATTTGCATTTTTGTGACGTCATTTTCATAATGTAGCGTTTAAGCTTGGGGCATAGAAAAATTCCGCATGAAATGCGGGGTTTATCTATGTCCCGTGTCTAAAATGACAATTGCTTCACTAATTTTCAATAACCAAATATAATAGTAGACTCTATATATTCATTAATTAGCTAAGGATCCAAAAATATCAAATTGACTTTTGCAATGACTTGCTGTAGATAATAAAATTTGAACAAAAAACAAATCCATTTATAAAAGGATTGCTAGATCTAGACATCAAATACAACAACTTCGAAAATGGATAAATTGAACTTTTTCTCCAAATTTAAAATAGACCTTTATTCGGTTTAATTTCCATGTCTAAGTTTCTTCTATTTCAGCTATCTACAGAGTATCTTACTCTAATACACCCGACAAGCACTAGACTGACTGAAAGCGTTAACAAAATATACCGTACGAGTACCGGTACAGAAAATCCTGTTCAGATAATTCTCACTTTGATTTAAAACGAAAGAAAATAAAACCCAATTATAGCCACACTCATTAGAACAAATCAAAACTTTCATATTGCGCTATAATTTCGCTATTTCTTTTCATCGGAAGTCCAACATTTCAACGATGTGACGTTTTTCTAATCTAACTGGCTGATCTATCCACTGTCAAAATGATACCGGTAGCTAAAATGCTCCTCAAACCAAATAAATCACCAACACGCCTTGTCTAGCCACTCGCGCTAACTGATCTTGAAATTACGGGCGCGTAAATCTGAAAATCGGTCTGATATTAAATGATATAATTGGCAAAAAAGCGGTAGCGATTTTATTCTTCGACGACGCCATTTTCGTTCGAATTGTCTCATTTTTTGTAAATTTTGAATTGTTAGAATGAGTCACCGATGGACCGCGCCATTACGGCGCGATCCATCGGTGGCTCATGATACGCGATACCGAATTCATAGTACAGTATCTACTCGATTGAAAACTACGTTGTCTCACTCGTTCGCGGACAAACCAACTGACTACCTTTGGCAACGAAACCCAGCAATTACCAATCATTAATGACTTTTACGATCAGTATAAAAGACTGTGAGGTCCAAGCGGGCTATTCCTTAATTAACCCGATTGCAAAATTGTCGAAACAATGGATGGGCGACACACATTTTTATTTTATTAATGAAATAAATAGCCAAAGACTCTTTTGTTTAATAAGTCGTACGCCGCTGTGACGGCACATTGTCTTTTTACAACTTTAAAGGATAAAATTCGGACGCATCACTTTAACGGGAAGGTTAAATGCTGGAAATGAGTAATATTTTCTTTCACTAAAAATACCTAAATAGGTGAGGTGAAGACTATTTCCCGTTAAATATATGTCGTGAAATCCTGCCCGTATTCTGAAAATGTTGAGGCTTTCGATGTTACTAATATTTAAAGTTATGCGTTATTGTATTTGTTTGGAAACTGACTTTTAAAATTTATTTTATTATAGATATTGTAGACTTTTATCGTAGTTTTGACGAGAATATATTCTTCGAATATATGTCTGTTTCAACTCCAACAGTAGAAAAGATCAAATTGGTCATACATGAATGTACATTGAACTCCAGAAAATTAGAACGAAATGTATTTATTCTCGTAACAATTAACACAAACATGGAATATTCTTCGTTATTATCCTGATGGGGTGTGTCTGATGGACTAAATGCATTGAACGTGGCGATGGAGTATCACAAATACAAAAACTAACAGCTTTGTTGAATAAAAACATGGTATTCCCCGAATCTGTTGTGAAAACTTTTTGAATTTTACTCTCTGGCGCCTCTAGTTCAAATCATGCAAAATAAAACAGAAAAAATGCTTCGCCACCGATGGAATGAATTTTTAAACGGGAAATAAAAGAAAGATTAACCGCGTCATTTGAATCGTAATCAATTGTTCGAAAGACTATTGTTGGAGTTGTAATCGCACCGTAAAAGTTTTAATTCGGGTTAATCGGATAATGAATCAAAGTAATACACACAAAATGTCAATGAAGTCACGTGACTTAGAAAGGGAAAGACCTGCAGTCTGTTTTGGAACTATCTAATTGTGTTTATCGAGTATAAGCCATTTTTGACACCGAACCAGTAAGCTACTCGGTTAAGTTTATTACAAATTCCGTGAATATACTTTTCATAAAATAGTTGAAACGAAACCGGTCCGAGAAAGAGAATGGCAGCAGAATCTCCCGTGACGTGAAAAAATCTGGCATGAAATTATGTTAAACATTGTCAGTTTCTGTGATAAAAATGTAGAACTTGAAAGAAATATACTAAAATAGCTTTTTCATTGTATATCACAAGAAAGTCCATAAATCGCACTGAGTGCCAAATTTTTTTAGGCCTGAAATTGGTTAAGGGCGTATAACCCCTGAATACGAAAAATCTGTAAAATATAAAAAATCCGATCACATTTTTTAATACACTCAAGAAGGAACCCTGAACTAAACGTGTATAGCAAAAACAACATATTTATATTGCATTTAACAATATTTTTGAATTTGGCCAAAAAACTATTCATATTTTCATTGTGACGTAATGGAGACCCCACATGGTTTTATTGTCCAACCCCAAATGACACACGAATATAATACCACGTGGGTGGCAATTACAGGGACTGTGGTAGGGTGGTGTGTAATAAAGTAATTCGTCCCATTCATTTTAAAACGCCAGCGAGATAACAACATACCAAAATACTCTTGTGTTTGTTCTTGTTTTGTGGTGCTTTGAAATAGAATAGATCAGAGACGGAATATAATGTATTATTATATACAAATATAGATGTCGCAATCCATAATTGTTCATACTTTAAATATACAAACTATTTTATGTTCATTTGTAATTTTGAATGAAATATGATCGAGTAGTGATTTTGTGACTTTAGTAAGCGACATCGGAATAAAGCTATAAAAGCATTTTTAGGCAAATGGTGGGACGTTGATAAAATGCACTACCCGAAAGTGTTAAATCAATCAACATTTAAAACTTAATCCCGTTAATAAGGTGCTCAAGAATTTTGGAAATTTAGAACTACTGTAAATAAACGGTTAATTTGCTGCGGTCTTAGCCCAAACATTGCTTTAACAGAGTATTGGAGAAAGCAAAATTAACAAAATCTGCGACACGAAATGTTATGAGGTTGTATGGATATATAGATTTTATATGGCGTTATTTGTATTGAAAATATATGCCATATACGCCATAAAAGGCAGTCAATATCTCTCTTTCGTTCCGCACTTGAGATCAAACGTCAATGTCATTTCCAGTATCTTACTGATGACTTAAACCACCTTGCTAAAGTAGTCAAATTGTTACAATTCGTATGAAAACGATGTCAATTTTTTATATTCAGTTAACGCACAACTTTTATTGTCAAATGCCATATCGCGTTCTGCGCGCTTCAAGCATAGTCCGTACTTGGCAAAAGTTATTTTCCAAAAGGGAAATTTCAGCTGCCGGAAGCACCTGTATTCGAACACGGGGTATTTGTAAAGCGACACATTGTAATTACGATCCATACCTTTTGTGGGACAATGGTAACCTAGCAGTGCAAAATGCTAATTTTAAGTAATAATAGGCTAAGCTGGAAAAGCGGATTAGGCCTTTGGTGGATGAGAGATAAGGTGCCGACGTCTCCCAAAATTGGTGTCAGCAGATACATTGAGGAGAAGTATATTGTTAAAGTATATGTCACTGATGGACTGCGTCGATGAGACGCGGTCCATCTGTGGCACATGCTTGACAAAATAAAATATCTGATTGGGTATGGCCGATTTGATATTGAATAGCTTCCTTGTAAACTGAACTTTCGATTTGCAAACGCTCGAATAAAATATTCTACGTTAACATATAAATAGCAAAGCAAATCGAGATGCCGAATAGTCCTTGACAAGGATTTTTTACTCTCATTAGGTCACTTCATCGATAAAGTACAGTACTTCCTCATTTTGGTTATCACACAAAGGGTTGTTCGCTTAAGGATACAACCTGGTTGGTTTCAAACAGTGGTATTTCTATGAAGAATTAACGCTCTTATTTAACAACGATACCAGGGTACCAACAAAAATCACTGTCGACCGCGCGAAAGGCTTATTTACGTATGTAATATAATTTGTTTATGAGAATATATAATTTGCAGTTATATAAAGAATACTGCACGAAACGAAAATAGATATTTTTTATTATTATGGCACTTGGCGGCTACAGTATAATGAATTTGACATTGTTAAATATGACCAGATAGTCAAAAATCCGCCTGGATCAAGATTGTGTTCTTTTTTATTGAAAAATAAAAATGACATTGCATAAAATCGATAAGGAAACCAAACATAGCGTGAGAAGAAAGCCCTCAACAGTAGCTAAACTCTTAAAATTAATTGGAGGAAGATTTGACAAGACAATTTCCTTTCTTTTCTGTTTTATTCTTCATAACCGTATTGTGTCTTACCATAACTATACCTAAACTATTAAAAAGATCAAGTCACTTTACTTGCGTGCTGTAACATTAGAAATATTTTAGCTAAAATATGATTCAAATAAACTCATGTCAAGCATGGCCATAGATGGATCGTGTGTAAGTTGAGCGTCTCATAATTATTGGCAGAGGAAGATAGCAGATATATGACAATAGAATTCAGAAGGTTTTTACGTATTTTGAAACAAAGTAACAGAAATTATAATTTCTTGAAAAACAATTTTCAAAAGATAAAATGAGTTAGATTTTGTGACAATTTTTCTTGATATTCAATTTCAAAGTATTCATGCCCTATAATTTTCGCATTATGTCGTTTGTGGCTTCGTCAATTTGAGGATAATTTTACTAAATCGGCCTACTGTCTTTGAGGACAACCCAATATCATTAATAACTTCAAAAATCAAATTTTCTATGATTTTCATAATTTAATATGAAAATAGCATCATACTGCTGACCTAAAAAATTATTAAAGAAATTGACTAGACGTATTTTTGATCATAATTATTTGGCTGAGTAAATATAAGGTAACTGACTTTTGAATAAGACGTCGAAAATTTTGAGTAAATACAACTCTCGCAAACTTCAATAAAACTTTATACAGAATTATTCTAATCGTATGTGTTGTCACGAGTTCGGTAAAAATAATGCGTAGGATAACACGTGTTTGGGTTATAATAAGATGTATTATTTTGGGTTTGATATTTGAGATAAATCTGTGAATAGGAACCATCACGTTAAAAGTAAACTTGCTTATCGCAAAATGTTCAACGATACACGCTTTGTTAAGTATGGACCACTGATGGATCGCGCCGACGAGGCGCGGTCTATCAGTGGCTAATACTTGACGACAAAAAAAAAATCGATCAAGATGAAGAATTTAAATGCAGCTTGCAGCATTATCAGGATATACAGTGAATGATAACACATCGTAACAACAAGTATCTAACGGATCGCGCCGCCGAGAGACATATCTCGTGAATTTGAGCTCACTATTCATTTCCGACCTCACTGATAAACGTACTACTTCGCGTGACAAAAGCGCGCCGGGCACAATTTTTAATTTCATCTAACACCTCGCCGAAGTGCGTCTGGATTAAAGGATTAGTAATAAAGAATCTCCATATCGGGAAACAGAATTAGACATTATCACAAAAAAATTGCTTCTATCATCAAAGATTATCTCTTTTGTCAATCTCTTTGTATAAAATAACAAAGCTTCTTAGACCAAGCATGGTCTTTACATAAACTATACAATGAAAGCGCAGTTTAGCCATAGGTCATCGTTGGCCTGGGGTAATATTAGTGAATAAACTTCAACGAGACATATAGGGAAGTTGGTGGTTGAAAACATATGTATATCATTTCCGTTTTGCGTCGCAAGGCTGTCGTCAAATGGCGGTCGCGCCCTTTTCCTCGCCGCCAACAATTTATTGTAATGGTATTGTCTGTTTATAGTATTACTAACCAGAATCAAAACTGGTTTTATTTAATTTAATTTGAATAAATACAAAATTCAAACATTTTCTTTGTGAGTGTTATATAATTTTTAACAATTTTTATTTTGAAGAATACTTTCCAGAAAACAAGATTTGGATACAAATTTGAACGAGGTTTAATAAATAAACGACGTAACAAAGTCATTAAATAAATTATAACACGCGTCGAGAAATAGTAAAATATTATTGTGTCAGTAACAGCAATTTGATAAGTTGGGATAGAGCTTCAACCTGGGACCAAACAAAAATTAAGGATCCTAAGGATGAAATTTTGACACCTGACACAGTTTTGGTAAGTTTCAAATACAGAAGTTTGTTATTTTCCGAATTGAAACGAAGGTATGTCGTCTACTTTTCACGGGGATTACATTGAAAAGCATTTGTTCTATGATATGAACATTAAGCCTAACATATCAAAGGTGTACCGGCCGCTGAACAAAACTGCACCTGGCCATGAATCACAATACAATACAATTTTATTTGCTAAATATACGTTTGATAAAATCCTACAGTTTTAAAACTTAAATCGCGTTTCCAAATTTGCTATAATCGGTCACACAAAAGCCGAAGATAAATACTGCACGAAATCCGCGGTTCATTCAAGATCCACACAAAAAAGAAGTTGAAGTGACGCAAAGACGCAATATGTATAATCTCCATACGCAGGTGTGGGTGCGAGGTACGTAAGTTTACGTAATCGGTATATATTTAGACAGGCGTTGGAATGTCATAAATGCACAAATGTTTTTTTAAACCACCAAGGTGTCAAAACTTCAAAATAAAACGTAAACAATATACAAACTAGGCACATGCGGACGCTATGTGTCGATTTGATATTCTAAAAATTAATATAAGCAGCAGCAACTCAAAAACGATGGTATGAGTTTTACTATTTTTTTAATGAACAAACTTATCCTGGAAAAATCACTTTTATCGAAAATCTTTTGTTGAGTACGTGAAAAAATTAACATATCATTTTTACTGATACCTTTACTGATCAAATTAACCATTCAATTTGTAAACTATGGAAACTGGTAGGAAAACATTGCGGTCGAAAATTAAAATGATCAAAAAAAAATATTGGCGGTAAAATTGCTTTGAACCGTCGCCGTATTTCTTTGATATTAAATTTGTCGCAATTTCCACCTGCTTAATGACGATTTTGACTTTTGTTCAAAAGAGGAAAAATTCAAATTTACTTTTCAATTATGGCCATTGAAATTCAGTAGCCCGCAAAAATAGATTCGATTTTTAATCTTGTTAACGAGTCATAACATATTTATCTTGGAAAGAATCTAAAAGAAAATCGGACAAAAAATAAAAAAAAAAGATAAAAATAAAAACATTTAAACAATTACGTAACAGTAAAATAGTTATCAAACAATTTTCTTCAACCATATACGGTAAAATATTGTGATATGCTTAGCTGCGAAGCTTATATAACAATATTCGAACCTGCTCGAACGTCGACTTTTAGAATGCTTTGATGAACCATAACGAAAAAATGAGCACGGTCAATCCATGGCTCATAACCAATGAAACAAAAAAGGTCGATGAATAAGTAATATATCTTTTACCATCACCATCCTGAAACATAGTTTTACTTTACTGTTCAAATCAAATCAAGTCACAACTGACGTTTGCATTTATCATTCTTTTTTTTTCCACAACCGAATAGATTTATTTTCGAATTTAATATTAAATTTCATTATTTCTAATCGAATCTGATTCCATTTTTTAAAAACATATAGGGAAAACTTGATGGAGGATTAATTTGATTTAAGATATTGAATAAGAAAACCTGTAAATCACAACGAATTTGATGTAAATTTTAATCAAAAATTTGTTGAATCATACCAAAACCCAGGACTCGAATTATGTCCCTTATCACAATATAGCAACAGTACCGTTTCTGGAAACGGTATTACCGTTATATTGTGTCAAAAGACATGATTCTGGAGTTTCTGTCAGATTTAACCAAAATAAAGAATTCGACCATCCATGTTTGTATAATGTATCGCCAATATTTAAAGTATAATAAAAAAATTAGATTTCGCATTGTTAATACATTACTGTCGCATGGTGAGTTGTCCTATGTGAAGGAAGGATCATTGACAAATCGTGCTTCATGATATCTATGCCTAACGTAGTTGATGTGAATAGGGATTATCCGAATAGTCCGATAGATTTTTGATTAGACCTTTTTTCGCTTCTATATTGTTCTTAAATTGATTGATTTTGCAGTGAAATCATGATATATGCTAAATTTTACGTAGGAAAATTTGACATAAATCGTGACTATCAACAATTTTGTTTGTCTGAAACGTTAAAACATTATTCCACATATATGATAAGTTCCGTGTACCGTTAGAATCAAACTATAGGGACGGCATTTGCACCATAGACGGAAATCATAGCTTGCGTCTTGTTTGATGTCGACGATTTTACTCAAATTACGGATTACGGCGAGAGCTTGACAATGGTCGTCAAAAAAGTCAATTGACCTCTTCCCCGGACACTATTTAGGTGCAACATTACACCAATGTTTCGTTGTTTGATCTCAGATTGTAAACTAGGTGTAAACGTATAGACATGTTACAATTTCGGGTTCCGATTTAAGTATAATGTGAATTATGGTCGTTGTTTTGTTTGGAGTGATGTCGACGAGAAAAGAAATCCGCCTACAAATAATTTTAAATTTCTGTTGAGAAAAAACTACAAAATAATATGGAATCCTGTTATTATTGTATATCGTCATCAGATGCGCTCTAGTCGTGGGAAATATCTGAGCAACAGACCATTAGCGTCGCAGAAAAGGCATTTTACTCGTAAATAAATGAATAATTTTGATATCGCCTTTTAACTGCAATTCCTGTCCATCACAATTACTAGTATAAATCAGAAATTTCATTTTGTCAAACATTAACCACAGATAGACCTCGCATTTTTGGCGTAGAACATCAGTGGCCCGTGCTTAACAAAACATATTTAAACATTTTATTTACTGTTCTTACCCGTTGTGTCACCGACGGATCAATGTATTCGGCTGGTTGGCGAAAGATTGTCATCAGATCAGCATGTAGAGTTCGAATTTTCTGAAACCTTAGTCTGACGTAACGGGCAGAAGTAAACTCTATCAATTCATCAGATGGATTTTCGGCCGTTGGTCTTCCGTTTATCATTGAGATGTGAATCTAGAGGATTAATATTAGTTGTTGAAGGCGGTAGTGATGATGGTGGTGAGGAGAATGGAATGATGTGAGAAGATAAGGGGGGACTGGAGATTTTAAGAAAAATGAGATGGGGGCGCCGGGCAAGAAAACACTAAATCGGACGGAAACCAAGACTTTGTTGGGAAAAAATGAAGATCGAAGAAAAGAAGAACCGTGCTGAGAAAATATTTAAATTCACTCACTTTGAGTGGGTCAACCAACCTATGCTTTATACAAGACGCCAGTTATTACGAATAGAGTTATTGTTGTTTTGAAAAGCATAAGCCTTCCTTAGGTGAGGCTCCACCCACAATAGTAATTGGGGTTTAGTAAATAGTTGACACGAATTCCTCAACCAGAGATTGAACTCAAAACATTTGATTTTCAATTGCGGATCCTCATTGGTTGATCGCGCACAAATACAGGTTATTGTGGCGAAAGAACAAAAATCCATGTAAAAAATGTTTTCGAGTAGGTAATTCCCTTAAAGTATTTCATGCTGAACGAATCCCAACAACTTTAATGCACTCACCTCTCCATTTTGTAGCGGTAATAGTTGCGAAAAGAAAGATGTACAAACGGCTTCACTGTCACTTCGGAACTTGGGCGATCCCATTCTCGTGATACGAGCTGGATACTGACGTCTACATTCACTATCTGTGACAGCAAAGTACTGCCATGCTTGCCAAGTGATGCCATCCAAGGATTTTTCTAAAATCCAGTTACCTGGTCTTGGCGAGTTTCCGGCTTTTAAAATGAAATAGGCAACTTGGAAGACCTAAAAACATAAATATTTCTGCTAGTTTGGTGTAACGTAAGTTGTATCATTGAATATATTAGCAATCGCATTTTAGTTACGGACTGTCTGGGAACCGGGGTGTATACCCGACAACCTCTACGACCGGAACGGAGGTTAGTGGAAACCACGTTTCTTTTGCATGTTTTAGCTACAAATGGTCTTCATGAAAGGCATCATCGGTGTTCATATACGTCTAGGCAACGATTTTGAAAAGATTTGTTTCAAACAATATTATTGTTTCAATTTTTCAAAATTTCCGGATTAACTTTTTTTTCAACTTCACTCGATTGTGCATCTACATGTTAAATTACTTATATTTTTACATTGTACAATTTGAAACCTATCCATTTTTTCTTCAAAACGTTTTAAAAAAATTGGAAAGCGAAATTGAATTCAACCAGAATTTTTTAGAATAACTCTTGGTATTCGGATAGGAACACCCACATTTACAACCGCATTTCACAGAGAATGAATAAATCATTGCTTAGCAAATTTTAATATCAATATTGAAACTATGATATAAAAAACGTACTAAATAGAAATGTCTAATTTATTTTCATATTGTCAAGTATGAGCCACAGATGGTTGGCGCCGTCGAGGCGCGATCCATCTCTGGTTCGTATTTACAAAAAATGTGTTATTTCGTATTTGGTTATATAATAAACAAAAAGTACCGTCCATGTTTGAAGTGGTGTTTTTCATCGATATAATGTTACTAAAACCTATTTAGTTCAGTCTAGTCTATCCAATTTACGATCGCAGATTAGGTAAATGATCAAAAGAAAAGGTCTCCATAAACCAAATCAACCGACAATGGATCGCAGTTAACGACCGCTGAACGTGCTCTAGTAAAACTATCAATCGGCACGAAGTTGCTATTAAAGTTTATTTCTTTTTTTATTGAGATAGAGTGATTCCAAGTTGACCTGGAAATGCCCAGTTGATCGAATGTGAATCTTTGTAAAGTGATGAATAAGAGTAGATTTGAATGAGAAAGTTGCTGCTGAAATACCCAGGCTAGAATTCTGGAAGGGGAATTTCGAGATACCTGACGATGCACGGCGGTGATTGAAAGTAGAATCAGACATAAAATTTAAATGTTCATTGTTAAATTACTGACAGAGACAATAAAAAAAACGTGGATTTCAAGACTTTTGTTTCAGAAATGAGTATATTCAAGTTTGGCTTGCTCAGTGACTGATAACCCCGCAAACATCCAGTCTGTCGCTCACGGAAAGTCACTTGTCGGTAAAAAAATAAGAACTTCATTTTTTGTTGTAATTTGATTGCTATGTATATGATTATCCGTCTTGTTTAACAACTCCATACAAGAGCTTTTTACATTAAATTTAGTATTGAAAACTGTACCAAAAACTTGATTCGTTGAAAATGACTGAATGAAGAGATTCTGGCCGGACAAAAAGTAACAAGAACAAATCGTGTATGTGGGCAGAACGATTTCTGATCATTTTGTTTAGCAGTTAATAAAATCATAAAATCTCGTCTTAAGCATAAGATTCACTAACACAAAGCCCAGCCCCACGTAAACCCGACCAGTATAACGCAAATGGAAGAGAAATACAATTCAAACGCTTCCTCGTTTTTGCAGGGAGAAAAAAATCAAAAATGAATGTAGCACGCATGCAATGAAGTTTTCCTTATTAAACCAATAGCATATTATTAAAATTTGCCACGCGTTTTAAGAGCGCTAACTTGTATTAATACTATTTCAATAGCTGAAGTGGAAAACCGTGGATAAGCGGATTACACAGCACGA
Source organism: Styela plicata (assembly GCA_963675895.2). Lineage (NCBI taxonomy): Eukaryota > Metazoa > Chordata > Ascidiacea > Stolidobranchia > Styelidae > Styela > Styela plicata. Next base: position 6,352,632 of record OZ023153.1, on the reverse strand, counting down.
GATTATTGGCTTTTGGCATTTAATAAGGATATTACTACGTTAGCGGGAGACCTATTAAGTCAATATTGGTTATTGGGTATTTGCTTTCAGCCTACATAGTACTTTGTATGAACTGAATCAGGGCTACAAAATAGCAAACTCAATTTAAAATGCGTCTTCGGTTGTTAATAGATCCGTTTAAGCGCGGTTAATTTGTGGACAGTCCTCCGTCCAAAACTCACAACATCCAAAAATTATAACGGAACATGTTTTGTAAAACATTTGTGGTTCATTCTGGACAAAATAAAATTTTCTGATTGGGACAAAGCAAAATTCCAATCGGAAAAATTTTGTCCAAACATCTTTTATTAAGTATGTGTCACTGATGGATCGCGACTATGAGATGCTTGGCAAAATTTATTTTCTGATTTTGATAGATATGGCTTTGTTACAGCACAAAGGTTTTATCTCTACTAAAAATGATCGACAATGATGCCCTAAATTCTGGTGTTAAATGGAAAAGACTGCGCCGAACTTGAAAAAAACGACAAAAGAGAGCAAAGACAAATAATTACTAATTTTTCATTGACATTCGTTCCAAGAGAAGCCAATACTTGAATGAAGTTTCAGAAAATGCGCTTTTAGCGGTTATTAGAGTGCAGTGAGTGATATCTTCTCTGGACAATGATCTACTATTTCTATATTTCCTTTTAGTCGCCTTTCATGACACGTATAGGGATTGTGTTAGGACAATTCTAAAGCCGATGTATAGTTAAAATAATTTTAACTTTCAAACACGACGTTTAAAACTTATTTCTGTAAGCTCGGAACCGTGTCCAATGCTATTATAAATTCAACACGCCGCATCGGAAACAAACTTTGTCTCAATACCGTAAAGTGGTAATATTTTATTGGATTAATTTATATCAATTTTCACGGTCCTTTCTGAACAAAGGGAGTCAAACTTCACACCGGTTTGGGATCAAACCTATTATCGCTTTGTATCTCAAGCTTCATGGGTATCCTTGCAAACAGGATATAATTTATTGCTCAATAATGAAACAGATATTGAAATATTAACTGACGAAATCATTATAACCGGACATGGGCGTCACATAGACTGTACTCAAAAAAGTCGAATGAATTGCTATTGTTAGGCAGTTCGAAATTTATTTTGTCAGGTATAAGTCACAGATGGATCGCGCATCTCTGCGGTGCGATTTATTTGTGGCCCAATGGTCCATACTTGAAAAAACATGTTCCGAATGCTATAAACAACTTGTCACAATTAACACAGTGGTTCATTTTAAAAAGGACATTTCATAACAATAAGCATTAAAATCTACCCAGTCACAAAATTTTGATCCAGCAAGTTCTGAGAGGTTTAATCACTGCAGGATCGCGCCGCTGAGGCGCGGTCCAGCTGTGACTCATGGTTGACAAACTGTATAATTGGGTAAGCAAATATCGAGATATGTTCCTTTTTTACTTTGAATTTTAGAAAATGCTAGTGAAAGATAAAACCATTGAAATTTGATCAATGACATCACCGAGCGCTGACGTCATGCTTAGCTACAATTGTTAAGTAAACTATTTCACGCTTCAGTTAAATTCTCATGTTTTGGTCACGTGATCAGTAACACCACAAATGAAATGGAAAGCAACCACAGAGGCTAGGTCAATATCATGTTTCGAAGTCACGCAATACGCGACACGCGTTCGAATGATGTCTATGTAACCTAAACCCACAACCTAAACATTGAGATATTTACTTCTACCAAGTATGTTTCAATAAAAAATTTAACCATTTAACTACCTAAAATAGTGTTACGAAAATGTTGCTATTCGGAAAAACATTTTGTTCATTATTGTTGTTCAAAATTCAAACATTATTCATGTTCTGTGCCATATTCGATTCAATCTGTCACAAAAAAAAATATACACAGCCAAGTATGAGTCTCGTGGGGCCGCATTACTCAAAAAAAAAACGGCAATTCAAAATTATTATCTACTTCAAAAAATCTCGACACCGAAATTGAGCAGTCACTTTGATCTTGCAAATTAAATTATTGTTGCAAAAATATTCAGCAACTATGTTTTCGATTGCTGTGAGATGATCAGCATAATTTGGCAAATAATTCAATTGCTATGTTTACTTTATTTTCCATTTGTAGCAAATTATATCTATCCCTCGATTCTTCAGCTAACAAAATAGAAATTTAAATTTTGTATGGAAAAGAAATTTGTGGGTGCGAATATAATTGGAATTATCGATTTAATGTCGTTCAATAGGTAACTGAAATACCAAAAACAAGCGAACTTTCAGCAAACAATGCATTCAGTATTTTGTTGATGCCGCATTATCCATATTCCCAGGCTTGGCGTTTCAGATTAGAAATTTTATTTTGTCAAACATGAGCACCTGATGGACCGCGAATTATCGACGCCATCTAGAAGTGACACAAGTCACACAGATGCTTTGATAAAGGTTTTCTGATTGGGGTTCCAAGCTTGACATGAGCATTACGTTGATCAAGATATCAACCAATATTTCAAAATGGATTTACCATTTGTTGTAATGATTTTTTTTTAAAGCAATGAATAAATGGATCCAAAAATTAGACCATTGTACGTAAAACGCTAAGATGGACACAAAAATTTAACTTACTGATATCTCTTAAGTTATTTCGCATTTATAAGCTAACACTTGACAGGGTAATCTGATAATGACAGCAAAAAAAATCGGGTATAATTTGGAGCAATCCGAAAATGGCGTCATAAATATGAAAAGTAGATTCTCTGAATAATGTCACTTTGATACCACAATGACATCACCAACATGATAACATCACGGAGAAATTTCAACAATTTTTACTTAACATTTTACTACGCGGTAATTTTTAAGCAAGAAGCTAAAAGCATGACATTGCAGCAATTTCTATCTTTGCATATTTAACAGAACAAATATTGGCGCACTTTTCCAACTGGTAGACACACAAAATTATTATGACGACACTACCAGCTGGTAAAAGAGCAAAGCGAGCCTCATCTAATTAGAGAAAAAATTGCTCAAAATGTTGAAAACATTAAAGTGTTCATTTGAAAATAACGTTAACTCTATATAGCTTAGAGATTCATTTCCGCGCATGTCATTTTAGTGTTTTATAATTGTGTTTGCAAAACAGTGAAAATTGACTATTTCGTGTAAAAAGCCATAAACGCATTTCATACTTTTTGCAATTACGTCATGAAACGTTTAAAAAATTCTTGAACAACATCTTTTTCTCACTCCTGGTGACTGGATAATGGGTACATATTTGCTCAGTTTAAATGTATATCAGGCTTGATTTAGTTTTGACGTGTGGTGAAAAACAGTCTAGCACTACCATATTTGGTTATTTTTAGGCTCTCAACCAAAAATGAGAAAAAGTGGATCAAAGGGCCTATAAACGTAGTGTTAACATATCGTTATTGGATATACTTTCAAATTTACCTCACGGGTCACGAAGCGTTTCTGAAGTGTGGCGCCCGTGGCACGCAATACATGTCACCAAAACATGAAAATTGTGGTTTCAATTTACCCGTGCTATTGCCAAATGCCACTGCCTCTGTGTAAAAGCTTAAAACTAACACTCCTCAAATTACGGGGTTTGTTTAACGTAATGAAATAATTTGTGAAGCAATTAATAAAAACGAAAACGCCTTTTTTAGTAAAACTAAAACATACGTGGAAGCGATATTCTTGATGGCGGCGATTTTGAATAAATTTGAACTAATTTTTGCATGATATCTTTGAACATCGAAGCCAATAACCAAATCGGTCTGCGATTATCGAAATTCGAGCTTTGCGGGCTAATTTGTGTCGTTGATCGAGACCGCGTCGCCAGACTATGACGTCACGCGTTCCAGACGCTTTCAAAGTCGCTATTCGCTGCTTCCTTGCTCACGCGACCAGGTTTAAAAATAGAACACAGAATATATGCTAGGTCTATACGGTAAATAATATATTAAAGTAGATGAAAGTGCTTCATGATAAAGTGGGAAGGCACATCTGTTCACCCAAACAAATTTAAATGCGTCTATAACACGAATGGAAACACGGTAATGGCATTTGTGGCGTGAATGGGGCGATAATAGATATCATTACCATTGGGATATCAAGAAATATGAGTTATATTTAATCAACCACGGCACTTAGATAAACCACGTATGACAAATGAGAGTTTAGTATGATTCATATTCGACAACGTCGTCTCGTTACTCATGTTTATGCTTATTCTACATGTAAGATTTATACGCCGAAATTGAACATTATCATCTTAATGCGTTTGACCCTTTTATGTAGTATATACGAACGACTCCAAACGCCAGTTTATTTTGACATCAGGTAGGGTTTATTCAATTACCAGCCACAAATACAAGACATAAATATAGCATTTAACCTATCTCTCACATTTAAGCTTCGTCCCTGTATCTTAAATTTGAATTGTATTTTAAATATAAATTCTTAATAAAATTAATGTAATCAATGAACTTAAATTTAAAAATAAATCATTGACATTAATTGGTAATTTCATTGGCATGAATATATCAATAACAGCGTTACAGCATCATTCCATATGCGGTTTCCACAACGCGCTGTGAAATGCCAGTTTATTTTTTATTGTAATATAAGTTTGTTATAAAATAGAAAACAACTTTTCTAAGTGTAAACAGAGTTACGTCATCATAATGCCGATTTTGTAAGATTTTGGTATCGAAGTTGAGACCTATATGTGCAGATAACAACGTATTATCGAAGAATCGCATGCGAAGTGTTGGGAAACGTCATGAACGAAGAATTAAAATTGACTCTAATGCCATTTGCGGTGGAAAGGAATACCCAATTCAAGGTGTAAATGGAAATAACGACCACTTCGACAACGATTGTAACAAAATATGTGAATTGAGATATGGATTTTAGGTATATTCATAGATTTGCTACTAATGACGACATTTGTTTAAATAGTTTAAACGAAAGCGGCTGCGATGAAAAGAGTCACACATATCCTACGTAAAAGGTGAAATAGTAACATATTTACCCAGTTGCTGATAGAGATTGTATTTAAGGAAACGTTAATTTAAAATTGAACACAAAAAAGTTTCGAATCACAAATACTAATTAACGAAATAGAAATAACCTACGAAATAATTAGAAAATTTTTATGCCAAAATATAAGTTCAACAGGGAGCAAGTATAGAATATTTTTAATCCTTCAACGGAGCGCATCGTGGGTAGCTGAAATTACATTGCCGAATCATCAATCAGATCTTTGAACAAGCTTGAAAATTCGATTTTTGTGTCTTTATTTCCTTTATAAATTAACTTAACCGACCATTTAAACTAAATAACTTTAACCTATTTGGCCCCCAACCTGGATTTTTGTCATTGAGATTCAGTGGAAATGGAGGTTGTTAAAAACTTCCGCGATTTTTATTATTCCGTGATTTTTATTATTAATGCGACATTTGTACAGTGTAGTTTGATAGCTTATTTTGTTTTAGCTAAATGTGTTTAAAATTGAATTCAGACGTGCATAGTAAGTCATTAAAATTTATAATCAGATGTGAGAAGTATAATATTTGGATTCAAGTTCGTCACACACCCTTGTTTTTTCAGACGTCTGAAATTTGTTTTACTGTGGGCTATTACTAACAGGACTCATCCAGATGGGAGTGGGCGTGTATCCCCCACAATCTGGTGAAGAACAATCTAACTCTATTTGCTTGGCGTTCGGGAGGATAACAGTGGCACCAAAACAATGATTCATGGCATCTAAATGTCGTCGAGACCTCGCGGTGGCAAATTTAATAACATTACGTCGCAACAAAGCCAAGTCATTAAAATTATCAAAATATGTTTTGGCAAGCATGAGCCACTGATGGATCGTGTCGAAACGGCACGGTCCATCTGTGGGTCATGAATGACAAAACGAAAATGAATAGGCGTGTCGTGAACATCATTGTTAACACACACACGGCCCAGGGTGCGATGGAGCTTTACTTCCAATCCACGTCTCCTAGTCGATTTCAAGTGGTTTCTGATAACGTCTACGAAATTTATTAAAATTTTGCTCTCCAGATGTTAATGCGATAACGTTTGTGACTTAATTGTCAATATTTTGATTCAAATTCCAGAAAAAAGAGCTTTGTTTTTTATTCTTTTTACACTTGATCATGTACTAATAATATTTGCATTTAATACTTAATGCACTTTTCACGACATTTTGCGAAAAAGTAAACAAAAATAAAACTTTGATATGAAAACTTTGTTATGATGACCATGGCAAGTAATTTGAAGTACTCCTTGTCTAGACCAGAGTAAATACGACTTTGAGAAATGATGCAGCGCTAAAGCGATAAGCCAGTGGTTTAAGAGTCCTTAAAGTAGTGGAATCCCATTCACTGTTTACATGCATTGAAGGTGAAAGTTCAAGACCTCGCAAATAAAATAAAGTCTGCGGGTTACGCCAATAATTTGTTGAAAATTTTCTAATAAACATTAGCAAAGAAAATTTTGTCACTCCTTGTCTATCAGCGACTCATATCCGACAAAGATTGACCAAATTTACTATTGCGAAGTTTAGTATATACCTGGTGAAGATGGATAAGTGAACTGATCGGTTCATCTATACAGCAGATGAGTCAAAAGCAGTTAACATAGAAAACAATGAAATAATTCTTTAAACAGAAAATAAATATATCTATAAATAGATTATGTAGATCACTATTCTCACTTGTTTCAGATCCAGCGTGATTGTTACCCATTGGTATTCATATCCGTTGCTTAAAGTAGGACTCTGCCACCACCTACCACCTCTTCCATCTATTGCATATTCTATGTTGTGGTTTTGCCGAGGATTTGAGGAACAGATCTAATAATTGGTACAAATTGAAAATTCAACAGATTGGCAAGGGTGAGGAGCCTATTTTATCCCTCTATGTCAGATTAGTGATTTTCACATTATACTCGGTTTTGGCATATGAATCGGGAATGAATAAAACATAAAAAACGTGTTATTTTTTCATTCAAAACACAGGCATATAAAACCTCACTATCTACTTCATTGTTTAGGTTGACATTAAACGCCAATAACATGCTACATTTATACTATTGTACATATTATTGAAATTGCCAATTGCATACTATCATATTTTTTCATTTTTGTTTTTTTATTTTCGATTTTTAATTAAAAAAAAAATATATATATATATATATATTACACTATTCAAAACTATACTCTAGACATTCTCATTTCAGAGTGGATAGAAAATACTGTGTAATTAATATTAAAATACTGAGCAAACGAACTACTTGGCAAAATCTTAAAAATGTCGAAAATCTTAAACTGAAGAAGCGTGGAGGTGCGCGCTTGAACAACAAAATTCAAAAATGTCAAAGTCGGAAAAAACGAAATGCGAATTTAAATTCAGCAATAAATAATTAAAGAAAATTTCATCGTTTTTATAACATAATTATCATTTATTGTAACCCCCATAGTATTATACACATAGAAAAATAAAAAAATCCACATGGTAGCAACGAATAAAAAATATTTTAGTGAAAATTAATTTCTTACATCACACTGACTACGTTTCCGCCTCCTTCTTGATATTCGATGAACGTGTTCAACCAATTTACAAAACTGTTCTGGGCCATGATCCCCGCAAGTTGCATTTGCCACTATCCTAGCTTGAGCTGCCAAATTCACCATCGACGGATATAGACCTGCGAGTGAATAAAGTTTTATTAAATATTAATTGCAATTTTGATTAACCTCGTTTTATGACTTCAACTTGACTCATTTTGTACGAAAATCATGAGCATATTTGGAGAATTTAATAAAAATCATTCTCTGCTTCACCTAAGTATGTTTTAAATATTTAAATCTCGAGTGTATAAAATCTTGATAAATAACTATGTATGTAATGTTAACTTTGGACTATCTTGAACTAACCCAATCGGAAATCATTTGCCCCAACATGTTTTGTCAAGCATGAGTCACTGATGGATCGCGCAGCCAAGGCGCGGTCCATCAGTGATTCATGCTTGGCAAAACAAAATTTTTGATGGGGTATGTGTCTGGAATTTCTATAAAAAATCAATTTAAAAAAAATTAAAGAAGACATTCTCGCAGGTTTGTCTATTGTTTTTGAAATATTTATAATTATGAGAAAACCAAAACTTCATTCAAGGTAAGCGAAATTGCACCACAAAAGTGAAACATATTTTTTAAATCTATGTCACCAACAAAATGATGATAAATTTACTTCCTTATTGTATCAAATTTTCTAAATTCATAACACGATTATCTTATAATATGTATATAATATTTCAAATACCCTAAATCCCACAATATTAATATCATATCTCTATCCGAAATTTAAAATACAAAATAGGAAACTTCAAAGACGCGCGTCACGGATAATAAAATTTTGGTTTTGTTGGATAAAACCAATTTTGCCAAAATTAGAGGTCACGGCGGCGTGTTCGGTGTCGTATTATTGTAACTATTGTAATACATGTAAACCGCAACTGTAAGGTGATACGTTTGTTTTACGTCACAAAAATTATTATAATAATATGATATCATAATATACTACAAAAGAAAATAGTATAATGAACATAATTTCCTCGTAATCCATTAGAAAGAAAATTTTTGTTTTCTCTGAAAATGATTATAAATTTAAAAAAAGATTGCCAAAATGATGCGATGCTTGTATGTGTTCCACGATCAACGATAGATCGCGTTTAGGAGACCAGCCATCTCTTTGCCATGCTTGGGAAACACTAATTTACTCATTAAGAGGTATGAATAACGCAGCAAAACTATACATTTTGCACCATACTGAGATTTTCGTATTCGTACTTTTGCGTGGTGAAACTCAGCGAAACACGGTATTACGAAAAAAAACATTGTTACAGGAATTATTGAGACATGGTTGAATTAAAGAGCATATAAATAGTCTGTGAACGCAAAATCGATGCGGTCGAGGTTGATTTAATGCCCAATAGAGTTTGAAAATCATTACTGGTGTAAAATTGTGGCCTTGTTTTTAATCTTAAAGTTACAATAAAACGTCAATGATTTCCATAATCTGTTATTTTCAAACCGTTTAGAAAATATCTTAATCAGATATTGATTTTGTGAAGTATTATAATGAGGTTCTATGACTACTGACTGGCCGACTTCTTGTACAAGAAAGAGTCGTCTAGTTTTAGAATCAATTTCGTCTTCTGCTTTACTATGTTTTGTTAAGCATGAGTCACTGATGGATCGCGTCGACAAGACGCGGTCCATCCGTGACTTATGCTTGACAAAATTAAATTCCTGATCCTGAAGATATCAAATTCGGTAAAACTCGAAAAAAGAGAAATAGAATCGTATTTAGAAATTCAAATTCACGGTACGTAATTGTATATATTGCAGTATTGACATATTGCTATAATCGATGTACCCAGCTCATATAGTATGAATTGCGACACATTTACTCGTTAGTGTTCCCAATCAACGTTAAACATCTCTACGAAAGGATTTTGTTGTGATAAATAAGCTGTATGGGAGCACCGACTTCATCGGCGGTATATTCGCGGTGGAGTCTTTGATAAAAAGGCAAACAAGATGACACACCTTCTTTTTTGAAATATGTGTATAGGTCTATCATATTATATTGTTGGCGGCTGATATTTGTCGACTGTCAGAAATACTTCCTACGTTACAATAGAATAAAGCCGATAAAGGTCGTACACACTACGGGAAAGGGTGGGAATATTCATATGGCTTGAATTAGGTGATAATTTTTTGCTATATTTTGGTCTTTACAATTATGCTTTCTGAAGCAAGAACACTAAGACGGATATAACTAAGCATATAAAATTGGCATTGTATGTTATTACACTGTTGTTGTAATTCCTCTTATGTAAATTTGGCAATGAATTTGTCTTATTTGCAACGATATGTCCAAATTCTTTATTTTATGTGATATAACCGTTGCTCGTACATATTTAGGTGAACTTAACAGATTAGGACTGAATTTTTTCTTTTGAGAGATGCGCAAAACGGGTGATGCTTCACACACCGGCACCAAATTTTCCTTTTTATCACATCTAATGAAAAATCTAAATACCAAATCTGTATCAAGCAGGTCAGCCATATGATATAACCGTTGGTAAGTAAAGCTTCACGATATATCAAAATGGCAAAAAATAACGAAGTACGGGTATGCTAAAAGAGGCTGAATATTTTGGCATGTGTAATTTACCTTCGTTGGATCCAGCATTAGGAAACATAGGCATAACAATTTCGTTTAAATCAAATTCCGCATCTCGTTGTCGTTTCCTCAGATTTCGAGATTTAGCAGATGACACAGGATGGTGTGCCAGAACGATGAGAAAAACAGAAAAGAAACAAACAAATAAAAAGCGTTTTAAAGGTCTAAAATGAAATGTACGACACTTTGTACATAATCCATTGTATGGTTGATATGTCCTGGCGATAGATTTGCCACAGCAGTTCGTTACGTTTGCTTTACTATAATTGTCCTTTACTTGAGAGGAGTGATTATTTGAACAAGTTGAAGTAAGTTTTGTAATATGAGATGGGGTCTGACTCGTCGTCAAAATCTGACCCATTTGTCGCGATTTTTGTCGCATTCTACAAGTCGTTAAGGGATTTCTGTGGACAGTTTTCATATGAGTGATATCTTCAAAAATGTCGGAGTTTGTAAATCCGTCGTCGGTCATCTTTGAAACCAACTTCGATCGTTTCCTCTTCTCAAAAGCACAAGGGGTCACGTGATACGCTTGACTTGTATCTGAAAAGCCTGAACAAATTTTATTCTCGATAACCGCATCAGACGCTGACAGCATTGATACTTTTTCCGCCATCCTTTGGGGTTCATTGCACCGCAATGTCGTTTCTTGTTCTGCGACGTTAACAGATCCCGGTGACGTCATCACTCGACACTTATTTCCAAAAAGTTACTTTTAGTGGATACAAATCTTCGAGTGTCTATCATGTGCCATTTGTCGTAATCCAAATTTTAACACTTAACTTTGGCACAATTGACAAACTAAGGCACACACTTCTAAAGCCAAGAAAGAAACATTATTTACTTTCATTGTTTATTTATTTTAAAGATAAAAGATGTGCTGAACGGAATAAAAACGAACGAACTGGGAAGTGATAGAGGATCTGTTCGCGTATTAGTAATGTTCCAATTATTAGCAGAACTACAGGCCTACCAAGGTAAGTTGTGAAGCATATGACGTGAGTATTGCTATTTATTTTCTCACGTTTTTGTGAAATAGGACAATAGAGGTGTAATTGAGTCTTTTTCTGGTACATTAGAACATACAATTTAAGTCTATTTATGCATCTTTCACTTATCAACTACACTATTTATATTATAACCAATTTTGTAAAATATAAAGCATAAAGAGCAGCATTGACAACACCTTGGAAGTGGAACTACATTACACAGATATGTTTCTACATAACCAACAAAATTGAAAGTTAGACCCCCAGCTACTTCAAACTGTCTGTTTCATCGAACTGATCCAAAATAACTAAAGAATTTGCATCATCTACGAATTTTGAATTCACATCTTAAACATGTAAAAACCTGATACATTTATGAGCAAGTTTCACCCATTTGTTTTACAAAATACAGAAACTCAACACCTTCACAAATCTGAAGTTAATCTCATGATCCTTCCTGGCAGATTATAGGTTTAACTTGTACAATGAGAAATACAGAGCAGACTATACTTTTTCAAATGTTTATTTATTTAGAATAATGTGATTTGGTTTAAGAGATTTGTAAAAGGGTACTACGTAATGGGAAATGTTATGGGATAAAACTCACTTATCCGAAATATTTTATCCAAAGAACTATTTATAATAGGTTGAATTCGATTTTTATATAATATTAACTATCTTCACACTAACCACGTTCAACCGTTAAAACGTTATTTATTTAAAAAGAGTAATTTGTGGTTAAATTATAATCTCTTCTTTTACAATGAAAAAATGATGAAACGAACACGGTCAATCTTGCTATGAAATTTGACAAAACACACTAAGTTGAAGTAAGTTTTGAGGGTATGTCAAAATTTTGAATCCTCGTTTCAAATATCCAGTGCCCAAACAATGATATTTTAATTTCTAAATATAAGTTAGAGATGGACCGAGTCAGGAGTTTAGCTTTGCGTAAAGTAGAGAAAGGCTAAATCAGATAAAATTCTGTTTTGCCAAGTATGAGCCACTGATGGAGTGCGCCGACGAGGTGCAGTCCATCTGTGGCTTATGCTTTACCAAAACGAAATTTGCGATTGGGCGAATCTACCATTTTACTGAGCTTACAAGCGAAACAATCCAGCGGACCTTAAAATCACACTCCATTGTTTATCTGAAATGTGCAATCTCTGTGTATTATTCTTCTCTGTTATCAAGAGAAAATCGTAGTAAGCACACTTAGCTTAATTTACACGCATGTAACCTGTTAATAGTCTTAGTAGGTTTAACGTGTCGCCGACAAAACATGACGTTCATTTCTGGTTTTAACTATCACAAAAGTCCGCGAAATACAAAACAATTTCCCGGACGACAAAAATAACTTTGTCATTTTGAGTACGACATTTCTCGCGATTGTCCGGCGTAATTCAATCCTGTAATATCTGCCTATCGATTTGACGTTGTATCGGTCTACTCAATATGTATTTCATGTGACGTTTCAACTTAAACCCGATAATTGAGTGAGTGCACTTGAAATCCTTGAAACTTATCACAGCCACTAAAAACTAACCAGAAAGTCACATTTATGTTACAAATCTCACTAAAAGAAATGATGTCTGCCCGATATTGAAGTGTTTTACGAAATATCATATGATTAGTGTGCTGACTATCTCTGATCAGTAATTCTAATTGGAAGGCGTTGCTTAGAAACTACTTTATTTCAGGCTAAATATAACTACAATTTGTCATTCTGTCTAAGTTTTCTACTTCTATCTCTTTCATTTAATTCTGTCATCATCTATGTATATCGTTTTAATCTGTTTGATATTGCTATAGTAATGTTCTAAGATAAATCGAATATGGAATGGTTAGGATAGGACATAATTTCATTTATATATATATATATATATATATATAAACCAGTGAGCTACACAAGTGATTAATTAGGATAAGCGAATAATCAGTGTTTATTCTAATCAGAAATTTTATTTTGTCAAGTTAGAGTCACAAATGCACGGAGCCCTGTTGGCATATTCAGGTAAATTTCTTTGATTCTGACAGTGCTATTATTCAATGTCTCCTCGATACTTCCTTCACGACCCATGTATAAAATATATCATTACAAGTTCAAGTGTTCCACTGCACCATGTCGAACTAACAATTCCAACCAAAGATATGCTATCCCCATACTATATTTACATTCTCAAGTTTTACGACATTGGTATAATATGTTCACGCGGTATTTTAAAAGTGACGTTGTCTTGCCCTTTCACTACACGACATCCGTGTCCCCACTTTAACGCGACCGCTTTTGTTCCCTGGGCTTTACACCAAACCCATTTGCGCACCGTTAGTTATTATTGACTATAATAACTTGGCATAGCTGGGTTAGGCGAAACGGAAGAAATATTAAATCCACGATTGGTCAGGCTACCTAGCTACCGTGCTAGTGTGGAATTTTATTCGTTAGTAGTTACGTAACCTATTTTAAATAATATGACTTTGGCATGTGTATGTCAAATTTGGATCAGGCCTTCACTCAAACAAGACCTTATTATTAAATCATGCTCGACGCAACATAAAAAAACGATTTCGTGCAAATTGGTATGAAATTGGAATTTGTGGCGCCACATTTTTGAAGTATATGCAAACGATATCAGAAAACGCAAAAGAGAAAATATCTATTAGCGTTGGAATTATGGTGCATATATACGCAATAATATGCAATTCGTAGATTTTCACGTTTTTAGGAAACGGGTAATTAAAAAAATTATACAAAATTGATTTAATTTTTTAATTCCACCTATGATCTCTGACCACTTCAGAGATAAATTTCCAGAGTCTAGATATCCATCTTAATATTTTAATATTAAAGCTAATCTTGTTTCAATATATTATATTTACAGTATTTATGTGTATAATGTTTCACCCTAACTACAAAATTCAATATTTTTAAACATATTTCAAAGAGTTCGCGTGTGAGCAAAAAGTTCACTATCAGGTATAGGAATGTCCCTATTCAAAATATTAAATTCTTTGGAATTGCGAATAAGAAAACGTGAAAATACTCCGAATATCCCTGATTGAATCTTCACGCAGTGAAATCATGATATATGTATGCTTTTTATTGTATAAATCTTACTCCAATGCGTCAACTTTACAACACGGAGTTTACGACATATAAATAAAAACAGCATAAATTATGAAAGTTGAATCGGAATATTTAATTCGTCACAACGTACTATATATCAAGATTCTTATGTCTGGTCTGAAATATCCCAGCCAAAATGTTTTAGCTGGAATATATGTTGTTAAGTATGGGTCATAGTCCATCTGTGATCCATGCTTAACAAAATACTATTCTGGTTGATATGACATCAAATCAAGTAAACATTCGAAGTAATACATAATGTACTTGGTCATTGACCAAGCATAAAGCAACCATAAATAAAGTATAACATTCATCTTATTATGTTTCAGGCTTAATCTAAGACGCCATCTTTGCAATATTTACACATAATAAAAGAAGGTGTCCATGTTAAATGAACCATAAATAAAAGACAAGGAAATGTCTTTGATACAGACAACATGACACAGCCTAAATACATGTATGTCATTAACATATATCATGGCTCTCTTGATCGAAATTAAAAAAAAAAGAGTAAAATCAAGTAGCTCGCAGATTGCAAAGTGAAAACATATTTTGTCGATATTTCAATCGAGTAGAGATATTAATATTTTCAAAAAGATAAACTTTATGGGGAAATGTTTGTGATTTGTAAAACGAAACATAGCTGAATAAGAAGTATCCGTCAAATGCGATACCCTAATGTAACCAAACATCTTGAATGGAAGGTTGAAGAATTAGAGTTGTAGCCTAGGTCCATCTTAATGCTTAAGATACGATATTTCTGATTACGTGATTGTGATATACCAATCCCAAATCCCCCATCTTTTTAAGCAAGGGCAATAGAAAACAAAAGCTGCGAATCGATGGCACTTGCCAAGGCAAGTCTGCACATAAAAAAGATCGGTAAGCGATGACACAAACCGCCTTAAAGGTAGAATAGACGGCATGTTACACATTTCGCGCAAACGACTTTTGACAAGAAAAATTTGCGTTAAAAGCTTCTTGTGGAGATGTCCGTTATCCCACTTGCTAATTACCACACCAATTGATCCTAGAAAAGTTCAATAGAAAAAAAAATAGTGAATGAAATTTTTCAGCTTCCCGACCTCAATACACAATGAAACACTAACATTCCTCCACCAAAATTTATGATGTACATTTCTGTTAAGCCTTCTACGCTATCATTATGCTGGAATGTCGTCTATCTTTTTGTTAAGGGATGAACGACACGCGTCCTTTGTAATGACGTAACCACGTCTTTTATTTTTCCTAAATCCTAGGCATCCAGAATTACAAATTGCCATACTCACAAGAATAAAGAATCATATTACTAAATGCAAAATGTAAGTCACATAAAAAAAAAATAAAACTTGACTTGACATAAATGTCAGTAATTTTGTTCAACTAAATTATATCTGCAAAAGTTCAGATGCAATTTCAATATTCATTGCCATTACGAAAGACATATGTAGACTATTTCACAAAGAATAGATAAAAGATATTTTTTCTCAATCTGTAATATATTTTGTATTTTTAGTTTTAGAGTGTGATACACTTTTACCACTTTAGCATCTCCTCCGGGCCGTCGATTTAATATTTCCAATATTTGCTTCGTGAATATGCGTCTTATATTTGTATCGAAATTATTTCGATTACTCAAAAATATTCACTTGATTTACTCATTCAAAGCCGTTTTATGTTACTAGATTTCACGTCAGATTAAGAAATACTTGATCCCCCCTCAGAAATTCAATTTTGCCAAGCATGAGCCACAGATGGACCGTGCCTGAGCGGCACGATCCATCAGTGGCTCATACTTACCAAAAATGTTTGGTCAAAATATTCCTGATTGAGAACCACTCCCCCTAAAAGCTATCAGGCTATTCTTTCCTATTCATTTCTCCTCTCCTAGAAAGTAGAAGTTGAACTGTAACATTCTTCAACTTTTGATATGAAATACAGGCAAATAAAAGTATAGACGATATAGCCGTAACATAACCCTCACATTATCGCCAAAACGTGCGCATTTTTACATAAAATTCTTCCACAAGAAAGGCCGATTTCTCAGCTGCGGACGGAAACGTCTAATTTTGACAAAAGTCAACAAAAAGAGACTTATCTTAGGCGACGGATTACCGTTTTAACAAAGTGCCATTTACCTCAATGCGATAATTATACTGCAATACTTGTAGTTGTTTGCTTAATTTACACATAGTGGTTCTTACTACATGCTACTGGAGTCAATTCATAAAAATGTGTTGCTTTCCTTGCATTGGGATTAAAATTGTATATTTTGTAGAATATAGTGCTAATCTCACATTTCATTCTAAATGGGAATTAGTAGCACTTAAGAGAATTAGAATATATTAGCTTGAAAATGGCAAAAAAATTGTTTATGACTCATAATTTTGTATCGTCGATATAAAAAATGCAACACAAACATATCAAAAACTAACTTTTTCGAATTCTTTTTTAATTGAGACGCGATTAGAAAATTATAGGTAGGAAAGACGTTCTCAACCCACTACATAGGTTATGCAAAACTGTAAATATGTTACAAACACGAAATTGAGGTTTTCACTTTTCTTGTCATTTCCATCCTAAATATACACATACATCTATTTACTTTAACTCAAGGAAAAAAGTGCAACGACAGTTGAGCTCTATCTGACACGCAACATAAAAGCGAAACAAAACACACATATTATATAGCGCCACAAACCACACCCGACTTGGAGGCAATATAAATAAAAATATACACGTGTAATTTGTAATTCGGTAAGCATACTTTCAAAGGAATTTTTCCAGAACTATTTCAGTGAGCAATTTATTATCTGAGCATGATACACAGACGAAACATACTTTTTCACACGCGGGAGATCTGTGGCCTATAATCGTCGAAACTGAAGCGTAGTAACTGATTGTTTAATTGAAATTTTATTTTTAATTCTATTACATTTCTGTGAATCTTTTTTGGGATATTAAATTTCAAAATTTTTGCGTAAAAATTCATTGATTTTTTTTGTCAAGCATGTGCCACAGATGGACCGCGTCTCATCGCGCGATCCATCAATGTCACATACTTAACAAAAGATATTTCCGATTGGGTTAGAACTATTACTTCTGAGATTTCTACGATTTCATAACGTCTGCTCACGAATAACAATATTTCTACTATTATCTAATCATAATTAACAAAAAAAAAGTTTTTGTATCAAATAAAGCCTGTGTATATCCAAACAAAAAAACGCCCTGCTATTAAATTAAGGCTTGCTGGAATTTCCATTTATACTTTTCCGCGAGTTATCATAGGTAGAGTAATACTGACGCTTCAAAAGGTATAATTAAAAAAAAATGAACAGCATGAAATTTCCTAACTGTCACTATACAGATAAATGTTCTCAACGTCAAAAAATTCACAAGTGTTGTTTGAAGAATTTATTCATGTTTAACTTGCAGATTACAGTTCTGACCAAGTAACAGACTCGACGCAAAAGGCTCAGTGAAAACAAAACAGTAATAATTGTAAGGGCCATTCTCAGTGTTTAAGTACTCTTCAGATCGACAACATTTTAAAATTGTGGGATTTCAGTCTCAAATATGAGTTTAGGATTTGTGAAGTACGGACCATGAATAAATAGTTTTTAAGGGTTTTTAAAGGAAAAACAAACACTTGATTTTATTGTGGGCAAATATAGCTTTGAGCTTTTTTATTTAAAAACAAATCTTAGATATACTTAAAGAATGTTAGCGTTAAAACTTACAAAAAGCAAAAATGGTATATTGTTAATAAAAGGTCTAATATACGAAGTAAGGTCACTTTTAACTAACACAAACATTGTCCTTCAAAATACCTGTAAACTATAAATTTCTATGATATACTGTATTATAGATCATATCTTACACTTCATGTGGTAACTAAAATTAGGTCCAGAATAACCAATACTAACAGGTGTCCATTAAAGATGTTTAGGTTAAAGTTAAGTTAGAATTGAATTTTAACCTACTGTACTACTGCTGCTACTGAACCTCCAAGTAACTACACAGTTAAAAATGCAGGCTCCATAACGATTCGTTAAGTATGGGCACTGATGGAACGCGCCGCCGAGGCGCGGTCCATCTGTGGCACATGCTTGACAACACGAATTCCTGATTCGGTATATCAGAAGAGCTGCAACACGATAGTCGGTCGCATTGTCGATGAGAACGCGTAACTATATTTCTAACTAATTTCGCTCGACCACATAATTAGATTTTCTAGCTAATTAAATCGTATATGCATAGAATGTGACAATTTTGAATTCTAGCCAATAGACGCAATAGGTGACCTCGGGTCTATATTACCCATGAGACTAGAAAGCTGAGTTGGCGACGACAGAATACAGCACGCACTAAAAATACTTACAATAATACTTGGCTATGTCAGAGCTATTTGTGATGCAAGTGTATTAAATTCGTCGCATATGCGTATCGTAATTATTACTTTTTCCAAAAAAGCAGTCGTTCATATAACTGCTCTGGATGTATTCGTAACTGAAGCTTCTGATAGCTAAAATAAAACCTATCACATTACACAAAAACTTAATTCTGCCAAATACCTTTTCCATCTACGTACACCACACCGCTTTCCTCTTCCCGGCCTCAAATGAGCAAATAAAGTGGTATGTACAGAGTTACTTAAATCAAACATTTGCTAAGCAAAAGACTATTTTAAGCGCGTGGTTGTATATTGCAAAATCAACGTTCGCGCCAATATTTTAGCTACGTAGTGAGTAATAAAAGATTGAGTAAATGATAAGTTCAACGTCCGGGTTATGGTAAGATACCTAGAATAAAATTTGAAGAGAAGATGTCTTTCAACCAAGTGTCTATTTTCAATTACACGTGTTCATTTTTCACATACTTTTTCTATTCAACAGACTATTTCTGAAACCCCTACGAGATGAATTTCTTGGCAAAATAACAATATTTCGAAAGAGCAATTTCAGTACTGAATACAAAGGAAAAATCACTTGCTATACAGACTGTATCGCATAGTATTACATTTTCATGACTTGTAGGCAATAAACACTCCATACATTTTTTTTTATTAAAATTCACTCTGATCAAGGTCGGAAGCAGTGCCTGAAAGGAACCATCAAACGCCCGCTTAAACGCAAAGAGCTATTAAAACATGTGGTACCAGCAACTGCACTCTAAACGGAAAACATCCCAAACGGGGTGAGTGATATCTGCCCCGGGCAATGACAAAACCATCTACCACTTCTTTGCTTCTTTAGTCGCCTTTTACGACAGGGAGGAAATACGTTAGGACTATTCTGAAGTCCGTACCTACAGGGCCAAAAAAAAAATATGAACTTTGGGGCATTCTGTAAACAGATTGACCCCGTTGCCCAACTATATAACTTCATAAAGCACAATCAAAGAGTACATCACGTAACAAATATTTTTTAACTATATTCGAAAAACATTTTAAAGGCAAAAACGTATTCCCACCGTCTACCTATTTGACTTGTCAGGTGTTATATACCATTATCAAAGCTAAAGGTTTTCTAATATCCTATCTAATATCCGCTGGAGAAAGATATGGCACAGATATGAAATTCTCCGGGTCTATTTAATACTGAATTGTACTGAGGGTACTTTTTCAAGAAATTCTATATTTTTGATTACTTCGATAAAGGCATTTCAGTCATGCTTATATCGCAAATCAACCACACACGTAAAGCACGTTTCACCCATGGCCAATATTTGGTCAAATGTTTGGCTAATGAGTCACACTTTTAATGTGTAGGAGTATTCTTACAATAAGCATCTGATTCGAATCCGCAGTCGAAAATTTATTATCCAAGATCAAATTTAAAATCAAAAATTTTCTAGATTTTATCCAATCAGAAAAAATGTTTTGTTAAGTATTGGTGACTGATGGATCGCGTCGAAGAGACGCGGTCCATCTGTGGACCATGCTCGACAAACTAATATTTCTGATTATAAGGAACACATCGAGGATCTATTCCACAACGCGGATATTGAAAGATTCATACAGAGTATTCAGCAAAGTAATGTCGCCACAATGTTAATTAAAACATGGTAGCATTATGTCCGACAGTATCCATCTACAAGAATTAGGACACCCAATGGTCAATTTCCCAGGGATTATAACCTCCGACCTTTTTTCGATAATGCAACTTCAAAAATGTGACTTGCGGGCAATATTAGTTTAAAGTTTTTACCAACAATATCCAATTTGTTCAAATATGCAAATACGCAAATCAGAACCTGATAGAAATTTTTTTATTGACATACACTCTAAGCAAGACCGGAAGTAGCACCCGGAAGGAAACGGCTACCGACCACTTAATAGCAAAGAGCTACCGTGATATGTAGTACCAACAACTGCACACTAAGCGGAAAACATCCCCAAAAGAACTGATTCGCTATGGTAAAGTGCATTGATTGGTATATACCCTGGGCTATGGTAACACCATTTTCCACTTCTTAAGATACATCCTTGATTCCCAATTAGTCCTAGTGTTACCTGCAGTACTAGTTTAACTTCAGATTTGAAAAAAAAAAACGACCTTAGCGCCATAATGTTTAACTTACCAGTCCCAAACCTCTACATATGCGTAAAAAATAATGGATTTACGTCATTTTGGGCTGAACACATTTGCATTCGTTAGCGTGTGACTCAGCATCTATCGACTTTTATAAGATAGGTACATGACCCGACCCGATCACTAAATATAAATAGGGCCCAACGGTCCAAATATAACAAACGGACAATAAAAACTACATGCTTTTGAATAGTAATGGGCGGTAAGACGGCTCAAAACACAACGGCTTACGTGAAACGCAAACTTCCGTTCAAGGTAAATATTATTTGTGGCAATTGCGACGAACTAATCCTATTGTATTCTCAAAATATTCTTTGTCTAGTATGGGCCACACATGGCTTATCTGTAAGAAAGAATAATTTTAGTGCATCTTGACATCTGGTTGCTTCATTTTACTCTTTCCAAGGGTAAGGAATGGTGTATGCATTTGTCCACGTATCGTTTTGTCGCGTTAATGTCCTATTGCGCTTCATACTGGCAGTTCGCATTAATGTTGTTCACATTTATCCATAACCGTTTTCAAAGTCAAATATTAGGTGATAGGCGTTCTCGCAGGGCAAGTTGATGACAGTCGCCTCGCGCAAGATCGGGGACTCCCGAATGGCGTCTACAAACTAGACATCAAAATTCCGCGCAGATCGGCTATTGTTAAACCACGGTTTGGAATTTCTAGTACCGGACTCACTGAATGATCGTATTCGTGACAAATGCTTTAACATGACTATACAATACTGTCTCACCCATATTTGAATTGAATGTCAAAAATATACTTCCACTCTCGAAGGACAATTTATGAATAAAGAAAAATGCGCATGTCGCGAAATGAAACTTCTCGATCTCTGGCGATGTCGGTGTAGAATCTATCAATAATTAGGTGGAACCGTCGGAAAAAGATAAGTCGATACTCAAATTGTACCATTCGTTGGGCATTTACGGGTCGAATGGATGGGTAAAGCAGGTGTCAAATGTCTATGGTCTCGCGCTAACTGACACTTGATGACAGACGAGATGGTCAAATATTTAAATTGACCAACTGGTAACTAAATACTAATGAAATTGAACGACAATTTCTCATCCTATCGTACATAGCTTATTATTTCACAAAAAAATTTGAATTGAATAACTTGGAAAACGAATTGCGATTGATGGAAAAGTTGTCAATGGTGTTAGATTGAACATTTTCGCTAAACCGAGATACTTCACAGTCTTCGAGGCTGATCAATTTTTGAGTTTTGGATCAATCCTAATATGTGATAAATGGAACAAAATATATTCAACTGAGAAGAACAAATTTAAGCAAGTGAATTTTTTGAGTAAGATATTATTACTTTTAGAATTAATCTGAATTAAGAGAATATCCACCAGTTGTCTCGTTCTCTACAATAGACTCTTGATAAATCGACTGTAGTCCCAGGGAAACGGCCGAAAAGGAAAATTGTAAATACACGATGACAAAGTCGTTTCTCGAAGCAAAAATATATATTTTTTTGTGAATGGACTTAATTTATCTAAAGCTGCCGCTTATTGAATGGGGGTGCTCACTTCAAGCGACACGGATGACGTGCAGTAAAAGAGCGAGAAAACGACTAAGTTTTTGGTAAATGTTCCTTTGAATGCCTGCGAATGTCCTCGCTCTCATTAGACACCTTTAATTCCTTGTGATCTTGCGACAGCCAAATATCTTCAATACAGTAAGTTCGAAAACGGATTTATGGTCTAGATCCCACCATAAAACAGTTTTGATGTAGAAGAAATAAATTTTGATTGATAACGTGATACACATTTTTACTTTACAATTTGTACAATTTTGCTTTACAATATTTTGTTGCTGGAACGAGACAAATGATATACTTAAGTAACAACAGCTTTGGTGTTAGTCAGAAATACAGAACTGCGGCAACGCAATATGGATCTGAGCTGCAGAACTCTTTACGGCATGTCTTTGACTTCTCGTTGCGCTGACGTCACGGAATAAGATTATTGAAATTCAAAACATCAAACATATGCTTCGTTCATAAACGACATTTTCTGAGAACTACTTCACTAAAAACTTTCTCGGTGTTAAGTAAAAGTAAGTAAAAAAAAAAATAAAAAATGTTGAAGGCGAAACAACAAGATTCGAGGAAGAAGGCAATATCACAAAATATAAAAATTATTTGATTCGCTTATATGTTGACTTTCTAAAAGCAATTTTATTCGCACCCAATAGGTCATTCCCACGGCCCTTTCCAATCTTCAACTTGAAACAGTTTATTCCAATTCAAGTTGAAGATGTGTTGGTCCGCTTGGGTCATGGAAATGCACATATTCTCAAAACACGAAACAGGCGTTTTCGATTGATGACGTCAAATGACCCGCGACAATCTGGAGTGGGTGAAACTTATAATGCGACTTGGAAGTTGAGATTAGAGAAACACTAAATGCTAATGGCTGCATACCAGACCTGCAATATATCAAATAAACACCGAGGTTGTCTCGATTTTAACTATCGACGGCCATATCACCCGTATATATTTTCACAAACCAAGGACAGAAATACACGGTTTTAACTATTTAAAAGTACATTGATCGCGTGACTGTAGTCTATAATCGCAGAAATACATGTCTGCTAATTAGGTACCGGTATTCAAGACAACTGAAACTATTTCTGTTATTCCTGTTATCTATCTCAACTTTCTTAGACATCTTCTCAAATTGCACTTTTGTAGGACCGGTTGGTTGAATTTAGTAGCGATCCCTTCAATTTATAAAGTTTCGGAACTGGAATTAGACATTTTTTTTGATAAATTGTGGAAAGATAAAAAATTACTTTAAAAAGTGATCTTGTGAACTTAACAAAAAATAACATTGAAACAAATTTTTTCAATTATTGCCCAAAATACATCAATACCAATTTTATATTTTGTCTAGCTGCAAAGAAGTCTCAACTGGTGTTGGCAATTCTAGTTAAAAGTACCGAATTTATCCAGTTTATTTTCAAAGTACTCTTACCTAGTTTAACGAATATTTTATTTACCAAATTTAAATTTCACCGCCTTTTCCGTTTGAAGCTTTACCTATAATTAATTTACTAGGTAAAATAGACAGATTTATCTATTTTTCCTGGGTACCTGGTTTGTAAAAGTAGGTGGTATCTAGTATGAAAGCAACATTTACCTCATTTTACCTGGGTTTTAGTCTAGGTACCACCCTAGTTTCAAAAAAATTAGGTTACCTGGTAATACTTTACCTAGTTTTATCGTAAATTCATTTTTCTTTACCTAATTTAAGTGAAAACTAGGATGCCATTACTAACTAGTCTCAGCACTGTTCGTCGTTGCATAATCGACTAATCTGTCGGTACTTTATCACATTAAGCACCTCGTAGAAAAAGTGTTGATTCCACATATGCAAAGCTGTCAGAATTACCCCAATCAGACTTTTGTCAAGCATGAGCCACAGATGGACCGTGTCTCTTCGACACGATCCATCAGTGCCTCATACTTGACAAAGAATGTTATGATGAAATTTTCCGGTTGCAACAGCATTCTGCCAACACCAAATTAGACATCAAGCGCCGATGGAATCTTCTTTATTACACGAGTGGGATTTCCATAAGGTCACTTCAGATTAATTTTGAATATTCCCAGGAGTGACTGTGGTCAGTCCTCGCGTGTGATAATCTTATTAATCTCTTGCAAATGTTGAAAGGGTAACTTTACGCTGACATGCAACTTTTCGTTTCCCGTCTCTGATGATCTGTGGCTCTGTTATTGAATTTCGATCATTTCGGTTCAAGGGTCAACATCATATTTCATCTAATATCAAGCTTGAGAATCTATTACAATAATTTGAAAAAATGATCCTAATCAGGCAAAGTGAAAAGCAAAGACAAAACATATTTTGTCAAGTATAAGTCGCTGATGGATCGGTGCTTCACACTTAACAAAATTGAATTTCTGATCGGAATGGTATCCGCAACGGAAGATCGAAATCTCACGATGAACATACATATCTTGGAGAGAGATCAGTTTCTTCATTGGAGGACGCGATTCATTCATATTCAACACAAAGTCTCGTAAGAAGTAATTCATTGAGCCAAGAAAAGTGAGGCGGTTCAAGACACACTGACGACGAAACCGGCAGGACAGAGGGAACAGAGGGAACATACACCCCCATGCTCAAAACTTTGGGAGGTGGAACAGCTGCCCCGAGCCCCAAAGGCTTAGGAATCATTATATCGTGGAAGAAAGCAGCAAATCGGTTTTTGGTTTTTAGTATATTGATTCCAAAATGACGATTCTCCAAATAAAATCGCATAAAAAATTTCGAACAAATTGTGATTACAAAAATGCTTTTCCATTTTTGTGGCCCCCCAAGATTTGAAACCTTTCGCAGCCACTATCCACTTAAATAAAAATCGTAAAATAAAAAGATTGAGTCGCCAAATCGAATGATTTCATCTGATTCAAAAAAATATAATTCTATCGCGCACTAAAATAACAGATTTCGGAGATAAATCCCAGTCTAATTTTGGAGGACACAACAAAGACACACAATCGGAATAGGATGACAACCGACGCTAATGCTCTTTTATTATGTGTCAAAGGGCTGGCCAAACCCTGTGCCGTTTCGACGGTAAAGGGAGATTACTTGGGATAGTAGCTAAAGAAACACGTACATCTTTCCAAGTCAGAGTTTATTTTGCCGCGGCAATAGGCTGGGATTAAACGGCAATTTCGACCATCAAAGGTAAAGAATTGTTGTACACAAAAGGTGAACGATAAGATTATCGAGAATTTATTCTTTTGTGTTTCTTTCCTCTCAAGGTCGAGACTTTATGAACATTTCAATAAGATGATTTTTCACAACAGAGAGACCAAATATAGAAATTGTAAAATTCGTGGTTCAATGACAACGTGAAGTATTTTACAAAACTGTTGATTATGTTATGGCATGTACATGTGTCTTTTTGTTTTACGAAAATTTTAGTGACGTGATAAATTGCAATCTAGAATAAAATATTTTTAACAATTATGAAAATCAGTAGTGTGGAGTAAAATCCAAGGCAAGAGAAGTTTATGCGACGGTCAAATCTAAAACCAGCGCATTACAGCGTCATAACATACGTTATAGGTGCATTTTTGCACCAAAATAAGAAATTTTTTTGAAAAAAAATACATTTGCAAGCGAAAGCGAATTCATATCCAAGCTTCAGGATTCCAATTCAAACTATTTTTCTTATCGTAAAAATTTCCCATGATTGCGAAGTACCCTGTAAAGAAGGATGCGGAAACTACACTTCTGATGGAATCCATTTGTTCACGGCATTGAATATATAGAAAGTACAACTATATACAAACTTAGCTTGATGGGGATCAATCAAACAATTTAAAGTCAATTTCACAACGACAACAATGAGTTGAATCAAATTACAAATAAAAGTTTATATCGAGAACTAACTAAATATATCTTGAGTTACGCAAATGAGGTAACTACGGTGTATATTTCCACAGCACCTGTAAACATGCTTTGTAAATACTCTCAGGTTGTCTTCATTTCTATTTGGCGCCCCTTTCATTCATAAAGTTTTATTGTTAGGGTCAGAGAAAACATCGATTTCAAGCTTGTTTCCGCGTCTGGGTAAAATGCGACTGGAAAAAAGTATTGTTTACTGACTACAAATTTTACAAGAAAACAACAAAAATGTCCGGGACAATGGAGATGGTAAAATTTAATATTGCATAGCGTTGTTCGCCCCCATGTACTCACAATCCGAAACATGATTGGTAGAATACTTTCAAAGCTGTAGAATGCCTTTGAAACCCCAAGCGGTGTGTAAAGATAATACAAAAGCGTGTCCTTTCAATGGCAGCAACGTATTGACTGGTGGGAATAAAGTGTTAGGGCGGACGATTTGAAACAAGAGACGATGACGTAGTCTTTGTGAAGATATTTCGTTTCAATGCAAGAAACAACTATCGGGCTTAAATTTGATATAAAGATTCTTGTTATTCTGCATTAAACACCTCCTTTTAACTGCGTATCCGTGAAGAAACTTGATGGAATGAATACGCGACGAAGCATTGAACAGGCTTAATCGTCAAATCTATTTACTTTGTCATTTTACTCTCGATAATAACGAAAAAATATAGAATATCGTCTATTCGAAAAATCTGGTCATTTCATATAACCAATAGCATCGGATGCCGTGTTAGAAAATATGGTTATGCGAGTAATTGGTGTAAAGCTAAGATTATTTGTAACTTGATTCCATATTGAAAACCGGACTCCAACAAATCGTTTTTGAATCTGCCTTGATAACCAACCTCTTTTATACATAAAGGGTCTCATTGCGCACCTAACTCTCTCATGTTGCCGACAAATTGTTTTATCGTGCGACCAGTATTTCCTTAGGATTAGTTTACAATTATCTTACTTCAGTACTTCAGATAGGTGTTCTGGATTTCTGATACAATTATCATTAACGCATTCGCCGTTATAAATTGTGTGTCCAGCGAAGTTTTGTTATGGCTGACATTTGCCATAAATGAAGTGTGTGTTTTGGCAATAACATAATCTATGAATACTTCTGGGTGGCATCGTGTTTATAGTAAATTTTGGTCGCAAAGCAAAGCGTTGTCCATTTCTACACTGTCCACAAAGACCGCTAACTAAATGCGTTCAAAACAAAAGGTCCGATATGCATTTTGTGAGAAAATCTCCAAGTGATCAACGGATTTAGCTATCAACTATCACCCCCATTTGGGATAAATGGCACTCCGTAATGCCGAAAAATTACCCGTTTGTTTGCTCGCGTATGGAAATATTCCTAAAATGTTAGTTGACTTATGGCATGTGGAGCATGATCAGAACAAATAAAACTCGTAAAGGTCTCCTCAACTCAACGACCGTTTCCTTTGCTTTTACAATGTCCACAATAGTAATACTAATTAAAGAACTAGAACGCGACTCACCCAGTCTGACTTTCCCCGTTTCCAACGTTCTTTGACCAGCGACACAGTAGCGACAGAGCAACGCTATGATGATAAATCCCGCCAAAATATTCCGGGTATGCTTGCTCCACTGAAAAGATTGTGGCGTCATAATACGTTGTTGGTTATGTTTAGAACAGTACACCAAACAAGCGTTGAGGAATGAATCTGTAGCTGAAACATGCCAGTACTTTGAAAGATTTTGGCGCTTATGGGTTCGTTGCTTTGTTACATAGTTGCACTTTACATTGCATTGTTCAGATTCATGTTGGTCCATTAGTTGTTGCATAGAACTGATGCCGATATCTTTACCTTCAAGTCTACGGATTTTAAATCCTGAACAAGACATAGTTGAAAAAGAAATGGCGATTTGACATCAATATTAAAATATAATGAATTTTCCATTCATTTTCGATATATTTAGTGAAATAATTTACAAATACTATTTCATCTGTAAAAATGAGTTATTCAAATAAAACGAAATCAAATACAAAACGCATATTGATCACTCAATGCTATCATAATTAGTATCCATAACAAACAGCCTGGCTCAGCCTGGTATTTTATCTCTTCATTCTGTTGAACAGACGGAATACCACCATGTTAGGCTGTTTGGCCCCACTGATTTGCTTGAGAGATTTAAATCACAAATCTGCGATTATAGCAATCAAAATTGTTCTCCGTAATCTGAATATCACCACACATATTTCCAATTTCTGCTTTAAATGAAACTGCGTCTAAGTGCTAGATAAATGTCACTGTCGAATCCTTATCAAACCAGCTCGTGTGCAGACTACTTAAGATAGGATAAAATGAAATTTCACAGCAATCAGTTCCCCAATAGAATTTAGTGCGTCACTCTTAATCAAATAAATAGCTGTATAAACCAGGCATTGAAAGATAGAAAGGTAGAAAAATCAGTCAAAGCTTGTATCATGGACTTTCTAGATATAGAATTTGGTACCCAAATCATATAAATCTATTGATGGGCTCTTACAAAATTTTAACTTTTCTGCACAAAACTTTCAACCACTCAAGTAGAAATGAGCATCATTTTCGTAACCGACAATTGCTTGGAATTAATGTGCATTTTTAACCTCTTACTGGCAGCTTGCCATTCTGCGAAAACGATTTTGATTTAATCGTCCATTGCTCAAATTAATACATAATAAAAAATATTTGAATCAATCCGGGACAGTGCTTTTTAGCACTTCATCAGTTTAGATCAATACATCCACATTTTCGATACAGAATCGACTAGAGCTTTGGCGCCACGACGTCCCGCCATTATTTCTGTAATTAGCTGAAGACGACTACAGAGTGCGGATGCCATCAGTGTCTGGCTACGACAGCTGTTATATCCTATATACCTTGATACCCAATGGATTCCATTTGAGTGCAGACAAGGATATCAAAGTATTTTACAGGTCGACTTTGTAGTAGGTGCCAGAGCTTTGTTCCAAGCAAAAATATATATCACACAACGTTGCTTCTTGCACGAAACTACTTTATCTATTGCTCATATGAGGGCATGGTTTAATTAGGCAATCAATGTCACTAGTTGTTTATTTTACAACTATATAGACTACCAGTTAATGTACCTCAAAGGAATTCAGGGTTGGGTGACAACCTTGAAAAAGCGAATTTGGAATAGATTGAAAAAATACTGGAACCGAGTGGAAATTTTAATGCCAAAATTACTGCGGCGTAAAATCAAATGATATTTTACGCAGTAATCGTATAAATTCCGTATTCAAAAACAAAAACAGCAGAAATCGCAAAACATGTGGTGCCATCAGAGAACCGTTACACCACGCCTCTGGACCTTTATTTGGACTAGGAAATTCCTCACTCAAGCCTCGTTCAATTGAACTCGACGCATTTCCCAACGTAACTATTCATTATAAACTATGTTGAAAAATACGCGAAGAAAGCATTCCCACTTTTCTTGTTGATACATTTCCGCATTCCATGTGTGCTTTACTTATTTAATCGCATTTCTTAGCGTATATCCAAGTGAGGATATTTTAATAAGTTATGGTCTCAAATTGAGTGCGACGGTGTGGATTATTGGAATTTTTATCATTATTAAAAAGGTAAAATTGGAGTACCCATAGAATTGTTTAATTGTAAAAAGAAGACAAATCACAGATTACACTAAATTTGACTCCTGATTTTTCTATTACAGTCTTAGATAGTTCCTTCATCGCTTACCATGGCAGATACCACTCACAGGTTACTTTACTATAGCGGTTTTATCAAGTTCATATTAAGTGCTTCCCCTTGGCAGGTAGTTGCTTGTATCACATTTTGTAGTAGCTCTTTGCTATCAAGTGGTCAAATATACAAAATATGCATACCTAAATATTTTAAATTTCCAACAACTATCAAGCCGAAGTTGTTAACAGCAAAAACTTTCGTGCTCTGCCGTTTTCCCAGAAAGGTCCCATTTTAACAAACTTTTTCTCAAAAAATCTGTCCCAAAGGATGTCAGAGCGCGGCATCGTCCCGCCCCGCCTGGACGAAAGATCGTAACGATTATAGATTTTGTTTTACATCGATCCTTGCGCCCTACCTGTGCTACATTAATAATACCATTTAAAATTTAGCAATTTCAACATCTTAAATATCCCTTTTCCCTCGCTCTTTTTTATATACAATCCACGTCTACAAATATACATTCATAAAGTAATATACAATACCTGTCCAATACTACAAACATTGATTTAAAAAAGTTTAAACAATCTATTGCGCACGAATAAATTTATCGAATATAAATAAAATAAAGGCCTTGTGCTATAAATTTTATCTAAATCTATATTAGTTACCATATTACCGTTTAGGCATATTAGAAACGTCATAAATTGCGCAGCGCGAGATTGTATGGAACTCGTCTATATGTAGAAATCGTGCCGAAAAAGCTCAACTGGTCTACATATCCTCATTGCTGTCTATTAAAGTGAGATAACACTCTTCTGACTCTGAATGCTAGAAGAACTCAGGAAAAAATAGTAATTCAGTAATTTTCCAGTTATTAAGTTAACGATTTAATATATGAGAATATTTTCATCCCATCCTATTACAAATTTCATTTCGCTAACCATGAACCACAGATAGACCGTGCCTAAGCGGCACGATCTATCACTGGCTCATACTTAACGAAACATGTTTGGTAAAAATATTTCTGAGTTGGATATCAACCGCGAATCATACAAACATTCGAGTCGTAAAATCACTTTTACTCGCTGGTGTTATCGTAATCCGGTTTCGCGACCTTTTGTTCACAGGACATTCCCGCCTGTCAGGCGAAACCCTTGTACCCAATGGGTACAAAGGTGCGCCGCCCCCTTCTATCTCATTCGGCATTATGAGATCACATTGTTAGAAGGCGTGTATGATTTTCTTTCACTAGAGACACACTCAATACAGTTTTTATTGTTGATAAAACGTATAAGATAACCAAATCAAATTTATGTAACGTTGGGGCCACAACTCCCAGAAATTTTAAACTGCATTTTTCAAAGTGTACAAAACTTCGCTTTCTTCGTTTGACGTGACATAGTACCGTTAGTAACTAATATGATGGTATTTAAAGAAGGGTGAGATTCTGTAAAGATCTTCATTTAAGAATTTGATAGTTTTGAGTATTTATTAGTTCCCAAAACTATTTATTTGTTTGTGGAAAAAGATCGCGGAATACAATGTTACAAATCTGTTCATACACAAATCGTTCAAGTTGGTAAAATTCCGATTAAGCGTATAGATTGAAGATCAAATTTGACCAAAATCGATTGGATTTTCTCGTTAAAAAGTTTCAGTTTGTTTAGCAAGTTTTTGTTCCTATGGAGGATTCACGATTGATTCGAATAATTCGAATCAATTCGAATCTTCGAATCGGATTGCACAGCCCTACTTGTAATACATTTAGCAAAAATTATCCATCCACCTAGTAAAATACTTCACAGAAAATGTAAATAGAACGTCAAAAATTTTTGACTAAAACAATAATTCATTAAATCAAATCGGCTCTTCACAAATCACTGTCTTTAATACCTAAAATCTCAAATAGGACATTAGGAGGAAACCAAACACGCCCAAAACCGCTATCAAATTGGAAACGACGACATCGTATTGAAGAGCAAATACACTTTTGCTGTGTTTTCTTTGCGGATTTTTTATTCCGACCACATTGAGTATTAGTTGCGATCGGGGACAATTTTTCAGGATATCATTTTCGAGTGTAGAGCATGTATGAAACGTGCGTAAAAACGCTTTTCATACATGCTTCACACTCGGAAATCTTTATTTTTAACGGGGATCCGCCTTCGAAAATTGTCCGCGCAATTTGCGTAGAGCCTATTAAAATATACTGTGTCTATTAATCAAAGCAAAAATGACATAGGATTCTTTCGGTGTTGATCTGGCGATACTATAATCCGATAATCCATTACCGGGCTACCAAAAGTTTTGCGGTCTCGCATAACCAATTTCCTGTCGCATATGAAGATCAAAATGTACCGACTTGGAAGAATATTTAATATAATTGAGTAAGCTCAGCAAGCAGTCAAATACTAGAAAATATTTCCTACTGTCCTTTGTTATTAGCTGCGAGTAATTGCCCGTCAATCTTAGGGTTTTGGTATTGGATGGGTAGGCCAAAGTCAGTCACCATTAAAAAAAAAAAAAATTATATTTATATATATTTATAAATAATGTTTTATTTTCTACGAAAGTTTGTTAAAAGTATAATCCTAAAACGCCTAAACTTTAAGAATGCTTGGTCTCTGTGAATCAAAATCTAATTGTATATGATATTATAAAACTATGAATTTGGCGTGATCATGATTTTGGTGCAAAAGCAATCAATTAAAGGATCCTCAGTTAAATATAGGTTTATATATAATCTGTTAGCTGTGATGCCGCAACACGACTGGATACTGCACAAATGAGAGAAATCAAAATTTATGTTATTCAATCAAATGCCTTTTTTTGAAAAGTAGTAACATCGGATTGTTAGAAAAATGATGAAATATATTCCGCTCATTAAGGGAGACAGGTAGGGCTGAGCATTTTGATTTGATGATTCGGAAGCACAGATTATTCGAATTGATCGTCAATTGGCCATAGGAACAAAAACTCGCCAAATGCAGTGCAGTTTTTCATATTTAATTACAAAATGCAATCGATTTTGGTCAAATGGGACCAAAATCGATTGTATTTCGTCGTTAAATGAAAATTTTCGCTCTTGGACCGCGGACAGTATATAATAGAAAATACATCGCTTTTCAGTCTGTTTAAGCTAATATTTGTAATTCGTAACTGTGAAATTCTTAATTATCAAGAATGAGACAATAATAAAACGGCATATTTGTTATTTTCATTGAGTCAGCGATTCTATTGGAATCATTCTAATTCGAAAAAATTATCCGAATCAGATTCGAATTCCAAATGATTCGATTCTGCCCAGCCCAAGTGATAGGTTGTTTACCTAGTTGAGTTATGGCCCTTGATTCACGTTTAATAGAAATAAAAAGAAGAGAAGATGGCGACAAATTTTTGTTTTTAAGCAAGACTTTCTATCAGAAGAACTATTTGACAGGCATGGGTCCCAAAAGCAGCCTTCGGCGGCGTGATACATCAGTGGGACACACTTGTCAAAGCAGATTGGAAATTTTTTCTGATTGGTTTACTCAAAGTTTATTATTGCGAGGGAACTGCTCTTTAGTGAATCAAATATTAAATATTGGAAATATTTGACTCAATCGAATAATTCGAACCGTTTTTTTTCAAAATTGCCTAGCCCTACGAATAATCCTTTTTTATATTTTTTTATTACTCTTTTTTTAAACTTTTACAAGATGTTTGCATTTCCGAACTCCCGTATATGCTTCATAAATTTGCTTTCGTTGGCTCGATTCATATCATTAAAAGATTCACACTAATCAGAGTCCTGTACACTAGATACCATTGATACACTATTAGGAGTCAACGCGATCAGTAATTATACATTGGGTTGGGTTGTGGATATGACCGGTCGGCTAGATTTATATTTTGTTGATCGACAGAATGTTGTATCATGAGTGTTCTTTTGGTGGGTAATGGGAAACATATGATCGTATCGCGATTTGTTGCCAGCGCTAAAAAGATCCCCCTTGAGCTGTTCTCTTAGCTAAGTAACGGATGAATGATTTTGAACTTTCACCCGCGATAAATCAAAATTTTATAGTGTGGCAACAACACCCACATGTTTTATGATTCCAAAATCGTGTTGTAAATTCAAAAGATATTATCCATTTATAGAGTATCGGACCAATCGACCAATCTTTTGCGATTGTTTGCTCTAAAATGGTGTAAATATCGATAAAGCGACCACAATGGCGGAGATTCAACTCGCAATATCACACGTGGCTAAGCCGCAAAATGTCACGCATTTGTCCACAAAACAAATATACATGATAGCTTAGTCACGGTTTGATATACGAACAACGGTTATGGGTTTGACAAACATGTGGCGTATCTGTAACAGTTTGCTTTTCCGCATCAATCGAGTGGGTATTACAAATCTCCTTTCAAACAATGTTTCTATCTTGTCATGAAAATTGTTCAAAAAGCCTTTTCGTATTGCTTCACAAAACGTAGCGGATTTTCGAATCGTAATTTGGTTGGAAAAATATAGTAACAATGGGAACAAATTATATATATTCTACTATATTTTTCATTCGTACAAAAACTGTACGACAGTGACAGCCTAGGATGGCATAATTTGATGATTAAATTTGGTGGAAATTCTATTAAAAAGTACGATATAGGATAGGGTCGATTGATATATCTATCTGTAACTCATGTCTAACGACGAAACAACTGTCAGCCCATTTTTTTACATTAGAAAAATTTGCCTAGAGTAGACAAGGCATGTGCGAACACTACTTACAGTTGAAGCCGAAAAGTGCTCCTACCGAATAAAAAAATGTTAATCCAAAATGTTTTGTTAAGCGTGGGTCACTGATGGATCGCGCCGTCAGGGCGCGGTCTATCTGTGGCTCATGCTTGACAAAATAAAGTTTCTAACTGGGCAATACTGAATTCAGGAGATTTGCGTTCGGCTGAGGCGACCATATTTAACACGTCCATGTTTTGAGTGTGAGCAGGAAATCAAGAATCAAACTCACTGGGAGTCGAACACGGGATCTCTAACTTTAACCAGTAACTACTAAGGCATCGCGCCCCACTCTGAATTTGAACTTTCACCCTCGCTATATTATGTTTTCGTTCTTTTCGTCCTAGATAGGATCAGGAAGACATAGACTGAAAATACATCCTTAGAGAGGAAATGAAGGTCTGATGATTCCGGAAATTTTTGCAGCCGATTTTTCGATTACTACAAATAACTAGAAAAATATGTTATGGCATAGGTAAGAATTGCCACTTGAGGGTAAAAAAACCTTACAGGAACAGAATTTTCATTTTGCCAAGCTTGTGCCTCCCGTTGCCAACAGAAAACATTACAGAATGGCCGTGAAACTTAGCACACGCAAAAAGATTTTTGCACGCTTTCAGTGACTGGCAAATCCAAATTATTTTCGGAAAAAATAACCCCCCAGAGGCAAATTTTTAACTGTTTAATCCTGATATATATGGTAAAGATGCTAGTTTTTAGCTAATTTTTTTGGTTGTGGCACCATAATTTGGTCTCTTTTGAAGATTATAACTACACCTTTTTTGAAATTTGATATTTGTTGCGATTTTTTTAAAAAAAGGTATCTCAAAATCACGGTTTTGTCTTATTTTACGTGAATGGGACAAAACAAAAATTACAAAACGTTCTTCGTTACATGTTATGAGAAAGTGTTGAATAAAGTGAGGCAAGGAAATGACCTTTGTGCGTTAAGTAAGAGCCGGCGACGTTTCTTTCCGATTGGACGAGCTCTTGAATTTCCTGATCGAAAGAGGCTTTTCCTGCTATAACACTTGTTATGTTGATCACTTTCAAGCAAACTATAACTTTGCAATAATAACACGGTTTATAAAACAGTATTTCACTATTCAGTAAATTATTTTGAAAAGCTTCAAATATCGATAAAGCAGGCTTCGAGACGTTGCCTCAATTATTGCTTGAATGACAATTGAATGACCAATGTCCGTACATGCATATTGCGTTTAAAAGTTTAGAAATTATTTGATATTACTTACATCCAACTACACTGTAACAAAAGTGCAGTAAATTTACTGGTCATTTGCAGTAATTGCATATTTCCAAAGTTTGAAAACGTCATGTAGATGAGGTTTATGCCAATTATGGTTTGGCCGCCAAAAAAGTCAATTTTGATTTTTTTTTTTGAATAGCTGTCAAAGACCAGTTATTTTGTTGCATTTTTGTTACAGTGTACGGACAGGAATAACTTTTACAAAATCTGTGTTTATTTGCTTATTTATTTCGCTTCATAGGGAGATATACAGTGACCTTAAATATTAGGGATTGGGAATTCCATGAAAAAATTCAAAATCTTCTCAAAACAGAGAGGGGGAAGTAGAATTGAGACGACCTGCGCCCCAGAGCGAGGTTTTATCTCGTACATGGGCATGAATCTACTTACTCTCTACTGACACTGTGTGTTGTGTGTTGGAGATATTGAATCAACAAGTTTGAGTTTCAGTCTCGAAAAACTTTCCGAGCCAACCTCTCTGTTTGAGCAGATATTCTAATTTATGAGCAACTCTGAAAGAGTAAAGTGGCGCAGGCAAACGTAATAGATTTGCATATAATTTAAAAATTTAGCGGCTTAATAAGGCCAAATCTTTTTCGCCAGCCTTTTGGAATCATCCGCTCACATGCAATCTCGCGGTGCTAAACCAATGTAGATTTGAGAGTATTAAAAGCATGAAACTAAATGTAATTCCTGTTCCTGGACATGTATGTATGTAGTCTATACTTACTATGAAAGCAACGCTTGTGTGTACCCCCGGGCACCGTGAGTGTCATGCAAATGTGTGTCTCTAAATCATGATCCAAATCCACATGTGATTTATAGCCTATTGGTAGGATGGAAGTATTCCACAATCGTTTAAAAAAAAATTTATAAAACTTTTGCCTAAGGTTTCTTGGTGTTTTGCAGGTGCAACGAAAAAATCACATTCTTCATCACCAGTTGCTGCCACCTATCGATATTATCTCCAAAGTAAAATATACGTTGCACCTTCGACACCCATGAACTATATATCGCAAATCAAAACGTTGTCCTGAATTTTTGGTTTACAGCAATGACATAAATACAATATCTTTGAACAAATATTGCCATTCAATATGAAAAAAAAGATTTGGCCTATCATGGCATTTAACATTGTATCATAGCTTTCGATCAGTAGACTACTATCCAGGGTAATACAATTTATTACAAATAAAATTCATAATGGCATTTAAAAATCAGACTAGTTAGAAATAAATACTGTCCCCATTCCAAAACATGCCACATCTGACCAAAACGGTATTTAACATCAAACTTCGATATCCAACTCATTGAAATATGGCCCATGATGGCATTAACACCACGATATCATATCGAAATTTGCCACTCTTACCGTGTATTAAATTTGACTCAAAAATTTTGACACAAACACTACCGTGTATCATAAAAAGGGCGATCCTCATCCTTTCAGCAATGCTTCTGGGAGCATTTCTTTTTATTCTCGTTTCTATTTCACTCCCCTTTTGCTTCATTTATTTTTTCTTTTTATTATGTTTAGTTTATTTTGTATAGTTGTGTTTTTTCCTGATAAGTTATTGTTTCACCGCTTGCCGCTTTTAACTATTTATAGTGTGTGGATCTCGCGTGATGAGGTTTTTCCCAATTTGAGGTAGCAAACACAAGAAATGAAAATATTTCTGAAAAATTTTAAGGGAATTAACTCATAGCCGAAAGCAGCGAAGAAAATAAACCACCTAATTTTGAACATAGGGCTTGGCAAAACCGAATAATTTGGAATTCGATTCCAATAATTTTCTCAAATTTTTACTATTACAACTTGTCTTCATTGCGGAAATAAGAAATTTATAGTTTATATTTAATTCACACTTCATGTCTAAGAGCAACAATTTTCATATTTTAACAAAAATAATCGATTCCGGTCATATTTGACCAAAATCGATTGCATTTTGCCGTTAAAAATGAAAATTCTGGTCCATTTAGTAACTATTTGTTCTTATGAACGATTCAAGATTGATTCGAATGTATTGTGCTTCGAATCACCGAATCGAATTGCCCAGTCCCTAAATATCGAACAGGTTCTACAAAATGTCGATTACTAGATCCAACATTTGATCTCCAAGCGGAAAACATTAAAAAACGTCGGTAAGTCGGTCCGGTCCGATTGCCATCAGAACAATATATGTGATAAACGACAAGAGAATCTATAATAAACGTCAATTGGAAATCTATTTTTTATTTAGGAAGGAAAAGAACGAAGAACAATAAAAAAATATTTTTTTATATATATTACAAACCAACAGTGTTATCACAAAATAGTCTTATTTTAGCAAAAAAAAAAATTGAAACATTAAAATGTGAATGGTTCAAATTCGACATAACAAACTTTTCTCATCATGTAACAGTATTTAACCAAACCAAATATTTCGAACTTGCTAAAAAAATGGGAACAGGAATCGTAGTCAAATATTTCATGGGAATACACGTAGTTCATGTAACCGCTAATTATAGCACCAACGACGTCCAAGCACAAAAGAAGCCTGTCAAAGCATCATCTGCGATTCGAATGGGGAGGGGGCATACTTCCGTGAAGTTTTGGGGAAATTGCCCCGAATTTTGTACAAAAATAGGTATAGTTTTAACGTGTCCTCACCGAACCGCCGAATTTATTACAGATTTCATTGTTATTTGCACAGAGAATGTTAAAGTCTGGAACCAATAACCAAAAACAGGGTTCTATTTGAAGAATTTGACCATCATCAAAAAAATCTCAAGTTCAGGTTGAGTAAATTTAGTAGAATCCTGGATTGTAATGACATGGGTTTTGTCAAGGATGAGTCGCTGATGGAACGCGCCGCTGAGGCGCGGTCCATCTGTGACCCATGCTTGACAAAATGAAAATTTTGATTGGGTCCTATGTACGCAATGATGAAAACATATCTGAAAGGACATAAGCCCAACAAAAATCTATATGGAATACATGAAGACTCACAAAGTTGCACTATTGAACTGGAGTACAATATACAGTGGAATATTGAATATTAATAACCTTTATTGAAAATATTTTATATATATAAATACGTTTGATCAAGTATGGGTCACTGATGGATCGCACCGCCGAGACGCAGTCCATTTCTGACCCATGCTTGACAAAATAAATTTGCTGACAGGAGAATAAGCAAATGATAACAAAACTTAGAAAATATTTACAAAAATTTAGCAAATTTACGAAACTGCATAATATTAATACATATTTCTAAAAACTATATACGTATATATTCCTCGATTCATTACGCATGATTTTCTTAGGTACAGTGACCATTTTGCTGGTAAAATTTCTTCAATCTACAGCTTTGCAACTTCAAAAGCTAAACTCTGATCTGAGAAACATCAAAAAAGTGGTCCTGATAGAACAACTTTGTTCAGGTTAGTACGCAAAAAAAAATTGAAATCTATCTAAATTAATTTAAAATGATTAGAAAATTTAAAATGACCAGTCCATTATTTGAGAATAGGCAGCTCCAGTGATATTTGGGAAATTTGATATTTAGCCTGGGCAACCTTCTCTCAGGGTAGCTTTAAAGGTATTAAAAACTAATTATTTTTTTAATTTTGAATTAAGTTTTTTGACTAATAGTACTCTATAATGCTTTCCATAGTATTTAACGCTATTGTCGGAAAAAGAATTTTTATTGAAGTTCTAAGTGAGGTCATATCACCATCGGAAAGGAGCCGTCTAACAACCCGATTGGTAAAGACCTACTACAAGATGTAGTGCCAGCAACTGCACTTCAAGTGTGAAGCCTTCCATAATTCAGAATTGAACCACCACAGAAAAGTGCAGCGAGTAGTATCTGCCTAGACGACAATAAAACCATACACCGCTTCTTTGGTTTCTTCCAGTGGCCTCTTACACAACATGAAGGAAATGCGTACTTTACTAAAGCCCTAAAAAGGCCACAATAATATGAGGCTCGGAATAGACTTATCCTAGAGCGATGCCTTGAAGGCTTATTGTATACCTCATTTTTCAACGTTTTCTTACGCTGGTTTTGCAGAGTGTAAAAAAAAAGGAAAACCATAACTTGCGACTCATATTCCGTAAATAATAATTTCCATTCGGGTAAATGTCCGAATGGGACAGAGACAATTTTCTTATTTTGTAAAATATTCATTACTAATTAATTTCGCCCAGTACATAGTTTTAAATATTTTTTGTTGAATTACCCACAAATATCCAAAATTAATAGTTCAAAAATGGATATATCCCATAAAGTAATTTTTTGACATAGTATATATCAATCAGAATATTATATTACTAATATTTGTCGCTTATGCTACATAAATTGGCGTAAGTTAAATGGGAAACCTTACTTCCCCACAATTTAATCTATTTTCCATCAAGTAGACATTTTTAACTAAATAAGAATGAAATTATAAAGTATTGAATTTTAAATTATTTTTTAGTATATATTCTGAAATAATCAATTATCCAATATGTTTTATTAGAAATGGACCGCACCTTGGCGGTGCGGTCCATCAGTGACTCACGCTTAACGAAACGTGCGTCTTCAAAATACTTCTGACTGGGATATATATGTATCATAGATATAGTTACTACGTGGGCGTGATGGCCTAGTGGTAAAACATGTTGACATCGCAGGTTGAAGATCTCAGGTTCAATTCCCGGTGAATCTGACTCGTTAATTCATGCCCACCACTCAACCCAAGATGTAATAACCTGGGTAGGCTAAGCTGAACAGGAAAAGGCAATTCTAACCTTGTCCGTCTATAAGTGGTCGCTAATAGATGCCTTGGTCAGGGTGATCCACTCCAAGAAGTGGCAATAAAAAAAATTTCACAAATAAGGAAATGCGTACCACTGCCACACCCACTTTATGCCATAGTAGGACCAGTTTCCGGCCTTAACCATGGTTCGGTATCCACGGTGTTAACAGATGGTGGTCTGGTATTAAAAGATTGAGTCAATATCGGGTCATTGTAACCAGATGGTCCCGCCCTGCCTCCAAAGTCGTCTTCATTAGTCCCGGGACGTCTTCTGCCGACTTTTTGTTTGTTTACAAATCTGTCGAGGATGTCATCAGGATCGGTTAAAGAAACTTCGTCACCTAAAGTAAAAGATGAGAAAAATCTCTGATGCATAATGTTCACTGGTGTAGATAATATTTGTACTAGAGGAAGGAATGCTGAAAATACAGTAAACCCATAAACAAATCTCTTAGTCATCTGAAAGACGACAGAAAAAACTAAGTGTACCACAAAAGTCAGTGATCTTATAGCTCTAATGCATTTAAAAACTGACTATGGTCATTTTATCAAATCTAACTAACTCTGTTAAATGTAGAGACAGGAACGCTGATTTCAAAAGAAGTAAAACAGTGTTTTTTCTACAACGACTATGTATGCATCCGTACTACCAGGTTTTATGCAACACAACAGTTAAATAAGCAAAGAAAATGCTTCAAAACACAATATTTAGAGCAATAAGAAACCTTTTTGGTTACCAGCAAAAAGCAAATAACAAAATTACAGTAGAGAAGCCTCAAGTCTTGCTTCACACTTACAAAATTATTTCTCCAATGTTAAGACCTGAGAAAATTTCAAACTTCCCTAGTTAATCATAATTACTTTTGCTACTGTATCTTTTCCATCTAAGGCATACGAATTTGCCGATATAAAGG
Organism: Styela plicata; assembly: GCA_963675895.2. NCBI lineage: Eukaryota > Metazoa > Chordata > Ascidiacea > Stolidobranchia > Styelidae > Styela > Styela plicata. The sequence goes on along the minus strand of OZ023153.1, from coordinate 6,310,753 downwards.
CATAGAGGAAGATAAGTAGTTAGTCCACACAACGCAAAAGTAGTAAAATTCCCACCTTGTATTGCTTTTAATTTCTCCAATCTGTCATGGTTTTTATTCGCAAGTCGATCAACATCCAAAGTTGCGAGAGATGTCAATGAATTTAACGAATAATTATCAGGACGTGATCGAGGTGGTAAGTGATCAGACTAAAATAGAAAAAAGTAATGCTGGAATCAATTTATGAAATAAATTTGGGTTTCAATTCAATGCAAACTTTTAAATATAAATTGTCAAAAAACTCAGTTTTGTCCAACCATGAGCTACAGATGAACCATGTCAAGATGGCATTTTTTTATAGCCACTTCTTAGAGTGGATCACCCTGCCCAAGGCCCTGTAACAGCGGCCACCTATAGACGGACAGGGTCACAATTACTGGAAAGATATGATCCTTTCCTGTTCGGCTTAGCGTACCTGAGTTATTACACCCTGGGTTGAGTGGTGGGCACGGATAAGCGAGCCGGATTCGCCAGGGCTCGAACCCGAGATCTTCAAGATGCGATGCCAACATGTTTAACCACTAGGCCATCGCGTCCACCTATTGCTATTATATATGCCAATGCAACTACAAAAATATATTAACGGAAACATTTACCTGAGCAGATGGAGGTTTTCTCGTCATCCTACGTCGATCTCTTGCTGATGGTCGCCTAGAAAATAAGTATATATACCGGTACTGTATATGGCAAAATTACCACTGTTCATTCAAACTCCGGTATATATTGGGTTTAAGTTCAAAGCAATCGACTGAGTGGTTCATCCTGAGCAAAACCCTAAATCACTTGGAACAGTTTTCAAGATTTTCCTTTGACAGTGAATGATTGATTTAAGATATTCAGTCAGTTGTAAAATTTGACAACAATTGCAAAATTTTGAACATTAGTATGGTTTATATAATGATTTTCGAATATCATTTAAACTAAAATCAAGGACAAGTTACAGAATAAAATTTACCTGCTTTGTCTCGATTGTGGAGGAGACGATTGTGCGGAATCAAACTGATATCGATGATTATCATCTTCATCCTCGGGTACGATGGGAATATATGTTGTTTCAGCTTCAAGCAAAGATGCTCTTGATTGCGCTACACTAGGAGGCTAAAAAAAAGCTTGGGAGGTTTATTCATATTACTTTATGTATTTTTAATTAATAGCGTAGGATGGTCACCTTCGATCAGATATCCAATACAAATATTTTTCAGCGCTAAGGTAACCAGTTTAAGAATGAATGAAATGAACTTCATTTAACAGTATGCAATTAACAATGTTTACAATTATATCTGATTACGAGATTTATCTTGCATCTTGCCTTTACATCAAGTGAGTGAACCAATGAAGAACCGGTAAAGTTATCGAGCACTGTTCCAAGGCTGTGGGTTCCTTCACCTTGTCAAGGTTCACCACTGAATGCCGCAAGAAGGCATTTTCGTTCATTGAGCTTGACCATACTTTGCAAAGGTTCGAACCCATGTCATTAATCAGGTGTAACGTTCAGCAGCTGTTTTCGCTCGATAATATTACTGCTACCCAAACACAATTATTTCCAAATCAAATCTCGAATCCTATCATAAAAATCGAATCTTTTAGAACATGATTCTGTTTGAATCATTTCCGAACAAATGTTTAATAAATAATCAAATTTTTAAAGCTTCTGGCAAAATTTTTAAAAATAAATGTGAAATTTCAACCTATTCAGCATTTTTTTTATTTAATTTTTTTTTATAGCTACTTCTTGAACTGGATCACCCTGACCAATATGCTGTACTAGTAGCCACTTATAGGCTGCAAGGGTTAGAGTTGTTAGAAAGATAAGAAGATCCTTTCCTGTTCGGCTTAGCTTATCCAAGTTAGTACATCTTGGGTTGAGTTTTGGGCATGGATTAACGAGCCGGACTCAAACCCGAGATATTCAACCTATGATGCCAATGTGTTGAACACTAGGCCATCGCGCCCCCAAAACCTCTGTCGAAACATAGTTACCAAACCATGGATAGAGTATTTAAATCATCTAAATCATTTTGGAATCATTATATTGAAAATTGCATCCATATTTGAGGTCACAAAAATCGCTAGGTTGTGCATGCACCACTGATGGATCCCGCCATCTAGGTGTGGTGCGTGCTCAACAAAAATAAAACATGATCAAATTCTAGAGATTTCCACTTCAAAAATACGCTTAGCTCGGGCGGCCAGTGGTCAATTGGTAAAGCCTTGGAATCCAGTGAGGGATGTTTATATAGGAAAAGGTCTGCTGGACTACTCGCACGGTTGTTTACGTGAGTGCCGCTTATGGCTTCAATCCACCAAACAGGACCGTGCACAGCAAAAACTTCGAAATGAGTCAATCACCCCCGATTCGGAAACGGTATCTGCACCAAAAGTCGTGGTTCGTCATATTGTTAATCCGTATTCTCGGCCTTTCCTCTTCCGCAGGATAAAAATGAACATTTCAAAAACACATTCTTTCAGAGGCACTAAAAAATGTAAAATAAAAAGTGAGTAAAATTGGTAGGAAACTTACAATGAGAGATCCAACAGGTTTCACTTCTTCGGTTTTTTGGTTGTCTTCCATGATCTTTCTGGTGTCTGTAAAAGTAAAATATTATAGAAATACTAAACGCATAAATGTTATCATCTAAGCTGCCATTTTTTAGAACTGAAGTGGCATTAATTTTATTGATATAGAGCGATAGAGAGCTATAAGACGGCAGCTTAACTATAGGGTGAATCAAAAGGTCTCGCGCAGATGTTACTTTCAGTCAGAGGTGAATGCTTTTTTGCCTTGTAACCGTTCGCTACTTTTTTTCCAGTGGATGGTCATGGTTGGTTGAGAAAATTGTAACCAATAGTAACATGAGCCGTGACAGTGTCCAGCAAACCTCCTGCATATAATCACCCCATCTCCTAGGATTCTAACCAAGATGCAGTGGGACAATTGGGAATACATAGCTTGAAGCTTATTCTAAATATATTGACTGATTAAGCTAACCGTGCACACTGAACCATTGAAAAGGATGACTTAAAAATTGTGATCGTATGAATTAATCCTTCCTTTGAACACTGTGATATCTTACCTCAAATCTTCCAAATTTCTTCCTTGTCTTGCTATCAAGGCTTCTTGTTGACGTTCTAGAGCTTTAGCATCATCTGGAGTTTCGGGATATTCAGCTCGAAACATCCGAATCGATTGTGTGTCGTCAGGTCTAGAATGAAAATACGATTTATTCGAAAGTAAAAAATAACAAAGTACATAGTAATAGATAATCATATTTCATAGGATAGGATATAGGATACTCAGATGCAGAAAAAGATGCTAGGTGTCATGTTAGTCGTGTAACCACGAACATTTGCACGCAATCTTTGGACCCATGCATGCTTGAACACAGCATCAGTTCAGTATATATTCATCCATAAAAGTTTGCACTCAAATGAATGCAAGAGTTTCAGGGTGCAAACGTGCGTAGGTGCACATATACGTGAGTGCAACTATAACAAAGGCATAAGTATGTGGATACAAAAAGGCCTTTAACATATTTAACAAAGTACTCTGTATCGGCGGTATCGGTGTCGGAATATAAATTACGAAGGTGGTATCGGTACTTGTATCGGTATCGGCCCATATCTAATAGAAATCCTACTAACATGGGAAGCAACATATTAAGCATTGAAAACTCTTGGTGAATTTTTTTCTATTCAACTGCATGGTTTAACGCGATGTGTTGTTCTACCTGTATTTATAATCTGTGAATTCCCTCAATGCTCTGGAACTTGGTCTTTCCTTTTCAACGGTCGGTGGACGTCGTACAGATACAGGTTTTTGTTTTGCTCGCGATAAATCAACAAGATATTCTGTATTTCTGTGAGAGAATATTTGATACCGTTTACATCGATGTAATTATTAAGATGTATTGAAAGTTGGCAAGAATTAGGGATCTCCTCAACCCACGTATTCCAATTGGAAGTATTTTTTTTCTTCGATTATTTGAAAAATAGATTCATTTTGCAGTAAAATCATGATATATGCCAAATTTTACGTTATAAAATTTGACATAAATCACGATTTTGCTGTAAAATGCTAAAATATCCACAATTTCATTTACCTGATATGTTGAAACATGAATCTGTTGATACGGTGAATAACAAATACCGTTTAAACTAAAATAACAGGAAAATTCGATTCAAATAATTTTATCCCCTGCATGCACTTGAGAAATGACAACATTCCATGGTCGTAGAAAATTTGACGAAAAAAAAATTGAAAAATCAGTTTACCATCCTTACATTTTCCGAGGCGAAGGTTGTTGAGGTCCAGTTAAATCAACCGTTCGAAGTTGATTTTCAACCCTGCGTTGTTCACTTAAAAGTTGTTTCCTCAAAGCAGACAATTCTCTGGATATCCTTTTTGATTCCGCTGCAAATTGGAAGAAATGTTAATTGAAAACAGTTTTGCTGCTTTTGTTATTGTATGTAAAAACCAATTTAAGCTTTATTACTGTCTCTGCGGGAACCATCAACCCTCTTCTAAAATTGTGCTCTGTATTTATTTACGATCATATTGACTCTTTACAGTTACATAAAACGAATGTATCGCCAATCTGAAGATTGTGATTGACAACTTTTTTTTGTCTAGTAGTATGAAAGTCATACAAGGACGATCCAAATCCTCACAGCTTTGTAATATTTTCGACGGTTTAAGGCTCTGATGTATTCAAAATGTTGTTTGTATTGATCCATGGATGAGTCGTATTCTAATTCGAATAATTTCTGATTACCTCGTGATTGTACATTAGGTCTTCTTTCCTGTGGAATTGGAGACTCTGTTCTGTGAGTTCTAATTTGTGGAGTATGAACAACTGGTTGTCTTTGAGGTCTATCGTGAGTGAATATGAAAAAAAGATAGATTTGAACAATTATTGCATTTTTAATAACCGTAATATGCCCCGTAGGTATAGGATTTACAATGGTCCTAGAGGTAGATGATTTATCATCACCCAGGTAGATACCACTCACTGCACTTTACCATGGTGGTTATTACCGTTTGGGATATTTTCCACTTAAAGGGCAGTTGCTCATTTTGTAGTGCTCTCTGTAATTTGAGTTAGTCGGCGTTCGGCTTTGCTTAAAGCAAACTCTGGACCATCTGGTTACAAGAGCAAACAAAAAATACATTAAAATTTTTTCTTCCCCTAATATTTCTTCCTACTCAGCACCGTCCTTTCGATTAAACATAGCTATAGACACTCCAATCTTATAACTTAAAAAATATTAGATGATTTCGAAACTTGAAATAATTTTCAAAAATACAAGTCAGATTTCAACAAAAAATATAGGATGTAAATACCTGTAATAAAGCAAAAAGATTATTCAAATCTGGATTAAAATTTCCAAAAAATAAAGGATTCGATAAAAACTTACGGTGGCTGTCTTGGAGTCCTAACATCATCCTCAAAAGATATTCGACCTTGCTCAGTGGGTTGTGGTCTGGGTGAATGTATTACAGGTTGATCTTGTTGTTGAGTTTGTAACGTCGGAATAGGAGGTGAATTAGTCTGAAGAAAGGTTCCATTAATGTTTCTATTTATAATCAAAATTGCACCAAATTTCAAACAATCTGAGACTACTTTCACAAAGAGGGATGAATATATACGACAAGAATGTGGGACACCTCAACCGGGGATTGTAGTCCTTGTAACCTCTTGTTTAGCTCACTCCACAGATTATGTCTATGTCCAGGGAATAATACATGTTAATCAGTTTTATAATTTGGCAAAAACCTCAATCTCAGACCACACAAAAGGTTTGGAACACCATATAATCAAACCGTAATTTTTGTTTTCCTTTTCCACACGATAAAAATGAAATCTTATCCTAATTTCAGTTCTAGCATGGACTTTTAAAAGTAATTGTGGATTCAATGAAGGCAGATGAATACTAAATACAACAAAATAATAAAATCATGTATGCCAAATGACACAGAGTAGTTTGTCAAATCATAATTTCTTTTTCAATAATGTGAAATATGGGTGCGAGAGGTAGATTGTGCACCCTTGCTGGTGCAATTCATGCCTGATAAAACTCTATTTGACTGATTTTCGACGAATAGGCCTGTGATAGTACGACAACGATGTTCCGATTGATTACTTTAAAACAAAGTCCAAAATTTGCCATATTAAAAAGGCCAAATTCCCAGAAGCAAAAATTGCTATTATTTGCGTAAATGTGGCCTCTCAATTTCTAGCATATTTATGATTTAGACCGATATATCATGATTTCACTAGAAATCTGCACAAAATAAGAAAAGATTATTCTGTTATGAATATATCTAATAGCCGAATGTATAGACCATTATTTACCTGTCTATGGAGTCTTTCATCCAATTCTCTTTCTTTTCTTTTCCTTATTTCCTCCTCTTCTTCCATTTTCTTTTTCTGTTCTTCTCTTTTCCTTTCTTCTGCTTGAATTCTGAGTTCTTCATTTTGCCGTCGAGCCTGAAAAGGAAGGATCCATCCACTACAATGAAAAAGCAACTAAGGCCAAACGTAATTATGTATTAATAATAAGCGGAAAAATGGGAACCTACAGGATAGCAAAATTCTGTTTTTCCTCGATTGTGCAAAATGTTCATTCCATTTTCTTCAGATGGACAAAAAAGCTTCAAAATACCCAACACTGCTATTTCATAGCAGTGTTGATGCTTTTGAATCTTTTTCACAGTTTGGTTGCTACCAGACAATTACAAATAAACATTTTTATATTTTAGAAAGAGATTTATAGTGAAATGCTTCTTCTTCACTAAATTTTCTTCTGCTGAAACCCATTTTCTCCAGACGTCTGAGCAGTGAGTTGCTGACATTCTGCCAGTCTGGGTAACTAATACATAAGAGTTAAACATCAATGAATTCAAGGTGGTAGAAACCCTTTTTCTCTTATCTATTTCAACTTTTTCAGAGTCTGGTTAGCTCAATCGGTGAAAGAAGTAGGAAAATGCTTACAGTTGCGCATTTCTAACCATCCTGGATTCTACTACTATGCAGGGTTAATGGAAGAGGATTGCTGGACACTTTCTCGGTGCACAAGTTTAGACGTAAGAAATGGTTTTGACTTTGTCCAACAACCATGTCCATGCACAAGATATATCAGTAAATTAGGCAAAAATTCTGGCAATTTGGAACTTGTATCTACAAGAGGTTGTGGTATACCATATATATGTTCAAGTCATATTATCAAATTCTCTCTCCCGCAGAATAGAAATGAAAATATTATCCCATCTCTACAATGTCTACCAAGACAAGGCGCACTTAAAAGATACCAAAAAACGATTGGAATGTTTATGGTCACGGCCAATTTTTTCTTGTTTTTCTATTAATTTCATTTCGATAAAAAACTCACCATTTCTTTTTTGTTTCTGTCCTTTTCCAACTCTGCATCCAATTCAGCTTTGATTTTCTTCCTCTGTTCTTCCAATCTCCTTTCTTCCTTTTCTTCTTCAATTCTCTCTTTTTCCTTTTTCTCTGCTTCAATCCTTCTCTTCTCTTCAATCTAGAAGAGAAATGTTAACAAAGGTTATAAACAGATCGAAGATTTTAATAGAATATGAAAATTTAGGACTTGCTAAAGTGGAAGTGCAAATAGTTTCTATTTCTATCTTGATTTAGCTTTTTTTATTTGATTTGAAAAAGAATTTGATACCGGTATATTACTTCATTCATTTATTAGTTAAGTGGCAGCAAGTATACAGCATTCCTCTTAATTTAGTTAAAAAATTCGTAAATAAACGAACCTTTTTCGTAAATCTAGAAAGATCGTGTTTCTTCAAACAAGGCGCGATGGCCTAATGGTTAAACATGTTGGCACCGCAGGTTGAACATCTCGGGTTCGAGCCCCGGCGAGTCCGGCTCGATTATCCATGCCCACCACTCAAACCAGGGTGTAATAACTTGGGTAGGCTAAGCCGAACACGAAAAGATCTTATCTTTCCAGTAATTTGCAACCCTATCCATCCATAAGTGGCCGCCGTTACAGGGCCTTGGATAGGGTGATCCACTCTAAGAAGTGGCTATGTGGCTATAAAAAAAAAAAAAAAAAAAAAACAGTATATTAGTGTTTTGGACTATTTTGCTCAACCTGTGAAATGAAATTATAGTCAGAAACCACGGATAACCCTGGTGGCAGACACTCTATACATATTATATTAATATTCGAAAAATATCAACATAACGACATAATTCCATCTATACCTGTTTTTGTAGATAGTCTTTATAAACATCCCGTTGTTGTTTTTGTTCATCTGATTGTCGATTTTCGAATGGATTGCTTCGACCAAATCGTGGCGAGAGAGCGTCTTCCTGCGTAGGAAAAGAATTTGAGTGAATTGAAACAGCGCTGATAATAAACCACACTTATTTTTAGAAAAAAGTCAAGCTGATTTTTTATTTGTAATCGACAATCTGATGATAGCATCTATAGTTCAATTCATGCAGCTACATAGCTATTAAAAAAAACTGAACAATTAATTCCTTTTTCACTGACATTTTCCGTTAAGTGTAAATTTTTTTATGAATCTTTTTCAACAAATTAACACGACTTACTTCTGCTCCACCAGGACCCCTGGGTGATAAATCGATGACAGGTCTATCATCTCTCTTGTATAGGTTTGTTTGAGGAAGTCTTTCCCTAATAAAGAAAAATAGTGAAGTTAAACAAATACATACATTATTTTCTGTTCATTTTAAAATGAATAATCAAAAACAATAAATAACTCGAAATGGATATTTTTCGCCTCAACAATATGTTGTATGAAAGACAAAATATTTGCGACAAGACTCAGTCAATAAATATACGGTAATCATTTTTTTAATAAATTTTTTGGCGATAAATTAAGATAATTTAAAATAATATTCACCTCACAACTTCTTCTGCTTTGGAGGGATCTCTACCAGCTTCTTCATTTTCTATGTGCATTTCACGAAGGTCAGCTAAAAAATAAAAAAGTTTAGCAATACGATATAATTATAAAGACTGAAGTTGTGTGTAAAACTAATACCAATGCATTTGCGATCCCGAAATACACGTTCGAATTGAAAATGATTCACTTTCCATCACAGATGTGACTACTGAAAAAGTGAGCACCGTAATTAGATCGCAAAAAGGGAAAAAAGGCTATTTAACAAATAATCCAGAGCGTCAAGATTGATACACATCCAAATATCCATCAACTACAAAATCACTCTATCAACAAATTTGATTTACCGGTATGTCAAAAATTAAATCCAGTCAGAGAAATTCATGTTTTATCAAGTATATGTCACTGATGGAACGCGCCACTGAGGCGCGGTCCATCTGTGGCATATGCTTGATAAAAGGAAAATAACTGGGTGACTTTGTTCCTTTATCCACAAGTGATCCCAAAATTGTAAACTATGATTGAAAAATTCGACTAACCAACCTTCAACATCTTTATCAAATTACCCCCTTACCTTTATTAAATATCTAAGCCAACCATAAAAATTATTCATCTTCCCATCACCAAACAGACTTACTTATAAGATTTCCTTGTCGATCTTTCATAGGAGCTCCCCCGCCACCTTTACCCCATGGATTATAATTTCTTGCTTCTTCCTCCATCTTCATATCGTATCTCTCTTGTTCTTCTCGTGCTTTTTTTCTTTCTCTCTCTTTTTGTGCGATCTTGAAATAAAACGATAAAACAATAGGAAATAGCCCATTTGCAACTTGCCTGTCCTGGATACGTTTGTGTAGTTAAGATTGTACAGATAATAATGGCGATTTTTGGTCGCCATTATTATCTGTACAATCTAAATAATCCATTTTACGCTCAAAATTTTAACATTAGTCGTCGGTATTAATTCATAAACATGCATTCATTGGACTCTAGCATGATATATTGACTTGAGTTCTCAACATGTTTATGCCCTGTAGGTACGGGCTTTAGAATAGTCCTAACGAATTTCCTGCATGTCGTAAAAGGTGACTCAAAGGAAGAAAAGAGGTGGTAGATGGTTTTACAATCGCCCAGGACAGATACCACTCACTGCACTTTACCATGACAGTTCAGTTTCGTATGGGATGTTTTCTGTAACAGTAGCCACTTATAGACGGACAGGGTTACAATTAATGGAAAGACATCAGCTTTTCCTGTTCGGCTTAGCCTAACAGAAGTTATTACACCCTGGGAGAGTGGTGGGCATAGATAAGCGAGCCGGACTCGTCGGGGTCGAACCCAAGATTTTCAACCTGCGATGCCAACATGTTCAACTACTAGGCCATCACGCTTCACAAAGAGTACAGTTGCTGGTACTACATCTTTTAGTGCCTCTTCGCTATTAAGTGGCTGTTGGTTGGTTCGCTTTAGGGGCTGCTTCCGGCCTTGCTTAGAGTGAATTTCAATAAAAAAATCATGATATCTGATTAGTGGAATGTCAGCTAATCAGACTCACACAAGAAAGTGAGTTCAATCAGTGCAAAATTTTGCAAATGAGCGATATAATGATATATCTCTCTTGCCAGAGATTACGATACGTCATTTAAAATGCCCAGTAGTAAACAAATAGCACATCTTTAATACAGCTAGAAAATAGTAGTATTGATGGTTTTAAAGCTTTTTGTCCATCAAAAAAAATGACATGAACGTCTCAGTTGAACGTCTCGAAAAAAAATGAGATTCCGTCATATGTATGATATTAGACGACCTATATAGTATTTAATCTGTTAACAAACTCGAAAAACTGGCTTCGATCAATATATTAAACGTCTGAAAAGCATCAAAATTCAATCCTATTTTCGAAAAATGATGCAAATGATTGGGTTTGCTAGTTTTCAAATTACAATTCAAGATTAAAGAAAATAACAATGAAAAATGATAATAACGCAAAAAAGTTGTTGATCTTACTTGTACTTTCAATTCATCTTGATATTGTTGAATTTGTTGTTTCTTTTTTTCTTCGTCTCGTTTGTCATCTGCTACTAAACTCGATTCATTTTTGTGGAACGAACGTCTGTATAATATTAATATTATTTTAATGTAGGTATATCTATATATGATATATTAAAAGGAATGAATGTAAATTCTATGGCAGCAAAGTTTTTTCAAAGTAAAAGTATTTCTGGTGTTTTTCTTGCAAAAAAATGACAAATTACGAATTGAGACAACATTTTGCAGAGAATACTCAGCCTCATCAAGAAATTTGATATTAATTAATTCTACAGTGTTTTTTAATCTACCCGTCTGAGGTGAAGCTGTTCTATTTTCCTTCATCAAGCTTATTTGAAATACTATTAATATCCCAGTAGGGCTGGGAAAAACGAATCAATTGGAATTTGAATTTGATTCGAACTAATTTTTCGAATCAGAACGAATCTTCGTAAATAATAAATATCTCATTTTTACTATTATAACTTGTCCCCATTGTTACTATTATAACTTGTCCCCAATTTATAGTTTGAAGTATATTTTCAATTCACACTGAGAGAAACAATTTTCATATTTTAACGACGAAATATAATCGATTTTGGTCAAATTTGACCAAAATCGATTGCATTTCATAGTTAAAAATGAAAATCTTGTTCAGTTAACAAGTTTTTGCCCCTCTGAACGATTCACGATTAATTCGAATTAATCATGCTTCGAATCTATTCGAATAACCGATTCGAATTGCCCAGCCCCATATCCCAGAAAACATTTCAACAGTAATATTATTTGGATCCAATATCAATACCTGTTAGTTGATACTTCTGTTGATTTTCTTGCTCTCTGCGGAGATTCACTTCTCTCAGCTGAATATTGAAAAAAATGGCTATGAACAGGGTGATAAAGCATAATTGACCATGAAAAAACCTAATTTGATTCTTCCCAACAGTGCAAGAAGGAAAAAGTAAAATTTATCGTTTTTTCTCTCTTTTCGTCACAAGTACACAAACTTTTTAAGCAAAAAAGACATATGTGACAACTTACTTGCCACTTTGTTTCTTGTATTGATTTATATCTTGTCAAAACTACTTAGCTTTAGTCTCATTATTGCAAAATTGTGATTTTGATGTGAAACTCAACTGGGTGTTGATGTTCCAAAAAAAAATTAGGCAACTGATTTAACAAGACTCACCTCTACCCGGGCCCATTGCTGCCATCAATGGCGAGGCCCCGGGATAAATGGAGCCAGGTGGGGGTGGAGGAGGTATCCCAGATGGGTCCAATGGGTTTTGTGTTCCATAATAATAATAAGCATCATTATATGGATTCGGATATTGTTGAGGGTAATACCTGAAAAAAAATGAATACCGGTAAATATGTGTGTGTATTATATCAGCCAGGGTGGGAGAATTAATATTACATTTTTTTATTGAAATTCACTCTGAGAAAGACAGGAAGCAGTTCCCAGAGGGAAACAACCAACGGTCGCTCAATAGCGAAAAGCTCCTAAAAGATGTAGTACCAGCAACTGCACTCTAAACGGAAAACATCCGAAACCGAACTGAACAGTCATGGTAATGAGCAGTAAGTGATATCTGCCCTGGGCAATGGTAAGTTTAGAGTTGTTACGACTGGTTCGAACTTACCCCATAGGTGGTTGAGGTGGAGGTGCGAAGTAAGGTTGTCTGGGCATCCCTCGATATAATCCTCTTCTTGGTCTCTCGTCTTCTTCGTCTGATGATGATTCTATCTTGAATCTCATTGACGATCTGAAATAAGAATTGAGTTTCTTTAAATTTTTTTTCTCTACAGAAGTTCGATCCACGCAAGGGTGAAAGCAGCACTTAAAAAGAACAATACCTAAAATAGCTGGTATTTTTTTTATAGTCACTTGTTAAAGTAGATCACCCTGCCCAACGCCGGCACTTATAGACGGACAAGGATAGAATTGCTGGAAAGATAGGATCTTTTCCTGTTCGGCTTAACCTACCCAAGGTATTACACCTTGGGTTGAGTGGTGGGCATGGATTAAGGAGCAGGACATGCCGGACTCAAACCTGAGATCTTCAACCTGCGAGGCCAATATGTTTAACCATTACACCTTCGCGCTCGCTTTTTGAAATAACTCTTTATGGATGGAAATCAATATAGGTAATTACAATTTATCACCATTTTACGAAGTATTTTGTAAGATACCAATAACATCGAAAATTTGTCCATCTTGAAATAGGAAGATTTAAACGTACTTTTTGCCTTTCTTTCTTTGCTTGTTGTCAGTATCTTGTGGGGGTGGTGAAGCATCCGCTCGTCGTTTAGGTGGACTCGTATCTTTTGTCTGTTTCGGTTTAGAAGTCTGAAAGGATGATAGAAGGATTTATGCACACTGCAAGCCACAATCAAAAATAAGAAATTGTGTTTGGTCGAACATGAGTCACAGATGGACCGCGCCTTATACTCGACAAAACATGCTTGCGCAAATATTTCTCACTGGGGGTGCCATCACTAGGGTGCTAATAGTCATGTGTATTGCATCTGAATGATGTGAGTACTTATCTTCAGAATTTGACAAGATTCGACGAAGGTTTTTACCAATCAAAAATTTTATTTTGTCAATCATGAGGCACAGATCGAACTCGCTGCATCGATGTGATCCATCAATGGCTGAAACTTATTAAGACATTCCTGATTGGATTGAACACAAAATTCCGTCGAATATGTTTTAAATTCAATTTCAAAATCTATCGCAATTAAACTGAAAAGATAGCCGTTTCTCAAATTTGCTCCATAAATTTTCGAAATAGCATCAGATTCAGAATGAAACTTTTCCAATGTGGTAGACCTGTTGGCCTACAAGTGGATCATCGCATAGCGCCTGGTTATTAAAATTAGTGACCAGTTCACTCAAGCGGAATAAGTTGGGTAGGCTCGACCGAAGGGACAGCTCATGCTTATCAAAAACAATAGATCTGTTCATCAATAAGTGTCTCCTGGTAAATAATCTTGTAGGTTATCTGATCACTGTGATTGTGAAAAATTAAATCAGTATTAACAAAAAATAATTTTTTAAAAAAGTGAAATCAAGTGGGTTAAAGGCTTCATAACAGAATATTTTGAAGAAACATTAATAAAAAAAATTTCATTGCACTAACCTGGCCTCCTGATGTATTCAACACTGTTTTGTCGAACTGTAAATCAAGTTCTCTTTCCCTGGAAAAAAACATCAATAGTTTAATTCAGATAAATAAAAGCTGATAATCTGGTTTTTACTAGGGTTGCCCTGATAGTATAGGTAGTTAAATTAAACAATATTCGAAATTCACAGTATAAATAGAACACGTTTCAACATTTCAGATAAACAAAATTTTTAATTAATATTTGACCATATTTAGCGCATTTCACAGCAAAGTCATGATTTATGTCAAATATTACAACGTAAAATTTGACATATATCATGTCTTTGCTGTGAAATGAAACAATATATAAATAATTGAAAAAAGAAATTACATTTGATAAAAATTCAAGAAAAACCGTGTATGCGCATAAGGTTTTCCCTATTTAATACTCTTTGACAAAATTTTACCACAACGTGAGAGTGGTAGTGCCACACAACCAGGACATCAGCTACCTGGTTACCTACATCTGTAACAAAATTTACGGCAACAAAAGGACATTTCCCAATGCGCCATTTGAAGACAGAAACAAATCTTTTCTAGTGTTCGTAGATAGTTTCGTTACAGACTTGAAAACCACGAAGCTTCTGATTTTTGTTTGTCCAAAGAAAACTGTTCTAACTACGATATCTATACTTAATAAAAAGCACGCCGTACTTCTTTTTTGATAATTTCTTCTCTTCCATCTGACGCAATAAATCAGTTCTATATTCTTCTTTTTTACGCTGAGCAGTGTTTGCACTTGTAATATGCCCTATTGGAAGACCTAACAAAGAACGAAAATGAAATTTATTATTATTTTTTTGAATTCTCAAACTGCCCTACAGAATAAAAAATAAAAGAAACATTAAGTTCGCTAAAAGTAAGGTATAAGTAAAAATAAAACTCGAAGATCAACCATCAAAG
The DNA here is from genome assembly GCA_963675895.2 of Styela plicata. Lineage (NCBI taxonomy): Eukaryota > Metazoa > Chordata > Ascidiacea > Stolidobranchia > Styelidae > Styela > Styela plicata. The sequence goes on along the minus strand of OZ023153.1, from coordinate 6,295,711 downwards.
TATACAGAGCGTTATATTCCCTAGTCCGAGAGCAGAACTCTGAAGCATTTTTAATCGCAATTATCTGAAGTGAAGTTCGGTTAATATTCCGGACCATTCTAATAAATAAACGTAATTTGTTAATATGATCACCCCATCAACAAATCTCAAATATAAATTAAGCATTTCATGATTCTATTGTGAGGTATTCATATATATATGGTATATATATTAAGCATGTTATGATGACAATCTGATTTATTCCTCATCTTTTAATAGCTATGGTTTCTAACCTGTGAATTCTTGTTCAGGAGGTGCCGACTTAGATCTCAAATCATCAGATTCTAGTTTATCTTTACTGGCACGTAACGATCCTGTAGTTGCTTCTCTTTCAAATGACGGCCCCGCTTTGCGTCTTTCAAGCGATAAATTCTGAGAAAAAATTTACAAAATATGTGAATAAACACAACATTGTAAATAGACATTGAAAATAAAAGAGAAATGATTATTCTTCAGATCCGAGTAGCAGTATCCCAACCAGGATTATTTATCAAAAGTTTTTGCACTAAGTATGAGTGACCGATGGATCGCACAGTGTAGGTGCGGTCCATCAGTGACTCATTCTTGATGAAATAAAATTTTGGTTTGGGATATCTGACGTTTTAACCGAAAGTTCTTCAATCATTCTTTATAATCGTCTTTATTTTGTTTTATCAAGTGTGGGTCACTGATGACATGGCACGGTCATCTGTGGTTCATATTTGGTAAGATTTTATCTCATAATCGTATGATTTGAGTATTTTGTGAGAATAATCATGATTCATATTGTCTAGCTTGACCAAACTGGACAGATGTCATGTTTTTACAATGTAGTGAATTGACTGCTTGATATCAGTTATTATAAATAAATATTAATAATTCTATGAGTAAAAGTTCATCAATAAATTAGACTTTATGTGAACATCGTTCAATTTCCCCTTTTTAAACTGGGGGAAAAATGACTTCATGGCTAGTTTCTAATAAAATATTCATGCAACTTGGACATTAGAATGGACATCCTGGCAGGTGCAAAAATCTATCGTTCATTTAATTTTTTGTTGATGCACCTGTAACAATCCTTCAATTATGGATGTACGGTTGCCATTTTCAGATAATGTTATTCTGGGGAAAATATCAAGTCATGCCATTTCGAAATTAATTTTTCCAAATGTGATTATATTTCAATACTTGGTGGAAAAGGTAGTTTTTTTTCTTCGAAATTGGAGAGCCTGTACACATGTTTTTATTAACCTCCAGCCACGGATAAATCGCGCCGCAGTAGAATGTCGTCCATCTGTGTCTCCTGCTTGACAAAATAAAATTTTTTATTGTGCTTTTATCAAATCATATCGATTCTCAGAAATGATAATTCAAATCACCCGATTCAGGCTTGTATCTGCTTTGATACAAATTTGAATCTTAAAATGGCATCGATAATCGCTCATTTATTTACCTTCCTTCGCCTGAATAACCTTTCCTCCTCCTCCGATGATTCCTCACTTTCCTCCTCACTACTCCTTCCCCCTCTTCCTCTTCTCCTTCCTCTCCCTCGTCTTTTGCTATGAGACCTACGCCGATATCTGCCATCATCTTCATCGTCGTAACTATCAAAATCATCATCTCGTCTTGACCTGTGACCTCTGGGTTGGTTTCTGAATTCAATAAAAAATATTAAGAGAAAAAGGATAAAATCATGGAGATATTACTAAACAAATTAGTGCTGGCTGGACATCTCGAAGTTTAAAACGATTCATACAAGTTTATATACGAAGAAGTTCATGATTTAGAATTTCGATATCCGAATGAGGTATTTTAGAATTCTGGTTGAGAGCACCGATTATTCTTGAATTGATTCCTTTTGTAGTGATATCACTATGAACGTGAATTTTATAGTATTTCAGCTTAAAAGCTTCAATGCCGTTCATACAATAAAAAAATTTGTTATAGCATGAAAGTAGTCATATATTTTGAAATATCTTCTACTTTCATTGAAAGTAATGCGTCTTAAATATGTTCTTTACCGTAAATATTTGTTCATTAAATGTAGTTTTGTCCAATAAGTGTTGTATAAGTAGTGGAAAAGCAGACATCTCGGTCTGAAATGATCCCTCACTTAAAATCGACCGCATAGTTGTCAGTTTAGTCCTTGAACAAATCTATTTCAAAACTTTACGTTTTTGGTAACATCTATGTCAGACTATTTCTTGATCAAATTGATTTTAATCGTCATGTTCAAAAAGTGTTATTCTTGGGATGTAACATCTATATTTTTATAAGACATTTTTGATTTTGTTGGTCGAAAGTGTTTGCAAAAGTACAGTGTGAAATTTGACATAAATTAAGATTTGCTACATGCATAATGGGCAACATAATGACTGAATATCAGCAATATCGTTTATCTGAAATGTTGGAAAATTATTCAATTTATAAAGGGAATTTTGAATATTGCTTAAACTCAACTATAAGAACAACTACACTTCCAATCAAGTCGTTCAAAATGATGACCTACCTTCTTCCTTTTGATGGAAATCGTACTCTCCTTTGTGAATAATATCCATCATCTTCTTCTCTATCATCGTCATACCTTCTTTCTCTGTTAATTAAAAAAATCAAGATATAAAAAAGAAATAAAAATTCAGTATGAAGAATAATGAAGTCCAACGAAGTCCAATAAGTACCGGTACATGAAATATTGACTTATTGTCATAAGTATAAGAACGGTACCGTAGTTCACAAAAGTCAAGGCTCGAAGGTCTGTATCAAATACTGATTTGCTTAATCTGGCCTTGCCTGACATTTAATGATTATCTTTGTCAAAAAAATAAACAAAGACAAAGTTGAAAGAAAATATTCAAGTTCCAACAAAAGCATAGTAAAAAATTAACATTGAGAACTTTGACAATGGACTAGTGTGTATACAAGGTTCTTGAAACGATAACGACTTATCTTTCTCCTATTATTGACTCTATTGAATGGCACGATGTTCTTACCCAAATAACCAGACATTTGAGAGTTCTGATTGAAAGTAATACCATTTGATACAAAACCTAAAGACAACCTTATTCATGTATTTTCTTGTTACTCAGATACCTATAAAAATGGGCTACGCAAATAAAAATTTACCAAAGAGATAACATTCTAAAATATATTACAGGAAGACTTCGTTAAGTAGAGTGTGTGACGACAAAAATAGAATAGAACAAAGCTCTTCAAAAAATCACCACAACGATAATAATGAAAACAGAAATATAATAAACGTCATCCAAAGATAACATTTTGACACCTTAGGCTGGAGTTAAAGATAAAAAAATTTAACTATTCAATACATAGATAAGGATAAAAAAAATTCTCAAATAAATTCAGTTTATTCTGAAAATGACAATGTCAGCTGATATTTTCTACAAAAAAAAGTTTAGAATTAAAAGATTTCTATTGAAAATCCATTTTTGCAAGCCACACAAAATCCAATGAAAAATTTTTGTAACTTTCAGCATTTTTAAAATCAACAAATTGTTTAGAATTCTTTTTTAAAAAAAATCAAGGTCTTGTTGAATCAAATTCTACCCACTACCATACAATACCTAATATCATCCCTGTCATCGTCGACTCCTCGATACGATCTTTCCTGTTTTCTTTTTCTTTCCAACAGTTCTTCATAAGTTTCTGTGGTTGCATCTTTAGCCTGTTTATTTATCAGAATATTAGCAAACTCATAACTTTATTTTTTGTTATTGAAATTCACTCTGAGCAAGGTTAGAAACAACCACCAGCCACTCAATAGCAAAGAGCTACTGAAAGATTGAATACCAGCAATTGCACTCTTAAACGGAAAACATCCCAAATGGAACTGAACCACCATCGAAGAGCGCAATTGTATCTGCCATTGGCACAGTGATAAAACCACCTAACACTTCTATGCTTCCTTTTAGTCGCCTCTTACGACATGTAGGAAAAACCAATGGTAAATGTTAAAATCACTGTTGTCCAATCATGGATTTGTAAAATATAAGCCACAGATAGAGAGTACAAGTCGGCTCGATTCATCTCCAGCTTATATTCAACAAGATATTTTTTTCATTATTGATTAGATATGAAATGATTAAAAAAGCATTCTAAATCTGAAAATGTGTACGACAAAGGCCTTTTTGATTTTTCACTGAAAAAACAAAGACATAGTTTCAGTTCAATTTTTTTTTTTTTATTAAAATTCACTCCAAATGAGGAGAGAAAAGAAGTGCTTAAAAGGTAAATTTTAAAACATTTACGAACTCTTCATTTCCTTAAATCTTTCAAAACATTTTTGTTCTCAATTAGGTCAAAAGTGGATTAAAATTTCCGAAAAACTTGATGCCTCAACATCCTTCATTAAGAGTGAAATGCAATCATGAAATGCGTACTTATTTCTATAACACTATGTATGAGAGAACAGTTTAAAAGAACAATAGAATTAGGAATATTCAGATTGCTAGAAATAAAAACCCAAATGTAAAATGATACCATTGAAATACTGATCAATCGTACCAGACATGTTTTCAATTATAAAACACATATGATGATGAACTAAAGAAACTACGTTGCAGTAACAGGAGATACAAAAATCATACAAGGCGAAGCGAACAATCGGCAACCGCAATCAGAAGAAAACATCTCTAAATGCCAGGCATGAGAGGAAAACTGACCAAATAATGCGACGTTTCAAAATGTTTCGCTTCCTGTGTAATGACGATTAAGAAACATTTTTGCTAACTCAAAGAAAATTTTAGTAAAACTGGGATACAATCGAAAGTAAAGAAGATTGTCTCAAAACTGTACCATCTACCCAGATTTTAAGGCATGTTTTAAAGAATTAAATATCCCAATCTAGGGATTGCCGACGATATTCATATTGGAAGAACAAAGCAAAAAGAATCACAATGATAATCAAGAAAAAGATGTATGAATTACCATGATCCTGGTCAAGTGTCATGCAAATTTAAGAATTAAAATACTCGTAATAAATAATTACCAGCATCTTTCAAGAGGCAAGTTTGAAATATAAGACCACTAAGTTTTAAAACTTTTAACATCAGAAAAGTCTTGTAAAAGCTGAATGTAGAGACAATTCTATAGTTTATTGTAGACAGACAGTCTGATTATATGAACACTATCTGAGAAATTTCAATAACACAAATTCTAAAAAATATACTGCACAAAAAGTCTAAAGAGTAACATATTGTAATCAAGATAAATTAGAATAGCATCCAGCATAATTATAAGGAAAAATCTACTTAATTCACAGAAAAATAAAGGATATAATCACAGAAGAGTTAAGCTGACTACTGAAGATTGAATTTTATATAAGATAAATTAAGCTTGATTCATCTGACAACTACTAAGAGTGAAGGAGAGAAAACAAAAATAGTGGTACCGGTAAATTCTGAAAAAAATAATTTTTACTATAGATAATATACAAATATGAAAAAGGCCAAATAAGAAATGATGACCAACATATCAAGGAACACATTATGCCATGTTCCTCAATACTAGACACATTAAACATGGGAAAAATAAAGTATGAAAGACTACAAAGAATCATATACAATAATAAGATATCAAGTAACAGAATAATATGAGATCTAGTCTGGACATAGGTAATTACACCTTGTCTACTTTCGATTGATATATTATGAACAAAACATTCAGACAGACAAACATTGACAAAGGAAAGTCGGAAAAATAGTCAAGAAGAATAACTTGAACTGACAATGTAGTGGACTCGCATTTATCCAATGAAATAGAAAAACTTATTCTATTAAGTGATTTTTTAGTCATTCAGGTCTAATGGTTTGCAGATTGTGCGAGTCAAATAGGATCGTGAATAAGCCTTCAGGAAATTTAAGATTGAACATGTCAGTAAAATAAATTTTTAAAAAAGTTTGGTGAAACTTCAAGAGGATTTTATGAGATAATAATTTCATACACTTGCAACCCTGCAATCAATTCTAAAATGATATATTTTTGTCAGCATTCTGCTGTAGTATGTCAAAATTATATCTCAAATCTCAGGATTTATGCTCAAAATAAAATCATTATCGTAAATCGAATTGAACACATATTCTTTGATCTTTTGATTCAGAAACTACATCTAGGCTGGATGCGTACAAGGCGTTTATCATGCAACATTGACTTACACGTACATTACTAATGACATGAGTTTTGCTGTTACTAGGAATGCTTTTATTAGGAGGCGCAAATATCTTAGTTACTGGTGTTGCAGCCAGTATGTTGGTCCGAACTGGTGACCGTGACAAACTCCGTGCAAGACGTCTCTCTTCTTCTACCTCTTCCTTGTGATGTTTGAATTCATTATATTCTTGATTTCTCTGCATTCTTAGTCTCTCCTTTATTAATTTTGTGAAAATGATGAGTCATTATCCGCAGATCACAATTTTGATCCATCAGAATTTGTAAAATATACCTCAACAATACCGTACATGACCCTTTGACGACCCAACATTGACTTACACTTGACAACAAAAATTAATAGAATGTCACCGACCATTCAAATCACCTTCTCAACGTTATTATCAAAATGTCAAGAACTTGTCTCGACTTTTTGCACTCAATGTTAAAATAATAAACAAAATCAAAATTAATAGATTGCGTTCATGACACAGTGCAGAAGAATATGAAAAATTGAGCTGTGGTGAGAGAAGATAAAACAGTTTAAAAATGTTTATTTAAGCCAAAAATATTACTCTAAAGAATACACACAGAACACACACTGACCAATTAATCAAATATTCAAATTATGGAAAAGACATAAAACCCCTAAAGAAAATCTGTTTGAGCAAAATTATTGATAATGAAGTGAACCTATTTTTTACAAGCCCAAGCCTAACAATGTACATTACATTTTTTTTAATAAAGTTCACTCAAAGCAAAGCCGGAAGTGTTCAATAGGAACCAATGAATGACCAATAAATCGCAAAGAGCTATTATAAAAATGAAGTTTACTCAAAGCAAGGCCAGAAGTGCCCAAAAGGAACTAATGAACGACCACTAAATAGCAAAGAGCTACTACAAAATATAGTTCCAGCAACTGCATGATAAGAGGAAAGCATCCCAAACGTAACTGAACCAATATGGCAAAGTGCAGTGAGTGGTATCTGCCCTGAGCAATGGTTAAATCATCCATCACTATTTTATATGAATAGTACTGCACTACAAATCGATTCCATTTACAGTAAAATCATGATATATATATGGCATAAATCATGATTTTGCTGCCTGCAAAACATACTACTGTGTATTCTGCCTATCGATATCAACATTATATCAGACAATACGAAAAGCAATTCAATCCAAAGTATTAATTTTCCATTTTTTTTTTTATCAAAATCTCTTTAAATTACATCAGTACAAAACAATGCTGAATCATACTTATTTTAGTACACCAGAATTCGTCAAACAATAGTTCTTGAAAAACTTGAGTATTTAGAAAAGAAATATCAGTTTATTACTGAGTAAATATTGACAACAAACGTCATTTAAGATTTTACAAGCCGCCCGAATCAAGATACCACTTTTGGTATCGAGTCTGATGCCTAATATTGATCCGTAACTAATGCCATAAACAGCTGTCCATCTCAGATATTGCTCGCAGGGTTCAAATAAATCAAAATCCCAATACGAATGTTAAACATCAACTTCATATTAACACACGTGATATTTGGGTTTCAATCCTGGTGCAATTAAAATAGACTTGTTTGAATGTTATAGATTTTTCGGATAATTTTTATGCTTACAGTCAAATCACAACTTGTGCATTCGCATTTATAGTGATTTTACAGCAATTACCATAATAAGACCTAACAATGAAGCATATAAATTAAATCGAATGAGACCATCTCGAACCTTCACATGCTTGCACATGGGTCAAACACATTCATTAAGAATAATTTGAACATTATGTTTTAATAATCTACTCTTATTTTGCTGCTCAGGTTAATCACATTAAGATATACACACAGCACGCAAAATAGGATTACCGAGTACAAAATACAATAAAGCTTCCAATATTGTCTGAGAAGCTTATGTATAATTTTCTTTCCAAATAGTTTTTATCAGAACTATTTGGTAATCACAAGTTATTAAATATTGCTTCTGGAATACAAATAAAATTTTACATTCCTACAAATAAAATGGTACATACATCCTTGCTTTTGCTATGGAAATCAGTATTAAAATAACAAATTATCGTTTCGAAAGCTGGATTTAAAAGGATTATAATATAATCAATATGTCTATAAATATCATACCTTTGCACTCAACCTGTCTTTTAAAGGTAAACTGAGGCCAAGGTCAGAATTAGTCCGCTTTCCGAGAGGTATTTGTTCATCTGGATATCTTTTACCAGTTGTTCGTAGATTTTTCTGATATGAAACAAAGAAATAGTCACATACAACAAAATGTTTTATAAAACCTAGGTCTGATTCCCAATTCATCAGAGTATCAGAATAATTTCTAAACAACGAAAACACCTTGGCAGGGAAGAATTGATTGAAATATTCACGATAGAAACGGCACAGGAATATTACTGACTTCCTTCATTAAGTATATTAATAAGATGTTAAGTAAATACATAAATCTGCACGATTTTTCAACCAACATCGCCTTTAATTAATAAACAATACCCCAAGTCCGCAATATATTATTTGTTAACTCTTGAAACATTTAATAACTTTTGCTTCATTATATTATCCAAGATAAGATATTTGAACGAGTATATTTTATATCTTATATGGACGCGATGGCCTAGGGGTTAAACATGTTGGCATCGCAGGTTGGAGATCTCAGGTTCGAGCCCCGGCGAGTCAGGCCATGCCCACCACTCAACCCAGGGTGTAATAACTTGGCTAGGCTAAGCCGAACAAGAAAAGATCATATCTTTCCAGTAATTGTAACCCTGTCCGTCTATAAGGGGCTGCTGTTACAGGGCCTTGGGCAGGGTGATCCACTCGTTGGTTATAAAAAAAACCATAACTATATATATAAACAAACCTCCGCCATAGCATTACGGTAATCGCTCCTCAACTCCTCTTTCAATTTTTCTCTTTTTTTCTTATAATCATCTCCGAGACGAAATATTCGAGGTGTAGATGGAGGACGAGTAGTTGTCTGTATCGGCAACGGATCACGTGCAACTGTAACATCTGATCGATTCGTGTCTCGTCCAGGAACCTGATTCTCTTTATCACGTTTCAAAATCTAGAAAGCAGAATAAACTTGTTTCACAAATTTTATTCACTTTATTTTAACAAAATATTCACGATGACTCATTTTTTCTGAGAGTGACACTGCACAAAAAGCTTGTGTCGAATGCGTGTGTTTCTGGATTTATCCTGTCCCTTTTATAGCTTCAGAGCACATATTGTAACGATAAACGAATCTGGATTGGATTTAGATACTTTTGTCAGTGATGCCTGGCACAAGCCAATTTCAATTTAGATTCAATACTAAATATAAGTACGGACCACTAAGAGCAGCAAAAAAAAAGTTCCGTAAAATTCCAGAAGAAAAAATCACAGCTATACATTGATCTCACTTGTCTGTTCACAGTGTTGTCAGTTATAGCGGAAGAAGGATTATTCTTCAAAATATTCCTGTCGTGAGCAATTTTAGCTCGTTGTTGTTCGATAAATGTGGCAAGATCATCTTCTTCCTGCATCTTGATAAGAGGGAATGTCAAAATTTCTTCTAATCACAAAACCAATTGAGATTATTTGATTAATTACGTCACAATGTTATATACATATACTTTGGAGTATACTTTCCGTCGTCAATATTTGGTGATTTAAATGTAGCTTTTGAAATAATGTTTTTATCATCAAGTAAAAGTATCATATATTACACTTTTAAATTAATTTGATAAAAAAGAATAATTTACAAAGGTTTGAGAGAGTAAGTAAGGTAAGATGGATGGACAGATGTGATATTAGATGTCAGCTGCTGCTACTCAGACACCCGAAGAAACAGGTCCCATCACAAGAAAATTTCAGATTTAGCGCATGGGCAATATTTCGTGATCGATCTGTGGCTAGAAGTCTTCAATGCCTTGAAAACTGAAAAATGCCATCTTTTCCAGACTGGAGCATCATCAATACTGCTATATTCTCATTAGTGGTGGGGGGTAAAAACCTAGCAGTGCAACAATTTTCGTCACATCATTACCAGCATCGTCGCCCTTGCGACACAGTGACACCTTCTTGTACTTATACAATATTTTTTCTTTTTCAATTTATTCTTTTTATTATTGGACTTTTATGATATCATTGGGTCAATCAATCTCAGTATTTGGCTATTAACATCTTGCATCATCAAAATAATAAAAAAAATATCTGGATTGGCATAGGCTTTTTTCAGCACAAAAAAAAAAACTTTCAGGTTTACCGGATAGGTGGAAAGAAAATACAATTAAGTATTATAATCAGATTTCAACAAAGATTTCAAGTTTCGACCCTGAGGAGGAAAGCTTGGTGGGACCACTTTGAAACCACAGGCATCAGCATGTCCGTTTAGCTCAGTCGGGTGCCTGGTTATAGGCCTAGTCAGATAATTCAGTCAATAAAGCGTTGGAAATAGGCATCACTAACGTACTGGGTTCGAATACTGTCAGACTGTAAGCGATGATTATATGCAAGAGGTCTGCTGGACGCCTCGCACGGTGGTTCAGGTAGGTGCTGTTCACGTCTACCCACACCAACGCTGAATTATCGGTAATGGTACCTAGCCTATGCTGTATGCACAGTGGAAATGTTAACTAAGCCGAAACGGGTCTAGTGAAGTTCAGTAGCATATTCCCGAAGGTCATTAAAATAAAAACTGGCAGAATATTCTCATCCTAACTAGGGGGCGCCAATGCTGCAAGCATCTGGCATTGTCTCCCGGGTTAGGATGAGTCGCTTGCAACATGAGAAATTATTATGATACTCGGATATATGGTACTAAACTTCAGGAGACCCACCAAAGCCTTCACCCCAATTCGGAACTGATCGGCCAGTGTCTGCAAGAGAGGTTGTGGTTCGCCATATGCTGTATGGTTAAGCCGTATTCTCGGTTTTTCTCCCTGACATGATAACAATTAAATCCTATCCTATCCACTCTAAAATTTCAATCATTTAACTTATGTCAGTGCAGAGTACGATATGTTGGGTTGGTTCTTACGAAGTTCACGGTACCGGTTTACTGTATGAATTTATACAGTTGAGAATGGGCAAAAAACTCTTATAGCTACAGCTGTTATAACCTAGTTTTCCAGCCGTACCGGTATTAAAATTTATCTCAAAATATAATTTTGAATGGCTTGAGAAAGAAAATAACTTTACAACATTCCACATCCCGTTAGCAACCGACAAACGACTTTCCCAAAAATGTAAACAAAATATTTTACCGTGAACGACAAAAAAACCACACGATGTCGCTATCGATCAACAAGACAAAGCGCTTCTCTTCAATCAATGAAAATGTGTGGAGATGACGTTATATCAAAAAAATGAAAGATAAAAATATTATGAATTCCATCATACCATCAAATATCTATAATCAGAAGCATGGAAATCTTTTGATATGCTTGATTACATTTAAATTGTGATGTCACAAAGATGTTTATCAGCTAAAAAATCAGCTGTTTAGCAAAATATTATTGCAAAATGTGAAAGGGTAGAATGACAAAAATGTAAAATGAACTAAAAGCAAAAATATCAACTTCACTTTGGATACTTTTCTGCGTTGACTTTTGCGATTCACTCTGAGCATGTCGTCAAACTCAATGGAATCTCTCGAATTTTGTGAAGAGTCGAAAAACGTTATGATGTCTGGTAAAAATGCTATCGTATTTTGTTTTCTCTTCGAATATAAATTAAGAATAACTTGGAAAAGTAACTAATATTCTGGTATGGGTTCATGTCCGGTGAAACGCGATTTTTTTTATTGTTGCGATTCCAAACAGATGAAAACATTTTCTTCTTATCTATAGGAATACAGGATGATGATGATGAAATACTTTTTGTGGATTCCGAAAAGCATGAAGGAAGCAATAAAAGGTAAGTAGGCCCAGTTGTTGGAGACTAACTATTACGGAAATTCAGCTGACTATACAAGTTAAATCGTCAAAATCAATATATAGCATACCCATAAACAGCAATCAAATAAAATCAAATAAAATAAAAATTAAATATTTCAGGATATTTCAATGTCATCAGACATCAGACTAAGTCTGCTACGTAACGTTACTAATATCGAGGAGTGGCTCATTCAAACATATCACCACAAGATTATCACAATTTAGTCTTCGAAATGGCTCGATTATATCCAGTGGTATATTTAGAAGTTCGAAAGGGGAAAGAGCAAAATTTAAAAAAATTTTCAGTGAAAATTATGACGTCACAATGAGTCACAAGGCAAAAAATTATTGAACAATACTATTTCGGGGCATCGTGACACCACCCTTCCCATCCCCAAATACGCTAGTAATCATATCGTTTTCGGCAACTCATTAAAAAGATTTTATTTGAACATCGTGAATGAATTTTACAAAAAAAAATAGAAAACGACAGATTTGAAAATATATAAAATCCTTTTCTTTCGATATTATCGACTTTCCTCTCCCTCGGGATAAAAATGAAATCCTATCCTATTCAAAGTGAGCAAGAAAAAGTATCGGAGCGTCAAGACGTCCTTCCACCTGCCGGGAGCATTCCGATAGTCACATTAGCAGATTGCGAACAGACAGCGAATGCCACGATGGGAATGGAGCGTTCGATCTCCGATATGATATCTGGTATTTTTTTTTACTAGTTTCTTATCCAAACATTAACAACTTAATCGATTCAATGATACATAAACAACTATATTACCAAAAGAGTGGGCTAGATCCCCTAGTCCTAGGGTGTCATTTTGCCATTGAGGGTTAATAAGCTGACGATAGCTAAACTCCCATCCCCAAAATGGATAATTGCTGTTTTGCTGTGGTAAAGCTATTTTGCCAGATCTTTTGCAAATATCTTAAAAATATCAATTTTAGAGCAAATGTTTGTTCATACCAACTATATAAAAGGGGCCATTCTGCGTCATTTGAGCCTAAGAACAGGTCTGTAGGACCGATAGTAGCCGAGATAGACCATATTCAACCCCCTTTTTCGTATGATAAAACCTGCCACTAGAGGGCCTCCCTCCCTCTAAATAATAGGGCTTATTTCAAAAATTTGTTCGAAGTGGTTGTCCAGAAAAACAAAACTAGAAAAGTTGAAGTATTTTTGCAGCCGACTTGCCTTAAATGACTAGACTATAGCAACAATTTCATGTCGATTCGATAATTTATATTATTTCTACAGATGTAGTACAAAACGCTCTCACTGACCTTGAATACGAGTCTGGCTCTTCAGAGAATGGTCAAAATGTGAGTGTTAAAAATGATTTATATATTTGATAAATTAAAAGAAAAAAGTGATTACTTTTTCAATAAAAATTAGTATATATATAATATTTAAGAAAGTAAATAAGATAAAATACCTCATTTGGTCATGATAAATTGATGTTTTTCAATGGCATAATCTCGCAGACAAAACACTCTATTACGAAGTATCAAATATTGAATGATGTCATCATTGTAGTTTGCAAAATTTTTACCCAATAGTAAAATAATTTCTGCACTTATGGGAAACACATTTGTTATAAGTAGATGTAATGCTAACTCAAGTGCGCTGTGATCTCGGTATTTTATGTGAAGACTGAGAATTCGTTATTTTCGTTAGACTAGAAGTAGTTTTTTTTTTATTGAAAGCAGTGCATAAAGGAACCAACTAACGACTACTCAATAGCAAAGAGCTACCACAAGTTGTAGTACCAGCAACTGCACTATAAGCGAAAAACATCTCAAACGAGGCTTGATTAGTGATTAGCTCTTCAGTGGCAAGGACAAGCACTACGCCACCATCCTTCCGCTCTTTGTCAAATAGACACACAACATGTTACTTTGAGAGTCAAGTTCAGATTATAGGTAACTGGTGAAAACGTAATGTAAAAGTAAAATAGGCAAATGTATGGCAGTCGGAAAACTCTGTAAGGAAGAGTCTGAGGACAATTGCCTAGGACGTCACTCGTTATTTTATGGATCGAATTTTCAAATAACATTTTCTTCTTCCATAAGATTTTATAATACCCTACAATAATATTATATTTGTTATAAAGCTTAATTCCACACAAATGTATTCATCTGTATTATTAAATTTATTTTCTTTTGCTAGATCGCTAAAAAATCCGGATCATTAAACAGATTGAAAGTGACAAATAGCCGCAGAAAAATGTCATCTCATCCATCGACAAACAAAATTTATGCTACATCTTCATTTTGTAAAACTGCAGGTAACTGTTAAACCACCTATCCATCTGCAATATTTCAAAACATGGCTTCGATATACTTTGTTCATTGTCTTTGTAAATTCAATAAAATCTTTTCAAGTTTATTATTTATCACGAAACACATTCTATGGATTATACATACTTTTTCACAGATACGGAACCAGTGAAGTTTTTAAAACCCTGGAAGCAAAAGCAAAAATGGAAATAGGGATTCCTAAGTTCTAAAGCACTCGAAAGACTTTTCTGCGATTTGTTAGTTCGCTGAGGCTCAAGAGAACGTGTTGCAGCACCTCTTAATTTTTAGTTTGCTTTCGATAAGAGACGTGTTTGCTTTGCATTAGAAAATAAAAAATGTGCAAATTTCCAGTTAAAAAAATGTTCAAATTTCCAGTTAAAAAAATATTGTTGCCAGATGGTACGCCTAACAATATAAAACTTAGATCTAGCTATTCAATTTCTGCAAGAAACATGACAAAAAATGTTGGCCTATTTTGTACCTTACCTTTGGCGGGTACGGTACAGTAGGATTACCGATACCAATGCATCACTGGTTAGTTCAATGAATTAGGATTATATCTTATACGATTTCAGCTGGTTTTCTACTAAATCATTCTATTATACCCGAAGAAGCTGAAACGAAACAACAACGAAAAAGACCCGCAGGTAAATATAATAAAGGCGTACAATGTATAAGTGGAGAATTGAGGAATCGAAGACTATAATGCACACATTGAGTAAAAAACAATTCACAAGAATGACATAAGAAATTATCATCAGGCAAGTGATGTCTTGTCGACGCTAAAGCGAATCTTTATATTAGCATGTCCGAAGTTTTCGATATCAAAGTTGAAAACATAAATTAATTTAATAGGTAATTCTTCGCAGGAGAGGATTTAGGACAATAAGTTTTGCACTGCATCGTTCATCACTTGATTCGTGGTCTTTTCCCCTTCAGACGCGAGCTATGATCACAGAGTTGGGCGCCTAGGATTGCATTAAATTTATCAACGCAGATTGCACTGTCCAATACGCGCCATAGTCACGACTTGGAACTCAAACTTTCGATACGTAACTTGTAACCTGAACAAATAGCTCGTACTCTTTGTATTTAGATGCTGATAACCAGGAGGAAAATATTAAGCTGCCTGGATACGAAAAATTTGCTCGTAGTAAAAGTGCTCCAACCAATAAAGCACAAAAATCTCCACGAGCATCAGAAACACGTGTTTATCGAACAAAAAGCGGATCGATAGATTTTATTAGAAAAAATAAATCCATGGTTTCATCTCCTCGGAATCATTCTGCGCCTCAAACGTCAAAAAGAAGACCAAAAACTGCTGTTGTGAAAAAAAGAAGTAGTGTGGTTAGTATTCCAACTGCATACTTTGGCGTTCTTTGCCGTTTAAAGGGGGCTTTATAAGAAATGAAAATTATTACCAATCAATCAATTCTCACGACCACGAACAACTGTAGTGCTTAATTAAATTAAAAATCATTTGAATTGAGAAATCAAATTTTAACGACATTCTTATTGACTGAGAATCTAACTTATCTAAATGGTAATTATTTTAAAACCTACAAATATATAAATGACGTATAGTTACATTAATCAAGGCGACTAATGTAAAAACATTGGCTGACTCGTTAAAGAAATTAAACGTGAACAAAGTAGCATCGCTATGCTTTGCGCACCATGCATTTTCTTATTAGTCGAAGTTACGTAAGATATCGCGTTACCAATACACATTAAATTGTGACTTTCGTTAAACAGAGATTGCCAAGTTAAATTTTTAAAGTCGAAGTCAGTGCCTATCTCTCGCATTTGTTTTTTATACAATATCTGTAGTGTTAAAAGTGTTTCTAATTTTTTATAACGTTATTGTAGTAGATTATGGGACGTGAGTGTATACTGTTTATTTCGCGAATGTCGCACCCCACTTAATTTTAATCAGAAAGCAATCGTATAATAAGGGTTATTTGTCCAATTTCAAGACATGTCATAATCGCGCATTATTTAGAGGAACAACATTTAAATTAAAACTTTTCTGCGACTTATTGTGTAACGATTATTGCGATATCTGTCGTAGCCATCGTTTTGGCCTTTTTGTAATGTAGTAACAGATACCACGTTTTACCTGAATCGACCTGGAAATATTTAATTCAATCACTGGAGATTTAAAAATTGAAATAAATAGTAAACACCTTATAGGTAATATGTTTTTTATGTTATTGCTTTTCAGAGTCGGGAAAAGCGTCCTTCAACAGTCAGACAATTTTCGTTAGTACCACCTGCCAATTTGAGAAGAGATTCATCTAAGGTAAGAAAAATTTGGAACACGTCAAAGAAAACGTACTTGTCAAATCAGCCTTTGTTAAGTATGTGTCACCGATGGATCCCGTCGATGAGACGCGATCCATCTGTGACTCATGCTTGACAAAATAAAATTTCTGATTGAGGATGACGCTCTTTCTGGTATCGTCTTCGTTACCACGGCCCATTCAGTGCATCAGTCTTTGGCATCTATTTTTGAAGTATGTGTTTTCTAGCTTTGGACAAATTTCATGAAAAAAAAAATCCTTCAGTCATAACCTATAGCGGGTGGGAGACGACATTGAATTTTTCCAACTCACCAACGAAAATCGACAGTCTCTTTTAACCCAAATACGCTTCGAAAGCGCGTGGAGAAATTTGTTGAACCTTCTGCGCAAAAAGTGAAATTTCAGCTAGAAAACAGGTTGACGATTCCGCCCTACAAATACGAGAAAGGGAAGTCCACACCGAAGGCGCGAAAAAATTTGGTATTTTAAATAATTTTTTCTGATTTTGGAGTTCGATCTGTGACAAGCACACAGTTAAGAGCCGTTTTTGTATTGTTAAGTGCTAAAAAAGGCATTTTCAATGACTGAAATATCGTTAACAGAATAGTAAAGAAGATCCTTCTGAAGAGTGGTCTGTATTGGACGAAAGACAACTCGCTTCGTTCAGAAAGTTATTCTCTCGTTTCGACCAAACGAAAAGTGGGGGAATATGCCCAGAAGAACTATTCTCAGCAATCAAGGTAAATGCTTCCTAAACGTTGCGTGGCTTCAAAACCACGTATCTGCCTTGTGATTGGAATCATCTCATAGACCCGATCTATCAGTGACACATAATTTTCAAAAGATGCGTTGACGGAATCGTTTCTATTCGGTCGTTGGACATATCTCATTTATAGAACTCCATTCCCGCCGCGCGATTCATCTATTGTTGTCAACCAAATCAGAAGTTTTATTTTGTCAAACACGAGCCACAGATGGACCGCGCCTCCGCGGCGCGATCCATCTGTGACCCATGGTTGACATAATTGTTTGGGCAATCTTTCGACGGGGAAATCAATTTTTATACAGGATCATTTAAAAAAAATTAACATGTTGAAGAGTATACAATATCGAATGCCGAACATTCGTATCAGCTCAAAAGCATTTCCTTCGAATACTGATTTGGTGAACCGCATGGATAAATGGGTTTTTACTTTATACGGATCATTGATGTTTTGTGTAGTAAATTCCTACGTTTTATAATTTCTTCGCTTTTCATGGTAAATCAAACGTTTTTATACGGAAGAATGTATATTACAGAAATTGGTGCCCGATGAAACAATACCGTTTGAAGATGTTAGAAAAGTTCATGAGGAATTAGATATCAAACAGACAGGAGAAATTGAATTTGATGAGTTTTTATTTGCAATGACAAATCCGAAAAACTATTTAAAATTAATACAAGGTATGTGATTCAGTTTTTTGAATCAAAGAAATATATTGCCGCTCAAATTAAATATTTTTCCAAGCCAATTTTCCGAAAATGAAATTTTGAGTGAAACATGATTGATCGCTGAAATGTCCGTATATTGGTACATATACGGGATTTTCAGTACATTTGACATTGTCATATTTCGAAAAATCGTTTTTTTTTTTTCACTTTTTGTTTCATTCAAATTCACTCTTAGCAAGGCCGGAAGCAGTGCCTAAAAAGAACTAACTAACGGCCACTCAGTAGCAAAGACCTACTACAAGATGTAGTACCAGCAACTGCAATCTAAGCGGAAAACATTCCAAACGGAATTAAACTACCATGAAAAGGGCAGTGAGTGGTATGTGCCATGGGCGATGGTAAAACTATCTCCCATTTCTTTGTTTCCTTTTGGTCGCCTCTTACGACACGCAGGGAATACGTTAGAACCAATCTATAGCCGGCACCTACAGGGCACATTCTTGAGGATGAACGTATTCCTGTTAAATAGTACCGGTTTATCAAAATTAGGCGATGCCGATATATGAACGATCTTGTAAACATTTTACTGAAAAACCTTTACAATCTTTATTTCCAAAATTTTCCAAAGTTGGCAGCTGTGAAACGGTGTAAGTAGGACTGGGCAATTCCTTCCGGTGATTCGAATCGATTCAAAGCACAATATATTCGGATCAATCGTGAATCGTTCATAGGTACAAATAGTTACTGAATGGATTAGAATTTTCATTTTTAACGAAAAATGCAATCGACTTTGGTCAAATTTGTTCAAAAACGATTACATTTTGTCGTTCAAATGTGAAAATTATTGCTCTTAGACATGGGGTGGGAATTGAATATACATAATAAAATATAATTTCTTGATTTTCACAACGGAGACCAATTGTAATAGTAAAAAGAGGATATTTGTTGTTGGCATCGAAATCGTGATTCGATCCAATTCGAAAAAATTATTCGAATCAAAAGTCGAATTTCAGATAATTCGGTTTTGTCCAGCCCTAGCGTGTAAGTATGACTCGTACGGATAATCGACTCACATGTTAACTACTGAAATTCCGTTATAGCCTAAAAGCAATTCAAGTTTTCTATTGCACGCAATTTTGCTGTGCAAGTTGTTGCACATTGTTTTATCACCTTTGATGAATAAATGGAACGTGTTATCGAGACACGATCTGTCTGTGAATAACTGCAAAATAATGTTTTTGAGGTTAATAAATTGAAGTCCGCATTTGGCTAATACCATTTATTAAAATAGATGACGATCGTAAGAAAGTGACAAACGAAATCAAATTATGGGAAGAATTTCAACACAAGAAAAACGGACATAAAATTGGAGCAGAACGTAAAACTAAACAGACTCAATCAGAAGTCAAAGAAAATGGGTTTGATTAATTACTTCTGAAACCAACATAAATAAATCATTGATAGGATTTTTAGATAGTCATATATTTTCTATATTATTATTTTATTATTATTAAAATTCGTTCTAAGAATGAACGGAGGCAGTTCATAAAAAGAAGCGACTAAGGGCAGCTCAGATGGCAAAGAGGTAGTTCAAAATGTAACACCAGGAACTGCACTCCAAGTATAAAGTATCCCAGATAGAATCAAACTACTATAATAATTTGTACTGAGAGGTATCCGCCCTGGGCGATGGCGAAACAAAAATTTGGAATGAAATTATTAATGTTTTACTGCTTTACAATAAAACAAGAAAACACCGTAGAATTTATGGTAACCTTTCAAAAATATCCAAAAGGAACTACCTGATGGAAGACAAGCCATACGCAAGTCTATTTTGGAATGTTTTTTTCAAAAACTATTTTTCAATTATAAAATTTATGATAATATTATGAAAACTTGTTTTTATTTTTTTAGGAAAGACGGGAACAACATATTTTTTACCATGTTGAAAACAGCAACTAAAAAAGACTCCATGCATGAAATACGTAAATTTTACGTTAATAAAATTGAAAAGTCAAACGATCACGTGATACATGACTGGTCAGCAGGTGAATATTATTAAAAAAAAAACAGACTAATATACGCTGTGACCAAACTGCAGTGAATTTACTAGTAATTATCAGAAATTGTATATTGCAAAAGATCAAAATCGCCTTGTAGACGAGATTAATACCAAATATGGGCAATTGATGGACCGCACCTTAGCGGTGCGTTCCATCAACGGGCCATAATTGGTAAAAAATCCTTTTTGTAGTTTTATATCCACATCGAGAAGTAAAATTACTGGCAGAGAGCAGTGATTTAACTGCATTTTTCTCATAATGTTTGCATTTGCGCGTTCTTGGACTGAATACATCTAACTCGAGTAAATTGATTAATCATACAGTTCTAATAAGTTATTCTGATTCATTTTCAATTAGCAAAATTATCTGCCAGTATCTGCTAATTTCGAAAACCAATGTAGACAAAACCAAAAGTACCCGTATTCGGTTAACACTTAGAAAATAATCCTCGTTCTACGAATTCAGACGTGTTAAAAAGTATGGTTAGTATCCAGGGCTGTGGAGTTTGAGCCGGAGTCGGGAAGTCGGAGTTTGGGCAGTCGGTGTCGAAGAGTCGGTAAAATTTCTCCGACTCCGACTCCTATTATAATAAATCGCCTCCATACAAATAAAATGCTATTACCTCTACACATTATTCAGAAATATGTTATCAAAATAAAGTACCCGAGAATAATGATAACATACCGGTCTGTGGTCTGTCCAGGGGTGCCCGGATAGCTCAATCGGTAAAGCGTTGGGAATACGCTTCGAGCTACGCATCTCTGTTCGTCAAGACGTAGGTTCGAAATTCGATAATCCAAAAAAACCTCCACCCCGATTCGGAACTGGTATCTGCACGAAAGGTTGTAGTTCGCCATATGGTTGAGCTGTATTTTCGGCTTTCCTCTCCCGCAGGATAAAAATGATATCCTATCCTATGCTATCACTAACTATTACCGGTATCATCTATATTCAGAGCAGAGTTGCAGACAGATCAGTTTTGATATTCATGTTTTACAAATTTAAAATTCAGTATTAAAGTTTTACTTCACACCGCACTGAAATAGTTACTGCGCAATAGAGGAGTTGGAGTCGGTAGTTTCAAAAACCGGGGAATCGGAGCTGGACTCGGATGTTTTGTAGTCGACTCCACAGCCCAGTAATACCACCTGTCCTTCATGATAATACTAACCATTAACAGCCGATGTTATCCGATTTATTGCTAGGTTTGATTCGATTATTTCCTCATTTACAGGGCAACGATGTATCGGGTTTATCCGATCAAGGTGTTTTAAGAAGGTATAACCACATAATGAAAGAATTAAACAAGAAAAAATCATCTTTTTCAAAGGGAAAACAATATCAAGATTCACCATATGCTCAGCCATTATACTGGGGTTTGGAAGAATTGAAGGTATTTTGCTCCGAATTGGAGTTATTCGAGAAAAACTACATTTTATTGCGTTAGAAATGACCGTGTATTTAATAAATTGTTCTTGACCGGCATTCAAATCCACCCATCTCAAACAAGAAATTTATTTTGTCAAATATGCGCCACAGATGAACCGCGTCTCATCGACGCGATCCATCAGTGACACATAGTTAACAAAAAATGTTTTGAAAAAAATTTTCCAATCCGTACATAACTAGGGAAACTTTTCTGGTCTAAATTATTACCTAATTAGTATTGGTTGGGTTTCATGATTGTCGCTATTCATTATGGGCAAATGCTTGAATTTGTTTAAAAATTGTTTTCTGGTTGGCATATTATGAAATTTTGCCACTTAGTTAGTCTCTTTTGAGGCGTTGCTTCCGGCTTAAACGGAAGCGAATTTCAATGAAAAAGGGTTAATGCTAAAGTCTTGTTTTAGCATAGTATTCGTATGGAGGTCCTTGAAAAAACGTTGTCTCAACAAAATATAGAACAATGTTGTTTTTCTTTTAAATTGAACGTGAAATTTTTGATGCCAAATAATATATTTTATTTTGGTGTGAAGATGTCAGAGTTAAGACGAAAATCACCCCGTGATGTTAAACCAAAACATCCTCCGAAGAAATCTGTTGTCGACACAGAAAAGAAAGGTAACCTTATTTTCTTCACCCGTTCATAAATTTTATTTTGTCAAGTATGCGCCACAGATGAGCTGGACAAAACCGAATCATTTGGAATTCGAATCAGATTCAAAATTTTTGTAAAAATCGGATCGATACGCGGATTCCATAAAAATCAAGCAAATTATAATTACTGATTACTAACCCTAGCTTAAACAGATTTGAAGCGATTTATTTTCAATTACAGCAGTCCAAGAGCGAACATTTTCATTTTAAGGACAAAATGCAATCGGTTTTGGTAAAATCAGACCAAAATCGATTGCATTTTGTCGCTAAAAATGAAAAATTCACTTCATTTGACAAGTTTTATTTCGTATCGCCGAATCAAGATTGATTCGAATAATCTGTAATTCGAATCGATTCGAATCACCGAATCGAATTGCCCAGTCCTAGTCACAGATGGACCACGACATCTGTGACACCATACTCAACAAAAGACGATTTGCCCAACATTATTCCGATCGGGAAGAGCTTACAGCTAGACTCCAAAACACGCATGGATGTTCAAGCGAATATGCTGCGCAAAGAGTAGACGCACAATCCCGTATAATTGTCTAATGCTTGCAGTAATATGCAAAAAAATATAGAAATATATTTACAAACCTTAAAATGCCTGATGCCAAGCCTGAGTTACAGATGTCCACTATTGCCATTATTATTATATTTTCACAATTTTCAAATATATTATCATTGTTTGGATTTATTTTCATCAACATAAAAATATTATGTATTGTGTATGTTTATATTTAATATTGTATATATATTATATTGACGTGTAATTTAGGTACCGAAGAGGAACCTTTACGTAAAGATTCATCAATCAGAAGAGTGTCTTCAGCAAGGGAACCCACAAAAGTAAAAACATGTCGAGATATTCAAACTTATTTAGAATAGAAAGAATTTCAACTATAAGCAATTGCAATATCTTTTTGCGGGGTTGAAAATTTTTGGAAAGCCTGTCTCGTGTGCGAGAAGTTATGTCCATTTTCGCTGTTCCGAAAAAAAACGCAATTGATTTTTTTTAGAATTTTCAACGGTTTGCTGCAACAAAACAAAAACATCCATTTTCGTCATGCAACTCGTGTTAATGTACTCGATAACAACACTGGCACGTTTACCCGATGTGTTTTTTGCAGAATCGCGTCCGTTTTTGTTGACATAATACCAGGCGATTAAAACCAAAATGAAAATGTAACTTCAATAACTCTGGAAAACTTACTTATTCAAACCATCGATTGATAAGATTTTATAGATTCTCATCGACGCGATCCATCAGTATTTTGTCAAGTATGCGCCACAGATGAATCGCGTCTCATCGACGCGATTCATCAGTGACCCATACCTGACAAAACAGGTTTTGACAAAATCTTGCCGATTAGGAAAGCTTCAGGTATTCAGCAACTCGTTCTTCATAAAAATTCCTTATAGCAAAACATTTTTTTTCGTTCTGAATATATTTTGAAGACGACATCAACTGCCAAGAAGAACACTCCGCCCCAAAGAGTCCCGTACAGCAGTCGACCATCACTACAATTGAAACATCCTCTAAGAAAAGATGTTTATCGTGTCTACTCTGCGCCACCTACGGCGGACATAAAACCTACGGCATTGATGGGAAAACGGGATAGTAAATAATTTTTATTTTTTATTTTTGAAACAATTGGAAAATGGGGAAAATATTAAAATAACCGCCGACCAAAATCGATTATATTTTATTGTCAAAATATGAAAGTTGTTGCTCTCAGACATGGAGTGTGAATTGAATATACACTTTGAAATATAAATTTCCTGATTTTCACAATGAAGAGAAGTTATGATAGTAGTAATGGGATATAGTTAATCTCTACATATTATAAGCGGCGACTCCCAGAGTATAGATTAAAATTTTCTGACTGATAGAGCATGGATATTCTGAACAGCAATACCAGCTTTGATATTTTGTACATAATTTTCAGCCAAAAAACGAGCAGGGGGTTCTCGCAGTGCTCCAGCACGAAGAATCAAAATATCTGAATTTGTTGTGACACCAAAAGTAGTTCCTCTACCTATCTATCCAATGAGAGGTAGTCCGCCCATGGATTATGATAACGTAGAAGAAATAAGAAAACGGGTAAGCGCAGTTTGTGTGCCAGGCATGTTTCGTTAAGCATGATTCACTGTTGGATCGCGCCTTCAAGACGCGGTCCATCTGTAACTCATGCTTAGCAAGATTAACTTTAGATTGGGAGATTTTTATCATTCAGTATATTAGATAAGAAACACTCATTTATGGTATTTCTCAATGGTGGCACCCAATGGTATTTCGATATGGGTGGTACTATAGGGTAGGGTTACGCTCTATAACATTGCTGCCCCCAAAGTTTGTAATAATATAATAATGTACAGATGCAGAGGTATCGGTTAGTGATATTTCTGAATTGGTTCATTTTGAGCCGATAGTATATATCGGTTCCAAATTGGCCAATATAGAAATAAAAGTTTTCGACACTTATTTGTCATAAAAGCATCGCTTTCAAATTTCCTCCGTTTTTGTCAAAGAAAAGGCTAAATCGTCATAAGCATGATGTACTACATACGGATATGCACAGCGAAATGAATTTTTATTCAATTTTTGCAGAGAGAGAAAGAGTAAATATACTTTGTGTTGACTCAATTTATAATATCAGTATCAGTGACATTTTATTGTAGCATATTGTCTAGATTTAACAAATAAATGAAACAGCCAGTATTTAAAATGCTTCCACACTGTACTCGTATCGACTTGATTCTAATTCCTAAGAGTAACTCGAATCATTCATTTTCTGCACAACGCGCCAAGTATTTCCTTGAGGCTCTGGATTTTGAATATCAGAAATCTTGGAACATAATTTTATATGTAATTGACACGTAGCTCAACGGTATAGAAAATTTTCTACTAGTAATTAAAATTTTCTCTAGTAATTATATCCTGTATTGTTTTCAGGCTGCGATTATATTGCAAGAATATTATAATAAATTGAAGAAAGTTTCTGCAACTAATTCAAAAGAAATTTACAACAAACTACAGGTTTGAATGAATATTTTTCTCATCACAATTCACCCTATACTTGTGCAACGAAATTTTATATGCATAATTGAACAAAAACAAATTTATGAACTTCCGTGGAACTCGTTGCTGTACAGATTTAACGAACCTCCGTGTTTCACTCCGGTTGTAGCAGCAAGTCGCCGACTCCTCTCTCTGAAAAGAAACTCATATGCACATGAGTTTCTCACACAAGCTCACGTTTGTGGCGGGGGTATGGTCGTCATTCCATGGATATTTTTTTCTAATTTTAAAGTCTACTGCATTGAGTTTGGAATTCACGATCATAATCCAGTCCCGTATCTGAATTACCAGGAGTAGGCCATCATATCTGAATTATTCATAAGAGCAGAGTCACTATGTGGGAGTGAAAACACTCAAAAAAATCATGTATTTGTACTGGCTTTCCACTCCATTCTATTTAATTTGGGATTTATTATTATACAAAAAACATGCTTTTTGTTGCGTGATATAATCATTAATTACAAAAATATAAGAAACGATATTACAATTGTCTCTTCCAGGTCGACCAGATCAGTCCAATATTACAAAGACATTTCAAAAAGTCATATCTTGCTTATTCCGGAGAATATGAACCATTTGTCGTATCACCATGGATTCCTTACCCAACCCCCTCTCCCTGGATGCAATCAGCCCCATTGGGATACAGTTGCCTAGCAAGTCCTGCTTGGACGTGAAGTTTTCAGCGTTTTGTTTAATTGTGTATTTATTTCACTTAGCCTATCAAGTCGTCTTTCTATTTTGGTAATAAAATAGTGTGAACCAACCAAGCGGAAAGGGCTAGTGTCTTATTTATTTTGTTTTAATAGACATTGTAATGATACAGGCGCTATTGCATAGTAGATGCTTGTAATCTAACATTAAAACAGACTTGGTAAGTTTATAGCTGTTCCTTTTTTGTTAAATATCCATGATAGTAATATAAGATCAATTTGATTGTTAGATCAAAATTCACCCAAACTGCGTCTTGAAGTGGACCGGTACTGATACACGAGGAATGCCCGCTATTGACAGATCGCCCACCAACGTGAAGTCAATCTCAGGCTCCCCTTCAGGAAACAAAATATTTACTCTCCTCGATCAGTAAATATAGAGGTAGAGACTAATAAAGAACTTGAAAGATAATTTAGATTTGAACTTACATCTTTGGCATTAAATATATCTTTCATTCATAAATGTATATTGAAGGAAAAGTCAATATGTTCAGTTAAATTTTATTTATTTGATATAAAAATTAGTTGACATGGCATCTATTTAAAGCAAAATTCGGTAGTTTTAAATTAAACTACTCTTTTACAGATAAAATAATATATTTTAGCCAAGCACAATACACGGATATACACCGCGCACTCCGTCAGAGACTCAAATCGATAGGGCACTAAAATCGTTTGTATTATGATTAATACGTAAAAAATTATTCAATGCTTGTTGTTGTTGTTGCTGTCAAGGCTTGGGTAGACCGAAGCATTGCCTCACTTTGCGAGTTAAAAGTTGATATATATGTCTGCTTGCATTCGGTCCAGAGTTGATAGAGTGAGCTTCATCGGCATAATACTGGAAGATTTGAAATAAGAAGTGAAGAAATCAGTAGTGTTCTCTGATTTTGTAGTAAGTAAATGTTGAAAAAGCGGCTGTGCCCAGGTTTTTGGTCTGGGCATGGCTGTCTAGTCTGGGCTGTTGTGACAAATACAAACGTCATCCAATGGGATACAGTCGCATTAATCAGCTTTACGAGTTTGAATAATGGGAATCATTAAAAAATATGAGAATGTGGACGCGAAGATCAATGGAAAGATAAAATAAAAAAAAAATTTTACTCACGTAGCTGTCAAAATCAACATCAGCTTCGATCAGAGCTTTATTAATCAATGCAGCATTTTGGAAATGAACATTGTCATCTGCTGTTCCATGGATAATTGCATATTGTGCCTGAATATTAGGAATTTATATCTTTGTAAGTATATCTTTTACACTATTTTACTTATTTGCCAAATCTGCTATAAATGTAATAAAAATGGAAAAGACTGATCACGTCTGACGTTTAAATAAAGACATAGATATAGATGTTTATTCCTCATTAAAACTAAACAAAGTTTAGTGAGTAAGTCAGGCTAGTACATGAACGGGAAACATTTTGAAAAAAAATGACGCATCAAAAATCACATAAAAAGAGTAAAAAATGAATTGATATAAATAAAATATAAAAACAAAGACTACTTTTAAGAACCTAATATTGTGATTATAAGCAATTGTGGTCGCTTTCACCGCTTTAAAATATTCAGTTCATACGCTTACTTTTGTAATCAATATAATGAACGAAACGAAGAGTATGTATGTACCGAGAAAAATGAGTTTGATTAGTTTTACCCATCAGTGTTTGCTTTGACTTTTTAAAAATCACTGCGATCAGAAGTTTAACCTATGCAGCTGTCAGTGCCACATACTTGACAAAAATGTTTTAGGTCTAGGCGACTATCTTTAAGCGAGCTCCTTCCATAACAAGAAATAAACAGATATAGAAACCTTGTGAAAACTGAATATTTGAATTCGTAGATCGCGCTAACAGCATCGTTTTGAAAAGATACTAGTCCCTGCATTTTATTATTTAGCGGTTTAGTTCTGTTTGTGCTGTTTTCCTCCCTGACTACAGTGGTTGTTAGTATACTAAATTAAATATTAGCTTTTTGTCATATTAGTGGACGTCGGTTGCCTACTAATTTTCAATAACAAAAACATCGATTCCAAATAATATTTGACAAATTTCTCACTATGATACAATACGTGTCATGAAAATACCTACCTTTTTGAAGTTAGTAAGATTGGCATTCAATATTGAACATTTGTCATATCCATCTACATTATCTTCAGGAAGAGTCATGTATCTCTCGGTATGTATTGAATCTGAGTAAAACAAAAAAATAATGTTGACAAAAACTGACTCAAAAGCTGACAAACACTGCGACGTTCAAATAAGTTGCTAAATCGTTTTTTGTACTGTTTGGTTAAACTTACATAAAAGCACTGAAAAAGGGTTTTCAAGTTTAACCGTTGATATTTGACTAAACCTAAAAATAACGTAATATCTTACCATAGAAATATCGTGATGCCAGAGGAGCGACTGCAAATCCACATTTGAATACACCGGAGCCTTTGGCTGGAAGCAAAAAAAGCTTTATTAAGAGCAAAAAAATACTTATATATTACAATAGCAACCAAGATAATTTAGTTATCCCTGTATTTCTTTTACGAAAGCGCGAAACAATAACCCTTTTGTTGCGAATTCAAACACTTTTCAACATATTTTAACATAATATTCTTTCAATTTTTACTTACAAATTGTGAAAGTTGTTGTATATCCACCATAACTCCAACCCCACACTGCTATTCTATCGGGATCAATGTACGGAAATGTATCAATGAAATATTGCGCTATTTCAGTAGTATCTTCTTTTTCAATTTGCCCTGTAGGAAATAGGGTAGAATTAGCAAAAAACAAGACTTGAACTGTGGGTTCTGATAAGAAAAGTTCAACCCAAAATAGATCGCACGTCAAAAAACATGGGTTGGCAAATTTTTTTCTGGTTGTTTTAAAATATTTCTTTCGTAATAAATCGATATGAGTGAATGTTGAATAATGTTAAAAACTTCAGTTCCTATCCGCAAATAAAAAAGATATCAAACTTTGAAACTTGGCTTATATGGGGTACCGCTGGTAGAAATAAAATATAGAATGGAAAAATAGGGTCAGCAGATTGAGGAAAAAGGTAAAAAAAAACTGTGGTGGATATGGGAGAGAGTGAAACGTTGTGAAGAAGATGATACGACGAGAATGGATCTCTAAACTGGATGCAGTTGAAGAATGAAATATTTTGTTGATTTTTTACCGAGTTTCTTGTATAACATATGTGCTATGGAATCCCCACGGTATCCACTTCCACGTCCATCAAAACTTGCGACCAATACCTCATATTGACTGACCAGATGAGTTTGTGCCCATCCTTTTGTCCACCTTGAAATAAAATTGTATGTATATTTGGTTCGATGTGAATGAGCAAAGCCAGTCTTTGTTGGAATTTGCAAAACGGCAAACTTCCACGTATTTTTGTGCAATAACAAGTAGCTTGTTGACTCCGTTTTGTCAAGAACGAATTGGTTACTGACACCACAAGTTTCAGATAAAATTGTACGTGACTAAATATTATGAACACATTTCCCTATTTTTTTTATTTTAATTTGGCAGCGAGGATTATTATTCAGGCTGAGAAAAACCGAATTGTTTTGAATTGAAATTTGATTTGGGTAGTTTTTGCAAATCAGATCGCATCATTAATTCCATATAAATAACAAATATCTTGTGTTTGGTATTAGACTACAACTTGTCGTCAATATGAAAATCAAGAAATTTATAGTTACGAATATATTATATTAGCATAAACGACTTTAGGAGCAATAAACTTTCAATTCACACTCCATGTGTAAGAGTAGGAGTTTTTATATTTTAACGACAAAAAAAAATCAATTTTGGTCAAATTTGACCAAAATCGATTCCATTTTGTCGTTAAAAATAATGAACATTCCATTTCTCCGAGCAAGTTTTTATTCGCATCAATGATCCACAAGTACTTCACATAGGTAATTTGTGCTTCTAATCGATTCGAACCACCGAGCTAAATTGCCAAGCCCTGATTATTATCTATCATTATCACTGTTTAGTTCACATTTAATAAAATTTTTGAAATACTATTTTACTGAACCAGTGAAATCGGAAAAATGATCACACAGGTTTACTGATTTGAGAAGACATGCAGTGCCCAGATGTTTTCTTTCAAATACACTTAAAAAGGAATGACACACACCTATCTCGCACTTTTTGGAATCCTGGACCTCCATATACCTCTATCAACAATGGATATTTCTTTGCATTATCAAAAGTTGCCGGTTTGAACATTTCATACAGAAAATCAACGTTTGTAGGACTTTTGTAAACTCCGGTTTCTCTTGTTGGCCAAAGAATCTACAATTTGTGGAAGTAATCAAGTAGTAGCTTGATTTTAAAATTCCGATTCAATATAATAATATGACAATCACAAACACATGCAAATTCATTAGAAATATAACATAAATATAAATCGAATATAGATGACACCAGATTTGGGGCAAAAATATTTAAAAATCAAATCTCTATGACCAATTGAAATTGAAACACCATATCAATGTGAATGTCCTAGAAAACTACAAAACCAAGAAGTGGTAGGAAAGTATAGGTTTTCCTAATAGTTTTGCAAACACCACTCACTGCATCCACGAATTACCCAATCATATACCCTGTTTTATCAAGTTATGTTTGAACTGATTCCGTTATAATTATAATTTTTTAATATGTTCTACATTAAAGAACACTTTTGGTATGTTAATGTAATACCAATAACTAGTTATAATTATGTAAAAACGTACTTCTGCTTTATTATTTATCAAGTCCGTGTTATTTTCATACACCTCAGGTTCACCGTAATCACCACTAGCTTCTTTGACCTGTATTGTCGTCATTGGAACATCAGGCCCACCACAATTAGAAACTAAGTAAGTGAGTCCAGGACTGAAAGAAGGCGACACCCATTTGCATCTATAAAAATTATATTTATTTATCCTCATATTAAGTAACAAATTAACTTGAAACTACGTTGTAACGGAAAAAACTGAATGCCTTATTTTACTTTCATAAAAACATATGATTTACTATATTAAATTGTTTAACAAAAAGTAGTTAACTATTTTTTGAAATATTGTTTTCAATGTTGTGCATTATTCTCTTTGATAGCTAAAAAACTAAAACCATCACCTTGTTTAATATTTTTTCAGTTTAAGCGTCATATTTCATATTATATGAAAGATGCTTATAATACTTTACCAGTTGTTACTACCCCCCACCAGTATTTTTTTTCCCTTTTTACGCTTACCTATCTTGGTCGAGTACGCAAGATACACATCCCCATCCTTCAACTAGCACGGGAGCAGACGAAGAGAACGGAACCCTGCAAGATTTCATATATTGCTATAGTATTGAGCCTATGTGCGATAATTTATAGATTACAAACGGCAGTATTAAACACATTATAAAACGATGCCGCGTTTAACTTAGTTTAACGCTTAGAAATAAAAAAGAATGACAACGCATTCAAACTACATCAAGAACATATGCAATCATTCAATGAATCAAGTTAAGCAAAGAAAACTTTGGCTATAGCAATTACGTTATAGCGGTTACGTTGAACCTTTCTGTCTCATTGGACAGTAGTTTGATATGTGGCCCAGACATCGAACATTCCTATCTCCTTGGCACTTTAAGGATATCTTTAAGATTGGCAGCATATTTTTGCCAGTTAAAATTTTCAATATTTTTCACCTGACTTCGCTTCGCCTTTGACAAATTGTCGAAGCGCTGAGAATGCACTTGACAGAGAGAGTTGTGTTACATCTGGCTTTGTGTATCGATAAAACTGAATTACCTTGTTTAATTTGAATCAAGAAAATCCTAATTTTTGGTCCACCCGAATACTTAAAATAATATACCCAGAGTTTTCATATGTAACGGCACAAAAAGAATTTTGAAAAATTATATTTCATGGACCTAATTTTGAAAGAACGAAATATTAATTTGAATATACTAAAAAGACAACATGAAAATACATACCTGTAAATATTACGACTTCCAGGTGTCGGAGCTGCAGCTACGAAATAAACCCAATCATTTACATCATCATAACCATTTACCGACGTCACCACTGATTCTCCTGTAGTCAAGTATCGCATCGTGTTTGACTGGGTAAAATAGAAAAGATCAATCGAAAAGCATAGAAGATCCCGTGAATGAATATTAAAAGGGAATTCATCTGAGCATTTCAAATACATTTCTCTTAGTCAACAAGAAAAAAAATGAACAAGGTTTTATACAAACTAAAAAAGTTAATTTATAACATAGGTAAATATTAATAAGTACCTTTGGATTTACAACTGCAACATGCCAAAATCCATCTGCGTTTGAGAAAGCCGTAATATATGTCCTATCTGCGTCGTCCAGAAGAATGGGAGTAAATGGTACACCACCGTCTCCAATCCAACCAGTTGAGCTTTCCTCTGAACCCGCCTTATAAAGTAAAAGTGCCGAGTAACCAACCGAATTATATATTCCTGTGTACGTTTAACTAGTTTTTAGGATATTTGAATTACATAGTTAAACTTTTATCAAGCTTTTGTTTAGAGTTCCACCTGATTTTACTAATTGAAATTGTTTACCTGATTTTGAATTACAAACTCAGACAAAATAACTGAGTACACGTTTCAAAAACTTGGTAAAAAAACTAATAGATCAGACGGTGATTTTAATCTTCGGGTCCTCAAAAATGCCTGCCTGAAGTATTTAGTAAAACCGTATCCTAGTTTGGTAACTGATTCTATGTGACCTACTAATATATACATATTTTTCAGGTTTTCGGATCTTACCTCTATATCAGTACAGTCATACACATTTGATGCATCGTTATATTCACAAAACCTTGCGATGGATTTGTTAGAAATCCTGTTCAACCATAAAGTTAGATGTGCTTTACTATCTGGATACCAGTAAAACCGACTGAACAGATGATCTCTAGTACAAAAAAAGAATAATAAATAAAAAACATGGAATCATTATCCGAAAATTTGTCATTTGAATTGTTACGCTATTTAGGTAAGTTCTAATTGAAATGACCTACTGATTTAAAAATTGAAGCTAATGAAATAATATCCAATTATTTAAAACTCACATATCTACAAACTCCGCTGGAGCAGATATCGGGTCAATTGGGTTATTAGTTTCAAGATCATGAATCATCAGAGTAACAACTGGATTAGGAGCGCCTGCTTTCGGATAAGCAACATTGATCTGAAATGAGAAAATAAAATTGAGAAATGTGAACATAATACCTCACAAATGCTAATGTATATGATATGGAATGGCATTAATAATAAACAAAACCGAGCAAAAATATTGTAAGGTTTATTCTTACCATATCAGGATAGGTTTTTCCTCCATAGACTGAAAATTCTATCTGGTCTACTTGTGAATCATTTGTTTTCAAATAGGCCAGTTTTTTTCCGTCTGGTGACCAATAAATAACGTGTCTTGTAAAGATCATTTCCTCTAGAATATAATCAAATATTAATGTCTGGCCGATTCATATATATTTAAGAGGTTAGAAACAACTTTTACAGCATGTTAGTTTTGTTCATCTATCATTATTTTTTATATTCAATCTTGAAGTTGAATTAAGTAAGCTACTCTGAGAAATACGCCATTTCTAACGAATAGTTGGAGTTGGAACTTCAGGAAAAACAGGATTTATCAACGTGATTTATCAATATATCATTACCAAGAAGTCACCGAAAGAATTGCTATCTCTTACCTTCATATACCCAGTCTGGAACGCCATTGTAAATGTCATTCTGACGACCATCGGAAGTTATCACCCTTCCAGGTGGGGTTGGGGTAGGCATGTAGGTGATATCGTTCTCCAGTACGTAAACAAGGGCGCTTCCTTCTGGTGACCACCTTATATATTGGACATCCGAAGGTAACTCAAAAATAGCGTTGTCACTTAACAGAAGGTAAAAAAAACTTCATTCAACATTGAAGAAATATACTTTATAATTTTATTTTTGAAAACCTTTCAAAATATAAAACTCAAATGCACTCGAAATTATTAATGCTTGTATAAATCCGTTCTAAATTTTGTCCGTTAACTTGGGTTTTTGATAAGGAAGTCATTTTTTATTAAGAAGAAAACCAAATTTAGTGAGTTAGATTAATGTACTTTTCCATATCCACTTTGAGGACGCGATGGAGCATGATATAAAACCTATTTAAACTGGAAAATTACCATAAAATTACAAATTACAAATTGGGTAAAATTGATTATCCGTCCATTACTACCAAATTTGATTAGTTAAACTTTCTCGTTAACAACTTACCCATCTGACACACTATATATCGCATAGGATCCATTGTACGAGTGTCTCCATTGTTTGGCATAACTAGTGCGAACTAAGAAATACTGCTCATCAGCTGATAAACTCCACGCCTGTGCGTTTGTTTTACTCTAAGAATAGGTCATAAGAGTAAATATATTATTAGAAAACAGTTTTTTTCAGTCAAAGTTACTTAACAGAAGTAGGTCATCCAGGGCAAGTGCTAAACTAGCGTAAAACATGTAAGCTAGGTTTTCACTTTGAGGCTATAATTATTTTCGATTTAAATACTGAATCGCAGTATAATTCTGCACTGAAAATTAATGAGATGAAAATATTCGAAATACATCTAAAAACACCACATATGCGATAAACATGTTAGAGGAAGAGCATAAAACTGAGTGGCGTATTAGAGTACGTATGCATTTAAATCTTGGGTCCGAAATTACCAAGCCAGTCGATAACTGGTACTGGAATCAAGATGATGGCATAGGATACACAGGCAAAAGTTCGACGAAACTACGGCGTATAGTCACATCTATGGATGTTTATTGGCTTGCTTTTTATATGTATGGAAATCAGCGGTTGGAGACATCTCACATTGAGGAGATCCGATGAAAAGGGAAATTGATTGTTATATAATGTCGAAAATACACGTCGACGCAGCGCAAGTAATTTATGAGTCATTTTGTGAAACGCGGCAAATGTTCAGCTGAAAAACAAATTCTAGTGATATGGGCTAATTTGGTCGGGCGCCCAATATTTGCTGTTCTTGATTCGCCGCCAATTATTGAATTCCTTTGTACTCACATAAACATCTTTATCAACAATAACGGTAGGTGTTCCAGAAACCATGTCCATTTTCTGTATTCCATCTTCGTCGCGAAAGAGATATTCCGTGTCCGACACCCATGATGGATAAAAACTGCTGTATCTGAAGTAGTATTGATTGTAAGATAAATAATGACTCATATACCCGTGATATAACAATTTTAAAGTGTAGACTACTTACGAGAAATTCGAATCGTACAAATCATCAAACATAAAAGGTCTTTGCTCGTCAACATCTGACTTCACTAAAAATGAAAAAAACGGTGCCATCAATTGTAGTCGATTTCAGATAAACAATTAGGGGACGTAAATAAAATAAAAAGTTGAAGCCATATGTACCCCCCCAAGTTAGATAAATATATTTTTTATTGTTATTACATTCAAACTAGCTTTGATTTTGCAGATTACAACTTCAGGCGAGAATCGCTGCCATATCATCGTCCATTGTTAAGATCAACAGGAAATATGTGACCTTGTCAGCAACTGCGTCCACTATTAGACAGAAGCAAAATTTTGAGAAAATTTACCAATGGGAAAGAACTTCTATTGCGCACTCGTCTGTACTAGTGCGCTACCGTTAGTATTTTTAGTCGATCGCTTTTGGGTGCTACTTCGGGTGTGATCGCGGTGGAGTTCAATTAAAAAACAAAGTACCTGTTATGATATGCGGGAAACATGTTGCAGAGGATATGATACAAATAGAAACAAGAATTTTAAAATGTGAAGAAGTCATGTTGCACCTGATATAAAAGATTTGATAACTGATTTAATAGGCCTCGTTCAGAATATAGCTTTTTGGGTGTGAAGAGTATGTAGCCTTCTAGAGTATTTGGCATTTTAGTTTTGAGCAGTGAACTTTCGCATTTTACGAAAGGGAATTTTTTTTTCTTCTCCAAGAACGGGTAACGAACGGACTTAGCCCCTATGGTTGCCCTAAGGTTTACTGAAAGGTCATTTTTATCATGCCTACGACACCATTTTTGACATAAAATGGAGGTAAACATCGATTTTTCAATTTAAATCGGGGGCAGGAAAAAACTTATATTTAAATATAGTGTTATAATGGCTAAATTTAAATGTTTTTGCCACAAGTCGGTTGTCTCTTAGGAGAAGCGCTGCCCTCCACTCTGTGTCAGAGAATTGGCCGCCCTTATTATTTCCCTCTCGGTCCATATTCATATCGCTACATAACATTTTGCTATCTTCAACTTTATTTCTAGAAGCCATGTGAAAACGGCGAATTGGTAACCCAATTACACCGCGCACAACTTTTCTAGTATATGTAATCTAATACTGCTGGCCTCTTCACACTAAACTATTCTTTTTCTGTATACTGCTCACGGGTGATATTCCATCTGTCCCTGGTCTATTCCCTTTAAAATTTATACATAAGTATACCTAATACTCAGTAAACGATTCTGAGATCAGTTTTATTATGTTTGTTCTACAAGTATTACTGCCACCTGCGAATAACATTAAACGAGTCGGATGTGGGACAACCACGATTAAATTTTTATATTTATTGCCGGTATGAAGCATTATGGGCTATCTACAAATCACAATAAGTTTGTTAGTCGATTATTAACCAGGCATTGTGCAAGCTCACTTATCAGTAAAACGGACGGTGTGCATCGAAAGCATGGCACTTGAGCACATACCGGAGAAGGTGACCGACTTGTGAAAAATATATGATATTGCATTGTACAATTTTCACATAAATTGTTACTGTTTTTACCAAATATTTTGCTACAAGATCGTACTCATTTTATTCTATCGGTAAATTGTAATTTTGCTCGCAAGCTGTTTATTGTTTGTTTGTTAAACCTTTAACGAGGTGTCACGGACTTTGATGACCTTCCCAAGGTTCCTTTAATAAGGTCAGATCATCTGATAACGGTGTTACGCTTGTTAGACTTGTGTAACATACATTAAAGAAGTGATTTTTAGTGTTAATGGTGGATACTTTTTCCTGTAGTTGACTATCATCCATTTACAATCAATAAGACTCCAGTTTCCAGCCATCCAACTTTCGTGCGTTGATTGATTGGATTTATCCTTAGTACAAACCTCAGCCTTTCGAATGCTAAGCTTATTCTCGGTACAATGGATGGCCAGAAATACTCAAAAATATAGGTTATTGAAAGCAATCGCACAATAATACGTGCGAGGGATACAGCTCTGTAATACAACGATTTAATTCCTTTTGGGAAGTTTTATAGTGCAAAACGCTTCGAGCTACGCATCTCTGATCGTTCGAATCACGTAAGTGATGATGATTTTATGCGACAATCTGCGGCACGGTAGCTCACGTAAACACTGTTTAATGCATTATCCACCAACCAGGTCTACGCACAGAAAAAATGAGAAATAAGAAAAACCTTCACTCGATTCCAGACTAGTGTCTGCATGAAAGGTCGTGGTCTCTCGCATGATTTAAGTCGTATTCTTGGCTTTCCTCTCCCTCAGAACAATGATGAAATTCCACGCAGTCTCTGCAACTATATTCTGCGATATATATCCTCTTTGTCATCTAAGCGTCTTTCACTGGTTCGTTCCAGGCACTGACTACGGGCTTGCCTAGATGCCTTTTAGATCAACGTAAACAGAGGGCAGTTTGAGTTTGTCAAGGGTTGGTTGGGTAGAAATGTATAAAACATTACTATCTTTAGAGAATACTTGGGGAATTGTATCCCAGTCATTTCGATAGATCTTTAAAGCGTCTAACCAGATACAGATCTTCATTTTTCTGCTGTATTACAAGTCGTTATTCATAATACCGACAAACAAAATAAATAAATCAATCGAGATTTTGGAATACCAACTATTTGAATACGGAAATTTCTGGCGAACATTTTATTTTGTCAAGCATGCGCCAAAGATGGACCGCGCCTCGACGGCGCGATCCATCATTGACTCATACTTAACAAAACGATGAACATTTTTTGACCTGCCCTAAGATGATCTCTAGTTGTATCAACGCAAAACATCACTTGCGTTCGCTTTATTATTCAAAAAGCAGAAAATATTTACCACATACAAAAATAGCTAGAATATCTTTTACAGAAGAAAAAATAAAAAAAAATCAGTAAATGTTACTACATAACATACTGTAAAACCAGTTATATCAAGTAAATTCATAAAATTCACTTGAAGTGCATAAAAAATAGCATTAAAAAAAAAACGTAAATTACATCGTTTTATATTAATATTCAACTACATATATATAAATAGAGAAACGCCACTTATCAATTTATATTCGTGGAAATAAGGATCAGAAATTGTATTTTCAGTAAATTTGCCACGTCAGTAACTACTGGATTATACCAGATGGTTCCTACACTGTAAAAAAAATGCAACAAAATCCCTGGTCTTTGACTGTAATTTTGCTTGGCGGTATTGAAAACAATTCAAAATTGGGCAAATATGGGGCGTTGATGGAACGCACCGTGGAGGTGCGGTCCATCACCAGTCCATAATTGGTAAAAATCTCATCAACATTGCGTTTTTTTAACTTTGGAAATGTGCAATTATTGGAAAAGACCAGTGAATTTACTGTACTTTTGTTACAGTGTGGATAAAGTACATTTAGACAATGCACTGTGCACAATGCATGTATGATCGTTATTAACACTAGATAGAGTTATTCAATTATGTATAATATCAAAGAAAAAGCACAATGTTGAGTAAAGAAATAATATATCATATATCTAGATTTTAACATTTTGAAGAAATATTGTCCTGGAATTAAATTGTTGCGTCTTTTTATCGTGGACCACCATATCTAAAACAAACAAAAAAAGGTCATTAATAAATTTTGCATTTTATGATAATGTAGTGATTTTGTGTTCGTATTGAAATTGCTTACCCCCTTTTGTGATAATGATAATAACGATTCCGAATTTGAATTGTATACTTCGATGAAATAGTTTTCAAATGCATCGATTTGATACTGTATTTAACACAATGATGCATATCGACAAACTTTTTACTGTTTTGTTTGGGAGGAAATAAAAAATTGGGAAATGCATTTTTTTTATAGCCAATTCTTAGAGTGGATCACCCTGTCCAAGGCTCTGTAACAGCGGTCACTTATAGACGGACAGGGTTACAATTTCTGGAAAGATATGATCGTTTCCTGTTCGGCTTAGCTTACCCAAGTTATTACACCCTGGGTTGAGTGGTGGGTATGGATAAGCTATGAAATAATGCCATTCTTTTAGTACCAGTATATGATTTGTACTGAAAAAATGCCGTCTTTTTTCTGATGGAAGTCATTTTTACCAATCGGGTCCTATACCATACAATTTCAAATTTTGTAACTTTGTAAAGCCACCAAAATTCCTACATTCTCGATTGAGTAGTGGGCATGGATTCGATTACTACATTATTCAAATATTTGAGGGAATGAACTTACTTGGCCGCCCAGTCTGTTCTTCCATATCTTTCTTGAACTGGTTGTGGTCGTAACGCACTGTTATTCTTCGCACTTGCTTGATATGTGGTTCCTGCCATTGGTGCTTGTTGTCTTGATTTCCATGAATTAAAATCTGGAAAATTTGATTACGTAAATTTATAATATAACAAAAGGTGGTATTTGCCTGCTCGTAGCTATGAAGTGTCAAAATTGAATGGTTTTTGATTTCAGAACTGAATGGAATACGTGAATCAAAATTTTTTTAATTTTTGAATGAAGATTCTTTTCGGTCGGAATGCACTTTAAGTTCACGCTAAGTTGGAAGCACCCAAAAGAACCAATCGAAGACTAATATGGCAAAGAAAAGGGTGACAAACTTTTTTTTTCAGGTTTCTGAAAAATTCATGTCATTTTCCTCGTGAAGAAAAAGAAGCTTCAAAACCCGCAACAATGATATTTCATAAGTTTTGTTGTCACCAGACCCACTCAAAAAGAGACATTTACATTTAATCTTCTAGTCAAAAGATTTGAAATCAAACACCATCCACTCAGTAAATTTTCTTCCGATAGAAACCATTTTCTTGATTGTATAAGTAGCAGAATAGCTGACAGTTTGTGATGGAACTCTCCTGGTTATAGTTAGGGTGGTCAGGATCGGATATCTTATGATTTTAAAATCAAATTGATGAAAATGAAAATTGATTTTATTGGTCAGTCACCCTGAACAAAGTAGGAAGAAGAACCCAAATAACCAACTAACAACCACTGATAGGGCAAAGAGATAGCAAGAATCAATAGCGTATTTAGGTGAGAGCCTTGGTGCCATGGTTGAAAAAATCTACAAAAGACCTTTTGAGTGCTTCAAAGTGTAGTGAGTTCTGATGACAAGGATGTATAGCGTATTTCCTTCGTGGGTTAAGAGGTGACTAAAAGGAAGCGAAGAAGTGGTAGATGGTCCAACCATCGCCCAGGGCAGATACCACTCAATGCACTTTACTATAGCAGTTCAGTTCCATTGGGAATTTTTTCCGTTCAGAGCGCAGTTGCTGGTACTACATCTTTTGTAGCTATTTGCTATTGAGTGGCCGTTATTGGTTTCTTTTAGGCACTGTTTCCGGCCTTGCTCAGAGTGAAATTCAATAAAAAATAATTGAAATATGCCAATTACAAAATCAAAAAAAAAAATTAGAGGCTCGAAAATCCCAGGCACATCCCAGTTAAAGTTTAAAATTTAATAAAATCCGCTTACTTCCTTGAGTACCAGCAGGTAGTTGAATTCTTTGTCCTGCTGAACCTACTTCTTTCTTTGTTGCAAACGATGGAATGTAATCTTTCCCATAATTTCCTCCTAGAAATGGGGGAACAATGAGCTTTTTGAAAAATACAGATATTGGTCATGCAAGCGAGTGACGTGCAACACGTAAACTATTGATTTCTGGCTGATGGCATTTGCTGGTCGCCATATCGTCGTAAAAGTGACAGATTGTATTACACTATCAGCCAGGGCAGATACCTTTTGCTGTGCTCTACTGTAGTCTTGGGGAGACTCGAGTAAATGACTCGACTTGAGTAACCTTTTTCATTGACTTGACTCGTCTTAGCTGAATAAGTCGACTCGTATTCTACTTGCAAAAAATGCAGACGCGACTTTTGGTAAAAATTTAGCCAGACTCTGCAATCACGTTTTAAAAAATCACGTCATCTGCCGTTGCTTGGCTCATCTGGGAAGAAAACGCGCTTCCAAGTAGGATTAACCTGCCTACTGGTTAACCTGCTGGTAAATCCGTGTTCGTCTTCCCAATAATGATCAGATGGTGATTCTAATTGGGTGCTCCCAAAGTGAGAAGTGGTAAATCAATATGCCATTCCCGTTGAAATAAATTCGTGACTTGTGACTCGTAAGTATATTAACTCGACTTGATTTGTGCCCGCTTACTCGACTTTAATTGGGACTCAAAGTGACACTGCTCTACTGTGGCATTTTACTTTTATATAAAATATCTTCAGGGTAAGGGTGCAGGTGCCAGTTTTCAGCTTATTTGGATCTTGTCATATTTGTGTTTTTCTCTTGGAAAATTACAAACTTGTTTGGAGTCCGAGGTAAATTTGTATAAAACAGTAATTGATTTCAGTAGAAAAACATTGACAGACTGTCGTGGTAATTTGGAAATGTATTAATTACAAACAGTTATATTCTTGGAAATTGACGAACCCAAATTTTGTCTGTATATAATTCAAGATGGAAAAACTCTCAAGCACGAAATGCTTAATGATTTGCATATTATTAGTTTGAATAAAAAGGCAACGATAAAATTATGGTTGTCCCCGTACTTTAGTTTACACAAA
Organism: Styela plicata; assembly: GCA_963675895.2. NCBI lineage: Eukaryota > Metazoa > Chordata > Ascidiacea > Stolidobranchia > Styelidae > Styela > Styela plicata. The sequence goes on along the minus strand of OZ023153.1, from coordinate 6,253,709 downwards.
ATTCTAAATTCGCAATATAAATCGAATAATGTTTAACATTTTCCAGATAAAATTTTTGTCCTTTTCACTGCAAAATGAAACAATTAAAAGTAATGGAAAACCAAATTACCCATAATCAGAATCTTAGAATAGTATTTGTATGACAACATTTCTTAAACAAAAATTACAACTTACCTATAGGTTTATAGGTCGAACCAGGAAAATTAGTGTTTTGTGACCAATTGTTATTAGTTTGGCCATAGTTGGACGGTTTTGGATTATTCTTCATACCTTGAAAAAACAATAAAAAAAAACGTTACTTGACGTTACCACAAGAAGTCCGTCCATTCACAAAAACTTCTACTTCCATGAATAATGGATGACTGGTGACCAATGGTCAGTTAATATTTATTCGTAAACACGCACATTTTTATTCCGATCTTTTAAAAAAGATCGGAATGAGCATGTACGTTTTACGAATATATATCGTTCCAACGTGTCTGAAAGAATTTGAATACGATAAATATTTTCTTATTATATTTTATCAAACTATGAAAATGAAATTTTTATAATACATGACTATGTGGAATCCCTTTCGTTTATTAAGCGTAATCTAGAAAAAAGGCAGCTAAATTTTCGCAGGTGTAAGATAACATGATAGAAAACTGTGTGCTTTTAGAACAGCCAAAGTCATCAGTCATCAGAGGCAAGTAAAAGGAAGCATAGTAGTAGATGTTTTTTTTAGATCAGATACTACTCTCTACACTTTACCATAGCAGTTCAGTTCCCTCTGGAATGTCTTCCGCTTGGAGTACAGCGCAGGTAGGATATCTTGTGGCGGCTCTTTGCTATCAAGTGGCCATTAGTTGGTTCCTTTTAGGCACTGCTTGCGGACTTGCTCAGGGTGGAATTTCAATAAAACAAAAGATTATATTCACCAGGATAATATCTTGCTTGTTGCAGATAATGTTCCTTGGCAGATTTTCGTGTTGGATTGGGATTATTGGAACCAAACGGAGGTTTTGATTCAGGACTCCTGAAAATATATAAAAAAAGAGGAATGAAATTACATTCCACAAACCATAGTTTGTCACCTGCAAAAATCACTTTTGTAGTAGATCGAGCGTGGTCATTCATGTTCAGTTTAATTAGAAAAGTAAATTAAATCTAACTTCCTAAACGAAAATTTCATTTTGTCAAGCATGAGTCGTTGACGGACCGCGCCTATGCAGTGCGGCCTATCAGTGACCCACCTTGTCAAAACCTTGATCGATAGGAAATTTCTGACTGGTTCAGATAGCAAGATATCAGTTTTTATCGATAGATCTCTCGTATTTTTGTCAGATGGATCACACTTTGACATCACGACTCATGGACTGCAAACAGTTAATATATTACTTTTAAACAAATAGTTCTTATGTAAGATGCTATTACAATAACACTGTAATGCATCAAGCGGCGAATTGAAGTTTAAATGACCCTCACCCAAACAAAGGTTTCAGATCGTTTTTGACAGTCATGTTGAGATTTCCGTTACTTTGTTTTTTCACACCGAGATCTTCAATCGTGTCCCATGGATCTCTACCAGCTAATCTCCATCTCCTCCTGGGTTGTTTTTGCTCGAGTGTACCAAGAGGCTTCGTTGTGCTGAAAAACGATGATAATAATTTACTGAAGATGTAGAATTTTTCAGAGGCTTATTTAATATTAACATTCATTGAAAAATATACATATTGAAAGTTTGTGTAGGTTTTCCTCATGTCTCGACTAGACTCGTGTAATGGAAAATCTTAAAACTGGGTCCAAGTTTTCTAGTGGTCAATAAACGCAAACAATTTTATTTAGTTATTCAAAAAGCTTCAATATCATCAACACTGCTATTGAAGACATTTTTTGGAGAGATGGGTCACAATATATTCTACTTGATAATGACTTTATAATTATTCAGATTCTGCAATTGAATATCTTCCCTCAAGACTGAATTTTGCTTCCATAAAAATCTTGAAATAGTAAACATCGACCATCTCATATGTGTTTCAAATTATTGCGACATTTCACATTATTGCGTCCATGCAGCAAAACATGCCCATATTATAGTAAATTTAACTATTTTTATTTATTTTTTCAGTTCGCAACCAAGTTTTAGAAAGAAAGTACCTTTCCATTATCTTGCTATGAATACCAGGTAACGGTCTTGCATTCTTCGAGAAATCTTTCTTCTCAGAATAAAGACTTGGTGGTGAATATTTCATGTCATTACTCGCACCAAACTTTGATTCAGATGGGTTTAATTGTCCGAGGGGTCTTCGACCCCCCTCATACCCATGTACTTTTGATTGAAGTCCATAGTTCCCAACCCCTCTCGCTCTAGGGGCTTGTTTATTCAAGTTTGGTAGCATGGAATTATTGTTATTATTGTCTGAATGACCGAATATATCTTTTCCGTTTCTCGGAAAAGCAAGTCCTCGCATTCGCCCACTACCTTTTGCGCTTAGTTTACTAGGACTAAAGTCGAAATCGTCCAGAAGGAAATCATCGTCAATGACTCCTTCACCTGCAGTTTTGAAAACTGAAGAAGGCGATGGATTTTTCGGTTCTTTTCTTAAACTGTGGAAAGTGCGATGATGTCCTTTGGCACTTGATTGTGGACTTACGGTCGGGCTTTTTCTAGCTGTGGTAAAATTGAACTTGGTTTCGCCTTTTTTAGTAAGGGCATTTGATTTTGAGGGAACATTTTTTGAAAATGTATTCGATGATAATATATCATCAAAAAATGCATTTTCATTCTTTTCTGGACTCATTTTAAAATCTGCTCGTTTCGAAGCCGCAATGTCCCGATTTTGTTTAACTTTGGTGTTTATAGCAGGTTCGTTGGGCTTTTTGTGATCAACAGGTGGGTTTTTAGTACTCAAATCGAGCCCCAAATCCAAAGCAAGTTCGCTAAGACTGTCAGCGTTAATATGCGACTTTTTACTCTGCTGCACACCGGTAGGTGAAACCCTGTTGTAGGTAGAAAATCCACCCTTGAACGGGTTTTTGTCTTTAGTTCCAAAATTGTCTTTTGGTGGATTCTTGACAAGTCCATTGTCACCTTGTTTTAGGGCTTTCTTTGTCGCATTACTGTCCTGCGATAAAGTACGTTTCGGCGGCAAATTCACTGCTTTATTTGTATCGAGTTTATTTTTCGAATACATATCTGGAGCAGGAAGGTTACCGAACCTTTTTTCCTCGTATAATTTTACCATGGCTTCTTTGTGCGTTACTTTTGCACCGAGGTGTTGACCCACGGAAAAGTATGGGTGCCGAAGAGCCTGAAAACAAAACGGAAAATTATTATTTCATAAACGAAATATTTTTTACCAAATAAGGGTAAGAAAGAGGTTTCTGATTGTGGAAATGAAAATAAATATTCAATATCAAAATTTAGGAATACATCATGAGTGAAATTCCTAAAACCATACAACTTTTTGATAAATACGGTCAATCAATTTCTCGACCTTCACAAAACAGGATTTCGAATTTGGCGAATATTTTGATCGTAGCACAATATCACAAAAGTTACAATATTATATTAAAAAATCTTTCACCTGTGCAGCAGTGGGCCGTTTTTTCGGGTTCCATTGAAGCATATCTTGCATTAGTTGTATCGCTTCAGAACTGGCGTTTGGAATCAAAGTTCTCAGCGGTGTGGCTGTACATTGTGGCCATCGAAAATTCATGCGACCAGCAAGTTGATGGCCTTCAGGCCAATCAGCCTGAAATTTAAATGATTCGATTTTTAAATCTAGACAATAACTTTACCAAGTGTAGGGAGGAGAACATGGTTTGAAATCAAAACTAATAGATTACGCTAGGCAATCTTGGTCGTCTTTGGGTGTCTCAGATGTTCATGTCATTTTCAATGAAGCTTCAAAACCATCAACACTGCTATTCCATAGCAGTATTGATGATTTTGAACCTTTTTTTTAAAGTTCATTTACCACCAGACACTTTAGAGAGAAATTTTCATGCCCTGTAGGTACGCACTTTAGAATAGTCCTAACATATTTCCTGCGTGTCGTAAGAGGTGACTAAAATGGTTAGAATAGTCCTAACATATTTCCTGTGTGTCGTAAGAGGTGACTAAAATGGTAGATGGCTTCAAAATCACCCAGGGCAGCTACCTATTACTGCACTTTACCATGGCTGTTCATTTCTGTTTGGGATGTGTTTAGAGTACAGTTGCTGGTACTACAACTTTCAGTAGCCATTTGAGGGGTTGTTGGTTAGTTTCCTTTGGGAACTGCTTCCAACCTTGCCCAAAGTGAATTTAAATGAAAAAAAAATTCTAGCCACGTTCATCATGACATATTGCCTGTTTCCTAAATTTTTTGCAATAAAATTCATTTAATTTGGGTGTAGTAGTAGAGCATCTGGCATCTTGTCACTGTGATGCTAGGCAAAAAGGGTCTAAAATCTGTTTTGGATGAACAAAAAAAACTTTGAAACCACCAACATTGCTATTTCATGTTTCGTTTCATTTTAAAGTTTTTCTGCAGTTTTGGAACTGACAGACATTAATTCTTTGCTTCCCTTTTAGTTGCCTCTTACAACACATAAGGGCAATTCTAAAGCACTTGTCTACATGGTAGACTCAGACCCAGACTAACTTAAATTCAAAGGTTATTGCTCACTGAGAAATTGTTTAGAACAGCAGACTTGTAAATAAGGAAATGCACACACCTTAGAAGCAGGGCCTAGCACCTGGCACAGTTTGAAAATCTCGTCAAGTTCTGAGGAGCCAGGAAACAAAGGTCGTAACATGTATAATTCAGCCATGATACACCCCAACGCCCAGACATCTATCGGTGAACTGTAACTTGTAGATCTGAGAAGAACTTCAGGTGCTCTGTACCTGTAATGTTCATAAGTACTGGTATTACCTAGGGTTTTTCTTATGATACAGTAATAGTATTCAAATTCTGATTCATTAGTTGACGAAAAATAAAAGATTAGCAATATGACATTGAAGATCAGTTTAAGTAGAAGATTTTTATAGAGGCAGCCATGTTTCGAATAAAGTGCGAGATACAGATAGTGATTAGGTCATCAAAAAAGGGATGCATAAGTATTTTGTGTACCGTATGCTATTTAGATACAAAAACCTTTTTTAGCCTGCAGCAACCTAAAAGGTAGATGAGAACATGCGAGTATTTTAAGTAAAAAACACACAATATTGAATATGCTATATATTATGAAAAATAATGACTGCACAACAAAAGGTTGTATAAAATTATTAGGAAGGGCAAAATTAAGATAAATGCGTATTTACTGCAGGAAATTCTGAACAATACTGAGACATATTGTGGATGATAGTTACTGGTACTTACCACCTAGTTGAAACATAGTCAGTATAAGGAGGTTGCGATCTGATTTCTCTCGCCAATCCAAAATCAGCGATCTTTATGAGTTCTTGTCCCATACACAATAAATTCTCTGGTTTCATATCCCGATGAAAGTATCCATGCTTATGCATGAATGCGAGACCTTGTAGAACTTGAAACACGATGTTTCGTACTGTAGTTTCAGGAAAGTGTTTGTCTCTGAAAAATGAGGAAAATTATATAGGTACTTTTGGAAATACAAAAAAAACTAAGCATGATTCGTTGAGATTTGGGGAACGCGAGGTCTTTCGGTATGTACATCAGATTTTACAATGCAAAATAAGATGGGTTTGTGTATTAGCTGCCAATGAGCCAAACATGATCTAAAACAAAAGCTTTCCAGTTTCTATGTACGGTAAGTTATTATTACATCATTATTGGCTTGAGTGGTGGGCTACAAACATTCATCCATGATGACAACAGCAAACATTCATTTCCAATTATAGTTAGTATTAAAAACTAAGGGCAGAAACGTCAATCTACAATGCAGTACCAATGCTTATTAAACAAAATTTCAAGAACAAACTGGGTTGTGCCTCAGTATGATGAGAGAAATTGTTTCACCTGTCTAATATATTCTTCGTTTATTACCCAAAGAATATTCACTAAGAGCTATCAAACAAAATTTCTATTATATATTTAATCATTAGAGAAATAACAATTCTGAACATTCATCAATGTGTCATGATGCTACTATCTGGATAGCTAAGCAAGGAGTATTCTAAAATTCAACAATTCACTTTTGATTTCCAATCACTTCTTCAGAATTGTCATAATTTCAATATTGTATTATAAATTATGATGTTTGAGCCCAAAGGATGCACTGTAAAACATTATGTTTTACAGTGCATCCTTTGTGCACAAACATTATTATTTATCATCTTGGTGAAATGGAATCTTAAAGAATAAATCAAAATAGGATACAGGATATTGAAGAATTTGGTTTAAACGAAATTCGGTTGTTCATACAATTATGATAAAAATTCAAATCAACAAAATTAATTTTTTTAGCATGTCAGACCAAAAATCCAGATTTTTATACAACACGATTTTCTGAAAAAACACATAATTAAATAAAACGAGTCAAATTTTAAGAAAAACATCTCCGAATAAGGCCATTTCTAAACCTAAAACGTCAATCGGGTGTCAATTATATCCCTTTTTGAACAAATTCTTTGGTAATTTATGAGGGGTATCAGAAATCAAGCTTACTGAATAACTTAACTTGTTCTTAATCAAAACACATGATTCAAAATTTTATTTATACTCACAAAAAAAACAAAGTAGTAACGTACTACTGTTATTTATATTAAGAATAGAATTCAGCATATAAAAGCATCACGTAATATCCCTTAATTCAAAAGCACAAAGCAAATCGCACATCTTTGCTTTGTTTTGAAAATTGAAGCAACCGAATCGACTTATCCACGGAGCATAATTAGAGGGCAGGGCAGGTTTCGTGTTACACTTGATAAAACAAGTCTCCCGTGTACGACGCGCAATGATTTATCAACGTGATATTTATCTATAATCAAGTATGATAGAATTATAGTGATAGTATTTGGTCAAAGGCCTGCAAGCAATATTGTGTATCGTTAGTTCTGCAAAATAACTGAAAATATACTAAAATTTAGACTCAATTTTGAATCCGTAATTAATTGGCAGAATGTTGTAAACAATTCTAAAAATGTCTTACGATTATACCAGGATATCAACCAATTTGACACCATTTGATTTTGGTCTCTACTGTTGGCATATTTATTAATATGCCACCATCAGTAGTGGCCAAAATCAAATACCTTTTGAATTCAGAATCAAATAGAATATTTTCTGCAAATCAAATATTCGAAGATTTTTCAGAAAAGTTCAAATACATCAAAATTAACAAAAAATTATCTCAAAATATAGGAATTTTTGATTCTGCTGATTTCATTTCCAATCACTAGAAAATTTTGATACAATAATTTATGAATTCGTAAATAATTGAGTTGAGTCGAAGATTCTGGACAGTCTTAGCCACCCACCATTATTGGAAATTTGACAAATCAAATTTTTGATAAAAAGGTTTATAAATTATAAATGCCAACTTGCTAGAGATTAAAGAACACGATTAAAATCAAATTTTTTATTTGTGTGTAGCAATTTGTACAACACCCAAATCCCTCATTATAGCAGTTCCCAGGAGGAACTACAACTACCTAACAGGTATCTTCGAATCTGCCCAGGAATATTTTATCAAATTTCAATAATTTCCCCGAGGGAGCATGCCACCAGAAATCCTTGGAACTTCCTAAAGTACTGAATTAGATGGAAAAGAAACAGACAAAAAATGGTTTGGATTATAGAAAATGATGAATTGCAAACTGTTGAAGAAGGAGCAACGGAAACGAGAAGGTATCATCTATCTGTGGTCCATTAATAATACGCAAAGGTCAAACAATACAGGTTGCTTCCTGAGAACTGCAGTCTGTAACGCGAACCAATGTCCAGAAAAATAAATATTGAATGAAAATCTTAATATTGACATAACACGGAAAATTTAAAGTGAATTTACCTATGGAGATTGTTTCATTGGTGTATTGCTTGTGGGTTAATATAATAGTGCTTGGTAAATGACCAAGAATGTTCCAAGATAGTAGACAGAAATATTTAAATATCTTGTTGAAACCTTTTATCCAAGTTAGTGTTAGTAAGCAAAGGTAGGGTAGCCTGTCTTCCCAAATCAGAAACTTATTTTGTCAAGCATGTGACACAAATGGATCGCACCTCATCGACGCGTTCCATCAGTGGCACATACTTTTTTTATTTTTTCATATTGAATTCTTAGAGTAGAGCACCCTGTCCAAGGCCCTGTAACAGCTACAACTTATAGAGGGAGAGGCTTACAATGGCTGGAAAGATATGATCTTTTCCTGTTTGGCTTAGCCTACCCAAGTTATTACACCCTGGGTTGAGTGGTGGGCATGGATAAGCGAGCTGGACTCGCCAGGACCTTCAACCCGGATGCCAACATGTTTAACCACTAGGCCATCGCGCCTTACAAACATGCTTAACTTACAAACATGCCTTGACAAAGACTTTTCGATTGGGTCAAAACTTCTACTCAGACCGGGATAGCAGAATCTAGTTTTGGTTCGAGAGTTTGAAACTTTCATGTCATTTTCTTTGAACAGATCAAAGACTTAAATATAATTGACACTGCTGTGAAATGAATGAATTCATTGTTTTTATGCATGGACTCAAAAGGCCAAAGAATAAAAGTTAAAATCAGAATCTTGGCACAAAACATGATGGCAGGAAAAGCTGAAATAGAGCTGTCGACGCAATATTCTAATTGCTTGATATCAGGATTCACAGCAAAAAATACTTTATTTTAATGGAATTTAACATTAAACCTTTTTCGGCCTTTGTTTTTTGCTTGCTACTTTTCTGTAATAATAAGATTTTTCAACGTACATGACTGAAAATTTGAAGTTTATATTTTCACTCATAGTACCTATATACTTTTACATTTTTTTTGTTAGAATTTTGGTTCAAAATCTATGACAGGATTGTAAGAAGTACTACAAATAATAAGTGAAATAATTTGAATGGTGCTATTGCTTTTTATATTATGAAAAGTTTAATTTTTTTACCAAATCGAACTAGAAACTGACATCACACTAATTTTATTTATATTATATACTTTATTTGCTTCCGAAAACAAAATTTCAAAACGATTTACTCATATGGACACTAAAACCTTGGGAGTCACGAAATCATGACATAGTTTCGATATTGGACCACAATAGTAGGAACAATTCTAAAGCCCCATAAATAACTCCTGGTTATCGATAAACGCCAGACATAAACGAAAACCAAATAAAAAGACAATAAATGTTTGTATAGCACAAGACTTGGCCTTTTCATAAATGTTAGCATTATGAGACATGACTAGTTTATTTTTTGTCAAGCATGGGCCAGAGATGGAGTGCACCTCAATGGTGCACTCCATCAATGACTCATGCTTGCAAAAATATCACTTGACAAAATTTTTTCGTGAGTGATTAGTGCATAGAAACATGATTTCGAGTCAACAAATACTTCACGTTAGTAACGTGAACGTGAGACCAAAATGTTGGTATAGCGTATAAGACTGATAACTATAACAATAAAAGGTCAATAAAGATACTTTTGTTAGCGGATATAGAAATTATAAGGGGCTTAACCGTAGATAAATAGTATTTCACGTACCGGTACTAGTTTTATCAAGCATAGCCCATTGATAGGTCATGCTAATAATAATAAATGATCTAAAAATGGCACTGTCCAATATTTGGGTACCACGAGTTCAAACTCACATAAAAAAGAATTTCACAAAATAGCCTGAATAGGAGGGACGATATTACACTATCTGTCCGTCTATTCACAGATATAATTGCAGATATAATAAGATATAATAAATAAGATATAATTGCAGATGTGACTCAATGTCTGGCTACGTCATCATAAAAGATTTGTTGCCAATTCGACACACATTTGAAAATAGTAAAATACTTGTGAACCCCAAATTTAAAGATTTCCACCTTAATAAACAAGGTTTTAAGATGAAGGCAACAACTCTGATGAAATCTTCATCAAGATATTTTTGAAATGAACATTTTAATCGAAGCATAAAAATGTAGTATTAGCACGAGTGAAACACATACAATCAGAAACATTCCATCAAGTTGAACCATGTGCGGATCCTCAAGGACGAAAGACGTTTTGATAATTTTTTCTGATTGGAAGGTCATTCATAAAATAAATATTAGGGAAACCAATCGGAAAGATAAATTTTTGTCGAGTCTGTATTACAAATGAATTGAAAAGTTATTAGGATCACTGAATTTGAAATTTTTGCACGGGCAAATATGCTTAGAAAAGTGGTATATCATATCATCTATCTAAATCTTTGAAACAATACCCTATTATTAGGCAAAAATACATTGAATTTCAAAATTTTTGTTTTTATTGTTTTATTGACATTTTCACTTGAGTCACTGTACACAATACTCTGAGAATAAAGAAATTATCACTCCCTTCATGATTTATTAAATGATCCACTTCGGCAAAACACATTTATTAAAATGGTCAGTGTTCTTTTATTGAAATCTGTTTCGTCCAGTATGAGTCAATGATGGGCCGCGCCTATATGGCGCGACTCATCACTGATTCATACTTGCCTAATACCATATTATATTCTGTCAATTTTACTATCATCAGGATAGCTGTATAAAAGCACTAAAGTGTATCATACATTATGTATAAGCGCGACATTACAATATGTAGTATAGAATTCCTGTGGCAAATTCATCTCGGAAAACTGACCATCAGTAACATAAAGCTGTCTTCAAAATAATAGTTGCTGAGGTCAGCATTTAAAACAGCAGAAAGTTAGTTATTTTGATTATTCATACTACTGATTTTGCTGAAAACAATCCTTTAGTGACAAATTGTTAAAGTGCCTTGGTGTCAGGTACAACACAAATATGTTTAACATGACCCTTGCTTGGCAGGATAATTTTTGTATTCAGAAGCCACAATATGACTATCTTTGTCTGGTGGTTTTTCTCCTCATATTTTACTATCTGGACTTTTCTAGAACGCTATAAAAAATTCATATATCTCATAAATTGATGTACAACATTTTACATTTGTCATTGTTCACACTTGGCCAGTTATGGCTCATACTTGTGAATAATTTTTCGTTAGGACTCTGATAAATTAATCATAGGATACAATTTTGTTACAGCATGTTTTGTCAAGTATGTGTCACTGATGGATCGCGTCGATGAGACGTGGTCCATCCGTGGCGCATGCTTGACAAAATCATATTCCAGATTGGGTCTTAACTTTTTCTTCCTTAAATATTTTGACCATAGACGGAATGCGTCAGAATAAATTTTTAGAACAACCTTAAGAGAGTGATGTCATAAGAGTGAGTTTCTCATAATGGACTCAAAATTGAGAGTGGACTTTTATATTTTTAAATACTATTGTTTAACTGTCTCAAGTACGACACAGCCGAACGATTACCTATTGTCGTAACAAAGTAGCTAATCCCTGAAGTCACCGTTATACCGTCATAGGTGAAAGGTAAAAAAGAAAAGTGTAAATCAAGTAAGACTTAAAACTTCGTAGGATTGACTTTTAAGACAAAGTTCAAATGTCACAAAATGAACTAACAAAAAGCAGCCAGTATCAAAATCTTGGTTAAAGCTGAGATTTGCCGAACATGGATCATTAGTAGTTGTTCAAATATTTTATCCTTTTTTGCTGTCGGAATTATATATTATAAATGCTATTGTTGGGGAGATGTGACTTTTAACTAGATATTGACTACTACACTTTCATTGACATAATTGAAAAATATTGAAATCATTTGAAAAGTTGGGTGCCATTTTTGCTTGTTTTGCAATCATTTAAAAGTGTAGAAAAACTTATGATATAAAAATGAATCGGCAAAAATTGAATATTTTGTTTTCATTTCAGAGACAAATTAAATAGTTTTTAAATCGTCTAGATTGTATGTCTATATTTATAATACGATATTATTACCTCAAATACAGAAAATTTTGAAATTCTCCTGATGTTTCAAGTACAATTTCATTGATTTATTCCTGTCACATGCAGGTGAATTTGGTTCTGATACCAGAACAGCATTTACACACCCCTTAAAAAAAGAGGACACGTCCTTCAAACAATCAATTGGGCATCAATAACAATCATATTCATATCACCATTATATAAAAATTAATTAAATCTTGAACCATGAATAATAGTTATTATTAATCTATTATCATTTATAACTCACGCATCGACTACTATTCGCATTTTTTTCTTTTTCGCAACAAGGAAGAAGTTCGCGTTATTCCAAGATCAACAACCCATCGCCAAATGCTCAGAATAATTTTGAGCTTTAACAATTCAAGCACTTGAATGATATGACTGACATTAAGAATGACCCCAGAGGACACTCTCGAAAAACAATATCAAGTAGGCTCTTACACTACAATATAAAAATTCTTATCCCACACTCACCTTCATATTGTTTAAATATATGCCAAAGCCCAAGTATAATCTGGTTTGATAGATATTTTTGCTAAATGTATACTCAAAACAAATAACCTAATGTTCATGCAAGAGGGGTTCGGGTTGGGTTCATGGTATTCATAGTTAAGTTAAAAGATATTTGAATTTCACTATGAAAACGGGATAAGGTTTTAACCTTAATAATAAACGAAATTGCTGATATTTGACCACACTTTTCCATTTTGCAGTCAAGATTTATCTCATATATCATTTCTCTGCAAATAAACTCCTTTCAGTTGCCGAGGCTATATATATATATATATATATATATATATATATATATATATCAATATTTTCGTACTGTGACTTCCACCTAATAACCATGCGAATATCGAAAAAAAAAATTATTTACTAATAAAGTTATTACCATTAGCGAAAGGCGATAATATTACGGATAGATTCCTTAAAAATTAGAGAAAGCTAATAAAATCCCAAGTTATGCAAAATTCCCCTATTGACTACCGGTACATATTATTAGTTTACTGCCAATCAATTGCGGCACAAGTTGGATGTCGTTTAAACCACTTTAATATTTATTTTAGTAGTTTAATCACGTGAAGTAAAATAGAAGATGAAAATGAGTGACAGTTGTCACAAGTGGTAGTCAAAGACCGAGAAGTGTTCTCGAGAATTTTGACGGAAATAATTGGCTTATAAAGAAATGAGAAATTTCTGTGGACAGGAATAAAACCTGTTGGTTAACTGCTTGTTTGTGGTGGAGAGAACCCCAAAAGGATGTACATATAAGATATTTCAAGAAATGGTAGATAGCCTTACCATCATCCAGAGCAGATACCACTTACTGCACTCTACCATGGTGGTTCAGTTCCTTGGGATGTTTTCTGTTTCGAGCGCATTTACAGGTACTATATCTTTTAGTAGCTCTTTGCAATTAGGTGGCCATTAGTTGGTTTCTCTTAAGCACTGATTCCCACCCGGGACCCTCTTAAAACTCCAGCCTAGAATAGGTTATCAAAATAATAATTGATCATTACCGGATCGCCGCTCATGACAAAGCTACCACAGTACCTCGGGTCATAGTATCTTGATAAACTGTAGTCACCATAATCTTTTCTGAAATCTCGCCTAAAATCAAATATTATGTAAAAGGCTACTTCTCCTCAGTTAACTGAACGACTCTGTGCTAACAAACTCTCTATAAACTCTTATTGATTCTAAAATAATTGCTACTACAGCAACAAAGATCTCAGTTTTATACAATTGTAACAAGCGTACAATGAAGTATCAGTGTGAATAAACTCCATGTGTGAAAATTTCAATATCTATTATTTCTTCTAAGCTCAAGGTAGATTCTGCTTCTAAAATTGACGGCTAGTTGTTCTATACTAACTATATGTTCTGAAGTAATTAATAAAAAATATAAAAATCGAATATCGTTTTTCGACTGTCGACTGAACACATACTACAACGTAAATGCAATAGCAGCTTTAAAACGTCCGAAAAAACTTTCTAAAATCCATTATAGGACTTTAACATCGATGCTATGAAGTTTTAGGAACACACCTCATAATAGAAAACCAACACTTCAAAATTAAACCAAGTTATGTTGTTTACTGTATTTTAATATTTTTAATATTATTTAAATTACAAGATTGTAGATAGAACTATTCGAATAAGTTATATTAAATGTAATAGACAGTACCTGTCCTTCATAAGCTGGTAGAGATTTTCTTTCATGTATTCGAAGATAAAGTACAACGTGTCATTCTCTCGGATGACTTCTTTAAGTTTTATGACATTAATGTGATTCAATTTTTTCAATGATCGTATTTCCCGAAGATCAACGCATTCTTGCCAACTGTAAAACTTCTTCTTCATCCTACGAAATAAAATACATCAATATGAGAGAAAAAATACTAGTAACTAGGATGTGGTCAAAATGTTGATCATATTCATTTAAATTTTGTTTATGGCATAAACTAAACACCTCAAGACAGGATGTTTTCATGAGACTACCGTATTATACTTTTGAATAAATTTTCATTGCTATTTATACCAAACCATTTATTAATCAATAATTTTTTTTATTTCAACATTTGAATCCAGAAGGGCCAGATTTTTTAAAAATTTCATTAAAAATAGCTTTTATATTTGTGGATCAGTGCAAAATATTTTAATGGCCATTTTCAAATTCACAAAGCAATAAAGCGATAGCTGATAATAATGCTCGAATATTCAAAACTTGTACTACCGGTAATAGATTCCATTATGATAAAAAATTCGCTTTGTGTTTTATTCATTATTAAATTGACTACTTTGCTAAGTATGCTAAGATCTTGATATATACAGCCAAGTACTCGTACGAGAATTTTACTTTTTCATACCAAGTTAACAAATGGTGGTCGTGGGCGAAATCAATTTTAGAATAGAATCAAGATTTCAAATCGATATTTCAATCTGTCAGGCTACTCAATAATATTTTTCAGGAATTTCAGCAAGCTAAAAATACTAAATTTAATAAGTATTTTTTAATGACAATTTTGATGTATGGTACATTAAGATTTTTCTTAATATGAGAAATTAACAATATCCAAGAAATTAAATAGATTTCAATTTGAAACGTGAAATATTTCACTGATTGGTGATGGGCATACACGTGTTGACAGTGTTTACTAACAAAGAAAAATATTTACCGTACAACGAAATTTCACACACAAATAAAATTTACATAATTGCATGCAAATTATGTTATGCTACTTAGGGTGAAAAGTAAATCATTTCAAATTATATAACAGCACATGCAGAATAAAAAGAAAGAATAGCAAGAAATACAGAAATGCATAAATTACTCAAGTGACTTTTTCTACCAAGGACACAAAAACAAAGCACAAAACTGCCAACATGAATATAGTTTGAAATTTCTAAAGCTGTACTATATAAGGACGCTACATGCAACAGAACTAACTACACAATGCAAATTAATGAATGAATATTAATAATGTTGATTCGTGCCAAAGTAGCCAGTTTAAATTCTTTTGCCCTACGTTATGTATCAATAAAGAGCCATAATTGAACCAAACCTTTCTCCCCTACTGGGTAAGTTTTGGAAGTTCATTTTTAGAATAAGAGCTTAAAATTCAAAAACGAGTAGAAAAAATAAATTATTATTAAATTATTTTTAGTCCAAAATGCACAGTGAATCAATTTGACAGATTCCAAAAAAGAATAGGCTGTTTATTCTGAAATATCCAGGGTCAAAGGTTTTGAGATACGTACATATAAATAGGACTCAATGTAAAGATGTGTGTTGAACTTTGACAATGCAACCAACAGCACCACTCACTTTTTAATGGCAACAAGCTCTCCTGTTTTCTTGGTGCGACCCATGTGTACAGAACCGTAGGTCCCATCTCCAAGTTGCCGAATAATGTCAAAACGATCCATGCCTTTTTGACCGACGCCATCATCATCCATGATTTTGTTGCTATTAGTATGATTATGACGATTGACAGAAATTATAGCTCGATTAGCATGATTGAAGTTTGTTAATGTTGCTTGTGGAGCGTAAGACGAACCGATTGCCACGCTCATCAATGAAAAATATATGCTAAATTAATTCTATCTCAAGATTTTATCATGCTTGATCTGTTATGATGAAAAGAAAACCAAATGGACAATAGGGCAATAAATTCTGTGCAAAATTTCAAGAACAGAATTAAGAAGAAAAAAACACTTCTGTATTGCTAAACTGTTGCACATTCTGTTTATAAATTAGAATTATGCGAGGGATAGTTGTGCTCAAAAGGATTGCTAAACCCACTATGTTCATGTACATGACAAACCACTTAATGTTGGTAAAGAATCCCAACCCTCTCCATTCGCGAGTTGTATCTGCATGAGAGGTTATGGTTTGCAACATGATTAATCTAATCTACCTTTTCTGCTTTCCCGTCTTACGAGCTAGAGAAGCATTCAACAATAGAACTGAAAGACTGAACTGAAAACAAAGCGACCAATACATTCAATACCATGTAACTAACTAACTTTTTTATATTTCATTTTGACACAGAAACTATGACTTACTGTTTCATAAATCATGTTTTCTATGCATAATAGTTTTCATATAAATCCTGTAGGAAATTTCAAATGTTGTTGAAAGTATCATTTTGAAAGAAGTTGAATACCCAAATACAGTGATCAGCTTGAACATAAACTAAACTACTTCACTCCCTGTTGTTTAAAAACTGAAATCTCCTTACTAAAGGAACATTTTGGTAATATAAATTATCACAAGCTGTGAAATAAATCATGTGAAAAGGTATTAAAAGAGATAATCTATGAAATATGAGAAGGATAATCCAGGAACACCGGTATTGTTTTATATAACCATTAGAGGAAATATTGATTGCTTACATATGCAATTGAGGTCATATTTCACCTTTTAATATTGTCATGGTTGTTTTATGTGAATGAAATGTCAATTTAACTAATATTTAAATAGCAGAATATATATCTGTATTTTAAGGAATGATTAGGAATCAGTCCTTTGTTTATTTGAAACATTTTTTTTCAGATGAACCAATTACAGTAGGCTTAAAACGCACAATTTGGATAAATATGAACTCTTTTAATTAGTTGACACTCAACGAATAAGAGAAAAGCGTCGACACTCAACTTTGATTTATGGATATATTGCTTCTTCGATAAATTTTCTTTGGATATACATTTAAAAGATTTTGATTCATTCATTTTGATATCCCCTATTCTGATGGTTGCTATTCTATAGACGTGTCTGCATAGAAAAGTAACAGACATCCTTTTTATCAGTCTGGTCAGCCAGGTCCAATATTGAAACAATAATTTTGCGCTCCTTAGATTCCTTACAACTTATATATAGTATATTTATATATATTATTTATTGCACAAGATTGAGTCCCTTATGACACTGCAAAAGCAACATGAGAACATCTGTGTTGTTATATTTAAAGCTGAACTGTGTTTTGTATTTTATATAAATTTTGGATCAGATAGTTGTTTTATTAAAACTTATGTCTTGACAATCTCAGTTTAGTCATTAATAATCACGCTCGTCACAGAACTGGAATATTTATTTTACTTGTTGTCGACAACACTATGTGTAGGCACCTGATGATACAGCGTCTATAAATAACAAATTTCAACCAAGAGATTTTTCATTCATGATTCAAACATATATGAAGGGATGAAACTTTGATAACATTAACAGATAAAGGCAACTTTTTGTCTATAGATTTCTTGCTTAATTAATTGTTGTTAAATATGAAAAAAGGGAAAGTAAAGTGAAATGAAATCTTTACATACAAAAAGTGAAGACATGATGAACTGACCATAAGAGAAAATGGATAAAATATCAGAATAATCAGATAGCCTAGTTCTGAATGTTTTGATACAACCTATACTTTCTGATTATCCATGCTTTCCAATTCCAGTATTCAGAAAATTCATTAAACATGCATTAATAAATAAATTCCATTCTCACGTTTTAACTGCAACCATTTCGCCAGTTTCATTGCTTCTTGCCAGGGTTACTGAGCCATACGTCCCATCTCCAAGAGTTTTTAATTGATGATATCGATTCATGTTCTGTCCAGTGTCTGGGTGTACCAATGTGACTTTACTAATGTACTTATTTCAACCACAAACAACACAGAACAGCAGGCTAAAAAGCTGGCAGCGATGCTACGTGATAGAGTGAACAGGTACGTACTGAATAGCCTGGTTAGAGGCAACTTGGTTTCCAGATAATCTTCTCAAATCAGTAATTATGCTGCGATACCAACATTTGGCAAATCATCATGACAATCTGTAATCCCACTCACTGCCAATACACTGTCATGTTTAAAGCGATGGTTGCTCAATCCAGAATCAGTACTGAGTAGACAAGACTAAACCTGGTGCCTGATCTGTGATTACACCTCTAGATTCCATCGGGCATCACAAACAGAACATCTGAGAAACAGCACAAACACTGAACAACAACCGCAGCCAGAAAAGTTAGCAAACCGACAGTTTCAGGGTTTGGTGTTGATGTTTTCGGTTTGTTTGTGGCTTGGCATCTGGTAACCAACTCGTTTATTTTCCAACCAATGTCGCCACCTAGTGTCAGGTGACGAGACAGTTCCTTCGAAGTTAGACATAGTTTATTTCGAAAATCCGTTATCGCACACGCAAAAATACTAACAATCAGTACATAGCGAACATAAGAACAATCGGAAAATCAGGAAAGTCGGCAAAACCTAGAGAAACATATATAAAGTACATGCGTCGATCAACCTCCACTCACACTCGATACATATGTATATAAATATTAAATGAGATGATAGAAACATAGCGTTCAGGTATTTCTTTATATCTGTATTACCAAGCTGAGAATCAAAATTCGCTCAGAGTATGGCTGCACAGTTAGATATGTTGAAACGTCTCCTGAAAGCACTAAAGTGAAAATAGCTATATGAAATGCAGAAAAGGCAAGGGATCCACATCCCTCACAGGAATATTTTGTTCGAGGGACGAGAGCAGGAAGCTCCCTTGAACAAAGCAAAATGAAGAGCCGGATGGGAAGGAGCGCGAGCTGGGTTGTTGAGAATTCTAGTCATAAATTTCAACGTCTTTATTGTGACTCAGAAAAAAAAATGATAAGTTTTAAATACGGCCACGCCAGTAGCAAATTAATTTAACCAGATGTCCAGTTATCTCAATCGGTAAAAGCGTTGGGAATACGCTTGGACCTTCGCATCTCTGATTGTCATGACGCATGTTGGAATCCCATGAAGGATGAGGATTATATGCGAGAAGTCTGCTGGACGCCTCGTTGGTGCACGGTGGTTCACGTGAGCACTGTTTACGGCTTCCAGGTCCATGCACAGTAAAAAAAAATGAGAAATACGATAATCCAAAAACTTTCATCTCAATTCGGAACTGGTATCTGCACGAGAGGTCGTGGTTCGCTATATGATTAAGCTGTATTCTCGCCTTTCCTCTCCCACGGGATAACAATACAGACGCGCATAATTGAAAATAAAGTGTTATGAATTGCCATGATTAAAAAAATTAATATGCCGGTTATATCGCCGTAAAAAGAATTACTGCTGTAGAAGATGCCAAATTTAACGACGAAATAATACCCAAATAAGGTTGTAATGTGGAGGACATACCCCACTGTGAAACATCCAAAATGACTAAATTCTTGCCAAGAGATTTTTAGTATAAAAGTATAAAATATAGTCAGTTTTATTTATTTAGTAAAAAAGGTCCTGAATTGTCAGTTAGATTAAAACCAAATTTATTTCAGTAATAAACTGAAAAAAAAAAGAATATTTGAAAAAAATATTCAATATGATAGCTTTAATACTGGTTTTGCTAATTCGGACTTCGGTAATCGAATTATACTCAAGTTTGGCGACAGCCATTTTAATACTGGGACATTACACAACTGAAAGAAATCTTCATCATATATTTGAATATCCATAAATTTGTCATTAGGTACTTTGATGGTATCTGAAAATAAATACGAAAAGAGACAAATAAATACTGTTTTCAATATGAAAAGAAGGGAGTGAGGTGAAAAAATCTACCATTAATCTGCAAAGATATCATACATGACCGAAATATCATTGGTTGAGGGTGCACCGTATACGAAGAACCGGAATGACGCAGGTGTTAGAAGCAATATTCGTAAACACAGATACGATGGTGATGTAGACCCTAGGTCAAATTACGGACAGATTGAACGAACGTAGACAGTCCGTACATAGACTATGCTTGGGAGAATCCTTGCGAATAAAAAGCAAGTTACTGTAAACTCCAAAATCTGAAGATGAGATTCCAGGGCCCAGTTTTGCAGAGAGCAAGAACATCAAGTATACTGTTTGCAAGGAATGATTCAACAAAAACAAGCAATAAGATTGTTGACAATAAGATCCTTAGACGACCCCCCCCCCTCAATCATATAAAAACCAGCAATGCAATTTTGTTTCCTGTTAACTGACCTATGTACTCCCAGTCCCATGTTTTGTTTTAAAACAGTCTTCCTACACTGTGCATTTTTGCCCCAGAGTGAATGATCCATTTTTGAAGCGAAACGCCCAAGATATTTCCACGTGCCCACGCGCAACTTTTGTATGAAAATATTTTAATCGTATTTTTATGTATCCCTCAAGATTTGACATGAATCTTTCCGCTGCCAGTAGGTAATAGCTGAAAACACGACCTCGGCTATTTTTTAACCTTGTTTATTGCCAAGACACTAACGACATAACAGTACCAGAGCTCATGCCAAAGCATATTTTTGAAAAAACTAGAATAATAATATCAATTTGATAAAAGGATGGATTGTACTTTCAATTTCTGGAAAATTAGTGAGAAAATCGATATGGCAATAAAATAAGAGGCTTTGCTCTTAAAGTCCAACGCCAGACACAAATCAATGCATTTTGATAACACGACCATATAACTATCGGCAACCTTCCTTATCACCTACTCTGTCGCATTTCTGTGTCTGATGGCCACTTGGCGATCGCAGTGTTTGTAACATGAAATTTTCTAAGCTAGATTCCAACGATGACGGTAAGTTTTATAAAACGAGCATGTCTTGAATATAAACAAAAATTGTCTTTACTTGTTCATTTGGAATCATACAGGATGTTTCCTTCTTGTATTTTGTATAGCCACTTGTCTAGCTAGTACTTTATGCCTGAATGTACACTCCTGTGTTTATATTTATTTTCGGTGTGTCCTTTTTATGTGCGTGCCACGTCTCATATTTTTAAAATTTCTTTTTAAGTTTTGCTGATTATTCGGATTTAACAGCACTTGGGTTTGTTACGCTGTGTGTTGAGTTAGTTATTTCGGTGGCCTGTAGATTAATATTCGCAATCTACTGCCATTCCAACAAGACAATGGTAAATACGAGTGCTTGATACCAACAAGCGTTTCATACATCTTAACACATTGTTTTGCAACATTTGGATTGGCTGAAGTGTAGACCATGTTGCTGACTACTGACTAAAGAATACTACACTGCAATTGGGGGGAATAAACAATCCTTAAAGTATTTTGGTTCAAGTATTGCCTCAATTTGAAAACTTTTTAACATGGAGCCTACAACTCAAATTTTTATCAATTTGGACTCCCAAATACTTTATACTTACGATACACTCGATTATATTTTTGCCAAAAATTATAGATTTACTTTTTGAACAATGCATAGACAATTATCAGCTCCACTATCATACATCATTTTCAGGTCTGCAGTGCAGGAATCCGATTTTAAAAGCGAAGTATTATCTGCAAATAAAGTTGAGTTAACAGTGGACGGAGCCGGTAAGTCATTTATAAAAATTCATAAACAATCAAGGCCAAAGGGTAGACCTCTGTGGAACTCCATGAGATATCTTACCCAACTGGACGAAAAAGTACCACACTCAGCAAATTGTTGACAAATTTGAAACGATTATATAATTTTTTTCATATATTTTGACAATTTGTGACACTAGCAAAACCGATCTATAATTATTAGATCATGCTACAAACTTTCTTTTGGGGTGGCATAACTTTTGAAACTTCTATTAATCAGTTCAGACAAAATGGGTGCCTTTACAAGTATATCGTAACGCCATGCAATTCTTTTTTTCATCTAATAGCTTTAATTGCTTTTCAATTTCCGGCATTGCTGTGTCTCGAAGAAAAGGAGGCTCTTTGGTACACTTTCACAGTATGACCTCGTGCTCAACTGTTATGGCAGCTAATTTTGGATCGACTTTTAAAAAGCGCTGATTTATTATTCCTCATATAGCGTTACCGTCACCATTTACCTCATATACCGTCACCGCCGAACTCGAATAAACACAATTTCCAGCAAGAAAACCAGCTGTGGAAGAGTTCGGAAATGGCGCACATCGTCAGATTCAGGAGCGGCGATTGTGACGTAATGCATTGTTACTCAACCGTGAAATATCTTTCGTGGGCACTGGGTATTTCCCCTATAAGTTGTCATGAATTTTTGCGAAAAGCTTTTTATATGTGATTTATGTTCAATTGTTTTTATAGTAGGGAGTAGAATGCGATTCGTTTTGTCTAAATATCACAAAGAACAGCAAAAAAATAATAAATTAAAAGCTCTTTCTATTCGCATGAAACTATTCAAATTATGAAATTGGAAAAAATAAGTTTCACACTAAAATTCGATATCATAAATCCTGATTGGTGTTGAATTAATATTTAGCAGAAACAAAAATTCGCGGACGTTCGGCAAGGGGAAGAATTGACGAATTAACAGCGATTTTTCCAGGGAACGAATTGACCAATCGTTCTTAATAAAATTTTATCCTCATACTGGCAAACCGGGCGACTTTCATAATGCGAGTGACTTTAAAAAAAAAAAGATCCAAGCTCAAGCTTTGATATTTCTGAAATGAGAATATTTTTAATTTGCCCACCTTGGCTTTCCATTTTCATATAACTACCTCCAGTTTTGTATAAATTTATTGAGAAGAAATGAAAAATTTCGATCTCGATTTTTCATGCCCTCCTTTGAGACTTGCCGCCGCCATGGAAATTATTCAAACCTCACCTCTGTTTATTATTATTGCTTATATATATCAATATGGCGTTTCAGATTGTATTTTCGTAATAAATATATTCAAAATTGTTTGAATTGGAACCACCTCAGACAAAGCTCAATATTATGAGTCAAAGTTAATAACATTGCCATGCATAGACCGAAGTGAAAATTTCAGAAGTCAAAGCTACAAGCTCTTCGCATTTTCTACACCAATCTGAGACGTTTTATTCACGGTTATTATACCACATTCACGTTAAAATTACTTAAATGCCACAATTTATTTTTCTTGTTATTTGTGTGTTTTTGATCTGATCAAGACTGTTTTGGATTAGCCAGTTGAAGGAATCTTCAAAATGATTTTACCAAACATGAGCCACTGGTGGAGCAAATTGGACAATCTACATAAATTGTATTGTGTATTTAAATGATAGAACACCTTGCACTTGGGCTATAGCGTTGCAGTTCACTTGCTTGGTTTTTCACAAATTCATTACTCTCTATTAGCGAAGATCAATCGAACGCTACATAAAATTCATGCTAAGATTGATGTTCGTTACCGTATAAAATCAAGAAGGACTTTTATAAAGCAAGCAATCAGCTGAGAGTGAACACAATGTTTTAGTCGTGAAATTAATCGTGCCACGGGCCGATGTTGTCACAATGGTCAAAAAGAGAGTTTCTCATCACGTTCTTTTATCCTCTTTGCTCTGAGACTTTAGAAAAGCTGCCCCAGCAGCAGAGGATCCACTCCGTTGGTTCATATGAAAATACGTAACTGTGTCGCTGACAAGGTGGAAATCGAACCATCTTAAAAGTATGATTTTGGTTAAAATAGGTTTGCAAGTTCATTAAAATCGCTGAAATAATTTGATACAATTTTTTATTGAGTTTTAGAATAAAATCTTTCAAGAAAAAACGTTCTGTATCACAAATCATGTGACACGCGCGCAAAATATGCGACATTAATCTTTGTAATGAGTCCAATGACGCCATAGAGATTTGTATATGCCACGTTCTTCAAATTCGCGCCTTGGATTTGAGAACATAACACAATTATTAACAAGGCTTGAACGTTGTTTCTAGCTTGCCTACACAGTATACCGGTATCAGATACAGCACAGTAAAAGTTTTTTTTTTCTTCGCCGTGACCATACTGCATAAACTGTAAAGCTTATATATCATTACATGTTCCTATCTATCAGAGAAATAATGCGGCTGTGCTGTATCATTTCCATTACATACAGCATATACTGCTTACACAGTACATGCCGACAAAGATTCCTATACTGTACTTATACTGTAAGCCCATTGTTTCTTATGCAGTACCGTAACGGTATGGATACCTATACCCGTACAGAGTATGGCGATAGCATCTAAAAATAATTTAGGTACATTACTGTGGTCAGACATAGGAAATACAGAGTAGGGTAGTTTATTTCGAACTCTTCAAACAAAACAACACTGAATAATAGCAAAATTCAGGAAAGGGACAAAACAAAGTTTGACAAGACATGGGCCCATCACCTAAAAAAACAATTCAGAATAGGTACCGTAATCAGTAATACTTGAAAGCAGTTCCTCGGAAGAATGGGCGATCATAAATACTAAATAACGCTAATGCTGTTTATTCGGGCAGTTTCTCTTTTGGAAAGTTGACAGTGTGCATGGGAAGCGTGGTACTTACTTGGTAATGATTGACGAACAAAGATCAATAAACCCAAACAGTCAAACACAGAACATGTGATTGAAAACCAAAATAAACTAATCCTGATGTGGAGACCAATCTGCAATTGAAGCAAAAAATAAATAAACAGGTGAGCAATCGTTATCCTGACGGTACCTGACAATGCAAATTGCAGATTTTGATAGGTTCGAAAACTGCACACTGCAAAAGTTGCTGTGGCATAGGCATACTGTGCATAGTTAATTTCAACACCTCTTGCCTCCTGCCTTTGTCGATGCGAAAGGCAATACAAATAAAGTGATACAAAAAAATCATGTTACAAAGTTCAGAGTTATTCTGTGTTAGAAACCAAACAAAACGGCAATGTTTAAAAACGTGCCAGAGAATAAGTTTTAAAAAAAAACATCAAACACAAGTTCATATGACCTTGAATGATCTGTAACGCAGTTAATGAGATTCCGATCAAGTGTATTGGTATCTATGATGGTATGACTGTCAAGTTTATGATGGCCATTTCTGCAAATTTTATTTTGAGCCACAGACTACGAAATTCGCAAAATTTTGAGCAGCGTGACTATTTCCGTGACTTTTTATTTGATCCACGTTGCTGCTATTCAGTATTAGGAGGGTGGCAGTCAATTAATACTCTGGTCAATTCGTACCAGTATGAAACTCAATTAAGAGCGATTGGTTAATTAGTAGTTACATATTGACAATCAGAGATGCGTAGATCGAACCCTGTTCCCAATGGTGCTGATTGAGCCATTGAAGCTCTGCATGCACTAAAATTCGTAAACAGGTAAGTTCTTGCGAACATTCGGCAAGGGTTCGAATTGACCAACAGTGATTTTTTTAGAGTACGAAATGACAAATCGATCTTAATAACCTAGAGTTTTGTTGACTACTGCAGTACGAATTAACCGCAACCTAAGAATATTTATAGCAGATAGAATAGACAAATAACCTACTGAATATCAATAATTTAGTTTACCTTAAAGCTTGAAGCATCAGATTAATATATATTGTGAATTTTTGGGTCTAGTGAAGTTTAGTACCATATTCCCGAATGTCATTAAAATAAAAACTGGCAGAATATTCTCATCCTAGCTAGGGGGCGCCAATGTTGCAAGCATCCGGCATTGTCTCCCGGGTTAGGATGAGTCGCTTGCAACATGGAAAATTTTCATGATAATCGGATATATGGTACTAAACTTCATGAGACCCGAATTTTTAATAGAGTACTGTCTGTTTTATTGTCTGCACTTCAAACACCTTTAATCATATCATTTTTTTTTCAATAGATTAAAATTTAATATTCATGAAGCCAATATTACCGAATTGCTTAGACGTATGTAATGCTGATGCATCTTTGTCATGTTCTGTTCTTCCTGATCAAATATGGGGAATGTTTTACGATGATAACGGCAGGATCATAGCACAGAGTGTGACAAAAGTCACTGAGAGTTGGATTGAGAAAGATGATTTCGGAGAAAAAGATTCAAATAGTGTTGATGAAAAATTTCAAGACGATGAATCAAAATCGGATGTTGATGAATCGAGTGCGATGACAGAAAACAGACCAGAGATGGTTTTGTTAATTTCCACAGATGCTGAAGATACCATGCCTTCTTCGCCAGAGGTTTCACAGACTCTTGATGGTATGTTTTCTAGTGACTTGGAAACAAATTATTGTCGAACAAGAACTTGGGTTGAAAAACAAGAAGATATTGTAGATTCAATTCTAAGTCAACAAAATCTAGATTATGGATTTGGGGATGATAATTGTCATTCATGTGCAGATGATCAGCACGACAAATCATCCACTTCAAAGTTTGATGAGTTTCCAACCATCAAAGATGAATGGTATATAAGAAAACCTCCGAAAAAAGACATTTTAGTAGATGATATGACAATTGTGAATACCCATCTGTTATCTGCAGATGTGCGTAAGTTTTTAAAGCATCACTTGATCTCATTGAGCACTTTTGCAAAACAGCATCTTAATCGAACTCAAGGGACATTGAGTGACCTGTTGAATCACCCAAAGCAGTGGGATGAACTTTCAACAAAAGGGAAAGAGATATATATCAGTTTAATGAAGTTTTTGTCGTCTCCTAATTTGCAGTCTCTTGTGCGGAATATGAAAAGAAAACATATTTGCAACACCAACAAGCGCCTGCCTGCATCTATTATAAGTTTACTGAGTGCCGGCACTATGCCACCCGACGATGTTCTTACATCTGTTTCAAATCAGCTCCATATAAACTCCTCGTATCTTCATTATCACTGTCTTGAACAAATAAAAATGTATAACAGTATGGAAATGAAGGTAAATAAAAGAACTACGTCTGCCGTTAGTGAAATTATTAAAAAGACATTGAAATCAACTCCAGATAAAGTGAACCCTAAATTCCTAGATCAACATATTTGTACGCATTTTGGTTGTGGAGCAATCTTGCAAAATAGACCTAGTTTGCGAAACCATCTGATGTGTCATGCTGGTATACGCCAGCATCTATGTATGATTTGCAACGAAAAATTTAGCTCAAAATACAATCTGAATGCACATCTTAAAACTCATTCAAAATCTAGAAAATTTGTTAAACAGGATGATATACCTGCAGCTATCAAAACCCAGAATTCACGTTATGTTTGTGGAATATGCTGGAGTGGATGTAAATCGCGACATTGTCTAATCAAACATCTATCACGGCATGGAATTGAAAAACAAAATATTAAGATTGGGTTAACATGTTATGTGTGTGCAAAAACATTTAAAACACTTTATGCATTAAAAACTCATATGCGTATACACACAAACACCCGACCATTTCAATGTGAACAATGTTACGTGGGATTTCAAACAAAGGCAAATTTGCAACGCCATATTCGTAAGCATACCGGAGAAAAGCCATTTGCATGTCCCATTTGCCCAGCAAAATTTTCAGAAGCAAAATGTGTAACAATTCATATGAGAACACATACTGGAGAAAGACCTTTTAAATGCCCCATTTGCGATAAAGGCTTTTCGCAGCGTAGTCCTCTGCAAGCACACATGTTAATTCACAAAAACAAAAAACCACATCTTTGTGACCTTTGTGGCAAAAGCTTTCGTCAAAAAGGTAATTTGCGGATGCATATTCAACGTCACAAAGGCATTAAGAATCATAAGTGCCAGATGTGTGACTTATCATTTTTAACCAAGAGTGATTTTGATAGACATTATCTTAAACACAGTGGAACGAAACTGTATCATTGTGAGCACTGCTCAAAAGGATTTACTAGAGCAACCTATTTACAGGATCACAGGAAAAAACTACAAGCACCATCAGCTCCCCAATGCCAGTTGTGCAATAAAAAGTTCTGTGACGAAAATTCTATGAAAAAACACATAAAAGTCGATCATGATTTTGTTCAAAATGAAACTGTAAAAATACAAAGTATTGATCAGCAGGAAAAGTTTTCATTGGGTGCGACTACCAACGGTGGCCCGTTGTTTCTTGCATCTAAAGCTATGTTCAATGATGAAAAACACTATATTCTCACTGCTGTCAGACCAATGGAGAATCAAGGTACGCTTGGTAAAGGCATGATTAATAATTTTGGCACTGATGTATCATCCAGTAGTGAAAACTTGCAATCGTTCATGCTGGCTCCTGCAGATGATTTATCCTCTGAATTTTCTTCTTCCGAGCAATCAATACTTTTGCGGGCTGTCGACTCCTGTGGTCAAGATTTCCCTCTTCATGGTAATAAATTTTTAACTGACCACATACTAATAAGTGATGGAAGTATGTTGTCAAACAGAAGACAATCTCAAGGTACAATTTCACTTCCATCAGATGACGGGGATAATATAAAAAACCAACAAAGTATGGTTGAAAACAGCGATCCAAACATGCAGTCTGTTGTTGTAGAATCTATTGAAGATAATAATTTAATAATATTGCAAACCGACATCCATGAAACAGACATAACTAAGCACGTTAAACTAAATGATTCAATTGATCCATGTCAAGTTACTGCTACTCCTGTAAAATCTAACAATGGGATAGTTATTACTGGAGTCGCAGGAAATATGGAAATCAGTCATGAAGCATCAAGTTCAACGAATGTTAATCCAAATGCGAATGTCACAAATGAATATGTTTTGCTTGGTCATTCAGTTGAAAACAATGACCCATCAAATGGAATAAGTAAAAATCAAACTTATATCATAGTCGATTTAGAACTTTAACTTTATAAAAGTAGAGTGAATCTTCCTGATAGTTTTTAACACATTGCCACTTGGGATATCACCATCTGAAGAGTCGGATATTCTATGATTCTGAAAAAAAGGTAGTTTTAATCCTGTGATCTTACATGCATTGTTTATACCAAGATGACAGAATCTTGTTTTCCATTGAGTATCTAGGGTTTTACTCGAATGGCTTCATAGGTATATAGAGTGTTTATGATTCTGAATCCTTTTGTACGACATTTAAGACTTCACACTAGTGAAAAATTTTGGAAGATTACATTTTTGGGCAACTTTTCCCCCGATGGCCCCCAATTTCTTGTGTTTCTTTGACTACCTGGTATATCTAGTAGCTTTGTTTCTCTTTAAAATAGGATTTCATCGCCTAAAATGATGCCTGGAATTCTTTATTTAATATATATTTTGCTGAAATTCCGATATCAATAAAAGCCCTAAATTTTAAATTTAAATCTTTAAACAGATTTAAAAGTAACATGAAATCGTGCAAGTCTTAACACAGGAATTTGAATTTGTTAGGCATGAGACACAGATGGGCCATGCCTTGACAGTGTGATCGTACCTAACAAAACTTGTTTGGACAAAAGATTTCTGACTGGGAAAGTATTGAACACTACAGTTATTTATGTATCATTTGATTCTATACTTGCGCTTCTACAGTATTTATATATATTTTTTAAATTATTTTTTCGTATTCTAATATTTTTCATTTTTCCTTCAATATGAATGATTGCCATTAATAAGATATGTTTTCAAGATGTGTCATTCGCATATCATCATTGACCCTGCAGCTTGTCTTTGTCGGGTACAGTTTGGGTAAGGAAACGAGATGCTTTTTGAAACCCCTCTGAAGCTTATTTGTACGATTGGAAAGACAAAGGAAAGGGCCTTTATCGCTCTCACCCAGCATCATTAATAATTCGAAAATTTCTTCGTTTATGTAATATTGTAAGTTGAGCAATGGCTCTAATTTTGGCCATGCTTAGAGCGAACTTCTATACAGAAAATAAACCAAAAATACCACCTTAACCTTAGAAAATGTAAGAACTGTATTGTAATATTGTCTTGTTAGTTACTTTTTTTCTATTTAAATTTCTGATGTATGAAGATGTTAGTTTGGTTGGGCTATTGGCCATGTAGGTGCGAGCTTTAAAAATTGTGCTAACGTGTGAGGCGAAGCAAATAATAGTAAACCAGGAGTGTTAAGATAATTCACCGTATAGTCGTTCAGTCCTCTATGGGGGTGCTTCGCTTTCCGAATGCTGGGTGGCTTAGCAGTTAGTTATGGTAGTTGGTTTTGAGCGCTGCCTCAGGCTTTCCAATAGAAAACCCATTGCGCCCATCAAATTTTTGATATTGACAAGTATGAGAATGACTTCTATATGTTGGCACCTTTTTACCTCTGACTTTGGTTAGAATTTCATTTTTATCCTGTGAAAGAGAATACGGCTCAACCTTAATATGGGAACCACCACCTGTCGTGCACAACCATTTCCTGGTCAGAATGAGGTTTTTGCCGTTTTTGCTGTTTATACGGATTTTTCTGTGCTTGGACATAGTTGATGAAGGTTGGTTACAGAACGACAGTGCGCAGGCGAGGTGTCTAACACACCCTCTTGCATATAATCGTCACATACGGGATTCGAACCAGAGACATTGATTATGCGTAGACCGAGGCATACTGGTACCTAGTGCCTTCACCAACTGAATTAATCAAGCACCCACACTTAAAAAATGAAACATTCGACTGATTTGAATGTATTCTATTAAGTGTGCCAGTGTAGAGGGAAAGAACCACGTTGTTTTTGGCGTAGTGATCAGATTTCTTTCACTCAGGCATTCGGATTTTGTTATTTAGTAAAATATTATATATAAAGTTGAAATCTTGACCGAGATAAGGTGACATTGCAGGTTGTTTTTGGTTGACTGAAAAAAGTTTCATCTTATTTTTTTAATGATTTTACGGGGGTGGTTGGTTCATTACTGGAAATTTTAGTATTTCGATAAATCTGTGGCCATTTAAGATCCATCACTTATCCATGACCTAGACAATCGGGGCATTTAGCACTGAGAAACTATTCTATGTCATTTCCATGTCCCCCGATGCGTGTCCGCCCAACCAATATATACAATACAATGCAAATTATTTTGATTTCTTCAATAAAAAAATGCAAAATATCACACAAACACAAAGTAAAAAACCTGGAGGGCAGATAAAAACCTAAAATAAAGTTCAAAACGTCATGACGCATCTGTCCACCATAACACGGAAAGCGCACTCACAACAAACAAAATGCAATTAAGTGAAGACAATAACAGAACACGACTAATGTCCACGCACCAATCGGGCATTTCTTTGACCAATCTTGGCGTTAGAGCCAGGGGTAATTACTATACAACGAACGTAAGACACGGTTGTAATAGAAACAACCGGGCGTAATTTGTACATAGTTTTCCCAAAGTTGGACATCCGATTCGGAGTGAATTGAAAAGTGATGATCGAATAAAAAGTTTTTCAAAATTCCAGCATACGAAATCCAATTATAAAGGGATACTAAACACTTGATATGTGATGAGCCCACAGTTTTTTTTTTATGTTTTTCTACGTTCAGCAACGGCAGTACGGTTCTAGATTGTACATTAAATGCGGTAATCATTCTTTGTGCTGTGTGCAGATCAGTTTAAACATAGCGACAAGTAATATTTGCTCAGGCAGTGTGTACCGGGAAGCAAAAATACAATATCTTAACAATAGAATAATGAACTACAGATGTGGTAATAGTATTGAACAACCCAGCATGAAATATAGATAGATTATGTGCTCGTACCAAGATTCATCTTTGGTTTGTAGAATATGGGTGGCGACATATTCATACGTTATCCGCTATAGATCCATGCTCGGAAAGTACAATAAAGAATCAGTGGATAAAATACACCAGAACTAGGCATAGGCCGAAAAAACTTTCTCTTTGATCGACTATGAAATATCTCGACAAGCTGCTTTCTTGTGATCGATTGCTAGTGCATTTTTAAACCCAGAAAAGAAAATGATCTTGCTTTTTTGAATTTGATTTGGAGTATGTTCACGATATTCTGCACAATACTCTTAGAATTCTTTTCTGTGACAGACACAATGAGTTATATATGTGTGACTCCGAATCTTTGCTTTCGATTTGAGAGATAGCTCTCTAACCAGAACAAAGGAGTTCCCTAAAATCAGTGTGCCAATAGTGTCAAATGCTTTTGCAAATCAATGAAAACAGTGACCGCTGATACCTTGTTATCAAGTATTTAGAAATGTTTTCCGTAAAATCTATGAGGGCCAATGAAGTTGACCTATTTTGCCTGAAGCCATATTGGCACTCACACAGAATATCATATTTTGGAATGAAACTTTGCATTCTGTGGTGGAATAATTACTAATTTTTCTCTAAAATTTTAGATAACTGGGGCAACAAAGACACAGGTCTATAATAAGTGTTTTCAACCCTGTTTTATATACCGGCATCATTCTAAGAACATTCATACCATCTGGAAAGGTATGAATTTCAAAAAACAAGCTGAAAATAAAAACAAGTTGTTCAACCACATCCTCAATGATTTCTTCAATAAATTTCATACTACCATGGCAATGAATTTTTACTTGCCATGCTCATTACAATATTATTTACTTCATTTTCAGTGACTTCACCCTTATAAAAAGAGCAACGGAATACATTTTTAGATCCATTTCAATACCCGCCTGCCTGTTTAATAATGATTAGAACTCCAAAACTGCGAGAATTCTACAAAGTAGGCATATCAACATACGTCTACAGATTTTCGATAGTTAATCTAGTTAATTTCATGGGATATTGAAGTCGTACATATTTGACGAAGACATTGGCAAAATTTGTTTGGAGAATAGATTTCTGACTGACACGGTGTGGCCTAAATGCTTTACCAAAATGAATTTCCGCTGGGTAGAATGATGTTTTGAATAAAATGGAATAGTCTGATGGCCAAAAATGTAATAGCTGTGAAAGTGCTAATCTTTCTCGATTAAATCTGATTCGTTGTTCATTTGCACAATTTCCCATTCTGCTCGTTTTCTTTATTAAATGCAATGTGAGGTCATAATCGAAATGCCGACGTACTAACACGTCTGTTGGCAGCATATCAAATTTTTAGACCGTGTACCATGTGCTTTAAATTTTGTTTTCATTGTTAGAATGAGTTGCCTTCAGCCACAGCTAATCAGGTCAAGATATAAGATAAAAATGGGATGCCACGGGAGCGAAAAAGGTCATTTTCTCAGAAACTAGGCGAAAAAATGTTTACTTAATTAGGGTGAAAATATAATTTAGTATTGAAATAATTCGGTGTATTTTGAGATCTACTTCTTTAAAGCATTGAAGGACCCTGGGACTCAAGACCATTTTGCAATTTTTTTAGAACGGAATGCACGCTACTATGTATTCCTCACTGATTACGAAACTTATGTAACACAATTTTGTTAATTTATGCTTTTAATCGAAATCGTGTCTGTAAATTTGTTGATTTGGAGAAATTTTTCAATATCGAAAACTGGCGCAACAGCGCAATTTAAGCCGGTGAACGGGAATTCCGCCAATGTTTGAAAGGCGCGGAGAGCTGCTATTGTTTGTGAAATGTGCCAAAACTTAAACAACGACAATGAACTGGGTGCATGTCAGTGAATTGGATGCAAATATTTTCATGCAATTTATATAAAATCTTGTCTAGTTACGGTTCCTGTTAGGCTAATTAAAAGATAATACGCAGTGTGAATTAAATTTTCATTTTAAAAAAAAAGCTTTCACAATAGACTATTTGAAGATTTTTACCTTAAAGTGTATTAAAAATACCTTAAATGCTGCCATATGACAGTTACCTGGTTTTTATTCTAGGTACTACCTAGTTTTGGAAATGAAAATTGGTTACCTAGTACTACTTTACCTACGTTTTACTCCACGTAGTTTGAGAAATAACTAGGTTGCCATCACTAACCTGTACTATGACGTCATCGTGCTATGACGAGAAATTAAACATGCACTTCCTTGGCATCCTTCTTGGAAACCAATCAATAAAATACCTCCACACACGAATTAAACAATCATGTTAAATTTGGTAAAAAACCGTAGGGCCTGACACGATTGGAAATCTTGACAAAATACATTTCTGGCAGGCGGGCAATAACAATGTGTCATGACACGAATTGCCCTAGCAGCAGAAATCTATTCGAGTTTATAAGAAAAGTATACGGTCACGGATTGATCGCACCACTTATCTGGTCATTTTTGCGAAATTTAATTGACTAGTATCTATTTTGCGACAATTATGTTTGTGCGTTCTGTCATTTTGTATGTTTGATAGCGTACCTCGATAACTCAAAAAATATTTGACCAATCAAAATGATTTTTTTTGTGGTTGTGTTTGGAAAGGATCCAATTGTTGTTGGAGTTGTGTTGTGGTAGGTGGAGTTTTTTGCGGCGATTTTGACGAAATAGGATATTTGGAATTTCATATGTCGTATCAAAGCCACAAAACACGTTAGCGTAGGTTGCGTTTTACGCTAGCGCAATGCTCTGCATGCATTTTTTCTTGCGTTTTTCAACCCAACCAAACGGTTTGCGCAGTGCAAGCTAACGGAGAGTGCTCATTTCGTTGCATGCGTATATGCTTTGTAGGCATGTGGATACGATTAACACAAAGCAATACAGGCTGTTTCGCCTTTTTTTGTTACCCTAAACGAAAAGCAATGCATCGGTAAGACAATTTTCCCATGTATTGTGGCCTTTTCGCCGAAATTTTGAGATGGGTTCAGGGTTGCGGAAAATTGCTATAATTTGGTTTTCCGGACTGTGCATCTGATATTTAGCAAAATAGAGAAAAATGGTCCCCTTAGGTTTTGTGAATGATGCTTCTTATTTTGGAAGGACTTTGCATAGTATTGAAATTTGTAATGTAGCCCGAGATATGTGTGATTCCTATCAACAGGTGGTTCTTACAGAGTTCAAAAGTTGGTGGGTGTCGTTCGTTGAAATATGTAGGTATAATAGGAAGGCTTAGGTCAGGGAAAGAATCGAGTCGAGTCGGACTTCAAGGTTGTTTACTTGCGAGCGATACGGTGATTGGAGTCTAAACTAAACAAAATTATAATTTTGAATGGGGTTATGGTGACATTCTCTTGCATGATTGAAACTCAAGATACAATGGATGTATTGAATTGGAATTGAAAAGATATTAATCCACAAGCGTCGCATTGTCATGTAGCTTAGTTTTTCATTCAAACGTATTTTTTAGTTTTTGAATAAGTTGCGAAAAGTATTTGAATTTTACCAGGAATAAAAAAGAAACCATAGGAGCATTTTGTACCAAAATTCATATATTTAAAATTCCAATCATATATTTACTTACATTAAACGTAGTTGATAATTTAATGTGATCTTAAAAACAATCCGATATCTGTTAAAAGAAGATATTCGCCTAAAATTCTTTTGCTCCATTTTGTGATTTCAGCGTGAAAAAATATTGATTAGATGTCAGTCAAACGAATCCATCGCCCTAATGTTTTCTTGCGTCCTGAGGTAAAAAACTCCCGTCAATGCTGGTATTTTCGTAAAATAAACACAGTAAACGCAACAAGGCAATATGAAGCAAACTTTTTGGAGATCAAAACACAGTTTAGCACTTATCAACTCAAATAATTGTTTGTGATTACAAAAACGAATATCAGAGCACATGGAAATACCTTAAATTAAGGTTTGATTTTTAAAAGTCAAATGGCCGTAGAGAATATAATATATACAACCAGTTATAGGGATCTAAAAATATCCAGTGGGAAAATTTTCTCCTCAAATTTGTGACGACATGATACATTCCACCGGCGCAAAACTCAAATCAAGCATAAAAGAAAATAATCTAGAATTAGTAATGTCAAAAATTCTATTTTGATTTCTCTTCGACAAAATGAAAATATCTTAAAGATGATAAAAAAGACACTTTATGAACCAATTGTGCTAGAGAAACTTAAAAGTTGTACATATTTCCTGACTATTATAATTCAATAGTTTTTTGCATAATGACATTGTGACAATATCATTGTTTCAGACCGTGCTAATATAATATACTATGGGCCGTTCATGGACCGTGACTTACGCATGAAAAACTGACTATTTGCACTTGTTCTAGAAATATTGTACTCCAAAATAAATGATCCGTATAGTCATGCCCATTGAAACCCTTCCCCAAACCATATGGAAAAACCAAACATGGAAGCACTTTACGTGCCAACTATCCTTTTTGGACTTTCTTCAAAAGCGTACAATAAAATTGAATTTAATGAAAACCTTTATACAAGTAAATTTTAGCTACCGACTTGACTTTGTGACAAATAGAGAAAAAAATATTGTTCAAGTTACTCTTTCTCGTGTTATTTTCCTGAAGTTCCCCGGGAGTCTCTAGGAACTTTCTGCTAAGTCTTGAAAACCTATCTCGATTGAACTTCTGTCAGAATTACCCTTCAGGCTGTTAAAGAAAACAATGAACAGTTGCAGATAAAGCCATTAAAATTAAATTTTTAGCCCTGCATGCACGTGCTTTAGAATGGTCCTAAGGTATTTCCTGCTTGTCGTAAAAGACGACTAAAAGGAAGCAAAGGAGTGGTGGATGGTTTTGCCATTTTCAAGGCAGATAACACCCACTGCACTTTACCATTGCGGTTCAGTTCAGTTTGGAATTTTTTTCCGGTTAGAGTGCAGTTGCTGGTGATATATCTCTTAGTAGTTCTTTGCTATTAAGTAATCGTTAGTTGCTTCCTCTTAGGCACTGCTTCTGGCCTGCTACAAAAGTGAATTGGTAATGGTGAGAAATCTCTTCTACAGAGTGCCTTTTTTGAATACAACCAAAAAGTGGACTGACTTACTTGCATCAACCAAGTAAAATTACCAGAAAATCGTGGTCTCGATTTTTCTTTTCGGGTTAAAAGTACTAAATACCAAAGAAAACGACTGCCTACGTGTTTTGGCCAACTATGTGTCGTTGATGGAACGCACCGCGAAGGTGCGGTTCATCAACAACCCATAATTGGTTTAAATCTCATCAACATGGCGTTTTTCAAACTTTGGAAATATGCAATTACCGCAAATGACCAGTAAATTTACTGTGCTTTTGTTGCAGTGTATCGGTGACACATACTCCGCAAAATATGATTTTAGAAAAATTTCCTAACTTGAATTAGGCATGTTTGTTGTGAATTGTAGCAAAGCTCGACTCTTGGGCGAAACAAAACCAAAATACAAGAAATTTCACAAACATAGGATAGCCTAACAGTTTTGTTTGAGAATATTCCCCTTAAAAATAGTTAAATAACTTCGTTGGAAGAGAAATTTCTAAAGTTTGGGTTATTATAAAATTATACAAAGATATTTTTATTTTACAAATTTCATAAAAGACTGTTTGTTTTACGGGGATGTTATTATCTAAAGAACCAAAACTGGTCAACTATAAAAAACAACTGTTTCATCTTGTGAGACCTTTACAAACCCGAGTTTTTGACATTTTGCCAAATAACAGACAGGCTTTTTGTGGCCACTCCCGCAATTGCTCTTTTCTCAAGACAACTCGAACACAATAACGACAAAAAAACATTTTTGGGTTGGCATGCTTCCGGCGTCACGCTAAAACGAACGGTATCGCCTTAAAAATAGTAGCACTTGTGTGGTAAACTACAAGTGTGCAGCTAGTGACCTGACGAGCATTTGTCTTTTTTCGTTTCAGAAATGATATCGCCGTCAACGCAAAATTTAAATACGAATTAAACATTTTTTTTATTGAATTTCCTGGCATGAGATGACAAATTATCTTAACATATATCGTAATGGTTATTTGTAGGCGGAGGTATACAAACGGGTGGTGATATCGCCGTGAAGCTTCAGAGATCAGTACAGTAATTTCTTAGTTTAGTATCCGAGTCCATTGATATAAAAGGAGATAGAGTATCAATACAGGAGAGGACAGCTGAGAAAATAACGAGTGCATATTGTGATCCATGACCCCAAGTGTAGCTTGAAATGGGATTTTTTTTTAATTAGCAGCTTTCGTGAGCGATATTCAGAGGTATAGAGGGGTACTGTGGACAAGTGCCTAAATATAATTTGAACTAGATTAATCCTCAATATAAGTAGTCGTGACGCGAATGTTTGATTACGCTTTTTATGGAAGTTTCGGCCCTGCCAGTTTGAGCTTTAGAATTGCCCTAACGTATTTTATGTTTGTCATAGGAATCGACTAAAAGGGAAAAAGGGATGACTTTTTTACTAAAGCCAGGACAACTACCATTCACTGCATTTTTATTGTAGAGGTTCACTCATTTGAGATGTGTTTTTCACTTAGATTGCTGTTGCTGGTACTACACTTAGAGTAACTCTATTTTGTCCAAAGTTCACAAAAATCAATGTTCACGCTATGAAATCATTGTTTAATAATATTGCAACGGTTTCCTTCGCAATCGGAAAAACTCCAGCCAAATCTTCTTTTGTAAAGTGTGGGTCACAAATAGATCACGTCGGAAAGATGCGGTCCATCCGTTGTGCCCACGCTTGGCAAAATATGATTTCTGATGAAGTTTAGACGATGCATGAGACCTTGTATAGAGCGAATTTCAATAACAAATCAGCTAATAAAAACAATGTTTGAGATATAGATTGAAGTTGTACTGCTTTATGCTTTTTACGTTGGAGGATTGCTATCGAAACTATTTTCAGCACAGACTGATCGCGTTTTATTGGTTATTTCCTTTTCAGCGATTTCCATGTTACTTTTTTGCTTTCATAATTTTATATAATTCTTTGAGTAATCTTTCTGTTAGTTTATCATGGAAAATCGAAAGAATTGGCAGATGAATTTTTATTATACTGTAGTTGCTCCTTTTTTATATAAAATTCACTCTGAGTAAGGCCGGAAGCGGAGCCTAAAAGGAACCGACCAAAGGCCACCTAGTATCAAAGAGCTACTAAAAGATGTAGTACCAGCAACTGCACTCTAAGTGGGAAACATCCCAAACGGAACTGAACTACAATGGTAAAGCGCATTGATATATATATTCCCTGGGCGATGATAGAACCATCTAACACTTCTTTGCTTCCTTTTCTTATTATTTGTCAACGCACTTCTAATAATACTTGAAAACCGTAAAAAATATTACTCTCTATGATTTACATAAAAAT
Source organism: Styela plicata (assembly GCA_963675895.2). NCBI lineage: Eukaryota > Metazoa > Chordata > Ascidiacea > Stolidobranchia > Styelidae > Styela > Styela plicata. The sequence continues at coordinate 6,214,468 of OZ023153.1, read as the reverse complement.
TACACTTAATCTTCGCAATTATTTAGTTATATTGACGAATAGACAAATCGGGACACGTATTATAGCAAATACAACGCTGCAACCTGGAGAAACACCAAATTGAATAATAATAAATAATTAGAAATGATGATAAACTTCCAGACAGTATATCGTTCAAATGAATGATTGATCCTGCGTTCTAATTAATACATATCAATCATAAAAAAAATATGTGAACTCAGTCGTTCTGGATTAAAAATATTCTTTATCACCATGGCAACGCCATTCTTTTTAATCAAGCAAATCTTAAAATTGTGAATACGGTTGTTCTTGTAGTTTGTTTAAACGGTATTCAAAATTTATACATAAACGAAAGTGCTAAGCCTATGTTTTACCACATGTTTTCATTTTTGGGGATAAATTCCTGATTTTGTCAAATTTACAACGTAAATTTGGCATATATCATGATTTTATCGCAAAAAACTGCATCAATTCAAAAATGAACGAAAAAACGAAATTACCTCATATTTCTAGAATATGATGGCTTTTCGAAGGGGCATCCTCGTTGTAGGTTATGGACTCATCTACACGATCCATTCGGCACATGCTTGACAGAATAATGGATCTAAGTTCTTTTTTTTGATAATAAACGAGGTTTAGTTGCGGGGTCTAACCTTGGAGGAGTAAAATGTATTTTCCCAGATCCCATTAAACAACAAGAGAGGGCTCCAGTGACCCATAGCACCTATCGCTTTTACAGAGCATTATATTCAAACCAGTGTAAAATTTAGAAATCTTGCTTTGCGAAGTTGACTTATGCAGTTGGGATGGATTTTATCTTGATTGATTTCTAAATTTACTTAACCTTTACTGGAACAGAATATCAGAAAAGTTGTTTTGTCAAGCACGAGACACAGGCGGACCGCGCCTCATCTGCGCGATCCATCAGTGACTCAAGCTTAACAAAACATAAATATTTTTGACAGGGACATTATCCTCTTATGCACGAACATGTATAATGATGTTTGTAATACATGTCCCTACTCTAAGGTGAGATCGAGCATTTTCAATTATTTTCAGCCTGGGTTTAGAACAGGATAAAATCAGAAAATGATGTGCAACATTTCTTTTAGGATCTTTATTTACTTATACCTGAAATATTATTAATCGAAGAAATATAACGGTATACTTGTCAATCCCTACAGTTAATTTATAAAAACAAAATGCCTGTGTTGACTGTTGTGAAGGCAATTGCTGTTCGAATCGTTTATTTTATATATTGTTTTATTGGAATATGGAGAGTTGTCGCAACGTATGGAAATAGTTTACTATGGTGGATGTTAGCTTTACTTCTCGGTATTTTATTCGAAACATTTTTGACTTTTTATCGAAGAGGTGGAAAAGAATGGAAATGGTACGGTATGGATGAAAAATGTTGTTATTGTTGTAGTGATAATTTTTATTGAACTATGGTTTTTGGTGCCTACAACAACTAGGTTTTGCGCACCGAGCGCACATTGAATTTAGCCTAGTTAAACATTCTTTTTGTCCATAACGACAGTCCGAAATGAGCCGATTCCGTTATTTTTGCCCATACCGATAATTTTATTGATAGTGATGAAAATCTATTTTAAATCCGCGCAAAAGTTATGTAAATTGAACAGCTCCCGGTCTTGTGCGCACATAACCCAATCATAATTTTTTTAAGCATGTACCACAGATAAATCGCACGTCAATGACTCAGTGACTCACGCTTAACAAAACATCTTCAAAATCAATGAATTTTTTGTATTTTAAATACCATCAATATACGTTGAACTTGAGTCAAATTTAATTCTGCGCTAAGAAATGGAGTGTTAGTTGAATGTGTATAACGTTTTTTATCATTAATAGTGAATTTTCGAATTTATTTCGTTCACGGAGAGAACTTGTAATTGCACAAAGAAATATTTACTGTTTATATGAAATTATCTATTTGATTCGATTTGAAAAAAAAAATCATTCGAATCAGTTCAGAATTCCAAGAGATTCAGCTTTGCCCAGCTCTAGTAGCGTCTCTAGTAAAGAATTTGATGTTGGCAAGCTTTAGTCACGGATAGATCGCGTCTCGGCGGCGCGATCCATCAGTGACTCATACTTACCAATTGATGTTTTGACAATATTTTACTGACTGAGCAATTTAGGGCATGCCTCGAGTCGAGCGTCAAACTACAAGGCGATCGAGCAATCAAACTTCTACCACCATGCTGAAAATTTGATTTAGGGTGAAGAAAGGTTTAATCAACTTGAAATATAAACTACTTTTTTCTTAAAGATATTGTATGATTATAAAAATTTTTGTATTGTATATTCAGAAGCTCTTCTCCACTAACAGCATTTCCACATGTGTTTCCAGGTTTTCTCCTGCCATATTTTGTTACCTTGCTGCCACTCTTCCAAGTATTTGGTTGTTAGAACTTCATTTGATGGGATTAAGACATCAAGAATTGGAAGCAGTTTCAAATGAAACTCTGGTTGATAATACACTTTTAGGGGTAAGGCACAGTAATCAACAACTAGAGTAGGCTCTGTCTATGTTTCCAACAATAGCCTAAAAGTGACCTCTAATACAAGGTCATCCTTGTGACTATAGGTTGTGACTGAAAAATGACCATAATAAAATAAAACGAATACCCCCGAATTTCCAAATGTATAAAAAGAAATCAAAACTACATCAACGTCCGTCCGTCAGAAGTACAAGTTTTTCACACCCAAGCTTTTTTTATTTAAAATCAAGTTTGTTCAACGCAAGATTTCGTAGGCATCAGGAATACCCTTGAAACCATCATAAAGAATCACTATCATCATAAAGTCTTCAAGTAAGGAATTTGATAAAGAAAAATATTTTTGATGGGGACTGACGCTAAACTTCTCCCGGTCTGCAAATCTTGTCACATCGTCGCATTGTTGCTTCACTTTGTTTATTTTACCGGTATTATAATTGTCTTTGTTCTAGGGAGCTTTCTGCCCTCGCTCTTCCGAACAAAATTTTTAACCGGTGCGCTCGATTGGCTACCAATTTACACCTATTCACTGTGGAGGTTCCACAATGTCACAAACAGTTTTATGCATTAAGTTTTTCCAAGAACCCCCCATACTTTAGAATACCTGCCTTCTCACTGCTTTCCTGATCGTGTCGATCTACAAGGTTTTAAAACTTGCGTCAATAGACATCTATCGGAGATGGGGTCCCCTTAATCCCTATTCCTGCATTTAATGTAGCTCTTTGCACTACAGTGGCTCCAGGAAAATTTTCAGGTATGCTTTGTCTCCAACAGCCTTGCTTTGAGCGAATTTTAATATATAAAAAAAACGATTTAAATCAATGCTATCTGGATAATAGTCTTATGATAAAGAGTTATATTGTCTGGGTGTGCATGTAAAAAAAAATTTTCGGGTAGTTTTTTTTAAATCTATTGGATAAAAAGATATGTACAATAGCTGGTTTGTTCAACTAAAAAAGGATAATTTTAAAGTAGCAATTTCCTACAACGTTTTCGGTTTACCACATTAAACGTGCTTAAAAAAACTTTCTTCAAAATTACATTAGGAATAATGCGGCAATATATAACAACTGATATATAACGATATTTATTACACATGGCCTGTGGATAAATAAAGCGTGAAGATGATTTGTGTCTATGGCCTATGATTTGTACGTAAATAAAATTTTAGTGAAATAATAGTGTATGCATCCAAATCAGAAATGTTGTTTCATTCAGCATGAACCATTCATGGACCACGCGTTGACGGCGTGATCCATCAATGACTCATGCTTTTCAAGACATGATACGGCAAAATTATTTTGAGTTGGATGTAATGCCGGATACGCCTTTTTCATCTCTCGTCATAACAACGCCCCAATTTGACAGAAGTTTGTTCCCCTTGATATCATTTATTAGAGCAATCGTTCTGATTCAGTTGGCTTCAAAAAAGGCGTGGTCCTGATTTGTTTGAGTGGCTGTCAAATGGCTGTCTTTTTTGACTTTGTGGTTTATTTCCATTGTGGTATTGGATGATAATAGCATTTTCACACCTCCTTAGGATCAATTCTAGCTAATCATGACATCGATTTGTGTTTTGCTTAGTTTTGGAGACTGATAAACCGCGCAGAGGGTGTTCCCTGTTAGAAATTTTTTTGTCCGAATACATTTCATCAAGTACGAGCCACTGATGGATCGCATTGCCAAGGCGCGACACATCGGTGGCCCATGCTCAGCAAAGTAAAATTTTAGATTGGGTTAATGTTTATGGCAAAGATCTATTTATAGCATCGGCTGAGAATATGCGTCTTCCCAAAGACGCCCTTTCCAAATAATACTTGAAAAATATTTTCTTGATGAAAAATATTTTTCTAAATCGATAAATTAGATTATTTTAATCTCACACGCCGTAACGCATTCGTGTTTTTATTTTATGTTTTATGATTTCCGACGGAAATTACAGAGTTTGAAGGTAACGTTAAACTTTAGACACGGTGTGATTTGCACGAGAAAACTAAGCACGTCGAATTTGATGGGTTGATTTTGTACGCTGTTTAACAACAGAACGTTCGCCTCATTGAACGGAGTATAAATCATTTATTTCAAAGCCTTTGATAAATCCTAACATAATTAGCACAAACATTTGCAAATTATTTGATATCAAAATGGGATTCGTAGGTTTTAAATTGCTTCTGTGTGTACCACCGCCTTATTAATCAATTTTACAATAGGTATAAACATGCGTTTTGTCATCTTTTTGATCACCTGGTTTGAAATTGTGTAGAGGGTCAGTATCCTGGGTTTTGGGGGTAAAAACTGATGTTGTACCAGTGGTTGGTAAAATATAACATCTTTTATATTTGCATCGAAATAAACTTTTGCACCGGTGTAGTTTATTTACCAAAGTGAAAATTATCCTCGGTGTTTTTAGGGTTGTTTACTAGACTCCAGTGACACTAATATTATATTGGGTGTGTTGGATTATCATTCGGGATGAAGTTTGGATAAATTTTGCCAGCGGGTCATATTCGGGATAAATACAGCTTTTAAATTAGTGCTGCATTTCAGTAAATTTATTTTTTGAATTTTAAGAAAAAAAATAAATGAAAGGAATTCTTATGTGAAAGAGTTTATTCGCCTCCACACCCAAAAAAAAAAAAATAAATGAAATCTCAGACGACTCTCTTCTTTGGTTCCTTTTCGAAGTCACTCCAAGGAATGATAACTGACGCCTCCCACGTTGGGTGGTCACCAGAACGGTTGAAATACCACTTGTAATTTAGGAGATTTCAACAAAGTCCTTTAAAATAGAATTTAGGTATTTTTTAGAAATAACAATAAACTTCAACTTTCTCAGAAACAGAATATACGTGCTTTGAAAGGCGTGAAATTGCATTATAACATAATTATGGATCGATGATAAGTTTTTTGGGCTAAAATACAGACCAGAAGTTGTAATTACTGACCTTGACAAAAGACTGAGTCATCCGTCATTGCTAGCAAGTAGCAATATAGGGCGAGCCCCATTCAGACTAAATCAATGTTGTGTATTGTCGAAGTTACGATTTTGAAAATTAAACCAATTAGTGGCTTTATAGACTTAACTACCCTTAAAGTATATATATTCAGCAAAGTTGGAAGGACTGCTATTACTGCCTAACAATGCCAATAATAAGAATTAAGGGAGAAAGAGTTGATCGAGTCACGGTTATCTTATTATAAAATCGCGGCAACTCGGTAACATTTATTGAAACTCAGTCAATGAGTCAATGATTGACGATGACTCCTTGACCCAAGATCCCAATTCAAATCGAATCACTCAACATCTCAAGTTCAGAAAATTTGCTCGAAATGGTCTTTCAGTTATTTACTTGATACCGAACGTTATACTGATTTATCAATAAAGCCACGTCCACTCAGTTTGTGTTTTAAGGCTATTAGGGACGCAAAAGACGTCAGCGTAGGTTGCGTTTTTTTTTTTTTTTGACCTGCGTTTTACAGTAGCGTAACGATGTCCACACATTTCTTTAAATTTTTCAACGTTACTGAAGAGTTTCTTATGCAAAATAACGGAGATGGCTTGTGTTGCTCAATTTGCTGCCTAGATTTGCGCCTCATAGACCAGCGCAGACATGCAATATAGGTTTTGTTTTGCAACGCGCAATGCAATTCACCCTTTAAACAACTCCACACGTGTATTGTGACCTCCTTATTATCTATATAACTATCTAACTAAAAAAAGATTTGTCGTGCTTAGAATTTCTCGCATATGAACTAATAGTGCTGCATTTACAATACAGTAACTCAATTTTATTGTTAGTATTTGATCTTTGGCAACGTCTACGTTTCGTCTCTAGTTATAATTGTGAGGTTTGAATCCTCTCAGCTTAGAAAAGGAACCCTTCAATAGAGCCAATTTGACTATTACTACTGGGCCGTGGACAGTGTTTTAGATTTTGTAAACTCTTTTAAAATTATCATAAATTTTATGCTACAGTTTACGATCGATATCGACTTTGACGAGTTCGGTTGGGCTCTGGCTCTAGAACAGACGATGTTTTGCATTCTGATATTGAGTAGATGGGTTCTTCCACGTGGTGAAATAAGTCGAAACCAATTGTCTCAACTTTTACTTGTTCATGTGGGAATGGCTGCAGATATCATGGAACTGTTTGAAGTTTTCGAAGAGAAAAAAGTATGTGGAAGTTTAATGTTATTGCAACATTTTAATTTTATTCCATATATATATTAAATTAACACTGACAATTGCGTTTTATTGAATAATTTTCATTACCATGATGATGGAAGTCGTAACATCTTAATAATTGCTTTAATTGTCACGAGCATTGATTAAATTCGACAGGCAGATAATTGAAAACACGACCTCAAATGTTGTTCATTTGCAAGTTTTCGTACTTCAGTGCTTTTTAAAATATTTTCTTCATCGACTATTTCATCTCATATCTTTCCTTTCCCTTCATTACTCCCTCCTACTATTTTTGTCTCGTAATATATTCAATTCGATTTCCTTCCAGATTGTTGAATTCGGATATCTAATTTATCCAACATTATCTTTATGGAGTTGGAGTTTGCTTCAATATTGTTTTGTTATCACAAATACAAAAGCTCGGAAAGATAGATTTGGAGGAACAGACGAAGATGAAAATGAAGCAGTAGACGGGTAAGCATATATGATCTTAGATTTTATTGTTATTATGTCTATAAATAATTCGTATTTTTGAATTCAAAACAAATAGTTCGATCAAAAAGTCTGCACCTTAGACATTGTTGTGGAGTATGAGTCAAAGATGGATTGAGTGGCAGTTTCAGCCATATTTTGCTTTCTTGGTAAAACACTCAACACTCCACTCTTTTACAGCAAAACAGCACACTGTACCTGCAATATTGGTGATTGGAATGCAGATGTAGTCGGCATTTTTACTACGATTCTGATGCAGGATCTTCCATTCTTCGTATTTCGTGTTTTCCTTCTTGCTGGTAATCTACTATTTCATATTTCTACCAATTGCAATTTATTGTGCGCCTGTTGACGCGACAATACGTGTGGGAAGTATTCAATTAAAACGTTATATCAACTATTAAAGAGTAATGAGTCTAAAACTCAAACAAATTATATCGGCTCCGTTTGCAATATTCCGAATTGACTGACGTATTTTTATCTTTTTCTTCAAAATTACAGGAATCGGTATCATAAGTCACATGATGGTATTTTTCACTTGCAAGAACGCACTGGTCATACTGTTGCAGATATATCGATTGGTTACTATATATTTGGACTCCAGACATGAAACGGACGAACCAGAAGATATTTCCAATGTTCCACCCACAGTCGATGATCTCGAAGAGGCGCGAACAGGAACGAACCGAGTAGCGCCAAGTCCTCAAAAACTAGAGATCAACACAAATAACAACGCTGTATTACCAAGCGCAATACCGTCGCCAACGCTTGAAAATGAAACACTGCGTCATTCAAAGAATGCATTCGAAGACTACGCAGAAAACGGAGTTCTGCAGGATTGAAAAAGTAATAATGCTTCTGTAGGAGCTGTTGGTTAGTATTATGGCAGAGAAAAGCCGATGGGGAACAATCGAGAAACACGGTTAAGAATAACTAAAAGTGACTGATGACTGTAACGACTTCTTTAATACACACAACTGTACCGAGAGCACGATGTTAGCATGACCATAAAATAATGAGAGTTAAACATGTGATCGTCGCACTGTTTGAAAAGAATGCTTTTGTTTATCGATGCCTCCCAGTCAGAAATCGTCTGTCCAAAAATGATTTGTTAAGTATGATGTCGAGGTACGATTAATTGATGAATTATTCGCATATGAAGTACTGAACTCATTGGACAGTCAAGTATGAGACACTGATGGATCGCGCCACCTAAGCACGGTCCATTATTTAGCGAAATAAAAATTCGGATTGAGTGGGGGGCCTGGACTCAAAAGAATACGCCAACTTGTACTGAAGTATGGAAATATTTTCTTTTAGGACAAATTATAATTTTCCAGGTTCCATTTTTACGTTATTGCGTCCATTTTGAGCTTATATTGAAAAATGATTTCAAAAGTAATACAAACTTTGCTGAACCACTTTCCGTCGCCTTTGGGCAGAATTGTAATTTTTACGAAATCCATTCTCCTATATCGCGTACGATTTGCATGTTGCATATCAAGGTTGCTAAATCGCGCTAAAAGTCACGTATATTGGTGCTCTCATTACCTCCAAAAATCATATATTTCACACAGTAGTCTGGATTTGGATATTTTGGGGGCAATTTCAGGGGATATTTGAGTATTTTTTTGCTTTTTGACCATTGTTTGTCCAAAGCATAAACCTCCATAGTCAGCGAAATTTTGGCATGAGTCTGCTTCGATGTATTTAACAAATCTATTGACAATATTATCGATTTCACGGGCATTCAAGACTTAAAAATGTAACCATAAACCGGAACCTTGGGATGCATGTTTGCACATATACGTAGGCTGTATGCGATTACTGATACAGAGAGAAAGTGTACTCGTGCTGCTTACCTCATATCTAATATAGAAAATGCTATTTTCTGGTTGCCTGCCTTTTTAAATGCTGAATTTTTGCACGCCCTCTATATGAATTTCAAAAGTATAAAATTTTGCTGCACAGCCTGTTCATTCAATAGAAACTCAGATAAATATATAGAAGGTTTTGATATAATTGTTTTTTTTTAATATTGTTCTAATAATTAGCAAAATTTGGGAATTGTTGCCTTGAAAATCTTGGTAATAGCGACAACTTTTTCTCATTGAAAAGGTAATGACTCCTAAAAAGTAAAGTAAATGACAACACTTCCAGTGGTTTTTGGAAGATATCAAATTTTGGAGAAAACTAGGCGGATGTATATTGAACGAATTGTTATAGCAAAATATAAAACAGATTGTGAACAAAAGAGTAACCAAGTTACGAAATGGTGGAACTTTAGTTTCGCCCAAGGTAGAGACGCCACTCATTGTCCTTCACACACTCTCATGTCTCACACTAGAAATGTAAGTTTCGAATATTTTTTTCGAATCTAATCACTATTAAAATAATTTGAAATCGAATCTTTTCGGATATTATGCTATTAAAAAACTCATTCTTAGCTGTTTTGAGATGCTATATCATATAAAACAACCAAAAAATCATTCGTTCTTCTTATCCGAGCGACACGGAACAGAAACGAAATAGCTGTGCATTGATTTTACGACTGGACACAATGATATTTGCAAAAAGTTATCATAAAAACCACTGAAAAGCCGATAGGTTTAAAATGTTTGCTTTCGAGGTTCGACAACGACGGAACTTCACATTCGCGACGCAACAGGATCTATTGGGATTACAACGAAGGTTCCTGAAAAGCTTAGAAACCCATTCGAATTAACACTGATTCGATTCGATTCTAAATTCTAAAACTTACATCCCTACAACTAGCAAACCGAAAAATAGAATATTATATGATGACGTAACAATGCAATTTTAGATTCCTGTCAGATTTGTTTCAGACTACTTTGTAAGCAAATTGTCGTTCAAGTATCATGATATGCATTTTCTTTGCGAATCATTTATTAACGGAGTTGAAATGTTTTATAGTTTAATTGTAAAATCCCAAATCGATAAAGTTATTGACCGAATGAAGTATTTATTTGTCAATAACAAGAGTGCCGGACATCGACAGTTGTTCTGTGAAATGCTTTGATTAGAATCCCGGGGGAAATGAGCACGCGGATTGATTGACATTGAATTGGTTTGCGAACATATTGATATTTTTGGTAATAAAATACCTGCGATTCCTTCGCCAGGAGGAACTAAGAAACCACTTGTACAAAATGGTGACTGCAGAATCCAAGTCCTACTATTTCAATACTGATCACAGGCGTCGGTAAAGAACCATGTTGATATTGATCTTTGATGCAGAGAAACACTGACGACGGACCACTCGGTGAGCATTTTACTGTAACAACTCGTTCCATGCAATCCCTGTCCTATCGTAACAATAAGATTCCCCAGCTATACCCTGGCCACATATTTAGAATGCTACACCGAAGATATTGCTCACCGAAGTGTTTTATTGTGTCAAGTTTCTGTAATTATGAAAGTTGTGTCAGTTAATTCATTAACTCAGATTACCAACCTAATTCATGGTAATAATACTTATTTCCTAGCCAACTAAAAACAACAATATTCCTATAGCACCACCTAATCTAAATCATGCATTATAATAGTATGTAAGAATAAAATTATCATACCAAATTGTTTTCACTTCAAGAAAACAACGTAAAACTTGCAAACAATTCCAAAATAGCTTTAAAACACAAATACTTTAATACAATACTTTAAATTCAGTACAATCTCGTTTAACATAAATATACATCACTTGAAATAGCAGCTACCCAAATTATACATAGGCTACTACAGAAAAAGAAACATTTTAATTTTCATAAATTTTCAATCATGCAAATCATTCAATTTTTAATCTCCATAATTCAGTCGCTTACCTTCGCACTTCCTCGCCTAATTCAATGTTATGGCCTCCTTAATAACAAAAAACAATGGTGCTTTTTGAAGCGACGCAATGATATTCAGTTGCAAGGCACGTTTTGACAAATTCTTTCCCTGTTGTGAAGCAAAAGAGCGCTTCCTAATTAATCACGGTAAACCTGGCGGTCGCAATAAAAGGGTAAAACGAAACATTACACTTGTCAATATGACTGAAAGTTTTGGATATTTCTTTTAGAATCGAATCTGGAATAAAGTATTTTCGAATCGAAATTTTATCGAAGATGTTGAAAAAAATAATTTACGATTGTATACAAAACAAAAATACATACGAATAAAAACTTTTGAATAGTAAAATATTATGGGAGAACATGTATCACAACTTGTCATACAAAAAAGGGTGTTTTCTGTCACAAAAAATGTGCGAACGACTTCAATATAGTGAATAAATACTCCTGCAATTCTTTGTTCAAGCTGAGCAATATTGGTTGCTGCTTTAGTTTCTGGAAAGTCAGGGTGCGAGTTTCTAGAAAGTTGCGGGACATTTACAGTTAGGGCCCACGTGAACCATCGTGCATCGGCGAGGCGTCTAGCACACCTCTCGCATATAACCATTATTCCTCATGGGATTCGAAGTCGCGTCATGACGATCAGAGTTGCGTAGGTCGAAGCGTATTACCAACGCTTTACCGATTAAGCTAACCGGGTACCCGTTGGGCGAGAAGTCTGCTGTACGCCTCGCCGGCGCACTGTGGTTCATGCAAGTGCTGCTTACGTCTTCCTTCGTCAACCAGGTCCATGCACAAAAATGAGGAACTTGGAGCTGGTGTCAATGGTTCGCCATGTAGTTTATCCGTATTATCTCATCTCATGCAAGATAATATTTTATTCTGATCTTGTGGAGGAGGAAGGCCAAGAATAAGGCTTAATCATTATGATGAACCGCGACCTGCTATGCTTAACCAAGCTGGCTATCTTTGGGTAATTGTCGGTTCACATTGGCCTTCAAAATATTTGGCCCTGATTGGATCAGGTTCGGATTTAATTAAGAAATCAGGTTCGAACCACGACCTTTTGTGCAGATACCAGTTCCGAATCGGGGTAACGATTTTTCTCATTTTCCTGTGCATGGACCTGGTTGGCGGAGGAAGCCCCAAGCAATGCTTACGTGCACCGGCGAGGCGTCCAGCAGACCTCTCGCATATAATCATCATCTCTCACGTGATTCGAAGCTGCTTCATGACGATGGGAGAAGCTTAGCTAGAAGCATACTCCCTTGCTGGGATCGATTTGTTTTAGCCCTTATTTTTCTTTTCAATTCACCACATTGCAGACGAATTCCAGTCTCATACCGTTAGCCTACGCAATATAGCCTAAAATTTTATTTTTATTTTCTTCATTTTATTAGGTTTTTCTTATTCGCTATGGCCTGTCCGTGAACCTGCCGGGGGGCTTATACCCAACAACCGTTAGGCACGGACCTTTGTAGTGACTGTGTGTCTGTTCTATATAGCCTAAAGTTAGGAGTCATACTGATATGAAAATATAGCTCTTATCGGTGGTGTAAAATTCTTAGGGGAAATAAAAATTAATATTATTTTTTTTTTGTTTAAAAACTCGCGCATCAAACGCGCGCAAAAATTTTTCGACCCTTTTCTCAAAAAATTCACCTTTTGTAGGCAAACAATATAATGCCAAAAGCGCCCAAAAATTTTGCCCATTTTTGTTGAAATTAAAAAAATCTTTTTGAGAGAACTGTCCTTCCCTCCCAAAACCATGTCTCCCTACCCTATTCCATTGCCACATGCACTTTGACCCCGTCTTATATTTTCCTGGTGATAGTTTTCCGATTGAATCTCGCGATGTTTGAAGAGACTGGAGAGCTGATAATAAAGAAGTGTACAGTATAGCCTCCTTTCAGCGGCTTACAGTACTGAGTATAAGTGAAAGAGAGACATTTATTATTATTTGTTAAGTAACGGAAAACACATAAGTTACAACATACTGCATATGTATGTAAGTTTACAACATACTATAAAATTTGTACCGGTACAGAAGATTAAAAGACAGGATAGTTACATAGGCCCTCGACCTACTGGTGTACCCTTGTATAAGTTATGTAAAAAAAAGCAATAATATTAATATGTAGAAAAAGACGCAAATTTACAAAAACACAACATAGTATACAGGTAATATACAGATAATGCAAAGTATATATATATAATATAAATAAAATAAAACCGGTAGCCACTGTACCGTATACGTAAGTTCTACAGTGTTTGGTATAGATATTATGATAATTAAATAAAATACAACACAAGTGTTCTGTGTTTGGTATACTGTATAGACTGGGAGACAGCTATACGACCATTACAGATTAATCAGGTCAACTGCCACCCAGGTTCAGGGAAAAGGACTATTGTGCCAAAATATTGAATAAAGGGGGGAAAAATACCAGGTTATCATAGTCTAATACATAAAACAATAGCGGTCTGTCATATACTGTATACGGTATCATAGAGAAAAATAAATTAATGAAAGTAAAAGAAGAATTACCGGTATGATTAATCACACAGTTGGAATATTTGTACTGAGTTTGTTTGCCTGGGTTGGATCAATCCCTGTCTTAATAATGAAAATGAGTAGGTAACGTTATAGAATAATTCACTTTTGTATCTAGCACAAATCCGCATCCCTTGAGCATGGGCAACAAACGAACCACGCCTATGCTGTATGTGGTGAAGTCCATTGATGACCAACGCATGACTCCAGTTAAGTTTTTAATGTTATAAAAATACTTGTCGAAATATTGAGGTTTATGTATACAGATATGAAATAATCCAGATTGACTCAGTTAGAGATTCACATTGTCAATATATTGAAGATCAGTTGACTTGAGAAATACATATTGACATCATCCTGCGTAGTTAAATACAGAATATAAGGATGTGTATTTATATCAAAACAAAAGGATAGTGTATCTGCATAATTTTGTATTGTAGATATCTACCATCATCCAGGATGACAGAATCATGTTTGTCTGGAATGTTAGTGTCATTTTCTTCAGATGGGCACGGAAAGCCTCAAAACCACCAACACTGCTATTTCATACTAGTATTCTCTCTGAGGTGTCTGAGTAGCAAAGCAGCTGACATTTACTGTTTAGTTAGGCGGGTCCATCCAACATGAAGCAACACCCAATGATGTGTGTTTAGGGTTCCAGGTTAGCCCAATCAGTAAAGCGTTAGGAATACGCTTCGAGCTACGCAGGTTCGAATCCCGTGAGGGATGATGATTTTATGCGAGAGAGTATATAAGTTACTACATGAAGCGCTTCCTTCGAGTCAACTGACTCGAGAACTACGCATTGTCAGTGTAGTCATATATTGGTACAACACATATGGATAAGGCTTATTCAACATAAAAAAATCATGATATAGACCAAATGATGTGGTAATGATCCCACCAGAAATTGTGATTTGCTACTCATTGAAATGGACAGAAATCAGATATTATATCACTTTACCATTTAGGACTATCAGTACAATTAAAGGATTATGATGAACTGTTAGAAATTGTTAAACAAATAATACATTTGAATGCATACTGTAATCGCCAGTGAGTGGTATCTACCCTAGCGATGATAAAACCATCTACCACTTCTCTGTTTCCTTAGCAGTTTAGTTAAAATCAATCAATATATGGATTTTCATTCTAATTCTAGAATATTAAATATTGACATGTATTTTAGTCAAAGCATCAACTCCAGGCAAGGTTGACAATATTCACTTGCGTTGAATATTTCAACAGTCCAATATGCTGGTTTTCCTGCTTCGCTGTTTACTCACCATAATTCCAGGAGGTAAGTGTAGATTTTCTGGTCTGCATCAATATCAATCGTGTTATCATCCGCACTCCATTGCAGGTTGAATTACCATGAAAATCTGTTTCGGTAAGAACCACAAAATCTCTAATGAATAATGGATTCTTTAAAGATAAGCTGACCTCAAAATGAAGATGTTTACAATAAGTTGGCATAAGTCATTTCGTACCCTGAAGAAATTTACGCTGAACTTTTTGTGAAAAGTTCTGAGGGCATATATTCTTGTAAAATCTATCTGGATGAGATTTTAAATTATGATTGTTGTTAGTATGATCACTATCGTACTTGTTTTTTTCCTGATTTGTCCATGTATTCCATTCAAATTTTTCGGCTACCTTGCTGAGCTCATCAAACGCTAATATTTTAACTACGGTAATTGTTAAAAAATCTTAGCCTAGTATAAGTATTTGAATCATCTGAATCCACAAGTGCCATCCCTAACTATATTCGTTTGTTCAGCGCACATGAAAGTGCGTCTGTGTTCCCCTGTCTAATCACTTATTTAACTATATTTTAGTTTCTCTTCTTGTGGACTCTCAACTAGCAGATGAAAGAGAAGGTCTAATTCAACCATTTTATCAAGATGTAAGTTCATAAAGATTAGGTCACAATTATGAATTTAGGAAAATGTTTTTGTTTTTTGAAAACATATAGGTAGCCAGAAACATTGTTTAAGATCGTTTATGTCTATATGTACTGGTATGCCTTCAAACATATGATAACTAGATTCAAAATGCCCATAGGGTAGAATGTCATTTTCATTCTGCGAGAGAGCTGATAATCCACCTAAATTATAATTTAATATAATCATGGTGAACCATGATATCTCATGAAGTTACCAGTCACAAATTTGGTCTTACTTAACCTTCATTTAACTTATATTTCCTATGCTTGAATAGTGGACAAGGTGGTGGGGTGTCCAGTAATATGTGTATACCTTTCTATTATTCTCAAGTTATGTTATTTTTTTTAAAATGTCAAAATCTATTTATGAAACAAAAATATATATTTAAATGGCAACTGCGATCCATATACTACTATTGCGTTCAGCTATAGTTCGTGATATACTGTCTGACCAGTCAAATGTCTGCTACTCTGGCAACTGTGCATGATTACCTGAAGGCTGATTAACATGGCGGTCATATAATTATGAACGCTTTCAGTGTTGTCAACACCAAAATCACGGTTATTAAGAGGAATTAATCTACTCCCGAAGGTCAATGAGCTTTTTTGGAGGTTGATGATGTCCGTCTGATAAAGATTTTTGTAAAATTTGTGCTTTTTGTTTTTAACCACCCTTTGTGATAAAAATTATGATGTTGGAATACAAAACGTAAAAATTGGTATATCGCAAGTAGTGGCTGAACAAGAGTACAGTACCATTCTCCCCTGTTATCACTCATACTTATGGTAATAAATTTAGAATACCCGCTTCAACAACCTCCCTGATGATTCAGTTCCGATGAAGAACACAGCTGTTTCAGAAGATGTTTGTTTATATAATGTCTACAAACTACATTTTCTTCAACGAACTTGTCCTTTGGACAAAAACTATATGTTTAATGGTTTGAGGACAATACGTAAACGCTGCCTATACAACCGGAACTCGTCACGTCCGTCAACAGATCAAGCAGTTTTGTTAAATTTTACTTCTTTTATTCGAACACTTGAGGAGCAACCCGAATCCGCTTGTTCTGTTGTACTATTTTATGCATCCTGGTGTCAGTTTTCCATGAAACTTTCTCCGAGTTTCAACGCTCTTGGAAGGATCTTCACAAATTTAGATTTTATAGCAGTAGATGTCTCGGATACGAATAGTTATTTAACAAGGTAGGTACATTTTGAATGTTCATATTTTGGGTCTTTGCTTTCAAAGTACAGTCATTGTGGTGCTCATATTGACGCTTACCCACGGCTAATGTGCAGCTAGCAACTGCACTTCCAAGTGGTGGCATTGAAAGCGATAGATATCTTAGGGGAGATCGAAAGCATGACTTACAGGTCAAAAATTACATCGTTGTTTCAAATTTCCTATTTATAATTTTCTGGTCGAGTGTTGCCACAGATGAAATGTGCCTCTGTGGCATCATTACGTCACTAGTAATATATATTTATATAATGTGTTTATAGAATACAATTTTATTTGTTGTCAGGTATGGGACAGTAGGTGTGCCCACTGTTATGCTTGTTGAAGGGACGAGGTTATTTGCAAGATACAATTCACCAAATAACACTGTGACAGCTCTTGCTGAATTCATAATGAATCGAACTGAT
This sequence comes from Styela plicata, assembly GCA_963675895.2. Lineage (NCBI taxonomy): Eukaryota > Metazoa > Chordata > Ascidiacea > Stolidobranchia > Styelidae > Styela > Styela plicata. Next base: position 6,197,271 of record OZ023153.1, on the reverse strand, counting down.
TTAAAGGAGCCAGGTGGCAATAATTTTTCTGCTGATGGAAGGTTCCATACTATGTCTGAGGACTTTGTGGGACCTGTTCCAACAGAACTGTCTGGTGACCCGAATTGGGTACTGATTGCGTCTGTTTTATTTTTAATTTTCTATTCGTGTCAATATTTTCTGAAATCCAAATGGAGCCGGTTTCTCCCTCTGCTAGAAAATTTGTTTCGCTAATTATGTCGCGCTGGGAAATATATCAATCTGTCAAATATTTAGTGGCTACAAAAGAACCTTCGTGGTACATGTTGTTCAGATGCGTTTATTCGTAAAAGTCTCGTAATGGACTTAATACTTAATAAGGGTGTGATTCCGTTTTAGGGGAGGGACGAGCTGAGAATGCAACTCGGCATGTCTTGTGCAAGGACATTCTGGCAATCTTCTCTCATTTGATCATTGCCATGATATTTGGATCCAGGACGATTAGAGGCACATGGTTTTATTGTTGCCTAGTGCTTTTACCGAGCTAACTGGGCATCCTTTTGTAACTTGCATAGTTTCTTCAATCTGCTGTTTATTCAGGACTTCAATTTGGTCTGTGAGTTGTGGGTGACGGAATTGTTACAAATAAATATGCTATATTCTTAAGGGAAACTAATAGTCTTGAACTTTTGTTGTACTTTGTTGGTACTTGTTATACTTTTGGTTTATGTGTATTACAGTTGTTGATTTTGCAAATGCCGTTTGCTGAATGAACTCTTGATGTATATATATATTCTGGGATTGTGAGACTCTCAGACAGAGACCTATTTTATTTGATTTTTTCATATAAAATACAGCAGCACACCACACAAAATTAAATAGAAAGAAACCAGGAAAGCGAGTAAAACCTAAAATAAAGTTTAACGTATGAGACGCACTCACCCACCCACATATACGCAAAACAAAGGCGGAAAAAACACGAATGGCATACATGGAAGTTAATCGAAAATTTCCTATTAACCCTCGGCCAACCGGGCGATCTCTTGTTCAATCGCAACGATCGAGTCGCGCGTCAAAACAAATACAGACTAAAAAATCAAGTCGGGCGTTTTTAACAAATGGCAGCGGCGAACTGTTCGAAAAAGTGAACAAAGCTCAGTAAAGCTAAATAAGAAAGAAAAAAAAACATTTAATTCAAAAATCAGTGCAATCGAAATTTGTGCTCACGATTATTGGGTTGAAATTTTGCAACTTCGATCGAATATTTGACTGAAAAATTTAATACCGTACTGAAGTCCATTCGCCTAAAACGTGGTAAGACTAGTCCAGCGCATTCTGAAAACTATGGTTATCCTGTCTTAGAAGGTCAAAATTCCGGTTTTTCAAGACTAGCTTCCAATCTCATTTGTCAACCACAAATAGTCCACTTTTAGTGTGAGTGAACATCTTCATAGCTTACATCGTGCAAATACTGAATATGAAAACGAAATTTGCAGTCAGAATATTGTCAAGTCTAAACGTTGTTTAGATTATAAATATGCGATGAACAATCACTTGCAATGCCGCAAATTGCATGCTGAATAACAAATCGTGCAGTCCAGTACTGGGGTGAGTGAAGGGAGTGATTTCCGAAAGCCACTCTTTTTAGCTATCTTGATCAACTTCTGTTGAGTAGAAACTTGAAGTGTATTTTACATATTTCCATTCCAAGTCCGACTTGCTGGGACAAGCCCATCGAAAACACGTCCGGCCGCAAAGGGTTGCTTCACCATTAACCTCTCTTCAAATGGGTGTGGATCATAGACTTAGTTTATTTATGTCAACGCAAAAGGTGATTGCAAAAAAATATATCATATTACAGGTCTGTCAAGAAAACAAACGAAATCTGAAGCAAGGTCTTCAATATACACCAGAAAATTGTTTTTGAATGAAAATTGTTTGTTGAATCAGTTGAACCACAAGTCAAAAGATCTTTTTTTCCACGTGGTGGGCGCTCCGGCTGTTCTTTTGCCAGCAACCTTCGAAGATTAGAGTGTATTATAATATAAAATATCGCTCACTTTAAAAGATAGTTCCCTCATCTTGTTCAATAGGAAAATGAAAAGGTTTTTGCTTGAAAATTATTGCTTGCTTCAAAGGTATTTTTCATAGTGCTACATACAATGTAAGACGTCATTTTCACTCATTCAAAGGGAAAATATAAGGACATTGAACACCGGAAAGAAAGCAAACATTCAGAAAAAGAATATTGCATGTTTGCTGAATTTTCTCTTGCGGGAGCATATTTTCTTCGGTTGTCTGGGTTATAAAGTGGCCAAAATTTTGGCAATCTGCCCTCGTTATGCTCTTTAACAGTGCTATAGATGGAGAAAATATCGTGTATTTTTATCAGTGTATTTCTAAATAGGCATCACACACAGTAAAGCTTCGGAAATTGCATCGATGATCTCAAATTTTCAATTATGTTGAAAAAAGTAAGACGCTTGGCATTTACACTGACTTCCATGTTGACTCGTTGATATTTATTGTGTTCATCTATTTTTTATTACGAGTACATTCAGACCAATTTTTGCTACCTAACTGACAGCTTTATACAGCTAAAATGGGTCAGAAGCCTCGATGACGGTCCTGTACTGACCCATCACTATTGTTGAAAATAAAGTTTTGTGTTAACTGTTAATATTATCACAATCTTCTTGGTTTGTGTCTGGATTGGCAACTTATGGACTATGCTTTACTAGCATAAGTCATAGGTGCCATCGGTGACCTGAAAACTGACAATATCTGTTGTAATATCTGATGTACCGCTCCTTCTGGCCTGGGTCAGGAGTGGTTAAGTTGTTGTCTGTGATTTTTATTACTTCACCTGCCTTTATTCCTATCTGGCTTGGTTTGTAACTCCTTGTGTATAGTCTTCTGAAGTGTCGTAATACTTACCGTAATACTTAAATACTTAATACTATAAAAGATCTGAATCTTCTGTTTATTAACTGCCTACAATCAGTTAATATAGGTATTTTGCCACCGCCCCGCGTAAGTCAATTTTGGGAATATAGGACCTACTATAACTACAAACCCAAAAGTGGGGAATGACGAGCACGGCGTCGGATCTACAAAAAGAAATGGAAGATTTTAATGGTACGATGGAAAGGAATTCAGATCATTATCAAAGGAGGAGGATGTCCTCTTTCAAATGGATGTCTTGAAATGAGTGCCCCGAGGTGCCGGAGTCAAACTTTTGGTGAATTCTGCGATGTGAAGGCAACACTAGAGGGTCTTGAGGAAAAGCATGTCTCGTAAAACTCAAAAGTGAGGAATGACGAGCGCGGCGTCGGATCTACAAAAAGCAATAGAAGATTTTAAAGGTACGATGGAAAGAAATCAGATCATCATCAAAGGAGGAGGATGTTCTCTTTCAAATGGATGTCTCGGAGCGCCGGAATCAAACTTTTGGTGAAGTGTGCAATGTGAAGGCAACACTGGAGGGTCTTGAAAGCAAAGCATGTCTCGTAAAGCTAGCTCAATTGAGCAAACGTATGGTATTGGCAAGGCCAGTACGGTACGATTGAATATCCCGGTACGATATTGAGGTACGTTTTTTTTTCATTTTCGTACTTGGTACGGTACGGTACGAAGTTCGATATGTTTTTTTTGTACCGTACCGCCGTACTCTTTTTGATACCTAACTAAAAATGTCACATTCCAATTTCTACCTTTTGCACGCCCCACCACCATTAAAACAGGAGCATCCTTATTGTTCGTGTATGACGTCATAATGAAAACGCCTCGTTCGCACTTAAATGTCGGTTTGCAAAGTGCTTGCGTGCGAATTTGCGTGGGCAGCAATAAACTTGTCTGACTGTACTCGTCTAACTGCAGACTTTCAGTCGAGTTACTTGGCGCTTGTATGCGTTTTGGTATTCCATACTAAAGCTGACAAAAATTATTTGTAACAATGGGTCGACGCCGCGAATTCCCTGGATGTGCTCTGTTAACTTTACCGCTACGTATGCTGAGTGCAAAATGTCTGATTGTGATTATAAGTATACTCCGAAGAGAGGGTTCGAAGTTCATTCGAAGCCGTTGCTAGACCATCATAAAAAGATGCATCCGGATGAGTTCAAAAAAGTAACAGTAGAGAAAGAAGAAACGCGTAAATGAAGCCGTGAACTCATTTCGAGTTACATTGCTGGTTCAAGAGAGCAGTCACAAAGAAAGTCCGATCTTAAGAAAATTGAGTTTCACTCCAGCAAGGAAGAAATTCGACGGCACGCGGTAGAGGCGGTCACGACAAATGGTTTGCCCCTCTCAGTTTTCGAGAAGTTGGGAATATCGAAAATTATGCACCTGATACTACAAAAACTAGAGATGTCTATGAATCATAAAACGTAAGAATGTTAACACTTGAAGCTGCTGAAACTAGAATGGATGAGGCAAAAGTCAAGTTTTGGGACGTTTGGTGTGCATGAAGATCGATTTATGTACTAGAAGAGGGCGACACTTCTTAGGTATAAATGAAACAGTTATAGATGGAGAGTTGGAAGTGAGTTGGAAACTGTGAGCGTCAAGAAAATAACTTCAAGGGCAAACGGTGCGGAAATCCGAACAAGTCTGAGTGTCTGCAAAAGATTGGGATTAATGAGGAGCAAGTTTATAGTCTTACAACGGACAACGGTTCAAACGTTTTGAAGGTCGGCGAACTGATGAGGATGGTTGCCGAAGAAATATAAAATGTGCACGATCAATATGTTGTTGACGAGAATCAAGAAACTCAATCTATTACTGTAGCCCTGGATGAGGCTCTAAGCGACATCACGACCGCTTCCGACGACGTAGAATCAGTTTGTTGTGTCGTCCATATACTATAGTTGAGTGTTCATGATGTCATTAGCAAAAACGACGACATTGAAAAATTCGTTACAGATATTCGCAAAGTGGTTAACAAAACCACAGAATATGCGCTTGATTTCCAAACAAGTGTGAAGAACTGTGAAACGCGATGTGGTTCAACATATAATATGTTGATCAGCAGGTTGGAATGCAAAGCATTTTTTAACCAAATTGCTCTGGCCAACGAAGCATTTTTAATTGCAGACGAAACTTGGTTACTCATCGAAGACACCTACTGCAAACATTGAAACATGACAATTGCATTGCAGCTAAAAGAAATACCTGCCGGAAAATTTTTGGGAGAGTGGATGAAGTGTAAGTTCAGACTTTCTGGAAAATCACCCGAGAATCCATCAACAGCTCTGTTGCATGCTACAGAGAAGCGAGAACCATCACTTGTCAACATTTCAGCGTTCCTCACCGCAATTTATCTTGAACCGCGGTATCAATGTCTACTTAAAATACCGCAGAAAAGTATTGCTAGGGTCATGCAAGTGAGATCTGGATGAGAATATTAAGGATTGAAGACAAGAGGGGGGGGATGGTCAGAACAACGAAAATACACAAGACAGCAGATCAAGATACCAATAGTGAAAAATCGGATGAGGATATATTTGATCAGCTTTTAATTGGCAAGGCAGGCTTAAACATTAGTGAAATTGAAAGAGAAATTGATGTCTTCGATAACACAGCACGCATTGATAAACATGTAAATCTTTTTGCATGGTGGCATGCATACCCGAGTTATAAACTGAAAAAATTGGCAGAGGTTGCTGTAGCTCTTCCGGTAACACAAGCCAGTTGGGAGCGCACGTTCTCAGGTTTGCGTTATATTTTAGATAAGCTACGCTCGGGCCCAAAAGAAAACATAATTCATGCAATCATGCGTATTAGCACATAAGCATTTTCTAGCATGTCAATGTAATCAGTATTTAATATCAGTTGGGCAAACTCGAAGAGGCGGACTATTTATTGCTTGGTGGGAAAGGCATTTTTCGTGAATCATTCACCAATAAATTTGATCGTAAATTTCATCTGTTAACCAAAAGTTTGATTCAAACGAAATTTTTTTAAAATTGAAATGTAATTTCCATATCTTCTTTCGCTCTTACCAAACGTTTGATCAGAGCGTCATCAGCCAAGCATAGACACTGCCTGAAACATTCCCCATAGGCGCGCCTCGTTTAATACCCAAGTAATAGTGGTTTGTTGAACATTAACTGTTGGTTATGTTTGTATTTTTTCGCACATTTCATATTCAATTTTTATTTGAACAAGTTCACTTGTTCCATTTACTTGAGAGTGGATATGTGTTCAGTACTGGTGGCCACCATGGTCACCAAATTTTACCCGTTTCTATATGTTATTAAAAAAAATGAATTTGGTGCTTGGTGGAATTGACCAGAGTCGAAACACACTATGTCAACACAAAAATTGTCGTGCGGCCTATTTGAGAATAAGCCGTGGGAGATTAAAACGTTTTTATTGCACATATAGGCTCTTTCAAACATTTTTTTATTATTACGGTACGAAACACCGTACTTGTTTTCGTACTAGTGCGGAATTTGGTACGTTAAAAGAAAATTAATCGTACTTATTCGTACTTGTATGAAGTTCGGTACGGTGTACGAAAAAATTAATATCGTACAGTTTGGTACGGAATTTTTCGACTAGTAAGGTACGAAAATATTTTCCTAGCTGGAAGTACAATAAAAATTTCGTACCGTACTACCACCCTTGAGCCTATTGGTCGGGAGAAATAAAATCATTTTTTATATAACAAAATTGTTAGGATTAAATCCGAGGTAAGGGCTATGAATAGCAAAGTGAATCATGATAATATCAACAAACTTTTGGTCGTATCGGGAGTTAAAAACAATAATAGCTCCCATTATTCGCCACGGGATAGCGTACAAGTAGTTACCCTAGACCTATCGCTGTATCGTTTCGCAACGGAGCTGGAGGAAAAGACAAAAGACTCCTGTGTACTCTAGTAAAGATGAGACTTGTTGTGGGTATGATAATCCAAGTTTTTCAAGATTTTCACAAAATGACCATTATCCTGACTTGTTTTATGGTGCTGAGAGGCTGCTGGATGAGCGAGAGAAAAAAAGTTTAAGATAATTGTTTCGTATTGTTCCGATACTTTGAGACGGCAATTTTTAACAGAACAGTTTAAAAAAGAGAGAATTGTGAGAGTTTTGTAAAGACTTCATATGCCTTGCCGCCGCAAGAGATGGGCGGGAGAGCCCCCAAAAATAAAACTGATTTAAAGCTTTAAGATAATTGTAAGATAATCCTAAAATCTCGCGCTTATCCTCGTATTGAAATTTTAACATGCTATTTTTGTTTCATTTCGCTCTTAAAATGAGAATTTCTGTTCCGTTCACAAAATAATTTGCGGGCTTCCGGATTTATTTCGATTAAAATGCTTTGCTCGAATGTAAGAAAAACAATGTGCCCTCCCCGCCACTAAGCATTTCCAGGTTTGTAGAAGTATGTTTTTGAGAGCTGTGTTGGGTTCTAAATATTTGGAGGGACTGGTAATCGATATGCATATGTTGGATAAGTCCTGCATTAGGAAACCAGGGGAATGTGAAGACCTCCGTCCGTCTCCGTCTGCCACCTGAATTTCGGGACGTCTTTTACAAGCCTGGTGGACCCATGCTTAAACACGGTACTGTGACGACTGACCAACCGGTTAAGCAGATCCCATATGGCATGGGGTACGGAAAATTGCGGAGAAAGAAGTCGATCAGATGTTATCTTCAGGGATGATTTTTCCTAGCTGTAGCCCATACAACGTCCCAATAGTTTTCGTACCAAAGAGGTTCTGCGTTGTTTACCGGGAACTTAATAATGTGATCATCGAAGATTCACATAGTCTACCACACTGAGAAATATGTCGAAGTACCGGGCGGGGCGAAGTATTTCTAAACATTGCATCTTGCTAGTTGCTTTTAGCAAGTTACACTAGATGAGCGTGGTGGTAAAATCTGTAGTACGAGTATTGATCAAAATCGCATAACCAGAACATCTCGAAATGTCCATTTTAGAGAGCGCCTTTTTCGGGAGTCGTTTTTTTCATCATGTACATCGACTTACTATCTAAAGATTAGAAAAGTTGTGATTTTGCACGATATTGGTGGTTTAATAGAATACGTTCCGTTTCCGACTCACTGAATTTTAAGTGCGCCTTCAATGTTGAGAGTACACCGATCATGCAATTAATGTTGCCAAGATATTTTATGATCTTTGCCGGTGGTGACACCATCGTCTGCAAAGTTTGAATCTGTATCAAATCTGTCAAGTTCCAATACTTTGCCACCGTTGTTTGAATAAAGGGAACGCAAATATGATAGCTAAAATAAATTGTCTTGGTAAACATTATTAAGTTCTTAACCGAATAGTCAAGTCTTACAGAATTCTCAGTAAAAGTTCGTTTTTCGTTTATTCTTGAATTGATTATAATATAGGCTCCATTCAAATTATTAAATGCATCTTCATTCCAGGCTCATGGAAATGCACTTCAATCGTTCCCTTATGATGAAAATTGAGAAGTTCGCGAACACTTCTGATCCGGGCTTATCAACAATTACCATTCGTAGAGAAGTTTTTAAAATAGTGGTGAAAAACTCGAGCGTTGATTATCTTCTATTCCCACTGATAACAGTCCGGCAACCGGGACTGTCTACCTTGCTATTTGGCATTATAGTTTTTTCTAGATAGTGTTTGATAGTCCTTATCTTCTAGTTTCACAATCCGAAACCGTATGTCCGTAAACCTTGACTGTTTACAAGTAAACAAAAATCTCAAGTAATATAATAAAAAATCCGTAAATTGACCTGCTTAAAATGGAGATAAGGCATTTTCGTGAACATATTTTTTCAAATCGATTCTAAATTACTTAATCATTACAAATCACCGTACCCGATATAATGATTTGATATTGTCGAAAAAAGTTAAAGATTTTTAACAGTGTGCTTCATTTTGTGTTAGCAAGTTCATTTTCACTCAATTCAGACGATCAAAGTCATTCATACATCAACGAAGAAGCGACATTCGCAATCACAGATACGAAGTCCACGCATATGCCTTGGAGAAGCTTTGCATATGAGCGGAAAATAACCCTCAACCCCAAAATCAGAAGATGAGATTCCAGGATTGAGGTTGGTCTCTCAGAGCGCAAAGACGTCATGAATATTCTTCACAAGGAATCATTCCACAGAAACAAAGTTTCCCCTCAAACCACGAACGTTGGAAAAAGAAATTGAAAAATTGTTGAACGTGAGATTCTTAGCAACCCCACCCTTATTACGAGGCTCACGGGACTGGGGACCTTTATTCGGACGCGTCGTAATATGTGAGAAAAAACAACTTGGCGGCTGGACTATAAGCGACAGCGCTTAAGATGGCGAAGGATCTACAACGATCGTTTTCTAATTAGATAATACAACTTTCGATATCCATAAACTTTCCCCCAATTTAGGCGCACATTGATTTTTTAGATTTTATTTCATTAAATCATAATGACACTCGCAATACCGAGCCAGTTTCCTCAGAATTTTTTGCTTTTATGGAGTTTGGGATTATATATTCTATCCATTAGACCGTGATGTCGAGTATTGGGATTCAAAGTATTGGTATTCAAATTTGGGCACAGTTTCACCAATGGCACATGACATGTCTTATTTTTTGTAGTTGTTGACAGACTGCTAGTAATAGATAAGAAACTCGTTAAGTTTAATCATTAAGATAATACATGGAAATTCGGACAGAACTATTTCGAATCATAGATTGTATGTATGTATACAGCATTTCGTTTCATCCACGCAATCAATATTTTTAATAAAGGTCAAAGTGAATGTCATGGAGAACAATACTATTGGCTTATTTCACCAGATTGAAGTACAGTTAAAATTTGTTAGAAAATAATATCCAGAGTCCCAAATGCTCGTTACAGAAACCAAATTTATACGTGACATCCCAAATACGTGACAAATTCCATGGCATGTAATCTTAAACGCAGTGAAAGCTTAACAATACACAAAACGTGAAAACAATGACATAGCTCGCGATCTTCCACCTCACGAAAAACATTTTCCCCCCGCACTGGAAAACATCATACACCACTACCCGACGCTCGTTACAGAGATAAAATCCGAATTAAAACCGGCCAAAAGAAACAGAGGCCAGGAATCAGCATATATATGAAAAACTATTGACAACCATTTGTGGTGAGCACGGAATGTATTTATCAAAAGGTAATGCAATCTAAAGAATATTTAGGCAACATGCAAGTCCTTAACCAACTTTATGAGGTTTCAAATTTTGGGACTTGCAGAAGTTTTGTTTGTACCTATTATGACGCCATCATTTTGGGGAGGTTCTTTAAGTCCGATTTTCGTAAACTTATAGTGTGTTTTAGATCAGGCTCATGACAATCCAGCAATACTGAATATTGCAGGAATTTGTACCGAAACTGGACAAATTTCATTTGAAAACCAAAAACGGTTTTTCTAATTTCAAGTCTCGTGCAGGCGAAAATGTTAAGATAAAAATTTGTTATTTGTGAATTTCGATAATTGGTGATATGAATATTTCAAGGTAACCCCCGCATTGAACATATTCCATGAAATTTGCGTAATTTCAAATTAATGAAGCATTTGCAAATTGTACCCTATCTAACTCAAATTTTGCGGTTTTTCCATGCTTCAAAAATTTTCGAGGCTGGCACCCTAGACCCCTCCTACTTTTTTCCGGCGTCTCCGCAAAAATATTAGCAATAGACAGAAATTTAATTTGGGACTTCTGCCAAACATTGCAACACAGTTTAACCTTAATGAGACGATGAAACAGAAAAATTTCGATCACGAGGCCCAATCATTCCAAATTATGTATATCGACAAAACGCGCGTACAGCAAGTATCATTTTTGCGTACCCAAGCCGACCTTTATGCCAGTCATTCCTGACAACCATAGCTCGTCGAGGCCGCATAATAGGCATTCTTAGCAACACAATCGTTTGGGCCATTGTTCCCGTGTTTTTCTTTTTACATTGTGACAAACGAGTGGGACAAAGGTATACATTAACCCAGCCGGTGAAGCGACAGACGTATTGTCTGTAGGGGAATTTATTTTCATCATTTAACCCTTAGATATGATAATTCATCAAGGTTATCAAAATTTTTTCAGAAGATGAAAAAAAAATTAAATATGATCCGAAGGCAAAAAATCGGGAGCGCTGTTCCGATTGTTTTCGACCGTCCCGAGCTAAAAGGTACTCTGGGTTGAAGGACAGACATGGCTTAATTGTGCCTCGGCAGATGCCATCTTTTGTTTAGGTAGATCAAGTTTCAACGTGTTTTATGTGTAATGTCGCAATGGTCATTCATAGAAAAGACATTCTTTGTATCACTCGTCCTTGGCAAAGTTTCTCCCTTCTTGGAGGACGGTCGACAATTCGAGGACGTCTCAAACAGACAGTAGTGGGGTGTTTCGAGGAACGCAGTCATCATCCGCACGGGAAAGATTTAGTGGCAAAATTGGCGTCTATTTCCATTCAGTTGGTAGCAAAAAGTAGTACAACTGAATTCCTTGCTCAATCAGGAACAATTTTCGCATTACTTGAGAACTTCAATTACATGAACACTTAGAGAACAAAACCTATACTGTACAGTGTGGCACAAAAATTGGCAATCAGTTGCGATAGCCACGATATAGAGGCGCTTCAGTGCGAAGTGGAATCAGTAAAGAGGCAAATGGCCAGGTATTATACTCCACAGTGTAAAGCAGGAAGCAAATACATAACCTAATAAATTTCCAAAATTCTGCTATCAAAAGACTACTTCTACAGTAGTAAAAGCTCGAGAGGACCCATATTTATAAACACTCTTGAATCAAGTGAAGATGTAGACCAAAAATATACAAGCCATCCTGTAATCATGCAATCCACAAAGTGTTGGAGCGATATAACTTTTGCAGACTCAACTCCCTGCTGATAGTATTCTGAATTTAATCTCCAGATTGTTGTAAATCTGATTCTTAGTTTCGTTAAACTGATCAGCTTTTAAAACATATTTAATAGGTCATTGAATTTTTACATAACCCACACAGTCTCTGGTTTCCCAATTTGAAAGGGGTGCCAGATAAATCATTGGAAAATTGGTTTTCAAAGTCGCAGAAAAGCATCTTTAAAATTTGTTATAATTCTGAGGAATGATTATCTAACATTGTGCACGCACCTAAACTGTAAAAATGCTTCTTGTCGATTGGATGATATATTGGAATTATGAACAAATTCGCCTTACTGATTTTTTAAGCTGGTTCATTTTATGTTAAAATCATGTCAAGCCAGATTGATAGTGAAATTTAATACAAGTCATGACTTTGCTGTGAAACGTGCAAAAATATACTCGAATATCAGCGGCTGGACATACCAGATTACATTGGTCTTCTTATATTAAATTGAAATTGAGGTTTTTTGCTAAAATAGTTCTTGTATTATATTTATGTGAGTATGTAGTATTGCAAACAGCTAGTCATCTACCTCAATATTTTGTCAGACAACTTATATATAATTCATTTATTATACAGATGACAATTTTTAACAAGCTGTGGCAAACATACAGAGCATTGTTTCAAGTTCCTTCAAATTCAATTGGAAGCATTTCCAGGTATTAAATTTATTTTGGTTCCAATTTAGATAGATAACCAATTATTTGGACTGGAAAAGTGCACGAATCTGTCACACAATCCAATCTTGTGTTCAATGCATTCCACCACACAGCCAGAAATTTACACAAATTAACCTCCCCTAAAAATATGTTACGGTATAGAGTTTGGTCCAAACATTTGAATCAATCAAATTAGTTTCCTTGCTTGGACTGAAAATGTACTTCTATTTTACGGCAACACACAGCTATCTTTCATGTATAATTGTTACACAAGACGGACTTTTGGAACATCACTCGTGTAACTGAGGCATTCACCAATTGAGTAATCTATACTTTATTTTTTTGACTTTGCAGATATATATCAGATAAAAATATTTATCTATCAGTTTCTCTACATTGGAACAGCAGCACAAAAAACTATCATTTTGACTAAGAATTAATGGTGGTTATTTTGTGCTGCTAAACCAATTTAAGAGGTTGACATCACACCTGTCAGGAGATATTGAAATTAAAAAAAATTTTTCAACCAATTCAAATCTTAAAAAATATTTCCCACCAACCTATTCAGTTTTTGTCATCCCTATAGAGTTTATAGGCAAAATTAGTAAACAAGTACAACAGTTGTTTCACATTGCAAAGACTAGCAAGGCTTTTTAATTATCAAAACACTGTAAGAAAGATCAGAATCACGAATTTTGTCATCAATTTCGACAGCTTAAAACATTTCGAAGACCAGAAAGGTTTTTATATAATCCCAACATAGAGTAGGAAATATCTGAACCCTGGTTGTCCTTTTGAATTTGATTTAGGATCCAACAAACAATTTACTTGGGCTATCTTATAATGCTTCGACTTGATATAGCAGCAAAGACAGTATTGGATTTTCAAATAAAAGCCAGTTCTGACTATGTTGCTTAATTAAGTTTTGTCTCTATCAACTAAAAGATGAATGCATCACTGTATACCAGGCAAGTTCACAGCAGTCATGAATTTTTTCGGAAGGAGCATTTTGATAAAACGAACCTACATTTCTTATCTATGGATGGAAACTCCATACTGTGGTAAGGCAACCTCGTATCTATGCCAAGCATAAACAGATCACACATCTAAAAATTACGAACCTATAAGGAAGGATTTCTTGCTCAACATGAGAGGATTGGGAATTTTTTTTAAGACTCTGACAAGCCTGGCGATAAAAATTTGATATAAAATATCATTTATATTTTAAATATCTTAGTCCATCGACAATCTCACAATTGACTACAGACATTCAGTATTAAACAAAGGGCACAAAATTTTACTTATTCGAGTTTCTCATTACGGTCATTTATTCAAAAACTAAAAATCATGACTCTACATATTCAAGTTCGTTTTGGTGATCCAAAGATGCAGGGTTTCAGATTAGGACAGTCGCAGACATTTAGTCAGTAGAACTACAAATCATGAGAAATTTCTTTTACCTATGTGAAGTATTCCGCTATCAAAATTGCGCTCCACAATAATACCCAGTCGCCCTTTACATGTGTTGCCAAAACCATAGATAGGACGTCTTCATGACAGAGCGCAAACTGAAATATTCCCTACAGACAATCCAATTTCTGCAAACCATTTTTTTAGTGCACAAGTACGCAAATCCACTCAAACAGAAGAGCCCACACAAATATGGATTGTATAAAACTGTGCGAAGTTTTCACGATCGCATATTTTAGGGAATGACTATGCAAACAATGCTAAGCAGTAGACAACCACCTGGAAAAAGCTCCCACATCATGGACTTACTCAAACCAACAAATAAACTGTTCTTTCAAGTGCTGGAAAATGTGTGTCACTAATAGGGATGTCTTTATAAGAATAGTGAGATATTCTAAACTAATTTTGTTAGATTTTTAAAGCGAATTTATTTGCAGTTAAACAAATATATAGTCAAATCTTGAGACAATATTATATTTCTATAGGGAATTTTAAATGACGTTGAAGCTGAACTACTTCAGTCACCATCAATAGTCGCATGAAAGAGTTTTATAATAAACATCTATTTGGACAGCACATTCCTAAATACCTCTCCACTAAAGAAATATTTTGTAGACCTATGTTTTTGTTAAGCTTGAGACACTGATGGATCGCAATACAAGGTGCACTCTATCTGCGGGTCATGCTTGACATAAAAAAAAAGATCTGATTTTACTGTGCCACACATTTTCACACCACTGCAACTTGATATAATACCTCAACCTTAATCTGTTCTGTTCTGTTCACTTGCACTCCAATCAAATTTCATTCGAAACAATCAACTTTTTTGTCCATAAATTTATTTTCAATATCATGTTTCCATTTCTTGGATAGTTTCTTCGGTATGTTTGCCTTTGTCAAGACCGACTGTTCTTGATCTCGCTTTTCTTTCGAGAATTCGCTTACGGTCTTTATCCAATTTCAGTTTGACGATAACGACCTGTAATGAATGTCTACACATTAAGGATGTCCAGACCAATTTTTTTTTATTTTCATGTATAATAAAAAAAGAAGTTCATTCTCAAATCAAAATGATTCAAGCAACCATAGTATATTTCCGCACTCAAAGGCAACGAAAAATTTTCAGGACAGAAGGAACTATCACATTTTGGTAACCTTATCAATAATCTATACAACAACGAGGACAAACAATTCGCATACTGGAATTCATGCTGGTAAACATGCTTTTATAAATGGGAGATTTCAAAATTTCGCCTTTTAATTATATATCACAATGACACAAACTACTTACATCGATAAATTTTTCAAATTACCATTGATATTCTTTTTAATTTAAAATTTTTATGGGCAAAAAATTTCAAGGTATGTATCAACAGACTATAGATGTTTAAAATAGACAGATTCAATTCAAAATCCATACGAGCCGGAATGTTTTTGTTACAGCCTTGACATGAAGAACAGTTTTGTTCCTAGAAATTTTCTATATGGAATATGGAGTTCTAGCTGTTAAATGAGTCAGTCAAGTAGTTTGTGTGAACACTTTTTGGGTGGGACGAAAGAGGAAAGCTCAAGACAAAAACATACCGGTACCATCGAAATACTAGCAGAATAAACAGAATGAGATGACGTAACTTCAACCGAACAAGCTTTGGAGAAACAATTTTTGAACCAATTAACTTCACCACCTATTTCAGAATACGCTCATGGAAATCAAACAACACAGCATGACCACTAGACGTGATGTTACAACGGTCACAGAAAGTATTGTCAGTCCAGCACCAGGTTCACAACCATTACAAAGACTCTTTTTCTCCGCAGCTCTGATCCATCAGTAGTTTATACTTAACATAACATATTTTTCGATTCTAGAAGAATAAAATGACCACTCTGATCAATTTTCACTAAATCAACAGACAGATATGATTCTAATGATTTGATTCAGGATTCAATTTGAGAGATGTTTTCGAAATATTTACCTCTGCAATATAGGTGCTGCAGGCGCTTCAAACATGAAATAAAGTTTTTGATTGAGATATATAAGACAAACTAGAACTCAAAATTCTTTAGCGTCTTCCCACTCCTATCGGCTTGTTCTGTGTGACAAAATTTTTGAACGCAACCAATTACAAGAGTTTACACCTTCATCTATTTTGTAAGCAAATAATTTCGTTATCAAACAGATAAACGATAGTTGGCGCCGATAAAAATATAGGTATACCTTGCTTGGATGAATTCCAACGTGCACGGTGGCACCATTGGCCTTTTCTCGTTGAATTCTCTCAATATGGACAACATATTTTTTACGATAAACCTGGATAACCTTGCCAACTTGCTGTCCCTTGAAATGTCCTCGCACAATCTGAAAAAACGAGTTATCATATCATATTGGAAACAGCTGACGGTCAATTCGTAGTGTGAAGTAGGAATGGCTGATTTGTAGTTGGATGTATTGTTTATTATTTAAATAAATATTTCGTGCATGAATTGAAAATAATACTGAATAACTAACCAAAGATTGCAAGAAGAAATCAATCTAAATGAGAAACATATAGTTTATTTCAAAACGTATTTTATTTTACAACCAGAAAACAACATATTTCAACAATAAACTAAGTTGTAAAGTCTGAGATATTATTAAATGAAATGCGTATTCTCGGCTAGAGAAGCAGACATTTTTATTCAAATCATGCACAGACACGATTTCAAGTGCTTATAAAGATGGAATGACTATCACGTTTATTTCCATTTTAACGAAGTTTTTTTAGGATTTTGACCTATTCCAGGAATCTTATTTGATCCCCTTTGCATTCCCTACATTGCTTAAAAATTGACAAATGACAATATTTTTATGGTAGAAGTGACTAATCGCTGTTAATAGAATTCATACTGGTATGAATTGACTATCACCCACTGCAAAAACATTTAACTTTGTAAACTATGCTAAGTCTTGCGCACAGAATGGTTATTTAGTATTACTGTGTTAACAAGTAGCAAGACTAAATGCAGCAAACTTAAAAAAAAACAGATGAAATTTTTCTTGAAACGTTTTTCCGGATTTAATTTTTATATTTTAAGAGAGCTAAAAATATGAAAACATACTTTAAATAATTTTAAATTCTTCTCTCGCAACGTATGATATCAAAAATTGTGATTAACTATTTCGTATCTAATCTTATCAAAGTCGCCCACCAGGAGGAAAAAGCGCTCATAACTCCTTAATTTTTTGCTTACAAGCTCCGGATAAGTACATTATAAGTATTGAAAAAGAATTACCACAACCGTTTCGGGAAAGCACATTTATTTTGCTGGCGGGAAATGGGAAAATATCTCCCAAAGTCGCCTAGTTTTACGGTACTTTGAATGATATTTGGGCATAGCTTATGGCACATTGTTAGGATCTAGTGAAGTTTAGTACCATAATCCCGAATGTCATCAAAATAAAAACTGGCAGAATATTCTTATCCTAACTAAGGGCCGCCAATGCAGCAAGCATCTGGCATCGTCTCCCGGGTTAGGATGAGTCGCTTGCAACATGGGAAATTTTTATGATAATCGGATATATGGTACTAAACTTCATGAGACCCCATTGTTAGATCCAAAGATTATATACAAAGTCCGTATTTCGAAAATGATAAGCGGAAAAAAATACCTGGACTTCGTCGTCCTTTCTGAGAGGCATACTCCTCACATTATATTTTGAGCGAAGATCCTTGGACAAAGGAGAACTCATGTACTTCCTTCTTATGTGGGAGGGAGCATTGAAGTAGTCCTTCCTGTTCTTCCTCCTCGAAGAGGTCTTCAGCTTGTTGAACTTCATCTAAAAACGTTAGACGAAATTTTAACAAAAACTCACTGTACTTCTAAAGCTTTTTGTTTCCTTTCTATAGCTCATGGGGAGTAATTACAAGACAAATTGAAAAATATGACTCCTGTACAATCTTTCAGAAAAATTCTAAAGAGAAAACACACAGCGAATTAGAGATCAAGATAGATATTTCCGCAGACTACTTAAATAGCAGAAACCTCACCGCGAGCCGTTCTAAAAGAGGAGCAAATTTGCAACGTTACGCGTGAGTTATTTTTCAGTAGATGGCGCTTTCATATCACAGACTAAAAAAATGTAGCGACAGGAGTCAAATATTCGCATTTATGACAAAGTAATATTTGAAAATATTGTTTTACTACAACATACCGTTTTTGACACTAATATCTTAAAAAAAAAAATATAGCTTTATTTATGCTTTATTCACCTAGTTAATCAACAACGTATTTGTCTTGTTCAAAGTAATCTAGAAGTGCCCCAGTAGATCTTCGATCTAGCCGAGCTTTGCTAAGACTCACTCGCCTTATACCTAAACTAGATTTTTTTGTATATTTTCTTTCCAAACGCACGCCTTCAGAACTTTGGCCGCTACTGAATAACTATAACCCCTTATTAAAAAGACGCTATATAGCGTGTTGGATGCGCGCATAAATTGTACTCATTTGGATGAACACAATATATTTGAATATATATATCAATGTATTTGAATAAAATTTTGATATAAAATCAAAAAATCTTAGCGCTGAACCAAGTTATTATTGGTGGGCGCGATGGCCTAGGGGTTGAACATGTCGGCATCGTAGGTTGGTTGGTGGGCGCGATGGCCTAGTGGTTAAACATGTCGGCATCGTAGGTTGAAGATCTTGGGTTCGGATCGTAAATCAATGCCTCCACACAATCCAGGGTGTAATAATTCGGGTAGGCTAGACCGAACAGGAAAAGATCATATCTTTCCAGCAATTCTAACCCTGTCCGTCTATAAGGCTGCCAGTAAGGGGGTCTTCGTGATCCATTCCAGGAAGTGGCCATAAAATGTCCAAATGCTTAGGCCTACAATTTCACAAAAGGCTTATTGGATCAAGACTTAGAGTTGATAGCGGAATTTAGCTCGAGAAATTTGATCCTGTTTTTTTATTTTTATTTGTAGGTCCGTCAATACCGTGGTGAAATAAAATCATTTTCAATATGGAAATCGCCGCTAAATGGGGAAATCATAAAATCAAAGTGTTTTTAAAGATGTGATTGTGAGGTACGTAATGCATTCCTGTTCAGCTGCGAAAAATCTTATGTAGACTAAATATAAGCCATGTGGGTAGTTAGGAGAGAAAACGAATCATTTGTATTTCGAATCTGATTCGAAAATTTTTTCGGATCGGATCGAATCATGAAATCCCATCTAAATAACAAATATCCCATTTTTACTATAACAACTTCGCTTCATCGCGATTTATAGTTTAATAAATTTCTAGTTTTTATTGCATTTTCAATTTAAATTCCATGTCTAAGAGCAACAGTTTTCATATTTTAACGATGAAATCTAATCGATTTTAGTCAAACTTGGCCAAAATCGAAGGCATTTTGTCGTTAAAAATGAATATTCTAGTTTATTAGGCATGTTTTTGTTTTAGGTAACGATTCACGATTGATCCGAATAACTTGTGCTTCGAATCGATTCGAATCACCGATGGGTCTGAGATTTGAGGTGTGGCCAATCTCACGCTCGGTTAGAGTAAGGAGAAGGGTTTCAAAGGACATGAATTGAAAATGTATATCCAGACAACTTTTTCATGAACTCTACAACGACAAATGGATAATATTCCTCATTTGTGTGTTATTATTATTTTTATTCTGATCCGCAAGTTGTTTCATGAACATAACAACTAATATCTAATATGAGCTATAAACAGAAGTATATCGATGTCAACTGTTGCTCTACACCTGATATTTAAAGTCAAAAAAATAATACTCGTCTATAAAACACCTTGTCATTGACGCCTCACTTATCACGAAATACCGCGCAAATATAAATTATATAACAAAGAATATAGAATATTGAATATCACCCAGTTGGCAGAAAATGTTATTATAATTTCACAATGAATATGTGAAACATATACACATCTTACATTAGCAAAATTCACACCAGATATAATTGCGCGTCGAAGCCGAGTGGGAAATTTGATATTTCACGAGAAATTGGATTGGAAACACAGTTTGAACAAAAGAGATTTTTATGAAGGTGCTTAGGTCGGGTATATGCATATATAAATTGAACTACATTACAGCCTTCTTTTAAATGATTCAATTTGAATCAGTATAACTATATTTCTTCAAAACGGTTACAGTTTCCTTCATTCATTCATTTCTTTAAGAAGTTATATTGTGCTAGGCATATCAGTAAAGTTGATCAGATTTTGGTTTGGGTTACTAATAGGTCGAGCCTTATAAAATCTAAATATTGAAGGAAAGAAAATGTTTGATTACGTAAGCAACCCCTAATGGGACAATCTTCGATTTTATGAGAAGCCTGTATTTCAATTGGCATTGCTGATATCTACATAATAAAAAAGCTTTTTTTGAAAAAAATTGAATTGCAGTTTATTTTATCGTTTTTAAATGTTTAAATTTATCTTATTCTACCGGCTTTACATCTAAAAATTCCGATAAATCAGGCTTCAAATTTCTTCTGTGGATAAAAAAATACAATGAGGAACAAGATGGATCTATTTTGGAATTGTCATTTCGAAGTAAACTAAATTTTATTTACTAGAATAAACAAATAATAAGAACTTTTAAAGAATATAATACTTTGTAATTAAATTAATTTACTCAAGTTGACATTTTCTCATTTCAATGACGGTTTTCGTGTGAAGTTGTTCCAAAATATATGAATGTATTGTTGTCTAGTTGCCAATTATAGAAAATCATTCATAAAACAGTCGAACATCACGCCACAATCGACTCATCAAATGGTCTGTTCTGATTGGCTGGACATCCCCAAAGTCGTGATTTTACTTGTATAATAATATTTAAGATATGAATAAAACTGTCTTTAGCTTCAGTACTGCCCATAATTGGTACACTGTAACAAAAATGCAGTAAAATTTTATGGTATTGAAATAAAACTATAAAACCGACGTTTTTTGACCAAATATGGACTGTTGATGGAACGCACCGCCAAGGTGCGGTCCATCCACAGTCCACACTTAGCATAAATCCCATTAACAAAGCGTTTTCGAAATTTGGAAATAAACAATTACTGCAAATGACCAATAAATTTACTGTATTTATGAACAGTGTACATTTTTACTATTGTAATTAGATAATTAAACTATAAAATTCCGTTTGTTTCACCATGTTTTTTTTAACGTAAGAGATGTATGTATGTATATATATTTATATATATCCATATTATATAGTTAGTTACTTTGTGCGCATATGCTTGTCTCTTTTTATGAATTGTCCAACATATGGTGATGGATTATAAATTGATTTTATGATTCGTAATTGACAGCTTGTCAGAGAATGTGTATGAAATATAAATGACAATCAATTAATGTAGAATTGGGCGATTATAGGGATGGGTTAGAAAAACTATAGTTGAATTTATGTGATCTATGCGAAGTAAAGAGGCGTTAGAAAATTTATGTAAGGGAGAAAACTGTAGGCTAATATGGAAACTGTTTGCCGTGTACTCGTGTAAGGGAGAAAACTGTAGGCTAATATGGAAACTGTTTGCCGTGTACTCGTGCTAATTCAATTCTCTGATGTGGTGTTACACCTGAGTTAGAAAAAAAGCATCGATACCACTTTTTCTGTCTATACCGACACCGATACTCTAAAATGAGCTGAACCGATGAAGTTACCTATATATTTCAGGTTTTTATGCTTGACATAATCAGTTTGAACTAAAAAATTCTATATAGAGAATATATTAGTAGAAGAAAGTCAGTAAAACATACATTCAACGCATTTGACACATTTCCCAATCAAAATTTTCTTTTTGCCTAACATGAGTCACAGATGGAACCTGCCTTAGTGGCGTGATTCATCAGTGCATCATGCTTAATATGTCTGTGTCGATTATTTTGATCGCTAGGATATTATTGTCCATCCGAATCATAAATTTTATTTTGTCAAGCATGCGCCACAGATGGACTGCGTCTCATCGACGCGATCCATCAGTGACGCTTGCTAAACAATTTCAGGTTACGTGTTTAGTTATCAATTCCCATCTATTGATACCTGGTTGTTGGAATATCCTTTATATATTCTCCATCCGGTAAGACAATGTGGTAAACCGTTGGGATATGAAAATGCTCTCCAGTAAAGCGTAGCGCATTTTTAAACTTGAAAAGAGAGCGAAATTTGAATGTTCAAAATGGGATTTCAGCTTTTTGAACTGACAAAACATGAGAAATAATTGATGCGTGAGAAGACGTGTGTGAAAAACAGAATTTCCTGCGTGTTACAGAATTCAAACGCCTATGGCTATTTTTGTGAGGGGGAGGTTGGAACTATACCACCCCCCTCTCTATACCACAGTTTCAGCAAATATCTTTATTAAAAAAGACAGAATGGTGCAGATTCAGGGCAGTGACAGGAGTGTTTATACATATTTGAATAATATGTACATAACGTTTTTTAATTTTGTATTTTAATTGATCAAACGTTCAAATCTAATATATCACTCGCTGCTGGCTTCAGTGTGAATTGAAAATATTTTTGTCTAAGGTGCGGTGTTATTTCTATATCATGTAGCTTCTTAGGGTAGGGTATAAGCTTTGTTATAGATAGTTGGTTTTCATGGGTGCTCAGATTGGAATTGAGTAAAACAAAGTTTTATATTAAATGAAAAAAATTCGTCAAAGTTATACTATAGCGAATCGTTCGTAGGAACAAAAACTTGCCAAATGAAGTGGAATTTCCATTTTCAACGATAAAATACAATCGATTTTGGTCAAATTTGACCAAAATCGATTGTATTTTGTCGTTAAAATATGAAAATTGTTGCTCTTAGACATGGAGTCTGAATTGGAAATATACACTATAAGCTATAAATGTCCTGATTTTCACAATGGAGACGAGTCGTAATACTAAAATTTACACGGAGCTAGTGATTCGATCCGATCCGAAAAACTTATCCGAATCAGATTCGAATTCCAAATTATTTGGTTTTGCACAGCCCTACCTGTAGGCGACGAAACGGAAGTCAGAGAATTGATAGATGTTGGTGGTACTGCATTTTGTAGAAACTCTTTGACATATAAGCGGCGGGTAATTGGTTCCAATTAGGCCCCTCGCAGAGCCTTGCGAAGAGCAACCTCCATAAAGCGAAATTACCTAATAAAGAAGTTGGGCGTTGATTTGTTTTTATATAATTTTATTGTTGGGGGGTCATTAATAGGCGTTTTGAGATTATTCAAACTTGTATTTGAATATCGCGATTATAGCGCCCAGATCCCGTAAAAGGGTTAAATTAAAAACCACGCTGGATTTTGAGGCCCACAAAATATAATTTGACTTCCGCGTGATCTGGAACCGTGGTAGCCTATTCATATATCTTGATTAAAATAAAACATGCGTGCATCACGCTGAGTTTCCGTCACGATTCAAAGTATTCATTCGTTTATATATATGGATCCACCGCGTTCCACATGTATCTTAAAATCTTTACTTCGTCAAGCATGGGTCACAGATATTACCTATACTTGGTAGATGGGTTTTGGAAACAAAAGGTTTGTATTTGGTTGTTCCAAGAACTGAAGCTCATTTTATGTATTATTAAATTCATGTAAATTAGGACTCGCCCAGATCATAAAACTGCTTACGCTCTGCCCCCGTGTATGCGGTTTAGTGCTTTTCTTTGATTGCTTGAAATGGGCGTGAGATGGTTGGTTTACTACAAAGTTCATAGCGTCTGTGGGCATGCACGTTTTTAATTATTTCGTCATAGTCGACACGTTTTTCTACAATGTTGATGATGTAAAAATTGTTTTCAAACGTTGTTTCAGGAAGTGAAAGTTGTGACATGGTAATGTTTTGTCGATAAAAGTGAAACTCCTTTCGATATTCTTATCTGCATAAATTTCTTTGATCAAGTAAAAAAGTATTTTCGATTTTGTTATTACAGTTTTTAATATTTTAAAATAAATAATGAACTTCATTCACCTCGCTGTAGCCGTTTTATTTATTGGTAAGTACCTTTTTTATCTGTTAATTACCAATTTTATTATGATCAGCAGAAAATATTCCATCATAAATTTTGATAGCTTATTATCGACACTAGTTTATCATCTAGGGATGGGGATTCCTCAGTCTTTATCTCTGCGCTTTTGTACACATTTGTAAGTTCGGGAGAATCACATAAGAAGTCTCCTGCCAATTTTCTCACTAAATTTTAATTCGAAAAAGCTTTTTCCTAATTCATTGCAAATCATTTTGCCTTTATTCAATATTATCCCCTTTTCTCGCGAAATTTACCCATTCCGCACATATCAATTTGAAAACACTCCAGTGAGTGTATTATAGTCTAGAATCTAGATGTCCGTGTTTGGTAATTGACGTGCCACCACCCGAATGTACGAGGGAAAGCTAAAGGCAAAACGCGCGGTAACGACGAAGTACGTTCTAACGTTAGTGGCCTAGCGCCGGTATATTATCACGAAACGGAAATTTAATAAACGAGGGAAAACGCCCGGCAGTAGCGCTCAAAGACGTTTTCTCAACCACAATATTATATTAATATCATATTTCCAATAATTAATATCTTGCTGCAGCTTTGTTTCCTCATGGGCACAGTTTGTGTAACGTCACTGATCTGACTCTCGACAAGCAGTTCGGATTTATCAACTCACCACCTCCAGTAGGAAGCAAAAATCAAGATTGTACGTGGGATTTCCAACCTCGGGGGAAAGCAATCGTTCTACACATAGAAGAAATGAATTTTATCCTTAATTATCACACACAATATTGGTGGCACTCCGCACAACTGACTTTGGAAGGTGCTTTAGTTATTTTTATTGATTGTAGAATTGCCAATGATATATATCTCTATAATATGAGAGTTTGAAACCCACTTCTGACGACATCTATCTCTATTATTTATTTTTTCCTATTTTAATTTCAGCGGAGCGCCTAGCTGAAATGTGTTATCTGTTCTAATATTATGATTCATTTCGTTTTATTTTCCTAGACGTTCAGAGCCAATTCACTGTGTATTGAGTAAAGTGCTTGCCACAAATGATTCGCGCCACGTTCGAATCACCAATCATTGTTTACCCCCCTTTCCCGAGAATAGATGTTATATACGGTTAGTTAACGAGAAAATAAATCAAGTCATAAATATTTTTGAATGCGGCTTACTCTCGATTTCCTTAAAAACAAATTTTTTCCTAGTTTTTCAAAATTATGGCAACACATAATAATGATAACAAAAATAAATGCAGGATTATTTGATTTTGCAAGCAGCGCAAGCAAAAGAGAGAAGAAGACAGAGCAGTATTAAATAAACCCTAACTTACTTCAATCTATCAGGTCACAACATAAACGATTTCAAGAAAGATGCTTGTTTCATTTTCTTGCCTGATGATGACGTCACGTGTGACGACGCAATGGAAACAGCAACGGAAAACTGTCAAGCAAAAATAACATTTTCTGGCAACATTACTTATCCACCTACACTGTCATACAAAACTTTACATCTATACTACGATGAAGAACATTTATTCAGAATTAAATATTCCTATGTTCCTTGCCAAAAGAAGACAATCATACCAGTTATTAAACGTAGGTATTTTTTATAGCCACTTCTTGGAGTGGATCTTTCATGTTTTATCAAATTTACGCATAAATTCAAAACCTGGTTTATGTTAATCTCGTCTCTTAGTTCCATTAGCTCATCTGGCTATGTGTGGTTCAAACTTTTTCTGAATCATTTATTCTTTTGTCCCGATCAGGAATTCAATTTGTCAAGCATGAGCCACTAATGGACCACTAGTGATCAACTAGTGACCCACACTTATCATAGCATGTCTCGATTAAAAAAAACTGACGGGGTACAAATGAGAGATGAAAATTTTGGAAATAAAATATATATGATTCATATACAACAAAGTAGACATGCATTTTCATTTAATATCTTTCATTTAAGGACGCTTGACTACTTTGCATTTAGGTATATAGCATTTACTGGTAGCATTTTGGAAAACACCATTCTTGAGATAAATATATAATGTGCGATCAGAAGAACAACATTTTACTTGCTGGAATATTTTACCGAAGTATTAATATCGCTATTTTTCCTTTTGTAGCACAAAGGCATACAGGAGCAATCATGAGTTATCAAAATCATAACAAAAAAGAAATCAATGTACATAAAAATTCTGGAAGGATCGATCCAGTTGTCATAGTTTTGGGTGTTTTATGCGGAGTGTTGGCCGTTACCGTATTCTTACTAGTATGCAGGTGATAACAAGTAGTTTGGGGTGAATCTGGGGCGGGGAAATTTTTCATCCATCGAGAAATTTTATTTTGTCAAGTCTGGATCACAGATGGAGCGCGCCTTTGTGGCCCGATCCATCAGTGAGCCATACTTGCAAAATCGAATTTCTTTACAAAGTTATTCTGGGCGTTGAAACGCTCTTTTTCAATAAAAATTTGCTCAAATTAAGATTGGAAGTATTGAATAGACCGAAACCGAATGGTTATCACCGATATACACGTTTTTTTGTATAAACCCATAAATCCACAATTAGGGGGGAAGATCCAGAACAGTTATAGAGTGTGAGGGGTATTAAGGGGTATAGTGCTTTGGTATTTACTCTGAGTAACGGCAATTTATCTGCTTCCTTTCGGTTCCGTACTTACATAGCATAAAATTTAGATATGTCTATAACTTTAATTTTCAAATAATACTATATGGCGTCTGTGGCAACGGAACACAGATAATATTTACAAAAATTGGTATTTTATTACGGCCAGTGATGGCTCATTCTTACTAGTGTATTTTTTCAGAGCCAGAAACATTTTTACAAAGTTTTTCTTAGAATGTTTCATTATGTAATAATTTGTTATCTTCTGAGATTTGGGCAGGACAGGATGCTAGTTTTTTTGATTTATTCGATGGGAATTTTTTTTTATCCATTTTAATCATTCCTTATAATTGTAATAATTTCAATTTTAAAATACTTAATATTTTGGTATTTCCCTTGTCGGAAATCGAACCTCGTGTTTACTGCTATCACGTTTATTAAACATAATTAGTAAGTAGTCAACAGTACCAAAAGCACCGACAAAAAAGGAATACCTACCTAGGGACTTGGATCTGATTACCGTGAGGCCTCTAAAATTTAGAAACAAGCTAAATTGGTGGTGTTTTTTATCTCTCTCTTTCAATGAGTACCCTGCTTAATTATATGCTTATATTTTTCTATATTTTACTTTTTCTACAGATTATACACTACAAAAAGAGAACAGAAACCTGTCCAAATGAATGAGAGCGACAGAGCGCAGATACTTTTATAAAATTGAACGAATCAAAACACAACTACTGCGACTTTGAATTTAAACTATCATTTATATATAGTAGTAGTTTTTTGTGGCAAATTTTGTTCTCTGGCAATTTCAGAATCTATTTTGAACTGCCGATGTCTTTAAAATCGGATAATGAATTAAATTCGCATGGTCTAAATTTTCTAACTCAGAAATATTGGTAATTTCAAATCTTGTACTAGGTATAAGACCTATATGCTGTGGTTTTTAATTGGCATGAGTACAGGCAATAAAGACTCAAACACGATTAATACATTGTGTGCATTACATTTTATATCAGTAAATGATAATCTTAATGACAATCTTTTTTTTCGTTTTGAATGTCGTTCAACATTCTAGTATTCAAAATATAATTCTAATTAAGATTTTTTTTTTATAATTTTCGTTTTTTATTCTATCTGTTTTGAATTGTTTTTACTTTTTTTATTATCATTGTTATATATAAGGGAAGCAATCATTTTTTATAGAGCAAAACGCAATATGCAACAAAAAATTTAGGACAATCACTTTACCCAAATACAAAGCCTAGTGCATGGTATTTTCTTTCGATGAATTTATTTCACATCTTCTTTGATCAGTTTGAAAAATTTCTTCGTAAAAAATTAGTCATTGACTGGACCGCGCCTAATTGCCGCGGACTATCAATGAATGATAATTTAAAAAATCACCAATTTTGAAAATTTCCCCGTTGGCATCTTTTCTGCATTGAAGATTAAAGATTCTTCTTCTATTAAGCAAAAGTCAAAGATCGCCTTGGTACAAGCACGTTCAGTTCATCGTGGTTCGAGCGAAACTAATTGTATTTGGACCAAAAAATTATTACTATTTCGCAGACGTTTTCAAGGCGATATTTTTTTTAGAAAAATATTGTCTTCAGAACAAATGACGCGAATAGCAAAACCCCTTGCGATAGAAAAAGTCAGACGTTAACTTGTCAGACGTTTGGAATTTTACTCTTGATTCTGTGGCTCAAAAGAATGTACAATAACTAGTTTTAATTATTATATTTATAAAATAAAATATATTATAAATTATAAAATTAGTATCAAAGTATTTTTTGCTTTCATCTGTGTTTAAGTGTTTTTGTCTTGCACAGAAAACATTATTCTTATTTTTTTTTATTATTATAAGCAACAAGAGTTTGAATATTATAATAAAATAGATGATTACTGAATTATTTGAAAACGCTTTTGAATTTTTGTCTGCCAGTTTTTGTAAGCTATGTAAGGATATGCTGGAATTTATAATCATCTAGCTAAATCTGTGATATCTGAACACTGAAATTGATTTTTTTTGCCCACAAGTTTTACAGTGCGACACTCTACAAGCTACGCAATTCATCACTCACCAGGCAACCCATGTTTCGATGATTTCAAAAAATGGTGATCACCTGTGGTGGCGCAATCGTATCTCACGGTGTGTAGGGCAGGGCAGTTCGATTTGGTGATTCGAACCGATTCCAGGTACAATATATCCGAATCAATCGTGAATCGCTTACTTACTCGACAAGAATTTTAATTTTTAACGACAAGAAGTAATCGATTTTGGTCAAATTTGACCAAAATCCCTTAAGTGAAAATATGTTCGCATTGAAAAAACACTATAAACCTACAAATTTATTGATTTTCACAATAAAGACAAATTGTATTAGTAAAAATGGGATATTTGTTATTAACAGCGAATTCGATCCGATCCGGAAAAATTATTCGAATCAAATTCGAATACCAAATAATTCGGTTTTGCCCAGACCTCGTTGTGTGATTTTAACAATGGTGCAAATCTGATCACACGCCACTGTTTGTGTACAAGGTTTCATACCTTTTCTTGTTCGACGTGACCAAAAGTTAGTTCCTCTTCATCTCTAATAAACCAAAAAGTCGTGTTATATTTTGCTGAGAATATTCCATATATATATTCCAGAGGTAAACCAAAGCAGTTGATTTCACCATAAAAACAATCATAATTCTTCAGGAATACATCTAATTGCATGTAATGAATTCACTCAATTTTTCGATCCCGACAACAACACACCATCATACTATAGAGTGGTATCAATTCCCAAAGCAAACTAACGGAACTCAACGAAAAGCAGGATATATACAAGATAGTATTAAAGTTTTAAAAACTTTCAAGATCGCTACGACTTCGTGGAGTTGTCATAAATATTCAAATTCAAATTCTGAACATTGGTGAATCATGAAAGATGATAAAATGCCGACAATCTTGAGGAGTTTATAACCATTTGAGTTTTAACTGAACCTTGCAGCACATTAATTTGGAAAACCAACAGTGGTCAGTCTGTTTGTGTGGGATCATTTATGTGCTTGTGTGTGTGTGTGTTTATTTTCAATCAAAATTTGCTCTAAGAAAGGTTGTACGGGAAAGATCCTACATGAAAGTTTCCTGAAACCGCTAATGTTCAGAAAGCTATATGAATGCGGAAATGAAGGAAGATTAAAGGACCCTCATCCCTGAAGGATATTTATTGACAATAATTTTGAAGCCGATCAGGTCAATCAGGAAGGCAATATGAAGGTAATGAATGAAGTGGTAGATGGTTATACCATTGTCCAGGGCGGATACCACTTACTGCACTTTACCACGGCGGTTCAGTTCCGTTTGGGATGTTTTCAGTTTAGAGTGCAGTTGCTGGTACCACATGTTTTAGTAGCTCTTTGCTTTTAAGTGGCTCCGTTAGTTGGTTCCTTTCAGGCACTGCTTCGAGCTTGCTCAGAGTGAATTTTAATAATAAAAAAATTCCGAAGTTTAGAAATTTGAGGGAAAAAAGCTTCTGACATAAAACTGTTTATGACGCCATAGAACTTCACACAGTGTTTGGACGCAAAATGGTGGCCAACAGCGTTTGTCGGTTAAGGATTTTTTTGGAGAAACTGAAGCAAAAAGCTACTTTCAACAAAGGCCACGATAACATCTATAGAATAAATAAGACACGAAAAAAATGAGAAAAAGAAAGTTTGGGACCAACCATATTGATCCCAAATTGCTGAATACGATCAAGCATATTCAGAACTTTGACTGCAGAACTGTCCCAGATGCGACAACATACTCCATTCAGGGTCGAATAAGAGACATAATAAATGAAAAATCATTTCGGATGAAACATTATGTCGAGTTCGATGAAAAAGAACCGACTTCTCTTGAGGGCTTTTTAGCAATACTAGTGACATAGTCATTCCAACTCGAATCCTTAGAAGCCGTTAGTCTAACCAGACGAATGTGTGAAGATTTCTCATGAGCAGTACCGGAAAAAGAAATTTGAGAAACGCCGGATATAATGGGATATGTTGTTGAACGTTGGCCGCCTAGAACGACGTTAATCTTTCGATTGGATGAAGCCGACTTTATTATTGAGAATAATTGATCAGATATCCTGTATGACTGTATTTTCTGTAAAGTTTGCTTCGCCTATGTTTCCAAGAATAGTAGTTTACTTTCCCAACTGACTAAATAACGACCTACACGCGATACTAAAGACAATTTATCACTAACATTAACGATTTCCTATACAAACTATCCCTGGTGTATCATTTCAGTAATTCGGAAAAGCGTCTCTGAGTCATATCTAGTTCAAAAGCAGATGCCTCACTGAGGACAAAAAATCAACAAATGCACTTGCAAAAACGAGAATTTCAGACATGCAACTGGTAACAAAGTTTTAAAAATGGATCGTGACTATGAAGTAATATCGAAAAAAATACCGCTTTTAGTGAGTCGACTTCTAGAATAGGCCTAAATGGTGACTGCAGCAAGAGAAATAAAGCAAGATTATTTAAAATCTAAGAAAAACTAGGTAACCGGAACGTACGGGCAGTTTTTTAAAAAATGCCACGTCGGGAAAATAAGAGCAAAGCAATTGTTCAGAAACTAAAATATACGAGCTGGCGAGTGGGGGTTTACGGTTCAGACTCTAGAAACAATCTTTATCATGGCAGAAAGGACACAATACACCCGTTATTAATCATAGTCGATTCAAATATTTTACTGATTAGTAAAGGCAAAAGCTTGTTACTTGTTAGGATCAGTTCGATCAGCAAAGTTATTGAAAGGCCAAAAAACACCACAGCCCTATGAACTATTGTGAACAGGTCCTGAAGGCTTGGTTCAAGTGCAGTATGTGCATAACAAATGTTCGGACGGAATGAGTGGAAACATTGTCAAATATGTCAAATTTACCGTTCACGCGAAAATATTATATGGAATGGAGGATGGCCTTTATCAAATAATTCTTAAGTAGGTGCCCAGAACCATGACGCTGAAAGCGTGTTCCATAAAAATCAAATCTCTATGCACTATTACATGACGAATTTCCGACTAAAAACATTTAATTTAGGTTGAAATATGCTTTATCAAGTATGATATACTGTATCTGTTTATCAAAAATATTTGTTAAAGTTATAATAATATTATTATATTAAGCCCCATTGACAATGCATTAGGCTATACGAGCTGCACTAAGGAACACACACTAGCTCATCGGTATCATGGAATTTACTGCACAGTGTAAAAAGTTGAGTTGCATTTGAATATCTACCATTGTTGAGAAATATGGAGTTGTCACGCAGGTCTTTGATTTTAAAAATACCCTTTGGTAGGTATAGAAGATCTTAAAACATTTCGCAATTGCTTGATTTGCAGAACGAGTCTTTATCAAAATTGGCATTTCTGTTGATTTTTAATCTCCATTTACCTACCCTGAGGATCGCCCTGTCCAAGGCCCTGTAACAGCGGTCAATTATAGACAGGGATACAATTACTGGAAAGATACGATCTTTTCCTGTTCAGCTTAGCCTACCCAACTTATTATACTCTTGGTCGAGTGGTGGGCATGGATAAGCGAGCCGGACTCGCCGATGCTCGAACCCGAGATCTTCAACCTGCGATGCCAACATGTTTAACCACTAGGCCATCGAACCCACAAAACTGTTTTTCATACCTGATTATCGAAGTGGAGCGAAGTTACCTTGTGTTGTTTGTTGTATATCGTTATTATATGCTTTCCCTTGCGTCACGAAAGGCTTTTTTGACATCACTTAATAGGTGGATAAGGTAATATATAAACAGATAACGCGCAAGTAATGGTCTATCGCTTTCGAGCTCTGGAATGTTCAGTTTAATGGATCTATGGTCACCCAACTTAGCATGTAATAATTCAAATAGGTTCAGTCGATTTGGAACAATAATTAACACTATTCATGGAGACTCACGTATATGAATATATAATACCAAATGAATAATAAAATATGCCGATTATCATTTAGTGTATGGAACCACACACATACCGATTCAGCGTATGATCGAATCTTTGGTTTTTTCAGTGTGGTTTGGAAGTTTGTGTAAAATTTTTCCTCGTTGCTCTTATGATTCGAAAGCTGTATTCCAGGCGCCAAATTTATTTTGCTCGGCCCCAACTAGTCACAAATAAACTGTACATTACACATCCAAACCACTAAACAAAACAGTGTTTAGTATATTTTTGTAACAGAGATGTACAATATAAATTTACAATTTGTATTTTTGTCCGTGTGCAGCTGCACTTCTACTTTCGATAGAAGGAAATAATGATTTACAAAACTCAAAGATACTTATTCATGATACTGGGTTCATATGCCCACCGGAGTCTTTTTCTGGTGAAAGTTATTTCGTGGAAATTTACTGAAAACCGTACTTCTGTGTTACGTTGAAGAAATTCAGC
Organism: Styela plicata; assembly: GCA_963675895.2. Classification (NCBI taxonomy): domain Eukaryota; kingdom Metazoa; phylum Chordata; class Ascidiacea; order Stolidobranchia; family Styelidae; genus Styela; species Styela plicata. Next base: position 6,164,189 of record OZ023153.1, on the reverse strand, counting down.
TGAGTTCCCATCACAATAAATATGGAGAAAATTATTGGTGGCAGTCTGTACAACTCAATCTACAAGGTAATTTTTCTAGTTTTTCGTATGGGAATAATTTCTGATTTGCAGTTCCAGGACATTTTTTTTATAGCCACTTAGAGTGGATCACCCCGTCCAAGGCCCTGTAACAGCGGCCACTTAGAGACGGACAGGGTTGCAATTGCTGGAAAGACATGATCTTTTTCTGTTTGGCTCAGCCTACCCTAGTTATTACACCCTGGGTTGACTTGTCGGGGCTCGAACCTGAGATCTTCAACCTGCGATGCCAACATGTTTAACCACTAGGCCATGTATCGCTTTACGCAAGGGACTGATGGACATGACACTTGACACACTAAGCGTTAGTACAAAATGAAGTACTACCAATTGCAAACAGAAATGAACTGCTATAGTAAAGTGCAGTGAGTCGTATCTACCCGGGGCGATGGTAAAAACATCTACCATACTATACTTAATACCGCAGTAGCTGTCACGTTATTCATATATCTGAGACTAGAACTCGCATAAGGCCGCGTTAATTAGTTGCGAGGTCATTGCTGGGCAAAACTGCACAGATTGGACAAGTTGAACCCGACTCGCTTTCCTCCGTCTATCATGTGCCATGTATCGAATGTCAGGATGAGTAACTTAAATAAAGGTCGTTGTTCAACTTATTCAATTTTAATTGAATGAAGTTAAACTGAAGTTAAAATTAAACTAAATGCAATTCCAATATATATATATAATATATATGTATATATGAATACATCTAAGAACAATAATACATCGAAACGTTTTGGATTTTTCATTTGTATTGATTGTACTCCATTCTCGTTTTTATTTCAGGTCAAAACATTGCGGACTTCAGACCGAGAACATGTTTTCTTTTTGTCGCCGACCGAGTAACTTGCGAAACAAAATCAAATTTAACATCGAAATGTGAACAAATTATTAGATTTGTCGGAAACCAAACATATCCTCCAGAACTTACAATGACTATTTTGAAGGAGCATTACGATAGCGGGCACAAATTTCGTATTGAATACAATTACATTTCTTGTTATGGACTGACAGGTATAATATGAAAAATCCGTAGACAAAAAAACAGTCGTAACTTCATCCCATCAGAACTTTGGTTTAGTCGGTTATATTGAAGTACATCGACAACGATTTAGCCGCGTGAACCATTAAGGCCCTAAAACACGCGAATTTGTCTCACCGATATATTGTGTTGCGTTTTATGTAACAAAAACAAAGGCAATACACGTTAGCAATTCTTTGGGTTAATTGTATTTCAATGCTTACAAAGCACAAACGTACAAAACGAAAGATAATGCTTCGTTAGCTGACATAGCAAACCGTTCGGTCGATGTGTTGTTGCCTTTAGTTGAACACATCCAATAAAAGCCAAAGTTTTTCTGGTGAATAAAAAGAAAAAAAAATCACTTGCAAATGTTTATTCGTTTGGATATTTTTAAAATTCCAAGCACAACTTATTTACCTTGTCTTTTCATACAAGACAAGCCTTGTTATTTCATTGAACAGAGAGCGAACGTTGGATAGAAAACATTTGCATCGATCTTGGCTAATCATTTGAACATGCATGCAGAATGAAGGAAAAATCGCTTTATGTTAGACGGTCTACGATTAGCAGTAATAATATGAGACTTGTTTGCGTGGCGATATGTGCTAGTACCCAAATATCTACCAACTTTTATTATTATTTTTTCAATTTTATTTGGAAAGAATTGCGAAAAATTTGCACTTGTGCCTTGGTGCCGCCTTTTTATAATCAAATATGTAAATTCGAAATTTTGCCACTCAACGAAGTAGAATGCAGCAATACCCATTTTTGAATGAAGTTCAACACAATACGTTACTCACAATAACATAACGTTATACAGATTTATTAAATATTTAATTATTTTGAAGCTCAATCGACCTGTGAACTGACAACTACCCCGCCATCAGTGCGACACTATACATCGGATACAACCATCACCACTGAACAATCTTCCAGAGAAGCCCACAGTTCAGGCTCCACCACAGAAAAACAAAAATATGATAAAGAAATCGGTGGGAACAACCATATTGTAATAATCGTACTCGGGATTCTGTGTAGCATCTTGGCGCTGACATCGTTTACATTGTTATTCAGGTACGTGAAACATTGTAGTGTTACTTCGTATTTGGGGTGAAGTAAATTGCCATTTTTGGAATCGTTTCGAGATTAAACTGATATCGGCAAAAAAATTTCTGAAAGTTTTTTCAAAAATTCGATAATGAAAAATATAGAAATTTTCGTGCGCTCAAATCGTGCAATTACACATTGAACTCTCCTAATTTGGATTACTTTTTGTATCGCCAACCCAACGAGATTACGTTTCCAAGTTTTCGCTAAAATTCATATACGGTTTGTGACGTCATATTCAAAAAAAATCCCTAAATAGAATTCTGGTTGCGCAATTATTGTGAAATATTAAAAGGATAAAAACGTTGAAAGATACCTTTTTTACCAACAGTCTCAAAGATAAATTATTAGAATTTAAAAAATTCTCCAATTTCATGGCGCGTAAATTCCGCAAAACATTTTACAAACCATGGAACGATATAAAGCTGCTTCTGTTCATTTTACAGCACAAATATTTTGTTTCAATAAATTCGTGTTTTTGGCTTCTTAATGTAGTTTTATAAACAAACTCGGAGTTATTTTTTTGTCTCAGATTTCGAACTGGTACCAATTCGCTGTCGCGGTGGCCCAGTGCTTATCATGTTGGCATTGGCGGCAAAAAATATCAGATTCGAGTCTGACAAAGCTGTGTCTGTGCCCGACAAAGTCCGTGTCTGCCATTCATTTCAGACTGTAATAACTTGGGTAGACTCGACTGACCACCTTACCCTGTTCGTCTGTAAGTGGACTTTGATCCGGGTTGACTTAAATAAATGGTTGTATCAGTTCTTACTTCACAATAAGCATCACATACATATTGTGAATTTTTATTCCCGTGTGGGTTGGGCTTTAGAATAATTCTGACGTATTTCCTGCGTGTCTTAAGAAGCGACTAAAAGGATACCACTCAATGAGTGTTCAGTCCCTGGGGGTGTTTTCCGCTTGAAGTGCAGTTGCTGGCACTACATCTTGTAGTAGATTCTGACCAGCCGAATACCCGTTGGTTATTTTTTTACAAGTGCTGCTTCCGGCCTTGCTTAGAATCAACGTCAATAAAAATAATACACGGTGATTCAAATATATTGCAGGTTATGCAACACCTCTCGAAAAACAACAGCAATAATAAACAATGACCTTCAGGTAGAAGATAACAAGCAAGATATACCTGGAGATCCACACGATATCCCGTTATACAGTGCTGTCAATAAGACGAAAAAATTAAAAGCTGCAAATGAAAAAGTTGTTGTTGAAAATGAACTTTATTCTACTACAATAGAGATTGTTTGAAAACTTTCCGATAGGGCCAGTGTAATAGGATGTAAAAATAGAACCGCACGACTGTCCCAATACCTAAGAATAAAAATAAGCTCATATTTCGAAAGAAAACGATGAATATCGTTTGCTTTCACGAGCTGAGTTTATTTTATTCTTATATACGAATATACCTGGTGGCAAAAACTCTGAAATATTTTGTTGTTTCCGGCGAGGTTATATATTATGTTAGGTCTTCATTCACCATCTCAGCCCTTTTTTAACTAACGGACACTTAAAAGGCACGTATAATGTGGTACTGGCAACTGCTCTTGAATTAGAAAAAATATTTCAAGATGAACCGTTGCGAATAGATTACAGTGAGTGGTACTTGCGCTGGACGATCGTAAAATAATCTTCCAGTTCTTTGCTTTTTTTAGTAGCTCCTACGACATAACGGGGATACATTATAAGGCAATTATAATGCCTGCATTGAGAGAGCAAAAAAAACTTGATTTTATCGTCTCTATTGACGTAATAGTATCTATTTATTGATATGTGGCGAATTTTAATCATAAATTTTATCATATTTGTGAACTGCCAAAGTTCCGACACGAATTCTCTTTATATTCATCTTATCTCGAATGATTTGTGCTCTAGTGGACTGGATTTTGGTGCTACAAGATGGAGTTATTAATTTCGTTACGTTTAATATAACAATGTTTAATAATCGAAACTTAATATTTTTATTCAAGATGAAATTTCCCCAATCAGAAAAATTCCGTCAAAACATGTTTTGTTAAATATGAGCTACTGATGGGTAATCACCGCCTGGACGCGGAATCTCTCTCCCCAAACTCGTTGTTTTGAGTAGTTCGCAATATGAGCATGCAGTACATTCATATATGTAGATAATATCAGGCTCAGAAGTGAAGATTGTCATGATTTAAATTTTTAAATATCCATATGGATTATGCGGCAATAAAGAGCATTATATTATAGCAAAACACTTTCTCAATAGCAACTTACTGAGGTTTTTTAGACTATATAACGAATCAGTAGGTACTGATTTGAATAACCTCGATTCTGAAATCCACTTTCATAATCTCTTCGTTCAATCGGACTTCCATGTGCCCTAATCCAACAGGCAAAAAACACCACAGCCCTATAAACAATTGTCAGCAGGCCTTGAAAGCTTGGTTCAGTGCAGTATGTGCATAACCAATGTTCGGACGGAATGAGTGGAAACATTGACAAATATGTCAAATTTACCATTCACGCCAAAATATGATATGGAATGGAGGATGGTCTTTATTCATTAATTCTAAACTAAGTGCCCAGAACTATGACGCTTAAAGCGTGGTTCATAAAAGTCAAATCTGTATATACCAGTACATGAAGAGTTTCCGGATTAAAACATTTAAATTAAGTTGTAACATGCTTTATCAAGTATGATATACTGTATCTGTTTATCAAAAAATATTTGTTTAAAATCATAATAATATTATGATATTAAGCCCTAATGTCAATGAATGCATTATACAAGCTTCACTAAAAATCCCACACTAGCACATCGGTATCATTGAATTTACTGCACACGGTAAAAAGTTGAGTTGTATTTGAATATCTACCATTGCTTAGTATTATGAAGATGCCACGCAGGTCTTTAATTTTAAGAATACCTTTTGGTGAGTAAAGACGAACTTAATACATTTCGCAATTGTTTGTTCTGTAGAGCGAAGTCTAAATCAAAATTGGCATTTCTGTTGATTTTTAATCTCCCTTTACCGTACCCTGAGTGCAATCAAAAGATGATTAACTCTTATTCATACCTTATTATGAAAGTGAAGCGAAGTGTAACCTCGTTTAGCTTTTGTTATATCGGTATTATATTTTCTCCCTTGTGTCGTAAAAAGGCTATTTTGGCATCACCTAATAGGTGTATAAGGAAATGCATAAACAGATAACGCGCAAGTAATGGTCTATCGCTTTCGAGCTCCGGTATGTTCAGTTTGATGGATCTATAGTCATCCAACTTAGCATGTAATAATTGAAATAGGTGTTCGGTCGTTTTGGAACATAATTTAACACTGTTCATGGGGACTCACGTATATGAATATAATAACCAAATGAATAATAAAATATGCCAATTAATATTTAGTGTTTGGAACCACACAAACACATTCCTACCGATTTGGTGTATAATCAAATCTGTAAATTGTTTTCAGCGTGGTTTGGAAGTTTGTGTAAAATTTTTCGAAAGCTGTATTCCAGGCGCCAAATTTATTTTGCTGGTCACCAATTGGTCACAAATAAACTGTACATTACCCAGCCAAAAACCACTCAACAAAACAGTGTTTAGTACATTTTTGTACTCGAGATGTACAATATAAATTTAAAATCTGTATTTTTGTACATGTGCAGCTACACTTCTACTTTCGATAGAAAGAAATAATGATTTACAAAACCCGAAGATCCTTAATCAAGATACTGGGTTCATATTCAAACCACCGGAGTCTTTTTCTGGTGAAAGTTATTCGTGGAAATTTTCTGAAAACCGTACTTCTAAAGGTTACTCTGTGTTACTCTACATTGAAGAAATTCAGCTGAATTTCCATCACAATGAAAATGGAAACAATTATTGGTGGCAGTCTGTACAACTCAATCGCTGGACGATCGTAAAATAATCTACCAGTTCTTTGCTTCTTTTTAGTAGCTCCTACGACATAACGGCAATTATAAGGCAATTATAATGCCTACATTGAGAGAGCAAAAAAACTTGATTTTATCGTCTCTATTGACGTAATAGTATCTATTTATTGATATGTGGCGAATTTTAATCATAAATTTTATCATATTTGTGAACTTCCAAAGTTCCGACATGAATTTTCTTTATATTCATCTTATCTCGAATGATTTTTGCTCTAGTGGACTGGATTTTGGTGCTACAAGATGGAGTTATTAATTTCCTACGTTTAATATAACAATGTTTAATAATCGAAACTTAATATTTTCATTCAAGATGAAATTTCCCCCAATCAGAAAAAATTCCGTCAAAACATGTTTTGTTAAATATGAGCCACTGATGGGTAATCACCGCCTAGGCGCGGAATCTCTTTCCCCAAACTCGTTTTTTGCGTAGTTCGCAATATGAGCATGCAGTACATTCATATATGTAGATAATATCTGGCTCAGAAGTGAAGATTGTCATGATTTAAATTTTTAAATATTCATATGGATTATGCGGCAAGAAAGAGTATTACATTATAGCAAAACACTGTCTCAATAGCAACTTACTGAGGTTTAAGACTATAAAATCAGTAGGTACTGATTTGAATAACCCCGATTCTGAAATCCACTTTCATAATCTCTTCGTTGAATCGGACTTCCATGTGCCCTAATCCAACAAGCAAAAAACACCACAGCCCTATAAACAATTGTCAACAGGCCTTGAAAGCTTGGTTCAGTGCAGTATGTGCATAACCAATGTTCGGACGGAATGAGTGGAAACATTGACAAATATGTCAAATTTACCATTCACGCCAAAATATGATATGGAATGGAGGATGGTCTTTATCCCTTAATTCTAAACTAAGTGCCCAGAACTATGACGCTAAAAGCGTGGTTCATAAAAGTCAAATCTGTATATACCAGTACATGAAGAGTTTCCGGATAAAAACATTTAAATTAAGTTGTAACATGCTTTATCAAGTATGATATACTGTATCTGTATATCAAAAATATTTGTTAAAATTATAGTAATATTATGATATTAAGCCCTAATGTCAATGAATGCATTATACAAGCTTCACTAAAAATCACACACCAGCACATCGGCATCATGGAATTTACTGCACAAGATAAAAAGTTGAGTTGTATTTGAATATCTACCATTGCTGAGTATTATGAAGATGCCACGCAGGTCTTTAATTTTAAGAATACCTTTTGGTGAGTATAGACGAACTTAATACATTTCGCAATTGTTTGTTCTGTAGAGCGGAGTCTAAATCAAAATTGGCATTTCTGTTGATTTTTAATCTCCCTTTACCCTACCCTGAGTGCAATCAAAAGATGATTAACTCTTATTCATACCTTATTATGAAAGTGAAGCGAAGTGTAACCTCGTTTAGTTTTTGTTATATCGGTATTATATTTTCTCCCTTGTGTCGAAAAAAGGCTATTTTGGCATCACCTAATAGGTGTATAAGGAAAGGCATAAACAGATAACGCGCAAGTAATGGTTTATCGCTTTCGAGCTCCGGTATGTTCAGTTTAATGGATCTTAGTCATCCAACTTAGCATGTAATAATTTAAATAGGTGTTCAGTCGTTTTGGAACATAATTTAACACTGTTCATGGGGACTCACGTATATGAATATATAATACCAAAGGAATAATAAAATATTCCAATTAATATTTAGTGTTTGGAACCACACAAACACATTCCTACCGATTTGGTGTATGGTCAAATCTGTAACTTGTTTTCAGCGTGGTTTGGAAGTTTGTGTAAAATTTTTCCTCGTTGCTCTTATGATTCGAAAGCTGTATTCCAGGCGCCAAATTTATTTTGCTGGTCACCAACTAGTCACAAATAAACTGTACATTACACAGCCAAACCACTCAACAAAACAGTGTTTAGTATATTTTTGTACTCGAGATGTACAATATAAATTTATAATTTGTATTTTTGTACATGAGCAGCTGCACTTCTACTTTCGATAGGAGGAAATAATGATTTACAAAACTCGAAGATTCTCAATCAAGATACTGGGTTCGTATTCCCACCGAAGACTTTTTCTGGTCCAAGTTATTCGTGGAAATTTTCTGAAAACCGTACTTCTCAAGGTGATTCTGTTTTACTCTACATTGAAGAAATTAATCTGAGTTTCCATTACAATAAAAGTGGAGACAATTATTGGTGGCAGTCTGTACAACTCAATCTTCAAGGTGATTCTCCTATTTGTTTGATAGGAGTAAATTCTGATTTGCAGTTTGCAGGACATTTCGATCGCTATATGCAAGCGATTGATGGAAAAGACTTTTTATGACACTTGACACACTAAGCGTTAGTACAAAATTCAGTACTACCAATAACAAACAGAACTGAACTGCTATGGTAAAGTGCAGTGAGTGGTATCTACCCGGGGCGGTGGTAAAAACATCTTCCATACTATACTTCATTCCGCTATAACTGTCATGTTATTCATGTACCTGAGACTAGAACTCGCATAACGCCGCGTTAATTAGTTGCTGGGCATTGCTGGGCAAAACTGCACAGGTTGGACAAGTTGCACCCGAATCGCTTTCCTCCGTCTATCATGTGCCATGTATCGAATGTCAGGATGAGTACATTATTTAACATTACTTAACAGTATTTAACAATTATACATCGAAACGTTTTGGATTTTTCATTTGTATTGATTGTACTCCATTCTCGTTTTTATTTCAGGTCAAAACATTGCGAACTTCAGACCGAGAACATGTTTTCTTTTTGTCGCCGACCGAGTAACTTGCGAAATGAAAGAAAATTCAACATCGAAATGTGGACAAATTATTAGATTTGTCGGGAGCCAAACATATCCTCCAGAACTTACAATGACTATTTTGAAGGAGCATTACAATAGCAAGCACAAATTTCGTATTGAATACAATTACATTTCTTGTAATGGACTGACAGGTATAATATGAAAAATCCGTAGACAAAAAACAGTCGTAACTTCATCCCATCAGAACTTTGGTCTAGTCGGTTATATTGAAGTACATCGAAAACGATTAAGCCGCGTGAACCATCAAGGCCATAAAACACGCGAATTTGTCTCATCGATTTATTGCGTTGCGTTTTATGTAACAAAAACGAAGGCAATACACGTTAGCAATGCTTTCCGTTAATTGTATTTCAATGCTTACAAAGCACAAACGTACGCAACGAAACAATAATACTCCGCCAGCTGAAATAGCAAACCGTTCGGTTCGTTGTGTTGTGGCCTTTTAATCACATCAAATGAAATTATTCTGGTGGGAGAAAAGCAAAAAATTTCACTTGGAAATGTTTATTCGTTTAGATTTTGTTAAATTCCAAACACAACTTATTTACCTTGTCTTTTCATACAAGACAACCCTCCGTATTCCATTTACCAGAGCACGAACGTTGGAGAAAATACTTTTGCATCGATCTTGACTAATCATTTAACCATGCATGAAATATGAAGGAAAAATCGTTTCAGACGGTCTACTCTACGATTAGGGGAATTGTGATACTTGTTTACGTGTCATCATTTAAATAGGAAAATTATGTGTTTCAACTTATATATGTGCTAGTACCTACATATCCACCTTCTCCAATGTTCCACCTGTCATACAAACACATTATTAGCATGGCATCGGGCCTGGGCAATTTGATTCGGTGATTCGAAGCATTATTTATTCGAATAAAAGGTAAATTGTTCATAAGAACAAAACGTGCAGAATGAACTAGAATTTTCATTTTAACGATAAAATGCAATCGATTTCGGTCAAATTTTACCAAAATCGATTATATTTTGTCGGTAAAATATGATAATTGTTGTTCTTAGACATGGAATATGAATTAAAAATATGCATATTAACTATGAATTTTTTGAATATCACAACGGAGACAAGTTATTTACATGGAATTAGTGATTCGATTCTGTCCAGCCCTAGATGGTATCCACCAATTCACTATAGTTGTGTTTCATTCGTAAGCGGATGTTCGACTTTTTCAGTATCAACTTCATTTCCTTGTGAAACATCTACAATAAAAGAAGTGGACAGTACTTATACATCAACCACAAAGAAAACGGAAGAAGTTTCCCAACAATGTATGAACGAACAAAAGTTCAAAATCGGAGTTATTGTGCTTGGAGTTATATGTGGAATATTGATAACGTTGGTACTTTTATTGCTAGCAAGGTAAATTACATTGAAAATACAATTATCTTTCAAATATATTGTAAAGCAATCATTTTTTAAGAGTAATCAAAAAACAGAAATAAACAAGCAAAACAATTCTCTAAACCATTACAAACGTCATGCATCACATACACGCGGTTGATTGGTGGTCTATTTGGCCGCCTGAAATGTCAAAGATCTCAATTACAATTCGTTCATTCAAGTAGAATGAATGATTTGTATATAATGCACGCTGTATTATCATGCTGATGATTTTAAAATCTTAAACAAATAAGGCCAATGCAATCCATGTATGGACTATTTAAACCACCATCCAAAAGTCTTGCTAAAAAGAGCGCTAAATAGCAAAATATGTAAAGCTTTAAGCCGAGCCTGGCGCAGCGAGGGCTGCGGGAAAACGGTTTATTTTTTTTTCTATAATACACACTAGAAAACGATAAAACATTGGTTCTTCTCATTATAGAACGACCAGGACGCAAATGCAAAATATAAACGAAGGTAATACAATACGAGAAAACGAAAGTCATGATTAATCCAATATACGCCAAAGTTGGTACGTCAAAATCTAAAAATGATTCTGGAGAGAGAGTCATTGTTGAAAATCAACTTTACTCAACGGCAATAAATGGTTAGAGAATTTCTGATGGAAACCAGTAACATTGCAGTCTTACCATGTTTTTCGAATGTTCAAATATATTATATACCGACCAGAATATACTACAATTGAATATAACAATTTAAAAACCTAAAGAATGGATTTTGGAATCTGTCGACGAAACTTGAAGATTTATGTATTCTGAGGGTTGGAAATAGGCAACGAACAAATGCCATGAAAAGCAGAGACTTGGACTGTTTTTGATTACCTGACTGTTGATCTTTTTTATCTTATTGCAACTTTTAATGTTGCCATATTGGCTATGGTGAACACTGCACCCTATAGCTGTTGATAAGCACCATTTTTCTATTAATACACAGATAGCACTGTATAAATTGTTGCTGGTAATGTTTATTCCAATTAATTAATTCGGTTTTTAATTTAAAAAAAAATAATTAAAAACATTAATTTGACTCGCAGTACAGGAATCTTCATTTTAAAGCCTAAACAGCTAACGACACCAATAAAATGTGTTGCAAATTTTGTTGTCAACGAAGGGTATTTTGGGAATTTTTCTGACCAGCACTGCACAAGGTTAATGATTAATATCTGACTAACTGTTTATCCAAGCAGCCCAGATTTCGTCCTGTAGGTTCAGGCTCCGGGTTTGGCCTAATGTATTTCCTGTATACCGTTAGCGTAAAGCTGGGCAAACCGGAATCATTTGCAATTTGAATCTCATTCGGATATTTTTTAGAATTGGACCGAATCACTCATTCCATAAAAAATATCCCGTTTTTATTATTACGTATTGTCTTTATTTTAATAATCAAGAAATTTATAGTTACGAATTACTAATATTAGCAGCAACAGACTTGAAAGCAATGTATACGCAATCATTTCATGTCCAAATTTTTTAAATTTTAACGACAATGCACAATCGATTTCAGAAAAATTTGGCCAAAATCGATTGCATTTTTGTTCTTAAAAATGTGGACACCACTTTGTTGTAGCCAAACTAAATATATAATTATTCGCTCTACGTCGTAAATCTAAAAACATCTTCTCCCTCCCTTTCTGACTTGTCATTTACTCAACATCACACTTGATCAAAAGGTTTGTATGGTTTTATTATAAAAGTTCCCAACGTAAACCAATCGTAAATAAAAGGAGGCAAGACAGGATTGTCGTTAAGTCAAATACACTCAAGATTGAACGAAGCTGGCACCTCCAGTCAAGACAGAGAATCCTATTGTGGTACCTTATTGCAGTATACAATTCAAATTACAACTCCAGAATCAAGATTAGGCTTCCATCCACTTTTTCCTCAGCTGAGCACAGAGTGAACTGAATAGTAAATACTAGGTACAAGTCAACAAGTGAGCCAGACGTAAACAAAGTAATCAACCGATTTAGGATCACGTAATCATGGCGATAGCTGCAACACCGCACGATTTGGAAGGATTTTCTACAATCAAAGCATCACGCGAACCTCATTTCGAAAGTGATTGTATCGTGTAGTTGCATGAAGTTTTGACCAAGAATAGAAAGGTTCGACGGGAAAATACCTCCGTTGCGAACTGTTGCCATTGGAACGTAGTTCGAGTAAAATACATGCTTACATACAGAATACATGCTTTCATACAGATTGTTTTTGCGCCCAGTCAAGAATATCAGGTTCATCAAAAACAGAGCGAGAATAGTTTTTTCGAGAAGCCTTTGTCTAATCCATGGAAAAAGAAGCCACTTAGAAAAGAGTCGCCTAGCATTTCGGATTTATAGATATCAGCTGATACTGGTTGTAAATCACAATCTTTCGCAAACTCTTCCAACTCCTGTTGAAATTCTGCAAAGCTTTCCCCTGATTTCTGAGAGCGGGTGACTAATAGGTGCCGAGCCTAGATAACGTTTTTAGTTTTGAGGTACACCGATTCCAGAAGTTTTATTGCTTCATCAAAAGAGACTCTGCCCCTTCAACATAAGTGTACGCCAAAGGAGATAAATAATTGATCTACAAGGAAAGTTTATCTAATTCTGGAGGAATAGAGCTCTCTGTACTAGGTAAAGCTGCCTGGGCTGCTGTGACAAAGCCGGAGAAAGTTTTGAACCAATGTTTATAAATCTTAGCTGTTTCAGGTTCATTTCAGTAATCAACATAAGCACGTATATTACACAAGAACCCTCGCGCACTAAGATCGCTACACAAATCTCTATCGCACTAAAGTCGCTGCAAATTTCGGCATAATGCTCTTCACTGAGAGATAAACAAAATCTAATACGACACTACCGCTCGCATCTAGGAATACAACACCGAGAAACTTCATATAAAAATAATTGGGTGGAAATTCCTTCGAATCGATGGGCAACAAAAGTCAATGAATTGAGTCTCCGGAAACTGCCAGCATTTGTTCTTGATTTATTCGTTTTGTCCTCTACACACATCATGCAGCAAGGTTTTGTTCCAATGAAGATAACGTTCCGCGATTAATTCGAAAAGTTATGCTCCAGATCGTATCGGGTCATATTGCCCATCTCTATAGTAAGAATCGAACGACATGAAAAACAAATTTGACAGTTTAAAATCTTTTCGTGAATGGTACACCGATGTTACACCGATCTAACGTCATTTACTCAAACCGCGGCTCAAAAGGCAAAAACAAAGTTGTGGACAATATACTATATCGCCACGTTTTTCTTTAATCTCTTAACACATTGCCAGTCTTATGTAAAATTCATACCATTCGCGTCACATATAGTTTAGTGTTTTTCCCAATGTATCCTTAACTTGAAAAAAAAAAAAAAAAAAAAATATTTCCATCGAATGTGAAATATTTTTACTTACAGCAGGTGGTTGCCACAGGTGAAAAATATTTCTACTCGATAAAAAAGAAAGCCATCGATAAACAAATATTACACGCCGATGAAAAAGATAAATTGGCTGCAATGTACTAAAGAACACGCAAACATTTAGGTCAATTTACAGAGCACGGTTCAAAATTATTAAAAGATATATTCTAGTGATATAATTTTGTCATGAAACGACGGAAAAATTTATCGTGTTCTTGCGATTTTATCATTATTTTTGTTGATGTAGTATGGTCGGATCGTGCCGCTCAATATTGACATTGGGCGGCCGGGGTTCGTTTGATAATTAAAATATGGCATTAAACTCTAAGCAAAGTTCAATTTCTTTCTGTCATAAATACGCCACACATTAGGGCTGTGCTGTTCTTTCTAGGCTGATAGATTGTTGTTCTTTATCAGGTTTTCGATGATTTTTATGCCAATGAAGCGACATGACATGAAGTGCTTTCAATAATCTAATTTCATGATCAAAATAAAAATAAAGTTTGCCAACGGTGAGCCACCGATAGACGATCCATCTGTAGCACACTCGTGGCAAAGTAATTGGGAAATAGAAAATGCACACACAGCTTAGTCACTATGAACAAAAGTGAATGCTTTGACTCATGGTTTCGAAAAGTTGACGATCCTACTGAATGGACGTTAAAGTTTGCTTCGTCTGTGTCCCATGAATGGTAGTTCACTTCCCTGTCTAAATAAAGAATTGCATGGGTACTATTTACAATTTATGACTAATATTAACGAATTCCTAAATTATCCCTTGTGTATGTATATCAGTAATTCGGAGAAGTGTCTCTGAGTCATATCTAGTTCAAAAGCAGATGCCTCACTTAGGATAAACACTCAACAAACGCACTTGCAAAAACGACAATATTAGACAAGCAACCAGTAGCAGAGTTTTAAAAATGGATCGTATGACTATGAAGTGATATCGAAAAAATTACCGCTTTTTGTGATTCGACTTCTAAAATAGGCCTAAATCGGGACTGCAGGAAGAGAAATAGAGCAAAACGATTTTTTTAAATCTAAGACAAACTAAGTAACCGAAATATACGGGGAGTTTTAAAAAAGGTCATGTCGGGAAAATAAGGACAAACAATTGTTCAGAAACTACAATATACGAGCTGACAAGTGGGACTTTACGGTTCAGACTCTAGAAACAATCTTTATCACGGAAGAAAGAACCCAATACTCCTGTTATTAATCGTAGTCGATTCGAATATTTATTTATTGATGATGGCAAAAGGCTGGTGGGCCGGTACTTGTTAGGATCAGTTCGATCACCAAAGTATTTAAAAGTCGGGACAATGGATGAACATTTCCAGGTACCAGAAAATGTGCGTTATTTTAGACACTTATTGGACAATTTTGCCAAAATAGAGGATAATTCAGCAGATCGAATGTTAGCGGGGTCGGGAGATACATTCTAGTTCAGTTTGGCAATTATAGAGACAAGTAGCATGTTTACCAACGTTCTGTGCAACGGGATACAACGGGAGTATGGTTTGGGAAATCAGGTGAAGGAATATTAGGGATTGTTATATAATTTATATGGCAACAAGATCGCGAGTTGGTAGCCGAATGTATAGATCGTATGGCGACCAGTTCTAGGGAAACCCTAGTTCCGATATGACTACTCTAAGCAGGAGGAATGTGTGCGATACGCTTTATAAAATTAGGAGTTCGTGAGCACTATATGTAGATAGATTTTGCTTTTCATTTGAATATTGAGGTCCTGGAGCCAACTTTTTAGCGTTATGCATATCCAACATGACGACATGAAAAGTCAGGTACAGATGAAGTTTACGCTTGGGTTTATTTCAACAAGTTTGCAGTTGCGTTCACCCCAACCCTGCCTAGGCGAGGAATCTCTCCAAACTCGTTGTTTTGAGTAGTTCCAAATATGAACATACATATGAACAGTACATGCATACATTTAGATAATATCATGTCCAGAAGAGCAGAATATCACGAATACAATTTTTTTCAAATTCTCTTATAGATTATGAGGCAGGAAAAAGTATTATATTATAGCAAAATATTGTCTCAGTAACAACTTACTGAAGTTTAAGATAGAAAAATGAATCAGTGGTTACTGATTTGAGTAACCCCGCTTCTTAAATTTGCACTCATAATCTCTTCGTTCAATCGGAATTCCACGTGCCTTTATCCAACAGCCAAAACTACACAGTCGCCCTATGAACTATTGTGAACAGGCTTTGAAGGCTTGGTTCAATGCAGTATGTGCATAACAGAAGTTCGGACGGAATGAGTGAAAACATTGTCAAATATGTCAAATTTACCGTTTACGCCAAAATATGATATGGAATGGAGGATGGTCTTTTTCCATTAATTCTAAAATAGGTGCCCAGAATCATGACGCTAAAAGCGTTGTTCATAAAAATGAAATCTGTATATACCAGTACATAAAGAATTTCCGTCTTAAAATATTCAATTTAGGTTGAAACATGCTTTATCAAGTATGATATATTGTATCTGTTTATTAAAATATTTGTTAAAATTATAGTAATATTATTATATTAAGCTCTATATGCCAATGAATGCATTGTACGAGCTTGACTAAGGAACTCACACTAGCTGATCGATATCATTGAATTTACTGCACAAGGTAAAAACTTGAGTTGTATTTGAATATCTACCATTGCTGAGTATCATGAAGATGACACGCAGGTTTTTGATTTTAAAAATACCCCTTGGTGAGTATAGATGATTTTAAAGCATTTTGAAATTGTTCGTTTTTGTAGAGCAAGTCTGAATCAAAATTGGCATTTCTATCCATTTTTAATCTCCCTTCACCCTACCCTAAGTGCAGTTACCTGGTGTAGTTTGTTATATATCGTTATTATATGCTTTACCTTGCGTCAGGAAAAGGCTATTTTGCCATCTCGAACCATCGAATCTTTGTTTTTTTCAGCGTGGTTTGGAAGTTTGTGTAAAAATTTTCCTCGTTGCTCTTTTGATTCGAAAATTTATTTTGCTGGGCCCCAACTAGTCACAGATATACTGTACATTACCCAGCCAAACCAATCAACAAAACAGTGTTTAGTATATTTTTGTACCCGAGATGTACAACATAAATTTACAATCTGTATTTTTGTACATGTGCAGCTGCACTTCTACTTTCAGTAGAAGGAAATAATGATAACTCGAAGATTCTCAATCAAGATACTGGGTTCATATTCCCACCGGAATCTTTTTCTGGTCCAAGTTATTCGTGGAAATTTTTTGAAAACCGTACTTCTAAAGGTGATTCTGTTTTACTCTACATTGAAGAAATTCAGCTGGGTTTCCAACACAAAGAATTATATTGGTGGCAGTCTGTGAAACTAAATCTTCAAGGTAATTCTCCTATTTGTTTGATAGGAGTAAATTTTGATTTGCAGTTTACAGGACATTTCGGTCGCTATATACAAGCGATTGATGGAAAAGACTTTTTATGACACTTGACACACTAAGCGTTAGTACAAAATTCATGACTACCAATACCAAACAGAACTGAACTGCTATGGTAAAGTGCAGTGAGTGGTATCTACCTGGGGCGGTGGTAAAAACATCTACCATACTATACTTCATTCCGCTGTAGCTGTCATGTTATTCATGTATCTGAGACTAGAACTCGCATAACGCCGCGTTAATTATTTGCTGGGCATTGCTGGGCAAAACTGCACAGGTTGGACAAGTTGCACACGAATCGCTTTCCTCCGTCTATCATGTGCCATGTATCGAATGTCAGGATGAGTACATTATTAAACATTATTGTATATATAACATTATTTAACAGTATTTAACAATTATACATCGAAACGTTTTGGATTTTTCTTTAGTATTGATTGTACTCCATTCTCGTTTTTATTTCAGGTCAAAACATTGCGGACTTCAGACCGAGAACATGTTTTCTTTTTGTCGCCGACCGAGAAACTTGCGAAACAAAATCAAATTTAACATCGAAATGTGAACAAATTATTAGATTTGTCGGGAACCAATCATATCCTCCAGAAATTACAATGACTATTTTGAGGAAGCATTACGATAGCGAACACAAATTTCGTATTGAATACAATTACATTTCTTGTAATGGACTGACAGGTATAATATGAAAAATCCGTAGACAAAAAACAGTCGTAACTTCATCCTATCAGAACTTTGGTTTAGTCGGTTATATTGAAGTACATCGACAACGATTTAGCCGCGTGAACCATTAAGGCCCTAATACACGCGAATTTGTCTCGCCGATATATAGTGTTGCGTTTAATGTAACAAAAAAAAAAAAAAACAAACAAAAACAAAGGCAATACACGTTAGCAATGCTTTGGGTTAATTGTATTTCAATGCTTACAAAGCACAAACGTACGCAACGAAACAATACTTCGTCAGCTGACATAGCAAACCCTCCGGTCGTTGTGTTGTGGCCTTTAGTTGAAAACATCCAATAAAAGCCAAAGTTTTTCTGATGAATAAAAAGCAAAAAATATTCACTTGCATATGTTTATTTGTTTGGATATTTTTAATATTCCGAGCACAACTTATTTACCTCGTCTTTTTATACAAGACAAGCCTTGTTATTTCATTATTTCATTTGCATCGATCTTGGCTAATCTTTTAAACATGCTTGCAGTATGGAGGAAAAATCGTTTCAGACGGTCTACCATTAGCAGAATTGTGATACGTGTTTACGTGTCGTCATTTAAATAGAAAAATTATGTGTTTTTAATTTATATATGTGCTAGTACCCAGATATCTATCAATTTTTGTTATTTTTGTTCAATTTTATTTGGAAAGAATTGCGAAAAATTTGCACTTGTGCCACTTGTGCCGACTTTTTATAATCAAATATGTAAATTCGAAATTTTGCCACTCAACGAAGTAGAATGTAGCAATACCCATTTTTGAATGAAGTTCAACACAAAGCGTTACTCACAATAACATTACGCTATACAGATTTAATATATATTCAATTATTTTGAAGCTCAATCGACCCGTGAACTGACAACTACCCCGCAATCAGTGCGACAATATACATCGGATACAACCATCACCACTGAACAGTCTACTAGAGAAACCCACAGTTCAGGCCATGTCACAGAAAGACAAAAATATGATAAAGAAATTGATGGGAACAATCATATTGTAATAATCGTACTCGGGATTCTGTGCGCCATCTTGGCACTGATATCGTTTGCATTGTTATTCAGGTACGTGAAACACTGTAGTGTTACTCCGTATTTGGGGTGAAGTAAATTGTCATTTTTAGAATCATTTCGAGATTAAACTGATATCGGCAAAAAATTTTCGGAAAGTTTTTTCAAAAATTCGATAATGAAAAATACAGAAATTTTCGTGCGCTCAAATCGTGCAATTACACATTGAACTCTTTTATTCTGGATTATTTTGTGCCTCGCCAACCTAATGAGCTTAAGTTTCCAAATTTTCGCTTAATTGAGATACGATACCTTGTTGCGCTATGATTGTGAAATATTAAAACGATGAAAACGTTAAACAATGCATTCTTCCCACCAACAGCCTCAAGGATAAATTATTGGAATTTGAAAATTTCTCCAATTTCATGGCGCGTAAATTCCGCAAAACATTTCACAAACCATGGAGCGATATAAAGCTGCTTCTGTTCATTTTGCAGCACAAATATTTTGCTTCAATAAATTCGTGTTTTAGGGTTTTTAATGTAGTCTTATAAACTAATTCGGAGGTATTTTTTGTCTGAGATGTATTTCGAACTAGTACTAATTCGCTGTCGCGATGGCCCAGTGCTTATCATGTAGGCATCGGAGGCAAAAAATCTCAGATTCGAGTCCGACAAAGCTGGCTCGTCAGACCGTGTCTGCCACACATTTCAGACTATAACAACTTGGGCAGACTCGACTGAACAACTTTACCCTGTTCGCCTGTTACCCTGTTTACAATGTAAGTGGACTTTGATTCGGGTTGACATAAATAAATGGCGGTATCAGTTCTTACTTCACAATAAGCATCACATACATATTGTGAATTTTTATTCCCGTGTGCGTCGGGCTTTAGAATAATCCTGACGTATTTTTTGCGTGTCGTAAGAAGCGACTAAAAGGAAACTAAGATGTGGTAGATCATCGCCCACGTAACATACCACTCAATGAGTGTTCAGTTCCTTGGGGGTGTTTTCCGCTTGAAGTGCAGTTGCTGGCACTACATCTTGTAGCAGATTCTGGCCAGCCGAATACCCATTGGTTATTTTTTTACAAGTGCTGCTTCCGGCCTTCCTCAGAATCAACGTCAATAAAAATAATACACGGTGATTCAAATATATTGCAGGTTATGCAACACCTCTCGAAAAACAACAGTAATAATAAACAATGACCTTCAGGTAGAAGATAGCAAGCAAGATATACCTGAAGATCCACACGATGTACCGTTATACAGTGCTGTCAATAAGACGAAAAAATTGAAAGCTGCAAATGAAAAAGTTGTTGTTGAAAACGAACTTTATTCTACTACAACATAGATTGTTTGAAAACTTTCCGATAGGACAAGTGTAATAGGATGTAAAAATAGAACCGCACGACTGTCCCAATACCTAAGAATAAAAATAATCTCATCTTTCGAAAGAAAACGATGAATATCGTTTGCTTTCACGAGCTGAGTTTATTTTATTCTTATATACGAATATACCTGGTGGCAAAAACTATATTTTGTTGTTTCAAGCGAGGTTATATCTTATGTTAGGTCTTCATTCACCATTTCAGCCCTTTTTTTAACTAACAGACACTTCTTTGCTTCTTTTTAGTAGCTCCTACGACATAACGGGGATACATTATAAGGCAATTATAATGCCTACATTGAGAGAGCAAAAAAAAACTTGATTTTATCGTCTCTATTGACGTAATAGTATCTATTTATTGATATGTGGCGAATTTTAATCATAAATTTTATCGTATTTGTGAACTTCCAAAGTTCCGACACGAATTCTCTTTATATTCATCTTATCTCGAATGATTTTTGCTCTAGTGGACTGGATTTTGGTGCTACAAGATGGAGTTATTAATTTCGTTACGTTTAATATAACAATGTTTAATAATCGAAACTTAATATTTTCATTCAAGATAAAATTTCCCCAATCAGAAAAATTCCGTCAAAACATGTTTTGTTAAATATGAGCCACTGATGGGTAATCACCGCCTAGGCGCGGAATCTCTCTCCCCAAACTCGTTGTTTTGCGTAGTTCGCAATATGAGCATGCAGTACATGCATACATGTAGATAATATCAGGCTCAGAAGTGCAGATTGTCATGATTTAAATTTTTAAATATTCGTATGGATTATGCGGCAAGAAAGAGTATTATATTAAAGCAAAACACTGTCTCAATAGCAACTTACTGAAGTTTAAGATAAAAAATGAATTAGTGGTTACTGATGTGAGTAGCCCGGATTCTTAAATTTGCACTCATAATCTCTTCGTTCAATCGGAATTCCACGTGCCTTTATCCAACAGCCAAAACTACACAGTCGCCCTATGAACTATTGTGAACAGGCCTTGAGCTTGGTTCAATGCAGTACGTGCATAACAAATGCTCGGACGGAATGAGCGGAAACATTGACAAACATGGTCAAATTTAACGTTCATAAAAATCAAATCTCTATGCACTTTTACATGGCGAATTCTCGGCTAAAAACATTTAATTTAGATTGTAATTTGCTTTATCAAGTATGATATACTGTATCTGTTTATCAAAAATATTTGTTAAAATTTATAGTAATATTATTATATTAAGCTCTATATGCCAATGAATGCATTGTACGAGCTTCGCTAAGGAACACACACTAGCTGATCGATATCATTAAATTTACTGCACCGTGTAAAAAGTGAGTTGTATTTGGTATTTAAATATCTACCATTGCTGAGTATTATGAAGGTTCCACGCAGGTCTTTGATTTTTAAACATACGCTTTGGTGAGTATAGACAATCTTAAAACGTTTCGCAATTGTTTGATTTGTAGAGCGAGTCTGAATCGAAATTGGCATTTCTGTTCATTTTTAATCTCCCTTCACCCTACCCTGAGTGTAATTACCTCGTGTAGTTAGTGTTATATCGTTATTATATGCCCTAACTTGGGATAGAAAAAGGCTATTCTTACATCACCTAATAGGTGGATAAGGTAATACATAAACAGATAACGCACAAATAATGGTCTATGACTTTCGAGCTCCGGAATGCTCAGTTCAATAGATCTATAGTCATCCAACTTTTGTATGTAATTATTCAAATAGGTTCAGTCGTTTTGGAAAAATAATACCAAATGAATAATAAAATATGCCAATTAATATTTAGTGTTGAGAACCACACACAAACACACTCATACCGATTTGGTGTACGATCAAATCTGTAGATTTTTTTCAACGTGGTTTGGAAGTTTGTGTAAAAGTTTTCCTCGTTGCTCTTATGATTCGAAAGCTGTATTCCTGGCGGCAAATTTATTCTACTCAGCCCGAACTTGTCACAAATAAACTGTACATTACCCAGCCAAACCACTCAACAAAACAGTGTTTAGTATATTTTTGTACACGAGATGTACAATATAAATTTACAATTTGTATTTTTGTCCGTGTGCAGCTGCACTTCTACTTTCGATAGAAGGAAAAAATGATTTACAAAACTCAAAGATACTTATTTAAGATACTGGGTTCATATGCCCACCGGAGTCTTTTTCTGGTGAAAGTTATTCGTGGAAATTTTCTAAAAACCGTTCTTCTGAAGCTGATTCTGTGTTACTCTACATTGAAGAAATTCATCTGAGTTTCCATTACAATAACAATGGAGAAAAGTATTGGTGGCAGTCTGTACAACTCAATCTTCAAGGTATTTTTTCTAGTTTTTCTTATGGGAATAATTTCTGATTTGCAGTTCCAGGACATTTCGATCGCTGTATGCAAGCGATTGGTGGACATGACACTTGACACACTAAGCGTTAGTACAAAACGCAGTACTACCAATTGCAAACAGAAATGAACTGCTATAGTAAAGTGCAGCGAGTGGTATCTACCCTGATAAAACATCTACCATACTATACTTAATACTGCTGTAACTAAATGCTATTCCATTATACATTATACATATGAATACATCTATGAAAAATTCCACATCGAAACGTTTAGATTTTTCATTTGTATTGATGGCACTCCATTCTTGTTTTTATTTCAGGTCAAAACATTGCGGACTTCAGGGTGGGAACATGTTTTCTGTTTGTTGCCGACCAAGTAACTTGCGAAATAAAATCCAATTTAACATCGAAATGTGAACAAATTATTAGATTTGACGGGAACAAAACATATCCTCCAGAACTTGCAATGACTATTTTGGCGGAGCATTATAACAGTGGGCACAAATTTCGTATTAGGTAAAACTACATTTCTTGTAATGAAATGACAGGTATAATTTCAAAAATTCGTAGGCAAAAAACAGCCGTAACTTCATCCCATCGGAACTTTGGTTTAGTCGGTTAAAGTACATCAACAACGATTTAGCCGCGTGAACCATTAAGGCCCTAATACACGCGAATTTGTCTCACCGATATATTGTGTTGCGTTTTATGTAACAAAAACAAAGGCAATACACGCTAGATATGCTTTCCGTTAATTGTATTTCAATGCTTACAAAGCACAAACGTACGCAACGAAACAACTATATTTTCGTTAGCTGACATAGCAAACCGTTCGGTTCGTTGTGTTGTGGCCTTTAGTTAACCAAATCCAATAAAAGTAAAAGTTTTCCTGGTGAAATGAAAGCAAAAAAATTCACTTGCAAATATTTATTCGTTTAGATATTTTTGAAAATTCCAAACACAATTTTTTTACCTCTCCTTTTTATACAAGACAAGCCTTGGTATTCGATCGACCAGAGCGCGAACATTGAATAAAATGCTTTTGTAACGATCTCGGCTAATCTTGATCTTGGCTAACCATGCAGGCAGAATAAAGGAAAAATCATTTTACAGGGTCTACGATTAGTAGTAATGCGAGACTTGTTTACGTGGCGTCATTTAAAAGGAAAAATTATGTGCTTTGAATTTATATATGTGCTAGTACCCACATATCTACCTACTTTTATCATTTTCGTTCAATTTTAGTTGGAAAAAATTGTGAAATATTTACACTTGTGCCTTTGAGCACATTTTGTCACAATGGCCATAAAATCAGTAAATCCTTGTTTTTACCTGTCATGTAAACACATTATTATCATGGCGCCCACCAATTCACTACAGTTGTGTTTCATTCGTAAGCGGGTGTTCGACTTTTTCAGTATCAACTTCATTTCCTTGTGAAACATCTACATTAAAGGAAGTCAGCAGTACTTATACATCAACCACAAAGAGAACAGAAGAAATTTCCCAACAATGTATGAACGAACAAAAGTTCAAAATCGGAGTTATTGTGCTTGGAGTTATATGTGGAATATTGGCAAACGTTGGTACTTTTATTGCTAGCAAGGTAAATTACTCTGAAAATATAGTTAAGTTTCATATATATATTGTAAAACAATCATTTTTAAGAGTGCTCGAAAATCATTACAAACAAAATGCATGATGTACACGCGGTTGATTGGTCTATTGAGCCACCTGAAATCTTTTAAATCTCGATTACAATAAATAACTTGTATAATGCAGTCGTGCTTTGTCATTGCCTGGTTTGTTTTAGGTCGAATTACCATGTTGATTAGTTTGAAATCTTAAACAAATGAGGTCAGAGCAATCTATATGTCCACCATTCAAAAGTCTTGCTAAAATAGAGCGCTAAATAGCAAAATAACTAAAGCTATTGACCAAGCATGACGTAGCAAAGGCGGACGGCTGCGGAAAAATCGGTTAAATTGTGTTTTGCTATGATTGGTTTTTCTCATCACAGAACGACCAGAAAGCAAATATAAATCTAAACGATGGTAATACAATACGAGATAACGAAATTCATGATTTTCCCAAGTGCACCACAGTTGCTAAGTCAAAATCTAAAAATGATTCTGAGACTTGAGACTTGTTTGGTCGAATTTGACCAAAATCGATTGCATTTCCTAGTTAAAAATGAAAATCCCAGTTCACTTAACAAGTTTCTGTTCCTATGAACGATTCACGACTGATTCGAATAAATTGTGCTTCGAATCGATTCGAATCACCCAGCCCTTCTTGCAACACAGGAATCTTCATTTTAAAGTCCAAACCGCTAACGACTCCCATGAAACGTATTCTAAATTTTGTACTCAGCAATTGGATCGAATCACTAATTCCATAAAAAATATCCCGTCTTTACTAGGAATTTATAGTTACGAATTACTAATATTAGCAGCAACAGACTTAAAAGCACTGTATACTCAATCCCACCCTCTGTCCAAAAACGAAAATTTTCATTTACGACAATGTACAATCGATTTTAGAAAAACTTGACCAAAATCGATTGGATTTTATTCTCAAAAATGTAGATACTACTTTGTTGTAGCCAAACTACACATAGGATTATTCGCTCTACGTCGCAAGTCTCAAAACAGCTTCTGCCTGCCTTTCTGACTTGTCATTTACTCAACGTCACACTTGAGATCAAAAGATTTGTATGGTTTCATTATAAAAGTTCCCAACGTAAACCAATCGTAAATAAAAGGAGGCAAGACAGGATTGTCGTTAAGTCAAATACACTCATGATTGGACAACGCTGGCACCTCCAGTCAAGACAAACAATCCTATCGTGGTACCTTATTGCAGTATACAATCCAAATTACGAATCTAGAATCAAGATTAGGCTTTAATCAGCTATCAACCAATTTAGGATTGGAGAATTTTCAATTTTGATTCTTCTCCTGTGGCCTTGCTCTGAGCGAATTTCAATAAAGGGAAAAAAAAATATATGCTATATCGCCACGTTTTTCTTTAACCCTCTTAACACATTGCCACACTTATGTAAAATTAAACCATTCGCGCCACATTTAGTCTAGCGTTTTTTTTCCAGTGTATCCTTAACTTGAACAAAAAAACAAAAACAAAAAAGATTTCCATCAAATGTGAAATATTGTTACTTACAGTGCGTGGTTGCTACCAGGTGAAAAATATTTCTACTCGATAAAAATTAAAGCCATCAATAAACAAATATTACACGCCGATGAAAAAATAAACTGAATGAAATATACTAAAAAACGCAAACACGCAAAAATTTTAGGTTAATTTTCAAAGCACAGTTCAAAGTTATCTAAAAATATATTCTAGTGATATAATTTTGTCATGAAACCACGGAAAAAGGGAGAATCAAGCTGAAGGCACGTAAAAATTTATCGTGTTCTTGCGATTTTATCATTATTTATGCTGATTTAGTATGGTCGGTTCCCTCAATATTGACATTGGGCTGCCGGGGTTCGTTTGATATTTAAAATATGACATAGAACTTTAAGCATAGTTCCACCTCTTTTTGTCATAAATACGCCACAACTGAAGGCTGATTCTTTCTAGGCTGATTGACTGTTGTTCTTTTTCAGGTTTTCGACAATTTTTTTTGTCATTTTTTTGGACTTCTAAACGTCAACACTATTATTTCATAACTGTGTCGACAATTTTGAAGCTTTTCGAAAAAATTGATAAATAAATAACAAAAAATGTTAAGTTGCTGTGGAGATTATAAAGCTCGAACCAGAAGAAAATCTTTTCCTTTGATAAATGATTTATTATAAACTATTAATTTTTGCTCTTACGAGACCATATTGTCGAAAGTCCAAAAACGAGCGACTTTTCTCGGACAGGGAGAACTAATTTTATGATCCAAATGAAATTTAGGTTGCCAAAGGTGAGTCACCGATGGACCGCGCATTAGCGGTGCGATCCATCAATGGCACGCTCGTAGCAAAGTAATGGGAAAATACATTTACAGCTGGTATAGTAAGTCACTATAAACAAAAGTGAATGCTTTGACTCCTGGTTTCGAAAAGTTGACGGTCCTACTGAATGGACGTTAAAGTTTGCTTCGTCTGTGCCCCATGAATGGTAGTTTAATTTTCTAATTCACTAAATAATGACCTGCATGCAATACTAAAGACAATTTATGACTAAATTTAACGATTTCCTAAGTCATCCCTTTTGTTTTTATATGAGTAATTCGGGTAAGTGTTTCTGAGTCATATCTGGTTCAAAAGCAGATGCCTCACCAAGGATAAACAATCAACAAACGCACTTGCGGAAACGAGAATTTTAGGCAAGCAAGTAGTAACAGAGACTATATAGTGAGACTATATAGTCGGGAAAATTGCCGCTTTTCGTGATTCGACTTCTAAAATAGGCTTAAATCGGGACTGCAGCTAGAGAAATAAAGCAAAAGATTTTTTTAAAATCTATGACAAACTAGGTAACTGGGACATACGTACAGTTTTTAAAAGTCATGTCGGGAGAATAAGGACAAAGTAATATTTTAGAAACTGAAATAAACCAGCTAACAATTGGCCTTTACGGCACAGCTAGAGGTTCGTTTTTTTTAACTTTGCCTTTTATGCCACCGAAACGATGCTCATGCATTTCTTCGCATTTCCAACCCAACCGAAAGGTTTTCTATGCAAGCTAACGTATAGTACTCGTCAGTATTTTTAAATAATATTTTTTTTCTATTTTCCTAAAACAGTGCTTTTTATTGCACCTATTATTATACAGAATGTCGCCAAAGATCAATATATACGTTACATTACTTGGTAAGAAGATATATCTGTATCTGTTTATTACTGCATTTTTTCCCCTTTTACTTTAATTTTTTATGGAAAGAATACAGTGTAAATCTCAGTTCATCATAAAACACCTGGGTTAAAATGAAATTGGTTAGCTCAAAAAATTGGTTCTCATTTAAATTGGATTTTTTAAAATAATTGGTTAAAATACTGGTTTGGTTAAACAAGTTTATTCGCTTAAAAATTGGTTTGCTTAAAAAATCTCCTATCAACTAGGAGTGGGCGAAACCGAATCATTTAGAGTTCGAATCTGATTTGGATAATGTTTTGGAATGTATAGAATCCCAAATTTTATATAAACACCAAATGTCCCTTTTTTACCACGTCAATTCGTCTCAATTATCCAAAATGAAAAAAAATCTATGGATAGATTTTAATCAAAAATGATATATACTGTGAGAGAATTTTAGTTTGGCCGCATATTTCGGTTGCATTTTACCGGTAAATTATCAACATTTTTTGTTCCCCCTCAAGATTAACTACTGATTCGAAGCTTCGAAGCAATTCTTATGAGCAAATTGAATTGTCCAGTTCCAGCCTGCCAACACTGAAATTCAGCTGGTGTTCATAGATTCGGCTTTGGCTCACTCATTAAGCTTTCTAATTTGGACGTAAATATTGACGACACTTCAAAAGTATTAGGCATTTTGTATTGTTGAAATATCGACTAAGAATTGGAGAAAATACATTGACAGAGGCCTTGTTTTTGTTGATATTGATCATATGTGTTTTACTGCTATGTATGGTTATGGTGGAATCTGCGACTTAATTTAATCAAATATCAACTTCTTCACAAAAAAAAGCAGAAAAGAAAATTTTTTCAGTCAAAAAAAACAAGGGAAAAAAGGAACCTAGAAGTGCGGGGAGTGGCCGTCTGATTGTGAATCACCCACGATCATGGGTAATTAAGTATGTGTATTATTTTATTTTCAGTATTCTGCATATATGATGGAACAAATGCTGAATGTGAAATCGAAGTTGGCCTTTCACTGCAAGATGGAAGTGGAACAATCTTGTCTCCCTCTGAGTCGGACAGCACTATTCAAAATTGTGTTTGGAACTTCCCGGAAAATTTGACTGAAAAAAGGGGATGCAATAGTCATGCAAATACAAGAAATGGAACTAGGTTATTGGGGTAAAGGTTTTAACTGGTGCGCTGCTGAATTACTTTTTCAAGGCAAGCAAAAACGATTGAAAATTTTTGTTTAATATACCTTGTTTGATATTATCTTTATCAATTTTTTAAATAAGTTTAGTTTCGAATAATTCAATAAATAACTCATCACTTAAAGATATCACTGAACTAACTTGAACCAAACTCGAATTCCTATTATGGCATAACGGATGCTATAATGGTTTTCTGGATAAATTTATGTGTTTTTTCGAATACACTGTAATGAAGGTACAGAATATTTACTGGCCATTTGCAGTAACTGCATATTTGCAATAAGTCAAAAAACGTTCCATTAACACCCCATATTTGGCCAAAAAAGTCAAATTTTATTTTATTTTTCTCAATACCGCCAAGTGAAATTATTGTCAAAGATCGGTGATTTTGTTGCATTTTTTGTTACAGTGATGTCAATCAATTTTTTGAGATAAGTTTAGTTTCGAATAATTCTATGAATATGTTAGATATCACTGAACTACCTTAAACCAAACTCAAAATCCTATTATAGCGTTACGGATACTTCCGATTGTAATGGTTTTCTGGACAAATTTACGTGTTTTCTAATATTGTTTTGACGTGGCCCATACTAAGCAACTATGTGTTCGAATGAAGTTTTTCTGTAATACGGTTATCAATTTTTCAACCCTATAATTATTTTCAATGCAATTTTATGCCTTGTAGGTCGTAGGTACGGGCTTCAGAATAGTCCTAACGTATTTTCTGCGTGTAACGTATTTTCTGCGTAATAATTGAGTGGCCGTTAGCTGGTGGGTTACTTTCAGGCACTGCTTCCGGCCTTGCTCAGAGTGAATTTCAATAAAAAAAATCCTAAACAATACATTCGTCTTTTTTTTTTGAAATCATCTTTCATGCAGGTCAAAATATTTGCGATTTCAAGGCAGATGTTTGTTTCATCATCGCTCCACAGTTCATATCTTGCAATATGATGACAAATGTCACTTCTACTTGTAAAAGTATAATGTGGTCGATTGGGACCTAAAAGTTATCCTCCGAAATTATCCTTCAAAAACAGGGGCAGCTATTACGGAAATAAAAACAAATTTAAAATAAAGTATACCTATTTTAATTGCAAGCAGGAATCTAGTAAGTACTTTTATATGTTCTCAGACAATGTATGAAAACTTGCATGCAATTATGGGTAGATCTAGTCACTTAAATTGCATGATTCAAATCGATTCGAAACGTAACTTATTCAAATCAGTTGCAAGTCATTAATGGGAATAAAATCTCGCAAATTGAGGTGGAAATTCAGGTCAAAATAAAACCAAAATAGTTTTGATTTTGACAAAACTCATCTTCAATCTCACAGGTGAAGTGTGAATTGAAAATAT
Source organism: Styela plicata (assembly GCA_963675895.2). Classification (NCBI taxonomy): domain Eukaryota; kingdom Metazoa; phylum Chordata; class Ascidiacea; order Stolidobranchia; family Styelidae; genus Styela; species Styela plicata. The sequence continues at coordinate 6,134,086 of OZ023153.1, read as the reverse complement.
ACTCTCTCTTAAAATTTGTTGCATCAATTTTATTGAATTAGTAACTTTTGATTTCTTAAATTTTGATGATGGGACAAATTGTAAAAAAATATACATTTTCTATTAATATGGAAATTTGTGATTGGGCTTAGTTTTAATAAACACAATCGGATCGACGAATTTGTTGGCTTTACTCAGCTCTAAAAATGAGATTTGTATAATGAAACCAAAAGTCACAGAAAATACATATTTGAAATTTGAACATTTCTGTCGGACATAGATCGAAAAAATCTGTAATGCTTAGATTGCATTTAGTGTAGGTTTCCCGCATCAGATTCTTGAGTTATATAAACAATTTTTTCCAAACGATCCGAATTACCGATCTGTACTAGTGTGAAGATTTATACGAGATGGCTTTCACTGAAACAATTGAATTATGCATTAATTAATTAATTACGTATTTGACTAGTTAAAAACAAAAAACATTTATGCAGGCGCGTGGTAAATAAGATTCGAAAAACTCTTTAAACTAAGATTCTTAAATTTCTGACACGAAATTTCCAAGTTTCTGCATTTTTGTATTCTTGCTATACCATAATCTAACTGGATATTTCGCTTTGTAACGTATGAATCGCAGATGGACCGCGCCACGAGGGCGCGATCCATCAGTGATTCATACGTAACAAAGCATGATTAGACACCCTTTTTATAATCAAATATGTAAATTCAAAATTTTGACCACTCAACGAAGTAGACTGTAGCAATATCCATTTTTGAATGAAGTTTAACACAAAGCGTTACTCACAATAACATAACGTTATACAGATTTAATATATATTCAATTATTTTGAAGCTCAATCGACCCGTGAACTGACAACTACCCCGCAATATATATCGGATACAACCATCGTCACTGGACAGTCTACCAGAGAAGCTCACAGTTCAGGCTCTGCGACAGAAAAACAAAAATATGATAAAGAAATCGATGGGAACAATCATATTGTAATAATCGTACTCGGGATACTGTGTGGCATCTTGGCACTGATATCGTTTGCATTGTTATTCAGGTACGTGAAACACTGTAGTGTTACTCCGAATTTGGGGTGAAGTAAATTGCCATTTTTAGAATCGTTTCGAGCTTAAACTGATACCGGAAAAAAAATTTCGGAAAGTTTTTTCAAAAATTCGATAATGAAAAATACAGAAATTTTCGTGCGCTCAAATCGTGCAATTACACATTGAACTCTTATTCTGGATTATTTTGTGCCTCGCCAACCTAATGAGATTACGTTTCCAAATTTTCGCTTAATTGAGATACGATACCTGTTTGCGCTATGATTGTGAAATATTAAAAGATAAAAACGTTAAACAATACATTCTTTCCACCAACAGCCTCAAGGATAAAGTATTACAATTTGAAAATTTCTCCAATTTCATGGCGCGTAAATTCCGCAAAACATTTTACAAACCATGGAACGATATAAAGCTGCTTCTGTTCATTTTACAGCACAAATATTTTGTTTAAATAAATTCGTGTTTTAGGGTTTTAATGTAGTTTTATAAACTAATTCGGAGGTATTTTTTTGTCTGAGAAGTATTTCGAACTAGTACTAATTCGCTGTCGCGATGGCCCAGTGCTTATCATGTAGGCATCGGAGGCTAAAAATCTCCGATTCGAGTTCGACAAAGCTGGCTCGTCAGACCGTGTCTGCCACACATTTCAGACTATAACAACTTGGTTAGACTCGACTGAACAACTTTACCCTGTTCGCCTGTTACCCTGTTTACCATGTAAGTGGACTTTGATTCGGGTTGACTTAAATAAATGGCTGTATCAGTTCTTACTCCACAAATAGGCATCACATTCATATTGTGAATTTTTATTTCCGAGTGCGTCGGGCTTTTGAATAATCCTAAGGTATTTTGTGTGTGTTGTAAGAAGCGGCTAAAAGGAAACTAAGATGTGGTAATATACCACTCAATGAGTCTTTAGTTCCTTGGGGATGTTTTCCGCTTGAAGTGCAGTTGCTGGCACTACATCTTGTTGTAGATTCTGGCCATCCGAATACCCGTTGATTATTTTTTTCAAGTGCTGCTTCCGGCCTTGCTTAGAATCAACTTCAATAAAAATAATACACGGTGATTCAAATATATTGCAGGTTATGCAACACCTCTCGAAAAACAACAGCAATAATAAACAATGACCTTCAGGTAGAAGATAGCAAGCAAGATATACATGAAGATCCACACGATATGCCGTTATACAGTACTGTCGATAAGACGAAAAAATTAAAATCTGCAAATGAAAAATTTGTTGTTGAAAATGAACTTTATTCTACTCCAACATAGATTATTTGAAAACTTTCCGATAGGACCAGCAGAATAGGTTGTAACGATACGACTGTTTCAATTTTGGTTTGAAGCGAGAAATAATATTTGATACCTAAGAATAAAAATAAGCTCATCTTTCGAACGATGCATATCATTTGCTTCCATGAGTTGAATTTATTTTATTCTTACATGCGAATATACCTGGTAGCAAAACTCAAAAATATTTTAGTTGTTATTAGAGAGGCTACATCTCATGTTAGGTCTTCATTCACCATTTCAGCCTTTTTTAAAATAACCAAGATAGACGCCGGTCGAGGCGATATCTGGATTTGATAATGATCCATTCGTTTTCACTTACCTCTCAAAAGCATATTTTGTACGTAGGGTATACATCTTAAAAAACTGATTTTTGTTGTGAATTTGAACACTTTGTTGTAGTATAATTCATGTAATTGTATATTTTTCATATTTCTACCATTTATCAAGTCGTATTTTATGTGGTATCTGAGTGTCTGGGAATGGGTTCCTTTGGTAAGATAGTGTATTGTTGTTGATCCAAAGAACACACGCTGGAACCGGAGGAAAGATCTTTCATAATTGATATTTTAAATTACATAATCGGTTAGATATTGAACATTAATGGGGCTGAGAAAACGATTTTTTGGTCGAAGAGGCGAGAAGGATGGCACAATGGCTTCTCTCTAAGCACGCTCATAATACCAATCATCCATGTATTTAAGGCCCTAAAACTAAATAAATCCCTGATACCTCAATAAATACCGCCTATTTATCCCACTAGTTATATATAATATGCCCTTCTTATTCAATCATACACGCTCTATATCAGTCATATCAAAAACAGACCGTAAATTTTGGCAAACAAAACTTTCTGCAGCGGCATGTGAAGATCTGAGAAACCTCGTTTACTCCAGCCATTACGTTTATATTAGGTAAAGAAGTGATGGGTTGGGTTAGGAGAAGAAGCTGTAGTGATGGAAGAATCTAGAATTTGGGCTGTACATTAGAATAGCTAGAGTCAGAAATTGAAAATTTGGGTAACAATTCAGCTATAGAACTTGCTATATGAGGCTTGAGTGGTTCAGTTGTGAGTAGGGCTGGGCAATTCGATGATTAGAATCGATTCGAAACACAGGTTATTCGAATCAATCGTGAATCGCCCATAGAAACAAAAAATCGCCTATTGAAGTGGAATTTTTCATTTTTAAGGACAAAATGCAATCGATTTGCTCAAATTTGACCAAAATCGATTGTATTTTGTCGTTGAAATGAAAATATTCGCACTTCGACCGAAGTGTAATTGAAAATGCGTCGCTTTTTGGTCTGTTTTAGCTAATATTTGTAATTTGTAACTGTGAAATTCTTAATTGTCATGAACGAGACAATATTAGTATTAGTAAAAATCGAATATTTGTTATTTATATGCAATCAGCGATTTGATCGGATTCGAAAAATTATCCGAATTAGATTCGAATTCCAAATGATTCGATTCTGCCTAGCCCTAGTTGCGGGGTTAGGTTATTACGTAATAACGATGTGGCGTCGACAAAAATTTCCAAAAAACTACTCTGTTAGAGGATGTGATTCAAAATTACCGATATTTCCCATTCTATATCCATTGTTCTTTATGCATTAGATTGTTACGTTTTGACGGATATATTTGGCTGCCGGGTTTTTGCGGATATGTAAATGTGTTATGTAAAAAAATGTATCTTAATTTTGCGGATATGTAATTGTGATTTCATGCAGATCTAAGATTTTAATATAAGATTTATGTAGTTGATAAAAGGGGCTGAAAATTCTGTTGATTTACACATGTTCTTAGTTAAACAATTTCAAGACACCTGGCTTCGAACCAATGTGTGTTATTATCGATGCAACTCTCTTAAACAAAAGATTACGACTGACTTTGTTAGACTACATGCCAAACTTTTTCATGAAATGGAGGCAAATTATATGTGATATAAGTCACCACACTGCTGTAGGACCGAGCACGGGTGTTTCACAGTAGCCTTGGTCGAGAATTACTAAGCGTATATCTTGTGTATTGTAAGAGTCAATTAAAAAGATGCAAAAAAAAAATTTACAGAAAATGTCACCATGTATGTCCAATCCCACCGCCTAAATTAGAGCATTTAATAAGATTATACTACCGAATGGTTCAACTTAGTCTGAAAACGAAATAATTTTGGTAACATTTTCAATTGCAAAACTATTTTTTATAAAATAACATTACTGGACAAACAACAATATGGATAGGAATGTTGAATTGCTACATCCCCCACAGAATACAATGTAAATGATACATTTTTGCCTGTGATGTTTAAGTTGAAAACATGTCCTCAGAAAATCAAATTTTGAATTTCTTGACAATGATTTATTATTAGATTGTCATTTCGAGGTTGAAGTAAATTTTAACGGAGAAGAGACCAGTCCTAAATTGACCACAACGCTCCAAAAAGCATTTTATAAGTTTTTATATGATCTTGCTTAATCTAGCTTATAGTTGTTTAAATGTATTTGAATAACAAAATATATTGCGATCTGTACCACGCTCGCAGAATTTTTTCTGCGCAGGCGGAAATTTATAAGCAAAACAATAGACAACGCTTGGTAATACAGACCAATATTCATGTGCGTTATCGCGATTGAATCATTTATTATACCTTCCCACTAGTATATTTTTCTATACGTCTCAATCAACTATTATCTATGCGGATGAAATTTTTTATATCTTTAATTTAAATACAACCTAAAAATAGATTGGTTCATGATTTGACTAGTTTCCTCCTACATTTCCTTATTTTGCAGAAAAAATTTCCCATGAATGGTTATATTTTGTCAAGCATGAGCCCCTGATCGACTGCGTCTTATCGACGCGTTCCATCAAGGACTCATACTTAGATAGAATACGACTGAGATTGATGAGGTGCACGACTGGATGAAATTTTGAAAAAAAATGCTTCAGTATAACGTCTTATCCGAGTAACGATAAGTGACACGACCAATCAGTTGCTTTTAACGACTTTGTAATGAGAATCATTGTCAAAAAGGACATTTTTCGCTCATGTTCCATACCTGTGAAACGATGTATCAATAAATTATTTTTATTGTTGATGTTTTATAAACTTCAGAGCATTTGAAAAATATGGAAAAATTGTTAGTTGGATTACTGTTTACAGGTGTGCTCTCTTTTAGAAAAAAAATTTTGCTCCAGTATGCTTTGTATACGGCTACATATGTGCCGTGCAGAATGTGTTGCGCCATCGGCATCTCATACTCGACAAATACTTAAAATTTCCTTTTCAAATGAAATGTATCAACTCTCAGTGCCAATTTAAAATTATTAATCTGTCAGAATGTTATAGATTCTTTTTTGTTTTGTTCACAGTGTGGAGTTTATACGGAAAAACATGCGGCGACTGCAGTATCGAAACCGCTGACCTTAAACTTGATAAAGAAACTGGGTTAATAAATTCTCCAAAGGCAAATAAAGACACACAAAACTGTAGCTGGCAATTTTCCGAAAGTGCACAACGTAATGGTGGAAGTATAGTATTGGAAATTGAAATAATGAAACTAATATATCTATATCAGGAAACAACATGGTGGTGCACAGCAGAGCTGGATCTAAAAGGTAGTGTATCACAGGGGAGACACGGCAATTTGAATAATTTGAAGCAAAGATTATTCGAAGCCGACATGAACTAAATAGGAACTAAACCTTGCACAAACAGGTGGATTTTTTTGAAAATTAATATTCCAACAATAAAAGTACAACTAAAACCTCTATATTTGGCTCAAATTTGATTATGCCACTTGACCCAAATTTGGAATTGCAATTCCATTTCATTACTTCTCATAGTTTTTTTATCTCATTATTAGTGAGAGTTCATGGCAATAGATGAACTGATTTCGATGAATCATAATGGTAAAATAAGAGTTACAGGTCTTCGTTCGGCCCAAACTTCAGGGATAGTCAGTGGTGTAATTAGAACCTTGAAAAAAAGGCAAATTTTCAAAAATTCAGGAAATGAATTTACGTCGTCATAATGGTTTCTGCAGGTCATTTTCATCATACCAGCAAGCATTTTTTTGTATGACAGGGTAAAAACCCCCAATCTTCACCCCATGTACGAACATCACGAACATGCATATTTGAATAACTATAATGATATATTCAAATATTTCCTTGAAATATCCTTGAACACATTGTTTATACCTTTAACTTTATATTAGGCCCATGCAAACTACCTGATCCACCAACCTCCGGCCGATATCTGTACATCGCAGTCAACGTGTTGAATGTTTATTTTAAAAAATCGAAATAGGCTGTACAATCTTGCCCAACTTCTTTCACAGATCAGAACATTTGTGATTTCACACCTGGTGTCTGTATCATATTCTCAAAAGAATACAAATATTGTGATGCTTTAAGAAACGTTACGTCTTCTTGCAATAAAATAATGTGGGTATTGGGGAACTCCTCGTATTATCCTAAACTAACTTTCAAGAGCAAGGGGAAGCAATATTATAAAAAAGAACATTCGTTCAAGATAAGATACACCTACGTTAACTGTAGCGACGATCTTGGTGAGTATATATAACAGAATAACATCTACTGAGTTTACTTAGTTTATTGAGTTTCTTTTCAAAGTACTTTTACCTAGTTTCACGAATGTCTGATTAACCCAGTTAAACTTATACCAGGTTTTGGGTTTGAATATTTACCTAATTAATATACTATCTAAAATAGGTATATTTACCTAATTTTTGACTAGGTACTTGTAAAAATGAACTAGGTACCTAGTATAAAAAACTAAGTAAATCTTGTATTTATGGTGAAAAGGTTTTTAAATAGAAAATTCGATGATTTCAATCTCCGAGTCTATTAAAAATGTTTTAAACGACGAATACCTAGTTTACCCGGATTAATCCAGATACTACATAGTTTTGAAAGTGAAACTAGGTTACCTACTTATACTTTACCTAATTTGTCTGATAAATTAGTTTTATTTTACCTAGTTTAAGTAAAAACTAGGTTGCCGTCACTATCTATTATCAGTATATCTATTATCGCATGCATTGGCACATCTTTTATTGATAAAACTATATTATCAAAGCCTAAGCAAAGATTATACGGTTGCTGCACCTTGAATAAGGATTTAAATTGTCTGTTCATATCTTTCTCAAATTCACTTATACAAATATTGCAAAATTCATTTCGGTATTAGGAATATATATGAAGGCAATTTTAGGTAATATTAACCGGTTTTTAAAAATACGCACAATGTTGAAAAAAAGAAGTTACTGTTTAGGAAAAAATTAAATTGATTTCCATTTTGCTGTTAAAACGTTTTATTGAGCAACTCCATCATTCCTACTTGAGCAGCCGTTACCCTCGATAATATGAATCTTCAAATTCTGGCGATACCGGAAGATTTAGACAGTGGGTGACTATTCAATTTTCTATGCAGTAAAATAATATTATGGATCACGTAGTGTGAGCTGCGCATGATTTATGGTTGATAATATATTTGCTATGCTACTTTTAATTTTAAGTTTTCTCTTGAAGAGGTTGGAAGCAGCACTGCATGGAACCATCTAATAACAACTAAATTTGTGCCAAACAAACAATCGAAAATTGCTTTTTTCGCAGAAAACGTCACACCTATAGCCCAACCATTACAATCGAATGTGGTGAGATAAATTTGTCTTGAGCGACGGTGAGACCATCTCAAAACCGGATGGAAATTGTTTGAGTAGAGTCCCGTCTATTCTAGGCTTTTTTTTCTAACAAGTGTTAATTTCCTTCTTGTGCTAACATATAATACCGAGATAAGTGTGCTTCCATTTATAGATTCAACTACAATGATTCAAAATGTCGAGAAGACGAAGACAAATGTTCTTGTGAGCAGTGAAAGCTCAGCTCAAAAAGATGGTCACGCTGGTTTCATAGCAGTCATTGTGATACTTACGGTTTTATGCACTGTGTTATCCATATCCGTTGCATATACTTCAGAAAGGTGAGTAAACGCGTTATAAGTGAGATTGTACTGATTCACCAGACCCATATTTAGAGAGTATGATACTGAGACATTTTCACTGATGGACTTGTGGGGGGCAATTTCCCAGCTCCCGCACTCGTGTTTCTGGCGTCGGGCCAGTAGACTCTTAACATTGTGTCACCACTGTAACTTTCGGATTACTATCTCAGAAGGTGACATTGATATTCCTCCATGGCCAGTTTTAACAGAACGTGGAGTGTTCACTATGAGCAACTAATTTATTTTATGAAGACTTATTGAATAAAATATGCACTTGTTTACGTGTGTCTTATTTTACATTTTGATTTTTTGATTTCATATTTAGACGCTGAATAAATGCTATTACATTAAAGTAAAACAAATAAAATAATGAATTATCACATCCTTGTTTGTTTATGACAAACTTACTATCCCTAAAATTTATCTAAGAAATATGATATGTATCAAGGACTCAATAAACTGAATTCGATATTTTACACACATCTTAATTTTTACCACAAAGCCTCTTTCAACCAAATGGTCACAGAATGTCTATTCCGTTGTTTGCCTAGCATTTTTGTTTTAGGCTTTTGGTGGGAGAGATGATTCACACTCGCTTCTTGAAAGTTCATAACGTTCGTATATTCACAGTGTTTTTCATCACTGAAGTTTTTATTTTGTTTTATTATCCCTAGTACTTGGGCAATCAAATTTCTAAGAGTTGATTGAATTCGCTACTCGTTTTCTAAATCATACAAAGCTAACCTGTCAAGGCTGGCGAGTAGCTCAAACTTAGTGCTGGGAATGAAATTTCTTATGGCGGCAAACACGTTGAGAACTGGAATATTTTGGCTTCGATGTTCTACCACCTTTGCTTTAATCTTCGCATAATTACTTTATTTCCATTTTCAGACTTTGCAAACAAAGGAACTCCATCGAAAGAAAAGAAACCACGACAAGCGTCAGAGAAATCATCAACACATCCCAAGAAGTGCACGACGACCCAGTTTATAGCGCCGTGAATAAATCAACGAAAAAGCGAAAAACAAATCCGGATGAGAAAATTGTTGTAGAAAATCAACTTTATTCAAGTTTATAAATTTGTTTAAATCATTTATTGAAAAATTTGGAGCATTGGAAGTGTGACCTAAGATTTAATATTTTTTATTGCTAATTTCGGAAGCAGCAGCCAAAAAACTGTAACAAAAGTGCACTAAAATGACCGTTATTTTGCAGTAATTGTATATTTCCAAAATTTGAAACAACGTCATTGATGATGTTCGTGCGATGCTTAGGCTGTTGATTGACCGCACCTTGGCGGTTCCATCAACGGCCGATAATTGGTCAAACTTCATAGTTATTTTTCACCACAAAGGGGGTTAAATTACTGGCAAGAAACCGTGATTTTGTTGCATTTTTGAGACAGAGCATGTAAGTCCTTGGAGGAAAAAATATCAATAGCTTAGTTTGCAGTCGTTGGGTTTTCATTTTATTCCGCTCTTTCGTCATATTAGTTGTTATTAGGTAGTTTCTGTTGAGAGCTGCCAAATGAATCAACACGAAATTTTCTTTAATTCTTTTTGTCCATATTTAATCATAACTGTAAGTATGTAACTTACTAACATTTGTATAAAATTATTTTTTACAGTTTGAGCGCTCAGGATTAGGACTGGGCAGAACCGAATCATATAGAATTCGAATATTTTTTTCGAATTGGATCGAATCATAAAAAATATGTAAATAACAAATATCCCATTTTTACTATTACTATTTGTCTCTATTGTATAAATAAATAAAGAAAAACTTATAGTTTATAATGGATTTTCAATTCACACTTCACGTCCAAGAGCAAAAATTTTTTATATTTTAACCACAAATTATAACCAAAATTGATTGCATTCCGTCGTTAAAATGAAAATTCTAGTTGTTTTAGTAATTTTTTGTTCCTATGAACGATTCACGATTGATTCAAATAATTATTTCTTCGAATCGATTCTAATCACCGAATCGAATTGGCCAGCCCTACTCAGTAAAAAACTTCACTTTGCTTCAATATAATTCAAAAGACAGTATGTCTGTGTGCTAGGTAAAGCGTTTTGTCATTGACCAGTACAGATAGCATGGTACTTTACCATGGCGGTTCAACTCAGTTTGTGACGTTTTCCCATTAGGATATAACTACTGTCTCTACATTTTGTAGTAGCTCTTTGTCATATAAGCGAACGTTATTCGGTTTCTTTTTGGCGCTTCTTCAGACACTTAAAATGGTAGGGCTGGGCAAGACCGAATCATTTACAATTCGAATCTGATTCGATTATTTTTTTTCAAATCAGATCGAATCACTATTGTATATATCTATGAAAGTAACAAATATCCCATTTTTAACCTGTCATCATTGCCTTCTGTCGTTAAAATGAAAATTATAGTCCATTTAGAGAGTATTTGTTTCTAAGAACAATTCACAATTGATTCGAATATATTGTGCACCAAATCGATTCGAATCAACGATTCGAATTGCCCAGAACTAATTGAGTGGAGAAGGTGGTTCGCGTAAACACTGCTTACGGCTTCCTCCACCGACCAGTTCCATGCACAGGAAAAACTGAGAAATATGATAAGCCAAAAATCTTCACCCTGTTTCGGAAATGGTATGTGCACGAGAGGTCGCGGTTCGTCATATGATTAAACTCGACTTTCCTCTTCCGCAGGATAAAAATATAATTTTTATTCTATTCTAACTTAAAGCACCTTATTTTAGTGCTAATAATTCCGTAAAATCTTCTCCTTCGGCAAACTTGTCAAGATGGTATTCCTAAACTAGTTAAAATTATATTAAACCAATATTCGGCAAAATATGTTTACGTGGTACTTACACTTTGACTTACCAAATCTGGTCAGCGTGTTCGAAAATACTTCAATCCCACTGTATGGAGTACGAACAGCAACGAGTTCAAATTTCTCTTCAAATGAACTCCAGCATCTGCCCAACCAAAATCCAAAGTAAAGATGCAACGAGATACAATGAAACTAAAACTGTATTCAATGACCTCACCAAACAAGTAGTAAATGTGGAACAGCTTGAAATTTTCGGAAATTTACGATAAAACTAATATATGAAGACACAGCTGCTGTAATGCATTATAAATATTCTACAGTTAACTATTGAAATACATAATAGCAGTAATAATAATCCTAACTATCAAGAATATCACTAACTTATCACAACCCAACTTAGCCAGAACACTGTAATACAATACTCCCAAAACTTAACTCATTTACCAGACTGCAATAATAATCGCCTTAATACAGTCGTAAAACACAAAATGTCTACAAAGCGAAAATCCTTAACGCGCAACACGGAAAAATACAAAACGCTTTCTATGACGCAACAAATTCACATAAACATGTTTGGACATGTTTTCGTCAGGGTAAAAGAGAGAGTTATCTCTCGACGCATATTATAAAGAAACACTAAATTATAGCTCACTAAAGTAGGACGGCGAATTTATATCTAACACACTGTTTTCAAGAAATTGGTGTGAATGTCCCAATTTGGCTATTAGAAGTTCTTCTGGGCTGCGTAAAAGTCGTGACACTGTAGATAGCAGAATAGTGATGGCAAACTAGTAATTTTTTAAACTAGGTAAAGTAATACGAAATTACCACAAAACTAGGTGATGTGTTACTAGGTAACCTAATTTCACAATTAAAATTAGATTATAATGGGAATGGTGGTTTGACTGCATTTAAGGCATTTTAAAGAGATTCAAAGGTTAAAATCTTCAAATAGTCTAATCTGAAAGCTCTTTTATAATGAAAATATGATTTATCTAGTTTTTTATACTAGATACCCAGATTTAACGTAGGTAACTTTACCTATCTTACCTAGTAAATTTTATACGTAAAATATCGTTCAGGAAACACTAAAAAACAGACCTTATTCCCAGTAATTCTGAAACAAAGCTGTCAAAACGATATCAAGATGAGTTCCAAGCGTGCGAAATGCTTAAAACTCTTTCAACTATTTTTGTGAAGAAGTCAGTTTAATTCAAGTTAAACGATTTTTGAACATTCGAAATAACATTATTTATCGAAAATAAAGATAGATTAATATGAACGTGTAATATCGTAAAAGACTTGTGTATAATTTCATCACATTTTACTATGTCCTACCAGAAATTCACGACCTCTAAATTATTATAATGATCTTCCGATTCCAGTGTAAAATAACAAAAAAACGCCTCCTCTCCTGATAAAAAAGAAAACAATACACAGTGTATCAAATGAGTTGATATGATTAAAAAAACAATGCACGATGTATTAAAAATGGTGATTAAAAATACCCCGGTTGTGGGCCCAATTGTAACAAATGTCAAAATACCCTTTGTTAAGTGTGTGTCACCGATAGATTGCGTCGACGAGACTAGGTCCATCTGTGGCTCAAACTTGATAAAGTAAAGTTTCTGTTTGGAGAGCAAGTAACCATTTATGGTGCAATTATTTTTCGTTTACTTTTTGAAGCTAATTTCCTTGCTCGATTCTATCGAGTTCTTCAACGTGAGCTTTCCATTTATGGAATGCTGACTTGGATTCTACGAGATCTAGACGAACGTTGTCACGTGACCGAGAATAAAAATGGAAACTCACAGTATTATATTAATGAAATTACGCTCTGAGGTATCCGATAAACTTCTGGGTTATTGACTAACAAACAGTTCTACAAACTACAAAAAGCGGAAATATGATGATGATTGGAAAAATGGAAAATCCCTGCATCAAAAGACACGCAAATATTTTTCAATATTAATTCTGCTCTTAAAAAAGCGAATATCAGCTGAAAAATGTTAATCAATATAATTTTATTCATCTTTTTTTTCAGATTTAGAGGATCGTAGTTTCTCAATAGTACAGATCGTTAGGTTCAGCCCTGCGGACGCTTTCCCTCAAGGAGACTTATACTCACTTATTTCACGAAGTGACAAACTCCCTTATTAACTTGGATTGAATATATATAGACGACTTTGGCAAAAATGGAAACATTCAATGTTGGATTACTGCTAACAGGTAGGATAGATTTTAATTCAGTACATAGCTCAAGCGTGCTTTATGGAGTGTTGTATTATTAATTAAACTTTGGAGTGGTTTGGTTGTGGTGCCAATTTAGGGCTGGGCAATTCGATTTTGGTGATTCCATTAGATTCGAAGCACAATATATTCGAATCAATCGTGAAACTGTCATAGGAACAAATACTTACTAATTGGACAAGAATTTTCATTTTTAACGACAAAATACAATCGATTTTGATAAAATTTTACCAAAATCGATTATATTTTGTCGTTAAAAAGAGAAAAATTTTCACATTGTAAATACACTATAAACTATAAATTTCTTGGCTTTCACAATAGAGTCAAATTATTAAAGTTAAATTGGAACATTTGTTATTCATATCGAATCCGTGATTTGATCAAATTCGAAAAAAATATTCGAATCAAATTCGAATTCCAAATGATTCGGTTTTGCCCAGACCTGACCTATGGAGTCTCAATAGATCTATTTTATACTTATGCTTTTTTTGGAAGTATTAACTTGTTTTGCTCGACTGGATAAAATCTTGAATAAAAATGCTCTAGTATAACGTCCTATCCGAGTACTTAGTGACACGACCAATCAGTTGCTTGTAATAATGAGAATCATTGTCACGAAGAACATTTTCCCCTCATGTTCCATACCGGTGAAACGATGTATCAATATTTTATTTTTATTGTTGATGTTTTATAAACTTCAGAGCATTTGACAAAAATGGAAAAATTGTTAGTTGGAATACTGTTTACAGGTGGGCTCTCTTTTAGAAAATTTTTTTGCTGCAGTATGCTTTGTATACGGTCACATATGTGTCGTAAAGAATGTGTTGCGCCATCGGCATCTCATACTCGACAAATACCTAAAATTTCCTTTTCAAATGAAATGTATCAACTCTCAGTGCCGATTTAAAATTATTAATCTGTCAGAATGTTATAGATTCTTTTTTGTTTTGTTCACAGTGTGGAGTTTATACGGAAAAACATGCGGCGACTGCAGTATCGAAACCGCTGACCTTAAACTTGATAAAGAAACTAGGTTAATAAATTCTCCAAAGGCAAATAAAGACACACAAAACTGTAACTGGCAATTTTCGGAAAGTGCACAACGTATTGGAGAAATCATAGTATTGGAAATTGAAAAAATGAAACTAATATATCTATATCAGGAAACAACATGGTGCACAGCAGAGCTGGATCTAAAAGGTAGTGTATCACAGGGGGGACACGGCAATTTGAATAATTCGAAGCAAAGATTATTCGAAGCCGCCATGAACTAAATAGGAACTAAACCTTGCACAAACAGGTGGATTTTTTGAAAATTAATATTCCAACAATAAAAGTACAACTCTATATTTGGCTCAAATTTGGTTATGCCACTTGACCCAAATTCGGAATTGCAATTCCATTTCATTACTTCTCATAGTTTTTTTATCTCATTATTAGTGAGTTCATGGCAATAGATGAACTGATTTCGATGAATCATAATGGTAAAATAAGAGTTACAGGTCTTCGTTCGGCCCAAACTTCAGGGATAGTCAGTTGTGTAATTAGAACCTTGAAAAAAAGGCAAATTTTCAAAAATTCAGGAAATGAATTTACGTCGTCATAATGGTTTCTGCAGGTCATTTTCATCATACCAGCAAGCATTTTTTTGTATGACAGGGTAAAAACCCCCAATCTTCACCCCATGTACGAACATCACGAACATGCATATTTGAATAACTATAATGATATATTCAAATATTTCCTTGAAATATCCTTGAACACATTGTTCATACCTTTAACTTTATATTAGGCCCATGCAAACTAGCTGATCCACCAACCTCCGGCCGATATCTGTACATCGCAGTCAACGTGTTGAATGTTTATTTTAAAAAACCGAAATAGTCTGTACAAGCATGCCCAACTTCTTTCACAGATCAGAACATTTGTGATTTCACACCTGGTGTCTGTATCATATTCTCAAAAGAATACAAATATTGTGATGCTTTAAGAAACGTTACGTCTTCTTGCAATAAAATAATGTGGGTATTGGGGAACTCCTCGTATTATCCTAAACTAACTTTCAAGAGCAAGGGGAAGCAATATTATGAAAAACAACATTCGTTCAAGATAAGATACACCTACGTTAACTGTAGCGACGATCTTGGTGAGTATATATAACAGAATAACATCTATTGAGTTTACTTAGTTTATTGAGTTTCTTTTCAAAGTACTTTTACCTAGTTTCACGAATGTCTGATTAACCCAGTTAAACTTATACCGGGTTTTGGGTTTGAATATTTACTTAGTTAATATACTATGTGTAGAATAGGTAAATTTACCTAATTTTTGACTGGGTACTTGCAAAAATATATTCGATACTTAGCATAAAAAACTAAGTAAATCTTGTATTTATGGTGAAAATGTTGTTTCATAGAAAATTCGATGATTTCAATCTCCGAGTCTATTAAAAATGTTGGTATTGGTAAAACAATATTATGCAAAGATTATGCAGAGCAAAGATTGTACGGTTGCTGCAACTCGTGTGAGGATTAAAATTATCTGTTCATATCTTTCTCAAGTTCACTTGCAAAATTTATTTCGGTATTAGGAATATATGAAGGCAATATTAGGTTGTATTACCAGGTTTTTAAAAATACGCACAATGTTGAAAAAAGGAGTTACTGTTTCGGAAAAAAATAAATTGATTTCCATTTTGCTGTAAAAATTTCTTATTGAGTAACTCCATCATTCCTATTTGAGCACCCGTTACCCTCGATAATGGAAATCTTCAAATTTTGGCGATGCTGGAAGATTTAGATAGTGGGTGACTATTCAATTTTCTATGCAGTAAAATAATATTATGGATCACGTAGTGTAAGCTGTGCATGATTTATGATTGATAATATATTTGTTATGCTGATTTTAATTTTTCTCTTGAAGAGGTTGGAAAGCAGCACTGAATGGAACCATCTAATAACAACTAAATTTGTGCCAAACGAACAATCGAAAATTGCTTATTTCGCAGAAAACGTCATACATATAACCCAACCATTATAATCGAATGTGGTGAGATAAGTTTGTCTTGAGTGACGGTACGACCATCTCAAAACAGGATGGAAATTGTTTGAGAAGAGTGCGGTCTATTCTAGTTTTTTTTCTGTTGTGTTAATTTCCTTCTTGTGCTAACATATAATACCGAGATAAGTGTGCTTAAGTGTTAATTTCCTTCTTGTGCTAACATATAATACCGAGATAAGTGTGCTTCCATCTATAGATTCAACTACAATGATTCAAAATGTCGAGAAGACAACAAAGACAAATGTTTTTGTGAGCAGTGAAAGCTCAGCTCAAAAAGATGGTCACTTTGGTTTCATAACAGTCATTGTGATACTTACGGTTTTATGCACTGTGTTATCCTTATCCGTTGTATATACTTCAGTAAAGTAAGTAAACTCGTTATAAGTAAGATTGTACTGATTCACCAGACCCCGTATATTTAGAGAGTATGATACCTTTTCACTGATGGACTTGTGGAGGGAAATTTCCCAGCTCCCGCACTCGTGTTTCTGACGCCGGGCCAGTAGAACTCTTAACAGCGTGTCACCACTGTAACTCTCGCAGTACTATCTCAGAAGACGGCATTGATATTCCTCCATGGCCAGTTTTCATGGAACACGGAGTTTTCACTATGAGCAACTAATTTATTCTATATAGACTCATTGAATAAAATATACACTTGTTTACGTGTGTCTTATTTTACACTTTATTTTTTGGTTTCATATTTAGCCGCTGAATAAATGCTATTACATTAGAGTAAAACATATCCCAAAAAAAGAAAAAGATGTTTTGCAACAAATAAAAATAATGAATTTTGACATCCTTGCTTGTATATGACAAACTTACCACATTAAAATTTTTACTACTAAGCCTCTTTTAACCAAATAGTCACAGAATGTCTATTCCGTTGTTTGCCTAGTATTTTAGGTTAGGCTGTTTGGGGGAGAGATGAATCACACTCGCTTCTTGAAAGTTCATAACGTTCGTATATTCACAGTGTTTTTCACCACTCAAGTTTTTATTTTGTTTCATCAGTCATAGTACTTGGGCAATAAAATTGTTAAGAGTGGATTGAATTTACTATTTGTTTTCTAAATCAAACAGAGCTATCCTTTCAAGGCTGACGCGTAGCTCAGACTTAGTGCTGGGTATAAAATTTCTGGTGGTAAACACGTTGAGAACTGGAATATCTTGGCTTCGATGTTCTACCACCTTTGCTTTAATCTTCGCATAACTACTTTATTTCCATTTTCAGACTTTACAAACAGAAGAACTCCATCGAAAGAAAAGAAACCACGACAAGCGTCAGAGAAATCATCAACACATCCCAAGAAGTGCACGACGACCCAGTTTATAGCGCCGTGAATAAATCAACGAAAAAGCGAAAAACAAATCCGGATGAGAAAATTGTTGTAGAAAATCAACTTTATTCAAGTTTATAAATTTGTTTAAATCATTTATTGAAAAATTTGGAGCGTTGGAAGTGTGACCTAAGATTTATTATTTTTTATTGCTAATTTCGGAAGCAGCAGCCAAAAAACTGTAACAAAAGTGCACTAAAATGACCGTTATTTTGCAGTAATTGTATATTTCCAAAATTTGAAACAACGTCATTGATGATGTTCGTGCCAAGCTTAGGCTGTTGATTGACCGCACCTTGGCGGTTCCATCAACGGCCGATAATTGGCCAAACTTCATAGTTATTTTCACCACAAAGGGGGTTAAATTACTGGCAAGAAACCGTGATTTTGTTGCATTTTTGAGACAGAGCATGTAAGTCCTTGAAGGAAAAAATATCAATAGCTTAGTTTGCAGTCGTTAACGTTGCATTTTATTCCGCTCTTTCGTCATATTAGTTGTTATTAGGTAGTTTCTATTGAAAGCTGCCAAATGAATCAACACGAAATTTTCTTTAATTCTTTTTGTCCATATTTAATCATAACTGTAAGTATGTAACTTAATAACATTTGTATAAAATTAATTTTTACAGTTTGACCGTTCGGGATTAGGGCAGAACCGAATCGTATAGAATTCGAATTGGATCGAATCATAAAAAATATGTAAATAACAAATATCCCATTTTTACTATTACTATTTGTCTCTATTGTAAAAATAAATAAAGAAAAAGTTATGGTTTATAATGGATTTTCAATTCACATTTCACGTCCAAGAGCAACAATTTTCATATTTTAACAACAAATTATAACCAAAATCGATTGCATTCCGTCGTTAGAATGAAAATTCTAGTTGTTTTAGTAATTTTTTGTTCCTATGAACGATTCACGATTGATTCAAATAATTATTTCTTCGAATCGATTCTAATCACCGAATCGAATTGGCCAGCCCTAACTCAGTATAAAACTTCACTTTGCTTCAATATAATGCAAAAGACAGTATGTCTGTATGCTAGGAATGAAGTGATTGCGATATCAACAATATCTAGGTGGGAACTTTGGAATTGTTAAAAATATTTCCCGCCTAGTGACAAAGATTGACGAATTAGGTGGTAAAGAGTTTTGTCATTGACCAGTACAGATAGCATGGAACTTTACCATAGCGTTTCAACTCAGTTTGGGACGTTTTCCCCTTAGGATATAACTACTATCTCTACATTTTGTAGTAGCTCTTTGTGATATAAGTGAACGTTATTTGGTTTCTTTTTGGCGATTCTTCAGACACTTAAAATGGTAGGGCTGGGCAGAACAGAATCATTTACAAATTCGAATCTGATTCGATTATTTTTTTTCGAATCGGATCAAATCACTAATGTATATATCCATGAAAATAACAAATATCCCATTTTTAACCTGTGACTATTGTCTTTTGTCGTTAAAAATGAAAATTCTAGTCTATTTGTTTCTATGAACAATTCACAATTGATTCGAATATATTGCGCTCCAAATCGATTCGAATCACCGAATCGAATTGCCCGGAACTAATTGAGTAGAGAATATGGTTCGCATAAGCACTGCTTACGGCTTCCTCCACCAACTAGTTCCAAGCACAGGAAAAATTGAGAAATATGATAAGCCAAAAATCTTCACCCCGTTTCGGAAATGTACTCAGGAAAAAGGAAAGATCAGGGTCGATTTTACTTAACAGGATAGAGTTAGGGGGAAAGGGCGTGGAAAGGTCTCTGGGATCGGTACTAATACGAATAAAAGGCCATCATTTAAGATAGATTCCATTCCAATCAGAAAGGATGAAAGAGAATATTCAGTTAGAGGTTTGTCATCAAGCATGTTTCGCAAAATCTTTCTGACTTCTCTAATCACCATCTCAGCAACACCATTTTGATGACTTGCAAGTGGTGGAGAGAAGTGCCATTGAATTCCCTTTTGTGCAACAGCATCATCAAATTGTTTCCTATTCCAATTTCGCAATGCCATCCTTGAGAATTTTACTTCCCGCAATAAAATTTGCCCCGTTGTCTGAATACATATGAGCTGGTTTAGAGCGGCGTGCAACGAATCGAAAAAATGCTTGCAGAAAGGCAGAAGCACCTATCAGAGGTAACGAACCTGCGGCCCGCGGGCCACAAAACGGTTTGACAATTGCATGCATGGCAAAGCATATAGGTAGCCCAACAGTTTTGAACTTTCCTTAACCTGTTTCTGATCTTCGCGCGACTCGCATGATTTAACGCAAATGTGTGGTAGGCTGAATAAACCGGCAGCGTATGCATGCTAATCTTACAGATTTAAAGATTAATGTTTATTATTCTGCTAAATTTCAACCTAATTTAACAGTTTATTTCGAATTTCGATGTTTTCAGCAAAGAAGAGAAAGATTGCAGATGGAAAAGGGGTATTTCAAGAGGAATGGACCGATATGTTTTTCTTTATCAAGGAAAAAGAAAACCCATTTTGTTTAAAGTGCAAAAGGGAACTAGCAGTCATGAAGAAAGAAAGGTTCAAAACGTCACTGCAAGACCAACCACCCTGAGTTAAAAAAAACTTTGATGGGGAACTCAGAAAAATGAAGATAAAAGAACTAAAGAAAGATTTGCATGCTCAGCAAAGTGTCATGGCTTCCTTTTGCGGTACAAATGATGATATGCTCATTGTAATTTATGAAGTATCAGAAATAATCGCTAAAAAGCTAAAGCCATGTGACGATGGGGTCATGGGCCAAGGAAATACTTGCAAAAGCAGCTAAAAAATTTGCTCCTAAGTCGATTCATTTGTTCCAGAAGTTGAGTTTGTCCCGGCCCACTGTTTGTGAACGCATACAGGAAATGGGTCAACATATTGAAGATAATCTCAAAAAAAGAGCTGAAAAATTTGTAACCTCTCCGTGTGTCTCGATGAAACAACGGACATCAAGAACACTGCGCAGCTGGCGATATTTTTTCGGGCGATAACATTAGATTTCCATATTGAAGAGAACTTGTTATCTCACGAATCGATACACGGAACTACTCGCATAGAGCGGAGTGCTACAGAAGCTTCTCCAAGCCTTAGGCAAGTTCAGCCTGCCATTAGATAAGCTGTGTGGTGTTACTACTGATGGCGTACCAGCTACGGAAGGAAACTTAGAGGGTTGGTTTCATTGTTGAAGAAGGAAATGGATGCAAAAGGAATTAGAAATGACGGATTGGTATTTTGTCATCGCATTATTCACCAGCAAAGCCTTTGCGCAAAATCGGTGTTTGATCATGTGATATCGGTAGTTACAGACTGCATTGACTTTATTGAAAAGAGATCTAAACAACCTCATATTCGAGCAAGTTCTCAAAGACTTTGATGCTGACTATGATGATCTCTTCTATTTCTGTGCTGTACGTTTGACAAGTTGTGGTAATATGCTTAGGCGCTTTTATTCTCTTCTACGAGAAGTTATTGAGTTTAGAAATTTGAAGAAGTGTCCTCTGACTGAGCGAGAAGCTGAAAACTGGTTGTGCGATTTAGGATTTATGTAGATTTAACGCAATATTTAAACGACTGAAAAGTACAACTTCAAGGGCCAAATCATCTGTTGCACTCGATGTTTTTCAAGATCAAACCTTTCATGTCAATGCTGAATCTTTGGGAAAATCAGTTGAAAGATAGCAATTGCGCGCATTTTCCCACATTAAAAAATCAGAATCCAACTTCATGTATTCCGTATGCTTTGGAATATTTAAGTCTTTTGGAGAGCTTTGATGCGAGATTGCAGGATATCAAATGCATACAACTGGAGCTTGATGTCTTTTCTACCCCCTTCAATGTTACATCTGCTTCTGCACCCTCTGAGCTCCAGCTTGAACTCATAAAACTACAGAATGATAACACGCTAAAAGCGATGTATCTGAACAAGCCATTGTGTGAAGTTTATCGAGTATGTTTATCAAAGGAAGAGTTTCCAAACTTGAGAGCTTTCGCTCTCAAATGGTCATCTGTTTTCGCCTACACATACCTATGCAAACAGTACTTTTCTAAAGTGAACATTACAAAAAGTTGTTATAAGTCGACAGACAAAAATCTTAGTATGTAGTTGAGAGTTGCCACATCGCCTGTTCAATCTAATATTGAACGTTTAGTCAAGAAAAAAAAAATTGCAAAAATCTCACTAGCAAAAAATTCATTAAATGGTTTATTGTTATTTTCATTATTTTATCCTTCAATGCTGCATTAAATAGCTTCAACTGTATGATTCGCACGGGCTTTTTATTGC
The DNA here is from genome assembly GCA_963675895.2 of Styela plicata. Lineage (NCBI taxonomy): Eukaryota > Metazoa > Chordata > Ascidiacea > Stolidobranchia > Styelidae > Styela > Styela plicata. Next base: position 6,111,953 of record OZ023153.1, on the reverse strand, counting down.
TTTCGTTTGTTGTTCGTTACAGTTGATAAACTATCTCTGATGTTTCATAAAAAACCTACATACCAACATAACATAAACGTTGTGCGGCCCGTTCACTAACCTGTAAGTGGCCCTCGACAGCGAACGGGTTCGTCACCCCTTTTCTAGATGAACAGCTTGTGTAGAAAGGCAAGTGAAAATCACGCCATAACACTTGTGCTTCCAAGCTTCACTTTTATAGGGCCGAAATAGTCAACGAAGCAATGAAGAAAGGGTTTGTTTCCAGTACAAAGTCTAACAGCGGGCATATCTGACAGCCATTGTTTGCCAGGCCTCGCAACGCGAATTTTGCAGTTTATGCATTCACGTACTACCTTTGCAACAGCAGATTGGAGATGTAGAATCCAGTATCTCTGTAACAAGTACGCTTGCATTTGATTGGAAACATAATGACCATTTTCGCAATGATAATGACCAATAAGAAGTTTTGTGACATGGTGATATGGAGGTAGAATAACAGGATTCCTTTGATCAGGGGGAAGTTCAGAATGTCGAAGTCTTCCTCCTACACGTAGTATGCCATCAGAGACATATGGCTTACATTGTAAAAGTTTTTAGCAAGTGGCGATTTGAGTAATTTTCTATTAGCAGGAGATAGGCCAGAGTAATTCAAATCACTAAAGTAACACAATTCATAAGACAGAGCATCTTGCTGAATTAGCTTTACAATATCCAGTTTCGCATTCTCTCGTTCCGTAACAGTGAAGCAATCTGTTGCTGGAGAGTCCCCACGATTCAGATGCTTTTGAAACGAGTACATTTTAAATCTAGTAAGCCAGGTTACAACCGTAAGAAGTCTCTCAAGCTTGGAGTAACGTCCTAATAATATAAACAATCCATGACGTGTTGTACTTGCTTGAGTAGCAACATTCGATGCAATATTGTAGTTAACTTTCACTTCCGAAGATATCTCAGAATCTCCAGGTGAATCAGAAAATTGTAAAGATTTAAGTGAAGGGAAATTCTCATCCCTTAGAAACGAAGGTCCTTGGAACCAACATTCCGCCTTTTGGCACTTGTCAGGCATTATTCCGTGGCTTTACTATGTCAGCTGAATTTGACTTAGTGTCAACGTGATACCACTGGCTTAGTCCAGAAGCAAATTGTATTTAGGCGATTTGCAACGAAAGTTTTAAAACACTCTGATCTGTTATTAATCATCCTCAGAACTGTCATCGAATCCGTTTAAAAGAACACATCAGTTAGCAAGCCAGGTAATTCCAGTTTTATACATCGAGCCAACTTTGTCGCAGACACAGCGACAGTTAGTTCTAAACGAGGAATTGTGAGAACTTTCTTTGACGCTACTTTTGATGAACCTTTCACAAACGTTACATGTACATTTCCTTCATTATCAATCATACATAAGCACAAGTACTGTAAGCAAATGAACTTTTTTCACAGAAAATATGTAATTGGTAAGAAGTAGGAACGAATCCAGCAGGTCTATAACAACGTGATAATGAAATTCTCTTCAAAACTGACAGCTTTGAAATCCAATCTTCCCATTTCTGTTTGAGAGGTCCAACAATTAAATCATCCCAGTGAAATTCTTCATAACACGATTTTGTAATATCATCCTGACACTCAGCACAAATGGTTGAACATACCCAAGAGAATCAAATATTTGAGATACTATAGAAAGTATACCACGTCGAGTAGGCGGTTGTTCACCTATATTGACAATTACAATAAAATGATCAGTAGTTGCATTCCAATTCAATCCGAGAGTACGACTTAGAGCGTCATCTCCCAATTCTAATTCATGTGTTACTAGAGCTTTATCCTGATTTGGAACAGACTCCAGAACTTGTGGTTAGTTGCTCTAAAATTTAGGTAAATGGAATCCTCCTGTAGCAAGCAATTCAGTCGTCTATTGCACTAGAACAGAAGCTTCAGACACTATTTCTCTGGAGTGAAGTCCTTCATCTACATAAAAATTAGAAAATATAAATTGAACGGTTTCAGGGTTAGCATTTGATAGGTTGTCTATTGCGACTTGCCTGATAGCAAATGAGGCAATTGGCGGAGAACAAGAAGTCAGAAATGCATGAGAGAGCATTCTATATTGAGCAATAGGCTGTTCAATATCATGTTATGGGTACCATAAGAATCGTAATGACTCTGTATCTTCTGTTTTTACAAGTGTTCTATGAAACATTTGACGTATGTCGCATGAAACTGCAATGGGGTTCAGGCGAAAACGCAACAAAACTCCGACAAGGGAGTTATTGAAATCAGGTCCAGTTAATAAATTCTTGTTTAAAGATGTCCCATCAAACTCCGCTGAACTATCAGAGACAATACGGAATTTTGACTGTCGTGTAGCATGATGCGTTATAAACCACGTTCTATCTGTCGGTGCCACTTCATCATCGGGTGTTGATTCCTCATAGCCATTTCTTATGTACTCATCCATTTTTTCGATGTATTGAGAGGCAAACTCAGCATCCTTCTCCATTCTACATTTGACTGACAATAATCGGCGCACAGCCATAACATAACTGTAAGGTAATTTGATATCGTCAAACTTCAACAGCAAACCAAATGGTAAACGACCATTGACACGCTTTAGAATGTCGTTCATAATCCTAATCGCTCTTTCATCATCGAGTGATGGTTGAGTAGTAAATTGATCTTCATTCAAATCAGGAAAGCCATTTCCGAAAATTTGACAGATAGATATTTCAGGTTCAGTACTTTCTTCTTCAAGGAATCAAACATAGCAGTATATAAAGAAGAGACTAGAAACATTTTCATAAGTAAATTTATTTACTTAAAAATCATTAAAGTTAATATCATAATAACGCACGCAAGGGTTTTTAAATTCATCACTTGCATCGTCTGTATCTTGTAAAATATTTTCATCTTGTAAATTGTCATCTTGCGACAAATCATCAGTAAGTGGGAAAAGACAATCATTACATAAAAGACGTGTATCAGAAACAGGAAATGTAGTAAAAATGAAGTTAAAAGCAACATCGCTTTGTGAATCAAATCCACTGTCGTCCGATATCATTGGCACAGAAGTTTCAATATAGTTTGTCAAATTATTTGTTGTAGCTTTTGAAGGATCCCTGCCATAACGACAAAATCCAAGAGATGTGAGAAGAGCCCCTGGAGTGCCAGGCGGACCAACTCCAGATTCAATAAATGGGCAGCCACCCAGAGTATCAGAACCAAAGTTCGACTTTCCCATCAACATTAGGAATTCCACATCACGCAGATGTGGGTATTTGTGAATTATGTCAGGTTTTGGTAATGAGTCTCTAACATCAGGAATTTTATCAAAAGTCAAAGCATTTTTACCTCAACAATGTCAGTATTATTAATGCCATTAATGTGAAATGAGATTTTTTTCTCCAATGTGAATACTGACACCATTCGTAGAGCGCACCACACAACGTTCTGGCTTACCAGAAAGTCAGAGTGATTTTGCCAATTCTGTAGAGCAGAAAGATCTCTGTGATCCTAGATCAAAAAAAGCAATAGTTGTCTGTTTGCCTGTATTATCGGGTATCGGCGCGATGGCCTAGTGGTTAAACATGTTGGCATCGCAGGGTCAACATGCTGTTACAGGGCCTCGGACAGGGTGATCCACTCTCAGTGTGGCTATAAAAAAAAAAAAAATTAGCCTCACTGGACATAGGGGATTAAGGATGAACAGAGGTAACAGGAGTTGCCGCATCAGATCTAGGTGGCTGTGGTGATAATGGTTCCTCAGAACGCGAAGTATGCAATGCCGGCGGTTTAGTCGCTTGCTTCATGTATAACAGAGTATGATGAAGCTTACCACCCCCTTAATCAAACACCTTTTCCCTGAAAAATAACTACTAGCATAATGTTTCTTTGAAGCAATTGAAACAAATTGACTGTTCCTTAGCCAACAGTCGCCTATCAGTGACAATTTCTTCATTAAACTTTGAGCAACGCATGAGCATGTGATCACCTTTGCAAAGATAAGAAGTCACAATAGAGTTACTACTCTTCTTGAAAGGTACATGTTTATGATAATTCTGCTTATTCGAAGCGTTATCTTGCTTTGACATATTGAATGTTGCATATGAAGAAAATTTAGAAATAGGCATGTTGATTTGACCTACAGGTCGTGAAGATAAATCACCCAAAGCACAACCATAAAGCCCAATTTGCAAAGACCTTTTTTTCATTTGTGCGTAAGTTGTTGTATGAATGTATCTATAATCAGTGGTCTATTGCCAACATGAAATTCCAACGTTTCTCTTGCAGCATTGTAAGCCTCAGCTGGGCCATTCGTAATTCGCAAATGTTTGATAACTTCGTATGCTTCACCTTTGCAGTGAGCAAGTAATTGTGCCAAGAGTGTCGAGGGATCAGACGTAAGACGACCAATCGTATTGTGAAATGCCCTTATAAACGCGTGATATTCTAAAGGGTCACCATCAAATTCTACTCTATCAAGAGTAGGTAAGCGATATGAAGGATTAAAATGAGCAATATGTGGGTTAAGTGAAGGTTGTTTCCTCATAAGGCCACGAAAGGGTAACTGAACATTCATACTTGACAAGGTTGAGGAAACAGTGGCACTGTGTAAAGCGCTGGAAATGGTAGATTGTGAAATTGCACAATAATAAGATAATAATATTGATTGACGTGACCTGCTGCATGTTTGAATACATAGGTTGATGCTGATAACAAACTTTTGGACCTATACTAGCTAAACCGTCATGAGGAGAGGTACGTCCGTTATCTTGAGAATTTCCTATATCATGTATAGGGGAGAAGTGAGAAATCCCAGTGCTATGGGCCGTGCTTGACTGAACAACATTCATATTACTTGAATGTGAAGTAACTGGTTGCAGATGGGAGCCCAAATTCATAGCCATCATCTCAGCCAGCTGTCTTTCCTTTTCAGCGGCAGCCGATAGCTCAGCCTCATGAGCGGCTAATTGCTTTTCTGGTAGTGCCTCGAGTCTCAGCAATTTTGACTTCTCCAACATCCTGCTGACGACATCGATGATTTTTAGGAGCGAGACTTCGATGAACGATGTTTTGAAGAACAAGATTTTGATGAACGGGATTTAGATTTTTGAAGCAGAACGTGTTTGAGGCTGGGTGGCACAACTGTCCACAAATTCTCTATAAAGCAGTGTACTTGATTTCAGGTTATCTTCAACTCGAGTACAATGTAGTTTAGCTGCATGTGAATCAGGACCATTGAATAAAATATAAGTGTCCAAACAAGTTTTCCAGTCATGTAAATGATTGCATATTTTCTGATATTGTGAAACAACTTTCGATTGATTATCTTCAACCAACATAAGCGTCGTAAAATCATTATGTAAAATTGTATAAGCTTGTGCATAACGTGAATTATCAATTGCTTCATTTCGATCAAAATCATTCGTTGGTAACTGCACTGAAGATTCGGAACAAATTTTATGATCATCAGATTCAATTATATCCTTTGAAAATTTCGAAGCCATAGTGTTGAAGTAAACCGGCAAACTGTTTTCCAAGATTGAATATTAGTGTTATAAAATATGGAGTACGAACAGCAACGGGTTCAAATTTCTCTTCAAATGAACTCCCAACGTGACTGTTTCTTGGAGTTTTATACGCAATTCCCTAGCCTCCAGCATCTGCCCAACCAAAGTCCAAAGTAAAGATGCAACGAGATCCAATGAAACTGAAACTGTATTCAATGATCTCACCAAACAAGTAGTAAATGTTGAACAGCGTGAAACCTTCGGAAATTAGCGATAAAACTAATATAGGATGACACAGCCACTGTAATGCATTATAAATATTCTACAGTTAACTATTGCAATACATAATAGCAGTAATAATAATCCTAACTATCAAGAATATCACTAACTTATCACAACCCAACTTAGCCAGAACACTGTAATACAATACTCCCAAAACTAAACTCATTTACCAGACTGCAATAGTAATCACGACCTCTAAATTATTATAATGATCTTCCGATTCCAGTGTAAAATAACAAAAAAACGCTTCCTCTCCTGATAAAAAAGAAAACAATACACAGTGTATCAAATGAGTTGACATAATTAAAAAAAACAATGCACGATGTATTAAAAATGGTGATTAAAAATACCCCGGTTGTTAAGTGGAACCAATCGGAAAAATTGTCAAAATATCCTTTGTTAAGTATGTGTCACTGATCGATTGCGTCGACGAGACTAGGTCCATCTGTGGCTCAAACTTGATAAAGTAAAGTTTCTGTTTGGAGAGCAAGTAACCATTTATGGTACAATTATTTTTCATTTATTTTTTGAAGCGAATTTCCTTGCTCGATTCTAGCGAGTTCTTCAACGTGAGCTTTTCATTTATGAAACGCTGCCTTGGATTCTACGAGATCTAGACGAACGTTGTCACGCGACCGAAAATAAAAATGACAGTATTATATTAATGAAATTACGCTCCGAGGTATCCGAGAAACTTCTGGGTTATTGACTAACAAACAGTTCTACAAACTACAAAAAGCGGAAATATGATGATGATTGGAAAAATGGAAAATCCCTGCATCAAAAGAAACGCAAATATATTTCATTATTGATTCCGCTTTCAATAAAACAAATATCAGCTAAAAAATGTTAGTCGGTATAATTTTATTCTTCTTTTTTCATATTTAGGGGATCGTAGTTTCCCAATAGTTTAGTTTGAAAGGTACAGCCCTACGGTCCCTTCCTTCCAAAAGGACTTATACTCACTTATTTTACAAAAGGACAAACTTTCTTTTTAACTTTGAGTGAATATATAGACGACTTTTGCAAAAATGGAAACATTCTATGTTGGATTACTGCTAACAGGTAGGATAGATTTCAATTCAGTACAGATTTTAGCTCAAGCATGCTTTATTGAGTGTTTTGTTTATGAATTAAATTTGGAATAGTGGCCGGTGGGTTTGTGGTGCCAATTTAGGGCTGAACAATTCGATGCGGTGGTTCGATTCCAAGCACAATGTATTCGAATCAATCCTGAATCAGTCATAAGAACAAATACCTACTAATAGGACAAGAATTTTCAATTTTTACCAAAAAATTAAATCGATTCCGATCAACTTCGACCAAAATCGATTATGTTTTGTCGTTAAAAAATGAAAATTGTTCACATTGTACAATACGGTATAAACTATAAATTTCCTTGCTTTCAGAATCGAGACAAATTGTAATAGTAAAAATGGGATATTTGGTATTTACATTGAATTCGTGATTCGATCCGATTCGAAAGAAATTATTCGAATCAATTTCGAATTCAAAATGATTCGATTCTGCCCAGCCCTACTTGCCATGCGTGCGCGCTATCTGAGCGTTTAACAAACAGAACTCTATTGAAAGATACGGAATCTCAATAGATCTATGTTATACTCAATAGATCTATGTTATACTTATACATATTTTAAGAAGCATTACCTTGTTTTATTGAACAAACGAGACGTTCTTTTTCAGTCATTATTCAAGAATGTGGCGAATATTTAAAAAAATATAGCCTATATATTTTTAAAGCTTCGAAACTTAATGAGACGAGTGTGCGAAATAAGTACACGATAACACCCATTTTGTTGAGAAAGAATGAAAATTTTCTCATTTTTAGCAAAACAGATTGTGTAGGAATGTCGTTATGCAAATAATCAAGTATTTTGATAATCTGATTAAAATCTATCTTGTTTTTCGATTATTCTTTTGCAGTGGAATCATGATATATAACGAATTTTACGTGTTAAACTGGACATAAATCATGACTTTGCTGCAAAACATGAAAATGGCCAAATATCAGCAATTTCGTACATCTACATCTAGTAGCTTTTTTGCCATTGATCGATTCCATTTAGGCACTGCCTTATTTAAAGTGAATTTCAATATAAAAATTGAAATGTTGAAACATCATTCTATATTGTAAATTTCGAATACCGTTAAAACTATACTAAAAGGACAACTACGATCGGGATTTCAATTTTGTTTGGAAAAAGTATTCGAAACGTATGATGTAGAGTATTTTGGTTTCCGTTCATTTGAAACAAATTATTTTTTTTTCTGATTTTTGAATGTACGTTTTGAGGAGAAAAGCGTAAAGGTCATCATAAACGCACACGTTTAATTCATTAATATTTTGTTCACAGTGTTGAGGATATTGGGGCAAACAGACGGATACTGCAATCTCCCAGCGAGGAATCTTATTCTTGATGAAAGAACCGGGTTCATAAATTCTCCACAGCCAAATTCCAGCAACTCGCAAAACTGTAGTTGGGAATTCTCGAAAGTCGGGCATAATATTGACACTATAGTGCTGGAAATTAAAGAAATGAAATTAGTATATCAACAATACAAGTGGCGGTGGTGGTGGTGCACGGCAGAGTTGAATTTAGAAGGTACTTTTTTTTATCAAACTTCGTTCAAACCAAGGCTGCAAGAGATTTATCATACTCGAAACCTCAGAATCACTGAAGTGCAAAGAGCTACATGAGATGCATGAATAGGAACTAATGAATTCCCACCCCTGACAAATGACGACAATTTTAAAGTCATGCAGATCAGATCAGTGGAAGGGCGACGAATTCAAAAGTTTGGAGGTTTTCAGAAAAAAAATCTTGAATAAAACTGTTTGTGACACTGTGGAACCTGTGAATTGGAAGCCAATCAACTGTGACACAATAATAATATTGTTAGTCACACCGTTTATATTTTTAAAAAAATAATTTGAGGCAAAAAATACATAACTTCCAAGAAATATCTTGGAAACGATTTAAATGCTTTGAGTTGATCAAACCCATGAATGCATTGGACTATTGTTGACCATGTCGTACAAACGATCCAATTTATTCAATGATCAGGAAACTTTCTTCCAACATAAAGCATGCTTGCCTTTTGTCAGTCGAGTCGTGACCTTTGTTGAAAAAAAGGTTTTGTGTATAAACAAAAAATCTGTCTTTGTCTTGTAGACATTGTGATTAAGAGATTATGTTAAGATATCATGGATAATATTTTTACAGATCTGAACATTTGCGATTTCACACCTGGCATATGTTTCATATTCTCGAAAGAATATAAAGATTATGATTCTTTAAGAAATGTTACATCTTCTTGTACTCAAACATTGTGGGTATTGCACAATTCTGCGTCGTACCCCAAACTTTCGTTCATAACCAAAGGAAAATACTATAAAGACAAGAATACATTCAAGATGAAGTATTCCTACGTTAATTGCAGCGACTTTTTTGGTGAGTATGAAGCTTCATTTCTAGAAGAGAATAAAGCGTTTTATCGATATACAACCGGGCCCTGTGTCCAACTCAATTTTCATCGAACTTTTCGCACTGCATACCAATCCATTATCCTTAGGAAAAGAATTTTTTAGTTCTTAGCTGTTGTTTGTGTTCATATAATCGAAATTATATTAATGTGCAGATTATATGCAAAATGGCTTAGATTAGATGCAAATTAAGTCAGTGTATATTCTTCCTATAATATATGGATTTGCAATATATACATTTGTCAATTTCTTTTACTTTCTACGCACTCAAATTCGGAATTCGCCAGTAGAAATTCGTCAGTTCAAAACTCTCGCCAGGTCGAAAATTTTACTTTGTTAACTGTACGCCGCAGATGGATTACACCTCGACGGCATGACATCAGTGGCCTGACTTGATACCCAGTCAAGTTTTTAGCATGAGTGACAGATGGACCACGCCTTGTATAATTAAGTTGTTGAAATTGGACCAAAAGCAATGGGTTATGTATGGTGAAATGGATTCAGATTCATGTTACAAGTTTATGTCCCATTCAATCACCGAATTTTTTAACCTGGTACTATACATCAAACTAAATCAGAAACCACGACAGAGAAGTCTCAAACAGAATCTGGAATTATGACGACACATAAACTTTTAAGGAGTGAAGATAACATTCTGAAAATTGTTGGCAATCATTTTATCACTGTCATTGCTATACTTGGAATTTTGTGTATAATATTGACGATAGCTATGACATATACCTCAGTGAGGTGAGTAAACTAATTCTAGAGGTTACAATGGAAGGCCTTCCCAATTAATGTTCTTCCTTTTTTCCTGCCAAACAGGAAAAGATCATATCTTTCCAGCAATTCTAACCCTGCCCGTCTATAAGTGGCCGCTGGTAAAGGGCCTTGGCCAGAGTGATGCAAGAAGTGGCTGAATAAAGCAACAGTGAGCCATGCACAACTTAAAATAAATTTGCGCAATTTTTTGACGTGGGTAGGAGCACAATGTCAATCGAAAAGGGAACTTGATTAATAAGTCACGCGCCACTCGATTCTGTGAGTGTTTTTGCAGGAGTGATCAACGTCACAAAGAGGCAAATATCAAATACGCACTCCTAATAAAGGCAATACGATTTTGTGCCCGGATTGTGTGATATAAAGTGTCAGGAGTTTCGTTAAAAAGGCATTTCAAAAATCAATTTTATGTTTGTAATATGCACAGTGAGTAATAATTTGACATGCAACATATAGCTGCGTGATTCCTTTATCTTGTTTTTGTAAAAACTACTTTCATTATAGTATTTTACTTGGATTAGCAACACCGATAACGACATTACTAACCCCACGTAGCTTTGACGAAAATTTAAGAGTTGTTGCATCGTTCGAGGGTCAGCAAAGCTTAACAAGTCATTTGACTGTTCTGTTGGTCGGGTTAACGTGGGACTAACTAGTTATCCTTCTCCTATGCCTTATGCAAGGATGCTACAGAATGAATTTGAACTAACTATACAAGAGGTTCAAGAGTCTTTTTACACGCCTACACAAACTTTTGTGTATGTGTTTAAGAAGACTCTTTCACCATTTGTCTTTCCAGGCTGTGGATTAATCGTTCAGGTTTCACAAAAACAATAGAAGTGCGATGTTAGATAATACATTTATTGAACTGATTATGGGACGATATAATCGAATTCTATTTTTATTATGAAATGGTGGAGATCGCGCTTCCGATAGACTACTATTCCGAATCCGTCTTAGGCAGGATATATTTATCAGTTTCATCATCAATCTTTAACATGTTTTGCATGGGAATCTTGCTCACCAATGTTTTACATCAACTTCTTCATTCAGACTATTTAGACAAAGGAAGTCGAATGAGGCTAAAGAAAACTCAACAACTGTTAGCGAGATCACTTCCACATCGCAAGAAGTAAAGGACGATCCTATTTATAGCACCGTCAATAAATCCCTGAAAAAGTCCAAAACAAATTTAGATGAGAGAATTCATGTGGAAAACTAACTTTATTCATGTTTGTAAATTTGTTTTATTCCATTTCTCTCGGAATTAACAGAAGTGGATCCTGGGAAATGAAATAAGACAAATAATTGGGTAACAACGTATCCCAATAGTATCCCAATAGTTAATTATTCTTGAACTCTGATAATAAATCCGTTTATTCTTAATCTGCAATTGATTTATTTTGCAGTGAAATTAATATTGCTTTTTATACAGTGATTTTTTAACATCGTTTAAATTGAGCTATAAGGACGACTATAAGGACCTAGTGTAACGCATTGTAATATCTTTTGCTTTCGATGAGCCCTTAATTGGGACTGAATGGATCAATTTCACTGTTAATATAGATCCCAAGCACTAATATTTCAATCAGCTGAAATCGGTCAACTAAAGCGAGAAACATGAATTCCTTTTAATTGAAAGTACATTGCCTTTTAGTCTGTTTATGCTAATATTAGTAATTTGTAACTATAAATTGATTGATTTTCATAATGTAGATAAGTTGTAATAGTAAAAATTTGATTTTGGTTATTTATATGGAATTAGCGATTCGATCCGATTCGAAAAAATTAGTCTAATCAGATTCGAATTCCAAATGATTTGGTTTTGTCCTAATGAGAAGCCGCATAATTTGGAGTTGCTTTGTTATGGTACCAACCAACCATTCTAGAACTAGAATCAGTCATCAACAAGTTTCTTGAAAACAAGAAGGCACAATCTACTGAAAAATCAGTGCCTATGTTTCTATAAAAAACGCATACCTATTTGTTCGTTGCTATGGAAACTTGAGATGTAGAGCTGTAAAAATTGTAAAATATGTAACGGTGTGAAATCTGCATCAGTGTGACTTCAAAAAATATTTTTAGTTTATCATGTTATTTAATGTATGTAGGCTCAAAGACTGAACGAGGTAAACTCGGAAATTTAACAAATTTATATGAGATGGATTATTATTTGCCTTATTTTTGATCTTTCATGCCAATCGTTTTGGAGAGCCTGGGTGGTCGTACACAGCAGAAATTCCTGCTGTGCCTGACCGCCCGTGTCTGTTCGCCGATTGTTATAGGACTTCAGGTGTTGCTGACTCGATGACGTATTCGTCCTTCGCAACTCCCGCCTTATTTTGTTTCTATATTATTTGCATGTTGTTATATATATTTGGCGTTATAAACTGCTTCATTTTTGGAGGCAAATGTATATATTTGGAATATGAAAGACCAAGCAAGTAGTTTGAAACTAAAGTCCGAACAAGGTGTTTTAGGCACAGTCTTATTAAAAATATTTTCCCCGATTGAGAGTCTTTATCTTGAAATGCTACCGAACACCGCACGTGAATATGACAATATAAACCGCTGAGTTGGATTTGTAAAGTCTGACAACAATAGGATTAGTATAATAATGATCTATTTTTCCCAAATTAATACTTAAAAAAATCGTGATTCGCAGAACGACCTTGCGCTAAAATTTGACACATTTGATGGGAGGAATGCATCCAACTCCCTTATGAGTCTAAAGATTGTCTTTATAGATATAACGAGTTTGTCTTTTGAACTGATTTTTCACCGATCTCTGTCCACTCGTAGAGAATTCATTAGAGCAACGGCGCATGTCCGGATGAAAAAAATGCCATAAAAATTTGAAGGTTGCCGTATTTCTAGATTTTTGTAAAGTGCAACAATTTTATGTCGTACACAATTCTGAGTTTTCACAATGCAACGTTCTTATACACACTGTGACGAAAGTAATTGCCTTGTAGATGATGTTTATACCTCTGTAACGGTTGTATAATTCGATTATACAGTTGTGTTCAACTATAACCAAGTAAATTAGCTGTTATATTAGCAGATATTCTACCCGTATCTTCCACAAAATATTTTTAAAGGGGCTATAATTTTTGCCCGTCTTCAAAAAACACATTCCTATTTTAAACAATCCCCACCTCCAATCAATCAATTTGTTCCTGATTGGCAAAACTCAGCATTTTGATTCTTCAATCCTCATAAATACAAAAAACGGATACCAAGCTGTTAGCCCGTCAAAACGTTGCCTATTTGTAATAAGATGTTTTACTAAATTTAAAAATAATGAAGGGAGATTGTGCCCTATTTAAATTCCTCGACATTGACAAATTGACAATAGTGTTGGTACGATAGCGACGAGCTTTATTTGATAATTATTTAAGGTAAAGCGCGTGTCAAACATTTTGGTATTTTGTAATTGAAAACTTTCATAAAGTAACAATTTCTGAGTGTTAACTTGGGGCGCGAATTGCCCAAACTCCTTCAGGTCCCCAAAGATTTGATTTCGTGTCCACCAGCCTACTCGCTCTTTGTTGAACATCACAGACACATAGAAACATAACTGTGACTATGACGAATCATGTACTTGACATAAATTTCATCTTATGACTTGTTATTCCATTTATAATAGTTGAGTATGAGTTACTGATGGAACGTGCCTTTGAGGCGCGGAATGGGTACTATAGATAGACCAGTATAATGGACTTGTGATTAATAACACAAAATGAAATGGTTTGACCCATCGAAAGTGAAAAGCATGAGATGATGTTTATGCAGGAAATTACAATAACGCAACCAATGACGAATTACTAGTTCCTTATTAACGTCAGAATCATAAAAAATTATAGAGCAATATTGACAAGAAGCGTTATGATTTTTATTATTTTACTATGTGCTACTTCAATCCGATATTTTTTATTAACGAATTTTGCTAATTATGTGTCAGCGACTCGTACTTGACAAATACCTTTTACTATATAGTTATTTTTCAAGTTTAAATAATTAGGTGCGTAGTTCAAGGCCGCCATACACGTTTTTGTAGGTTGCGTTTTTTTATTCTAAGTTCGTTTTATTTTTATCTTGCGTTTATTTTTAGCCCAACGCTGTGCATGCTTTTTTCTTCATGCCTTCCAACGCAACTGAGCGGATTGTTTACCCCTAAGCAATGCAGGCTTGTATCGCTTTTTTTCACCTGCAACTCTATGCTAAATCGGTAAAATAAAGGAAGGGCGTTAGGATAGATGTAGTTTTGGAGAACATTAGCCTACATTTATGGAACAATATATACATACGGCGGAGCATATTAGGCGTGAATTTGGTACAAAGGATGTTAAATGTTATTCATTCTAAAAAGTTTTTTAATAGCAAAATTAAACAAACCTTTAAAATTTAGCTTCTAATGGAAATAGTGAAGAAGACAAGCAAGTATTTCAAATTAAGTTATCATGGCCTATCAACTTCACAAAGCACGCTATTTTGGTTGCGTAGAAAGGTTTAATAAGACATTTACAGGTCTGTGCGTTGGTGAGCTGCACCAACTCATGTGCGCTGAAGCTCTATTTAAATTCTTATCCTTGGCCCGTACGGGCCTAGAGGGCAAGGTTAGATCATATATCAACTATTGGGTCGTTCAGTTTAAATATCTATCGTCTAAAAGACATTTATTCATATCGAGGGCGCAGATATTTTCTCTAATATATCAATGAATCACTTTGAACAAATGAAACAGATCCTTAATGGTTGAATTTGAAATTCTGAGAATAAAATTTTTGATAAAGAATTTAAAACAATCAAGCATAGAAAAAAAGCACAATAGAGTGTTTGACTATCTAGTTGTAGCTAAAAAATCTAGAAAATTTGGAGTGAAGATCTTTCCGCTAATGTTGAGTTTATTCCAATCAGAAAATAGGATTTTGTCAAGAATGCGTCACAGATGGACCACGTTTTGGTGGCGCAATCGGCAACACATACTCATTAAAATATGTGGACAATATTTTTCATGGGAACGTTGGGGTGGGTAGCAAAACAAATAGATTGGTGGATTGAAATACAGGCTGAAAAGAAAGAAACAGAACCCATAAAAAATGTTTGTTATTCTTTCACACAGGTTCAACAAATTTTCTCAAATTTTGTATATTTTAACTTCAATTTATGGATAAGTTTAATGCAGTTTCAGCTATATTATTCAGTTGGCCTGTTAATATTCTGTTCTTTTCAAAACGTGCTCTAACTGGCGTTCTCGATATTGTAGGCACAGTTGCATATGTGACTCTCACACATTCGCTTTTCGGTATTTTCCTATTCGTTACTGTGGTTGTTGCCTTCAGTTCAACAACAACTAAGTCCACAACACTTGGCGAGGGGTGCGAACACAAAAACGAGTGTTGCGAATGGCGCACGGGGCGTGAATAGTTTTTATGTGCGCACCTCGCGCCACCTGTTTTTGTGTGCGTCATGTACTTGCACCACACGTTTTTTGTGTGTACCACTCAAACCACGTGCACAGCTTGAAAGGTCCAGTTATGTGTTCTCCACTTGCACCACACGCAACTGGACATTTCATAGTCACCCCATCAACGATGAATGTGTGTGGGGTCTTTGGCAATTTTGTGCGGTATGTGTAGGTGTGCCAACAATTTTCTTGGAATAACTTGGCAAGTATGACTGAATTTATTAATCAGATGATTATTGGCGATTAAAACAGCTGCTGTATCGAAATATCAGCTACAGACAATCCAATGTAAACAGGCTTTTAAAATCAATTTGTTTTTGTTTATTAAGTTAGATTTAATTTGTGTTAGTTCTTCATTCGAGTATGTTTATTGCCACGCACAGTAAAGATTGGTGGATACATGCTGTCTTGCTGATAAGTAAGTTGTATCTCAAGTGATCTCGCTGAGATTTATACTGTATGAGTGTGAGAATACTATATATATGAGTATCTGCAATATCATATATTTTCCAATAAAAAATTTAATTTATCTAACTTGAGTTACTAATGAACTGTGTCTTGGGAATATGATTTATCGATGGCTAATAACCTAATAACCGGCTTGCTAATAACCGATGGGAGCATAACTTCAATAGTTTTTTTTACTAGAAGGTATAACAGCCACTAGTAGATCCCATCAAAACATCCACATTTGTACTCAAGCCAAGCTACAAGATATGCGTTTAGTTTCAATTAAACACATATGCAATTCACTTCTACTGGCTAACACAATTAAGGGAATTTTAATAAATTTCTCCATCAAGCTATTCCAACATTATATTTTAATCTATTTTTGAAATTTTACTTCCTACATTTTTAACAAAAATTGTCGACGATTTTTGAATTGCTTCAATCACAAGCCTAATCGATTCCGCCAATTCCTCAGCCTTATAATAGGTGTTATAATTATTTAGTGATTTCATAAGCGTAAGGCAATATCAAAAGGAGAATGTGTGAATTTCGTAGAAGGGATATGATTATGATTTTGTGATATAAATCCAAACAATAAATTTTATAAATTCGGTTTCTGCGCATTAAA
Source organism: Styela plicata (assembly GCA_963675895.2). Lineage (NCBI taxonomy): Eukaryota > Metazoa > Chordata > Ascidiacea > Stolidobranchia > Styelidae > Styela > Styela plicata. The sequence goes on along the minus strand of OZ023153.1, from coordinate 6,095,331 downwards.
ACTTTCACGATATATCATTCAGTATTTTTCTTCAACTATTCGGACGGAATCTGTAACCTTAAAAACTTGGAACTGAATGATGAAACTGGAAACATTATGTCACCCCCTGTTAAGCCAAAAAGAAATCAGAATTGTTCTTGGAAATTCAACAAAACAGCGACATCAAGGGGCGACGCCGTCATTTTGAAAATAAAGGAAATGAATCTTAAGGAATCTTCTGGAAGTGGCTACTGGTGGTATAGTGCTATACTTATGCTCAAAAGTAAGTTTAAATATTAAGATTTGGATTTATTGAACCATTTGAAACTATTTTATTTGTATTAAAGTAACAAATAAAAAATAACATTCTCGATTTGGAAATATTTTAGACTAGATTTTTATAAAATGCAAAGAAATTCAACACCATATTGTAACTATTTCTACTTTACAGATCAAAATATATGCGACTTCAAAAAAGACGTTTGCTTCATATTCACAAATGATAACAGAATTTGCGATGAAATAAAGAATGTGACATCAGAATGTACTCGAAAGATATGGTTCACCGGCAAAAATACCTATCCCCCGACCTTGAGATTCATAAACAAATATCGGTACTACAGATCCTCTCATACGTTCAAGATAAAATACACCTACGTAAACTGTGAAGATTCAAATCGTACGTAGTGCTCTTCTTATATATTCATATAGTTCTAGGTCTAGATACTAGAATCCAAATTATGGGACAAGTTTGTGTAGCTAACGTTTTAATGCTTCAAATTCGGTCAAACTTTTCTAATCCGGCAATATTGTTTCAATGAAAAATTTCGCCTTTTCTGAGCGTTGTTATAATATTTCATAATATTTTTTTGTTCAATAAGAGTGTATGTTTTGTTTGTAAAATTTTCGCTTATGGTGCACATTGTGACGTCATAGATTTTGTAACTAAAATCATCCATTTCCAACAGAAATATCCGCTGTTGGTGGATGATCATCCTGCCCGTCTATGTTATATAGTACACGCTACGCCTAATTTGCACTTTTCTACAAATTGAGAATAAAATGTTTCTCGGTATTGTTTCTTTATAACCAACATGGTACCTCGCGATTCCCTCCAACGCAACATCCAGTCAGAAATCATCTATCCAAAAATATTTTGTCTAGTATGAGTCACTGATCAAACGCGCCACCGAGGCGCGGTCCATCTGTGACTCATACTAGACAATTTTTTTTATTATATGCTATGGCCTGTCCGTGAACCTACCGGGGGCCTTACACCCAACAACCGTTAGACACGGACCTTTGTATTGACCGTGTATCTGTTCTATGTTACAGCTACCCTCGAAGTGCCTTGCTGAAGGAAGGGCACGCTCGATGATGAAACGGTCAAGCATCGAACCATCGGCCTTCTGGGCAATACGATCACGCTTAACCGACCGAGACACCGAGCCGGGTCATATGTGACAGATTTTTTTTTAGGTTTTTTTATTATTTGCTATGGCCTGTCCGTGAACCTACCGGGGGCTTATGCCCAACAACCGTTCGGCACGGACCTTTGTAGTGACTGTACCAAATAAATCTTGATTGGGCCGGTTCAGTCCAATAGCGACATCTTTTCGACAATTTCGATATGAGAGAGGTATGAAAATAATTACCATATATTTTTTGAGTTCGATATTTTGACGAGGAGTGGAAAGCGCAAAATCTTATTTGGAAATTTAGGCCCACTTTGTCCTTTAATTAACAAAATATATATAATTCTTGCGTACAGTTTGGTAAAACCATTACAATTTGGATATTTCGAAAATTTTTGCTCTAAGATATAAGTATATCGGTTGGAGAGAAGTCATTCAATCAAACAAAAATATATATTCCTTGTTTTGTTTTACAGTTATTGGTACTGAGTCGACGACGTCGTCTACCCAAACAACAGATAAAATATTTACATCTAATACCAAATCTCAGAGTACATTGTCGTTGATAACAAAAACAAAAGAATCTGCAAAAAGTAATCCATTCATTTCCTATTTATCAATTATAGTTCTTGTACTTTGTCAGTTGTATCTGTAAAATGTTTCATTCGGGCTGTTGGAACGCATATTTGTACCTGGAGCTGGGCTTAACCGAACCATTTGAAATTCGAATCGGATCGAATCACGAATTCCATGTGAATAGCAAATGTCCCTTTTCACTATTACAACTTGTCTCCATCATGGTTATCAAAGAATTTATAGTTTATAGTGTTTTTCAATTCGCAGTTCATTGTCTAAAATCGAAATTTTTTATATTATAACGGCAAAATGCTATGGCATTTTGTCGTTAAAAAGGAAAATTATAGTTTATTCTGCAAGTTTTTGTTCCTGTTAACGATTCATGATCAATTCGAATAAATTGTGCTTCGAATAGATTCGAATCGCCGAATCGAATTGCCCAGCCCTATTTGTACCGTATATTGACCGGTATATACAGCTGAGCGAATCCAAATTATTTGAAATCTGATTCGTATAATTATTGCGAATCAGATCCTATTGCTAATTACGTGTTATAAACAAATGTCCCATTTATACTTTTGATATTTCCTCTTTGATACAATATTTAAATACCTAGGTTGTATTCTTCGGGAAAATTTGAAAGTTCCAGTGAATTTTGCAAGTTTTTGTTGTAATCACGTTCAGAAAAATTTGATGAAAAAATCGTTAGATCTTTTGTTAAGTTTTGAACAATGATGGAGTGGTCAAGGCGCGGACCATCTATGCCTTATGCTTAAGAACATAGAATTGTTATTAGGATATGATCGATTCACGGCAGATTCGAATAATTTGTGCTTCGAATCGATTCGAATCGCCGCATTCAATTGCCCAATTGAACATATATGGGGAAAATATTACCGGTTTATATGCACTTTTCTTAAATTTCCATATATTAATATTTAAAAAAAGTGTTTAAAAAGCGAGTTTAAAGAATCATCAGAATCCAAGTATGGAAGAAAAATCAAGTAGCACGTTAATGAATGTGAATGGCCATGAAATGACCATTTTTTTAACATTATTCGCACTCATATGCAAAACACTCTTTAAGAAGTGGTTAATATAGCGTTACCATAGTTCAGAACAGACACCCCACATTGAACTTTATCATTGTACTGTTTGGGATGCATTCCGTTCAGTGTGCCTTTATTGGTACTAAATCTGGTGTTTATGTAGCCAAGTGTGTATCTTAAGTCTGATTCAAAATTAAAAAAAATTAGAGTAGTTTCATACTTTAATTTTTAATCATTTCAAAATTAATAATGACCATTTATTTAATGCATATATTCCGAAAGCAATATCGACAATTGCAACTGAATCAACGAACACTATGACGTCTGGTCAGAAGAGAAACGAAACCAATTGTCATAATGAAGTGAATTTGGAAGACAATGTCGTCGTTATATCACTTGCTGTTCTATGTGGTGTATTATTCGTTATATTGCTGATAATGATTTTCAAGTATGTGTATTAGATTGCATTTGTTATCTGTTTTTTAAGATTTGTTATTTTTTACTTTTACAACAGTTGACCTTTATTTTTTTTTAATTGTCACACAAAAGTTTCATATGTTCACGTTAATATTGGATGCAAAAATTGCTTCGTTGCGTTAATTCCAGGTACATCTGAAATCAAATTTCCTCAAGTATCTAAATTCGTTTTTTTCTTTTTATTAAAGCAGAATTTAACTCGGAATCAAAATTATCGACTAATGACTGAGAAAACACATTTTGACAAGCATGAGATACTGATAGCCCGTCCCGTAGAGGCGCGGTCTATCAGTAGTTCTTGCCTTAAAGAAATATGTGAATGTATTCTAGCGTAGTTTTTTATATAATATTAAGCATTGCATGATTTATCAAAAAAGTTACAGAGCTCAGCTCAGAGCGACGCTGCAGGAGAAATGTCATACTTGAAAAGTCTCCTGAAACCAATAATGTGCAAAGAGCTATATGAAATGCAGGAATGAGAACTATAAAATCCCCATTCCTTGCATATGTCTACGGCGCGAGTTTTGAAGTCATGCAAATTAATACGACCAGGAAAGTGGCGGGAAGGCAAAAAATTTAGAGTTTAGAGTTTTTTGGAAAAAAAAGCTTCTCGCATTAAACTATTTTTGGAACTGTGGAACCTACTCAGTGAATAGGAGTGAATTAAAAGACAATAGAAAGCGGACCAGTTAAATATTTTGTTCGGAGGAACGAGAACAGAAAGCTTTCTTGAACAAACCCCATTATAATATCTGTAAAATAAACAAGGTGAGGCAACAATGCGACGATGTTACAAGTTTTGTAGACTGAAGTAAAGTTGGTGCCTTTTACTATTTACGCAAAATGTTCCGACTTTATTGCGATTTAAGTTTAATAATTTCCTTCCATTTTAGGCTTCGTGGTTCCAATTTGAACTCGATGAAAAAGAAGGAGGAAATCAATCTCACTGACGAAAGGACGGCCGAGCAACATCACGACACTCCGATTTACAGCACAGTAAATAAATCATTAAAAAAGAAACCAACAGTATCGGCGACAGTGTCAGAGGAAAGAATTATTGTAGAAAATCAAATCTATTCCTCGTGATGTTCTGTGGGCAGAGTGAAAGAGGATTTATTGTTTACCAATCTAAGACAACAATATTTCACATCGCAAGTAAAAAAAACTGTGAGGAAACGATACGACCATATAGGGTCATATTAGTCTGCTCCAAACCCAATTTTCGTAGTTGAAAAAATGTCTAACTATGACATGCTATTGATTATATTATTGTTCGGCGAGTATCGACTTTTTTATGAGTATCGGTATCGGCCGCAAAAAAAATGATACCACCGTTGCCCTTTGAAAGTTGGAATTTTGGTGAATTCGCACTAACCGAGGCGTAAAATCAGTTTCTGAAAGATCTAACTATCGGTCACTTGAATGACAATAAGCTGCTATAAAAAAGGAAGCCTCAGTCGGTTCAGCAGAGTCCTCGTCATATCAAACATTGTGTAATGAAGTGGATTACTAGCTTTCTTGGAGATGAATTGTTAAATTTGTTATAATTTGGTTAAAACTTATGTTCCTTTCCTACGACCATCGGGTCTTTAATTATGATTACTGATAAAACCACCACGCCTAGGGATACGATTCTCAGATTTAAGGTTGGAATTGTTTTGGGAAATTTAGCTTTCTGAATATAGACTTAAGCATTGCCAAAACATACTTCAAAAAAATCAAATATATACTCGTTTTTGTGATTTGGTGAATCTTTCAAAATTAGGAAATTTCATTCTGCGGGGAACTAATTTGATTAAAATTTTTGTTCTTCATTGGGTGCCTTGACGCTGACGTTAAATTTTTGATGTTGTTTTTAAATATTTTTATTTGTGTGAAATTCTCCAATATATTCTGCTATAATTTCTTTTGTCATTGCTTGAAGTACATTTCATCCACTATGAGTGTTTTTCTTTTGCTATTAGTTATTTTACAGAGAATTTTACTGAAATTCTTCTGGAAATTTTTACTTTAAGGATGTACTATGAGCATATTTGAAGGCATTCGTGATGAGTAATCGGTATTGGCCGGTATCGGAATTTTTGAGTATCGATATCGGCTCATTTTGCAGTATCTGCATGGGTATCGGTACATCTCTAATATGAAAGCCTACAAAAGAAATGACAAATCATATCTGTTGCTGTTTTTGGAATTATACTCACTGAAGTTGAAAGATTTATGGATGTGGACGGAAAAATATGTTTTTTTTTTATGGCAAAAACTTGAAAAATAAAATAAAAATATTTATTGTTTCAACGAAACAGATGAAATCTCGCCCTAATTTTTTATCAAAAATTTACTCCAAGCAAGGCCAGAAGTAGTGCTTAAAAGAAACCAACTAACGGTCACTTAAAAGCAAAGAGCTACTACTCACCGAAAGCCTTTTATAATTATTTTTCTGAAGCATGAGCCACTGATAGATTGTGCCTCACAGATATGATGTCATGAAATTTTTCATCTTTGTTTTTTCAAACCCACAACGTTGCAGATCTGAATGAATTCTAAAGTTCGTGAGTCAGTTTTCGAAACCTAAGAAAAATAGAAAAGGTACATGCAATCGATTCAGTTCCGGTAAAAATTTCCTACATTTGTTCGTAAATCGGAGTAAACGAACTGAAAGTGAGCCTGTCGTGCGTGAGATAATAAAAGCAAGTCCTGACGTTTAACATTCTGAGAAAAAAGTCCATGGTACAGAATCAGAAAAGAGTGCAGTTTGAGGAACAAAAAAGCAATAGGGTGTTCCATAATCTAGTTCTTGCTGCAAAAATCTAGAAAAGTGGATTAAAATATTTTTGCAGTGTAGAGTTAAATTCATTTTGTTTAGAAATTGCGTCACAGATGGACCGCGCTCCTTGACGGCGATACCCATCATCGACTCACACTCAACGAAAATGCTAAAAACAGAATACTCCCGATTCTTTCATTGAAATTCACTATGAATACCGCTTGAAGCAAAAGCCAAAAAGGAACCAAATGACGGGCACTTAATAGCAAAGAGCTGCAAGATATAAAACCAGCAACTGTACTCTGAGCGGAATAACATTCCAAACAGAACTGAATTGCCATGCTAAATTGCAGTGAATTGTAGATCACTTGAAGATCATTCATAAAGAAAAACGAAACCAGAAAATATGCCTGTAGTTCAACTTTGACAAGGGGATTTGTGATATATGATTACAGCACGATCGAGCTATCAGATGTAGACAAACCCGATGTGAAACTTTTAACACACGATCAATTTGTTTTATTCAGGGGGTGTTATATTGAACGTATAAATTCGAATATGATTCTTAACGCAAGTGCTGAAGATTGGTGGATATACACTGTTATGCAGATAAGTAAGTTGTATTTCAAGTGATTTCGTAAATGCATAAACCAGTATGAGACGCGGCTTATGTGCAACTTAATTTCGGCTTGGTATGAGCAGTAGTTTTTATAGTTCCCATTATCCACGTATACAATTCATTTATTTAGCGTTATTGAATGGACAAAGGATCACATTCAACCACTCTTACTGACATTTCATTTTGAAAAAATCAGTTCAAAAAAACACACTGCAAAACCTTATTGCGTTTTATGTCATTACAGTTTTTATTTTTAACCATGCGAATCGCAATGAAATCGATTATTACTTTGTTCCAGTATTGGTTCACTTACATTTTTACATAGAGTGAAATCGTATGGCAATATTATAATATATTACTTCATGTTATTTGACAAAGAACAATAACAATATCCGTAAATTATGTACGTTGTTATGTGAGCTTTCAAACCATCTCGATGGATTGTTTACTTGACAATAATTTCTGCATATTTATTGTTCTGTGCCATAATGTCTATAAACATTCGAAACATCGGCAAATTTCATCGTTTGTGTTTCATCGGTTGAGCATATCGAATAGAACAAAGTATCTGTCAGTTTTGTAGGAAGGATTTGATTAGCATTTTGTAGTGTATCTCGGAACAATAAATAGTAATATTCGATTTTGTTTCTGCACATCAAAACTTTTAAGATATATTTTTCAGTATTTTTCTTCAACTATTCGAACGGAATCTGTAACCTTGAAAATTTGGGACTGAATGAGGAAACTGGCATCATTACGTTACCTCCTGTTGAACTAAAAGAAAACCAGAATTGTTCCCGAGAATTCAACAAAACAGCGACATCTAGGGGAAACGTCGTTGTTTTGAAGATAGAGGAAATGAATCTTAAGGTTTTTGCAAACGACTACTGGTGGTACAGTGCTCAACTTATGCTCAACCGTAAGTTTAAATATTTGCATTCAGATTATTCAAACTGTAAGCAACTAATTTTCTTAAAAACTTCGAAGAAGCAACAGCGTTGTCTCAATTTGACAATATTTGAAAGAAAATATTCATAAAGTTTGAATAATTTTAACGACCGGATTTTTTTTATTTTATTTCGCAGATCGAAATATATGCGACTTCGAGAAAGACGTTTGCTTCATATTCGATCCTAGTGGGACGCTGTGCGGAACAATAGATGATGTGACATCGGGATGCACGCAGAAAATATGGTTCATCGGCAGGAATGCGCATCACCCGACATTGAGATTCATAAACTATTATGATGAATACATCCCTGCCCATGCATTCAATACTGGGGAAATCTGAACACAAATCTATCCTAAATTTCAAGTTAATAAAACTGATTGTCCGACATAATATCATATCATTAATAGCATTACATTTCTCGAATAGTAAAATTGAAATTCTATTCCGATTCGAAATAACGATTACAGAAATTATCGTGCGGTTGCAGGCAGGCGTCCATCATACCTCTCGCATATACTCTTCTGTCACGGGATTCGAACCTGCTATTGACCTAACCAATTGAGCTAACCTACCATGACTATTAGCATATTTTTTAAAATATAAATTTACTGATTCATTTTCGAAAAAAGTTTTACTGTGCAGCACGAAGCCCCAAATTTACATTAAATAAATTTGAAGGCTCCATTTAAAGCCTTCAGTCGCCAGTAATTTCTGTCGGGACCTCAGTTTTCACGTAACGCATATAAAATAAACTGATATTCAAATCAAATCGGAACAATTCCAAAATAGTAAAACGGCTTGCTTCCAAACCAACATACAAATCTTTCTGAGCAATATTCTTTATTTCTATTGCTGCGTTACCGCAAATATTTCGATAATTGGTTTTTCTCGAGAGATCAAAGAACGATGTCGGCATTTTGGCAAAGGTCAGTTAAGCTTTTTGCAACAATATTGTCCCCTTTTAATTTCTCTTTTTATACTATATATTGGTATATTAGGTATTTTTGAAGAATTTGATATTTTTTCTCAAAGTCTAAGCCAACTTGACCAATTATAAAAAACGCCTGTATAGTAAACAAATCAGATTATAAATGCCAAATGTTATATCAAACCATTCGTTCATGTAACGTTTTCAACATTATCAAAAATCACATCTACTTTTACGACGACTATTAACTGTTTTATGTGTTTTTCTCGGATTGCGAAGTTGTTGACTCGAGCATTTTTTATTAGGATTACTATATAGATTAACACTCAGTATGTAAGAGCAGGTAGTAATACTGTTTTGCTTCACAGCGATCTCTACTGATTCGACAAGTCCAAGTCTTACGAAAATTTAAAAGAAGGAAACGCGCCTACAAGAAGGATATAAAACACGCATTGTAATCTGCTGTGAAATCTGTCTTCGTTCACCCAATAATGATCATATGGTGAATCTAAGTGAGAACTTATGAAGTAAAAAGTGGCGAATTAGTCAGTTATTTTCTGTTAAATATATTTAGAAACCGACTCCTGACTCGATTTTCGACTCGCATATGTATGACTCGACTTGACTTGCGACTTGAAAGTATAGTGACTCAGCTTGACTCGACTTTTTAAATTTAAATTTTGGTAACACCTGGACTAGGCTCGTAACTCATGTGTTCTTTGACTCGACGTGACGTGGGACTCGAAGTAAAGTGACTCGTTCCCAACACTGGATTTCACTGCACTTTTGTCACAGCAATAACTATAAAAAAATGCATTTGCCTTTTTAAAACTTGATTTTAAACTCCTTCGAGAAAACTAAAGATGTGTCTTGATATCTACAATTATAGTTGAACCGACGAACACGATGACATTTGAACAAAATGGAAACAAAACCAAGTGTGGTAAACAACATAGTTCGGATAGAAATGTCGTCGTTATATCACTTGCTGATCTATGTGGTGTATTATTCGTTATATTGCTGATAATGATTTACAAGTATGTGTATTAGATTGGATTTATTTATATACCTAAGTTTTGTAGTCTTTTCTACTTTTATAGCAAGTGGCGATCCCTGTCGGTAACTTTACATATCAACTATAAAAATTGAACGTCTTAACAATCATTGGTTGTTGGTGGACCACAATGTTACTGTATGTTAGGATGCAAGTAAAAGTGTAAAAGTTGGATTTTTCGCACCAAATTGCTGTCCGTTACGGGGTTTTAGGGATCCGAACTCGTTAACTTATTGCCGTATTTATTTCATTTCACAAAATTCACCTGGACCTATAAAGTAAAAAAACTTTGACTAAATTAACTGATAGGTAATTTTGATCGGGTCAATATTCCTTCTTGTGACGCAAGGATGCTATAAAAAATATAAACTGCAAGACAAAAGGTACACACATAACATTACAAATTAGTTCTTTGACTATGATATTTGTTTGAACCCCGGTGAGGTTTGATGAGTTTCAAAATGTAATAATTTATCTTACAGACTTCGAACTTTAAATTTCAACTCGAAGAAGGTGAAGAATGAAATCAATCATACTGACAAACTTAGAGTAGAAGCAAATCATGGAACCCCGACATACAGCAATGTTAATAAATTATTGAAAAAGAAACTAACAGTATCAGCGACAATGTCAGATGAACGAATTGTTGTAGAAAATCAGATATATTCCTCGTGATGATGTGTGGAATTTAATAAAACAAGAAATCACAACATACGTACTGTAACAAAAATGCAGGAAAATCGCTCCTTTTTTACAATAATTGTACTTTGCACAACGTCCGCTGTGCTTACATCGCATTCCATGCTTTTTTACGCTGAGCTACTCTCCTCAACACCTTCCATTATATTTGCGAGCGAATACTTAATCCAGTCTTTACTTGTGTTGTCACACTATTTCCAAAGTTTAAAAAGCAGCATGATGATAAGATTTGTGCCAATTATGGGCTGTTGATGGACCGCACCTTCGCGGTTCCATCAAGATAAAATTACTGTCAAAGGCCAGAGATTTTGTTACAGCGCACTTAGTCCGTTGCCACGACATCATGTCAGCACACTTGAGCAATGATGCGTCTAAAGACATTAATGATGTCATAGCTGCAACCTTGTTCATTTAATTTTTGCAATAGGGATTGTTTGATATTATTACTTGTTACTGTAGGCATGAGTGTTTGCAAATATTAATATTTTGCACGAAATACCCTTGTTAGCGAAATGCATTATGTGCGTAAAATTAAAAAAAAAAAAAACTATAAAATCACGTTTTTCGGCCAGTTATGGGCTTTTGATTTTAATTTTGAGGCTAATTTGACTTCGTTGACTGAAAATCTACAGAGCTTTTAGACTGTTAGGAATATTCGTGAAAAAGTATTGAACTTCTTGATTTTTATCAATTGCAATTTAAATCTGAGTTACGATATAAATCAACAGCAAAATGTAAATACGTGTGTCCGAAATGTTGCGAAACTATATTTTTGCAGTATTTGATTTGAACAGTTTGTTGCGTTTAACCGATGGTGAATCTAAATTTGCCTGTAATTCATTTCGGAATATTATAAATTCAGCACATGGCAGACCAAAAGATATACAAAGTAAAGGTGAAAAGAAATTCACTCATGAAACGAAACATGCCGTCAAAATTCCAAAATTGCATTCGGCAAATGTGAACCTTCATGTAAACGCAAGAAGAAGAGATTTATTAAAATATATTGCTCACCAACATTCATATTATATAGAAAGAATAACAAAATAACGGTACGCAATGTTTTTTTTCTACTAAGGGATGTGATGTAAAACGAGAATAAACGGAAATTTTTGGGAACTTTGGGAACTTTTAAGAACTTTGTATAAATATTTAATCATATGTTGATAAAGACTAATAGGACTTCTTTTACTGTGTTGTCTGGCGCTTAATAGTATAAAACGAGCATACATCCGATTTTACGATATTAGGGATGAGCATATACTACAAATGAATCGCGCTACATGAACATAATGTCATAAAACTTTTTACATCGTTTCCTAGTTGAACATCTCTGTAATGAGTCAACAATGGCAATAATATAAAGTCACACTCATGCAACACCCATCACAAGCTCTGAGTAAAATATCATGTGATGTGCACTATTCAGAAGAGTGGTTGCACGTAAGCTTGCGTTATACGTTTACTTGCATTTTTTTACAGCGAAATAAAATTTGTGTTTATTTGTTTCAATTCGCATAAAATAAACGCGATTTAGAGTGGTTATACTGTGAAGACAAGATCGATTATTGATGATAATAACCTTCAGTCGGGTTTAGTATCATGCCAAGATATTATTGCATCACAACGTCTGCCCTATTAATCTTAGGAGAGTAATTAACGTTTCCCCAAAAGTAATTTCGGGAATAAAACTAATAAGTAAGTGTATATCGCGAGAATAGCGATTTAAATGGCACAATCGATACATTACTCATCCGAAGAGTCCGAAGAGCCGGAGCTGAGATAAGAGGTAGACATGAAGGTGATCGGCCCAGAACGTCTCAAGATCAACTTCTTTGAAGTGGTCATTAGCGGTGGAGTTGAACTTCAACTCAAGAAACTTTTCTTGTCCTTCATTGAAAATGTCGACTACTTCGCATTGAAATGGGTTTCTGATGAACTTTCACGCTTCTCGCTTCTCATCTATATCTGGAAAGTATTTGACGAACTGTGTTTTCAAGTTGTTTAAGACTCTCCGATTGTACGGTTCTTCTTACTCTTTGCAATTAACATGGCAGTCTCGTAGGAAGCCTCAACAGTACTCGAATAAAGTTGCTGAAATGCACCACTGCTGTCCAACTTAGACTTTTTTCACAGATTGACTTTTTGCCACAAAGAATGCCTTACATTTGTTCGCTAAAACAGGAAGTGCTGTTTCCAAATTTCGTTTCAAGCATGAGGGTTTCATTGCATCGTTACTAAGAGTTTTGTCACACATTCGGTGCGGCTTGGTTTTCGGGCTGTCTGGCCTACGGTGCTGCAATTTCACTGCAGCTACTATCAAACTATAATGCTTCAATCACGCGCACTGGAGAGAAACAAAAGGACCACTTTTTCTTACTCTTTCAGTTTTATCATGCTTCAATCACGCTTACTACCGGTTAGACGTGTGTATACGAGCGGTGAACTACGGTGAACCGTTTTTGCGCGAAAAAAATACCTCTGTAAACCCACAATAAGTTTTATTTGCAAAAAAGTTTAAATCAGAGATATTCACTGTGGATCATGTCAGCCCTCGCGCCCCCCTTGGAAATGGGCTTACGCCCCCCTTGGGGGACGTGCCCCCCTGGTTAAGAAACACTGCAGTCTAAAGGATATCCCTATTTGCACGGCAGTCGATCAGACACTAAAAGACGCTTGCGAGAAAACTGAAGTGGAAAATCAGCAATATTCTTTGTGAAATGAGATTTGATGCTGGATGAGCCTAGGCAGTTCGATCCATAAGATTCAACAAATATATTATTTTTTTAATTTATATGACTATGAACCATTTAATCAGAGCTGATAAAGCGTCTTGATTCAGATTTTTATTGTTGTGAGTAATTTACTTTGTTGACGTCGTATTGGAATATATTCGGGCGAATAAAACTACAAAATAGTTGTTTTTCTGCAATTTAACCACTTCAATCGAATTCGAACAACAATTTTTATTTTAAATTCTGAAAAAATTCCTGAAGAAAAACAAAAACGTCAATACATATTTGCACTGCATTGCGTTAATAATCACTCGAGTCCACGGCGACAGGGTCGAGAATTGGGGAGACAGGTGTGAGTCTGTGAAACGAAAAGAACGCTCAAATGATGGATTACACGGATCGTTCAACTGAAACTTGAAAAACCTGTGGCGCATGCGTGACAAAATAAAATTTCTGCGTGCGCAGTGCTGTTTCGGTATAAACGCAAGATAAAAATAAAGTAGTAAAAACGCAACCTGAGCAAAGATGTATTGCGGCCTCTATACAGGCAACCCATGTTATAGAATTTGTGTGAGTGCAAAATTTCAATACCTGACATATAACTGAAATTAGATGAAACATTATGATTTATTTTGATTTTATTTTACTAAACTTCACTCTGAGCAAGGTCGGAAGCAGTGTCTGAAAGGAACCAACAAACGACCACTTAAAACCAGAGAGCTACTAAAAGATGTGTTACCAGCACGCTAAACGGAAAACATCCCAAACGGAACTGAACCATCATGGTAAAGTGCAGTGAGTGGTATCTGCTTTTAACAATGGGAGAACCATCTACCACTTCTTTGATTCCTTTTAGTCGTCTCTTACGACATGCAGGAAATACGTTAGGACTATTCTAAAGTCGTACCTACAGGGCCAGATTTAAGTCGTACTTTTGGTTTTTCTGTTTTAAAAAGAACAAAATTATATATTACAGTATGAAATTTTCTTTGGCTATCAAAATACTCAAGATTCTCAAAGTACGTCTTCAGTTTACCAAGCCTTGAGTTATAGCTGACCCGTTCCGGAGCGACACATCTCAGGGGCTTATGCTTAACAAAGCATTTGCTAGAAGATTTGAAAAGTGTGGGCGCCACCAGCCGTAACCTTTGTCGGAGGTTCATTTATCACGTTTATTTCCAGGCATTGTTTTCATCCTCACCGTGCAGTTCCTTGTTCCTGGTTACCGCATGAATAATCTCTAATTTTTATACACAGGGACAACTTTAGTCTTCAACTGCTTTAACTTTCTATCGAGTTGTCTGCTTGAGACTTTACCTAGCAAATTTAATTGGTAGCATTGGTATGTATGTTTATCTAATTTTCAGCTAGGCACTCGATTCTAAAAGCTGGTATCTGGTATCTGGTTAAAAACTCGATAAAATTTTTTATTATAAAAAAGTTTCCGAAATAGACTAGATTTTAATTTTATTTTTTATTTTTAAAAATCTATTAAATATGCCTTAAATTTTTTAATCCGGGTAATACCTAGGTTCGAACGTGAAATTAGGTTAACTAGTAATACATTACTTAGTTTTGTGGTGAAGTCGTTTATTTTAAAAGCAGTTTAGCAAAAAAAATATTCTGCATTGTAATATTGTAGCATTGTAGGACATCCCCTTGTCCAAAAGGCAAGAAAAAACCATCCGGTTGGAAAATATATGGGTGTTATATGTGTGCTTAGCAGAACCATACAAATATTATGATAATTTTATACCTCCAGTTTGTATACAATTTAACTTGATACAAGCAAAATATTGAACAAAATACTCTTCGAATCCCTCTTCGAAAAAAAGGAACTCTTGGTATATATTCCTTTAAAACTACGCGTTATTCAATAATTTTTCGTATGTTGAGAAAGGCAATATTACACGTGCATGCATTAATGCCAAGTACTGAGAAAATATCCCAAATTGAATCTCAACTCGGTAATACCCAGCAACAGGAAGGCCTATTTTTTCTTGGGTTATAAAAAATATTTTCAAAATTATGTATACTATGTTAAGGCTAAAAATTGAGTTGGAGAAACGTTTTTTTCGTATACATTTCTAGCCGACCTTTATAAATTAAATATGTATCTAGAAATTTTTATTTTTTGATCAAACGACATTGCTAATTTTTCCCAGGTAAGGTGTTTTGTGCTAGCTAGATAGAAAATAAAACTGAGAATTCATTTTTCCACATGAGATAAATTTCGTTCAAATCGCAAAATATTAGAAGGTGGAATAAAACTTGAACAATGTACATTCTGTGGTAGCCTATCGTCCGTGAAATATGGAAATACCCTTCGTGCATTGGTAAAAGAATTTTAATGGAGCGCTGTATTGTGTGTTCAGTAATCAAAAAACTTGGATTTGTTAGGAAAGAGCCACAGATGGACCTCGCCTCGACGGCGCGATCCATCGGTGACTCATATTTAACAACGCGCTAGTTTAGGTAACCATTTTCTGCGCGATCCTCTAGTAATTCTTGCTTGATATAAGCTATTTTGGTATTCAATGTGCAATTGCGTTGATTGGACCATCATTAAGCCATCATAAATGGAACAGATATTTTTAGGATCTACATGCACAATGGAATTGTAATTCAATCCACCTAATACATGGCGCGTAAAAATGAACTGCATCCGTTTTGAAAATAAAGTAGGCGCCGAATCCAACAAACACAGGATAATTCAAGCGCGTTAGGAGAAATAAGTATATTGTTTCAAGATTGTGTTTTGTAGTTATTCATAAGTACGTTGTTGGTTTTCGGAATCTCGGGATAGATTGAATATATGTTTATGTCAAAACATATGAAGCTATTTGACGTGAAATGTCATAAAAAACCTAAATTTGCAGTATGATATATTAGGTTTAGCATCTGGTTCAATTGAGTGCCTTTACTTATTGCTCGTCTATACCACATTCTGATATAAATTGAAGAACATAGTAGATAGTGAATATTAAATTTAAGCAATCTCCTCAGCCAAAATACTTTTTAATTCTTTTTGTTACCTGGATAATTGTGACTAAAATTTGAATTTTTCATCTAAAATAGGATTCTAGTCTAGTGGATTGAAGTTTTTGTTCATATCTGTGTTCTGCCGTGTTTTATTTTCGTTCTTGATCTTAATATTTTGTGTTATATTCTGGCTTGATCGACGGCGAGATCCATCAGTGACTTAAGCTATATTTTTGAGCAGCACTTTTTTCAGTCTAGCTTTGAGTTAATTTCAATAATAAAATCATTTTTTTTTATTTTCAGGCCGTGCTGTAATAAATAACGAATTATTAATCACTTTGTAAAGATGCAGATTAAAAATTGGTTATTAAGCCTTGGATTACTTTTTGGTGAGTAAATTTATGAAAAAAAAAATATATTTTCATGTCTTATACTATCAGTATTCTGTGGCTCTAGTATCAAAGTAGTGCACTTTTGTTAAAAAAAATACTTACTTTGTTTCAAGAGATAAATTCTTACAATGATTTTCTATTAAAATATATCATTGGTAAACGTGAAAATTTGATCGCCCTGTAGTGTGAAGCAGATTGTGGCCCAGATCTAGCAATGCTGGGTAAAATTACGTAGTATATCTAGTTTACCGAGCTTTTTTCAATATACTTCTACTTAGTTTTAAAAATATACAACTAACCTAGTTCAACTTTTACCGCATTTTCTGTTTGATGTTCTGCCTAGTGAATTTACTAGGTAAAATAAGTATAAAGGTTCAAAGTCTTGCTTCACAATTACACAAATTTATTTCTGTAACGTTTCATCTGACCAAAGTCAGACTTCTTCAGACAAGCATTTTAAAGCACATTTTTAAAAAAACTAGGTTGTCATCAGTAATGTCGCTTATGGATGAATCTTAAATTCTTTCTCCTCGCAGGGTTTCACACATTCACATCGTCATCGTCCAACTTGTCCAATATTTAAAAATTCCCTTTGTTTATTTTCCCCAAGGGTATATCGTGGATGGCCGTGGATGGAATCGAATCACGATGAGTTTTTTAAATAATACAGATAACAATATGTTGAAATTTAATGAACGATGATGTCAGTGATGAATATAAATGATAATAAGAAATAGTATTTTGACAAGCATGTGCCACAGATGGACTGCGCCTCGGCGGCGCCATCCATCAGTGTCCCACGCTTGACAAAATATGTTTCAATGAAGTTTTCTGATCGGGAATTGACATATTCGAGATTCAACTTCCATGCCTAATTTTTAGAAACCTGATATTATATATTATATTATATGTACAATTTTATACCAAAAAAATTTATTACAAAAGTAATTATTAGAATTTAAATAATATTTAATATAAGTCATGTATAAAGATATTCCATATTTATTCATATTATTTCTATTAAGTGGCGATCACAGATTCGGCCAAGGGGAACTGCAGTCTGAATAGCGCACAACTCCACCTGAGCGGTTCAAGTGGGTTTATCGTGTCACCTAATGCATCTGACCAACATGAGAACTGCACGTGGTCGTTTTCCGATGACACGAGGATGTCGGGGGCTGCAATTGTTCTACACATCAAAGATATGAAATTGAAAAAATATAAAGAAGACAGCTATTGGTGGTATGCAGCGGGGCTCTATCTGAATGGTAAAATGATATATTTGTTACTACAGAAATCATACATAAGCAATTACGCCTCACTACCCCAAAAACTATATCTCAAAAAACTGTTCGAATCTCAAGAACATGTTCGAATACAAAAATTCAGACTGGAATATAAATTTCTTCGTCCATCTCCCACTACCAACCCGTCTTCATGATTAAAACAGTAGACACGAACTCGTTTCCACGGTCACAATATATTTGCACTCTCTCTCCAGTCCCATGCGATATTTTAACTACAGTCCTTTTAAAATTTCAATCCATGCTTATTGATATATTAACTATTTCGAATTTGTATTATAATGCAGTTTATACGTTCAACAGGACAAAACATTGCTGACTTTCAGCCAAACGTCTGCTTCATTTTTGTGCCTGACAGTATGACATGCGATAACGTGCAAAACGCGACGGAAGGGTGTGAGAAAATGATTTCGTTCACTGGGCGGAAGATGTACCCTCCTAAGCTAAATTTTCTGGCGTTGGAGGACTATTTCACAACGGACTATACCAACAGCTTTCGGATCGAGTACACGTATTCATCTTGCAGTACCCAGGGTATGTTGCAGAAATGCACTATTTCTGATCATTTTTTATAGTTACTTGTTCGAGTGGTTTAGCAACATTAGGCCGCAATACGCGTTGACCCAGGTTGTTTTTTTGCCAGAGTATCTTTTATTTCAATATTGCCTTTTGCTCTAGTACATCACTGCGCATGCATTTCTCAGGTTTTCAATCGCAGCGGAACGGTCTGTCACACAGGGTAACACAGTGTATTTGCACCCCTCGACTACGAACAAGTCGCAGATATTCTTAAATGTAATAAATTTTTAAAACTAAGCAAATTACACACATTTTTACGTCCAATATCTACGTCCAACCTTCGCCCAATATCGGACCCTTGAATCGCATTGTTAGAGAAACTTTCGTATGCCATATTTTACTTGCGGAGCTCATTATCGCGCCATAGTTAGATCACTGACTGAACTTTTTCAGAACCGCCCCGATTTAGGGATAATATAAGGACATTGATAATAATTATACTTGGCGATATTGAAATAAAAAAGAAAATCGACGTTTTCGTTCATATATGAGCTGTCGATAAAATGTACCGCCCAGGTGTGGTCCAACAACAGAACATATTTGATATATCTCCTTAACAAAACCGTTTTAAATTTCTAAATTATACAACTAGCCTAGTGGAAAAACGGTAAATTACTGTACTTGCTTACTGTAATTTTGCATCGTCCTCATGACACCATATTTCCCTATTAATGAACAGTTATCCCAGTTTTAACGAATGGTATCAGAGAGAGCTTCTCGATATCAAATATTTCAGTTTCTTAAATTTCTGAAGGGTATATTTTGTTTTGATAGATATTCCCTCAACACCTACAACAACTACGGACTTCACTGAGGAATCATCAGCAACATTGGATATGGTCAAACATGAAACGGGTATTGCGATTCATGCATTGCCAAGCATGGAACACGTATGAACCGCGCCATGATGTTACGATCCATATGTGTGCCGTACTTGACAAGACATGATTGATAGAAATATATTTTACTATGTACAGTAGCAATTTCTATTAGTTTTTTGTTTTACGTCCTCAGTGTTAGGGCCAACCGGTGTTAGAAATTAATGATGAAGGGGGGGGGGGGGGGGGGGGGGGGGAAATTGGAGCTTGTGTATTCAGTTTTTAAAGCACGCGTAATTTAGTATGTTGCATGATTACTTAAATTATCAAAATGTATGAAGTACTCGTACGCTTAACTAACTACCCTGCATGTAAGATGATCCATGGGTGAAGTTAAAGTTTTTATTTTTAAAACCACATGGCAAAGTGTGTGTGTGTGTGTGTGTGTACAACTTCCCGATATTGCGACAGGCTCACACACACAATTCAATTGCTCTCGCTAATTTTTCGCTGATATTCGTGATATACAAACAGAACATATTTGATATATCTCCTTAACAAAACCGTTTTAAATTTCTAAATTATACAACTAGCCTAGTGGAAAAACGGTAAATTACTGTACTTGCTTACTGTAATTTTGCATCGTCCTCATGACACCATATTTCCCTATTAATGAACAGTTATCCCAGTTTTAACGAATGGTATCAGAGAGAGCTTCTCGATATCAAATATTTCAGTTTCTTAAATTTCTGAAGGGTATATTTTGTTTTGATAGATATTCCCTCAACACCTACAACAACTACGGACTTCACTGAGGAATCATCAGCAACATTGGATATGGTCAAACATGAAACGGGTATTGCGATTCATGCATTGCCAAGCATGGAACACGTATGAACCGCGCCATGATGTTACGATCCATATGTGTGCCGTACTTGACAAGACATGATTGATAGAAATATATTTTACTATGTACAGTAGCAATTTCTATTAGTTTTTTGTTTTACGTCCTCAGTGTTAGGGCCAACCGGTGTTAGAAATTTAATGATGGGGGGGGGGGGGGGGGGGGGGGAGGAATTGGAGCTTGTGTATTCAGTTTTTAAAGCACGCGTAATTTAGTATGTTGCATGATTACTTAAATTATCAAAATGTATGAAGTACTCGTACGCTTAACTAACTACCCTGCATGTAAGATGATCCATGGGTGAAGTTAAAGTTTTTAAAAAAAAAAAACCAATAAAAAAAAGTGTGTGTGTGTGTGTGTGTGTACAACTTCCCGATATTGCGACAGGCTCACACACACAATTCAATTGCTCTCGCTAATTTTTCGCTGATATTCGTGATATACAAACACATTGTTTCAAACTGAAATAAAATCTAAACCTAAAAGCGCGTAAAGCGGATATCAAAAGGAAAGAAGGCTGATAATTCGTCTTGAACTCTAATGCCTATCACCGTATGTTATGCTGTGGAATATACCCACAGACGACATCCTGTCATTGAAAAAATGGATATCCGCGCACAGCATTAACAGTAAAGCTATAAAGCTTCGATCTATTGCTAAGTTAATACGCGATTTTAGATAAATACTGCTTGGCTCTGAATGCGAAAGTAGAATTGAATAACATTATATATTTTAAACACATCTCGAATGACAAATTTTGCGTAAATATTATTATACCGTATTCAGTTTATTAACTGATATGTCACCCCCATCCTTCAAATAACTAGAAATTCACAGCACAACGATAGAATATGTGCAATGCTTAACGGTGTAGTCAGACGCTTTCATTACAGATTGCGAGTGAAATGTGTATCTTAATTTTTTGGGAAAACCATGTAATTTTTCAAATAAAACGATACTAGTCGATGAACGAACATCCATCAATTCATCGTTTCCACACCAAAAGAAACAAAACGCTACATTTCGCGCGAAAATGTGAAAGAACAGTTGGTTGAGGGAAATGCTGACAACGAAATATATGATACTGACAACGAAATATATGATACTTCTTGAACAATTGTCAATGATGCGATAATTTTTTATATTATTTTAAAATTTCACCATAATATGAAAAATATTAGCAATATTGCATTTTTTATACGTTATTGTTCCAACATAATGACTTTTCACAAAAAAAGAGACAAAAAGAAATATTCCTACCATGCGTTTTTGATGTTCCCCTCAAAAGTTGAGATCTTCCTCTACCACTGCCCATTGCACTTTGAAAACAATGAGAGAATGTTTAAAAAGCACCAATACGCGTAAACATTTTCAAATATTCGACGCTAGAATGCTATTTTCTAATCGGCGTGATTGCACTTCCTGTACACACCTTCATTAAATAGTGTTCATCCGATTTGGACATATTCCATTCGCAATGATATGATTCAATATTATATTTAAAGATATATATACATATATCCGAACTTTCAAGCCAATTACTAATTCAGTTTCAGTGGCCCTTGTTAAGATGATAATCTTAACTGTTTCAGATAGTGAGATACTTAATGGAGTTCTGTTTGAACTCAAAAAAGTTGTGTTTGGGATAAAATATCCGTGAAATTTTATTACAGAATTGCCCTAACGTGTTACATATGTGTTGTAAGAGGCGACTAAAAGGAAATAAAAAAGTAGTACACTGTGACAAAAGTACAGTTAAGCTACTGGTCGTTTACAGTAATTGCACATTTCCAAAGTTTAAAAAACGCCAAGCTGATGGGATTTATGCTAAGTTATGGGCTATTGATGCTAAAAAAAGTCAATTTTGAATTTTTTCCATACCACCAAGCAAAATTACTCTCAAACACCAGTGTTTTGTTGCATTTTTTGTTACAGTGTAGATAGACTATAACAACCATGGCACCACTCAGTGAGGCACCATATTGTATATCGGTTAAGCCCCTTTCGGATGTTTTCCACTTTGGAGATTTTGGTACAATGTTTTATACGAATTCTGTGATTTTCAAGTGGGCGTTGGTCTGTTTAAGCAATGCATTTACTAAGAGCGTGTTTCGATAAAAAAAATGGCATAATTAATTTTATTTTTAAACTAATGGATTAACTACGCTAGGTTCGTCCCTACTTTAGTTTAAGAGTATACTATTTACCACTATCTCGAAAACCTAAACCGATACCACGTTTTGTCAAGCGTGGGTCAACGCGGCGTCAATCTGTGTCTCATGCTGGACAACACCAAATTTCGAACCATAATTTCATAGATTTCAGTATTATATCAGCTATTTTTCCCGATTCCAAACAGATACCAAGACAACTACATTGTGGAGCTCAAGATTTTGAAATTGAAACTACTACTGGTGGTGACAACGAGGAAATTGGTTGTCCGACGCAAGACGAAATTGTATCGAGTGACAGAAGTGCTATTGTGATAGGTCTCTCTATCGCGTGTGCAGTGTTTGCGCTGATGGCAATTTTTCTTTTCTTGAGGTATGTTAAAATTAGAGAAGATTCACATACTAATATATACTAAATAGTTTGATTTGATGTGGCAAATGTGTGTATTTATTGAGTATAGCATAAATTGGGATTTTCCTCTAGGAGTGCAGTTGCCGGAACTACATTTTTGAAGTAGCTTCTAAAGTGGTCGTTAGCTCTTTCTGTCGCTGCTTCCGAAAAGCATATTTCATTATATTCATTTTATAATATATTTTTATTTTAACCACGGGAGTAATTTTGGCTCAAGATACAATTTGTCAAGCATAAGATGAAGACCAGGTCTTGGTAATCTGGTCTTCAGTCCATGCCAAAGTTTCAGTATAGGCTTTATTATTTACAATCACTCACCTGGGTTAAATCCCAGGTTTAATGGAGTTTATGGATTAAGAAGCACGACTCTTTGAGACTTGAGCTCCCGCGTGTGGTAGATCATTTTACTGCCGTTCCGAGAATATATCACACTGCATATTATCATATCGGATATCGGTTCAGTTCTACTTCATCTACTTGTTTTATGAAAATCTTTGCAATATGAGTGATCATTTATTTGTTTTGGGTGCTGCTTCCTGCATCGCTCAAACTTTCAATAAAAAGCGACCCTCGTCCGCTTGTAATGCTAAAGATCTACATTATGATTTTACTCAAGTATAGTTAAATTTGTGAAACAAAGATGTGACTAAAAAGTCAAAATCAAATACAAAATAATTTTCCGACAATTTATTTGAATTAGATATACGATTGAATTTAAGTTATTTATATTTTAGCTCCAGTTTCAGCCGCTGTACTTCTAAAAATTAAACAAAACAGAAAAGACATAAGTATAAATTTAGTCAGAAAAAAAAATCTTCTGTTTTTCATTATTTCAGGCTTTACCAACAAAGAAATAACAGGCATATGCATGTTGCTGGAAAGAAGACTGCTGAGGGTTCAATTGCCAATCCTTTGTACACTTCAGTTTGATATCACCAAAATAGAAGAAAATTTCATAAATGACAATTGTAACCAGACTGTTATAATTCAGCTCGCGAGCCGTGGATTAAAGTTAAGAAATTTGGGCATGGCTTCTTGAATTGAATGCACTCGAATAATCGATTATGGTCATTTTCTGTTTTTGCGATTGGTTAACACTACACTAGAGAACTGTTTAACTAAGTGCTTTGTCAAGCATGGGCTACTTCCCGCGGCCCATCTGTTGTCCATGCTTGTCAAAACATAGCAATAAACGGTCACCGACCGATTGTCCCGCTTAAGCATTCCATCATGGTAGCCGATGGCTCATGCCTTGATAAATGAAAGCACGTCTCACACCAATAATTTGCCTAGTCTCATATGATAAATTTTTCTCGTGCACCTCGATAAATAAAATAAATCCTAAATAATAACTGAAAAATTCTTTACATAAATCCTTTTACATAATCCTTTTACATAAATAATAACTGAAAAATCCTTTACATTTTTTTTTGCATTTTACTGAATTTTGGACTATTTGTATCAAAATACAATAGAACTTTTCAAGTTTGCTGCTCAGAACGTGTGGCACCAACGGACTTGAATAAACTGTCAATTATACATGTGTAGAGGCTCATGTACTTGTGGCGCCCGGTTAGCTCAATTGGCAAAGCGTTGGGAATGCGCTTTGAAATACGCAACGTCCCGGGTTCGGATCCCAACGAGAGACGAGGAATATGTGCGAGAGGTCTGCTGGGCGCCTCGTCGCGGTGACTCAAGTAAGCGTTGCTTACGGCTTCCTCCACCAAACATGTCCGGGCGCAGGATAAATGAGTAAAAAATTTTTAAGTCAAAGACCTAAGCTAAGCTCTATTCTCAACTTTTCTTTCCCGCAGGATAATAATGAAACTCTAATGAGCGATTTCCTTGACCAACAGCCAACAGGAGGTTTTCCAAGCTTTCCCCAGCTTTCGAAAATTACCAAAACCAATTAGAAGTAAATATCAATCGTTATTGGTAAAAAGCGTTACCTGCTCTTTCCATTGACCAGGGTAGATATCACTGCACTTCATTATAGTGGTCCAGTACTTTTCGAAATGTATTCCACTTAGAGCGCAATTGCTATTGTACTAAAATTTTAGCTGACTCTTTGTCATTTGAGTCTCCAATGACCGGCTCTTTTTAAGCGCTACTTTCAGCATTGCTGGGATTTAAATTTAAATAATGATATAAAAAACTTTTTTTTATTGAAATTTATTCCGAAAAAAAATCACTCACCCAACGCACTTCTGTGTGAAAACGTTTCATTAACTGACCTCAATTTATTAATTTATCGATGGCACAGATAAGATGTGCGATCCACCTCTCGTTTTTTTAAAAATAAAATACTTGAAATTGGGTAGGATGATCCATAACCGAATATAAAAGCAATGCTGTATATGCGCAAAATGATTTGACCGCCGTTGGGGAAAAGTTATGGCAAAATAATATTTATGGGTAAGACTGACTATTCTGTTTTGAAGCATCCATTAGTGAGTGGTGTTCAGCGTAGAATCAGTTCAGGTAAATTTTTTCTACTGGATTGATAAGTTTTCAGTTTCCCGTAGCGTATTTGGTGCCCATTGTCAATTGTCCCATTTTGACCACTCTTAAACACATTTGCTGCGCAATTATTCAATAGCGACTGCACGACTGCAGTTTCTATTGAAGCTGTGAAGTAAAAGAACAAACTTCCCAGTCAGAAAAATTTTACCGCAGTATATTTTGTTGAGCATGGGCGCTATTCAGGCGAGGACCATCTGTGGCATATGCTTGACAAAAATTTTTTTTTTTTAAATTGGAACATGAACCAAATCAAAATATCGTGCGTATCTGCAAATCATTCCGTATGTGTCACGTTCATAAAACGGAACAATATTAAATTGATGACGTCATTGCAGATGACATCATGTCTTTAAAATTGAGGTCAAGCAAAGATTTTGCATAATTACTACTTACCAAGCATGACCCACGGTTAAAACAAGGTATCAATAGCGCTTACCGTATACCATACTTAATGAGCCGTACAATGGAAATCATATCGAAACAGGGAAACGCGTAGCGGTTTCCATATCAATATTAAACAGCAATATTCTCTACAGACCATACGCAGTTCAATTAAAGTGGCTTATGTGGATGGATAAGCCATCAGAGGCCTATTAAATTGTTTTCACAGGCGTATGCAATAACAGTTAATTAGGCAGCGCTGCTCAAACAATATGAGCAGTCAGCGACTTGTTTAGCCTTTTGCGTACAAAGGCGTTGAAAGCTACAAGCCTTGATGATGCTATGATATTCTTTGCTGCTGATTCGATGACGCCATATCCGATGCGTTTCCTCGGAGCCGCACAGAGGTGTTGCATTTCAGTCTAGGCCTCGGCACCCGCGATAGCGCAGTTAGTATTCGTTATGAGGTTCTGCGTGTTGGCCGCGGGCTGGAATTAGTTGAGATGGATTATCTTTTCAAATTGTAGCCGAGCCTGACTGTTAAATAGCTTCACTAATGAACGGAATGCCTCGATTAGGATACATAGTCGCGCCAAATTGCCTGCATTAAGTGAATTTGCGTGTATGTGTGTGCATTGCGCTTTTTCGCGACGCCCTGACCAACTGAACTGCAGGAAAAATGAATTGAAAGCAAGTATCAGTCAAGGCATATAATAGCGGTTAGAACTCTATCTGAAATTGGGCTACGCAGTGACCGCCTCATGCAAACTCGGCCAATCGATGGCTCGTATTAGACTAAAAATAAAATAATAATATCAAATAGTTTACTTATATATATATTTATATCAGAAAATGTCAGTTTTACCGTAAGATGTAACTTTTAGTTTTTAAATATCAATACATCAAAACGTGTTATGTTAAACAGACCTAAAATATCAAATCATTTATAATATAATTCATAAACATATTAATGATTGTCATAAAGAGTCTTGATGTTTTTACAGTCGTTAGATATTGTAACTTCATTTCGATGCATCGATTTTCGCGTGGTATGCGTTTATATCTCAACAACATAGCAGTAATACCGAGTCATTGGCAAAAATAGTTTGAATTTTTGAAAGAAGCGAATTTGGCAAATTGAAAATGTTAGCTAACTGAATAAACAAACATATAACTTGTACCGCAGTGGACAAGAACGGACACAGAATTCAATTGGTGACTGTGCAGGAAAAACATTACGCTTCCTCGAGAAGTCTAAAAGACAGCCTAAAAGCAGAACTGAAAGCATCATTGTGCCTGAAATAAACAAGAATTGATCCGGATATAAGTCTATGTGTATGTATGCATGAATGAATGACAATTTGAACAAAGACAACATGGCCAGTATGCTAAGATGTGTGACAGTCGGCGATGGAGCGGTTGGAAAAACTAGCATGCTCTTGAGCTATAGCCAGGGAGGATTTCCTGATGAATATGTGCCAACTATTTTAGACCAATATGCAGGTAGGTGCCAACGTTTTTGATAGTTTTGAAGGGAATCCGTAAGGATTGTCACATTTTGGCTTTTTATCGAAGTTAGCTTCAAATGCCAGGCTAATGGCCACTTAATGGCAGGGGCTACACAAAAAATGTAGTACCGGTAACAGTAACTGCAGTAAGTGAAAAACTTGATACAATACAAAAATTGGGGATCAAAAATCGATTAATACTTCACCAAGTTTGGAATGACCTTTTTAAGGAAAATAATGGTCAATATAAACGCCTTTGGCACGCCCTCGCTTCGAGAACAAAAACGTCACGCTTGACGTCACTGGTAATGGCATTTCTTATCAAATAAACATGGAGTTTGATTTGATTTCGCCAATGGGTTATGTAGTACGACATTTCTAAAATTCCAAAATTTTGTTTTGTCATGCATAGTCCACAGATGGACCGCGCCTTAGCGGTGAGATCCATCAGCGACCTATATTCGGCAAAATATATTTTGGAATTTTGTGACGTGTTTACTATGTTGTATATGGAATTCCAACAAAAATTCCTGTTGCCTTACATCACATAAAACACAGTCGTCGAATTGGATTTTGGAAAACTGTTAACTACATTAGCTTCTGGGTGTCAAATTTTCAGCAGTTCATTCAACTCTATATCACGCATGGGCCATACACGACATAAATTGAATTAGCTCCAAAAGTGTGAAATCGAAAATAGCGATTATTAAAGTATGTGTATGTTATTAAAGTGATAATCGATCGACGACTAGACATTAGAAAAAAACGTATATTTAACAAGCATTCAACATTAATTCAAAAACCAAAAAGGGGGTTTGCCTCGAGTAATATCAATCCACCATCCATGTTTGATGATTGTTTTTTATCCTCTATTTTCGCATTGAACAAAATCGTATATTTTTGCTGTAATTACTTAACAAAATTTATTAGTATTAAGTACTGATATTTCTGGCAACTGTCCTTTACTTGTCTGGCTAAAACTTATTGATTAGTGTCATGGTATGTAATATATTAATAACGCAACTATTACTGTGCTTTTGCATTATCCGGGCCAAACCCGGCGAATTATAAACTTTAAAAAGACTCGATACTGGTGAAATTATATCTTATTTTATCATAATAAGCATTAATCACTTTCACAAACAAACTGGAATTTTGCTGATTGTTAAGTGTGTGAAATTGAAATATGAAAATAGTTTTATATTAGGTTTTGGATATTATAAGAAACTTAAATGTCGTGCTGATTGACTTTCCATATCAAGAACAATATTTTACCAAGCCATTTCCCATTCATTTACCAGGACTGTGAAATTACCCTTTTTGGAAATCTTCTGTTTAGACAAGCTTTGTTAAGTATGAGTCACTGATGGATCGCGCTGCCAAAGCGCGGTCCAACCGTGGCACATACTTGGCGAAATATTAGTACTTGCTGGGTACCCAGAATAATTTCTATTATAATTCCGTTAGAATTGGCCGAGCGTATATCCTGATCGTTTTAAAAAATGATTAAAAGGAAACAATAATTGTGGTGAAGGGTTTCATCAGGCAGATAACACTGCATACATTCAAATACTTCTTTTTTGGATGCTTCTTGCTTAGAGTGCAGTTGCTTGTATTTCGTAGCTCATCTCTGCCTTACAACTCACATTTAGGCAAAAGCACAAAAGAGTATATATCAATTTTGATCATAGTCGGTTTAACATGGGGATCACTAATTATTCTTTGTATATGTCTTTGCGTAAGTGGATTCGTATGCTAAAAGCAGCGATGCTATAGGAAGAGCATAAACTAGTAGACAAGAGTCTTTCTATATACTTAAACGAATTTATTTATGTAGCGTTTCTCCGGGGCAAATTCAGACTTCCTCAAACAATCATTTTCAGGCATTTTATTACCTTTGTTGAAAATGCTTGTTTGAGGAAGTCTGATTCTGGTCAGACAAATCGTTATAAAAATAAGTTTGTGTATGTGTGAAGAAATACTCTTCAGACTCTTATCAATTTTAATCTACAATTCTATTGGTTGTAATAATCGCTAATATAATGGAAAATTTCTGAGATTGTCTGTAGTTTCCATGCGCGCCGCATTTTGAACAAACTTTTTGTAATCGTGACCGTCTCAATGATAGGAATAAATTAAATGTATTTTAAGATCCAGGCAGACTTCCTTGTCATTAAGTTCTTTTGCTCAATCAAGTATGAAATGCATATAAAATATTATTCTTCCCTTTTTGGCCGTACAATTTATTCTGGATGTATTCACTGCGATATACACACGTTTTATCAAGTATGAAACACTGATAATACGTGTCTTCGAGGCACGATCTATCAGTGGCACATACTTGACAAAATGTTTCGCTAACCTCCTATTTTTGTCCAGTGAGAACAAAGAACTGACCCTATACAAATCAATATTGGTTTAAATGGACATTGCACTCAGGACAAAAATTGATTATAACGTATCCAAATTTAACCATCGTGACAGGGTTCATATGTAATACATACTAAAAAAATATTTTTAACAAGTAGGAGGGGTAGTCAATTTCGAATATATTTCGATTTTGCGATCGATTGATCAATCGATTTTCGATTTCAAATTTTCTTTCCAGCAAATTGTCAATTACATCAAAATTCCTATATAATTTCCGAAATATTGTGTATTTATTGTTGAATATGTTCATTTGGAATCGCTGGAAACCGAAGACTTTATCAATCCACAAATCCAAATCGAATATTTTAGACACTCCCTAGTAAGTGGGAGAAATAACAAAATGAATTCACTATGTATACTAGATTCATAAAAAAAAAACCTAACAGATTTATAAAAGTAAAATTTTTTGAGTAATTCAATAATATCATCAAATAATCTACCCATCTGAAAAATGGAGATCCAAAAGACGTAACAATATCAAAATTAAGTTCAACGTTGCCAAATATGAAGTCTCATCGATCATTGTAATATAAATAAAATTCACTGATTTTTGCCAAATTTAGGGATTTTTTCTACTATGACAACTAATGGACTACCTCGAACTTCAATAAATGATTCATATTTGCAATTTGCAAGCTTTCAAATATTGAAAAATGTGATGTGCAAAACAAAATATTTTTTTCCATTTTTAGTTTTATACACGCGCGTTCACGAACGTAATATGAATCAAGTACCATATTAATCACAAGCAAAAATGGTAATGAAACTGTTCAATACTGCAATAAACTCGCTTTTGCAAAATGAAGAGAATGTATATTTAGTGAATCAACTAATATATTATAAGATTATATATCATATATAAGGCTTTATTGACATGAGTTATCAAACGCTGCATAGCTCCAGCCAAGTGACATTAGAGACGATTGAAGGAAGTGGGTGATTTTTTGCGATTATCGTCGCAAATATCCATGAACAAATCTAACAAAAGACGAAAGCAGCAAAATATGGTATGTCAGTGGATAAAAACCTTCAAAAGGTAACTTAAAATTTACCAAGAAAACCCTCTTCTTTTGCCCCTACAGGACGATGGCAGAGGGCAACTGCATTTGAACTTTCGCGATCCC
The DNA here is from genome assembly GCA_963675895.2 of Styela plicata. Lineage (NCBI taxonomy): Eukaryota > Metazoa > Chordata > Ascidiacea > Stolidobranchia > Styelidae > Styela > Styela plicata. Next base: position 6,064,556 of record OZ023153.1, on the reverse strand, counting down.
ATCTCCAAAACTTCATAAATGAAGAAATTTAAAAAAATATTATTAACGACGCTTTTCAAACAAATGTTGCGTAATGATCTCCTTTTAGGTTCAAGATTGCTCTGCTCATATAAAATAAATCTTTGAGATAACCAACCAATCAAAAAATAATTTCGTCAAAATTTATGTTTCCCTCAAGGATGGGCCACTGATGGAACGCGCTGTGAAGGCGCGTCCCATCAGTGCCCTTACTTAGCGGAACAAAAAAAAAAATAAATTTAGTCTGGTTTGTCTGTTTGTCTCGGGCGTGACAGGTCATTCCAATTAATATTGTTTGCGTAATCTCATTCTAGCATACGTTGAGTTGATGCCAAATTGAGAAAGGTCAAATACAGATTAATATGAATATAGAAAAATAAAACGTGACACTTTGTGATGAACGTGGTATTTTTTGCGGCTACATTATATTGAGCTCGTTGCTGTTTAAGCTTGCTAGGTGAAAAGCGGGTAAGAAAACCTACGTTATCACGTTGGGTGAGTGGCCGCGTGCTCCTTGTGATTATGATGACGAAATACGAATACGAAAGATTCTGATATAAAGTTTAAATTGCGTGGACTTCTCAATAATTTTGAATCTGATTCTGACTTTCCAATTAAACATTGTAAATGACGTAGCTAAGGATAAGCTGTTTTAACATATCAGTAATCAATTAGCTAGAAATAATTTCTTTTGGAGAATTTTGACTTGCTCTGCTCGATCCATTCTAACTAAGCGGGCCAAGCCGTGAATTGTTGCACTCTGTTTAAAAGATTTTAGACGCATTGTACATGTCTTTTATTTTCAGATAAAATGTTATAGTTGATAATTGCGGATTAATTCTGTAAATTTGCTGTATGCAGGTTAATGATTTATGTCAGATTTGACGCGATTTGCGAATTTAAAAAAATTTAATTTTGAAACAAAATTTTCTTGAATTTAAAGAACATTTTTTTATCGAAAGTAGCTTAAACCAAGATTGAAGGGGTATTTTATTTGAAGTCCCGAAACCGCTAATGCTAAACTGGCTACTCCTGTGGTCAAGTAATTTCCTAGCTTTCATCCGAAACCCAAATACAAAGAGTACCTTAAATTTGAATATTTTTGAGATATGTTACACATACAACTATTCCTATTATTCGACCCATTTCCTTATTTGCAAAGCATTAATTATTTGATTAGAGTTTTCAACTCCTTCAAAATCCAATATCTTTCTATGCACATGTCCCCCTCTCAACACAGGGTGTAAACTGTGCCAAACCGAAAAGAATGTATTCCTATCACAACTAGCGCCATTTCCACCTAGACTTTGTGACTGATGTGAGGTCTTGCTCAAGATGATCCACTCAAATGAGTGTAAAAATGTCTATTTTCAGAAAATAAATAGAAATTTAATGTATTTCAGGAAAGTCGTGTTTATATCGTACATTTTTTCAATCTGCGAATATTCGATTTTATGCAGATGATTCCTGTCCGGTTTCTTAATGCAAACGCACCATTTTATCCATCCATCACCGTTTTATGTTGAATAGGAACGATCACAGCATTGAACCAGATATGTTGGCATGTATTGTCCCAGCTTTTATTCAGAATAGAAGCGCATGATATGATTCATGATATGACTTTGTCGCCAGCAGACTATCGTGCCTTCAAATTGACTACATGTGACAACATACTGTCTGCCCACGTTAAATGGCATACAATAAAACAATAGCTTAAATATACAGATCCAAATATGGTGAACCGTTTTGTCTCAAACAAATAGACTAATTCCAACCCAAACTAGATGGGCCACAGTTGAATTGCGCCCTGTGGCCGCAATTCAACTATGGTCCATGTTTGGTTGAGCGTTTTTTATAACAAATTGGTGATTGTGCTGTGGGGGATATTGGATTGTTAAACATTGTACAAACATGGATGCAACTGACGCATGCGTCACACCTCCTTTTTGTGATTTGCTACTTTGCTGGAATGCCGATAATATTGGTTGGTATTGTGTTATAATCAATTGAGACGGAGGTGGATAAAATTTCGTGTTTTGCTGTCGATCTATGAGTTTTAGAGCTCATTTTATCACACTTACTCCTCTTCTCTCTGGGGGGGTTCACGTATATTTCGTGTGTATGTAATGTTTTAGCGAAACCATATTACAATTTATTTATTACTCGTGATTTTGCTACAAAATAAAATTGATTAAATCGATTGAGTATTGTAATTAACAGTAAATAAGTGAACTCTAGGTAATGTCAGAAGCATCATGCAAAAAATTCAACCCACGTCCATTATTATTGGTAAAAAGCTACAAACATAAAACTAGCTGCCGCAATCTTACTAACCATAGTAGATTACAATAAATATTATCTGCTCTGGGTAAAACAGCCTAACTTTGCTTCCTATTGGACAATATATAAATGGATAATTCTGAAGCCCGTATCAGTGACGACAAACTCGTTATTTCTCAAACTAGGCAAAGTAAAACGAATTTACCACAAAACTAGGTAAAGTATTACTAGGTAACCTAGTTTAATTTTCAAAACTAGTACCTCAATTAAAAACCAGGTAAACTAGGTAATTATCGTTTGGCAGCACTTAAGGCTTTTTCGGTATATATGAAGACTTAATCCTTCGAACCGTCTATTTTTAACGACTTTTTATTGAAAATATGATTTGCCTAGTTTTTTCAACTAGGTACCTGTTTAAATTTAATAAATCTACCTATTTTACCTAGCAAATTTACTGCGCAAAATTTCGAACAGACAACGCGGTAAACGTTGAACTAGGCAAGCTATATGTTCTTGAAACTAATTAAAAGTACTGTGCACATAAACTCAGTAAACTATACTAAACTGGGATAGGATTTTATTTTATCCTGCAGGAGAGGAAAGCTGAGAATACAGCTTAACCATATGGCAAACCACGACCTCTCGTGCAGATACCAGTTCCAAATCAGGGGTGAAGGATTTTGGCTCAATGTCTTTCTCATTTCCTATGCATGGACCCGGTTGGTGGAGGGAGCAAGAAGCGCTGACGGTAACGACCGTGCGCCGGCGAGGCGTCCAGCAGACCTCTCGCATACAATCATCCCTAGCGGGATTCAAACTTAGGACGTCAGTAATGCGTATCCCGAAGGTGTTCCCAACGCTTTACTGATTGAGCTAATCGGGCACGCCAGGTACTTCTACCTCGAATTGCCAACACTATCCCGTGCTTTAGACTGAATTATATAATACTATACTAATGGAATATCCGTGATAAACAAATCTCTTTTATATTGCAGCTAATATCACTGTCAATGGAACTCCATACCTTTTGGAACTCGTAGATACAGCTGGACAAGAAGATTATGATCGTCTGAGACCGTTATCTTACAACAAAGCTGACATTTTCTTAGTTTGTTTTTCTGTTGTTGTACCTTCCTCGTATAACAATGTCAAGGAAACGTGGATTCCGGAACTGCACGCAACAAAATCAAACGTACCATTCCTATTGGTGAGTAATAAGTATCAACACCACATAAATCTCTTTTATATATGAGGGGTATTGTAAAGGGCGCTGTCCACATCCCAAATAATATGGTGTAGAATTACCTCCCCCAGCTCCAGAGAAATCGATTATTAGCATCTACTCTTAAAAAACCTTACTAATGAGTCAATACAAACGCCAAAATCCGCAGGAAAATGTCAGTCAGTCGTATGGCTTTACGACAAAGTTGAACAATTTCAACTTTACCGTAGAGCCGTAGTAGCAAGAGATTCAGTCGTGTGAATCGCACGGGGCAGAGAAAATCGTGGATGTGTGTATTGGGAATCGGCGACAACAAGTCGCAAGCTGTCGTAGCCGTACATGCGTGCATCCCCCTTTATGTGCAATGTACGCCGAGCGCTACGAATGTTTCTAACTACGCTACGACTAATAATGACTAAAAAAAAACTTAGCTGACCTCGTCTGAAACTTTTCCGAATCATTGATCTAGGTTTGTACATATATATATTTGATGAACATATTATGACGATTTTGTCAAAACATCTTTTGTTAAACATGCGCCGCTAATGGAACGCGTCGATGAGACGCGGTCCATCTGTGGCCCATGTTTGACAAAAGAAAGTTCCTAATAACACACCACAAAATCCCCCACCCCTAAAGCCTTGAATGGAGATAAACATCCTGACACTGGTTCACCTCTGCACTGCGGAACAACGCGCGTTCACAAAGGCATCAAACAATGCATCATAATCAAAACTTACAAGGGCTTGATCATAAATTAGCAATCACGATAAATTGATTACGCAACGGCTAACAAACGTACGTACGTGTTGTTTGTGTATATTCTGTCTTCCTATCCCATATTTTTGAAAACTGCGTGGCTGGGTTGCGGCCATAATACACGTGAATCCGTTGGCGATGATCTGCGTCGTGTTACAGTAACCAAACAATACACTACAATACAGTTCTGTAACATCTTTCTTTATAGCCTGCAAAGTGGAAATTTACGCAACGATACCAGCAATCTTTATTAAGGCCACAATACAGGTGAAGTTGTCTTACAGATGCATTGCGTTTCGTGTAACAAATAAAATACACGCCTGCATTGCATTGCGTTAGTCGTGTTCATTTCATTTCAAAAGCACAACATACGCAAAGAAACGGGCACCCTCCGTTAGCTTGCACAGCAAACCGTTCGGTCGCGTTGGAAACCGTTAGGAACCGCATTCAAAGCGTTGCGCTAGCGTAAAACGCAAGGTTAAAAAAATAAACCAAGAAAAAACGCAATCTACGCAAACGTTTATTGCGGCCTTAAGTTTGCACAGCAAACCGTTCAGTTGATTTGGAAAACGCAAAGCAATGCATGCGCAGCGTTTCACCAACGTAGCGTAAAACGCAAGGTTAATCTCGATTACCAAGAAAAACCGCGACCTACGCAAACGTGTATTCCGTAGCGTTGGTTGCCCTCAAGCTTAAGCTGACGAATATTTTAATATTTTATAGAAAATACAAATTCTTCGTTTACGAAAATATTGATCCTAAAAAATATGATATAATATTTAGAAATCCAACTTTTTGGCTCATCCTTTTTTTCAAATTTCCCGCCATTTTGAAACTATTCAATCAAGGTGCGAAAAAAGCGCAAATCTTAAAAAATATTGGGTGCGTTTTTTCTGTTGGACAAGTCTAGATATGGAAAGAAAAAGGACAAAAAAAACGTGTGTTCAGCACATAGTTTTCTATTTTTATGGTTTTAGTTTAATAAATTTATTTATTTATAGAAAGTGCAGTCAACGTAGGTGTTCGCCTCAGAGCGTCCCCAAGCATTCGCTAAAATTTTTTAAAAAACTCGCTAAATTTGCAATACCCCAACGTCGGGTCGGTTCGAAATTTACAAAAGCCAATATTTATTAGCTTGCTTATACCGGTTATACTTAGCTTTCTTAATGCGGTTTTCAATAGCGCCTCCCATGAATAGATGTACTAAGCGTGGACGCTATTTAAACGGTTTCCAACTTACGACGATTTTTGTTATATGGATCACCTCGTAACCGAATTTCGCAAAAAATATTGTTAGTTTTATCGCGAAAACAGCGTAATTAAAAAACACATTGCAGTTTTCGTAAGAACATAATATTGCATGATATGCAAATATAGGAACAAGTTTGAGCGTTGTATTCTTCATGGTATAATTGAAACATCAAAATCATTTTAAATACGAACGCTAAACTTGGATCTGCAATAAAGTTTTATGCTATGTATGTAAGCTGTTACGCAAAAGACATTTGAGCATTTGCAGTGACATATCTATGTCAATTATCCAATGCAAAAAGAATATTATTAATTCTATGACGTCCCACAGGTCGTAAACTTGATGCATATTTCTTTACTTTGAACTTTGGCCTTACATCAGGACATTTTGACGTATTGGTCCAAAAGTCACGTGATAGAATTTGTGTCGTTGGTTATCTGTAATCAAAATTAATTTTAAATGAGTATAAGCCAGAGAAAAATCGTTTTCAAAAACGGTTCTTCTATGGCTTATACTTGACTAAAAGATATTGAAACGGCAGCTTAAACAAGATCAACTCGATATAATTACCAACCTCCGTGCTTTCCCTGTGATACTCTAGGGACCTAATTTGCGGTGCTGGTTTGCGGATGAGATACGTATTGGTGCAGCAATTAGGCGGGTCGTAGGGTTTGTAGCCGTTCGAAATCTAGTTTGGAATACGCCACAAAGAGTTCAGTGTAGCTGGAAATGATCGACTGCCACGTTCAATTTTTATATTCATAGGTCATTTGTAATCCCTAAACTTGTTGGCACGGTGAACGACGTCTCTGTGCCCTCTTCCCAAAATCACTTTTGGCAATTCGAAAACTATATGCCATATGAATAATGGCTACTTCAGGATCCGGCCTGAATCCCATATAAGCATATTTTGGGTCACCGCTGAGGTTCAACGAAAAAAATTCAAGTCGAGTCCATGGTCCTTGTTTAACCAAAACTAGCACTAATGAATCAAAATCTGAGTACAAATCTAAAAACGATCATGTCTCTAATTTGTATAGTTAACAACTTTTTAAGCCTTTTTCAACGTTTGTGTCGATACATTCGATTTTCAAATGACGGGAATTATTTGGGTAGGAAATTTTACATCAGATTACATTTGTTCACATTTGTCCAATCTCAGTATATCGATGTTGGTGATTTACCTACTGTTTTTAATATTAATATGGTGGATGAGTCACATCACATTCTTGTTGAATGTGATCTTGGTAGCAAGTAGTTAATTGTTGTTGCAGTTTCAATAGTTAAGTATCCATTAAATGAAATAAATTATCCATGCCATTTTGGCGTAATATCTTGGTTCAATCATGTCTGTTAAAAACAAAATGAGATCATTAACTCCCAAGTATATACTTGACATGTATTCGTTTATGAGATGATGACGTCAAAGCAAAAAGCTGGTGTTGTTAGTTTGGTTGAACAAAGGCAGAGTGATTCACGTAATCAATGTTCAGCATGTTTCAGCTATCAAACATTTCTATGGATTGGCAATGCCATATGGACATGCTTATTGGTAACCACAGGGGAGTTCCGAGGTCGTTATATGCATTCAAGTCGTATTCCCGTCCTAAATAGGATATAATAAAAATATAAACTATCCCACCTTTTCACAAAAAAAGGAAATAAAGAATGGCATGTAGCTTTATTCGGTGTCATCGGGTATCACTCAAAATATATTTCTATGTTAAAATTGCGTCTTAACGGAGGCAAAGGATCAAAGTAGGGTAGTCTTATTATCGCACATGACAAAACCACCCTCTGAATTCCACTACAAAGGTTCAGTTGTCATAGAATGCTTCATGCCAGGGGCACATCTTGTGTATGGCCGTCTTGTGTATAATACAGGTTTTTGTATATTGGTGGTCACTCTTTTCGGCAGTTGCTTCCAACCTTGCTCGGGTGAAACTTGAAAATTTTGAATTTTTTATTTTCATTTTTACAGGTAGGAACACAAATTGATTTGAGGGACGACCCAAAAGTCTTACAAGATTTACACTCAAGAAAGCAAAAACCAATTACAAAAGAGACGGGACAAAAAATTGCCAAAAAACTTGGTGCCGCGGGATACCGAGAATGCTCAGCACTGACAATGGTCGGCATTAAGGAAGTTTTCGATGAAAGTATTTACATAATTCTGAGTCCCCCGCCAAAAGAGAGCAGTATACGAAAAACTTGTTGCCCTATATCCTGATGGGGTCGTTATAATGAGCAAACTATATTGAGGGTTGAAGTTCGAGACTCAGTTATTTTCAGTGTTTTTGTTGGAGGAAGCTCACTGGTGATTCGCGCCTTGGCGGCGCGATCCATCTGTGGCTTATCTCCAACGAAGCATGAACGTACAAACCTAAAAAATCTGGTTATGTAGTTGTGGAGATTCGAACTTTCACCCTTGATAGATTTTTATGTTATATGGAGCAAATTATAACGATGAGACGACACTCCAGCATATAAGAAGCCTCGGTCACGTGTTACCGCAATAAGTAGTTTTTTTTCCGATTCCGAAATATTAAACTGAATAGAACAATAACTGAACTATCTCATAAAGCAATCACTGAAAGGGAGGATTTTCACAAATGGAGAACAGAGGATGGACTTCACTTAAATACTGGACTGGGCATTTTTAAATGGTCGATAATAATCTGAATCGAATTAAATGCATGAGGATATATAACAACAATGAGAACAAGTTGCCATTTGTAGAGTAACTGTCTCTGATCCGAAATAAAATTGATGTGTTTAGGGTTTTCATCTTTGCTGAGCATAAATTACAGATGGATTTCATCACATTTTTGATGCGATTTGTTAAATCGAATATGACAATCTTTCGAAAAATGTGTCCGGGGCCGGATTGGCTGTTTGCTACTTGCAGGTATTTCAAGGAATAACATCGGGGACAAATATAAAATTTGATTTGAGTTATATATAGTAAAAGAATAAGTAATGCAGGAGCGCGGATATATTTCCCACGCGAATGAAAATGTAGTGATCTTCACTGGAGCCAATTCAGTCCCTATAAAAACAATTCTCACCTTTGGAAAGATGAATATTTCTGTTTTTTTTTAAAATGTTATCATCATCCTTTATTTGTGCATCCGAATAGTTTTATAATATCTGGTTGATAACTCTCTTTTTACAATAAATTCAGTGTTGTAAGGCCAAATATTGCGATATCATCGACATATGTTAAGTGACTTACGCGCCGATATTACCTATAGATCCCCTCGTTATATTTGCATTTCATTTTGCAGTAATAAGGTTTGTAAATGAGGCTGAATATTTCTGTATTCAGAACCGTATTTTCAAATATCGACTCTCTTTTAAGAATAAATTCAGTGTTGTAAGGCCAAATACTACGATATCATTCACATATCTGAAATGAGTTATGGTAGGGCTGAGAAAAACTGATTAATTTGGATTTCGAATCTTATTCAAATAATTTTTTTGAATCGGATCGAATCACTAATTACGTGCAAGTAACAAATATCCCATTTAAACTATTACAACTTGTCTCCATTATGGTTATCAAGAAATTGGTAGTTTATAGTATTTTTTCAATTTACACTACATTGTCTAAAGCAACAATTTTCGTATTTTAACGGCAAAATGCTATCGATTTTGGTCAAATTTGATCAAAATCGATATCATTTTGTCGTAAAAAATGAAAATTCTAGTTTATTTAATAAGTTTTTGTTACTAGAAACGACTCATGATTGATTCGAATAAATTGTGCTACGAATGACCGAATCCAATTGCCCAGCCCTAGTTATGGGAAAATCTTACTTAGATTGAGCCATTAGATTTGCATTTCATTTTGAAGTAATAAGATTTATAAATGAGGCTAAATATTGCTAAATTCGGAACCGTATTTTCGAATATCGAAAATGCGTTTTAAGAGTACAAAGCAAAAACGACCGATAGTTTGCCGACTCGTTTGCACAGACGAGTAATAAAGAATCTTTCCCGATTTCAGGATGAGCTTTAAAATGCTTCTTTTTTCTGATATTTTCAAAACATGGGTCACAGATGACTCAAACTCCACCAAATTACTCTCGTCATTTTCATTCTGATAGATTATTCATTTTGGTTGAATCATCCTCAAGCAAGGCTGTGTACCTTAGTAGTGTGTTAGGCTGTGTATCTTTATTAAAGAACACGGTTAATATTGTTAGAATCATATGATCTTTTTTGTTCGGCCGATATTACCCGTTTTATTAGACCCTGACTTGAGTCGTGGGCATGGATCAACGAAACGGATTTTTCCGGTATTCGAACCCGAGATCTTTAACCTGTAACAGTCGAATGATAATTACTAGGTAATCGTGCCCGAACCAAGTATAATCATTACCTTTGATGACTGTCTATGTCATTGGAACGCTAAACCCAAAATGAATTTTTATTTATAGTCATAACCATATACCTTGCTTGATCAATAATGTCGCCAAGTTGTAGAAATGAAGCTCACGTCGTGCATTTATTTTAGGATGTTTTATTACTTAGTATGAACCAAAAATTTCAAAATAAATTTTTGAAAAGAATTGCTTTGGTTCAAAATACACTGTAACAAAAGTTCAGTAAATTTACTGGTCATTTGAAGTGATTGCATATTTCCAAGTTAAGTTTTCAAGTCAAAAAACGCCATGTTGATGGGATTTAGGCCAACTATGGCCTGTTGATGGACCGCACCTTCGCAGTGCGTTCCATCAACACCCCATATTTGACCAATTTTGAACTTTTTCAATATCGTCAATAAAACTTACTGCCAAAGACCAGTGATTTTGTTGCATTTTTGTTACAGTGTAGGTCACAGTTGCCACTGTCAACCGTTTGTATCAAATTCGAATCATGTCACTCCATTTCGTTATTTTCGATTGCATTTATTACCAAACACCAATTAGTCAAAAACTATATATTTGTGAAATTAAGAAAATATATCTCAAAATGCAAAACATTGATAAAAAATTTGTGTTAATTCGTTTTTCCAATAAAAACGAATTTGAGAAGTAAGAAAACGCTTTATCGTATTGTTCGAATCTTTGTCGCGCTGGTCAAGCGCGGGCGATCTGTGACTTTCGTTTAAAATAAAATCTTTATAATGTGTTTCTGAGAAACTTGATAATATAAAATAAAACAAAACGACGACGGGACATGGAATTTATTTCCTGGCATTTGAACTTTCACCTTCAATTCTTCTTTTACAATAATATTGCCACCCGACTATTTTATGCTGTATATCATAAAAGTAACGTACTCTTTGTATTCTTCCTATTTATTCTCTTTCTTCGTTTCTCTTCTTTTCACGTAACTTTTTGTAGTTTTTTCTTCTTTTTTGTTTAAAATTCCGTTTTTGGACTCTTGTTGATGATGATTAGTTGCTCAATAAAAGTTGTAGACAATTTGTAGAATTTCTAAAAGTAACTTTTTGAAATATATCTCAAAAATGGCTGGATAATTTTAATTTTATTAAAATGACTTGGGTATTTTTATATTGATAAAGTTTAGGTTGCAACTAGGGCCGGGCAATTCGATTCTGAGATTCGAAGCACAATTGTTCACAGGAACAAAGACTTGGCAAATGAACTGGAAGTTTCCTTTTTAACGAGATAATGTAATCGATTTTGGTCAAATTTGGCCAAACTTGCTTATATTTTCTTGTTAAAATATGAAAATTGTTGCTCTTAGACATGGAATGTGAATTGAAAATACATAATAAACTGTAAATTTTTCGATTTTTACAATGGAAACAATTTGTAATGCTAGAAAAGAGAAAATTGTTATTTGCATGAAATTAGTGATTCGATCCGATTCGTAAAAAAATAGACGAATCTGATTCGAATTATGAATGATTCGGTTTCGCCCAGTCCCAGTTACAATTGAAGATTTGGATTGTTTTAGTGTCATTTTTTGGCTCTGCCGGATCATAGTTACATGGGGTTCGGTTTCTCAGTAGCCCACGTGACTTGTACGAGTTATCAGTAAACGATGGCAGCAACTGCTGTGCTGTAACAACTGCCTCGTGTTTGCTATCTCCAAAGTACCATTTTATAAAAATAAGAGGGTTCATAAATGTTAGAAAGCTTTTTTATATAGAGAGAATGCAGTTTGGCGAGTGGTACAGAGCTCTATACTTTCTCCACGTGCTTCGACCTCTTATCGTGGCGTCGTGCTTTAGTGGTCTCCCGCCTCTTCATTTGAAGACCTTTGAAGCCAGCCAACTCAACTTTCAAAACATAGACGATGCGGATTTGACAGTAAGGAAGGGGAGTTCGAAACGTTGGTATTAACGTGATAAGATTGGAGTCGATCGTAGTTTGGCTATGGTTGATATGAAAAAGTAGAACAATCATACATGATGAATGACTTCGAAATATCAATGTTTTCAACTGTATCCGGTTACTGAACTTATCTCACGCCTTACTATTCAATACAATGTGAATCCAATAAAAAACGGTGGAGTTGTTTTCTCACCATCGCCCAGGTTTGTGCTATCTCTTCGTCCTTTAAGTAGCTGTTAGTTGTTCCTTTTAGTCACTGCTTCCGGCCTTGTTTTGAGCGAATTTCAATAAAATAAATACACTCTGAAACATCTTTTGTTCCCTGATGTTGTCCATTCCTTTCCGGCGATAGAACCCGTTTTATTTTAGTTGCAGAAGTCCCGTCTCGCAGTCATTGATGCTTCATTTGTGGCACCGTGACCCACAGGTACGTAATGGAAAATAAACACATCATAGAGATATATTATTTATATTGTCTTTTCAAAAGCAGCAAAAATAAATTCACAAATATATCTATAAAATATATTGCCAAACCATTTCTAGAACATAATCATATATTTTCTTATAATTGCCAACCCTATTTATATACAATCAAACATGAGACTCGAATAAATCGACTTATATAGCCGATTTATCAAAAAATCACGTTTATTTGAGTATAAATCAAACTTATATTGCAATTATTATAGTTCAATTTATAGTAATCACACACATATATTTTTTTTTTATAAATATTCGAGAAAATATAAAAATATAATCACAAAATTGAAAGAGATGTACAGTGCTGATTGCAATTTTCTGCTTTTTTTGTCTAAAAATAATAAAAAACTGCAAAAAAATTAATTTAACAAATAAAATTGAGAAACGAAAAATTCAGGAAAACAAATCAGAAAGAATAGTACGTCTATACCTATTCTTCAAACTTCGTGATGTAGAAACGTTTTTAAATATTATAACTTTCAGTGATAGATCAATGTTCTGGGACTCATACAAAGTGTCAAACTTATTTGGCTAAACAAAAACATATATTTATATTAGACACACTAAATCAGCTCTTTCAATTTTTTATAGAACTATTTATTATTTATAAAATGGTGCATTTTGAGTCCATATCAAAATTCGGATGGTGCCCAAGGTATATTTTGTTAAGCTGCGAAATTATTTTGAGATTAAACATCGCAATAATATAGCACAAAAAATCGACCATAAAATCAATTTTTTGCTCATCTTTTCCATTTGTTTGCTGTATTTCAATCTTTTGCACTTATGGAGATTTGAACCTTTGCCCTTAATATGACATGTATTTTTTTTATTAAAATTCACTCTGAGCAAGACTGAGAGCAGTGCCTAAAATGAACCAACTAAAGGCTTTCGGTATAGTCGGGAATTGTATTATCATGTCCTCCACAATCAAAATCGAGGTTTTGAGACCTGCCTTGAAAATCTTCGCCCCTTCTAAAACAGAAAGTTTTATTTTGTTGAAGCATGTGCCACACAGGCACGCAACCCAGTGGCGCAGTCCATCAGTGACTTATACTTACCAAAAGGTTTTTGGTCAGTATTCCTCCAGTCACTTTACTTTTTATGCACATCCACATATATTCAAATTTATAATAACAGAGAGTTTTTAAAACTCAAAATTAGACGAATGTCCGGCGTTATTATTGTTATTATTGTTTATAAGTTTTGATTGCATCATCGTCCCGTTGTTTACCTGTTGATCATGTTCCCGTTTCAAAAACCTTGTTGCGATTCTGAAAAACAGGGATTTATTTTTTGTCAAAACTCTAGAAAATATATTTACTGTGATTTAGACAACGTTCATACTATTCTGCATGGAAGCTTCTGTCAGCTAAAAATATAATTAATCCACATTTGCTGAAAAAGGTCCTTATCGGATTAGTAAGGTATTTCAGATTTCTGAGTAAATGTAAATTTGATTTCCGATTATTCATCGTTTTGCAGTGAAATAATGATATATATAACACATTGTAATCAAATAGGCAGATTATGGCACTTTCGTACGTGTGAAATGTTAAAAAAGTTATACGTAACGATAAGTTACGTAAGTTTCGTGAGCAATAAGATACGATAAGATGCGAATAGAGATACTACTAAACTAAACAATAAGGGCAACCTAATTTGCGACACCCTGCCCTAAGGTACCACTTATATTTTTTTATATGTTGTATTACATTCCATCATCTTTTTTGATCAGTTTTGCATTATTCAGTTTTTTTTTTTTTTTTTAAAAAATTACTACACAAAACGCTACTCACTGTCTCACGAGTCGATTTCCTTCCTCTCTCTTTCGTGAATTCTGTATAATTCCTGCTGCCGAGGAGCGACGTATTCCATTAAATCCAGCGCTTCTTTAACACGTTTCAAAATGTCATATTTCTCTCTTCCTCTGACCTGTCGTGGTTAAAAATAAGATTACAGATATAATAGAAATGAACCCAAGCAAAAATTCGTTGAGCCAAATGTGTTTTGTTGATTTTGTTAAGTATGAATGAATAACGTCACAAGCCAGAAAAAGCTGTTGATGGAACTGCTGAGACATAGTGAGGTCCACCAACAGTCCACAGTTGACATGGTTCTCAAATGAAGGGCTGTTTCGAATATTGGAAATAAACAATTACAGCAATTGAACAGTGAATTTACTATACTTTTGTTACAGTGTAGTTACATCGATTTTTATTATTTCAGACACACGCCTATGTATATTTGCTTATTAAAAAATAATTAGTCTTTAATATTAAGCGTAGACAACTTCTGACCGGGAAGTTTGCATTTTAGATGCACTGACTCAGACTTGCAGCTTGTCAGATACTCGGCTGCTCAGACACCCGAAGAAAATGGAATCCATCAGAGGAAAATTTCGCGCAATTTTTATAGCCGCTTTTTGGAGTGGATCACCCTGCCCAAGGCTTTGTATCGGCAGCCACTTATAGACGGCAGGGTTAGAATTGCTGGGAAGATATAATCTTTTTCTTGTTCGGCTTAGCCTACGCAAGTTATTACACCCTGGGTTGAGTGGTGGACATAGATTAATGAGTCGGACTCGAACCGGATATCTTCAGCCTGCGATGCCAACCAGGCTTTAACCACTAGGCCATCGAAAATAAGCAGTCTTGATGATTTTGAAGCTTTTTTATCTATACGAAGAAAATGCCATGAACATTTAGGACACCCGAAAAAAAAAAAACCGAAAAGATCAGTCAACCATCAATGAATCATGCTTAACATAAACCGCTTAACCTTCCTGGGACCCTGTGATAATATGTAATTTGTTTATCACAGTTTAGTCAATTATTTTCCTTTTCATTTATTTCTAGATTTGTTTACGTATGCTTCAAATACTCAGTTTCTAATTCCTAACAAACTCTTCAGAAGTGTATATTAGGTAAGTGAAATCACCAGCATATTCACGGGAAGCGAGGTGGCATTTCCCTCTTGCCGAGCGAAAAAAACGGATTTCCATGACTCTTTTTGAATGTATTTTTTTCGTGCGCCTCCGGCGATCCTGCCCGTAAAAGCTTGCCTTACCTTCAAAATATATTCCTCTGATTCAGGGTCAGCATTCAGTCTCCTACGCTTTCCAAGTAGACTGGAAACTGGAGAAACAGCCATCTCTGTACCTAAAAAAGATAAGAACGAATTTTGTTAACTTTGGCTCAAGTATTTCGTGAGACACGACTTCGAGAGCACATAAACCATAACTGGATCGCCACAGCTTTAATACCTATTTGCTATCTAAGGGTTTATAGCCAACGCGGCGTTTTACTTTGACACGTTCATTTACCTCTGGTTGTAACTTTTAACCCAGTTCAATTGCATAATTTTGCGGAGTAATTTCACACAGTTTGATACAAGATCATGCTTAGAATCAGAATTTTTACCAAATTTCAGGTGTGTAAAAAAGAGTTTTTTTCTCTAAAAATCAGTTTTTGTGAAAATATCCTTCGTCAAGTATGGATCTTCTCGGCGACGCGATCCATCTATGACGCATGCTTGATCGAATTAAACTCCTATTCAATGGATATATAATTTTGCAATAAAATATGAATTAATACTTTTTGTAAATTAAAAAAACAACTCCCAATCTTTTAATGCTATAGTTTAATATAACACTAACCTCGTTCTCGAATTTCAGGTATGTCGTGAGCATGAGTTTCTCCTCTTTTACATTGAGTGTGAGTATCTCTTCTCATTACTCTCTTCTCCTCTTGAGCTCGATCTCGTCCGGGACAAGAACATATTCTGATTTCTACTGCCCTTCTACCCAAAACTTGACCACTGTAATGATATCACAACTTGTAGTAAAATATTTCCCATGAATTGGTGCATTTATGGTAAATTTCTTTCTGATGAAAGTTATTCTTCGGGTGAGTGCACTGTGACAAAAGTACAGTAAATTTACCCATCCTTTTTAGTTATTGTATAGTTACAAAATTCTAAAACTTGTCTTATTATGCTAGTTATAGGTTGATGGCCGCGCCTCGTCGACGCGTTTCATCAACATCCCATAATTGGTCAAAAACAATCGATTAGGTAGTTTTATTTTAATATCACAAAAGGAAAATTACTTTCAAAAACGGTGATTTTATCGCATTATTGTTACTGTGACTCACAAGTAACATTTAGGGCTGGGCAATTCGGTTCGCTGATTCGAATCGATTCGAAGTACAGATTATTCGAACAATTGTGAATCGGTCATAGGAACAAAAACCTGCTAAATGAAAGGCATTTTTTCATTTTTAACAACAAAATGCAACCGATTTTGACCAAATTTGACCAAAATAGGTTGTATTTCGTCGTTAAAATGAAAATATATGACTTTCAAGTCAGTTTATGCTAATATTTGTATTTCGTAACTTTATATTTCCTAATCATCATAATGGCGACTATAATAGTAATAGTAAAAATGGGATATTTGTTATTTTTATGAAAGCAACAATTCGATCTGATTCGGAGAAATTATTCGAATTCGAAAGGATTCGGTTTTGCCCAGCCCTAGTAACATTCTGCCAGTACTAGAAATTTTATACTTACTCCATATTTTCGAATGTGAACACTAACATCAACGGTCTCCTATTAATTCCACCGACACAACTTGATAAACACATAAACTTGAACAATACTGTACTGTATTCCGTCCCAACCTAAAAAATATAGTCAAATAATAATATTATACTGAATGAAATTTTTATTTTTAATGTTTGGATTGCTTTGCTTTGTGAAATCGCCGGGCAATTGGAGATGCGTACATTTTTCTGGATACATTAGACCCGATTAGAAAAATTTTGAAAAAAATTGTTTTATTAAGTATGAGTCACTGATGGATCGCGTCGATGAGACGCGGTCCATCTGTGGCTCATGCTTGATAAAACAAAATTTTTGATTGGGAATAGGCTTGCTTTAAGCCAAACAGAACACGCAGTTCAAAAGAATTTTGGACTTGATGTGGTCGATAACGATAAAAAGATCACGTCCAACAGCGCAATCATGATTTTACGTTGGTTGAGAAAGCAACAAAAAATATTACGAAATTAATATGCAAAGAGGCAAAAATACAACAACAAAGAATAGGAATTTAAGTTCGAAAATGGTGCGAATACAAACCTGGGGGTTTTCATATAATACTGATACACTCTCCCTTCCGTCTGCACCAAAGTTATACTGCACAGTGTGTCTACCTGTCGGCATCTCTACCCGGATTAAATGGTTGACTGGAACATGGGTGGGAGTTGCTGAAATAAAAATTCGATTGGTTTTGGTTTTGTCTACATCTTTTTGACCTTATGATTTCGAAATTCGGTCAGATGCTGAAGTCAAGTCAAATCGCGTTTTTTTGAAACTTAACTCGTAAATGGGCGATTGTATATTATGGTGTCTTTGTTTGCGAATAGAAGTGAACAATATGTTTTTCAAAATGGAAATGTAATTCGAATTTGTGACAACTTGTTTACACTCTGGGGATCAAAACTTTCCCGTCGTTTCTTTCTGAGAATGACAAAAGTTGAAATACCATCGAAAATTTATTTTTGCAGTAGTTTAAAGCTTATATTGCAAAATATTGCCTTTTAGATAATTTCTCACTTTTCCGAGTGTTTGGGGACTGATAAGCAGATATTTTACTTTGTCGAATCGAATTGAATTTTCGAATAAAAGGTTATTAAAAGTAAGCAATCATTTGCGATAAATATCGACCAATTACTTCGATTCCAATTGTCGTTTAAAAAAATAGAATATTCCGATAAATGTGAACATTCCACACGGTATAATTACGACTATTCATAAAAATCACTCAGGCGTGACGTTTACAAAAGCACTAAAAGTAATCCAAATGAAGAAGTTCGTCCTTAGTGGTAATGGCAAAGTAAGTAAAGCGCTCGATAAAGGAATTTACAACTTATCAAATTTCAAGAGTCTGCAAACATATGTCCAATATACCGTCAACAAACAAAAGCAGTTGCCAGACACACAGTAATAGTAAAGTAATCATAAAGAGCAAGTTTGTTTGCAAACCTGGAAAGCATTTAAGTACAATATTTGTATGGATGGAAAATACTTCGTTAAAGACATGACTCTGCATTGTTTGTCTTTTAAGGCGTATCGGTTATTTGCAGTCATGTATGGCCCATGCTTGGTTGACAAAATTTTTATGGCCACAAATTGGTAAGTTTGACAGTCATTTTCGATTGTCAAATATTCCAGCAAGAGTATGCGAAACCATGAAAGTCAAGTGGAGGGCAACGGACAAGACGACTGAAAATCAAATAGACATTTTTTTACTCTAATTCAATTTAGATTTCTGGTGTAGTTTATGTAATATTATCATAAGCAAACGTATGGTTTGTAGCAATTGGTATTTTCTTCCTAACAAAAAATGCACTTCAACACGTCTCTACATTTTTAAACGGTAACAAAATTGCGCAGGACACGAGTTGATTCGATAAAATTATGACACACTGTTTGAAAGGTCGGTTAAAGGCTCTAGTACATGTTTTTTTTTATCTTAATTCACCCTGAGCAATCCCGGAAGCAGTGTCTAAAAGAAAAAACTAAAGGCACTTAATAGCAAAGAGTTACCACCAACTGCACTCCAAACGAAAAACATTCCAATATAATCTATAAAGCCATGATAAAGAACAGAAAGTGGCATCTTCATCTGCCCTGGTCGATGTTAAAACCATTCACCACTTCTTTGCATCCTTTTAGTCGTCTCTTACGACACGCAGGAAATACGTTAGGACTGTTGCGTGTTTTTTACGTTTTTTTTATTTTATCCTTGTATTTTACGCAATGCAATGCAACGCAGGGGTGAAACGAAAGAAACATATAAACACGCAAGCGTGTATTGAGGTCTTCAACTTCCGTTAAAACTCAGCTACCAGAACTTAAAAATTGTCTAAACTTGCTTTGTGACGTACTCAATATTTGACTGCACATACCTGTGTCTGTTATTTTATGGTTCGGGCACCGCGTTACAATATCTTTAATATGCTGAGCTCTCTTGAATACAGGTGTTGCTTTTATGATACATCCTTGTGGTGGTGGTACGTTACATTTGAAGTGGATTGGACATGTTACATTCATTTTTACGAAAAGTTTATTAAGAATTGAAGAATGCTGTAAAAACGGGTGATGTTTATGTTAGTTATTTATTTAACTTTTTCTGTGGCCATACTGGAGGTTGACCCGAGGACGGTTCGGAAGATGCATGTGTAGTTTTGAAATGAGTGGGGGCAATCCCTTCGAAGTATTTTTTACTCTAATACGAAAACCTCGATAAAAGAGACGCAACTGTATTCACCGCACGCATGACAATGGTCCTTTCCTTCCAAAATAACGGTATGCCCAACAATAAGGTCAAAAAATTTTCACGTGTCTACGGCACTCAATTTTCTATAATAAAGGAAACGAAGAAGTAGTAGATGGATTTACCATCGTCTAGGGTAGATACAACTCACTGCACTTCACCATAGCAGTTCAGTTCCATTTGGAATGTTTTCCACTAGGAGTGGAGTTGCTGGTAACACATCTTCTAGCAGCTCTTTGCTAGTAGCTCTATTTTCTATATCACTAAGCATTTTTCCTTCCGCCATCAATTTTTTTAATATAAATAGTCTTGAAGTTTGATAATTCGGTCACTTTTTAAAAATTTGTTGCAGGATTTAATCTCAACTTTTTGCTATAAAAATTCAGAATCAACGTTTCTTTTATAATTTTTTCTGTTTTATGATATTATTAGATTTGAAAAGCTTCAAATTCAGCAAAATTAGTCGAAACTTAAAGTCTGACTTAAAAATTCTCTTACCGTATATTGAGCACTTTTTGGTGCTGACACCGTCTTTTCACCGAAGTAGATTTCGAACCCATAATCACCAGGATAGTCACTGTCAAGTAAAAAACGAAACGTACTTCAAAAATTTATTTCATTCTAGACATGGTGATAATGCAATAAAAACTTGATTATTTTAGTCCATACTAGGGTCATCCTTATCCGGATAGTAAGCTATTCTGGAATTCCAATATAAAGTAACATCGTTCGTTGAATATTCTCAAATGAGTTTATTGTGAAGTAAAACCATGATATATGTCAAATTTCACGTCGTAAAATTTGACATAAATCATGATTTTGCCGCAAAATGGGCAAAATATTAGAAATTTCGTTGAATGCTACTGAAACATAACGCTAATAATAATTGCATAGTTTTTTTTTTGAGCCACTTCTTGAAGTGGATCACCCTGTCCAAGCCCCTGTAACAGCGGCCACTTATAGTCGCGCAGGGTTAAAATTGTTGGAAAGATATGATCTTTTCCCTTTCGGCTTAGCCCACCCGAGTTATTAGACCCTGGGTTGAGTGGCGGGCATGGATAAGAGAGCCAGACTCGTCGGGACTCGAACCCGAGATCTTCAACCTGCCATGCAAACTTGCTTAACCACTAGGCCATCGCGCCCACAAGACAGCAAGCACTAACCTAGTCCATACTTACTTTAAAGGAACTAAACTCTTGTCTTGTTGGATTGGATATTCAAATGGTGGCCCTGGGGCGTAGGGACTATGCGTCGTGATAGCAGGATCGCCTCGGGACTCGAACCCGAGATCTTCAACCTGCCATGCAAACTTGCTTAACCACTAGGCCATCGCGCCCACAAGACAACAAGCACTAACCTAGTCCATACTTACTTTAAAGGAACTAAACTCTTGTCCTGTTGGATTGGATATTCAAATGGTGGCCCTGGGGCGTAGGGACTATGCGTCGTGATAGCAGGATCGCCTGTGTTAGGGCTACTCGAGTGGACATAGACATTTTGACCGGCTCCCGAGTGCTGGCCATGATGATCTTGTCCATCTAAACTTGAAGGTTGATTTGCAAATGCTGCAATAGCTCCCAACGCACCACCGTCGTTTGAATATACTGTCTGTGAGTAAAATAAAAAATAAAAATAGAGGCATGCGAATACGATTATGATCTTTTTTTTATAAATTTCTAAGAATTTTGAAGGTGGTACGTTGACTCGAAATATCGCATTTGTATTGATTTGTCCTTCAAATTATATTTTAAAACTGAGAAATATTTACCATTTACGTTTAATAAGTTTCGTACGGAAGTGAAAAAGAGTGAAAACAACTTAAAACGTTTTATATTTTGATGTTTGAAATTTGGAATTTCCGGTAAGATGCAACTTTTTTATTTCTCGAAATGATAGCAACAAAAATTTTTGTGATCCTATCGCTTTGGTGGCGGGATGCATCAGTGGCTCAATACTGGACCTGAAATGTCCCATAGCGCAAGTGGGTTGAACGAAATAATAATATGGTGAACACAATAGAATCTATAAAAAGGTAACAAACACCAAATGATGAAAGTAAAATCGACCAAACCCATCAAAAATTTCAGAATTAGCTCATGCTTATCTAACTATCGACCGACAAGGGCCTCGAGATGAAATCAAAATTATCAAATGTAAATTTTGTTAGTGTGAAATCATTATAGCTAGAAATTATCTGTTATTTTAAACAAAATAATCCTAATTTCGCTGCTAGCTATGAAGCTGAATAAGAAATATCATGGAGAATATAACAGTGTGTCGAATATGCGAAAAAGCTGCTGACAATTTTTCAGATCATATTGCACAAAGATTTAGTATAATATCATATTTTAGGAGTTATGTTCTAATTACGTCCCTACTAATGCATATGTTGCCCCCTTCTACTTATAATCTCAGAATATTTTCAACTTAGAAAAAACTAGGCTAGATCTCTATTTATCAAATGGCCTTAATGAAACGAAACTATACGTTCACGCATATAAATTGACAAAAACAGGCTAAGCCGAAACACGCCTTAGTCCTGAAGCGCCGTGACCCAATATTCCCTTAATGTAATATATAAATGTTCTTACCGTCATGCTATTCTGTATAACCAGTTGAGACATGCTCGCCAAATTGAACAACTTCGTCAGACTTGCCCTTTAGTGAAGGCCTGCCTCCCTACTAGATTTTTTTTTCTTTTCTTCTAGTCAAACCATTTCCAAGTCAATATAAAACGGACCTTTAAAACTCCGGGTTATTGCTTAACAATAGCGGCCGTTGACTAAGCCAACAATTATTCCAAATCTCTTTTTGATATTAAAACTATATTTATAGATTAAACATATTTAATATAGCAACTTTCGCTCGTGCTGTCATAATACATACAAGACGTTGGTTAGAATAATAAAAAACCGTTCTTCGTAGCGTACTATCCGACTGTTTCGTCAGACCAGGCCTGTAAATTTACCTTCACTTTTTAACGGTACTTCTCCCCGCCTCTCTGTATAAACACAAAGGGATATTTAAATACAAACCTGAAAAGTTATTATTCCAAACAATAGTTTGAAGAGGATTTATTGGCCGACGGTTTAAAAGAGAAATTGATTTAATGTAAATATAAATTACAATTTCAAGATTTTGGATTTGAAACCTCACTAAAACGCAATTTTCTTGATTATTTTGATGGAAAATATAATTTTATGCGAAAACTTTTAAAAAAAATAGCAATGAATGCCGATTCTGGAATAGCAGTGCGATGTAAACATATGCAGAGAATATAATTTTAGCTAAAAGTAGGTTTTTGTAGCATTTTTATTATTATGATCGCTGAATGTGCTATTTTTCTGACCCCATGTACCAAAAAATACAAGCAGAGTCCAGTGCCTCCATGTTTCTGAAACGTGGCAGTTTGTTGGTTTGCATTCCAATTTGTTTTTGTTTCGCCCAAATTGAGCCACGGATGGACCTTGTCTCGAAGGCGCGATTCATCAGGGCCCCATATTGGACACGAAACACTTGATGAAACGGACGGTACTCTGACTGTTATGGGGTTTGTTATTCTCTCGGAGATTAAAAACGAGAGTAAACCGTTGGAATTACTGACGACAGGAGGGTTGGATTCCCATTGTTTGCTTCAAAGTAAAGAAAGCGTGTTTGTTTTCGTTGTCCGTTTACCACACGCGAGAAGAGTTCGTTCCTTTGTAAATTCTCTCTCGACCGATTTATGGTTTCTTGTAATTATAAGATTTTGCGCACAAGGATATTTGAAATGCGATTGGTTTTATTTGGTGTATTAAAACGCCGCACATTTATTTCGTGTCACAAGTACGCTATATACGTACTAGAAACAGGACATCGAAATGAGAATTCTGCACAATTTAAACGCATTTACCGTGGCGATTTTTTTGGTATTTTTACAAAAATATCATTCAAAAATAACACTAGAAGCGCAATCACACCCACTGATTTTTGTGGATATCGAAATGATTTCGCGCGCAAGGTTTACCTGTGTGATTCCGATTCTATATTCTTTCCGACAGAGGTCATGATTTGCCTGACACATTTCGCTACTACTAGTTTATTACGCAGACGAGTCTGGTTTGTTAACGTTTGAAAACACCGAAATGGATATACAAGGAGCACCTTAATATCATTAAAGGTAATTCCTGCACGGATTTCGAGTCCGTTCTGAAATGTTCCCCCCTCCCTGTTGCCCGGACTAATCACTGGCCATAAATAATATTGCCGTCCTGTGCGACTCAAAAATTATGACTGTGAAGAAATTTATCAGCAAAAGTCGAGTCAACGCTAGGGATTCATGGGGTATATTTTGGACACTGCATTGTCAGGCAGTGACAGTTTCAGTCGCATGTGCCATGAAACGCTCAAGCAATCATGATGTGCTTTTAGACTGTTCAGAAATACCGTTAATTCATCAAATCAATTGAACGACACGGCAAGTGATTCCACGATTTATGTGCATCCCAATATATCCTTACAATTAATATAGCTTCAATTAGGTAATATATTTTCATATTAACTGAACGCGAGTGGGTTGTGAAATAGCATTAACTTATTTCCCGTGGGCGAGGTGGCCTAGTGGTTAAACATGTTGGCGTCGCAGGTTGGGGGTGTACTAACTTGGGTAGGCTAAGCCAAACAGGAAAAGATAGTATCTTTTCAGCAATGCTAACCCTGTCCATCATTGAGTGGCTTCTGGTAGAGGGACTTGGCCAGGGTGATCCAATTGAAGAAGTGGCTATAAAAAAATCCGGTGGGGATCGAGTGATGACTGATGATTTAAATTGACAAATTTAGGGAGTTATAGTTTGCGGCGCAGACAAAAAATTTCTGGTCTAAATATACGAAAGTATAGTCGAATGAAAAATGAAATAGCAATCGGCATAAAATATTCTGAACAAAACAACGTTTTGGAGGTTTTACAAAGTGCAAAATTGCAGTTTGGGCAATTTTGATGAATTGATGACATTGCTAACATTAACTCTTTTTGAGCTGTGTGAAACATTTTTTTTTTGTGTTTTTCTGTGATAAGAGGCTGGTGAGGATGTACCATGTTACGTTCTTCCTGGTGCTGATTCTGAACTCGCTTAGACTAGATTTCATTAAATAAACTCGCCCTGATTGAAACAAATTTAACACTCCAGTAATGATATCAAATTTAGAATAATATTTTTTTCATTTATTTGATATATGTTGTATACGAAAATGAACCCATCACCAAAAGCATGGTCATCTAGGACTGGTGCGCAGTACAGCGACTGCACCCCCTGCCCTCGTTCTGACACTAGGGCTGGGAAATTCGATTCGAATCGATTTGAAGTACAATTTATTCGAATCAATTATCCATCGTTCACAGGAACAAAAACTTGCTAGTTTCATTTTTAATGAGAAAATGCAATCGATTTTGGTCAAATTTGACCAAAATCGATCATATTTTGTCGTTAAAATATGAAAATTGTTGCTCTTAGATATTGAGTGTTAAGTGAAAATACACAATAAACTATAAATTTCTTCGTTTTCACAATGGAGACAATTTGTAATACTAGAAATGGGAAAATTGTTATTTACCTGGACTCAGTGATTCGATCCGATTCGAAAAAATATTCGAATCAGATTCGAATTCTAAATGATTCGGTTTTGCCCAGACCTAAATAGCACGAGAGCGATTGCTTATTGTAGACATCTCTTAACTAAGATTATCAAAACTCACCAGTTGTTAACACAAAATACTTAATCAGCTAAACAAAGCATATGTCGCAGCTGCAGTATAGAGAAAATAACAATAATAATACCCTATGAAAGATCAGGTTTCAAAACTCAGTGCTGAAAAATTTGTATTACCCTTGAACGTGAAAAGTAAATGCGTGCAACGCAAAAATTTTCCAACTTCTAGCACACAAATCTTTAATTTCAAACCACAATAATGAATAATCTACACCGGTTCATGGTATGACTTCTTTATACTAATCCTACGTACTGGACGTGACCGTTTGTCAACAGTAGTTTCACCAATTTTTTCAATAATTTCCATTCCTGAAAATAAAAATTTTCGTCATATTTAGCTTATTATTTGGAAATTTCACACACTATTGAATGTACACATTATTGATATGGCATTGTGAACAGCATTTTATAGTCCACTTAAAATTTTAGAAATTGGATTATATTCGGAGATATCATTATTTTTCTTGGTTTTGAAAACATTAGATACACTTATTTCTCCATAATTGACGTGTGGTATGACAGGAGTAGTTTCGAAATTCTTGGTTATATATAAGAACTCCTTTGAAAAGTTCGAAAGTAATTATTGTAATTATTATTTCAATTTTTCTCTAAACAGTCAACGACAGCCAACCCCAAACTTGCCCAGGTGGGAATAGATGTGCATATTTTGCGCTCCACATCTCTGTTGTCTTTTTTAAAGTCTATTTTGGGACGAAAGTTTTCTTTTCATTTACACAGTCAGAAATTTTTTTTCAGAATTTATTTTGTGAAGTATCAGTTACTGATGGAAAGCGCCGCAGAAGTGCGATCCATCTATGGCGCATGCTAGACAAGATAAATATTTTTGATTGAGCACAAAAGAGACCTATGTGTAGAACCCTCGTTTTAAAAAAAGATATAATGTTGTACAAACCACTTATAACTTTTCCAAAAATGACGCTTTTCTTATTCATGTGAGGCAATGGAGCTAGTGTAATGTAAAACTGTGACATCTTTCTGCTAATTCCTTTGGCGTCACCCAACGACACCATACCCAAATATCCAGGGCCAGCATGTCGAACATTGAAATTCTCATTTTGAAATGGTTTCTTGAGGGCGCTCTTTCCTCCGGTGCCGTCGTCATTTTGTGTGTCGCCGCCCTGTGAGCATGAGAGAAATGGATTGTTTTACATTTGAACAAAGATATGAAACGTAAAGACTCGTGTTGAAAATGGGGGATCAACCATAGTACGTTGTTAGGGCATTTCGTCATTTAACGTATCTTAGCAAGCTGAAATCAATGCACTTCGACTGAAACATACATAGTTTTTACAAAATTCGTTGCCTACCAATTGTTCGATAAAGTAAACAACTTCATGGACAGGTCAAATCGAATGATTGAAAAGTCATATAAAACAGATGATTCTTGCTAAGTCGTCACAACTCACAAGTCTGTTTGTCGGACTCGGATGCAACTTGAAACGTATGCATTGCCGTTGGCGAAACTGTAATCTTTAAAACAAAAAACTCTTCATTTCGCTCCTATATTATTATTAAGTAATGCATAAACTTACAACAATAATACCCTTTTTAATCACGTTGAAGAGTTGAGTTCCTTGGTAACCATATCCCTTTTCCGAAGTAGACAACATTATAAAATTACTGCAAGTCAGGGGACAAATTTGGCCGAACAATCCAAACGTCACTGATCCCATAGATGTACCATTCTGTTCAAATTCGAAAATAACCTGCAAAAATAGATAAAACATTTGCATTTATACTTGGACGTGAATATTTGGTAGAGACTGGAAAATATTTGAATACTCCAACTTCAGCGGCGCTAAAATTCGAAGCATAAGTGTGCAAATATTGTCTATATCAAGATAACATTTTTATCAAGTGTATGGGCGGCTAATGAATGGAAAAATCTTAACAAATATGAAGCGCCACTACTTTCCCAGTAATGTATAAGCATCGACACGTTTGAAAGCAAACGGCATCTTTCAAAGAGCAAAGCAAAATCGCTTCCCGGAAATCCAGAAGATTTTAAGGATATTGTAAAATGGACAAATGTATATTTAGCTTTTCTTCATTTTACCACACTGTAGTCTGTTTATTGAGATTATTATATTTGAATTTGACTATGGCGGCCCATTCTTTCTTAATGAAAAGTATGACTGGTCCAGCATTACTCCTAGATCCTAGTAGAACAGTTCATATTCGTCTTTATACGTAACAACGTAGGTCTAGGTACATTTGCCCGGAAAAAGAATTCAGCTTTGGTTTTAATAGTCAGAAAAATCTTACCCAAGCACGTTTTATGAGTCATTGCTATGCGGTCGGAACACCAAACCATGTGAGGTAATATATTCAATTTTCAAATATAGGAAATCAAATCAACCCATTCATGAAAGGATTTCACCTTATCTGTAAATTTAGGCGTCCTTTGGTCATCAATATCAGGCATGTTAAATAAAGCAATCAGCAATATCGAGCAAAATACTCCGAATGAAATTTTTATCCAATGACGTCGACAATGAAATTCGCAAGTTCGAGCAAGTTCACGCCATTTTTTATTCTTGCTCTCTTTTTCTTCTC
The DNA here is from genome assembly GCA_963675895.2 of Styela plicata. NCBI lineage: Eukaryota > Metazoa > Chordata > Ascidiacea > Stolidobranchia > Styelidae > Styela > Styela plicata. The sequence continues at coordinate 6,036,567 of OZ023153.1, read as the reverse complement.
GCCTTTTCCTGCGATTCTCTGTTTTCTTAGCGCGTCTCCACAGTTTTTGTGGATGCCCTTTCTTGACTCGCTGCTTTAATTCTCCCTCTCCTTCGGGCGCCATACGTGTATTTATATCAATTTAAACTGAAGGGACAATCAAAATATTCACTTCCAACTGAAAAAGGCATTACCATAAAAGTTAAAAACAACTCCTGAGATATTAATGCCGGAAACACGGAATATAAATGTAAGGGATACAATCTAAGATAAAACGAAGCGACGATATTTTTTGCATTCGATCAAACTATTGCTCCATGAAAGCAATACCCGACAGCTTTCAGATGATTTGTCACCGGCTTCCGTCTGTACTTTACAGCAGCCGTACCGGTTAGTGGGAGATCTTCAACTTGTATCAGCCCAACGTGATAACTATTAGGCCATCGCGCCCACTAAGACATCCATGCGAAACGAGATTCTCGGGCGGGCCAAACTGGACCCAAGGTATTTTTTTCGAGCCAGTCGTTGTTCTGATGCAGATTACCACGTCACATATCAAGCATACCGTCAAGAAGGTCATCACATATATTAAAAACAAAGCGGGGCCAGGAGGCACCCCTGGACGAAACGAAATAAGCGTTGACAGTAACGACTTCGATCGGGCAAGAATAATTTTACAAGTGAAATTTGGCCTCAAATGACGCACGAGTGAATTTTTCAACACCCCATGATACTTAACAGTTTATCCACCTTGTCGTTATAACTTCTTGAGGCGAGCTTTAAACTAATCAAAACAATTCTGCGATAATTAAGTTTCATTTCCTAGCAAACTTCGAAAACCTCGACATTTCCGAGAATCCCAACACCACACCTGCCGACACAAATCTAAAAAACGCGTTCAAAATCCCACACAATACATATCATCCTTCCCTTTAGTGTGCCACGTAACTTCTACCTCCCTACACGTCACCTGCATACACACCTTTACCAACCAAAGTAGGCTGTTTCAAGTACACTTAACGCATGCATTTGTTGCATTTAGGTATAATTATGATAATCAATATATTACTAAAACATCAAGGCACTTTTAGTAGCTTAGTCAAGCATGACAATATGATGAATCGTGCTCGGAAGCACAATTTAGCATTTGACCAAATTTTTTGTAAAAATTCCATCACCGATTTATCATGACACAAGCGTACTCATGGCATTTTATTTTTATTGAAATTCACTCTAACTGAAGAGTCCGAAGTAGTGCCTAGAAGGAACCAACTAACGGCCACTTATTGGCAAAGAGCTATTACGAGACGTAACAAAATATAGTACCACCAACTGCACTCTAAGCGAAAAACATTCCAAACGGAACTGCAATGGCAAAGTGCAGTGAGTGGTATCTAGAAAACTGATTCATTATTAATAATAATGTTCCACTCGCCTCATACATTTAACCAGAAAAACATTTTATCAAAAATCCAAATTCACGGAAGCTAAAAATATTTTAAAAATGAAAAAGGCCTTATTTGTTGGTAACTTCTTAAACGACTGAAAAACATGGATGAACCATAAAAACACTTGTCTATATAAGGCTGTGTGTTTTGAATCGAATCTTGAAAGAATCTATTACTTTGAAACGACTACACATCCAATTTTGATTGAAATTCAATTCAAAACAATTCTTCATATTTTCTCCTATAATTAGTTACACTGGGAAGTTAAAAATTGAAGGATTGATATAAAATGACACTATAAAACAAATGACAAAAAATTTACATGGATTCTTACTAATAGTTGTAACATGGCCGCCTACATCGGGTGTTAAAATTTTCAATTCCATAGCAGATTTCAGATTAAGACTCAAAAAAAGTTTAAAATCGAGAATTTTTCATCTTCCCCTATGAGGTCTCTTTAATGCTAATAAAACTGATGAAACAAACAATGATATAATAGAATTCTAGCTAAGATTTAATATTTTGAGAAGCATTTCACTGCAATATATATAAGATCTAAACTGACTGCTACCATTAAATAAAATATAAAATAATATTTCATACATGACACTGCAGAACGTTGGAAATGTATAAGAGCATGAAACTGAGATTAGAATGCAGTACAGACACATCTTATAAGAAACACTAATACTTTACTGCAAGCTTGACAAATTAAAATTCATGGAAGGGTTATTAAGTAAAATGATTTTTTGGTTCCAAAATAGTAAAAACCAACTCCTGATAACTTCTACAAACTTATTATTCAAAATTCCGTATGACAGCGTTAGTGACAGAAATATTTTGCCAATTTGTAACCAAAGTTTTAATAGCTACCATAAGAAAAAGAATTTCTGCTAAGTGTGTATGATATATCGATTATAAATATTTATATATATATATATTGTGTATGAATAGCTAAGATAGCTGGTAACACTTTATTTCGAAAAAACGTGAAATTTATTCGAACAAGCTTCATTTTGCAGCAAAATCAAGATAAAAGCAAATTATATTTGCTTTTATCTCGATTTTGATGCAAAATGCATATTATTATCCTGTAAAATTCCGCCAATATAAAGTTGCTGTGCAATAAATATGCACCACTAAGTTCCAATATATTATTCAATGAAATATGATTGTACTAAGAATATTATTAAAATTTTGAAACTGCTGAATCAAATCTCCGGACAACTCTTTGACTAATAAAATACTTGCGATGAACATTTTAATTTACTGCATTTTTGCTACTGCCTTACTATTTATAAAACAGAATAAAAATTATGCGTATAATCCATCTTGACGTGATACATCCAGTTCGGAGAAAAAAAAGTGTATAAAATTATATATTCATTTAGACTAGCGAAACAAGCTTCAAATTTCTTTTTTGTTTTATCGAATGCAATGCAAAGTCGGAAAAATCTTTTTCAAATATTTTTGATTGCAATAACAAAAGATATATAAACTTCTAATCTAATTAGCTAAAAACAACCCCCTATTCGCTTCTTTGCAAAATTGCATACCAATCCAAATTTCGGAAATATTGAATTCATAATGAGGGTAGGAGTGGGCCCATCAAATTAAAAACTCTGCTTTTTAAATGGGACCAGTGGCTTTTGATGCGGGACTCAAAAGAGTGGCTCATACTGATAAAGCGCAACAAAATAAAAGAAGATATGGGTTAATCTTGGTTGAAATACAGATCTTTCATAATCATGGGATGTTGAACCAAACCAAAAATTGCGTGAACCATGGAATGATGAAATGGACGTAGATGAATATTCATAAGGTATATATATACCTTACAGACTCTTACAAGAATGTGGACAATTGATTAACAGTTCAATTCTCTTGGTCTCGTTGATAATAGCAGGTTGAGTTGAAAGATTGAATATGAGAAATGTAATTCATTTTATTCTTTCAATGAGTGTCCACAGAATTATTTAAGTTAAGGTAAATTTATTCAGTTTTTGATATCTTGTCTAAGATTGTAAAATAAAAAACATCTGTAAAACAAATGATCAGGACAATTTTCCGAGTGAATATTTCTTGTACATTTCCGTTGCAGAAAACACAAAAGAATCGACAATTCCGGCGACAGTGAATGTTCCTCCGATAATCGCACAAACCTATAAAAAATTGGGTCACGATAAAAAATATCTCAAGCGACAATATTTGTATATTCGAGCATTTCAGACTTCAGATTAAAATAAAGAAGAACAAAACTCCAATCTCCAATGCTTAAAATATTCTCAGATAAGAATTCATTTCAAAAATCTAAATTTAACTTTAAATGGAAGTTGATGCAAAATATGTACTTTGAATATCTGAAATTTTGAAACATAAATAATTATGTTATCTCCGGTTCCAGTCCCGGTTGAGTCCGGCTCGCTTATCCATGCCCACCACTCAACCCAGGGTGTAATAACTTGGGTAGGCTAAGCCGAACAGGAAAAGATCATATCTTTCCAGCAATTGTAACCATGTCTGTCTATAAGTGGTCACTGTTACAGGGCCTTGGACAGGGTGATCCACTCTAAGAAGAGGCTACAGAAAAAATTTGAAATTATCTAAGTTGTTTATATAATTAATCTCCTAACTTGTAAAGGGCACGATAGACTATCAGATTGAGTTGGTAAATTTGAAGGTTAAAGAATGTATGCACAGTTATCACTGAAAGTTTGGTAAGCATGACCGAGGGAGACAGAAGCTTGTTTTTCTTCAGATGCATGTATTCATGTATGCCATTTTCTTTGGATGACAAAAAAAGCTTCAGAACCATCAACACTGCTATGAAATAGATTTTGAACCTTTTTCTACAATATGATAACTGCCAGACACTCAAATTTCTATTATATTACCAAAAGGTATATAATACACTATTGTCCATGCCAAATATTCTTTTGGCTGGAAGCATTCTCAACCGGAGTTTAGAGTAGCAGAACAGCCGACATTTTTTCAGTCAGGTAATGCCAAATTATGGGTACGGTAAATATAGGGGGCTGAAAAATGAGATTTCTATACTCCGGTTCATTTTGATTTTTTTGTGCAGCATTATGAAATATTCAAAATTATTAAAAAAGTAATATGAATATACGGTAGTCGAAAAATATTCACTAACCATTGTTATAAAATGATAAAAAGGTTGTCTTCTTTCAGTATATTTGACTGTGATCGGTGTCATTTCATATTTAAACCAAATCGCTGGTAAAATCCTGTGACCATGTCCATATGAAATATAATCCTAAAAAAATAAATAAAACAGAGATTAATAAAGAGGTTCACAAACAACTATCTTGATATAAGCGAACAAAATACACTAATTAATAAATTTATAATATTAATAATATATTTTGCAAAGTAATAGAAAAGCTTTGAATTTTAAGAACTTTGGACAACGTATTATTTACGAGGAAGCTAAGTATATATTTGACTTCCTGTCACTAAATGTTAAAGTTTATTAACTTAAATAGAAGAAACAGAAATAAAAGTGAAATATTTTTATTTTCACACTGCATTTTAAGAAATATGACTCTCCTTACTGCCATATTTTAGACGTTATACACAACGCTAGAGCATGCCTCTAATTTTACGAGATAATTTTTTTTAACTTGTTTTTACAGCAAACCTTCAAGTCAGTAAATTAGGTGTGACGCGGTCCATCAGTTGCCCATGTTTGGCAATATCATTTTTCAATTGGACTTTACTATGGCCAAGGGTGCCCGGGTAGCTCAGTCGGTGGAGCATTGGGAATAAGCTTCAAGCATCTCTAACGTCCTGGGTTCGAATCCAGTATGGGATGAGTATATGAGAGAGGTCTGCTGGACACCTCTCTGCTTACGGCTTCCTCCACCTCCACCAACCATGTCCATGCACAGGAAAAATGAGTGAAATGTTAGGCCAAAACCTTCACTCCAATTCGGGACTGGCGTCTGCACGGGAGGTCGTGGTTTGCAATATGGTTAAGCCGTATTTTCAGCGTTCCTCTCCAGCACGATAAAAATGAAACCCTATCCCATGTTAATCCCTTTACAAAATCAAACTCTTGGTAATGGTATTACTTCCACAGCAATTTTGACACAAAAATATTCCATTGAGCAACTGATTCTCAACTATTGTAATGTGAACAATTCGATTTATACATCTCCTGCATGCTCTTGCCCATTAACAAAATTCAGCAAGACATACATACAACAATATCAAAAAAATTTTGTTGCAAGACACCTAAATGAAAACGGTAATTGCTGACAAGACAGAATCTATCTATGACTCAAGCTTGACAAAACGAAATGCAAGTGTGAATATGTGAGATTGCTGAACAAAGCTGGTTTGAACAATGTTAAAAATTTCCATATCATAATAAGTAGAACTAATTTTATTGTCTTGCCAAACATGGGGCAATGATCGAATTAGCCTTCTATCATTGACTAATAATAGAATGGCAAAATAAAATTCAGTATAGGGGTTCAGCAACAAATCCCACCATTCCATAAAAATCATCGGGTTATATGACAAACTTAGGTGAAATTCAATCTATTTCATGATTTTGATATGTATTGCATTAATCATAAATATGGATGCTACTTTCAGATTCAATATCCAAATCGATAGCGTAACATGTCTGATTTGAATAATTCAAATACTCATTTCTGTGATCCAGGAAAATTTAACAAAGATTTTTGACCAAAATGGATGGATGTTATAAAAAACTTTGCGCATACTTCATTTTTCTTGCCAAAATACGGAAAATAATGGTAATTGTTAAAATTTTTCTAAAAATTTCTGGAATAAAATCGGATTCAATTAGAAAATAGGGATGTCCAAAATGAACCGAATACTCGAATACATTGAGAAATGAACATATCCGATACAGTATTTTTCTCGATTTTATATATATTTCAGAATATAAAAATATAAATACAAAAAATGGTCTTTTTAATTGTATGAATTGGTGTATGATCAAAAAAATCCTTTTTCAATTTATCTCTTTAAATTGATATTTTTTATCAGACAAAAGAAATTGTGAGCCATACTTTTTTTCATCAAAGACGAGGCTGAATTTAGAATGTATCCGATATTTCCTATTAGGAATAAGTTTTTTAAAATGTATTTGGAATAGTTAAATAAACAGGTTACGGCCATCCAAATTAGCTATCACAGAAAAAAGACTTTATTACTTACTTTGGAAGCTGCTGTATACTGATAAGCATATTGTAGATTGCCACTAATATCCTCATGAACAGTAGGTACGATCTTCATCACATAGTCATGAGAAGATAAAGCTAAAAATAGGGAATAGATAATTTTATTCATAGGATATCGGTTTGTTTGTGTTGTTTGTCAGAAAATTTTATCTTATTTACTAAATGACAAATAAATTAAAATCATAAGAAGCGATTCAGCCCATTAGTAAAAACTGAAATTTTTAAGAGGGTAAGAGAAGGTCTCAAAAAGATTCAGCGGAAAAAAGGAACCACTCCATATTTGTGAAAACATTTCTCCATAGTTTATTTAAGTTCACATTAAGCGAGATTGGAAGCACATAAAAAGAACTACCTTCAACAATTAACAAAAAAAACAATTACTTTTATGAAAGAAGAGAACTACGGTAAATGTAAAATCAGCAACTTGTGACTGCAAAACAATCTATATTAAATTAATCTGCTATGGTAGAGTAGAGTGAGCAGTTTCTGCCCCGGGCAATAGTAAAACTATTTACGGCACCACTTTAGATTCTCTATTGCAGACTTTTACAAGATTCAGGAAATAATACTGAAATGCCGAAGTCTGCTAATACAGCCTATCTTCGTGATATAAAGGCTCAAATGAGACGAAAAAGCGTAGCAATTTGATATTCCATCCATGTTATAAAATTTTTCAATTATCCAATATCGGCAGCAGATACTTTGCAAACAGTTTATACCGATATCTGTTAAGATTTTTGATTATTAACCCAACTTCCCCACCCAAGGATGTATCAGAGTGCTTCTTCCATCTAATAATAAATATAGTTTTGTTATGCATGAGCCACAGATGGATCCATGCTTAACAAAAGATATATGGACGAAATTTCACGACTAGGGATATCAAGCATCAGAATAGCATACGAGTAGGGCTAGGCAATTCGATTCGATGATTCGAAGTACAAATCATTCGATTACAAGATTTAATCGATTTTGGTCAAATTTGTCGTCAAAATGAAAATACATTGCTTCTCAGTCAGTTTATACTAATATTTTTAATTTGTAACTGTATATTTCCTAATCATCATAATGAACTATAGCAGTAATAGTAAAAATGAGATATTTGTTATGTTTATGAAACCAACGATTCGATCAGATTCGAATTCCAAATGATTTGGTTTTGCCCAGCCCTACATACAAGCTTGTATTGATAATTGAGCATCACCTCCTAAACTTGCGATACATTATAAGTCTGACATTGGGTTGCATTCAGTGCTCGGATAAGCTGAAATATTTTTGTGAGAACCTTACCATGTTTATCCAATGCTTTCATTCCACTCAATGAATTCAAAGCAGCATTTTTTATGTTGGATGACTGAAAAAACACACAATGATAAATCATAAATACAAGAGATGATGGGGTTTTCTCATATATCATTAAGGTAAAACTTTTTTCAAAAAGTGAGACAAAACGTTTCCCCAAACAAGCCATGTAAATTTAGGTCGGTAGGGTCTTGTCTTGTTGGTGAAAAAAGTGAGAATTTTTTTTTTGTCTAGACAACGCAATTTGAGACTGCAAGAGAGAGTGTCATTCATTTTTATATTTGTAATGACGACCAGGAAGCAACATAAATAAGCACTTGCATGAGAAACAATATCAACAAGTTTTTGATACAGACAAGAGATGGCGATATGACCAACTGATCATCGAGTCCGTCACCTGGTCGACTAACTGACTCATAGTCATATATTTCTAGTTAAATAACATGATGAAACTGAGAAACTTTCACTGTAGCGAGCCAACCTTCAGGCATCAACATCATAATTACAATCAAACTGTAAATAGTACATTATCAGTATTGTCCATGTTTCTAAATTTGGATACATACAAATACAAACTATGTAACATTATTAATGGCATCCACTTTCATTAAAAGAAAAAAAATTGAAACTACACAATAAGCTAGCATAAAAAGACTTGAAACTGAGAGGATTTATTCATAAATGGTATAAGGTCTTATAAGAAATAAGGACTTTTAAAATAAAAAATCGAATCTTACCTCAATCTTATCTCCAAATCTTAATTCTCTAATTTCGTGAGTCATATCAGGATTCGGAGGTTGGCTTGTTGCACTGTGTGTTGATACATGAAAATTTCCTGGAACCTGAACAAATTATTTTCAAATTAAAGAATAACGCAATCGTTCGTCACAAGGATTATGAAAAGCATGGATAAATTCTCTTTTTTGTGAGCTTTATAAACATTCAAAAGTTTCTTGTGAGCTTTTGTGGAATACCGGTACCGTACTCAAAAAAAAAAAAGAAACTTGACTTTTCAAGAAATATCGCAATTTTCATTTTAATATTGTCGAGCATCTTTGCTGAGTTATTTACATATTGATCTAAAGTTTTGAATTGAATAAAGTTTTTATAAAGAAAAAATTACAATTACTCGTAGTCACTACTCTATTTACAACATCACTCTTCTTCAACCACGGTTCCACCGCATCATATCCTTCTCATCTAGAGTAAGAATTCATTTCGGGATTCTGTCGATGCACTCATGCTAGGGTGGCAGGATCTTGTTCGTCTTCGGGTGTCCAAATAGAAGGTTCTTATCATTTTCATTGAGTTACGAAGAAGCTTCAAAACCAGCAACAGTACTATTTCATAGCAGTATTGATGACTTTGAAACTTTTTGTATAGATTCGTTGCTACTGATTGCTATTATAGTATCTACTGCCATACCGTTGCCGATATTATCGGTATGTCATGCTATTTTCTGCCATCAAAAGTATGCTACTACGTCGTTTCAGAGAAACGCGTAAAACACGGCCTATTTAAAAAAGTGCATATAACGGAAACTTCGTAAATGTGTGCAGATTGTTGTTTCATGAATATGCAAAAGTCAAAAGAGGCCACTGTGAGCCAAATATTCGTTTTTATTGTCACTTGTATCAGTCTTAACTGTTTTTGACGTTTTCATGCCACGAAATCCCGGTGTAAATGCAAACCGGTATTGCAAAGATCAAGGCGATATCGTATTTTGGTAAACTCAATAGCAGTTTTAACTGTGATACAGACATTCCACCCAGCTCTAATTTTTCCATTCTACAAGCATGCCATTGTAACATAAATCAGAAAAAACGGAAAACCATTCAAATATGTGAACAATATAACGAAGTTCTACCTTGTTGATTTGAAATGAAGTGCTAAACAAACATCCAGCTCCTTCGTTTATAGGAATTTTATTTGCATTCTCGACTAATCCTACTTCGTGCCTTCCCATTTCATCTTGAATATCAAGGCCAACATCTTGTAATAAAAAACAAAACAAAAGGATTTGAAAGAACAAAGTGGAATTGATCAATGTCTGCAACTTTACAACTTCACACTCTAATTATATATCAATGCTTTTAATCAAATTAAGCTAATAAGTAAATGAGGTGGGCCATTGTTCATGAAGTGATTGGTAACTTTTACAACTTTCTTTTTTCAACTTGCAATGACTGGTTCACAGCAATTTTTATCTAGCATCACTCCAAGTTTGGGAGCTATGAATAAGGACATCCCTAACTATAGTGTCTCACACTAGGGCGCTCTCATACTCTTATTATCAGTCTGTACATTCACATCAATCAAGCATGTAGATTTAAATACATTATCTATAAATTTTTGAGCAGAAATATTGAATAAGTTTTTGGATGATGCAAAATTTTCTAGCACAGTCAAAATTTAACATATTTTTTCAAAGGATAAAAGGAAATCCTCCAATTCCAATCCTCGATTTACTAAGTTAGACAACTTACAATCACATGCCATCTTTGGCAATGAAATTTCCAAATACACGGGAATCTTGCTACCAGATTGCGGATCATCTACATACAGTTCACTTGCTCTAAATACAAAAAATTGAAAGTTGAAAACAATCCAATAGATTAAACAAATTTTTTAAACCTTCAAATATACCCAGGAGGGGTTTAAACAGAGGATTTCTAGTCTTCTAGGTTGAGCACACGAACACAAAAACGTGCTGCCTATATTTCAATGTCCAATTTCTAAATGAAATCTGAATGATAGCTCATGAATTGCAAATATATAATCTACGTCAAGGTGACTAAAATATGCTTTTTCTTGACATGACCAAATAGTTGATTTTTTAGTAAGTTTTTAATTCTCAAAATGTTAAATTTCAAGGCATATGATACCTGTTAAATATAGCCTTCTTGGTACAAAAAAAAAAATCCTTATCAAGATATTCTATCCAACTGTCTTGAGAAGCCATGAAGGGCATTCCCAAACAGAAATATCATTTCGTGGAGCATGAGTCACAGACGAACAGTGTCTGGGCGACTCATTCCTAACAAAACATGTTTGTATGAAATATTCCTGACTGAGTTAAATGTGAGTGCGATGGCCTAGTGGTTAAACATGTTGGCATCGCAGATTAAAGATTCGAGCCCCAGCGAGTTCGGCTCGCTTATCCATGCCCACTACTCAACCCAGAGTGTAATAACTTGGGTAGGCTAAGCCGAGATCACATCTTTCCAGTAATCGTAACGCTGTCCGTCTAAAAGTGGCCGCTCTTACAGGGAGGGCCTTGGACAGGGTGCTCCACTCTAACAAGTGGCTATAAAAAAAATAAAAAATGTCAACCTGATCTACAGTAGAGCGTAATGCTCGAGCAACTTGGAGTGAATTAATATGGAAAAAACAAAAGTAACTATTTTAGACTTACACATCAACAGCTATAAAACTTGCAAGTTCTGATATGAAGAGAAAAAAGATGAAAAGAGAACAGATGACCGATACTGAAAAAAAATATTAATATATAATGTTATTTCCTTCAAAATATATTAATTGACATTGTATTCAGAACCATCAAAAATATGTGATTCATGACTTGCAGATTCAATTTCTTTGAGATTCGAAAACCAACAGAATAGAAAAATGTACAAAATTTTGAAAAATATATAAATCAATGATGTATTTTTCAATTTTGAAATAGGGGATGTTTAGAATACCCAATTCAATCTGCAAAAATAATTTCATTCAATTGATATACAAGTTGCATAACTGTGGTCACCCCTAATTGTGTTTGATGATTATATAGGCCTAAGGTCTTACTTGCAGCCCCAGCTGTTGTTGGTTGTGTTAAATCTTTTGGAACTTTTCTGTAAATGTCGAACCTGAAAAAAAATAAAAAATTGTATTAATGATAGTTTCTATTACATTAATTGATCGGGCAAACTGCAAAGACTTGATTTTAGCAAAATTCATATGTACTGTGTAATCTCAAATTCATAAAATATCATTATCGTAATACCATTATCATGAATAAGATCAAGAGAAAAATTTAATAAAGGATACAAGAATCGTCCATTTTAGTACCGCACTTCAACTTAGAAATTCTATTTCCATACAAAAAACATGCAAGAATGACAATACCAAGAAGATGGCAGCAATGGCAATATTTGCTTCAAGTTATCCAGTATTGGATGAAATCAGTCTACCAAATAACCTATTGGGTAAGACTTTTATTTCCATACGAAAATAAGTTACAGCACCGTATCTAAATCTGTATTGTTCAAAGCAGATAAGTTACCTAATTTTCTGATTAAAAAATAAACGGTTAAACTGCAGCACCTTCTAAAGTCGAACACCATCTTTCTGTCTTTGCTTATTGGAGGAAGTATAAGAAATTATTTAAAACTTCAGCAGGGTATATCCAAAGTGTTAGTTTTCGTATCCAATATTCAGAGATATAAGATGAACAATCCCACCGTCCTGTGCAGCCTGTCTGCGAGCTTCCAAGCCGTAAATGCAGATTGCGTCTTTGGCAGCAGCAGGTGTAGTATTCTGTATTTTCCTGCTTTTTTATATGTTTACAGATCGAGCCACTACCGGTAGCTGCTATCCTCCTAAAAAACAGACTACAGTAAGAAAAAAATAGCGCGTAAAAAGGCGTTAAGCAGCAAAAACAAATGCAGAACAATCAGTCGCAAATCGGCCTCCAGCAAGACCAATGAAATGAATTTCCCGGCGAAGAGTGACGTCATAATAAAGCAAACGTGGCTTATATCCGTGAGCAGTAAATGCCTTGAGGCAGACTTCTCGGACACGACATCATAAAGTCTGAAAGGAATAATTCGCCGAAAATACTATTAATTAGGGGTACAATGTACTGGAATGATTATTTATCGAACTGTGGAATTTACTCTTATATGTGTGCTTATTTGTCAGCATTTTAATAAAAGATGTAGATCTTGATTCGAAACAAATCCACTCATCAATGTATTTTTAATATTTAAATAGTTTCATTTCCAATCTTTTCGGTGTAATCCGTGGTAACCCATACTTAAAAATGGTAAAAATAAATACCTTTGGAAAAAAATTTCTTAGATTGGGTTGCCCTTTCGTCGGAGGACTATTGAATGATAATACTTCTGTAAAAAGAGCCTCCAGCTTAATTTTCGTTAGTTTAGATAGGATTTCATTTTTATTCCGTGGAAGAAAATTGGAGATTACGGCTTGCTCACGTGACACACTTAAAAGTCGAGGACGTAGACGTGGATATTTAGCAATAGCAGCATTGTGTGTCGTCACAAATAATGCTCTCGCGATGAAAGTATGTCCGCTGTACACCATCCATGGGTATCCGTGCAGCCTTATTTGAAGGCATGGATATAGCAACGTTTGCATTGTGCATATTTGCATCTGGTATTTCTGGTACAATTTGATTCTCTTCATATTGCTGAATAATGCCATTTATTTGTCCATGCCATACAGTCGCATTCCCGGCACGCCTCCTGGCTTACTATATCGTGACTTGACTAATTTTTTTTACAAAATGTAACGTCTAATTGAGATGAACATTAGCTGACATTCAACCTCAAACTGCCTAATAATATCTTGATGATTCTGCTCTGATAATCTACCTTGTCGTGTTATAGAGTATGATTGTGCAAACACAACGTAATAGCGATGGTTAACTTCGTTGAAGAGTTGGTCGATAGTAAGGGAGTGAGGTTTTTATTTCATTTTCATAAAGTTTTCGCGCGCCTAAGCCGCGCAAAATCTTTACCCTGCTTAATTTCGTGTATTTAGTGGCATCTCGCTCTTAAAGTGAGTGTTTGTATTCAATTTTTACAAGAATTTCCGGAAGCCTTCGTCGCGGAAATACATTTTGTCCGATAATGTTCATTTCGCACCCAAAACATGTATTTTGTTTCGTTCTCAAAACATTTTTTTTGATTTGAAAGCCCAGTCACCACTTTCTCTGCCATTGTAAATTTTAAAGAAAAATAGGTCAAAGTACATCGCCGATGCTAAAACATATCCAGAAATTACACTGTGGATTCATTATTATGAATTCTGTTTATCTTGCGGATTTCGATCTAGCTATCACAACTTTCGTTATTTCAGTAAACTGCATTTGGATTATGACGTCATACTTCAACGGCGTATATGGATGCCACCGCGTAACCTCCCCCCCACCTTCGTCCTTTACCATTGTGAATTTTGAAGAAAAACAGGTCAAAGTACATCGCCGATGCTAAAATATATCCAGAAATCACACTGTGTATTCATTATTATGAATTCTGTTTATCTTGTCGATTTCGATCTAGCTATCACAACTTTTGTTATTTCAGTAAACTGCATTTGAATTATGACGTCATAAATCAGATCAGCGGCGTATACAGATGCCACCGCCCCCCCCTCTACGATCACGAAGCCCTAGTTACGCCACTGGTACCAGCACATATTTGAACGTTTTGTTCTCAATCAAAAGTAGTAGGAACCGCATCCTTCCGCGACCCCCGGTAGTGAGAATAGGTTGTTATATTCTCCTTTGGTAGGTTAAAAAAAATCGACCCAGCAAAAAATAGGTGGGAATTAGAGAAGTTTGGAAACATATTGCATAACATTGTACATGATATCTTCGCAGATTGAAAAGTAAATGATTGTAAAAAAAATTGTCAAAAAAATGAGTTAAAGCCAGCTTTGAGTTCTATTCTAACTTTCATGCTAACTCTAATTCATTAAGTTTTTATTTTCCCTTAAAAGTCTGATGAATCGCGCCTCGTACATGTTTGACTTATGTTAAATGCAGTGTTATGTTAAAGGGGTTTCATGGCTTGATTGCAATTAGAAAGGTTTACTGTTTTACCCACATAGTCATCTTGCCAAAAATCGCACAGTAAAATCATGTGATCCATAAACCACGCCAAATAAGCCATCATCAAATTCTGGCAATGGATAATCGCTGTCATATAGAACTTTAAATTTTTGAATTATGCTCGTCAAAAACAAAAACACTTCAGTTCTTGCAAGTTGCTCTCCGAGACAGATTCGTGGTCCTATTGAAAATGGCATCACATGATTACATGGCACAAATCTTCGATCGTGGATGAATCGTTCTGGTCGAAATTCTTCTGGTTCTTCAAAATATTCTGGATCGAAATGAACCGACCATATATTTGGCATTATCTGGGAAAAATATAAAATTCTCGAGCTATTGTTTTGTTGTTCTGAAAATATTAGTGCATGCACAGCAAAACAAAGTGGAGTTTTCTAGTCCTACTTCCAAAGCTGTTATCAAAATAATTCTTAGATAAGATTTGAAAAATGTCTGTTTCGCGCAATTATTTTCCGCGATGTTGACAAAACTTTAAAGTAGAATGAATTAAAATTCATTGAATAAATATAAGTGTGCGTTCGAAACATGCTTAACAAATGATTGATACAATGTAACTGGAGATCGTTTTGATACGCCCAAATAACTTTACAAATGTTAAACATAAAATCGGTAAGAATCTCACCGGAGTGTCTTTGGGGATATTGTATCCATTTATCGAAGTATCTGCTGTTGTTTTGTGAGGAAGCGCGAGTGGTAACATCGTTCGATGTCTCATAACTTCTTGAATATAAGCCTGAGTGTATGGCATTTTATTCTTGTGTGCCATTGTGGCAACACCATTACTACCTATTTGAAAATAAAATAAAAATAGGAAGAAAGAAGTTTAGCTCGGTTTTGATTTAGTTTGAACAGATAGCAAAGTTGCGTGATAAATCAAATTAATTATTGCAAAAAAGGAGGAAGGCTTTGAGGTGAGTTTTGTAACTTCCCACCATTGAACATTCGAGTAAAAAGTAAAGTAGACTGTAAAGAGATTTGATAATGTAACATTTGTATAAATCATGATGTGACTGCAAAATAGGCGCTAAAAAAATAATAAAAATTGCTTATATTAATCCCTGCTTTAGGACAAGTTGATTAACACAAAAATGAGTAATAGTAAAAACAATGAACATATTTCAAATAGCATCCCTCAAAGTTGATTTTGATCAAAAAATTAAATCATTTACCTATGACAGCAAGAACTTCTTCGGAAACTTTTTTTTGACATTCTGGAAAATGAGCAAATCCCAAGATGCACCATCGCAACGTACTTGAGCTTGTTTCAGTTCCAGCTGAAAATAAATCTTTAACGTTGTGTAAAAGTTGGGTTTCCTGAAAACAAAAAAAGTTAAGAACTATTCATATTTTGTCAAATCACAATGGGCAAGTCTAAACTTTGTGGCCAGTTTTAGTTTGACTGACTGACTATCTTCACTACTTCAGTCTACTCAACTTTTTACTAGTTGGGAATGATTGATTTCATGCACGTAAAAGGGGTAACTCGATTCTTCCAATCTGAGCTCTCAGCATAATAGCCACTACTCACTCTGTACTGCAAGCCATGCTTCGATTTCTTTCATTTTTCTCAAAACGACAACAAAAATATCAATATACTAATACATTGCTTTATTATTTTAATTTTATAACTAAGATTCTTACGTTGAACACATTTTTATCACTTGATTTATGCCGCATTTCCTTTATAAACTCGTCAATGAAATCTTGTACGTTTTTTTCATCAAAATTTTGTTCATGTTCTTTAATGACTTCTGACAAAACCTCTGTTAAATTAGAATATCTTTTTCAAAAAAAATTTTATATCAGCAAGGTTGTTTTGTCTTAAAAAGGCTGATGCATCAGCAATCCATGCCAAACAAAATCGTAACGACAAATCTAAATTTTTAAATTTCTAAATTATCTCACTTTTTCCTGTTATGCATTATTGATGAAGTGATTTGGAATGGTTCTGATTTTCGCTTAACTCGAATCGTTCTTTAAGTTCGAATTCTAATTTTTATATGAAACTTAGTAATCTATTGACGGATTTTACTACCAACGTGCATCCGTTGCTCAAGTCGCCAGCCTAGTTGTTACGAGGAAATAAAGAATAAAACCAACAATCAGAAAAAAGTATCGATTGTACTTTACTTACTTCTGATGCATATCAAGTTATCATGTATTCGATTATATGAGGTCCAAAATATAGGAAGATATCGTAAGATCGGGAAAAATACGAAAATTCCAAATATTGTTGCATCGAATTTATCAGATGATCTGCAAATATATCAGCATGAGTCACAAATGGCTTGCACCAGGGCGTCCAATCCAACCGATCAGATGGTTTCTCAAAAGTTGTAAAACTATAAAATGTGAGTAAATTTGGTAATAATTAGCATGTCATCCACGCAAATGAAAAAAAACGCTTCGGTTAAAAAGCAAACCGCATAATTTATTTGAATAAGTTTGCTTGAAAAAGGTTTCAAAAACAAATTTGGTCAGCACTTCGAACATTTAAACTGAACTGAACCCGACCATATTTTGAATGATATTCACCAACATTTTATTCAATCGATGCACAATTTCAATGAATCTTTCATCGTCATATGAAAATCTTGATCCCATTGTAATACTGCAGATAATGTTGGATATGGCGTTGGAAATAGCAATCTAAAAATTTTCACGTATAAAAACTATATTAAAAAGTGGTATTTCACGAAGATTTTGTCAGAAACGTATTGTAATGTATCGCTAATCAATTCCACCTAACCTGCGATGAAGCTAGACCAAGAAATGTTTTATCGATATTGACATATATTAAATAAATGATCCACTTAACTTTTTATATTTTTTTTAAATAATGTATTGCTAACTCTCATATAAGGATCAAAGTTAATTCCTGTCAGAAATTTCATTTTGCCAAGCATAAGTCACATATGGAACGCAACGCACAAAACTAACACTTTACCTTACAGTTAAAGGGTTTTTCGTTCTGATCTTCAATCACCGATATTAGATAACGGATTTCTTCTTGTATTCTCTCTTCCATAGATTTTTTGCCCACACCAAACCTGCAGAAACATCAATATATAACTAGTTATTGACTAGAAATTAGGTATAAGCGAAATGTGGATTGTGAACAGTCTTTTGTTAGCGAAAAACGCCAATTGTTGCACTGCCTAATTAAATGCTTAAAAAGATGTCGATTTCGAAAACTGTTTTTTTTTCAACAAGATCCTTTTATGCTGTAAAAAATATCTATTTTTTTTGCAAGACTCCAGCCAATACAGACCTTGCCAAAACCGCTCTCAGTACTAACCCTCTTAATGTTTTCATTCCAAATGCTCTTAGAAGCTTCCAACTTTTACCGTAGTCAGCAAACGCCACACCTTGTCCACAGTCGGAAAACACATCGAACATATGAGTTGATGTTTTGCCAGAGAAAATGTCGCCTTGTCGAAGCAAAGCCTACAGAAGATGATAAAAACCGATTTAAAATGAATGATACAATCAATAGGGCGGTCGTAGCAAACATTTAATTCGAATTTAGTGAAGTAGTGAGGGAAAGTTACATATTGCTGTCAATTTTAAACACATTCTCGGAATTAGGGAAAATCCATTTTTTGCTCTCTCTCGTCCCAACACATGGGACGTGTAGAGGTACATCTGCCTCCTGCTTTCCGACGTTCATTTCAAATTCAGAACATGCCCAAAACACATTCAGACTCCGACAAAAACTTACCTGGTAAATTGTCTCAAAACCGTTCAATACTACCCATGTCTTCAATCCAATTTTGACAGAAAACACTGGTCCATATTGCTTTGCTATTCTTGTAAACGTAATTCCGGGATTCAAACCTAAAAACGGCGCAAATCCGACAACAGGAAGACCTTTTGGACCAGGGGGAAAATTTCCTTTGTCCCTCTCATTTCTGAGATAAAACAGGATACAGAGAAGAAAGGCTCCGGATAAGATAAGAGAAACAATTAAAGGCCATATATCCATTAATTCGATTCGATTAAAAGTATTTTTAAATAGCTATATCCAAATGAAAAACTGGAGTTTATCGCGTAATATATTACCTAAAAACGGAGAGTCCGCTGTGCAGAACCGGTAAAATATTCAAACTATACCGACACATGTTCAAAACAATCTACCAGGTAAGTAATATCTGCTCCGCAACGTGTACTGTACACACAGGCGTGTCAATTTACCTAGTAGTTTATGTACTGCCCCGAACCGCAACCTAAACTTCAAAAAGAACAACTTATCTTCCTTATTTGAACTGCCATACTTGCACTGAACCTAACTTCTGACAAACAGCCGTTTGGTCGACTGCGAATAATTTAGGCGATTTCGATTTCAGGTAACCAGAGCGAAGAGAAACTGCATCAATTGCTTAATGCTTGAATGACTCCAGGGCTAAATGAGGTAGCACAAAAACTGTTGAAATGCTGAATAATTGACGCCGGTGGCAAGACGCTGCATTGGTCAGTCAAAGTAGACAGCTGGCATCACGACACAGTATCTTCAAGGCAAGTATCTTCTTTTCATTGGCTGGGTTATGTTGGCATCGTTGATAAGATATCTAGGATTATCAAACCTGAACACATAATGAGCCTGGTTGAGCATGGATGTATGAGTAACATGTATGTATGCATGAGTATGTATGTATATATTGAGCATGGATGACCGGGATACTGAGCAGCGTCGGATAGTGGTTTAATATAATTTCAGTACATCTTGAGCAATACCAAATATATGTTTAAATTCGAAGTAACCTCCACGGAAATATTAAAAGTATATATATATGTTTTTTATATCCATATATACAGCACATCGAATCCTTAACGTTAATATGGCATACAAAGAAGAAAGTTTGAAAAAAAACAAATCAATTTTCAAGTTTTGTAGATTAGGAAAATTAGAATATGTAAATAAAATCGGGATATGTAAACTACTATTTTAAACTGTAAACCTCCGATCCCAACCAGGAATTTTTTCTTTGCCATGAATGGGCCACAGATAAACCGTGGCTCGTTCTATCAGTTACTCATACTTAACAAATGTTTATGCAAATTATTACTGACTGAGATATATCGATTGATGTCACTGCCAATTTTAGGTTAATAATCGTTCATGACTACTACTTGTACTTATCCACTTGTCATAAGAAATTTATGTTTTGAGTAAAATCATTTTTCATAAGATTGCGCTACTGATGCGTGTTTCATCTGTGATCCATGGTTGGTTAGATGATGTGTACATATGAGTAACCAACGTCAAGAGTGAACAAAATATATTTGGTTTCCATTGTTGTCAAATTTGAATGTACAAATTTGTTACAGAAAGTTCATTCTGTGATTAAAAAAATTTGAAAAAACTTGTTATATATTTACCGTTAATGCTAAATCGGAAAAATTTTTGTCAAAGCATATTTTGTTAAGTGTGTGTCACCGATGGATGGCTTCGATGATACGCGGTCTATCTGTAAAGCATACCTAACAAAATAGAATGATTGGATGATATTGATCAGACTAAGTGATATAAGCCGAACCAGTATTCAAGGGGACTATACTTCCAGGGGAAAATGAACTTTACGAAAAATAAAATGGACAAATAGAAGGTTGCAAGCTCATATGGGAATCGGAAGTAGGACAATTAACTTTTCTAGCTCAGTAGACTATGGAATGAAATCGAAAATGGCACATTCACAGTTTATCGGGTTACGTATTTTGTTTTGCACATACTTTTAGAGGGAATGAATGCTTTTTACATATGGATCACTTGATATCTTGCATCCTTTTCTCTGTTCTGTTTACTTTGTGCACAGCTGTGAGTGGATCGACTGAGTTGTTACGGTAAATTCTGTATTGTGATAAATTAACTCATTATTTTTTTCATGTCTTGAGCGCAAAGATATGATATAACAAGTAGGGCTCGACATGCTGATTTCAAAATCGAATAGAACTAGCATACTTGGATTATCTGCGGATTGATATGTCAGAGTATCGTATGGCAATGTTTTGTAAATTATGTGCATGCGGGATTGTTTGTCCATCTCTCTAATTGTGGTAAAAATTAATTCAGTACATAATTGTGATGTATCTAATTTCGAACACTGTTTATGTGAATTTGTATCTTATCTGTTAGTTGGTAATTGGTGAGCTACCGCCATGATTACGTGATTCCGAATTGGTTGATTACTTTGTTTACGTCTGGCTCACTTGTTGCCTTATATCCAGTATTTACTATTCAGTTCACTTTGTGCTTAGCTGTAAAAGAGTTGATTAAAGCCTAGTATTGATTCTAGAGTTGTAATTTGAATTGTATACAGCCATAGGCTACCACAATTTAATCAACTCTTTTATATTATGGGCCGGCTGTTAAAACCAGCAAGGCTTGAGGTAGATCCAAATGAACCTGAAGCAGCTAAGATTTATGAACATTGGTTTAAAACTTTCTCGGGCTTTGTCACAGCATCACAGGTAGCTTTACCTAGTACCAAGGGTGGCAGTACGGTACGGTACGAAATTTTTATCGTACTTCGAACCAGCAAAATAATTTCGTACCGAACTTCGTACCGTACCTTTCGAAAATTTTCCGTACCGTACGGTACGATATTATTTTTTTCGTACATCGTGCCGAACTTCGTACCGGTACGAAATTAAGTTCACTTTGTACTTAGCTGTAAAAGAGTTGATTAAAGCCTAGTCTTGATTCTAGAGTTGTAATTTGAATTGTATACAGCCATAGGCTACCACAATTTAATCAACTCTTTTATATTATGGGCCGGCTGTTAAAACCAGCAAGGCTTGAGGTAGATCCAAATGAACCTGAAGCAGCTAAGATTTATGAACATTGGTTTAAAACTTTCTCGGGCTTTGTCACAGCATCCCAGGTAGCTTTACCTAGTACCAAGGGTGGCAGTACGGTACGGTACGAAATTTTTATCGTACTTCGAACCAGCAAAATAATTTCGTACCGAACTTCGTACCGTACCTTTCGAAAATTTTCCGTACCGTACGGTACGATATTATTTTTTTCGTACATCGTGCCGAACTTCGTACCGGTACGAAATTAAGTTCGATCAATAATTTTCATTTATCGTAATACATTTCGTACCAGTACGAAAACAGGTACGATTCGCTGGGCAGCAATTTCGTACCGTACCAACTACCAATGTCCAAATCAGCTTTATGATATATAGTTTATGATATCTGGTTTAAAATCCAGGACAGTAAAACATGCGCGTAATTAAGCATATGTCACCCCAATATCATTGTTCACATTGCGTATAATGTGAGAATGGTAGACCGGTGGTGATAAAGGGTGGCAGGATGAGCACAGTTTTCGCGAAAAAATCTGGCATTGTGTCGTCACAAGAAATTCTCTCTCGACAAAAGAATGTTCGTTGTGCATCACGCATGGGTTTCGTGCGGCCTCATTCGAAGGCATGGTTATAAGAACATTATCGTTGTGCATTTGTGCATCTGGTATTTCTGGTGCAATTTACGTTCTCTTCACATAACCGAATAATGCTATTATTTTTTCATGCCAGACAGACGACAGACATGCCATTGTCTATATCGTGATTTGGCTTTTTTTTACAAATATATCTTCTATTTAAGATGAGCATCAGCTAACATTCAACTCAAAAAAGCCCAAATATATCTTTATATTCTGATGTTTCTGCTCTGATAATATACTTTTGCGTGTCAGAGTACAAACAAAACGTATTGCGGTGGTTACTGGTTAGTTTACTTAGTTGCATAGTTGGGGAGAAAGTTTTTAATTTCAAATTTTCGCGCGCTTGAGTTCAATATGCCCTGATTAATTTTGTATATTTCGTAGCATTTAGCCTTTAAAGGGGAAATTTTTATTCAATTATAAAAAAAATTTCAGCAGGCTTCCGGCGCGCAGATACATTTTCCGGTCTGGTAATGTTTATTTCACTCTTAAAACATGTATTTTTGTTTCGTTCTCAATAAAATTTTGCGTGCCTCCGGCACCCCAACTTTTCTGTAAGTTTGAAAGCCTGTGTTTGCATGTTGGAAAAAATGTGCCACCCCCAAATTTTTTTCTGCATTGTAGTTAGTATATTCAGGCACCGTGATAACATCGTGATTTTTAGTATTTTGAATCCTGCTTATCTTGTCGATTTTAATTGGGCTATCACAACTTTCGTTATTACAGAAAAATGCATTCGGATTAAGACGTCATAAATCAGCGGCCTATATGTATTTCCACGCAATCGCAAAGTTTCACGCCACTGCAGTAAAACCGATATACGACATAGCTCATCTAATCAGTTGCATTTTTATTACCATACCTGCGCCGCTTTTAATCATTTTAAAATTGTCCTTTAGTTTAAAAATTCTTTGATAGACACAATTTATATTATCCCGTTATGAAACGGCATAGATGTTAAATGAAATTATTTTTTCGAATCCATTTGAGAAGAATAAAGTGCAATGCGAAGGTACGAAAAAGAGTACGGTACGGTACGAAAAAGAGTACGGTACGGTACGAAATAAATACCGAACTTCGTACCGTACCGTACCAAGTACGAAAATTGAAAAATGAATCGTACCGTACTATCGTACAGGAAAATTCAATCGTACCGTACCGAACTTCGTACCGTACCGTACTATCAGCCTTGCCTGGTACAGAGAGCTTTACTCCCCCAGAATTAGATAAACTTTCCTTGTGGATCAATTATTCATCTCCACTGGTGTACACTTATGTTGAAGAGGCAGAGTCTTTTGATGAAGCAATAAAACTTCTAGAATCAGTGTACCTCAAAACTAAAAACGTTATCTATGCCCGGCACCTAATAGTCACCCGCTCTCAGAAATCCGGGGAGAGCCTTGCAGAATTTCTACACGAGTTGAGAGAGTTTGCGAAAGATTGTGATTTTCAACCAGTATCAGCTGACATCTATAAATCCGAAATGATACGAGACTCTTTCATAAGTGGCATTCTTTCCCCATCGATTAGACAGAGACTTTTTCGAAGACACGATTCTTGCTCTTAAAACTTTATTTGATAAAGCTGATATGTCTGACAGGGCGCAAAAACAATCTTGCATGTATTCTACTCAAGTTGTTCATATGGCAACAGTTCACAACGAAGGTATTTATCCTGTCGAACCTTGCCGTTCCCGATCTTCAGAAGCTAGTTGTCCGCCCCTGACTGATTTTTCACAAGCTTCTATCGCCTTGTCGAAGAAGACAAATTCTAGAAAATGGGGCCCCAGAATGTCTCAAACGATCTGTACTAGATGCCGAAATAAATCGAACTAACATTAAAGCACTATTAGATTCTGGTGCTTCGGAAAGTTTTCTTAACTCAGAGGTTGCTGAAAAATTACAGCTCAAATTGTTACCTGTGAACTCTAGTGTGTCAATGGCATCCACAAAATTATCAATCAAGATTAGTGGCGCCGACGATACTGCGCTCAAAGATGTACGCCATAAGCGACGAATGGTTGTTAATTATTCCCAGACAATAAATAGATATACCCTGTTTGATGCTTGCCCTCTTCCTCGGATTTATGACCAAGTTAACCAAATCGTGGAAGGCAAAGTTTACAGTACTTTGGATCTTAAGTCCGCCTACTATCAGATAGCTCTATGTAAAGAAGGCAGGCCATATACCGCTTTTGAAGCAGATGACAATTCTGCAGGCTAACTTCTTCGGTGTTTCTATTTTTCAAAGAACTATTGATTCTCTTATAAAAAAAACATAAATTGCGTGGAACTTACGCTTACTTTGACAACATTACTGTAGTTGGTGATGATAAAACTGATCATGATATTAAGCTCAGAGCTCTCTTTGATGCCGCTAAAGCTGAAAATCTGACTTTCAATCCGAGCAAATCTGTTATTGCTCAGAGAGAAATCGATTGGCTTGGGTATCATATTTCTTACGGCAGTATCCAACCTGACCCTGAACGCATGAGGCATTTGTTAGAATTACCACTGCCTACTACAAATAAGGAATTGAAAAGAATCAATCAGTCCGATCGCGCAGTGGCTTTCTTCTCTAGAACTCTTTCTCCCACTGAAATCAAATATCCCACCTGCTAAAATCGAAGCGGTTCGGAAGTGGGGTCATTTCCTACACGGGAGGCTGTTTTTAACTTTCTCGACTATATGGTTACATGATTTCTTCTCCTGATCTTCGTGGAATTAATCCATTTCTCGGTCATCCTGGAATTACGAGGATGACTCACTTTGTACGAAGGAAAAACCTGCCTTATTCTGTCGAATACGTAAGAAGAGTTTGTAAATCCTGCCAAATATGCGCTGAGCTGAAGCCTCGATTTATCAATTGCCTGGTCAAAATTTGGTTGAAGCCTCCCGTCCTTGGGGAAGAGTTAGCATAGATTTCAAGGGTCCGGTCAAAGTCCGTACTCCATACTTGTTCATTGTGGCTGTTGAATATAGCAGATTTCCATTTGCTTTCCCTTGCAAAAATATGACCACTTCTTCTGTTATCGATTGCTTAGTGAAATTTTTCTGCTTGTTTGGGTTACTAAATTTCATACATAGCGAGAGAGGATCTCCTCCATGTCCCAAGAGCCGAAAGACTGCTTGACGTCGAGTGGTGTAGTTACTAGTCGAACCACTCCCACCATCCGGTAATTCTCAATGCGAGAGTGTGTATTTGGAGAGCAGTAAGTTAATGTTGCAGGATCGGAAACTCCCCGGTGAATCATGAGACCACTCGATCTCTGCTGTGCACCACGACATATTCTCCTCCGCATGAAATATTCTTAAATTTTCATAGGAAATCAATGATGGGTAAATTTCCACCCTGTCCAAACTGGTCATGCCCACTTTGTGATCCTGTTGAATTACTGGAAGCCAACCCGAGTTTCACACACGTTAAACTTCCCGATGGTAAAGAGACCATTGTTTCCACAAAAGATCTAGCTCCTTTACCAGAGCAAAGGTTCAAGAACGTAGAGAATCCATCTTTAAAAGAGCCCTGCTCTGATGTACTTTCCCCCAACTAATACTGATAAAGACGAGTTTAAATTAAAAATTGGCGGAGGAGAATGTGGTAAGAATTAATTCAGTCCATAATTGTGATGTATCTAATTTCCTATACTGTTTATGCGAATTTTATTCTCATCTGTTAGTTAGTAATTACTGAGCTATCGCCATGATTACGTGATCCCAAAATGGTTGATTACTTTGTTTACGTCTGGCTCACTTGTTGCCTTGTGCGTATCCTTGCGGAATCCTAAAAGTAAGCTGCGCCTGATCGCAAATCATTTATTTGTATCTATGTTTATTTGTCTCAAGCAATGAAGATAGCAGGAAAAACACGATCAAAAGGTATAATTGTGACGGGCTATACGCATAAGACTCGGTTGGCCTAAAACACAGGGTGCGACGTATACCCCTACAATTACAAACGATTAAATAAAATTAGGAAAAAAGCGGATATATTGAAATAATAGCACACTTATCTACACTCGGACGTTATACAACAA
Organism: Styela plicata; assembly: GCA_963675895.2. Classification (NCBI taxonomy): domain Eukaryota; kingdom Metazoa; phylum Chordata; class Ascidiacea; order Stolidobranchia; family Styelidae; genus Styela; species Styela plicata. Next base: position 6,010,238 of record OZ023153.1, on the reverse strand, counting down.
TCGTTAAAGGGCGGACCTATATTGTCGTGGTTTGAGAGTCCACGCCCAAAGTACCATAGTGCAGGCAGGTATTCACGTGTTACATTGAGCTTGATTCAAGGACAAGATATATTCAGGAATCTAGATCTTTTTAATATATATGCCAATTTTGGTTGATGATCCGGCTACGAAACAACATACGCAATAATGCTGTACATGTTGGATCATGCACGGCTATCATTTGGAAAGTTTTAAAGGGTATGTATTTCTAAGAAGTTATATGCAGATATATATTCGAAAGTTTGTTCACAAACTTGCCTATCGGAAGATTATGTAGATATATACATGATTATATTCTGGCTACGCATGTGTGTGAAAAACCTTCTTAATTGCGGTGTTGGGTCGAGTAACGAGCGACTGAAGCATCTTCTTGTTCCAATCAACTTTCAACTGACAATTGTGACGACAATCACATTCATGTGTAGTAAAACGGATCTAGAGAAATCCGAATGAAGAAAAAATATGGGAGGGTGACAGATTGGTGTTGAAATGAGGTGAGGAACATGCTAGTTGCACGAGAAGGGAAGGTAATGGTGGAATATTTCTAAATAAGATCAGGTATAAAGAAAAAGGTGACTACAGTTGAAAAGGGAAAAAAAGAGAGGAAGATTTATCAATTATAACCAACAATCACGCCTACCGTACCACAGGTGCCACAAGACTGAATAACAACAGTTTACGTTTTTAAGCAATAGCTATTGTGTGAATTTAATTATCAAAATGCGAACGAACTGCAGAATATTTAATTTCCCGCCGAAGGCAGCAATAGATTATCCTCATGGAATATTTAACTATGGCATATTTTGCAATATTAATTTTATAAACTAGGGCGAAATGTCTGTGAGTTGTGTGATTGTTCCCGTTTCAACTAATTTTGATAAAGTTGATCAATCGCTGTTGCAATTGTTCAGAATTATTCCACAAGTTTCATCATTTGAAATGCCTCTGGATCAGGATAAGAGAGCAATAAAGGCGAAGCAAGTGGGATATTTTCAAATTATTTGCAGTTTTCATTATTGCGTCCATTGAAGCTTTCGCTTTTGATTACATAAGTTTTGTATGTTGGGTCCATGACAAGTTCTCGCCAATTAAAACCCCCAGGTAGCGAATTTGTTCCGCTCTCTCTAATTTTGTTAAATTCAAAATCAAGTCTTCAGAGCACAGTGATAATTTTTGTCAATGTGCACTGAACAGCATGTATTTTGTTTAATCCTAGTTGATTGTTAAATTATTTGCAGTTATCCATGCATGAATGTTTTTAAGTTCTGCATTAGCCTTTAGCATAAGATATTTTTTCATTATTAGCTATGGCCTGTCCGTGAACCTACCGGGGGCTTATAGGTTAATGACCCAAGGATACTACCTAGTAGTGTTCCCACCGTCAAGTCGCAAAATCTGCTGGATAACGTCCCGCCATAAACTACAGCTTGTTTTCTATCAGAAAAATAGCTTTGAAACAATTTGTATGCTTCGCTTTTTGAAGCTTAGCCAGCATAATTTCATGGCCAATGCTGTCAAAAGCTCTTGATGGATCTAAAAAAATACCTAACGTGAATTGGTCTTTTTCAAAGCCATCTAAAATTTTGCCTGTTAGTGCGACATTGCTTGGCTAGTTGAGTGGCCTTGGCGAAATGCAAATTGCCGAGGATTGAAGAAATTTTTATTCACAAGATGGTTACCGTAGTTATTCTTCAATACATTACCTTTTCGAGAATTTTTGCAAAGCATGGTAACAAGCTAATAAGTGGATAATTTTTAATATTTTTCGTATCTCCTCCTTTAAAAAGGGGAATTACTTTTGAAAGTTTAAACTTGTCAATGCAATGTAGTGTCTGTAGTGACAGGTTGAAAACGTATTCCAATGCAGTGGCATAGTTAAAGGGCATCACCCTTTTTGCTTTGAAGGGTACTTCGTCCACAGATTGTTCTGGGTTGGAATGATTTTATTGCAGTTTTCGATGTTGGCGAAAGAAATATAGATGATTTGCCAGATTCACCCATGTACTTGGTAAAATTACGATCTTTCACGTGTGCGTATTTTCCAGCTATTTTCTTACCAACTGTCGAGAAGTGCTCATTAAAATTATCAGCTATTTTACACAGGGTCACAAGTTTCCACTCATTGGAAAGGGAAAACTTCAAAGTTTGATTTTGAACGACCAAGGAGACAATTCATGGTCTGCCAAATTTTCTTTAAGTTCTGAAAATTGTTTTGAATCAGTTTTTGGAATAAGCTTGCTTTTAATCGGAAATCATTTTTTCATAAACCTTTTTACAATTGTCATATTTAGTTTTGGTTTGGATTGAACTTTTTGAGAGGGATTCTCTATACAAAATGTGCTTCTTTTTCTGTAGTTCAGAAACCTCTTTATCAAACCATTTGTTTGTTTGTTTTTTGTTAGATTTCTTTTTAGGTCTGTAGCAGAAAATTCAATCGTATGGGATTTTTGGTCAAGTTTTTTCAATTGTCGAATCTTTCTTATCCAATTGCAAGGTGAATGTTGTTTTGGATAGACAACGTACAGGAAATTATTCCATTTCATCGCGTGCCCCTCAGGGCTAGATACTTGGTCAAACTTTGTTCTTTATATATATTAATGACCTTGTAGGGTGAAGAGTTTTTTGACATATTTATTGAGATAATATTATAGTTGATACGAATCCATTATGAAAGTCAAATCGCTGGCCAGATGGCAAAGGACCGGTAATTCTTACTGCACGCCCGTTCGTAGCTCTGTCTTCTATGCCCTCACAAAACAAGTTATGCGGTCATTTTGCAATGACCAAAACTCGCCCTGGAGGCTTAATACAATAATTTGGTTCGTACTTGTTTTTAATTAACCACGCGTTATAATCGTGGCAATGTAATATAATTTAGAATATCATAAACTTGCCATGATACCATTGAAAAAGCATTGAATTTCGCCTAATTCAAGTGAATTTAATATAATATATGCTACAACCTGCCTGATAATTTGTTATGGGATTTGGTAATTTACGCTGGCGATACAATTCTATATTCTGAACGAAAAATCACTTCCGGAACTACGTATAGCTCTGGCAAAATCGCTTGGGTGTGATTTGGCGCAGTATCGAAAGTTTTATCGAGTAATCGTTACACTAATACGAATGCAACTCGTATTTCATTATCTGGTACTGTTCTGGAAGAATCCTCAAATATTCGTCTCGTTGGACTCACACTGTCTAAGGAATGAGTTGGAATGAATATGTCACTAGAATTGATGAACAAGCCTCAATGAAATTCGGTTCTCTATATCGAACTCGCCATTATCTCACTCCCGAAATCATTCACCTATCCACTGTGAAGGTACCGCAATGTCACAAACAATTTTATGCACGAAGCTTTTTTCCACGAATCTCTAAATTTTGGGATTCCTTGCCTTCTCGCTGCTTTCCTGATCGTGTTTATCTACAAGTCTTTCAAACTTGCGTTAATAGACATCTATCAGGGATGGGAGTTCCTTGGTTCCTATTCCTGCATTTCATGTAGCTCTTTGCACTTTAGTGGTTTCAGGAAGTTTGTCAAGTATGATGTGTCTCCTGCAGCCTTTCTCTAAGCGAATTTTAATAAAAGAATAAAAAAGTGGGGAGCGCTCATTAAAAATATTTATAAAAATTTCATCATAAAAGTCGAATGCGGTGTTTGGGCGGTGTTTATCATATACTTCAGACAGGTCTAGTTCATTCAATCGCAACTCATACACTGTACTAGCGCCTGTGTTCAAATTACCGCTAACAATGGAGATGGCATTTCATTTTTCATGCTGTAGCAGAGGAAAGCTAAGAATACGCCTCAGCCATGTAGCAAAACACTACCTCTCATGCAGATATCAATTTCAAGTCGGGGATTATCGTTTTGCCTTAAAGTCTACTGATATTTCCTGTGCATAAGACATGGTTGGTGGAAGAAGCTGTAAGCAGCGTTTTCGTGAGGTGCTGGCAAAGCGTATTCGTATTAACGCTTTTGGTATTTTAGCGAAAATCTATTTTAACCAACCCTACGACACCCATGGGCCATAACATGATAGAGTTTTTTTTTTGTAGGCATTTAAAAGATTAGGATGAAGAATTTAGTCTGAGACTGTAATTCAAATCTTTTTAGGGCACATGGCTATCTTCTATTTGTCCATTCCTGACTTAAAAAAATTAAATATCAGTATGGATATATCACAGCTACATTGACATTTGCCGCGTTTGTTCTCGGTATTTCTGAAAATTCTAATTCTGTGATATTGCTTCTTATTAAAACGAATCCTAAGTTTTTCCGCAATGGAATTTCTTCAGTCCGGAAACTCAGCAATAACGACAAACATTCTAGTACAAATCCGAAGTTACAAATGGGTAGCAGTCAATAAAATACAAATTTTCAGTGAATTTTTATAACGAGAGAAAATAAAATTGTCAAAAACATCGGCGACTCATGCTTGACAAAATGAAATTTCTGATTGGGAATGTAACCAAAAAACACATGTTTAGTGGCGGCACTCAGATGTTAACTTTCGCTCTAGAAACAATATCGTGATACATTCTGCTTCTAGTTAAAATGTATTCTCGACCATTCCATTAAAATATTCGATCATTATTTTTTCATAATAACTTTTTGAAAATGGATTCCAGCCTTCAAGATGGCTTACATGTCCTCCTCCATACGTCATCACAAGAGCTACATTTTCTGTCCGAGCTACTTCATTCTTTGGTAGAGCTGAAAATGTGTAAATGAAACATTCAGAACTATAAGATGGAGTGAATAAAATATATTCTGTTTTCACATTGGGGCGACATGTTTTTACAGATTATATTAATATATCAAACAACACATTCATTTTTTGAATGTTTCAGTTTATTATTTCAAAAAAGTAAATTAAAAAAGTTATGACTTAGACGCTCGGAGAATCGACTGAATGAATTCGTACTCCCAATCAGGACTTCTTCAGTAGGTAGAAATGGAAAGACGGCTGTGATTCGGGTAGTCAATTAAGTCACAAAAATACCAAAACATGAAACGCAAAAATGAGATTTATAAATGAAGTTGAATTGATATTTTTTCAGACGTAAACAGGCAAGACGTTCTGTGAATTATGTATACATGCGACGTTGAGTTGTCATAGGAAGTATATTGTTCTAAAGTCTATTTTTATTTTCCTAACAAATTAAATAAATTCCCAAGAATATATCATACCTCGTTCCGGAGAGAATGGATCATCATTAGAATTCACGCACAACAATGGTCGTTTAATATCTTTCAGTCTTTCTTCACATAATATTGAATCATGAAAATATTCTTCTGTGCTCTCGTACCCAAACACAGGTACTGTGAAATGAGTATCCCAATCTCGTAAAAAGACAGAATTTTCTACCTTTTTGTGGTCAACAACCGACTCAAAGACGTGGCTATGACGCCTATACATTTCTTTCAGTCCATGAGTTACTTGCAAGTTTAAGAAAATTTTATTACTCCATGATTCGAACTCTTCCATACAAATTGGAGGATGGAAAGAGCAAGAAAGTAACATTCCGGCGTCGATTGTTACGTCATCTCCCATTTCGCTCATATATCGCCCTAAAATTAGTGATCCAAGCGATGCACCAATAGAATAGAGTTTTGACTTTGGATATCGTTTTTTAACAACGTCAACTACCGTTGCCAGATCTGATGTGGAGGTTGCACAATATGTCTTCGGTGTCTGAAAAAACATTCCCAATATCAATCCTCTGAGATACGATTTCACAATATTAAGTACTTCCAGGCTATGATAGACGGTTTTACTATTTTTCGGGGCAGATACCACTTACTGCACTTCACCGAGGAGATTCCATTCAGATTCGGTTTGGGGTGTTTTTTCGCTTGTAAGTACTATTGTAGCAGCTCTTTACCATTTGAGTGGATGTTGGTTCGCTGCTTCCGGCCTTGCTTAAAGCGATCAACATGGCATAATTAGTCGAAATGGTCGATTCATATTTTTATTCCAGCATTACCTGGTAAAATTATCCCGCAGTTCATACATGACATTATTCTCATCAATAAGACGGTTTTCGATTTCGAAAATATACAATTACTTCAAATTAATGGAAAGCTCACTGTATTTTGTCATGGCGTAACGTTACGAGCCTTTGCCTTACGATACACGAGATTGAAGCCAATATTACTTGAAGTCATATATGTCAATATTTGCCCAGTAAATAAACGGCAATTTATGATGAAAATTACGGCAATTTATGAACTTTGGATACGCTGAAAACCACACTAACGAATTGATTTCTTTGACAAGTGAAGCGAATTTATCGTTTATTTGCGTGGATTGTATATTTTCGAAAGTTGAAATGCCAACAATGCCATAATTGACCGATAATCGATTTTATTGTTTTGTTTTTTAGAATCCCTCATTTGAGTGGATCACCACAAGCGGCCGCTCAGTAGCGAACAGGGTTGGTGTTTCTGGGAAGTTATTATTCTTCCGGTTCGGCCGAGCCTACAACCCCAAGATGTGCCTACAACCCCAAGATGTGCCTACATCTCAATTGATGGACATTCTTATATAAATAACTGAAATAACTGTTAGGAACTGCAATAATTTTGCTGCCGCGCAGGGGTATCAGGTTCAAGATGCAAAAATCAAATTCGATTCAATTCGGATACAAGTTCGAATGAGTTCGGACAACTCGATTACTTATCAATGATTTCGCACGTTTTGGTAATGATTTTTAGCAAAATTTGCTTAAATCAGTTGTTATTTAACATTTTTTTCATGACACTCTTTCAAAAGGTAACTGAAGAGGTGCCCTTCGACGAAGTAATCCATCTTTGGCTCACAAGGCTAAAAAAACTAGCAGTTTTATCGTATGTTAAAGTTGAATGACCAAAATTCGAGCAACAAACTTTTTATAAATGATATTTCAGTGCCTATAAATGGCTAAATGATGCAAAAAACTACTAACCAATGTCATATTTAGGAAAACACAAATACTAACCTTAAGTTCAATACCCTCAAGACCTCTGTAAACCATGACAGCCACTCGAAAACCTTGTTCTATCAGACTTATAGACATGGATTTGATATATCCGGATTCAATTGTTGATGATAAACCAGGAACGACTATTACTGTTGGTCGAGTATTCTGATCCGGAAATCGTTGACTAATATCATTATGAACCCAGTTGATACCGATCAAACCTCCATCTTCGACCTTGAGGATCTCTTTTTCCCATTCTAAGTGCTTTCGGCAAGGTATAAAATATCGTAGAATAGTAATAGCCCTTGATTCTGCACACCAGTATGTCGGTGAGTAAGCTTTTTTCAACGTCGGTACATATTTGTCCAAAAATTTACTGAATTTGGAGTCTTTTTTACTACTCACCAGAGAAATCTTGCCGTAATTAGTATGATAATTCTGCCAATACAAAGCTATGAGACATGCAAACAAACTACAAAGCCAGCTAACAACACCAGGTAACGTGTAAATGAATAAAACGCTGAGCGAGAATACCATTCCAGCGCGATATTCTATGTATTTTCCTTCACGAAGCTTCATCTTGTCTTTGCTGTTGCAGTTAACTTGTCTGTTCGAAAAGGTCTCAACGTTTGACTCTAATAAATGAATTTTCTTCAATTGTTATATAACTTCTAAATATAATTTCGATAATCTGTTAAATTATAACATATAAAAGCCTTGGCAGCGAACAGATTTCTTTGTTGACAAGGGTGTGTGTGTTCGCGTGATTAAAACGTGTACATAACGGCGCGACACGTCTGTCCAGCTAATCATCGCGGTCAGAAAAAAATCATCGATTCGATTTCGCCAAGTACGGTTCATTGATGGATCGTGCCGTCAAGGCTCAGTCTATCTGTGAAACATGCTTTAAAATATAATTTCTGATTAGGATGGATTGAAAAAGAGCTGATATCAACGGGGTATCACACGCAGCAACCACGCTATTGTTTTCGATGAAGTTACATTTGGCTCACGTTTACCTCCATATTGTGTGTTTCTAATTAATCGCGGTTATCACCGCAAGAGATACTTCAAGAGCTTCCCCACAACATGCTTACCAAAATGAAATAGCACAGATTGGACATTTTTATAGATATTATTTTGCCAGAACGCACAAAAAACCCACGGTGGTTACTAAAAGATATATTTTCTAAAATAAGGGTAATTTACTGATGATACAATTAGGATTGGGCAATTCGTTTCGGTGATTCAAATCGATTCGGAGATATCCTGTCGAAAAAAATGACTAAGTTTTGTTTTGGTAAGCAAGGCTAGGCCACTGTCGCAGCGCACTGTAAAAGATAAAATAGAAATCATTAAATACGTATAAGTATCGTATGCACAAATCAAGCGCTTTCGGAAAATTGAGATTTTTCATAGCATACTTCGTCCTTTGGATTTCAGTCGCTTACCATAAACTCTGAAATAGGACGACGACGAGGGTTTGGGAAATCTGGGGGATAAAATGAATACGTCAAAATTGGAGTAACACGATACAACAAAATTTTTGATGAAAATTACATCATTCAATTGTAATTTGGATGATATGAACAAGCAGGAAAATTTGATTTTGTTTGTTTATTATATCCATGCAAAAAAAAAGCGGCTTCTCAGGCATCGAAATAGCGATTAAGGATTCTTCCGACACTAACACATACTAAATACACAGGTGTTTTATTTATTTGGATACCGCAAAAAATTCTTAAAAACCGATGATCAAAAATATCATTGGAACGATTATAAATAGCATTGGAAATGCCTTGGTAACAGTCAAATACTCAAAATCACATCAGATAGGAGTACATTTTTGTTTTGTTTCGAATTAAAGGCAGGGACGACTCATCCCCAACAACAACTAGGTGCGTGTCACATGTCTCTTATATGTTTCAACGAATTATGTGCTGCCTTATTGTACAAGATGCTTATCGTTTTTATAAAGTGAAAAGTTCCAAACCAATATATTAAATGTTTGGTGCCACTTTAGCAACCATAATAAACAGATATTCAATATACAAATATGACAATCATACCGCATCCTAGTGTTCAGAGGAAATTGTATTTTGTCAAGCATGAACCACAGATAGATCGCGCCTTGCTCGCGGCCCATTCTTAACAAAATATAATGTCAAATTTTTTATAACCGAGTACTGTTTTGCATTAATTGATCTAGTATATTAATACCGAGGTTATTCATACAGTAATAGTAATTTCCGGCAAACACATAATAACCATATTAATTTGCAAAATACTTCTATTCAATAATTTTAGTGTGGATCATAAATAAATAAAATTCATACTAAAAGTGTTTACTTGGTGAAAGTAGTCATCAAGCTTTAACTCTCTACTGGCAATGTTTATCGAAAAATCATTATTTAAATTACGTCGAACTTCATCTTTGTTTCTCACCTTGAATTATTTTTGTCAATGCACTTTTATTAAACACTCTGACTCGATGCTAAAATTTAACTATCAACAAACTGTAGGCCTAGAATATTTATACAAGATGAAACACATATAAAAATGTGTCCGAAATGTGTCGCAACCATTCATATGCAAGAGCGGGTCGAGACTCTAAATTTGTATGCTGAAGCTTCAAATACAACTATGGGATCCATGTTCCTTTTAAGCTGTTTATTACCTACACTAATGCTGGGTCTACCAGTTCGTGAATATTAGTTTGCATGGTTGCGCATTGCAATAGTTTTTCAGCATTCTCGCTCTGTGTATAAATAATCTATAGATATCTACCTATTGTCTATCTTATCACGACAAAGACAAGAGTATAGTTAGTTATAGGAGACATATTCAGCAGAAGTTATACAAACGATATCAAGTCATTTGCGTTCCACCCGTGGCAAATGCAGGACAAAAAACCGCCAAATTGCTCTCACACAAAGGTCATTTGTCACACCAAATTATAATTTATCCAGAAAATACGACTCCGTTTGATTCAGACTTCAATCGGGACATTGTGAACTGAAGTAACATTTGTGTCGGATTAAACTGCATTTTCTTGGCCATTGCCAGCTCATAGCAACGATAGACATTTTATAACGAATAAATATGGCAAATAATACCCATTGACGGAACCATTTTTGGGCGTCGTAAATCGTCAGGACCTGTGAGTTGATTCCCAAATTGTTCCATTTATTATTGAATGCGTTTCCTGACGAAAAACTACATTGTTGATTAGTTTCGAATGCATTGGCCTGTTGCAAAAGACCTGTTGAAAGCGCTAAGTTTACTTATACATGCATACATACTATACCAACACTTTAAGTTGTCATCATGATGCACTGCGTTGTCTTTCAATTAACATAACTAATTTGACACCACTTGTCCACATTGCATTGAGTTAATTATCACTCGAACTCTCGATGACAGCTTCAATTAAATGTGTCTTTCCCGCAAATCTACGCAACGAAACGAGCACTTCCTATCATACATGGGGAACCGTACAGTTGCACTGAGAAACGTAAACACATGCACACGCAGCGTTGCGCTAGCATATAACGCTATGAAGTGAAACAAACCTAAAAAACAAATGCCGAAATCTATAATAATGTGTATTGTGTAAATCCAATCACATGTTCAACTGATTTATTTATTTTGAAAGGTGGTTCTCTATCGAGCTTGCCATTATCTCACTCCCGAAATTATTCTCCATTTGCACAAATCACTGATTCGACCATGCATGAAGTATTGCTGTCATATTTAGACAGTGCTGCCGACACTGTTCTTATCATACTCGACCGTGTTCAACGGCGTGTGATCAATATGACTGGCCCCAAACTTTCTTCCGGTTTGCAAAGTTTACAACACCGCCGCAACTTATAACGGTCTTTGTTTAAAGGAGCTTTCTGCTCTCGTTCCTCCGAACAAAATTTTTAATCGGTCAAAACGATCGGCTACCAATTTGCACCTATTCACTGTGGAGGTTCAACAATGTCACAAACAGTTTTATGCAAGAAGCTTTTTTCCAAGAATCTCTGAACTTTGGAATTCCTGTCCTGATCGTGTCGATCTACAAGGCTCTAAAACTCGCGTTAATAGATATCTATCAAGGATTGGGGTTCCTTAGTTCCTATTCCTGCATTTCCTTTTTGATGTAATCATTCAGGGCCTGTTTCCATTACAGTACCCTGAGTAGCTTGGAATATAAGTTCATACTCAGATTTGCTAATAAATTTCGCACGTCGTGTTTTGACACTTTACGCGTCCTGTGTAAAGAAGCCTCAAAACGTAACTCATCGCGAGTTTAATTTTGCTGAGCAAAACTGGCCGGCCACATCCATCGGCGACTTATACTCCCCAAAATATCGAAGTATTTCTCACTGCCTATTTCCAACAATGATTGGAAAAAATATGTCGAAAATTGCAAACGATTCAGTTTGTTGCTTCAAATTCAGTTGCGCTACTTCGGAGAACGCATCCAGAAAATTTAAATGGCGTCCATCATCAAAGCAAGTTTACGGAATAAATGGCAGGATGCATGGTATACAATTCTACAAACTTACTCATTTGACAAAATAAAATCAGATTGTGAATTAATATTCCCGTGTATTTTGACAAAACCAGATTATTTTAAATTCAGATTCAATTTGGATAATGTTTTGGTATCGGAATCCTGCATTCCGAACGAATAGCTAGCTATTCACAGATCTACTGATAAATTTACAGCATAAACAATTCCAAATGCCCTCCGCAATACCTTGCAATTAGGCTTTATAGTTCAGCAGCAGGGTATCGGAAAAGGGTTTAAAATGATTCTGGTAGCACCCATAGTAGACATTTTGCTAAATGGTGTTTTGGATGTGTAGGAGCCTGAAAATGAATGGGTGACCTGTAGTACTACCAAAATGCGGTGTCAATAATTTTGTATGGGTCATTTTTCTTGTCGCCTTTTTCGTTCATTGTATACATTAGAAAAGCAAAATTCAGTTCAAATTATAAATAAATAAGGGGCCATTTTTAATATTTTTCGAAAATAAATCATAACGTCTCAATCGGTGCCGCAGACAAAATTTTTTCCCGGAAAAAAAGGTTATTTATTTTGAAAATGGGATTTCAGGATTTCATCTTAAACGAACTGATTAAGATTTAATACTGCTACATGACACCCCAAACCTCCTTGTCGGTGTGTTCCATCAACAGCTTATTAATGACTGAAAAAGACGATTTTATAGTTGTATTTCATTATAAGCGAGTAAAATTACAGCCAAAGTGTGGCGATCGCATTTTTATTACCGTGTAAAAGCGTCATTTCTAGTTACGGCACATATTCCGAATAACATCCAGAAAACAGCATGAAATTTATCTATTTTACACAGGTGTATGACGGGACCTAAAGATCATCTTAATCACGCCAAATATAGAGAAGAAGAATGTATAAGTTATCTAAGTTCAAATTTAGTGAACTCGCTATGGTCTACGAATGGGTGGCTACCAAGCAAGCATTAGTAATGATTAATAATTTATTGACTGGGTTTGGGGGTGGTATGAGTCGTTTATTAATGATTCCTTGAAAGAAATATGCTGGATGCTTTACCACCGGTCTGTGACTAGGAGTTGTTAGGTATGATCTTTTCGATGGGTTGACAAACAGGCCATAGCAAATTATTATTGCAGCAGGCTTCTTATTTATGTATCCATCTAATTGTTCGCACATCTCTAATTCGATCTCTCGCATTTGAAAAAAATAAGAAAGTGTATATATATATTTTTGCTTTCAAAAACTGAAAAGTATTTTAAAATGATTAAGTAATTTTGGAATTCCAAACATTGAGGAAAACTATTTAATCGTTGAAATTCATATAACCTCCATTTGTGTATAAAATAAAATAATGAATTTTTTTTCCGTGTTGAATATAACTAGCATATGGAATGTGCACTCTATCTGCATTATTTTCGTGTCAATTCCAAGGTCATTGCAAGATCTCGTCCAAGAAGCCATGTAAAGCTCTCTTCATTTTAAGTTTTTTATTAATTTTTTTCAACAACACACTTTCAGTATAGTAAGTGCCTTTTGACAAGGTTAGCCTACTCGCTTATACAGAGGTTGAAGAATCTTTAAAAAAGTTTTTCGTGTCGTACCATTTTACTTTTTCCATAACCTATCAATTTCCAGACTCTCAATTCTTGAAATGTTTATTCCAAGTGTTTTAACTATAAACCGAAAGGTGTTTCAAGATACGTGGCAGGAGACAGTTCTATACCAAGTGTTGAAAGAAAATACGCTCTGCTGAAAGACGATTACAAGAAAAGAAGTAAAGCTATATACAAATGTGAAAAAGTGGCAAAAAGAAACGGATTTTCAATTTTTGTTGTTCAAGATGGCGGAATGTAAGATAACATAATATGATAAATTTTTCTGGTAAAAAACAAGAATATTATATTCTACAGATAACTTGTTTTTCAGGTGCATGGGTTCATTTTTTAGTTTTTTGAACTACAACAAACATGCTGCATTCAAAAATGTAGGGGTGGAAAAAGAGGATATCTTGCCAACGCTACACACCGTCTGCTATCAAAAATTGTGCAAGTATAAGGTATAAATATCTCTGCGTTGATATCAAATTGAGATCAAATATATTCTCTTTAAAAAGCCTAAACTTACAGAAAAATAAATAAATTTGAATTATTGTTCATGGTTAAATACAAGAAAATAGTATAAATGTTGTCAAATATTTCATACGCTGGAAATGCAATTTGCAAATATATCACTTTGAATGCGTTGCATATATTTTTAGTGGATTTAGTATAAGGAGGGTTATTTCAATGATAAATTATCCGAAATAAATAAATCAATATTATAAATTTTAGTTCTTGAGCAATACAAGTGCAATTTGCAAAAAAAAGTTGTTGGTAGTTTTGTTTGTCAATAAATTTGTTGATTGCGTAGATGTAACAAAAGTTTAAGGCCCGAAAAATGGTCATTGATTCACGGTTCTTATTCGGAAAATATCCGACTTTGTTAATTTCATATTTTAACTTTTTTATTTTGTATATTTTCATTTATTCAAGCGTAAAAAGGGAAAAAGAATAGAAAAAATAACTCTGTGGAAAATTAAGAGGAAGAATTTAAAGAACATAAAATATGATAATATTGATCTCATTATTATGACCAAACAATAAGTAATGAACAGATAGTTTTTTTTCTTGAATGGCCAAACAGGTTTTGTTTAATGTGAACCACTGAAATTTATTATTGTGATTTTATGATATTATTCACTCTTCACCTTAACCCTATAGTTAAGATATTCTATGTGATCATAGTGGAAAATCGTTTTTGTTTAAATATTTTGTGATTCACAAAACTACCGTCCTATATTCGAAAATACAGCACAAACCTATATCCCCATGGTCATTCCTTTTGTTGAAATTACACATTGAACAAAACCGCTGTGGTCGCTTACCCAATCAAAAAAAACGACGCCAATATATCTTTTTTTTCTTAAGTATGGATCACTGATAGATCGCGTCGATGACAATCGATCGATCGCGTTTACTTGACAAAATAAAATTTCCGACTGGGTATGGACGAACATCGTCATAGTATTGGAGGTAGAGTCATCAATAAAATACCTGACCCCATTTACGAAAATTCGCAAATCTGCCTTGAAATATTCACCATATGAAAGCGCGTATCTTCTATTCACCAAACAATTCGCTTCAAGTAAACGCACGATCAGACTGAATATCTCAAAATGATTTCGTACCGTACCTTTCGAAAATTTTCCGTACCGTACTGTACGATATTATTTTTTTCGTATATTTTACCGAACTTCGTTCCAGTACGAAAATTTTTCATTTATCGTACTGAATTTCTTAACAGTATGAAAACAGGTAAGATTCACTAGGCAGCAACTTCGAACCGTAACGACAACCAACGCCCAAAACAGCCTTATTTATAAAATCTGGCCCCCGCGAGAAACGTTATCTACCAATATCTTAGACCAAAGAGATACAGTTTTATGCTATCTGGTTTGAAATCCAGGACAGTAAAACCGATATACGACATAGCGCATCTAATCAGCTCAAGTGAAACAAGTTGTATTTTTATTGGCTAGTTGCCCAACCTGAGCCGCTTTAAATAATTTTAAAATAGTCCTTCGGTTTGAAAAATACCTTGATAGACGCAAACTATAGTTTGTGTACTATATATGTGAAATAAATATCAAACTTCGCACCGTACCGTACCGTACCAAGTACGAAAATTCAAAATGAATCGTTCCGTATCACTGTACCGGAAAAATCAATCGTACCGTACTGAACTTCGTACTGTACAATACTACTAGCCTCAGCTTTGCGAGACGATTATTGCTTAACGGAGTTTCGTAAATAGAGCCCCTAACTAGAAGTCGACTTGGGCAAAATGCAGCGACGCGACTTGATTCGAGAGTCAATAAACTCCTTAAAAGATCTTGTAGGCTATCGCGTGAATCATCTGAAACGAAAAGGTGTGTTCCATTTGTTCGGGAAGTATGCCCGGACTTGCCCGTGCTAAAAATTTTCAACCAGAATCAAATTCTATATTCCAGACCCAAAATGGCCAAAAAAATTTCCTAGCAATATTTTTAGCCGAAGTTCTCACTTTCCCCTTCCTGACACCCACAAACTGTTGGGTATGATAAGAGGCTACAATTAAATTTCTATGCGCTGGATATACACAATTAAAAGATTATACAAAACTTAAGTTACATTTTCCATTAAAAAACAACTTTAATAACGCAATGACTTATACTCCTCGCTTTGGTTATAGCTATTATTTCTCCTCCCTTGTCACCCTAACACCCCGCAATTCCACGGCACAATGTGACATTGCTTCACTGGTTGACGCGATTCGCGTCATCGTGTGACATTTGAATCATGCCTTCTGACTTTTTGCCAACACACTCGTTCTCAGTTCCCCGCAACGCAACCATCCCAAGTTAAATATGCCAATTACAACTCGACGTTACAATCTGCCTACTGCAAATTGAGTTTTTTTTTTATATATATTGTCAATCTACTCACTGCTTCTGGTATGTTCTCTATAATTCTTTTAACAACAGGCTATACCGTGAACCTAAATATTGGTAAGTGGCAACGACTTGATCATATTTTTGAAAAATTTATGCACTTAGATTAAAATGGCATGTGTGTGTTAGAAAAATTACATAAAAATATAGAATAATACTAATAATTGTGTTCAATACAATATTAACAATGTAGAGAAAAAACCGAGGAAACATACCATATCAAAAAGTAAAAAACTTTAAAATTCAACGAATTCTCATTAAGTTTATCCTTATCCTAGTGAGCTGTTTTAAAAAGGGTTGTTCGATACCGATGTAATTTACGCCTAAAAGGCTTTAGAATTGTTATTTAACTTAAATTAACACTTTACATAATTCCTTTACACATTAGTGAGTTAGATCGCCAGGCTAGAAAAATGAAATAGTACAATTTTTAAAAAATATTGGAGATCATGGAGTAACTTGTCTTTTATCCTTGATGGCGCCGCAGAGACACATTGAGAAAACCATTCCAAATATCTGAAATAAAAATATGATAGAGGGTATGATAATTTGGATAAGTTAATTTTTTATTGACACTCAAGAATGAATAGTCTTCCTTGAGCGAGACAATGTTACAAATGATGAAAAAAGTTTTGGCATTGTATATTTTTATACCCGCATGCTGATTTATCAAAATGTTAAATCTTTTTCAACCTTATATTACGGTACTATGCATTGATAACGTCTCAAAAAATCCTGATTTGATCTATAACAAGAAACTGAATGAGTGGCACCACTCACCTTTAAAACAATTTTTTCTCGCAATGATATTACGACGGTCATTGTAAATATAATTACACTTTTTTTTAATCCCTTGGATAAACGTTGAACGAAAGCCATGGTATTTATAATTTTAACTCGGATTTTTATGTTTTAAATCTCGGAGTCCAGTATCTATTTTGAGATTTCCGAAAAAATAAATTTTCTGCAAGTTTCATTACTCCATTACCAAACATGTCGCAACGATCGAAAGTGGGATGGAGGGAGGTGCGCCGTAGGTTAGTTGTATAAAAAGGACGTTTTTTGAGTAATAGAAGGATGATTTCAGCCTTAGATTTAATCCTAATTAACTGGGAAATTATATTCCTTAATCTGTCGCAAAGCGCGTGGGCGGACTGCGATAATATAAATGATGTATGTACGAGTTATTTAATCAGAAAAAAATATTGAAAAAGCATGCTATGGGTCACCGATATATTATTGCTTAACAGAAAAACGATTCACCTGTATAACACATTTAACAAAGAATTTTTGACTGAGTAAAACGCTGAAGATAACAAAATGTTTCTCAAATCTAATTCGATAAATGAAGACAATTAAAATCATGATTCGTGATCGTGATTTATTTGCATTGAAAAAGCAGTGGGCAGTAAGCACGTTACAAAAAAAAAATGTATCAAAAGCGTCAAAATTACTTTTGAAAATTATATATACAAGTTTGATGAATAAAATCAGAAACGTAGCACAGTCGTATTCACAGCCATGACAAAAATACAGAATTAACTACGAAATAACCCAAACTGTCAATATCCGCACATTTTTACTATTATAAAGTAATGCGAATATACCAATATGGTGAATGGGCTTCAAATATTAATTTATACCGTCAGGTTTTAGGATAATAAAGTCTTGCATAAAAGTGTATTACCTTTTATGATTGGATGATAGGTAATACTAATACTGTACATCCCAATAAGACGGCGCGATCTATCAGTGACTCACACCTAACAAAAGATGTTGAGTTGATTTTTCTGGCTGGGATAATCTGTTCTAGAAGACAGTTTTATTCAATCCTTTTTAGGGATGTTTTGAAATACTATTGTAGGTACCGCATAAATATTAATAGTAAATTGGTACATATAGGTGATTCCCCACCCCTAGTGACGTCAATAGGAATTGAACCATAAAATGAAAAAAAAATTTATATTGGTTTTGCCAACGCATGGGAATTCGCTCATAATCAATCTGTTGCTATTGAAGGAGCGATCCAAACGGGTGTACCGTGTTAATCCGACTGAATCTGCCAGAATATCCATTCAATTGACAAAATTAGCAGAACGGGAAATTGCCGTTTTATTCAGCCTCAAGACCGGTATCACAACAGCTACTCCTAAGTGCCTTACTGATTTATTATCTTGAGCGCTCTTCTCCCTACGTCCCTTATATGATGAACTAGTATCGCATAATTATAAAATAGTTTATTAATTAAAAAAAAAAACTGCAGCGAAAATTGAGTTGTGCATATTAAATGAACAACGTTGAAGCTAATAGGTCATACAAAAGCTTGAATTAAGCGTAACCCTGCTTGTCCTTGATGGCGCAACACATGCATATCGAGAAAAGCATTCCGAGAATCTGAAACGAAAAAGATTGTTTCAAGATAATAAGTTATTGATAGCATATCTTGCATGACGCTAAATATCTTTATTTTGTCTTTCTGTCACAAGTTGTTTTTAAAGGTTGGCATAATAAGCTCAAGATAACATTTCAGCCTCAACATTGGTTGGATTATGAATGTGTATTGATATCTAACCAAATCACTCTGGTGGCGGGAGCGACTTTTAAACAACCATGCTGAGATATGAGAGTTATTTATATAAAATTTATGATTTCGGTTATACGAACTAATTTCAAATTCGAATAACGTCGACTTTTCCCAGCTCTGCTCCTTAGCGTTGCGTTCCATCAACACCCCATATTTGGCCAAAAAAGTCAATTTAGAAATTTGTTTTAATACCGCTAAGTAAAATTACTGTAAAAGCCCAGTGTTTTGTTCCATTTTTGTTACAGTGTAGGGATGGCAACCTAGGTTTTACTAAATTAGGTGTAAAGTATTACAGATTTTCCACAAAACTTAAAAAAAAAACATTTGAACAATAGGAATCATTATTTGGCTTTATTTAAGGCATTTTTATTATTACTGAAAGACTGAAATTAACGAACGGTTCATTTTAAAAGTTTATTTCTAATGTATATAATATTTACGGTTAAGTACAGAGTTTATTTTATTTTTATTTCAAAATAGGTACTTAGTTGAAATTTGCGTTGCAAATTAACCTATTTCAAAGAGCTAATTTACTAGGTCAAATTTAAATAGACAATTCGGTAAAAATTAAAATTCGGTAAAAGTCAAAAATCGGTGGAACTAATTAAAAGTACTTGGTACTTTTGCCAAGAATTATTAACACTAGTCATTTATCAACGCTGTGTTCAGTAGCGAATCGAGGACCTTGACAGGGTACGGGGCAAGTTGAAAAACTTTTAGAGTAAGATTACGACGTCATAATCGGCACCGCAGGGAACAAATTACTTAAAAAATAGAGGCTTTTAACGCATATCATCATCAAACATGTGAAAAATCGCGCCAAGAGCGTGAAAAGTTTTTTGGAAATGGAATTTTGGGGCACAAAACGACCTTATCTAGTGCAATTAGTACTGCGCACTAAAGACCCGCAAAAATGAGATTTCCTACCTTTTAAGGAACTTAAAAGACCTTTTGACGATTTTTTTGGTCAGCGATCACCATCCCCCTAAATACGCTAGTACCTGTGATTCTTCATAATATAGTATTTTTCATGCAGTAGGTTATTATCCAAGATTATTATGGTCATGATGAAATCGAATTAATATTATAACAACCACATTTTTTTTTATAAGTAAGCTATCTAAACCCCACCCGGACTAGACAATACCTTTGTGAGTCACATTCGAAGTGTAGGTCTACGTCAACGCAATTTCAATTTATTTACACCCCACCTTAATTAAACAGTAGGCACGACAAATATCATAGGTCTACCTCATAAATTATCTTGTTGTGAGTTAGTACGGTCCGTCGTTTCTTGTGTATGTCTGCGTCAACACTTGACTTTTACATAAATAAGTTACTTATTTCAAACACACATTATATGTTTTGTTTGCTACACTTAGTGATATTTACGTTGCAATACAGTTGGCTGTCAGACAGTTAATTGATTTATGGATTCCAAACCGCTTCATGTATGATGTACGTTCGTAATGTCTTAATTCGGATGCTTTCTATTGTTTCAACTGTTACAAATTTTATAGCAATTCCGTTATTTTTTAAAAAGAAGTAGGGCTGAACATACCATCCTTAGCACTCAAAATTTATTTTTAATAATTTAACAAATCATATCTCGAATCCTCAAAACAATCGAATCATATCTCGTATCCTTAAAAATCGTTGTCGCGTCGGTTATAAACTTTTCATTCATTTTCGCATTTAACGAGTCTACGAAATTGTTTTCAGTATATATGGTCACTTTCAATCCACCGGGGCTACATTCTTTTCATTTGTGCTTCGAATTATTGCACTCATTCCACTCACTGCCTGATTAAATGTACCAACATGTTGCATTCATCTGGTGCGCATTGGCTGAATAACATGGGGAAGATATAAGCAGTAAAATTTGGTCAATAATTGTAGCGAAGGCATTCAAATGCCAAAACAATTCTTGTAAATTCACCGATAATGCTTATTTTATCTATGAACATAAGAATAACACATGTCAACAAGCTATCAACGGAGTGGTAGTCATCGCCCAGGGTGCATACCACCAATCGTTTCTATTATAGTGGGTCAGTTCTGTATGGAAGTTCCCTATGGTGCAGTTTTTGTCATTTTTATGTAGCTCTTAGCGTTATTAGTGGGCGTTGGTTCGTTCATTTTGATTACTGCTCCCCAGTCAGAAATATGATTTTGCCAAGCATGGGCTGATGAACCGATGGTGGCGCGATCAATCAGGGTCCTATACTTAACAAAACAGGTCTCGCCAAAAATTTGTGACTGAGTTCTGGCCTTGTCTGAAGCGAATATCAGATACAAAAAAGTATACTTTGTGACTTCATAAACCACGTCATATGTATGTAACCTTGAAAATTGTCTAATAAAATGTGAACAAACAAACATTTTTTCCTACGAGACATAATGCCAGTTCGTACACATAATGAAATTGCTGTGAACTAAAATTTCCGGAACAAACATATACATAATACTTGCCTCAGCTAATCCAATTCCCAGTCCAATCCCAGCAATTAGTTGCAGATTATCTTGTACAAATACAGTCATTGCATCTGTGCAGTTCTGAAAAAAGGTGAGGAAGTAATTTACGATTATTACCAATAAAATCACCAGAAATGCGTAAGATTCTATGCACAAGTCACAGCGCCTGTAATCTTTTGTTTGGCATAAAATGCATAATCGCTGAGACGTAAACTCTGCGTAAATTCTCCCTAATGTTCGTAGTTTAAAGTGACTACGATAATTCTAAACAATTTATATTTTTCAAAATATTCTCAAAATCAGCAATACCTGATCATAGACGTAGGTATATGTTGTCGTTTTCCTTTTGCAAGTTCCAACTTCACCCACAGGCTTACAGTTTTTGTCATCTTCAGTACAATCACATCCGTAAGGATCTTTAGCGTTCACATCGTACCAGTCGGCACAGGAGTTGTTCTTTCCACAGCAATGTAACTAAACAATTAATTTACTTTATTTTGATGAAAAAGATTTTTAATTTCTCAGTTTTGATCACCAAAAATCTGAGTGCATGGCGATTTCGAGAAGTCTAATAGTTTTATGCAGCAAATTTAAGACCCTTTTAGGTATTTAGTATCTTGTGTAAAACTGTTTCAAGCCGTTGCCCAATGTGTATTTTTATTGAAATTCACTCAGAGCAAGACTGGAAGCAGTGTGTAAAGTGTGTAAAGGGAACCAAACAGGCTTATCATCAAGTGACCGTTATTCGACTATACTTTCATAGCTGTTCCACGGTTTAAAATGTTTTTATCTTTTACCACCAACTAAAGAATTCTCCTGGTAAGGTCAGAAAGTATATGTCATTATTAAAGTTATAATTCATGCCTTTTCCAATCAGAAACTTAATCGTGCCAAGCATGCACCACGGATGGACCGTGTCGAAACATGTTTAGTCAAAATATTTGTGATTGGTTGATGTCTCGTAAGCTCTCGAGTTCAAGTTGGCCACATGTTTCATGTTTAGTATAGCATCGAAGCATTGTCAAAGGTCGCAATGTTGATATGGATTCCAAGAGTCATACTTCCAAGTGGCATTGTAGCAACGAGCGGCCAATGCAACGACTTGAATGTTAATATGTGACCCTTGCAGTTCGGCCGCAAATGATTGTGTGATCCTTAAGTGGGTTCGTCTTCTTAATCACGTTCATAAATATATTTTGAAGCCGCGGAAAGAATATCGACCTTTACCGTGTACGTAGGCCTACAGAAAAACTGAATAAAATTAACATTTTGTCTAAAACTTATGACAGTTACCTGCTTTTGCATGCTGATGAATGCTGCGTTATTTCCACTGTCTTCACCGACGCCATTCAAAGTATATTCATATATACTATCTGAAATGAGTTCATCGACCTAAATAAAAAATCGAGTAGGAAAAAAATCACGAAAGTATACTAACGGAAGATATGTTTTTTTATTTAAAAAATTAAAACTTTAATACCCGTAGGAAATTATGCTGACCATACAAATATTTTGCATTTTTGCAAAAATAGGGTCACTTTTGATGATTTTCTATTCCTGTGATCAGTTTTCGCAATTGAGCTTTAAAAATCCATAATGCCTAATCGTAGTGTGCAACTACTGTGCAATAACTTACCGAATCATAATTGACCAAAGCCCATATGCCGACGCCAACTTCCAAAATGAAAATCGCAAGGAGGCAAGTGAAATACTGAAAAAGAAAAAAAAATCATTTTGTTTTAAATTATAGATTTAACTATTTGAATATGAAGTAAAGCATCAACATATTGTGAAAAAAATAATTTTGCAGTTTGATACAATCAGTTGATTTTTCCAAAATATTTTTCGACAAATACTACTTTGTTGAACATGAGGCGCAAATGGATCGCGCTGTCGTAGGGATCTTGGCATATATATTTACTTGCAATCAAAAGTGTATTCGTCATTTTTCAGAGTAATTTCAATATATAAATTTATTAAACTTTTTATCGGATTTTTTCGAAGATCCAATTTGCCAAAAATTTTTTCAAATTTCATAAAGTTCAAGGATGTATACTTTATTTCAGTTTCCCTCAGAAAAATGAAATTTCCTCACACTCAAACTACTTCTACTCACCAATCCTAACATACAAGTGCTCTCTTTTGTAGCTCCGCAGCATCCCAAGAATCCAATTACCAAAGCAAAAGAGCCAGCTGCTATCAGAATATAAGCACCTATAACGAAAAAATTATGAAATAAAATTTCTATAGAATCTAAGATAAACAGGCGAGTACATTAGTATTACCTAGTTACTTTCAAATTACCTCTACCTACTAGATTCAAAATTACTGTTATAAAATTTTAATGCATTATTTTACACAGTATACTCAGAAAGTGGCTCGTTATATCGTAGGGCTGGCAATTCGATTCGGTGATTTGAATCGATTCGAAGTACAGATTATTCGAATCAATTGTGAATTGTTCATGGGAACAAAAGCATGCAGAAGGAAGTGAATTTTTCATTTTTTAACATTTTTGCAACGATTTTGGTCAAATTTGACCAAAATCGGCTGATTTTGGTGAAAATATGGCTTTTAAGTCGAGCTATTATTAGTAAATGTTTATTTTAATTAATAAAGCGCTATAATCGTCAAGCTGGGATATTTGTTATTTTTATGAAATCAACGATTCGATATGATTCGGAAAAATTATTCGAATCAGATTCGAATTTCAAATGATTCGGTTTTGTCCAGCCCTATATGTAGGTTGAGCAACATCCACACAGCAAAAATATTGTAGACGCGAGCTTAAATGTTTATTTTAATCAAGAGCATCGTCAAGCTTCTAACCAGTCAGAAAAACGCGATGAAAAAATCTTTTTTTAAACATGTGACGTCAGTGGGCCATGCTTGACAAAAGATTCACTGTCTATGAAAGCAAAGAAATCAGATAGAAATTTGAGAAAGTAATAAGACTAATTTTCATTTAGTAAAAATCTAAAATTACCGCTTTCATAAAATTTAACTCCACCAATATCCACTACCGCAGAACTATCGCCATCAACAGATAGATATATCCCAATTCCAAGAACAGCTGCACCAGCGGCCTGGCGATGAAAAATGAAATTTGATTTAATATCCTTTTGCAAGCAAATGCATGTCATGTTAGATACAATGCGGTGATCCAGCAGTGACCACATTTTTCATTATTCGGATGAAATAGACCGAAAGGATGTGTGTTGTTTCATATTTATATCATATAATTATAATTTTGATTGAGAACCATGTCTGTGCATGCACGCGTGCGCGTGTTTTTATGCTTGAATAAATGTAGGTCAATGGACACATAAAATAATTATTACATTTACTCAAATACACACACACACGAGTACATATCTACATCGAAAAATATAGATGTGAAACTCCACATACTGCACATATATATATATATATATATATATATATATATGGTGGTGGAGACTTGGAAAAACATCTCAACATATTTCTCCATATCAAATAAATACGCTGTTTTAATAAAAATATATAGTTTCGCACACATACATGTACCTCCACCAAAAATATAAATGTGAATATCAATGTGGCTGAGGCTTAGACAAAATCTCAACATTATTTATCATATCAAAGTATGCTGTTTCAATGAAAATATACAATTTCTCCACTCACCCATAATACGAAGTTGAATGCAAATAACAGATATTTTGCGATAGAGAATAAACACATGTTGTTTAATATTCGATATTTTATCAGTAATTCAAAATTATTAATCTGGAAATATTAATATATAAATTTATATATATATAAAAATATTTATCAATGGATGACACCCATGCGGAACCGGATCCAGCGATTTTCTGAACAAATCATGTAGTTTTACTACTGAAATGTATTTTTTACACTTCCCGTCCCGTTTACTTTTTCTTCGTCGATGCGATTCATCAGTGACTCATACTTAACACAGCTTATTTGGGCTTCATTTTTCTGATAGGATTTAGAAGATGAGTTTGAATCACACGCAGGTCCTTCTACATCAGCGTTTGCACAAAAAATGAAATGGAATTCAAATATAGTGTAATACGAATAAGACGACCTGCAATATTTAACATTCTTTGTGCATGTACGCCATGACATTGGTGTTCAATAAACAGCATTGCATCATCTGTTATCAAAAACCCAACCCTATACGAAAGCTAATTCTAATTTCGGCGACGACGTTAATGATTCGGCCTGACATGCCAAGCGTGACCGAATATACAAAATATTTTTACGAATAATGTGAATAAAAATACAAAAACCTTGGGTGATACAAGTTGGCCTGGTGACTAGGGGAGGACAAAACCGAATTAATTTGGAATTCAAATCGGAATCGGATGAATCGCTGATTACATAAAAATAACAAATATTACATTTGCTACTATTACTTATTGCGACCATTATGAAAATGAGGAATTCAGTTACGAATTACAAATGTTAGCGTAAACAGAATTAAAAGTAATATATTTTCAATTGCACTTCATATCCACGAGCGCAAACCTTTTTCATTTTTAACGATAAAATACAATGGATTTTAATCAAATTTGACCAAAATCGACTGCATTTTGTCATTAAAAATATAAAATTTTAACTTCGTTCAACAAATTTTTGTTCTTATAGCCGATTCACCATTGGTTCTAATAATCTTTTCTTCGGACTGATTCGAATCACTCTAATGGTGACAAACTGAGTTTTAAACCTTCCGAAAAGATTTACGATATGAGGTTGGGGTAGTTGGGCAGTGGATCATCTTTAAACGTTTTCAGGTTGTCGGCGCGTCAAATTTGAAGTACAATACCCCATGAAATCCCCAAATAGCATAATTTGAAGATTGAATCTTGTTGCTCCTTTTCAGTTTTGTCCTCTTCCTGATCAAAATAACCCGACAGATGGAATAAAAGTACCTGTTTTCGTGCGTTTTTTCAAGTTTTGTTTCAGAGAATTATCATTTTCACTAAAATGTTTTTGCAGAATCAACAAAACTCTAAGAACGAAGATGAATGAAATGCCCCAGAAATGCGTGAATTGGCTTGAATTATAATTTTAATTATTTCGCTCCTTAGAATTCATTGATCGATATAGGTTATTTTGAGTATCGATAATATTGTCATTGTTCCATTTCAAATATATCGGCATAAAATATACCATACGATAGTTCTATTTCTCCATAAAATTCTGCTTAAATACAATCCTCACCTCACCGACTCTTACTAAGTGAATGAATCAAGAACCTGATAACACTATATACCTTCGTAACTAAAACAAATTACAACGTTTAGTTACCATGGGTATAGCATGTTATCTCGGACTGAATTAGACAAGTTTCTCAAAACCTTTCAAAAGCAAATTCGAAATAAATTCCGTTATATATGTTTGCTATTTACATTTAACATTTTCTGAGCAAACATACACATGATCAAGTATAGCCATAGATAAATCGTGCTTGTCTTTTCTTGATCGAGCATAAACACTCGCGCACAAAGACACCTTTGAAGAAGGCAAAACGATATAGCATGTTGTGTGTATTTTATTTCGCTGAACGTTAATTACGCCCCATGAAGAAATAATTAACCAGACCAACCCAAAAACATGTGACGAGCTCAGTTGCCTGGGAACGGAAACATTTTAATCTATCCAAGATATGGGAAATATTGAGAGAATATCTTTGGTTTCTTATATTTATGATGATTAAGTAAACAAATTATCGATATTGGTTTCCTTTTATAATACACTCTGTCCTCAATGTTGGGCGTTGTCAGGTAGAAGTTAATACAGTTTCCCTACATACGTTTCTCAAATGATATACATTCGCGTTTTTGTATGATTCCGTTTTGTTGATTTAGGGAATAATCTCATCCTTTTTTTCGGTTAGCAAATAACTGCATTTAATAGTTTCTGTTGCTGTTGTTACAGTTCTGTGGCGATGCGCATCCTGGCTGACTAACAAAAGGGCAAGGCTCTCGTTTTTCGTTTGTCATGCGGGACATACTGTTCTTTAGGACCGTGTGTATGACATGTGTATTACTTAAATCTTCATGTCGTCTTTCCGTCGCGATTATGACTGCGAAGTTTTTTCAAATCGAATATCGAATGGCAACATTTTAGTCGATTTTTTCCTAATGTAACTCCAGAATGTTTAAGAAGTGTGCAATTCAATCTTCTGTGATTCGACAACGATTTGAAAAAACCACAAAATCTCCAATACCCAAGCGGGAATTTTATTTTATGATTGAAAAGGCTATTTATTGATAAAAATTGCTCGAAGAAATCACAATTTGTAATTTAATAGTAATAAAAATTGTTTAAAAAAATTGAAATTGCTACGAATTTGACCGAATATTCGTTTAAAACCATTGTCGCGCCGATATGGGAAACCCAATTGGTTATGATTCAAATCTCGTATCCAAATTTGTCGTAAAGTTACAAGCGAATGTAGAATATTTGCGAAAAATTATTTGCATTCGTTTCTTAAATTTAGTGCTCTCGTCGCAATAGCTAACCAGAAACTTGGTACTTAATTACTTTTCGAACATCTCAATCAATTTTTGGGAGGGGGTACCGAATTAATTGTTACGGCTTGTTCACGAACCTACCGGGGGAGGGGTTATGCCCAACACCACTTGGCACGGACGTTTGTAGAGGCTGTGCATGTTTTGTGCGAACATTTCAATTAAATCAATATCATTCAAATAGTGCGACATCTCAACCAAGTGGAACATTTTCGACTAAAAAATGCCTTTTGTCGCCAATACGAGGCAGTTTTTGTCTTTTAGGAGATAATTCTGCTTGTTGTGGTTGGTGAATAAATAGAATTTTTAATGTTGATAATCGTTCTATGCAAAGGTGGAAGTAGCTTCGAGAAGGAACCAACGTAATGTCACTCAGATAGCAGAGAACTACAGTAAAATGGGCCAGAAATTGAACAAAAAGGAAAACATAACTCTTTTTTTGTTTTCTCAGCAGGTCATACATCACACACAGCAATTACCTTCTGTAAGCAAATTGAAAACTTGCATCTACAAGGCGAACAAATATATAGGTATTCGAACACTTCATTGCATACCAAAGTTGGCATTCTACAAACACCTCCATTTCCTCAATTTTCGCGCCCAAGTGCGGATTTTGAGTTGTTTTACAGTCATGTAGGAAAAAATGCTAGTTTTATTTTTTCAAGCATGTTCATGGACATGTGAACTTTTCACGGAAAGGAAATCAACATTGTTGTTAATTTATCGCTTGTAAATATAATACGAACTGTGAATATGATTTATAGTTGACTATAAACACACACAAAGATACACATACAATATTTGTTGTAAACAAGAACTCCAGTAGGGCTACTTTGATGCTAAAAAAAATGGCCTTATGGGAACTAAAATTAATATGTTGACATTTTCAAGTCGCCCGCTTTTTTCACGCGTTCATTTACCTTTTGAAGTCCGAGTTGAGTTGAATTTTTTGGGGGCTACGACAGATTTGCTGAATATTTCAGGTTTTGTTTGCAGGTATTGTGATGATATTGGACTGTATTGGAATTTTCATGTGTCGACTACTATAGAAATCAAGGTTAATAAAAAAAATTTCAAGGGCAAATTTATCAAATACAATATGTTTTACAACTTGAACACCGTGTTCATTTCTTTTTAAAAAGTGCTTCTTTTCAGACAACAGCCTCATAGCATTTGGCCCTAAACTTTCTTCCGGTCTGAAAAGTTTGCCACACCGCCGCTACTTTGCCTCACTCTGTTTAGGGAGCTTTTTGCTCTCGTTCCTCCGAACAAAATTTTCAATCGGTCAACACGATTGGCTACCAATTCGCAACTATTCACTGTGGAGGTTCCACAATGTCACAAGCCGTTTTATACAAGAAGCTTTTTCCAAGAACATCTAAACTTTGGAATTCCTTGCCTTCGCACTGCTTTCCTGATCGTGTTGATCTACAAGACTTTAAAACTCGCGTTAATAGACATCTATCAGGAATGGGGGAACCTTAGTTCCTATTCCTGCATTATATGTAGCTCTTTGTACCTAAAGATTGAGTGATTGCCACCAGGGAAATTGATAGTGAATCTAACAATATCGTTTGCACATCACCGGTTGAGCAATTAGATTCACTATAGCTCTTTGTACTTCAGTGACTTCAGATGAATATTCAAGTTTGATTTGTCTCATGTGGCCTCGCTCTGAGCGAATTTTAATAATAAAAAAAATACACGGAATGTCTCCTTAATGGGCTCCATTGCGTATTGGCGACATATTTTAAGGAACTAGAATTTAGACACTGTCCCCGCTAATTAGTTTAATTTATTTAATAAACTTCAAAATAGTTCACTACCTTCATACAATAAAGTTGTATTTCAAATCAAAACCAAAAAGGAACTAGAGATAGTAACATAATGGTCCACCACTAACTCTCGGGTCTGTTCCAAGTTAATTTGTTCCAAGCTTCCATGGGTGCATAGAAACCCTGGTACTGACCAACATAGCAAATTATTTTCGTGCAATTATAACTATAAAATAAAATACCTGCATTTGAGCATAATATTGGCGGGAATAAAGAGAATTTTCCACGCGGCAAGATTTGATACCTTTGCTCTTGACATAATTTTATTTTATGAGATTTCAAATACAATATTTCATATTTTCGAAAAAGATTCAAAGGAGTTACATTGGAAATACAATTGCACGGGCAAATATTCAATAATTTATTTTGGAAATTGAATTAAATTCCATATATTTTTAATTCCACGATTATAAATTACATATCCCCCAACACACAGTACAGTTGCCAAAATTGCACATGAAGTCAACATTTCTTTCTTCATTTTCTTTACAATCGGATCAGTTTCTAATATTTCTTTAATAAATTCTCCTTTCTTATTTTTATGAGGGAATGGTTGATCAGGTACTGGAACTTCGAGAAATTTACAAAGCGGACCCCATCCTTCTGTCACTTTGTAAATTAGAAGCTTATCACGTGGTGCACTCTGCAAAAAAAAAAATCGAGTTTTGTGCTAAGGATAAACCCTCAAAAACGATCTTCTTACTTGTAAATTACCGAAAATATAGACCATGCCCCACATGCATCGTCCACCTATGATTTATTTAACTATATTTTTCTGATTTCAACCATCAATATTCACAACTTTATCCTGTTACGAGATTATTTGTATGATTTGCTATTCAAATATGGAATAAGTAAGAATCATGTATTAAAATGATAGGAGGAGCTTTGGTAGAACAATGACGGTGAGAACGGCGGGGGGAGGGAATTAACATAAAATAACAAACGGGAGTGACAAATGAAATAGGAAAGAATTGGATAGAAGTGGGTTGAAGTTGACTGGGATAAAATTATGTGAAAAAAATGAAAAAGGGGGAAGATAGGGCAGTCAATTGAATATCAACGTAGAGAAGTTTATCAAGCAGATTACAAGAAAACGTCCGGAAAATCGAATTGCAAAGGTATTGCAATAATCCAAATAACGTGCATAAAAAATTGAATACAATAGTTAGACTCTGGGTGGATGTCGATATCGGATGCCATATCTTTATGAGTTAAATTTTGCTCAACCTAAGGCACTGGTGCAGATTATCTGCACCATCAATTATTGAGTAAAATGAATCCAATAGATATACCATGGATATTCAAAGAATTGAACTGGAAACATATAGGTTCTTAACTTTAGTTTCATACCTGTAAAACATGGGCGTTATGTGCCCGATACTTGAGTTTGAGTAAATCACTGTTTATTCCATCGTGTGCAACTTCAGTAAGATCCGACAGTCCAAATATAGGGAGTGCTGTAAATGTGATTTTGGCCATGTAGATGGGGTGCAGGCTTGTTTAAAAAGTTAAAGACTTTATAAAATTCTTTGTCATAGGACTATTTTCAGAATCCAACCGATTTAAATCGTTGTCTAGCAGCGAAATAAATATAAAATAATATATATAGCCACTTCTTTGAGTGGGTAACAGCCCTGTAACAGCGGCTACTTATAGGCGGACAGGGTTACATTTACTGGAAAGATATGATCTAGCCTACCCAAGGTATTACACCCTAGGTTGAGTGGTGGGCATGGATAAGCGAGCCGGACTCGTCGGGGCTCAAACCCGAGATCTTCAACCTGCGATGCCAACATGTTTAACCACTGGGCCATCGCACGCACAAAATTTTATTTCAGTCTTACAACCGCAAATACTTAATGTTAGTAGCCCAAAGTGTTCATTCTATTAAAATATTTTAGTGTTGTTGAACGACGTACGGATTACGCATTTCAAGCGTTGACCAGTAACTCAGTATACTTTTCGTGTTAAATTTAAAAAAAAAAACTTACCCAACGGATATCCCACTTTATTGTTCATTTTTCTACAAGTTGGAGAAAGATACGAAATTAATTTCACCAGGAAGTTTCCGTCTGTCACCTGCATTTGAGTTTTCAGGCTTTTGAACCAAATTTCTTCGCTGTCCCGAAGGGTGAGAATTATCTGAATACAATGCGGTTATTGACGATGTAAACATATAACCAATTCTATACCGTCTAATATTATTCGATGTAGATTTTCTTCTGTCTGCTGTAACAGCAATTCTACTTTTTACTTTGCTATCCCCAACAGGACCTGTGACGGTGACTGTTATTGCGATCTGGTAGGTCTTCAATTTTATGATTGTATGACATCATACGTAAATGGAATTCAAGCGATTTATGATCTCTTGGATTTCATACTTGCTTACATAAAAAAAAAAAAACTACATGTTTTAAGAGCGAAATAAACATATTCAGACAGCTAAATGTATGTGCGCGATGGTGGCTCACGGAAGTTTTTGTAAAAATTGAATTAAAACTCCCGCTTTGAGAGCGAAATGCCACGAAATACACAAAATTAATGAGGGAAAAGAAATTGCGCGCCCCATGGGCACCAAACTTTTATGAAAATAAAATAAAAACCTCCCTCCCTTCGATTCGCTAGTGATATATAAGCAATTTGGAATCGAAAAAATAGTCAAGTCACGATATAGTCTACGAGTCTACTGTCTGTCTGATGTGAACAAATAAACAGCATTATTCGGTGATATGAAGAGGATTGAATTGCATCAGAAATAGCAGATGCAAAAATGCCCAAAAAAATATTCTTTTATCCATGCCTTCTAGTGAGACTGCGCGAAACCCATGGATGGAGTACAGTGGACACGCTTTCTTGTGAGGGAATTATTTGTGACGACACGATGCTGCTATTATGCTAAATATTGCTGCATGCCAGTTTTTTTTGCAAAAGTTTTCACCCCACCACTATTTTACATCACCGGTCTACTATTCTCATATTATGCGCTATTCTGTGTATATGTTTATGAAACGAATGCTAGGGTACATAAGCATATCTCGCTTGTAAAATATTGGGGGCCATGGCCCCTAAACCCCTCGAATTACATCTATGCTTCTGAAACCGTAGAGCACATCCACTGCGGAAGACATACGAACTACAGAAATTAAATAAAGAAAAAACAGATGCCATCAGGTAGGCATTTACGTAATTTTCGCTAAACATAAACCCCTGGGTGCGCAAAATAGTTGAAACCACCAAAACCCCTCTATTGTATATAGTACCTTTGCATCCGGAAAAGCTTTGTGAATTTCTTCCCAAAAATAACAACTGGGAACATCAACAACAGCATCCACGTTTTTATACATTCGCCTGAAATTTTCCATCGTCCATCCAGTTTTTAGTATCTTTCCCCAGTCGTCTACCAAGTAGGTTGCATTTTCAATGTAATCATAGACATTGTATCCAAGTTTTGTCAAAGCTTCATTTAACGTTTTTGTCCCAGTCTTAGGAAAACCGGCAACAATTACTTTCATGTTGACTATGAAGAAATAAGTTTTTTATATTTGAATTCAACTTTTGCCAGTATGAATACCAACGTCTCTCGATTTTTAATTATCTTCCCGACGTTGTAAACTAGGCAGTGGAAACAGGAGTATCCTAACCATGGGCGGTTGAAAGGATTATGATAAAATTCTGAAAATCGCAAATTTTCCTCACAAACGCAGCACCATTTTATCCTCTTTTCTACATTTTACGACCAAATTAAATCATTAGAATGTGCTTTACAGGTCAAATTTTGTCGTGTTTGCAAAATGACTCAAGAATTTCTTGCTTGTAACCTTCGGTGCTTCACTTTAACCTTCACTTTCGTTAGTTGGGAAATGTCAATTTACCATTTCATCAACGAGTGGAACTACCTCAATGCTGGCCCCCCTGAGTCTAACCAAACTACAATCAAATATCTACAACAGTGATTTTTGATTCTCTGCATATTTCACTCTATTTTACGCACTATATTTTGTTTCAAAAACTGTTAAAACGTTATCTATTCATAATATACAGTGTTTTAAATACAATTTAACACGCATTAATGACCCTTTTCTAGCCTATTTTTTATTTCGTTGAGCATGATCCACAGATGGACCGCACCTCGGCGGCCCAGGCTTATAACAAAATATGCTTGATCATCATCATTTTCCTAACTGGGTTAACCTACTTCGATAGCACGACCTACTAAGCACTAAAGTGATTATTGCGCACGGTAACATATTCGTATGTTGCAATCGATGAAATGTAGGCATACTATAGTGAAACTGATAAAATATTTACTTTTAAAAGTAGCGTGCGATGAACTCGGCTGCGTACTTAGAATAAAACAAGCCATCAAAATTTAGCAGCATTGTAATTAGAGATGGGCCGATATATTGGTACAGGCAAGTATCGGTGATTATGAAGTATCGGTACTGATATCGAAAAATTTTCATCACCGATACCGGATACGCCTTTTTACAACGGAGGGTATGAATACGCTTTATTTACATAATAATAAACTGAAAGGGCAACTTTTTTATTACGCAACAATCAAACTCTTCAAGAGTTTTCTATTTGCTCAGTCCTGATCTATGTCAGCATCGCATTCAACTACGCCTCGCGTGTACGATTTTATTTACACTTTGAGTTTTATTAAACCCATCACTCCATTGTCAATATGTTTGATTATATGCTATTTTTGTTGCAGAAAATACGTGTTAGGTGTCCAGTTAATTGTGTAAACACAAACATTACGAAGGTGGCATCGGCCCATCTCTAATTTTAATCTCTACCGATCTCGGCATGACCTTCTTGTCAGTATGACTAGGGTTTGAAGACAGAAGACTTTCGAGTCCGACTTTGGATACGGAACAACCGTTTCAGAGTATGTCTTTAGAAAAATTGGATCACTTTGGAAACCTGAGGATATTTAAGTATTTATGCAAACGTTTATCTTGAAAAAGTGGTTTATACCAAACACTCAGAATCAAGTAGTATTTGCTGCATTTGACAAAGCATGTAGCAGCCATTGAAATTTATGATAACCACGAGGCCGGTGCACTGTGAAAAAATTCAATGGTAAAATTAAACGACTGAGAACAGTCAATTTCGCCAAGTCTATCTCGAAATGTATGACGGTTTTGATACAACTTTCAACCAAAGTAGACCTTGACTTCCTTTACACGATTTGTAAAAAATGGGGATTGTTTGTTTCTAAAGGAAGATTATTGATCATGAGCAAGATAGGGTATGATTTCATTTTTTATAATGCGGGGGGAAGGGAGAGAAACGGCTCGACTCACCCTATCAGGGGTGTTTTTTTGGCTCATCGTTTCCCTATGCATGGACATTGTTGCACATTATATTCTGGCATATAATCATCCTTCACGGAATGCTAGCCTACGTCAGCAATGTTAAAAACCTGCCATTGTTTCTTCCCACAAGTGGGCTGTTTGGTAGGGTAGGCGGCAAGTGTCGTAGAAATGTGCGGACAATAAGAACCTAATACGAATGATTTACGAAAAAACACTAACCGATATGGGTAGGGTTTCTGTTTTATCCTGTGTGTGCGGAGGGCAAGGCTGGTAGTACGGTACGGTACGAAGTTCGGTACCGTACGATTGAATTATCCCGTACGATAGTACGGTACGATTCATTTTTCAATTTTCGGTCTTAGTACGGTACGGTACGAAGTTCGGTATTTATTTCGTACCGTATCGTACTCTTTTTCGTACCTTCGCATTACACTTTATTCTTCTCAAATGAATTCAAAAAAATAATTTCATTTAACATCTATGCCATTTCATAACGGGGCTCTGATAATATAAATTGTGTCTATCAAAGAATTTTTAAACTTAACGACAATTTTGTAATGATGAAAAGCGGCGCAGTTATGGTACGGTAATAAAAATGCAACTGATTCACTTGAGCTTGTTAGATGAGCTATGCCGTATATCGGTTTTACTGCAGTCGCGTAAAACTATGTGATTGCGTGGAAATACATATAGGCCGCTGATTTATGACGTATTAATCTGAATGCATGTTTCTGTAATAACGAAAGTTGTGATAGCCCAATTAAAATCGACAAGATAAGCAGCATTCATAATACTAAAAATCACGGTGCCCGAACATACCAACTACAATCGCGGATCCAGAAAAAAAATTAGGGGAGGAGGACATTCTTTCCAACATGCAAACACAGGCTTTCAAATTTACAAAAAGATTAGGGTGCCGGAGGCGCGCACAATTTTTTTGATAACGAAACAAAAATACATGTTTTAAGAGTGAAATAAACATTATCAGACAGGAAAATGTATCTGCGCGCCGAAAGCCCGCTGAAATTTTTGTAATAATTGAATAAAAATTCTCACTTTAAAGGCAGAATATAAAGACATATTTAGGCTGTTTTGAGTTGAATGTTAGCTAGCTATTGCTCATCTTAAATAGAAGATATATTTATAATAAAAAACAGCCAAGTCACAATATAGACAACGAGGCATGTCGGGAATACGTCTGTCCGGTATGAAAAAATAAATAGCATTATTCAGTAATGTGAAGAGAACGTAAATTGCACCAGAAATACCAAATGCACACTGATAATGTTCCTATTACCATGCCTTCGAATGAGACCGCACGAAACCCATGTGCGGTGCACAACGAACATTTTTTGTCGAGAGAGAATTTCTTGCGACGACACAATGCTGCTAATATGCTTCATGCCAGATTTTTTCGCCAAAACTGTGCTCATCCTACCACCATTTATCACCACCGGTCTACCATTCTCATATTATACGCAATGTAAACAATGATATTGAGGTGACATATGCTTAGTTACGCGCATGTTTTTCTGTCCTAGATATTAAACCAGAAATTATAGAACTGCATCACTTTGATGTAAGATGTTGGTGACGTTTCTTGCGGTGGCCAGATCCTACAAATAAAGATGATTTGGACATTGGTAGTTGGTACGGTACGAAATTGCTGCCCAGCGAATCGTACCTGTTTTCGTACTGGTACGAAATTTAGTACGATAAATGGAAAATATTAATCGAACTTCATTTCGTACTGGTACGAAGTTCGGTACGATGTACGAAAAAAAAAAATGTCGTACGGTACGAACAATTTTCGAAAGGTACGGTACGAAATTATTTTGCTGGTTCGAACTACGATAAAAATTTCGTACCGTACCGTACTGCCACCTTTGGCGGAGGGTAGGGGGGTACGGCTAAATCATCTACGAATGATCTACAGCGTGAGGATTTTGGCCTAACTTTCTACGAATGATTTCGTCCACGTTCAAAAAAAATTTCAATAACTAAAAAAAATTGAAAATGTAAATCTGTACAGCACTGAACCGCACGTACAATGAACTGTGTGCAGTCAGTGGTATCTGCTTCGAAAGACGGTAAAACTATTTCCGCACCTATGCTTCTTTTTAGAAGTCTCCCACAACATTTTTGCAGAACGAACCTACAGATCCATCTCTTAAGCTTAGTTTTCCCGGATAATAAAAATGTTATCACGCCATATAACAACTGTTTCTTGGAGGGATCAGATCTCACACAAATACAAAACCATATGCATTTCATGTGGGAAGACTACAGAATAATATACAACAGTTACTTTGTTAACAACTTTTAATCCGGCGCAAGAAAATTAAATACAAATAGAAGCAATGCTAGAATACATCCATATGATAGATCCATTCAGTAACAATAATAACTTGGATTGAGAAATTTAACCCAACCAAAGCTTTGCCAAAACATGTTTCGTCAAGCATGAGTTGCGTATGGCCAGGCCGCTGAGGCGGGGTCAATGTATGACTCATGCTGGACGAAAAAGAATGGGAATCCAAAATTGGCGAAGTATTAGCCAGAATCTGAAATACTATTTTCCACACTGCACCAGAGTAAGAATTGTAAGGATATCATTTAAAGTGTGGAGAAAAGAAAGGTGAGATTATGACTCGGAAATGCAATTTAACCGAGTAATAATAATAAGTGTGACAAACAAGCTACAAAAAACAAAACTGAACTTCTCAAAATAGCTACTTGAAGTTTCAAAAGCTCGAGAGACTAAAGGTTGTAAAAGTTTTTAAGAAGCATGATGGCTTATTCTGGCTTTGTCATATGATATTGAATTAGATAAGAATGAAAATATACCTATTTTCCTTCGCATGTCCAATACTCTCAAATATTATCTTTACTCAAAGAGTTTATATACAAAAAAAACTAGAAATCATAACATATAACCCTTATAGCAAGCAGTCCAGTATGAAATAAAATTTTCCTTATGGGAAGCATTTTTTTCAATGTCATAGCAGATAGAAGACATTCTGTCAATTTGGTAATGAATATAGATATGCAGTTCTGGATAACACGAGCTAACAATATACAGGACACCACGTAAGTGCAAATGCTATAATTATTACAGAAGAACATCTCGAATCGGAAGTTTGGTCTAGGATATTTTTGCTCAAGCATAGGCATTGGAGACTTGGTTTTCTCTGTTCTATTGTAAAACTGTTCCAGGAAGGAATAGATAAGCGTGTCATATTTAAAATGGCATTGCTATGAAAAAAGATTTAAAGAAAAACTAACAAATTTTGTTAATAAGCATTGAAAGCTATTGTAAAATGTAGAGAAAAGTGACTTAAACTTACTTGGACAAAATATTTTTTGATTGCGTGAGCAATATAAACATGCTAAATAATATACAAGGCAGAATTATTCACAAAGAGCCTGCTGGCTTCAGAATCACATTCACTAGGGCCGGCCACTTCTGGTAAAATATTATATAATTATTCCCAATAGTGTTTCAATTATGAGTCTCTACTATAAATGTATCAGAAAATTGATGGGATAAGCACATGTACCACTAATGGGTGGTATAAGCATGGTCCGTCCATCCACTGTTTATCAGCAGCAAAATAATTTCATCATAAATTTTATATTTCTTTTAAATCCCAAAACGGCCAAATTTTTCATTTGTCGATATATTGGCAGATCACTAGAATAGCCGATAAGATCAGTCATTAATAAACACGGCCCTACATAAATGCCACTGAAATAACACTATCCCTTTTTAACGGAGTTTGCTCTGAGCAAGACCAAAAGCAGTGACTCAGAGGAGCTAATTAACGGACACTCAAATGCCAAAGAGCTACTAAAATATGAAGTCCTAGCCACTGCACTCAAACTGGAAAACTCCATACAGAACCAAACCACAATGCTAAAGTGCAGTGAGTGGTATCTGCTCTGGGCGATGATAAAACCATATACCACTTCTTAAAGAATCCACTTTGTTGATTCATTGTCCATTTTAAGCAATTTTGCCTTTAGGTTTTTCATTGCTGTTAAAAAATAATATCAGGACCAAAACAACCAACATTGCTGTTTTACCAAATTGAATTTCATAGTTGTATGTATTTTGATTTCCAAATCATCATGTATAAGCATGCGCAGCCCTAGTTATTATAATATAAATTTATGCCATTCTGTTAGTCACATATAAGAGGGTAAAATAAAATATAAAAAAAATTGGAACATATGATAGCAAGGTGCAATAAATTCACCAGAAAATTATCAGTAAGACAAAACGTTTTAGTTGATTAGAAAATTAGCATTTTAATAGAGCAAATTTAAACTCGCCACTGAAATAGTAATGAAGCCCTACTAATAGTCACAAAAATAATTCGGTATGTAACAGCGCAGTTCCCGAAAGGAACCAACTAATGCCCACATAAATGACAAACTGGACAATAAGTTTACAATAATCATGAAACGTCACACTTCAAATTATGATTAATCGTAAAAATTATTTGCTGCTTAAAAAAAGAGGAAATTTATCACCGATATTACGAATACTTTTATATCGTCATATCTTTCAAAATATTTTGACGTGTGTCCGACAAAAAAACCGGTATTTTATTTCCAGCAAAACATTTTTTTTTCGAAAAATGCCATTTCTAGCAAACTTTACAAAAATTGTATCTGCGTTTTCACATAAGTCAAATTCACTAGTTTTTCAGCACCTAGTTTGAAATAAAACTTTCACAGCGTGCCAAGTAATGTTAACCAATCTGTTAATAAGTCTATTGAAAATTCTATACTCTTCTAGTATAAAACGTAAAACGGCGTCTGGATGGCTTTTTAAAAAGCAACTGTAAGGTATGAAACGTCATTAAACTATAAACTTGGATAGTTACAAACTTTTACAAATATACAAAGATTTCTCAAATTAACAAAAAAGCAGTTGGTCTCCATATTTGTTTGAATGACTTGAACATGGCACTCAGTTTATCTGGGTATTACAAGTTTGGTGGGTTGTGCTTTAACATTGAAGTTTCAAATTGATCCAATACATGCATCTTTCAAAACGATAAATTTATAGGATTTACTGTGTCTCAACATTTATATTCGAAATTTCACAATTTTCTCAAAATGGTTTCCAGAAAGATTATTTTATCCATTATAAAAAAAAAAAAACTGCCAATCTAAGCCCCACCCGAATATGAGGGACAAGCAAACATTGGTTAAACAGGCTTCATAACATTTGTACAATAGCATTCAGACCAAGCTAACATATATTCAATCTATTGATGGAAGAATAGATAGGCAACGAAGTGCACACTCAAAGGAATCCATTTCTAGTCAGAAAAATGTCTTCAAAAGATGTTTTACCAAGCATGGGCTACTGATGAATTGCACCGGCTAGGCCAGTAGTCAATGCTTGACAAAAAAAAATACTGATATATGAAAAATTTCTGACCGAAAATATTGTGAGAAAAATTTAATCGAGATAACTTGGAGGGGGATATACTTCAATTAGAATGGGGCAAATAACAAACAGAATACATATCAGATACAATTTCACTATTGACTCAATTTTAATAGTAAGAATAAGTTGAAAATAAAAAAATGCACACCGAAGATGTTAGGAGTGAAAGGTCAAATTCTTGAAACTGTAAAAACAAGTTTGGCGGTGTTTTATAGATTTTGCTTCATCAGACCTATTAGTAAGCCGGCAACCTATACATCCGCAGTTTATCAAGTGTGACTTCAGGGATGGCCAACACCGAATCTCCTAACACTCTGAAAACATCAGCACAAATAATTTCAAAAATACTACATACATATTTTATGTATGTATGTATATATACAGTAAACTCAATTTTTAGTATAAAAAGGCCCTGTAGCTTGGAGAAAGAAGATAAGCTCTAGAATCATAAATGTGTCATTATTTCCCAGTTAAGGTCAAAACTTTTTATCGTACAACTAAAACTTGTTTTCGGATGTTTTCAAGTGTTCGATTCGACTTTTGGTCATCCCTGGGGAAGAGAAATATGAAGTTGGGAAAAAATTACAGCAAAACTTAGCATTCACACATCAATGTCTCCAACATTCACCTTTGATGTTCGTGTGTCGTACAGGACGAAGTATACCACATTGGTCATCCATTTCCAAATATGGATTGATGAGAAACAGACTTTATTTTTGATAGACTGGGAAACCTCACACTAAGATGAGTCTGGCGAGTATGGAAATATAAAAGTGATTTTTCTTTTGTATATATATATATATATATATTTCTCAACAACAGCTTTTCGATTGTTGTCTAGGTGCAGACGCAGATACACTTATACCACCTTCACTCTCTTTGTTTGGTGTCTGTGAAGAAACATTACAGTAATTAAGATAATGCCTTGACTAGGGATGTACTCGCATGAAAGAATTGAATAGTAGTTCTAAAATGGGGGTCTGATCAAAGTTTGATTTTTTCGATTGATGCAATGCAAAAACATCATTTCTCATTTCACAAACATATTTATTTCTGTAGAATGAGGACATGATATTTTTGTATATATGCTTAATATTATGTCATTCGCATATCCTCGTGAATTTTTTTTTATTGAAATTCACTCTATGCACCGAATCACAAAGAGCTACTACAAAATATAATACCAGCAACTGCACTCTAAGGAGAAAGCATCCCAAATGGACGTAAACTGCTATGATAGAGTGTAGTGAAGTGGTATCTCCCCTGGATCGTAGGAAAACAAGGCCAGAGGGATAGGTAGAAGTTTATAGCGTTTTTTCATGGCACGCCGCATGATTTGACAAAATGACTTGTGCAGGAATGCAGAGGCTACTGGATATTCAACTATATTGTTTTGTAACAATAGTAACTAATGAATAGTTGTAGCATTGCTAGTGTAGGAAAATCGGTTGTCGGGATCCAAGTATCGGTTAAATTCGAGCCATATATGTACGCGTCATGGCATTCGTCGTGCCTGGTTCTTTTTGTCTGGGCCGGTTTGAACATGTGACCGAGCTGTTTGTTAATTGATTTTAAAAAACAATCTCTCTAAACTTTACAGAATTTGCCAAATCGCCTTCTAAGAGACTTAAATTAGGCGTCAGATCTTTCAAAGAATGCTGGACAACAGATTTTCGTTTCTCGAGATGACCGAGCTGTGTGTGCTCTTTGTTATCAAAACGTCGTGTGCCGAACATCAAGCATAAAACGACGTTTAGAAACGAAGCACGAGAAATCCTTCACGGACGATGCAGAGAAGATTGAACCTCTGAAAATGGCAGAATCCCACTAAGAAAAGCGAAACAGCATTTTCAAGAAAGTAATTCTTAGCACGAATCGAACAATCGAAGGTAGCTATGAAGTTGCAGAGGGCATTGTTAAACATGGTAAACCATTTACTGACGGGGTGTTTGTAAAGGAGGCCTTTCTCGGTTGTGCTGAAGTGTTGTTTGATGATTTGCCAAAAAAATGCACCAAAATTTCGAGGATCAAGGATATGCCTGATTCTGCACATCAGTAGAGAGACGCATCACGGACATGGCAACCGATGTAACTGAGCAGCAAACTGCTGTGTTAAAAGCTGCAAGCCAAACTGTACATAATGGTTGGCATGCGAAGTTGCTTTTATTATGATATTATTCATAAACTGGCACACTGTATTCAAAAGGTTGCCGACCCCTGCTATAAATGATGTGCAACATTGAAACTTAATTTTTTCTGCACAATATGTATGAGGTTGATGAAACTGATCTTTGTAGTAAGAGCAGATACGGTAGTAAGAATGAAGCTAGACTGCTGCTGAGACATCAGGGAAAATCTAATACGTTATAAGATAATTTATCAAAAGACATTTTCCTGAAAAAAATTACCTGCCGAAAGTTTACTATAATGGTCTGACAATAATGAAACATCAGCTCAACAGTGCTATATTATAACAGCAGTATAGACTGTTTGGAAGCGTTGTGATTTTAACAAAGGTAGATACATGAGAGTTTTGGATACCTGAGTGGACAGGAGAGTTTCAACCTGGGGCAGAGTCTATATTCATAAATGAGTGAGATGCATCAGATGAGTTTCAAACACCACAACAAAGCATCTTTTATACAATGTTGTAAATTTGTCACACTAACGCACGCTCCTGTTATTAAATTTGAACAATTGAAAATATCATGAAAACCCACCTTGTTCAAAATATCTGTGGCAAGTGTCATGAAGGCCTTTTCGATGTTAATGTTATTCTTGGCGCTAGTTTCATAAAACTTGATTCCGTGTTCTCGTGCAATCTGAAAAATTGATACCGGTAAAACCCACATTTATGGTAATATGCTGTCTCCTTTTTTATATAGCATTCAACATTTAATCATACCTTCATCGACTTATGAGTTATATATTATCAAGAAACCCAAACAAATAGATTTAATCACAGGAAAATTTAGGAAATTTGGCAATATTCCATGATATATCTCTGGCTAAAGGATTAAATGTGTTTTTTGCGTGTCTGGTTGTAGCCCAACTTCATAAAAT
The DNA here is from genome assembly GCA_963675895.2 of Styela plicata. NCBI lineage: Eukaryota > Metazoa > Chordata > Ascidiacea > Stolidobranchia > Styelidae > Styela > Styela plicata. The sequence goes on along the minus strand of OZ023153.1, from coordinate 5,966,881 downwards.
AGTTCAGAACCATCAATACTGCTATTGTGAAGCTATTTTCATCCATCTACAGAAAATGACACGACATTCGGACACCCGTTGAAAACCAAGATTTTACCATGCAAGAACGGTGTCTGGTTCTGTATTATATCCAGGTCTGTGCCATAAGAAGTGGTCATTGGTTAGTTTCTTTTAGGGAACTAGTCAATTTCAATGACAAAAAATGTCTTTTCAAACTGGTCAGCTCAAAAAATGTTTTCAAATATATCTGAGAATCGGCTTGAGCACTATGCTAAACTAAAATTGAGTTGATGCGCCCTAAATCACTAATGAACCGATGAAATGAGATTGAGTGAGAGCTAAATTCTCAGACACTACTTGGTGTTTTCAAGTATGCACCAGAAATTAGTGTGCTCAATCTAAGGAAAGGTTAGTGTATTATCTAAACATTATTGAAAACAACAGTTTTAATCAGATCAATATTACTGTGGCATCATTATATTAGTAAACTTTCCTCAATGTCGAAAATACAAAGTTGATGGATTTATAGCATGTCACAACGCTTCTTACAAATACATTCATTTTTTGAATCAAACATCACTTAATATCGAATCTTACTGAATTCAGTTCTATTTAAAAATTATTGGTAGGATTAAATAAATGGCCGATATAGCCAATATCATTGCACAAAATTTCCAATATAAATTTGAAATATCTAACGAAATAATTTGTGGTCGAAATAGTCAGAAAATAGGTTTCGCACACTTTGAGTCTATTTAGAACTCAAGACATGTTTTTCAAATGAAATATATGATTCTTTGTCAAATCACAAAATTCTAATCAATTTTGTGAATAATTTTAATTTATACATTTATTCTACAAAATAAAAATCAATTATTGTTTCAGAAAGAATAGAACCAACAGTGACATTATACCTGTTCACCCCTTTCTTTACTGATCATTCTTTTCTCTTCCATGTCACATTTATTTCCGAGTAACATTCTTTCCACGTCTTCACTGGCGTGCTAATAATATATGAAAAAATGAGGAATACAAATTGCCACTCATGTGTAATAATACAAAATGGAATGTTATTTCAATGCACGGTGGAGGATGAGAAAAATAACTTCCCTATAATATAGGAAAGCTATTTTTCCTTCCTCCTCCTCCCGTACATTGAAATAATACTCTATTTTCAAATATAATTGTATTTAATTATTATTTGTATTTAATTATTTTCTATGAATTTAACAGTTCCAAGTAGGAAACACGTCTATTACCCAAGGAGGTTATAACTATTACCAACAGCAAGCCCTTCTAATTTTTTTTTTATGAAAGTTTGCTCAAAGCAAAGCAGTGTCTAAAATGAACCAACTAACGGCCACTTGATAGCAAAGAGCTACTAGAAGATGTAGTTCCAAAAACTGCACTCTAAGCGAAAACATTCCATTTGAAACTCAACTGCTATGGTAAAGTGCAATGAGTGGTATCGGCCTTCGACGATGAAGTAACTACCACTACTACCAGTATTAAATATGACTTTTACATGCGAAACCGATAAAAACAGCATCAAAAGCCTAAACATAATAGTTCGTATCAGTAACAAGATGATAACGAAAAATTATGCTCATAATCTAGTAAGTTTAAAGATAGATCAAATGATTATTAAATTTTGGTACGAAGAAAACGAAGCAAAGAAGACGTTTTTCCACAAGCGTGTGACAAACATACTTCTTCAATATTCCGTAACCATTTTGATATATTGTCAAAACTCTTCGGATTAGTTATATCATAGACAAGCATTATCCCATTTGCTCCTCTGTAGTATGAGGTTGTAATTGTGTGGAATCTTTCTTGTCCTGCAGTATCCCTGGAAAAAAAATTACCAATTGTTAATAATATTCTTATACTAGATAGTGGCGTGGCTTGAACATCACCATAAAATTGTGTTTTGGATTCGGATAGTCTACTACCGGTATTCAGAGTTCTTTTGATAGAGTGACAAAACGCCTAAAAAATTGGTGTAACTTCGGATGACAAATTTGATATTTCTTTCACATTTTACCATTCATCAAGAAGTTAGATTTATTGAGAAAATCCTAAATTTTTTTTGTAGCATTATAACTGATACATAATGTTTGATGCCAAGAGGCGAAATCAAATTCCTGATATTTATAAAGTTATGAACTAGTGCTATGACCGCTTGGTTACTTCACAGAGGATGCAATATTGCTGGTGTCCAAGTCTTGATATAAACCAGAACAAATTCTGACCGATTCCACTTTGATAAATAAATACTATGCTATGTTGTATCCCTGACAGACTCTTCTATATTGAAATCTTTTGTCAAGCATGAGTCACTGATGGATCGTGCCACCAAGGTGCGATCTATCTGTGGCTCATGCTTAACAAAATAGACTCTGAGCCAGATAGGCTTAGCAAAAATGTGACTGTGACAAGGAAATATATGTGAATATTGCTGTATGGAGATGAGTCAGTTTCTAAGGTTTGATAACTTACAATTGACTTTGACATTGGCGCAATCTATGGTCGTCCTTATTGCTTAGTGCCAAAGGTATTTTAAAAGGTATTTTAAATTCACTTTATGAATAAAATAATGTTCCGGCATTGCGAATAAATGAAATTTTTTAGCGAACTTAGTAATTATTTATGTCCAATTTGATATAATATTATGATTTTACAGCAAATTGACGCAATCTAAGAATCGAAAACCATAAGGACATAACTAAAGAACGAGAATAATTCGCAGAATACAAAACATTCGGATCGAATACCATAAGTTTGATAATTAGATGCAGACTGATGTCGAAGCTTGTGGCTGATACCGATATTGACACAGCAATTTAAAACATGATAATAAAAGACGGAGATTAAAAAATCATTCAAAAATAAATAAGTCAAAGACTCCTAGGATTATATTATAATTTTGATACCCATTAAAACGGAAGAGTTTATTTTAGAAATTTGATTGAAAGTAATTTCATTTTTCGATTATTCTTAAATTACCTCACTTCGCAGAGAAATTATGATATAAGCCTAATGTGGACAAACCTATCGTCGAGTATTAGAAATTCAAACTAAGTGAAGGAACCTTATTCTATTCATGTATATATATATATATATATATATATATATATATACCAAACTGTTGAAACTGAACTATAAGGACATCCCCACTTTTGAGAAATCTTTAAGAAATCTGACAGACTCACCAAATCTGCAGCTTAATCTTTTTACCATTCAACTCTACTGTCTTGATTTTGAAATCAATACCTGCAAATTATTAACAACAAAACTTAGATGACGATTCAGAAAAGTGATTGATAAAGACCAAGATGACACAACGATTCCATTGTAATGACATTCAGGATTTTATATAGCACACTTAACATGATAAAATAAATTTGAATAATAACTCAGATGATGGGTAAAATTATTCAATTCAAATCTGAAGGTAAAATACGTGGCTTTCGCCCCTATCTATTGAGTGTAGAATAAATCATTATGATTTAATTGATGATTAAAAATTCACTTCATTAAAGAATTTGCTCGTCTTTACAGAGTATTGTTTTTTGTAAAAAAATGCTTGAAATCGTTTCAAACCTCTATGGGAATGGCACGTTTGCTACTCAGCCACACAAATTAAATGGTTTCCGTTAGCTATTTAGAAAACAGCCGATAATTCATGATTATATCTGTGGCTAGAAGGTTAAAATGTCTCTTTCAGATTGAAACTGCATAAAAAGGTTCAAAATCATCAACACTGCTATGAAATAGCAGTGTTGATGGTTATGAATCTTTTTTATCCATTTGAAGAAATTGTCATGAACATTTCAAACACCCGAAGAAAACCAGGATTCTGCCCTCTAGCAGGAGTGCTCAAAAGGCAGCAGCAATAAAGGAAAATGGTGTATTTTATTTCGTATTACGGTAAATAGAACTTGCTGAAGTAAGTAGAATCTGAAATGAAAAACATCTAAACTACAGAGTAAACATAAATATCATATCAAGTGGCTCCTACTTAGTCAATAAGCCTTTTTAATATTTTTCTCACTCTAATGTCAATAAAATATAATTTATTGGAGAACATTTAACTCGTGATTTAGCAATTTGAAGAAATTGTCATGAACATTTCAAACACCCGAAGAAAACCAGGATTCTGCCCTCTAGCAGGAGTGCTCAAAAGGCAGCAGCAATAAAGGAAAATGGTGTATTTTATTTCGTATTACGGTAAATAGAACTTGCTGAAGTAAGTAGAATCTGAAATGAAAAACATCTAAACTACAGAGTAAACATAAATATCATATCAAGTGGCTCCTACTTAGTCAATAAGCCTTTTTAATAATATTTTTCTCACTCTAATGTCAATAAAAATAATAATTTATTGGAGAACATTTAACTCGTGATTTAGCAATTTGAAGAAATTGTCATGAACATTTCAAACACCCGAAGAAAACCAGGATTCTGCCCTCTAGCAGGAGTGCTCAAAAGGCAGCAGCAATAAAGGAAAATGGTGTATTTTATTTCGTATTACGGTAAATAGAACTTGCTGAAGTAAGTAGAATCTGAAATGAAAAACATCTAAACTACAGAGTAAACATAAATATCATATCAAGTGGCTCCTACTTAGTCAATAAGCCTTTTTAATATTTTTCTCACTCTAATGTCAATAAAATATAATTTATTGGAGAACATTTAACTCGTGATTTAGCAATTAAATCAAGGTGGTACATCTTTCATTGCTCGTGAAATTTTTCAAATCGTTAATATAATATTATGAACTCAACAGTAAATTCATACCTATGGTTGATATAAAAGTAGTGTTGAATGCGTCATCAGAGAATCGAAACAGGACACATGTTTTCCCGACACCTGAATCACCGATCAGAAGCAATTTAAACAATAAATCATAGGTCTTCTTGGCCATTTTATGGTCTTTGTGTTATGATGGCACGTTAAATCACAGCTTTCCGCTTTCAGAATGTGTAATATATTTTTTTTTATATTTTCTTTTCTTGTTGTTTTATTGTATGGATTATTGTTTTTATGCTATGATACACAAATCTAGATGCAAATACAATATTTTTTATGAAGATAAAATAATGCTTTTAACACAAAAATGAAGTCAGAACATTTCAAGACAATAATAAATTCATGCATATTAGTGTGAACGATTCTAACAAATCGAAAATTTAATTTTGTTCTAAGCAACCAACAAACCCACTTAACTCAATCGCGAGGGGTCAAAGTTGAATGAGAAGAGCGTAATATTATTTTCACAATATCAGAAATGAAATAATTAAAATACGGTACTAAGAAGGCAATTTGTCATTGCTTCAAACAGTCTTGTTTTCAGGAAAACAGGTTTTTAAACAATAATTGTTATGTTCATGTTAAAGTTGGTATTTTAAACATTATACCCTACTAAATTTTCCTTTGTAATTTAATGTACGTACCAGTACCTAAAAATAAAAGAACTTTTAACAAAATAATAGTTTGCTAGTAAAACAAGAGCATTGTATGCTTTTCAGGTCACAATTTTTACACAGAGAAGTTTGGTGACGGTAATAATAATATTGAAAGAACGGCATTTACATCATAAGAAAAATAATTGTTCATATCGCTCCAACATATAAACTTTACAAGTGTGTAAATGATGGCAAGTATGAAATACATAATATTGATTTTTGAAACGAAAGCACACGAAACAGATACTCATACTGCAGTGCACAATTCTTCAATTTTGAATTTCATTTAAGCCATTGACGACCCCATTCAAAAATTTGTTATCCAAACAAGTTTTCACAATGATGAGTCACTGAGGGACCGCACCACAAATGCGTGGTCATGTTTTTCCAAATAAAACATCTGACAAGGTTACATCATACTGCAGTAGGCATTCCTTGAACATAGAATATTACAGGCATGGGCCACAAATGAACTGAGCCTTATAAAACTCATGAGCCATGCTCGGTAAAAGTTACATGACATGATGCCAGTAGGTATTATTCAATAATAAACAGATGGCACGAAATATACTGATTATGTAACAAAATTTACTGTACTAATATGGACGGAACATTTATAATGTGATAACATACAAACCAAGGATGCTCGTTTTAGATAGCATGAATCCATTGGCAGACTTGACCCTATATGTAACACTTTATAATAATGACAATAAAACGCAACAATAGTATGGTACAATGGAATAAAATCATCACTAGAACACTTACTAATTACCGGTATTCAGTTACACCAAACAATAATATTTTTTCATTATTCTAATGTGATTAATGAAATCCAATATGACTGCAATTTGAAAAACTTGTCTAAGCCAATACCAATGTATGCAGTAAATATTAGTTTTCAAGTGCTCAGCCCTAATAAATATCTAAAAGGAAGAAACTGTTTTTAAAAAAATTATACAACGGGGTCGGCCATGCGACTAAAAATATTGATTTAGTTATTTTCAACGATCTGATTCCATCCAAAATTTTTTTTTTCAAATTGAACCTGTAAGGAATAGAGATGAGTTCTCAGAAGAGATAAATTCAACAAAATTGAAATAAGACGTGTAAAAGATGCAATGAAAGATGTATGTAATTACAGGATACAGAAATATGACCCAAACATAAATATCTGAAGAGAAGAGAAAGTAAAAATTGTTATTAATTTATGGTGAATTAGAGATGATCATTGTAACAACATCACAGGTTATACTGTGACATCTGAAGAATGACCACTCAATATTGTAAGTCAAAGTCCCACGTCGTTTTCTCCAGATGGATCAAAAGACTTTAAAACCATTAACATTGCTGTTTAAACAGCAGATGTCCATCCATTGATGACCATCCATCACTTAAATCTAAATGTATATATAAACTTGGATACTGTTGGCTAATTGAACTCGACGGCAAATTGTTCAACAATGCCAACTAACGTGTATATAAGTGTCCCTAAGTGATCTGTCTTCTTTTGAGTGATTCACTCACTCAGTGGTGAGTGAATTGACACGCACTCGGCAAGTTCATTTGACAAAGGAAATTATTTCAAAGATTATTGCAATCTCAATTCAAAGTATAACTAACAAAACTTGTACAAAAAATAAATTTTTTCAACAAAATAAATTAAGACAAATATAGATTGCACACAACACTATAATGAAGCACCAGCAATAGAATATTATCAAACATTTATAAGAATATGTTATTTAATATCGGTTCAAGTGTAATAAAGGTTTGGAGAGAGACAACAATATATTGAAAGAAAGTAATAAGAGCTAGACATTTTTACATACTTCACGATTTCAAAATCTTATTGAAAACTTGAAAATTTCAAACTTGTTCTATCGTGCTCATGCATAAGAGCAATAATTTATCACAAACAAGTATAAATTTCATACAAGCATCTATTTCATAAACGTTCTGAAGCGCTATACAATACAAAGCAGCAATTAAAAATTTTGATACAACTATAAGATGTTTTCAGCCTTATTCAAAATACCGGTACACAATTAATTCTATTAATACGGTAATAGAATACTAGTGTTTTTATATTGAAATTCAACTCTTGCTCGCTTGTTTTCTTGAACGCAAAATTCTGTTAATTTTATGGTTTTCTTTCAATTTCAAATATTTTTATATAAACAACCCCATCAATGTCGAGCTACGCAATTGTGGAAAACCCTAAATTAAATAAACAGAATATAGCACAGTGACTGACAAGTTTGATTTTTACTAGCGACATAGACAATGTTAAAAAGAATAATTTTGCATCACGCGTCAAGTACAATCATGGAACAACTAATTACCAATTTCTTTTAAATTTATTTTAAATTAACACAAATAGCATACACCGTACTATAAATTAGGTTTTTTTAACAGTGCCCAAAACAGTGTTGTGGTAAGTTTGACAATTTTTCATTGAAGACATTGTACATGATTAACCACATCTTGAGTATATATGGTGTATTCATATTTTTTCAAAATTTCAAGAAAAAAAACTGATATTTGACTATATTTTGTCCATTTTGCAGCAAAGTCAGAAATTCAGAATACAGGACTATTTTGATTCGTAATATATTATAAACATACCTAGCACAAACCTTATGTGATAGCTTTTTAGTTTACAAAAGGCTTGTCACATCCGTGACAAAATTCAATACCGGTAAGTATTGTATATGTAACAGACTTGTGCTTATATAATATAGATGAGCCTTTTGTCTCTTAATGAATTAATGAATAGGCAAGTTATAGTGTCGTAAGGACCTCGAATGAGGAAGTATCATTAGATTGAGGCACCCAGCATTGAAAACAATAAACTATCATTTGAGTTCAATTTTGTAGACATCAAAAGTGGAATGTTGATCACTCCTTGTTCTATTGAATCTAATATAAAGAAAAATAGGCGTGGTACTATTATCAATGAGGCCATTTGATCACAAACAAACAGGTTGTCATTAAATGTTGTGACATGAAAATCGTTATGAAATTTAAATTTATTTAAAAAATTTTGATTAGCTGCAATTTTCACAATACGTGAAAAAAAATTACCCTCCCATAATTATGCTTTATTTCCAATTTCATTTATTTGTTTAATTGGACAATCTTATGATCGATAAAATAATCTGGAATACTCGACCCATTTCTCTACTTTCCCATACTTGTTGCAGATGTAAATGAGTCTGATAAACTGTGTCGCATTTTTGCATCTTCCGCTACCGATGATGAAGAAGACTTTTTCATTCGCTGTCTCGATGGAGACACGTTTGCTGATGATGAAGTGGTTGAAGAACTGGGACCAAATAATCTATTAAAAAATCTCGATATCGATGACCCACTTTTTGGTTTAGTTGGAGGCATCCATTCCGCAGGGTGATCCCGAGACGCACGAAGCATTTCAGTCCACCTAACAGCTTCTTGTAATTCCATGAGCCTTTCTTTGTATTGGTTTCGTTCCATGAGGACACGAGACATTTCAACTCTAGTGAATCGCTTCCTTTGAGCGGAAGTCAGGTCATCTTCGCCGATTGGTGTGACCGGTGTTTGACCAGTTGGTGACGTTTCGGCTTCTTTGTTTAATTTTTCAAGTCGCTTAACTTCAGTTTGCAAATCAGAAACCTGTCTTGAAAGAGATTCTTTTGATTGATGTGCACGTTCCAAGTCTTCTTGTATCATTGTCAACTGATTGGTTAGTTGATCAACTTGATGAATTAAATCATCTTTAACAATGTCGAGAGCATTTTTAGTCGCCATTAGTTTTGTATTTTCAAGCATTAAATTTTCTAATTCTTTTCCCATTCCTAAAATGTCAGCGCCGTCATCTACATCTCCAATATCATTGTCACACATTTCAATGTACAAAGATTCGTGATTTTGAATGACGCCATGCTCAAATGCTTCATTCTCAATACCTATTTTTTCTAAACTTTGCTGATGTCTGGTTAGCGATGACGCATCACCTTCACCGTGAAGTGGAGTCGATGCATCAACATTCATTCCCATTTTTAAGACGTTTTGTTGAAATTCATGACTGAGTAAATTTCCAGAATCAAGTCCACTACTATTTGATTCAATACTAGTCCTATCACTACTCACATCTTCTTTCATAATAGGCAGATTGTTGTCTATTTTGACTTCTTTTAATTTTTCTTCCCTATTGACAGTTTCAATGATTTCTTGTTTAATACTAGGATGAAATGGATCGACAGCTGTCGGCCATTCTAGCCGCGTTGCTCGCGAGGCATCGACACTATCACTTTTATCTTGAACAGGCGTGGAATCAAGCTGCTTCGACGATGGTGTTTCCGGTGACAACGGAGAAATTGTATCGAAACTTTCTGGTAAATTTTTTTTAGGAATCGGGGAATAAGAAATTGCATCCGGTGTGTGATGCTGTTGTAAAGTTTTCGTTTTTTCTATATGTTCTACATAGGAACGAATCATTTCCGAATGCCGCTGATGCAGTTCTGTGTATTCTTTTTTCAAATCTGATTCACGGTCGAGTAATCTTTCTATTTGATCAGCTTGACTTTTACATTTCATTTCAAGTTGTCGAGAAGTAACTTCAAATTTTTCATTAGCTTGTTTCAATTCTCTACTAAGAGCTTCTGCAACATCTTCATTTTCAATCAGGCGTTGCTCTGCAAGTCGCTTTTGTTGACGTTCTCTTTCGAATTGTGACTTCAACTGCTTTTTATCTTCTTCAAGCAACTCGATTTCAACTGCTGATTCGTTTCGTTCCGTGATTGTCTGATCGAGAGTCTCTAACATAGTTACAACAAGTGGCATGAGGTCTCTTACAACATCTTGATCATACTTTGCAATCATCTTTTCAAATTCTTTGTACACACTTGTCGCTAGTCCTTGCACAGGTTCAGATGATGTTGCGATATTATCATATTCTTGGTCAGAACCATACACTAGCTCACCTCCTTCCATCATTTTGCCGTTTAGATTGTAGTGAACAACTATGATGCAATTTCTCTACGAATAACAAGGTGGTATTGCTAATTCATGGCAATATATTAGATCTACAAAAAAAAAAACTGAAACTTTAAAACATGAAAAACTTGCAGAAATTAGAAAATAAGTTTGCATATCAAGAACATTAAAGAATAACGATAAAATGTCAAAATAAGTAAATATTCATATCAGAGCAACAAGAATGCATTAACAGCGAATGCAAAAAAGAAATTGCAGAATTAAAAAGTCTTATTTTAATTTTTCAATGTCTCAATTAGGAGACAAAGTTACCAAAGGATTAGGGTGACAAACTTTGATTTTGAATTGGGATAAGTTGAGATAAACTAATCCATTGAAGTTAACAATCTTAGAGGAATATCATAAGCAAAAATTTTCTTGTGGAAGTGATTCTGTAAGCTGGAATTTCAAAAATATTCATTTTCAGGAAATTAATTTCGATATTGTAAATCATACATCAAATGTGTGGTGCTTTTTTTGTAAAATATTATTGGCAATGGTCAATTACACAGTTTGGTCTTTGTAATTAAAGTTTTTCGTTTGAGAGGGGATGGTGGGCAACAATAACATGTTTAGTCCAGCCACAATGGGTGATGCGGGTCCATCAGTAATTAGCAACTCAAACCTGGCATGAACAATTACCATGAAGTCACATCACAGACAGAAAATTTACAGATAATAATAAAACATCAATCATAAATCTAGTATACATCAATATTCAATGTCAATTAACTAGTACTGCGCAACGTCGAAGTGAGTATATGAACCAGAGCTGTAAAAGATAGAACAGTGGCACAAGGCAATATTCCAGATTAGGAAAATTTGTTATGAAATCATTTTGCCAAGCATGAACCAATAGTTAGTTGGACAGCACCGACTAAGCGCGTTCCACGTTCCGCCAAACATAGTAATTTGCAACTTAGAAAATCACTACATTAAAAACAGGCATGTGTTCATGTTGGCATAGAAAGATCTTCAAATAAAAAAAAGTAAATAAGAAAAGTAAAGACGACAGATTTGCATTAAATTTTAACAGACAGCATAGAGAAAAGCAAGAGTGCGCTTTAAATAAAGTATCACAGCTATTATTAATTTACGTTGCGCATTGGGAGGATAGCTGCCCCAACACATCGGGGTGTACTCGACTATGCAATGAGTCAGCATTATATGATATATGAAAATCAAGTTTTGCTAGGTTCGTTGCCTGGCAGGGGAATTGTACTAGAATATTTGGAACAGAATATTTGGAAGAAAATATAAAGTTTTGACAGTACTAAATCAATAATGCCATTACAGGAAATAGCACAAAATCATATACTGAGTTAATGAAGGCCATAACAAATTGGCTCAACTTTGAATACTGTTCATGCCAGTGTGTGAAATTGCCAAATAGGGGCAAATGATAGATAGCACCAACAAACCATGTTTTATCATGACCAGATGCCTGATAAAACAAACTTTATGACTTGGTAAGGGACTGAAAATCTATTCAGTTGAGTCCACACCTAAAGAATGACAAATGCTAGATGCAAGAGAAATCAACCGAAAAGGTTCAAATTTGACAATTTCAATCGCATGAGGTAGAGAATCTGTTATCCAAAAGGTATCAGGAGCATTGATATTTTCTTCCGACGGAACAAATTTTTTCCAAGATTCTTGTGGAAAAACTGGGTGTGTAACATAGACACTAACTTTTGAGGCTTTTGCAGCTTTCATATGAGCAATGCACTTCAGTACAGTGCCTCCTGTGTTGACTAAATCATCTATAATAACAACATGGTGGTTCTCTGGGTTTCCATCGACAATTGTGATTTTTCCTATCACTACCACGCCTTCTTTTTATACACCGAATCACAGGAAAAGCTTTGAAATAAGATTGGAATCGCTTGTGGGCACCTTCGTCAGGAAAAGCAATGGCAATACTTTCATTAGCTTCCTTCAGTTTTTCAAGTTCCTTTAAAAATCTTGGAACTGCTGACATCAAACGTGGAATAATATTATCAGTAAAATAAAACCTTTCTTGCAAAGCATGAATGTCGAAGGTCAACAATTGTGCAGGGCCCATGGCTGTTAGCGGAGTGGCGGATAGAAGTCGAGCTGTAGTACTCGCTGTAGCAATTTGACCCTCAGTGTCAACCCTCTCCATCGTTCCAGTAGGAAAAAATGGCAATACAAAGGTCAAGGACCGAACTGAATATTTAGGCAAAGCGTAAAGTACCGAAAGCTGTTCAAACATCACAGAGGGAGAATAAAAACTTCCGAGAAATATAACATGCTTCCCTGCACATTCTTCAATATTATCGATGAAAATATTTGGATATCCGTCCTCGAAATAGTTCCATTGCACATCTTCTTTAAAATATATTCTCTTGCTTTGTGATTTCACAACAACTTGCTTAATTTTATCAGCAAGACTCGACATTGATGGATGACATATCATCAACGTGTCTGAGAGAGGTGTAGTGTTCTCCATTGATTTATTTATTCACTATTATTCAATGCTTATCAATAAAAAATCTAAATAGAGGACAGAAACATTCATACCGAGCATTTAACAAGAACTACTGAAAAATTTGTTCATAAATATAAATTATTTTGTTGAGTATTTGTTCTTGATCAAAAAAACTTCAGAATCACCAACACTGTTATTTCATAGCAGTATTGGTGATTTTGAAACTTCTGATGGAGGTCACTGGCTTCACGTGTCTGGAGTAGCAGAGAGGCTGGAATTCTCCCAGTCTGTACTAATTATAGATAAGGCTGCACAAAATGTTCACGCCGATTTGTGATTCGCAAAATCTTGAAGATTTTTCAATTGATTTGAAATCAACAGAATCACAGACATAGGCATGCATACATACATGTTTTCAGGAAATAAATATTCTTAGAAATATGTCATTTTTTTGTTTGTTTATTATGATACTTTTGATTGGAATTATCGATCAAATCCAGAAAAACTATTCGATCCAATTCTAAAATAGGAAGATTCTGAATTCTAGCCTCTGCTAGTTTATATAATATAGTTAATATAATATAGCCATATTCAATTCTTTAAAATACTTTGCTTAGGATAATACAATCAATAAAAGTGACTAAGCTAAACATATAAAACAATACAGTGACATTAAAGTTACTTGATCTAAAAGCTGAAACGAAAATCAATAAAATATGGATTGATCATAAAAATAATTTTAACTCCTCAAAATAAATAAGGTGCTACAAATAAAGTTATCCTTGCTAGTTGGGTTTGAACAGTATTTAGAATTCACTATATAGAATGCTTATTAAACAGTTGGGAAAAACCAAATTTTACAATGTAAAATTTGGCATGTATCATGATTTCACTACAAAATACATCAATCTAAAAATTGGAATAAAAATTCCGAACATAACTTTGGCGGAACTGAATCAAAAAATTTTGTTTTATAGAAATTCAACAAAAATACTTGAACTTGGCCCATATCGATGAGAAAAAAAAAGTATGGTAAGTAGGATTGACCAAAAATATTCGACTCCGTTCATGATTCACGAAACATAAATTTTTCGATTTGATTTTTTATTAGTTAGTTTGAACGCCATTTTTCTGATGCAATTGATCCAGTCCAGTATAGCGTTGAACCATTTAGCATACCAAATATTCGAATCGATTTAATTTTTTGATTCACAGAACCCATCAATATTAACAAATTTTTTTTTGAGACTTGAGAACCATCCGTATGATTCGTGTTATTAAATTTTGGTGTCGCTGGTTAGACTGTTTGGCAAAAATCTATAAAAATGCTCAAAACAAAATTTAATATTCGTTCGACCAATTATAAATTATATATTTTCAAATTTACTTTGTTTATGTGGAAAATACCTGACATTTTGTATGTTATATCAATTACAATCAGCATATCCATATCAGGACACAAAATATAAAAAGAAAATAACAGAAATTTTCACACTAATTACTATTACTCCCAATAATAAAAAATATATTAAGTATATGATATCGATTGTGAATTCAGTGTACCATTCATTACTGCGACAGCCAAAGTTACAGTGAAAATTGCAAGGAATATGAACAAAAGTTGAAATAGATTTATAAAGTTACAGTGGGTGATATCCTCCTTTGACATATCTCAAAAATAAATCTTCATAATAATAATAATTTATTTGGTCATGTAATACCATAAGATTGCCGTTATATAGTCGAAAAAGGTTCATCAAAATATCCTTTATTAGGAATGAGTCACTGATGGATCACACTGTGGAGGCGTGATCCCTCTGTGATTCATGCTTCACAAAATAAAATTTCTGATTGGGTAACTACGGTAGCACCGATAAACAGTGTTGGTAAAGTTTGATTGAAAGCAACATTTAACAAAATAGCTTAATTTATACCTATATGTTATTCAATATAGATACTAGTAGAGCCCGACCGATATATCTGCCCAATTCTGCTGTTTACCGATTTATCGGCAGATCACATAGGCAGCCGGTAATATCGTCCAACCGAAATACACTTATGGATATGCAAAAATCTTATAAAATGACACGTTTTTTGTTCAAATGGCAAAACTGCGCAATATTTTCCGCTTCCATCTGGGAAAAACCCCAGCAAGTGCAATACAGGTCGCAATTTTTTGGATGGTTATTTTTTCGAAAAACCGCACTAAAAATTTCTTTTTCATTCGTTTGCCTTATGCAATCAACACTTTGTTTTTCGAATTATTGCCTTTTCTTTGGAAAATTTTTTAATGAGTTTCGCGTAAGATAAAATATCAGTTAACAATGGTCAAAAATGTCAAAATATCGGTATTGATATCGGTTGCAGAAATACGATATCGGTCGGGCTCCACATACTAGTGAAAATATCACAAAAATACAAAAGAAAGGTATCCCTGGGCAATTTCAGATACTCTGTGATTTTGAATGCAAATCAAATAAATACTTTAGTTGAATTGAATCTTTGGATTGCGACACCTCGAAAAATATTTAATAAACATCAATATTTCATTTGGCAAGAAAACGATCTAATACTCAAGAAAGCATATTGTAATTTTCCGAAATGTTCACCGAAAACCAACAACATGCTCGAATTCGAAAACTATGCATCTGTGTTGATTCAAAGATTTAGTACCAGTATTGAATATTTTTATCTATCACTAAGGACTAAACAATTGGCAATACGTAAGAAGAATTAAGGATTAGGGGTAACCAAAATCAAATATTTTTGGGTTTCAGAATCAAATCAAATATTCGAATCTGAAGTCATATAATAAGCAAACAAAGAAATCATTTTTTTATTCAGCTTATAATTTATGTGAAAACTCACAGTTATTTATGAAAGAAATTTAAAATTATCATTTAGTTGATTTTGAATTGTTGCAGAAATCGAAATCGAATAATTTACGATTCGAATATTCCAAATCGAATCGAATAATTTGGACAGTCAGGTTATACACAGTAGTGTTGCCAAAACTCTAGCTAGGTAAACAGGGATCAAATTATTTGCTATATTGAAAATAAATATTACAAAAATTGTTTAAAGTAAAGGTTCAGTACCATTCCAATCAATAACAGAACCCGGCCATTTAGTTCGAATACAAAGTTCTAACGGAGGTATCAACTCCTTTTCAGAGTCACCAGGAGGTTGTTTTATTGTCGTATTCACAGTAAGTTTCATTTCTTCATCCTGATTGGCTAATCCATCGTAATAATATAAATCAAATAATCGCTCGACTGTCCAGTCATTTACGAGATCGCGATTTAAGCAAAATAAAACACTGAAGTGACTTTCGCTGCAAACTATCCAAATCGGATATCTTGGTGTTTTCAGGTAACTCCCAACAGTACATGATCCATAATGCTCAAATAATGATAGTAATCCAATATTTGATCGTGACCTTACTCCTTTTAAAACGATTCCTCCATCTAATTTCATAGTGTCATTGAAAGTGTTTGAAGCGGCAATTCCAACAGTAAGAAGATTCACCATTTCTTGAGTGCAATACGAATGGGCTCCCATTAGAACACTTCCAGGGTCATCCATGTCGGACTTGACGTCTCCGAGACCTCGTGACAAAATTGCAGAATATAGTAATAATATTGCAGCGCCTCTACCTGTTTCGAATTGAGAAATACTGTCATATACAGTGTGATGCAATGATTCTAGAGATTGACAATTGTTTGCAACTAAATATTCTGTAATACCATCCTCTCTGTAATTAGCTGTAGGAGTAAAACTTTGCTTATTAGAAAGTAGCACCACAACTGCACGTCTTTCTCCACCTGCTCGCCAAAGAATTTCAATAATTGCTTCAGCGAGACAACTGGTACGAACTTCACGCGATACGTTCAACGCGGACGGCTTTGCCTTTTTAACTTCGGATCCATCATTCCCCACTTTTCCAAATAATAAATGTTTTAAAAAATAACCTTGTAATGCAGCGAGGAGTCCACAAGGTCCTCCTTTTTTTTGCAGTATTCCAAATCGTAAACGTAAAGAACGCTCATCCTTACAATCTCTAAAAGTGAAAGCTTGATTAATCCATTCTTCTGTGAACCCTCGTATAATAGCAGAGCCAAAAACAAGTTGGCGTAGTTTTACTGCTGTTGGAAAATCTAGTGGGGTTCCTCTGTGTGCTAGGTTAAACCCAACTTTACGAGACAGCTTTTGAGGTTTCTGGTTTTTACTAAAAATTGCTTCACGAGAATCTTCTTGTTGCTTTGCTGCAGTTTTTTCACTTTTTTTGTTAGCACTGTAACTTTTTTTCTCAAGACCCATTAACCAATTCTCACATTTTATTTCTGCCAATTCATCATCATCGTCAAGATCTAAAAGAACCGTGTCTTCTCTTTTCTTTCCAACTGGAGATTTCGTGCGAGATTCTATCAATTTCTTAACTTGTTTAGGTGACCCTGATCCTGAGGTTCTCTTGCCAACATCAGTTGCGGTTGTCCCATTTTCAATAACTTTATCATCAATTTTATTCGAATCATGGATAACTTTATCTGGACATGCTGATAACATTTCTGCTACTGTACTCGCTTTTTTTGCTCTATATTTTGTGAGGGAGTTTGAGACTCTGAGACCAGAAATTATCATTGGATTAATAGAAGGATTATATGATCGCATTCCGCGACTTGAGTGTGGGCGGGACGCTTGTTGTTGTTGTTGCTGACCAATCTTTATTGGCTTCGCTACAGATTCATCATCATCAAATTGCACTTCTTTCATTTCTAAATTTTCAGCTGCAGGTGGCATCATAGAATGCAATTTTGCTTTCGCTGTGCTAGGTCTTGTCAATTTTTTTTCATTAGTTTTGTTTTTACTATTTTTGATATGATTCCAAACCAATACTTCAAGAACACTTTTAAATGGATCAATAGAATTTTTATTTTTCCGAAGCGCTGTTGCAAAATGTAATACTTCTGCTAAGTCAGCTCTGTTACCTATGCAAGCATCAGTCCTTGGCATTTCATCATCAAGAACACTGAGTGATTTTCGACATCCTCTACGATTAAGGAATTCCCGAATCAACGCAACTGAAGCTTCCTCGACAGTGATTCTTTCATCTAAATTCCCTTCCATTGAATTGTTCTGAAAATTCATTATGTTGACACTCAACTCTTCTATTAGATAAATGATATTGAAATATTACATTGCTAAGGACTGTATTATATAAAAAATTAAGTTCAATTATATTTAATCTACTAAAGGAATTTTGAATCCTTATTCATGGCACAAAGTTCATGTATACCAGTTGTCATAATTTGGCTAATATTTCTCCAGCTTCATTATCTTTGGTTACCGGTAACTGGAAAACCTATACAATTGGCCCAAATACTTTAGATTCAACTAGATTTCAATTTCTATTTCATAAAATCCATTTTCTTCATGAATGCATCCATAGCAGAGTACAAATTCGTCTGGGTAATTTTTGGACAAAACACTAACTGCACTTCAAGTACGGGTGGCCAAAATTAAATATCTTTTGGTTCCAGAATCTAAATGAATAATTTCCCAAGTCGAATTGAATCGAAAGTCATATATTAAACAATTAACGACATCTTACTATCAGCTTGTACTTTGTGAAAATCCACACTTACCATTTATGAAAAAAATTTCAAATTATCATCTTGTTTATTTCGAATTATTGCAGAACTCTAATCAAATAATTTATAATTCGAATATTCCGAATCTAGTATTTTGGACCCCAACTCTAAGCAAAAAATATCTAACGAGGACTAATTCGCCATAATAAAGGGCAGTGAATGGTATCTGTCCTCGGCAATAACAAAACCATCACTTTAATTCTTTTTCTTTTTTTAGTAGTTTTATGTCCATATCAATACCGCAAGTAACAAAGACTTGACTCAAGTACGCAAGTAACAAAGACTCAATATTCATAAAAAATAAAAATAAATATAAACACTTATTTTTTGGTAATGCTCATAGCAAAAACTTGAAGGGTTATCGAAGCCCGGACCTGTTTCTGGAGTTTGAAATAAGCAGTCCCATTTTAACAACGATATAAATTTAGTTTATGCTAAAACAGAAAATAAGATATAGGGATTGGGTCAAAAAGATTTGAATGATTTAAAGCAAGTTTCAAAAAAGGGTTGGACAAGAAAAATTCTCTTAGCTAAAATCATTAGTCGTGTCGTAAAGAAGGAAGAAAAAGGGATAGAAAAAAGGATCTAGTTCAAAATAAAGAATTCAATAATATTTGAGAAACTATGATGAAGAAAACCCACATTTGGATTTTAATAGTAAATTCGATTTAATGGCTCCAAGGCCAGGCTGAGAATTGACAATCTAATGTTGATCAAAAGCTAAGAAACAAAAGAAATCACTATGTTTTCACACCAAATTGAAAGTCATCTACTCTCTGTAAAATCCCCATTTTGGGGCTTTCTGGTATTTAGCCCATCAGAAACAGCTGACAATCATCAAATAATAGCACATAGGTAAATTCAAACCCTGATGAAATTTGTAGATATGTACTGCGTAGTTAGACATATTGTTTTAATATTTTAATAAAAATTCCATGTATAAATTGAAAGCAATACTGAATACGGTAACTAATCAAGTTTGTAAAAACAGATCTATCTAAATGTCGTAGAGATTCGAGAAATGATTTAAGTGAGGTTGCGGTTCGCCTTATAGTGATGGTCGTATTCTCGGCCTTCGTTTCCCAATGGATAAAATAAAATCCTTTCGAAGCAGACATTTTTGTTCAAATCAGGCGAGAACCAGATCATGTTTATGATGGGTTACTACAATCACCAAAATGGCCCAAAATTACAGAAACGACCCCGAAAGAATTGAAAAATGTACCAAAACGGCCCTGTAATTATGTTGGACGATCAAATATCATGCTGAAATAGAAATTTTAAGGAGACTCCAACCATTATACCCCTCCCAATCTGAGAGCTCACAGGTGACAGATATGAGATTATTAATTAGAATACAGATTATGAAATCTACTGTCTCGGTGGAATTTGATGTGTACTAAGATGATGTACAATTATTTTTTTTTACAAATTTAACCATGTTTTAATATTTGCTCATAGCAATATCATTTAAACTAGGGGATGAAAATATTGAATATAGACCTGAGTGACCACCTATTGGCACACCACTTTTTGTTGCGTTTTCATCGACATTGTAATAGACAAAGTGATACTTCTTAGTGACTGTACTGTGTATATTTTACTGATTTATATTAGCACTAACTGACCGCCACCCATCAGACTCAAAACTGGCAATTAATATATGAATGAATTCCATGTTCTGTGTTCTAAACAAAACGAACTCCATGTTCTGTGTTCCAAGAGTTTCGGGGTCTCATGAAGTTTAGTACCATATAACGTTACAGTATATCCGATTATCATAAAAATTTCCCATGTTGGAAACACTCATCCTAACCCGGGAGACAATGCCAGATACTTGCAGCATTGGCGCCCCCTAGTTAGGATGAGAATATTCTGCCAGTTTTTATTTTGATGACATTCGGGAATATGGTACCGTACGGTACTAAACTTCACTAGACCCGAGTTTCGTAAGTCGCACCGACCTAACAGTTAAGTTAACTGCTAACGTTACCGTTCACGACATCCCACTTTGAATTATTGTACTGTGGACGGTAATGTATTACATTAACTCTCAACTGCAGAGAGAAGAAAAAAAACTAAATAAATACATATGCTGTATGCAGTATGGTATCGGTAACCCGCAACAGAAAAACATAAAACACGGCCATAAACAGAGACGACGCCTTTCAGGATCCAGCTCAACACTGCCAACACAAAAAGACAGAAAAATATGTGCTTGCCAGATATTTAAAATAATTCCAAATAATTAAACAGAAAATAAAGAGTACGAAACAACAATGAACACTTCTCAATCTCATTCTCTTTCTTCAAAAATTGGCCATGAGGAATTGAAATTGTTTCTCATGTATATTTTCTGTTTGAAAAAATATTAAATCCTTCTCACATGACCGGTAGCTAGAGAGCAGAATTGGGGTGTGCTCCCTTAGGTTATGAGAGTCATTTTCCGGGTTGGCTGGATCCGATAAATCTTGTATGATGGACGGAGGACGCAGGAAAAGGATTTGATTGACGGCTTGATTTTCTAATTTTTACCAGTAAAACAGTCAATATACAGAATGATTTATTTTAAACAAAATCTTATTATTTATGGTCTCAGCGTAGGAATTTCTGAACAAAAGTCAAAATTTTGAGCGACTTTTGCGCGTCATTTTGTAGTTTGAAAATGCTAGTTTAATTTCTGTTGATGTAGGACGTAAGAAATCGGCTCCCCGCGAACCGAACTATTTTTTAAGAGTTAATAATTTAACAAATTTGTCGTAGGAATTCGATCGCTCTTACCGGTTTTGGGATATTTTAGCATCGGTAAGTCTTTTTTGAGCATTTCCTAAGTTGTTTGCCGCATTCGGAAATCGGTGCCCCCCTCAGAAAAAAAGATAATGGTTTGGGTCTGGCTACGCCACTGGCCAAAACCTTTACCTCCCATAGCACTGTGTCCCAATATCATTAAGGATTCGTAAATAGAGGGCCAGACAATTGACGAGGTTTGTTACGGACACGAGAATGATCCTGTTATTGTGTGACAGCAATTTTTCTGCTCCATATGAAAACGAAGTGTTCACACAGACCAGGTTGAGAAGCTGACACGAGATTTCTTCCGTCTCATCAAAGAGGATAAAAGAACATGAGAACCGTCGCACAGTTCAGTGCATGACAAAGTAATTATATGTACTCTCAGTTGATCGCTTGCTTCATAAGAGACATTTTTGATTCAATGCGGTAATGAACATCAATTTCAGCATAAATTTTATAAACCGTTCGATCGATCACCGATTTTTGTAGGATACTTTTCGGTAATAGAAAGTTTGTGCAAAACCAAACATGTTAACAGTAACGCTATGGCCCAAGTACAAAGTGCTGTTTGGGAATGTTTACATATATGTTTGGCTAATCCAAAACTGTTTTAATCAGATTAAAAATACACGAATTAAGACAAAAATAAAACACGGCAGTTTTGAATGTGAATGTGGTATAATTACGGTGAATATAACTTAGTAGAAAACGTCTCAGATTGGTGTAGAAAATGCGAAGAGTGGTAGCTTTAACTTCTGAAATTTCAACTTCGGCCATGACATCGACTAATATTATTGCACCTTATTGGAGACTGTTTGACCTCTTTTACCGAAATTTTGAGGTAACATCAAAATGGGGGAGGGTTGTTTCCTCTTCAAAACTCTGGAGGACTTGTCACTCTTGCTCCACTAGTTTGGACAAACGAACACTCATACCAACTAGCGTATTTAAAAGAGTGGTAATAATTTCCTCCCTCCCTCCTACCAAAAAATTGTTCTCGCGCGTCTTCGGCGCGCATCGGTAATTAATCTGGATTAATCAATTTTAGGCCAATCCCCTTTTTCTAAAATATTTAGGTGCTTCCGGCTCGAATTTCAGCCGTTTTATTTCTATGAACATTTTTAAGAAGATATTTCCGCCCGTGGCTCCCATTATGGCGTCACGATTTCTTTTTTTCACTTTTCATTTTCGAGGTCCTAAATACGCCGCTGACAAAATGAAAAAAATGTTAGATTCTGGAAAAATCAATGAAATATTGAAAACAAACTAAGTGCTTTTGTTCTGATATTCCATGGAAACTGTTTTAATAGACATATGTTAAATATCCCCGAGATGAAAGATGTAAAGATGGAATTTAAATAAAAGCTTATGTTCGAAATTGATTTATATATTTATGATTGTTTTCTCTTGGTTGCGCAATTTACGTAGGTGAAATATATATATAAACAATAACAATTCTACAATCAGATATGGTATATATTAAGATAATTACTTTAAAAAGTATTTGAAATTCACTTTATCACATAAATAAAGCTTCAAATTATCAGATAAACGAAATTATTTGCAAGATAATTTTTGTGCATTGCAGTGTAACCGTCAAATATATCATATTTTACAATGTTGAATTTTGGTTTATTGCGGGAACACTTAGTTATTTTGGAACGTAATTCTAGTTCTCAAGGTTAAATTACTTTTAGTAAACTAATGTATATTTACGGAATGAATTTATCAGTTAAAAGGAAATATTATCGCAAGATAATTACATTTCAAATTAATACTGGAACACTGCATAATGAACCCTGGATGAAGAGTTGCCAGCATCAAATCTCAACTCTAAAAGTGACAAATAGGATATTTTTGCTGTAAAATTTAACGTAAATTTGATTTGTTACGCATTCCGCCAAATAGGCTGAAGTTGTAATTTCGATAAGTTGTACTGATAAACAAAATTTTCTTGTTTAACTTCCCAAGTCACAATGAATATTTTGGGATATTGCATGCATAGGGTTCATAAATGTTTTTTGGTTTTCAAACTCATTATTTTAATGATATTTTCAATTCAAATTTATGTCTATTAAAGTTCGAGGTAACACCTAAAGGAATTAAATAATGGTCACTGGTATGACAACGAGCTACATAGTTAACTGCACCCAAAGTGATGACCCTATTGAGGAGTTGGTATTGTCACTTTGGTAGTAAACTATGTATTAAAACTAAGGCTACAATAACGTTTTGAAATAAAAGTAAAAGAATATCTTCCACATACGCCAGCGAGTTCTGGGGGAATATAGAAGAAAATATTGCATAATGTCTTCTAATTCCTCAAAACAATCTATCTAGGTCGGTCAAGTACTTTTTCACAATTTGTGAGCTTAATAGTTGAGTCTTTATCTTTGATTTTCACATTCTTTATTGGATTTAAATACCATTTTAAACTCCCTTTCAATCTTTTGGAAATCTAACTAAACACATATCAAAAGGTGACATTCGGAACTGAAAATATAGTAGAGCATAGTGGTACTTAAACCGAAAAATTAAACTTGATTCAAATATTGGCATTGAAAGTTTTCAAATTCTCTCATACAAACCGAGCACTAACTGTAAACTGACTCATACATAGAATCTTTTTTGTCGAGCATAGATCACCTAAGACCCATCAATTTCCGCAGAACAATTGTAAAGATGTTGTTTTCATTTTTATTAATTAAATGGGCTTTGTTGATTATTCGTATATTCTACTGAATATTCGATGATAATTAAACGGTATCGATGTTTTTCGTGTAGCAAGAGGCGACTAAATGGAAACAATGAAGTAGAATATAGTTTCACCATCGCCTAGGGCCATTGGTGGGAGATGTTAAATCTGGGGGTAGGGGACACAAAAACTAGAAACTAACCTTTTTAACCGAAACGTGCGCGACCGAGGCACGAAATAATGCTTTGTCATTTACGTTGAAAAAGGCTAATTCTGGGACAAAACAATAAAATCACACAGGATAAGTTAGTAAGCAAATATTCTGCCTATTTCGAAGATATTCTTGTATAACTGAATTTTAAAAATTGTCTTAATTTTAACAATTTCCTTAAATAACAGTGTTTTGTATTTCATATCTGGATAAAATTTTTGAGAAACGGGATTTCAGGGCCTGATAATGCCCCCTTCGCCGATGGAAAAATATCCGAAAATGACCTTTTAAATGCTTTAAGACGTAGGAAAATTCAATCTTTTCGCGCGTCTTCGGCGCGCATATTTAGGCGCCTTATTTAGTCTATTTTAGGCCTTGAAATCCATTTTTCAAATTCATCTCACCTCTGAGGCGATTTTCGGTATTTTTTTAGTGATATTTTTGGGGGAAATTTTTTGTCGGCGGCGCACCTCCTCTGTTCAAGGCTCTGA
The DNA here is from genome assembly GCA_963675895.2 of Styela plicata. Classification (NCBI taxonomy): domain Eukaryota; kingdom Metazoa; phylum Chordata; class Ascidiacea; order Stolidobranchia; family Styelidae; genus Styela; species Styela plicata. Next base: position 5,942,104 of record OZ023153.1, on the reverse strand, counting down.
ATACGCCACTGATTTGAAAGACACTCTGAGATTTTTGCGGTTGACGAGCGATGAACATGGCACCAGACCCCCAAAACACGCTAGTGCTTTTCGCTGTAATTTGAGATGCTTCCACTAAGAGTGAAATAGCTCGAACATTTTCGTACTATTGACCATTTGGGACCCGCTATTTCGCCCATGTTCCTGCTGATTTACGGATGTGGTCTGAATTGGTAGAAGCCATTTACTTAGGTTCATGTAGCTACAAAATAGGCTATGCCCGCCATATCCCTAATAAAACGGACACGTCCATAAAAAATATCCATCAGAACACAAGATCAGATAAACTCGTCACAGAAGTAACGTTTTTGTCATGTACTCCAGCGTGAAGCGGACTAAGTAAAAGTCACGTGAAAATGACGTACAGTGGCATTTTATGAGAGTTTCTTCTCGTGTTCTCTTATCCTTATTGGTCGCATACAATTCTGTTTTGTTTACATTTTGAACGATATTGAGATTTAGTTGAGGCACAAATTAGGAGGATTAGCGTTAGTAGGCGCGGTCTTGAAAGTTTAAGGACCCCTGCGTCGAACCGTAGTGGTGTGGAAAATGTTCGTCAATGTTTCTATCAGAATTGCGTTGTGTAAGATACAGTCTTACACAACGACTGATCGGTGTATTTCGGCAGGCTGAACATTCTTGAGAAATACTACTGGTCAGAGATTGCACTGTATTTGGGATATGATATCATTTTTATCCTGTGGGAGAGGAAAGTCGAGAATAAAGCTTAATCATATGGCGAACCATGACCTCTCGTGTAGAGACCAGTTCCGAATCGGGGTGAAGGTGTTTCGATTATCGTATTTCTCATTTTTTCCTGTGTATGGACCTGGTTGGTGGAAGAAGCCCTAACCACCGTGCACCGGCGAGGCGTCCAGCAGTCCATATAATCATCATTCCCCGTCGATTGAGCTAACCGGGCGCCCAATACTTGTATGGGGTAAAATGGAATTTCTTATTCCGGTCAGAATGGGACATGTGCCGATTTACCCCGGTATTCAAAATGTAGGCATTTGACCTACATGTGGAGCGAAAATACATGCAGCAAGCATAGAGGGAAGATAGGAGTGCAGTCAACATATGTTGAGCAATAACAACCGTCAAAGGGATATCAAACCGAAGGAAGGTATCAAACTTCGCACTAGAAAAGTTTTTCTGATTACATGACGTAACCTCACCGAAACCAACATGAGAGAGACGTGTTGCTAACAAAGCTGCATTTATCGATGAATGCAGCAACTGCGCTCTAAACGGAAAATATCCCAAGCGTCCGGTGAATGGTATTTGCGCTTGGCGATGGCAGAACCATTTCTTCGTTTCCCTTTGGCCGACTCCTACAACAAGCAAGAAATACGTTAAGGCAATTGTAAAGCCCGCATCCACAGGGCGATGATTGGGTGTTAAACATATTTTTCAAACCGCACCTCTTCAGTCAATAAACTGATAAATGGAAATACTAATGAATTGGATATATACAGAGGGTATCGTCTTAAAACCAAATTTTTTTTTCAATTTTTATCGAAATCTTGAGATACGCGAACTATGGAATCAGTTCTGTCTAAGTAGAGTCAGTAGGCTTAAAACTAGAGCGACCGAAAGCAGGTGAATTATGTTGATATCAGATTGGGCAAAGTGGGACGACTGCCTCTTTTTATCAAAACGCCGAAGCAAAACGGGACGTTCATAAAAAAAATAAATCAAAAAATATATATATATATATATTTTTAACCACATTTTTTCAGCTTGGACAAAAATCATATTTTCAAAATCAAAATTTATTAAACCTAGGTTCCTAATTCCCCAATCCTAGATCGAAAAGATGGAGTAATTTTGTTACCGTGGAAATCTTCATTTAAGGTTTAGTTCACTCTCGCGTTTTCCTCATTTATGCATGTTTTAATATATCTTTGTTATAAAGAAAACAAAATACACTAATATTACTGCTGCGGTATTTTAATAATATTACTACTTAATTTATACCAAATATTTATATATATGTCTAAAGTAGTTGAATTAATAGTGCTCAATTTTGAGCTAGTCGTGCGTACTTATCACACAAGATTGATGCCTCTGAAACCGGAATCTTATTTATTCTTACAAATTGGATAGTTGCAGACTCTGATGCCCGAGAGGTCCTATTCACTTTTATAGCCACACCCCTTCCCCAGTCTGTACCAAGAACGTATCTTTTTTGCCATATTGTATTTAATTTCATTTTTTTCTGGTCAATGCATTCAATAAACTCTGTCTTTCTCTCAGTTGAAGAATAGTCGACTGCAGCGCACAGCATGAAGCCATAATTTGAACCTCCCACTTTTTTGAATCTTTCTCTATATTACCAATACGTTATCACAGGCCTTTATCATATCTTGGGGGATTCTATTTGAATCATCGGCATTTTAAGAAGACACGGGTTTCACGGTTCCCAGAGACTAAACTTCCGTCTACTTGCAAACTATCCAAAAATAAAACCTCAAGAACGTCACTATTTTAATAGAAAGGAATGCATTTTTACTCTCCTAGGAGTCCTCCTCTGAAGACAGCTTAGCCATGTGGTGAGCCACGACCTCTTGTGCACACACCGGTACAAGATCGGCGTAGAGGGTTGAAATTTTTGTCCAAAATATTGACTTATTGCGCGTGAGCATTATTCGCTGTTTCATAAGGTTTACAGGTATGGTATATGCTGGCTTAGGTCCCAGATTTTATAACCAACAGTTAAAATCTGAAAAAAAAAGTTATCTGAGACTGCAAAATTACTGGATTATAAATTTATATGCTTGAATCACATTTGAAAAACTAACTATCAAGTACTGTAAGATTAAGCAATGCCAAGCAATCAACAGAATTATAGCAAAAATATAAGAGATGGCTTCTACCCAACAGGACATTGTTAGGCGTACTAATGATATGTCTTCCCTTCAGCATTCAGCCATCAATGCTGCACCTGCCGATGCTGGTGTAAGAACAACACCAGCAACTAAGGCAGGATGTTCAAACGAAAAACGAGCAGGATTAAAAAAAGACGTAAAAGACTTCGGCTGCCAGTTCCAGAATCTAATAACCTAGATTTCCAGCATCCGAGATCGAGTCTTCTGAGAAAAGAATTGACGACCTGGAGCGGTATGTCCGAAGAAACTGTATTATCCTTCATGGTAGCAAACCCGTTCCGAAAAACTGACTATCACAAGTTTGAAACATGGCTTGTGGAAACCCTCAATACAAATAATATATATAAAGACACATTTCATGCCCATAAAGGGGGTAGAATTGAATGTGGTGCAAAGTTTTCATAAGAGACCAAGAGGTTCGGAGGGTTTATGAAAGCAAATTTCAAGGGAATAAAACCTTATTATCTCGTTTCTTGGTCTCGAGTACATTTAATAGGTTCATGAGAATGGTATAAAATATAAAAAGACATGAAAATGTTGATCACTTGAAATTTTGAGAACACAAGATATCCGCTTGTTTGAAAAAGCACTAATTCCTTGGCAAAATGTTTCAATGACATGTTTGAAAAAAATCAGGTACTAGAAGAAATTCCTTAAATTTGGTCCAACCTTTCATGACAAAATGCAAGCCAACAGTCATTACTGACTTACCTGGCAAACTTGAGGGGGCCAGAAGTAAATCTAAATTTCATAAATAGCTACGAAATTATTATTTGTCCAACTATAAGGGAGATATTCACTGAAAATCGTCAACCTTTATTTTGCACTGTCGTGTCACGATCTTTCGTCGGCCCATGTCTGAATGAGCTTAAACTAAAAGCTATTTTCTGAATGAGAGTGCGACATTTTGTATGTCCCACGGCTGGGATAGGTTTGAGAGTTCCTCCGATCAGTCTTGTGTGTGAATTGCGATGTATACCTTGCACAATATAAATAGTTTTGTTTTTAATTCCAGGTATGACTTGGTTGGACTGAGCAAAATGATGGCTCCTGGATGTATGAGAATCTCAATCGAGTCTCGGCTGTCTCCCATTTTAACGTTTGCTGTAGTTGAAATGTAGTAGGATAGCAATTTATTACGTGAATTCGGTGTGTTATTTCTATATGTTTACGTATACCGAGAGTTTATGCTCCTGGCCCAACAATGCAATGCTGACGTGTCAGTTGAGCATAACTACTCATTTATGCATGGTCATGTTTTTTGTTTTCTATCATATCTTTTGTCTTGATGCCCTTACAGAATACAAAGCATGATAACGCCCCAAACTGACCTTTTACAATGTTTTTCAACATCTGAATACAAGGTGTCTTATCAGCGCATTTTTCACTAAATAATAGTTTTCCGAATAAGCCAAAATGGGTCTTCAATTGGTTAGGACAGAATTTTTTTCATCCTACGGGAGAATACTGCTTTAATCACATGGCGAACCCAGACCACCCGTGCAGACACGCAGATCCCGGTTCAGAAATGTGCCTTTTTAAGTTTCCGGCTCATTATATTTTCCTGGACCTGGTTGATGGAGGAAGCTGCAAGCAGTGCTTAAGTGAACTACCACGCACTGGTGGAGTGTCCAGCAGGCCTCTCACATATAATCATTGTCCCTCACAAGATTCGAAACTACATCAGCACAATCGCAGATATTTACCGATTGAGCTAACCGATGTCCAATATTTTAAGCTATTACTATAATGAACTGTTTGCTGTTAATTAGAGCACCACTGCATCTTTCTCACTACACCTAATTCATCTGCAAGCAGCCTCGAATGTAGGGGGCCCTTGCTCGTATGGAAATTCATCAATGTTTGTAGGGTTGGCACATGGTGCCCAACAAGTTTTTCAGTTTACTAATTTCGCTTCACTATTTCAACAAAGTTTAGACATGAAGTGTGTGAAAAGTCACGACGATACCAGGTATCGGCGCTCAAAAAATGAAAAAATCAGGGAGCGGGAGTTACCAGTCGCATCCCTATGAGGAATTCTCAAAAAAAATTGCCCAAATCCAAGACCATTCACGGTACTATTTTTTGACAAATAAGTTTAACATCGATCATGACAACTCTGCAATCGTAAGTCATGACACACTCTGCAGAAGATGGTCGTAAGTATATGACTTGCAGGCCAAAATTTAAGTGCCACTGCAATAAGATTTGACACAGGAGAGTTGTGAGAACATCAGGGCTTATGATCAGCACTGCTATGCTTAAGATGAATGAAGTGCAGACACGATTCTTTAGCTGGTATTATTTCCCTTTACCCAATCCATGACTTTGTCTTTCAAGTTTTTATGTTTAGCAGCTTCTTCCCGTTTCGCTAATTCCAATGCAGCTTCCCTTTCCAGTTTTTCTCTTAAATGTTTTGGTTTCTGCATTTCAATTAATGGACTGAAAAGAATATTAGAAGTGTAAATTAGATGGGCACCTACCCAATCATAGATCAAGAGCCACGGGTGTGCAGGGTCTTATTGGCACAAACATCAGTGATTTAACTTCAGGGAAAGTACCAAAATAAGGTACAGTAACGAAACATGTTTGGATATTCTGATGATCTATAACAGCATTCACAGTATGACAAATATTAAGCAGGTGTTTTTGAATTCACATATATTCTACTATGTAACTTAATTTCAATTAATTCCATCTAAAGGACATACTCATACTCTCAATCAAGGAGGAAAAAATGGTAGCTTCATTGCGTCCGCTAGACTTGTCATCCAGGCTGTTGGATTAACACATGCAGTACTAATAACTGCGCTGAGACTATTCCTCTTACGCCTGGTGTATTTTGAAATTTATAAACTACAAATGGGCCAATGAAGTATATTAATGCAGGCCAGTGATTCGCCATTCCTGGTCAGGAGGATACCACAAAACTGACTTGACATATCTGGACCAAGGAGCAGACTGGCAGAATGTGTCAGCAACACTGCTGCCCAGCAGCCCTGAATTCCATCAAACGAAAAATTATGAATCTCTTGCTAAAAGTCAAAAGTGACTATTAACTGTCTGGTAGCAATAAAACTGTAGAAAGAGATTCAAACATCAATCCAGTGTTAATGGTTTTGAATCTTTTCATCTATCCGAAGGAAATGATACGAACATTTCAGACACCCAAAAAGAAACAAGATTCTCTCACCCTACCAAGGAGTATTCAAAATCCTTCGGATCGCTCATTCAAATCATTACCCTAACACTGTCGCCTCAATCGGGTGTAATAGTTAGAGAAAAATGTGATTAATCTGGAATCTCATGTGTTTACTACAACTAACACACACACACACACACACACAAAAAACATACTTTTCCATATCAAATGTTTGAACTTCTAGTAACGAATTATGCTTTATGACATCATCATTGTCAGGTTTATTATCGCATCCATTTTGAATAAACTTCAACAACAATGTTGTGACATCACGATATAATTGAATATCATCTGTACCCTCAACTGTGTTGTAAAGCTGAAAGAATGTATAGAAAAATTAAAAATATCAATTTTTATGGTACGCCAGCATCCAAGGAAAAAGATTGACATCCAATGGAATTTTAGGACATTATTCATAGCATACAGAAGTGTATGATTTGATTTATCTGAGAATAAAGTATTCCATTACATAATAATGATGTTAGACACCGGAATAAAAACGTATTCAATCATTAACTCAATAAGATAGCTTAAAAGTTTAAAATCATTGGCAACGTTTGTTTCATTCAGAAGGAGTAGAGTCGTGGAGGTTTTCGGAGGTCCTGGAGTTAAAGTCTGTTAAATATTTGCGACTACAACTCCAGTCTATTATTTAATCAAATATTGTCCTCAAAATAGTCAACAGAGGATAATTTTATTAGGTTTATGATCTAGTATTACGAAAAGTTCATTATTATATCATAGATCCCAAAAAATATTGTCGAAACATCGTTTGTCAAGTGTGAGTCACTGATGTATCGGGCCGCCGAGGCACGGTTCGTCTGTGGCTCATGCTTGACAAAATTATATTTTGATAGTTACCGCGTAACATTTGTTCACCTCTAGTAGCGATTTGGATTTGATTGCTTGTTTAATTTGAGTCAATCAAATCTTTTCTTTTTCAATTAATGGATATACAGTAATATATTACCCTCATCATCGGTGTTCCATAACAAATATTTCTTTTTTGGTGAGTATTTCTGTCCAAATTTTCCGGATCTATTGACACAGTGTTGAGTTGATAACAGAAGAAAGATATATATCCACCATCTGTGATCACAGTCTAAAAAAAAAAAAAGTTGGTGTCAGTATTTTATAACTAGGGATGTCCTTAACCAAAAAGTCAGATATTCTACAAATCGAGAATTCTCTACATTTAAATAATTCCACATGTATGTATTCTCTACATTTAAATAATTCCAAATGTATGTAAACTTTGATATCAATCCCGAATTTGCTGGAAATTTTCAAATTATTGTCAAATATGAGCAATTTCATTTAGCTGAAATATAGTGACTTTTAAATACTGGTCCAACCAAATTTAAAGAACAGGATAACTAAAAACAACGCTTGACTGTTTGGAATTTCTGTTAGCAATTCTGTTGTCATTGACAACAGGCCATTTAATAACTTAGGAATGTATAATTCAAATCAAAATTATTTGAACAACACCCCTACTTGTACGCATAACGGTTTTGTGATGTCATCGTCCATCCAATGACCCATATAATGAGCTTGAGCAGCTGACCATGTCCAGCCACTCATTATTCCATGAGCCTTGATGTGTTCTTCTATTTCTTCTGTGATGTCACAATGTTCTAGACTCTCTTCGTACCACTCTCGGCTGAATCTGTTACAAGAGGCAAAATTTTTTTTTTAAATAAAGAGTGATAATCTACGATTACGTTCTTCCTCAAGGATGTACAGTACAGCTATGCTTGAAAATATGACAACTGCACAGCGATGTTAATGACCTTGAATACAATCTTGGTGATTGCATAGCAGTGTTGACAATTTTGAATGAGAACTAACATTTAAAAAGACATCGACCAATGAACCGCAAAAAACAAAGTATTATTCAATGTTTATAATACCACCATGATTAAAATTTTTATGTGTTGATGCATGTGGGGAGGTGGAGCGGAAAATACACTCAGTCAAGACGCCTTGAAAAAAACAAAGCAGACAGACAACTGGAAACTGGGTCGATGTGCTTCAATGGCCCTTTTGCTTGAATCAGTACTATGCAGGATTATTTCAAATATCTCCTTAGCAATCATTTTCAAGTCCGATTCAGGATTGGGTATCGGTCAGATTAGTTGGTTTCCTGTTGATTGCTTTTTTTTTAAAAAGTTTGCAAAGAAGCAAAGTTGGGGTAATTATTTTTTAAAGAGATTTTACAAAGGGACCCAAACAAATGAAAACCCATTGCACTACGTTTGAATGTGTTCCCAATCACTTAAATTTGGTTACAGTACATGCAATGATGTCCTTTATTATTTGGATATATAGTCAAGTTCAAAATAAAAGTAATTTTGTTTTTCGATTATTTCCAAATTGATTCAATTTGCAGTGATATGATATTTGCCAAAACTTTGTTTTGTTGTAAAATTCACCTCAAATCATGACTTAGTTGCAAAGTAGGCAAAAAAATGGTCAAATATGCAAAATTTTGTTTCTCTGAAAATGTTCTGAACATTCTATTTATAAACTTAATTTTGATCATTATTCAAACTAGGATAATTTTAGTACAATTTACTTGTTTCAATGATCCCAATTTCAATACCAAACAAAGTAGTCTAACCTTTCTGGCAGTGATATAAACTGTGTATGCCCATATTTACAAGGATTAACAAGAGGAGGAGGAAGATCTAGAAGTCTTTCTTCTTGTAATGCTTCATGATAATTTAATGTAACTTCTCCAGCTTTATACCGGATTCCTGGTAAAAAATAGGTCAAAATAGTTCTTGCAAATGTCCCATTATAGGTACAGATTATATCATTAAATCATGATTGTATTTGTGAGAATCAACAAGTCTTTGATAAGACAATAATATCAAGTTCTCGTATAAAACTGTATAAAAAGGGCCAAAATCATCAATACTGCTATGAAATAGAAGAGACATTCGCACACAAATATCATCTTCTCATTTCAGAGGCGGAATGGTACTGGTACCAACCAATTAAAAAGGATCAAAATCGTCAATACTGCTATGAAATAGAAGAGACATTCGCACACAAATATCATCTTCTCATTTCAGAGGCGGAATGGTACTGGTACTAACCAGTTAAAAAGGGTCAAAATCATCAATACTGCTATGAAATAGAAGAGACATTCGCACACAAATATCATCTTCTCATTTCAGAGGCGGAATGGTACTGGTACTAACCAATTAAAAAGGGTCAAAATCATCAATACTGCTATGAAATCGAAGAGACATTCGCACACATATATCATCTTCTCATTTCAGAGGCGGAATGGTACTGGTACTAACCAATTAAAAAGGGTCAAAATCATCAATACTGCTATGAAATACAAGAGACATTCGCACACAAATATCATCTTCTCATTTCAGAGGCGGAATGGTACTGGTACTAACCAATTAAAAAGGGTCAAAATCATCAATACTGCTATGAAATAGAAGAGACATTCGTGCACAAATATCATCTTCTCATTCCAAAGGTGGAATGGAATTGGTACAACTAAACTGTAAAAAGAGGTCCTTTGATCAATACTGCTATGAAATAGCAGTTGTTTTGTCCATATGAAGAAAATGACTTGGAATGTTTCGGACATCCAAAGAAAAAAAAGATATGCCACCCTGGGCTTGATCAAACCAGATGAAGGCTTTTTGTCGCAAGAGACAAGATTTATACAATCCATTCCGATGAGTGATTTCAAACAAATTTCTGCTAAATTATACTGGAATTTGAATACTGTTCAAATTAAGAATATTGAACATGACCCAAAATTGGAATTGTTGAAATAAAATTTTTACAACATATTCTTAGCAAAATTTACCTGAAGTTATGGTATTTCTGTATTTTTTTCTTTCAATCTCGTAACAACTTGGAATAATATCTTCATCGAGATATGGTATGTCACCACTCAACATAAATTCTTCCATCCAAGGTGTGAATTCATTTAAAGGTTTTTGTGTTCGGATCTGGAAAGAAATATCTACACTTACGTTGAAATTACACGATATTACTGATACTAGTCAATGTTTAGATGAGTCGCTGGAAGCGATTAATCTGGATTCCAGTGTGGCAAAATCTTGTTTTTCTTCGGGAAGTCCCAAAATATTCAATTTTATAGCAAATAATATATTATAAAATGTCACTTTCTGATGACATTTTTATACTTGAAAAAAAATCTTATTTCGTTGGACTACAACACTATAGAATTATCGAAGATCCACAAACCTGATAAAACGGATTATCGTGCGATTGAAAAGTGATTGGCAGTTCATCGTTCATTGTGTATTTATGAAATCCTCTGCCTTTTTGCCAAAACATAGAATTTTCCGGATTAATATCAAGCTCACATCCTTCGAAAATACTATTTGATGAACTTGAATCCATAAGATAATGTACAATATTTGATAGAATTCTGTCTGACCTTCGTTTCCGACTCTGTGAGGCAAAAAGGATATATGAAAAGCACATTTAAGTGGCAGGAGTTTGTACCAACGGCCAGGACAGATACAATTCACTGTTAATGGTTCAGTCCTGTCTAAGCTTCCCACCGAGAGCACAGATGCCGATACTTCATTCTGTGCTAGCTCTTCACCACTAAAGTTGCTGTTAGTAGGTCCCTCTTGGGATCCTTTGGTATGATTTATATCTTGTTCATTTTTCAAAACTGGATTTCGTCAATTGTTGTTAGAATGTACGGCATATAATGGTCAGCCCTGATATAGAACCAACAACAAACCTTGTCAGCTTTTGTTTTCTTATTATAGTGTGTTTCTAACTGAAGCGTTGCAGTCAAAAATTTCTCAAAATTTTCTATTGTAGAATCTTCTAGTATTTGTGATTCGATACTGTACGGCATCCCATGTACGAATTTTGTGTGTGTTAAATGTTGATAAAAGTAAGATGCGTTTCGTGCAAAATTCATATTCAGTGGATGAACGATGTACTTCTTCCTAAAATCTCTATCGAGAAGAAGGCCAAACTTGTGCTCAAGCTGAAAAATATAACTTCATTTTACAGATTTCATATCAAGAATGTTCAAATGGTATAAAGCGCACTTAAAATTGAGATAGATCATCTGGCCTATTTGGAAAGTTTAAGATTCGGAAATAACCTAGCAGTTATTATCATGTTAACATTGCATGTTGAATATCAAACCCTAGCTAGCATCCATTGTCATTTGTTTATCACACCAACGATTTGATCCTGAATAGTCTAGTCGATGGAAAAAGCGATAATAACTTTCTAACTACAATCATTCTGTTATTAGAGCCACCGCAAGCATAAGATCTTATATACAGGGACTACTAAATTTCCATATTATTGTATTGATTCTTCACCAATAATGAAAATTAGTACAAAAGAATTCCAATGGATCTTGCGAACACATGATACTTATTTTTTGTCTCCTATTACAAAAACGTCAATAGAAAATGTTCAAAATTATTCAATAATCCTAAAAAAGTATTTTAATGTGTGATTTTCACATTTCGTAACAAAATAATAAACATTTGTTACTTCTAGGAATTTAATATTCAAACATCAACTCTAATTCTGAAATTGATGAATAATCAGGTCTCGTCAAGTGAAAAATCGATGGCTGTTTCATTACCGATTCTTGCTCTCCTATTATCCCTCTTTCATCTTTATTGTAAAGAGAGAATTCTTTGTGAAGCTCTGGTCGATATTTGATCCATTTTTTAAAATAGGGATCAAACCACTGTCTATGCTTCCATGTTGCACGCTGATCATCACCAAGTGGAAAATCTGTGACACAAAATGAAAATGGCAGAATATCCCAATCGAAAATTTAACTTCACAAAATTATAATGTATAAATCAAGACTGCTCAATCGCCCGGAAATTAAACTTTTGAATATTGTTCAAACAAAATTATTCATTTCCTACCTAAAGTTGATAGTTTTGGATAGATATGTGCAAATACAGACAACTACCGGTACTGGAATCAGTGATTTCCATAGTATGGGCATTCATGTGGAAAAATAACTTGATAAGTATGACAACTTTAGACACTCGAAGACTTCGAAGAAGATTAAAGAAATGGCACAAAAATGTTACTTTTTGTTGTCTATTCAGAATACTCTGATACCCACCCCATTGTGGTCTACGTTTGTTAGCTATAAATATTTCTTTCGATTTATCTGGTCCGATTTCTATTTGAGCTAAATAGTCTTTTCTACTCTTGAAAGGTGAAGTTCTTGGGCTTTTAACTGGAAATCGAGTCCATAATAGAGCAGAAGTTGAGAAACTAGACTGTATTCTCTGATGCCATCGTAATTTTTGACAAGCTTTAAAACCAATAAAGAAATGATTTTCCATATTGAATCACCGTTAACAGGTTGAGTTATCTTTGAGTGGGCTATTGGGTTGTGGGTGATCTGTAAAAGATATTGTACTGTTATAATTAGTTACTATTTGTTAATACTTCGGTATCATACTGCATAGTTTGAAGGAAGTTTGGGTCTCATGAAGTTTAGTACCATATATATATCCGATTATCATAAAATTCCCCATGTTGCAAGCGACTCATCCTAACCCCTCTAACTAGGGAGCCCACTAGTTAGAATGAGAATATCCTGCCAGTCTTTATTTTGATGACATTCAGGAATATGGTGCTAAACTTCACTAGACCCGGAAAGTCTGGTACCAGTAGGCCTAGCTTCAGCTTGTACCCTAATAAACCAAGGTGTGAAGCAACAATTTCGTAGGAATAGAATTCTATCCTAATACCACATTGATACAACATTCCTCTCTGCTCGCTCTTGATAGAACGTTTTTCACATACAGCACCATAAAAGGGGGGGGGGGGCGTTGAGATTGCTGTTTGGCTTTGGTCCAAATTATAAATTTGGGTTTTGTTTCTTGAGTTTGCAAAAATAACACTATACAAGCTTTGAATAGATACCTATGCTAATGCCATACACACTTTAACCCACTCTATTTGTCAGGTCGGAATGCAACAAAAATTGGGAGATTTTTGCTACTTTTCTCTCTAATAACACATGAACAGTCCAACAGTGAATAAGATGTTGGACTGAGCTGATCTTTCACAATATAGAAGGATCATTACTTGTGATGATCTAAATAAGAAGTGGTAGATGGTTTCACATTGCCAAGGGCAGATCCCACCCACTGATCTCCACCATAGCGGTTCAGTTTCATTTGGATTGTTTTCTGCTTAAAATTGCAGTTGATTTCACATTATTTGGTAGTAGCTCTTGTCTATCAAGTCGCCGTTATTTGTTTTTTTAGGCACTGCTTCCGGCCTTGATCAGTGTGAATTCCAGGGCGAAAAATAAAATTGCAATAAAGAATTTTCTATTGTGTTTGATCAGCGATAAATTTTGTTACGAACATAAAACCCAATGGTTTCTCATCCTGACTTTATTTTTATTGAAATTCACTCTAAGCAAGGTCGGAAGCAGCTCCCAAACTGCAAAGGGAACCAACCAACCATCACTCAATAGCAAAAGCCTACTAAAACAAAAAAGATGCAATACCAGTAACTTCCCTCCAAACTGCAAACGGAACTGAACCGTCATGGTAAAAGTGCAGTGAGTGGTATCTGCCCTGGACAATGGTAAAAACCATCTACTACCTATTTCTTTTTCTTTTAGTCGCTTCTCGTGCTGCATGACACGGACATGCAGGATATACTGTATACGTTAGGGCTATTCACTTGATACAAGTCTTCTACTGTCTATAACACTGAACAGTTAAGCTATACCGTACAGTACAGAGTAGGTATAATAGTCACCTTTGCAAACAACTAATTTGGGAATTTTCAACTTCTCAGCCTCTGCACAGCATTTTGCAATATTTTACACGATTATCTTGAAAAATCGGGGATTATATAGGCTAGCCTAATTGTGTCTTGAGGACAAAGCACCAAAACTTTGATAGGTTAGGTACTGAAGGAAGACACATGCTTTTAAATTCGATGCCTTTCCGCCTGCTGCCTGTGTTGCGGTCATGCCTATGGTGCATATCCCATTACGCCATGGGATATTTATATAAACTCTGCAAATATCTAACTACGGTACATTTACTGTTTATGGTAGTGGTATAAGATTACCTCCGTAACTGTACTGTGCAGTGCTGAGTGTGTATAATGCTCTCTCAGAGGGTTTTTGATTCAGGGGATACTAACTATTGTGGGGGCCACCCCCACTGCCTACCGATTGAATGAACTTGTGGGTCATGTAAACATAGGTTGATGCAGTCATTGCTAATGAGCATTTTTGTTTTTCACAATTATTTTATTAAAAAAATCTTTACTGCTGACTGGGCTAAAGTTTACGGAACGCAGTGGTGAAAAATTGATAATAATGGGGGTGACTTTGCAGGCAGTTAGCATTGGAGGAACACAGTGGTGGAAAATTGATAATAATGGGGGTGACTTTGATGGAAAGGTACCGGTACGGTATTCAAGCCCAATATTGTACCGGTACCTGGTACTTCGACTTTTCTGAAATGAAAATATTTTGAATTTGATTCCACTATTTCTTAATATTTTCAACTTCTTTTTCCATTCACCATACATTTTAGATCAATGCTGAATGTTTTTTTTAATCCTATACACAATATAGCCTATATTGAATTGTAATACCGGTATAAAAATATCCTCTGGCATGTTTTTAACTTTATATCAGGATTCGTTTGCTTTACTGAAAACTCTGCAATGTGATACCAGTATCTTTATTCTGTATTTGTATCGACAGAGGTGTCGTAATAAGCTTTAACTACGTATATGTCTATAATGCTGTTATAAGTGGTGCAAAATCCAGGGGGGGGGGCATGAAAATAATTTTAATTATTAATTTTGAGGTGGAGGAAATAACTTCGCAACATTCGGGGCCAAAACTCTAAGATTCAGTAGGCCTATAGGCTATCATGTGATCGCATGCGAAGTTCGCGCGAAAATTGTAATTTCACCTATTTTGGAGATATTTTGTTATATTCCAAAATCGTGCAACAACATAGCAGGCTAGGACCGTCCCTCTCTTCGAAAATCTGAAGTGAGCATATCAACATTTCTCCCCAACTCCTGGTTCATTTATTATCCACCGCCAGTGATTTTCTGGCGCACCTTGACCTGAGAATGGTTTTCTGGATTAAATTTTATGTTTGAAGGGAACTAAAAAAAATGGTACGCTATTTTATTAATTATTCAAATTCTCATTACGCAACAAATGGTATAAAATAAGTGATAAAATATTTGGTACGCTGGGCTAACATACTTTAACGTGGGATTGTTGCGGTTTTCCCTTTTCTCATTATCTAGTGGAAAAGTCTAGTGAATCTAAGATCTGGCGTAGACAAAATTACAGCAGAATTGAATTTATTTCAGGTACAATCGGCAGAGCGTGATTTACTGAATCGGGCAAGAATCCTAAAGCCCTAAAATATTTAGTTGAGAATCACATATTTCGATGAAATATCGTGGAATTATTTGTCCAACTATTAAACGACCATACAGTTAAAGAAAGGAGATGTGGGGTAATCATAGATAAGTGTCAATCTTTGTCACTTCATTTTGCACTGTTGTATCTTATTTGTTCACACCCCTTTCAGAAGTCGCGTGATAGACGTGTTACGGTCTTTCGTCGGCTCATACCTGAATAAGCTTGAATTAAAAGCATTTTCTGAATAAGAGTGGGACATTTTGTATCCTCCACGGCTGGGATATGTTTTTGATTTGTCGACAGTTGCTCCGATCATTCTTGTGTGTGAATTGCGGTGGATACCTTGCACATTATAAATAGTTTTGTTTTTAATTCCGGGTGTGACTTGAGCTTCCGATTGGATTGAGCAAAAGCATAGCTCCTGAATGCATGATGCCCTTCATAAGGATCTCAGTCGAGCATTGGATGTTCTCCCATTTTAACGTTTGCAGACGTGTCAGTTGAGCATGACTACTTCTCATTTATGCGTGGTCTTGTGTTCTTTGTTTTCTATTTTGTCTTGATGTGTTTATTTGTAAATAAGCATATTTTTAACTCAGATTGACAACAGTAGTGATTGTATCTCAAATATCAAAATCATTATAATAATTCGTGTCAGTAACAATAAAAAGTAGAATCAGTATTGTAATTTGGCTGTGTAGCTTATATTATAGTAAATTCGCTTTAATTTGGCTAAATTCAATGCTTTTTTAAATTATATCATTACAAATTTATGATGTTCTTATTTATATAACATTGCCACGTTTATAACGCTAGGCTAAATAAAAGTAGGAACCAAATCATTTTTATTTTTTATTAAAATTCGCTCAGAGTGAGGAGACAAATCTATACTTGAAAATTCTCTTTGAGCCACTAAGGTGCGAAGAGATACATGAGATACAGGTTGTTATGTAGCACATATTAGGTTGAATTCACTTTATTTTGGATAAATACGATGCTTTTTTAAATAATATCACGACAAATCTGTGATATTCCAAATTATATTACATTGCCACGATTATAACGCGTGGCTAATTAAAAACAAGTACGAACCAAATTATTTTATTAAACCTTCAGGGCAAGTTTTGGCCAATTCAAAATGACCGTATAACTTGTTTTGTGAAGGAATACAGGACAGAGCTACGAACGGGCGTACAGTGAGAATTACAGGCCTTGGCTCTGGTCAAGCGATTTACTTTATACTGGATTCGAATCAATTGTAATAATATATTAATGAATACATTGAAAGACCTGGCTTATAGTTTGTCAATAACATCAGGATGGACAGGACACACAACAACTACAATTACAAAACAACAAATTAGCTTCTCCATTTGTACCATACTTAGGTACACGAAAATTCTCTTCACCTACACAGGAATACGAACAAAGGAACCCCCATCCCCGATAAATGTCTATTAACGCGAGTTTTAAAGAGCTGTAGATCAACACGATCAGGAAAGCAGCGAGAAGACAAGGAATTACAAAGCTTAGAGATTCTTGGAAAAAAGCTTCTTGCATCAAACTGTTTGTGACATTGTGGAACCTCCACAGTGAATAGGTGCGAATTGGTAGCCAATCTGGTTGACCGATTAAAAATTTTGTTTGGAGAGACGAGAGCAGAATGCTCCCTTGAACAAAGACCATTATGATATCTGTAAAATAAACAGAGTGATGCAACCTTGTGGCGGTGTGGCAAACTTCGCAGACCTGAAGAAAGTTAAGGGCCAATCATATTGATCAAACGCCGATGAATACGGTCGAGCATGCTGAGCAATACTCAATGCAGGGTCGAATCAGTGATTTGTACAAACAGAGAATGATTTCGGGAGTGAGATAAGGGCGAGCTTGATATAAAGAACCGACTTTCATTGAGGTTCGTTTGGGAATACTTGTAACATATTCATTCCAACTCACGTCATTAGACAGTTTGAGTCCCACGAGCCGAATATTTGAGGATTTCTCCAGAACAGCACCAGTTAATGAAATTTGAGTTGCATTCGAATTAGTGTAACGATTACTTGATAAAACTTTGGTCTTCTCCAAAGTTTAAGAGTTACCCCAATTAGATATAGTGGCCAAATCACACTCAAATGATTTTGCCTGAGCTAGACGTAGTTCCAGGACGAATTTTTCGTTGAGACAAGAATATAGAGTTGTATCGTCAGCGTAAATTACCAAATCACATATCAAATTATCAGGCAGGTCATTAGTATATATCAAGAACAAAGTTGGACCAAGAATCGATCCCTGAGGGACACCGGGTGAAATGGAATAAGTTCCTAAACGTTGTCTGTCCAAACCAACATTAATCTTGCGATTGGACAAGAAGGCTTCGACAATTGAAGAAACTTGACCAGAAATCCCATACGATTGTATTTCCTACAATACTTTGGTTCCAAATTATGTCGAATGCTTTAGAAATATCTAGAGCGGCCGACTTTCCCTCCCCACAACGATCAAGGGCACGAAGTATTCGTTCGGTTATTACTGCCAACAAGTCAGCAGTAGAGCGAGAACGACGAAAACCATACTGCTTGTCGGTGAAAAAACAAAGCGACTCCAGGTGTCCAGAAATTTTGCTTCGTACAATATTCTTAAGGTTGATTAATGATCGAACCTTCTGACTGTGGCTCGCGAATATAACAGCACAGTCTATATTTGGCATAGAGTATTATATGGGGATAATGGTCTATATACATGGGAGTGATTGCTAAAAATTGCTGAATTGAAATAGGCCAGGCAAGATTATAATATTTTTGGAGACCTGGCATTTGCTTCTCATGAATAATAAAAGGTAGAGAAATTCAAGGAACTTGTCCCAAAAAAAGCGCAAAAATATTTTCCGAGATTTCCAGGGGGCAGACGACAGCAAAATAAAACCAAAAATTAGTCGACCATTATTCCAAGAGAGAGAGATCATCTAAAGAAGGACTGATATACTAAGTTTCAAACGTTTCGCCTGAGAAACCAATTTTTATATTGTTTGGAATTGTGATGAAATGCACATTTTGTTGAAAAATGGCAAAAACGGACAGTTTATTGTTGAAATAAATTCAATTTTAACGTCTGCGCCGTGCCTTTCATCATAATATCCGTTAAAATAACATGTGATGAATAGAAGGCTATGCCTATACCAACCCACTGGTTTTCGCTTTGAACATTCAAGATCCTTCGGCGCGTAGGGTTACAAAGAAACAGTCTTTGCTTGTGACGTCATAGTCTACTCGATCAATGGGTAATTCCTCAGGGGGTGGGGGGTTGGGGGAGCTGAAATTCTCCCGCGAAACAGAAAAGCACATATTCAACAATTCGAGGGTTTAGGGTGATTTTTTGTCAATACTTATGTGATAATTTGTTTGCTGATACCCGATTGTTGTTGAAGTCGAGATAAAGCCCGGATTGCATTGTTGGTTCTAATTTGTTATGATTGCGAGTTGCTGACCACTAATGTTCAGAAGAAGCGATGATATCAATCGACACTTCTCATTTAGCGTTCGATCTCGTAGCACTCAAGATATGGTTTTGTTTAGACTCGTTAATGTTACTCTTTGTTTATCCTTTATTTAGTGCTCAATAATAAAGCCTTAACAAGCAGAGGTTTAATGCGTCGTTTAAGATAGAATTTATTCTACTTAAATTTGATGATGGACCGAATACTAAAGCCCGAATGGTTTGATGTTTCACCGAGTGAGAAATATGCTGCAAAGCGATGGAGACATTGGCTCAAAACTTTCCAGAATTTTCTTTCAAAGTTGAATGAAGAGACAGACAAGCTTCAGGCATTTACGAATTATATTTCTTCGGATGTGTACGATATTATTTCAGAAGCTACTTCGTACGATAACGCCATAGAAATGCTGAAGGCTATGTATGTGAAAACTCCAAATGAAATTTTTGCCAGACATTCTCTAGCGACGCGTAAACGACAAGGTGGTGAAAGTTTAGATGAATTCTTGCAAGTTTTGAAAAATCTGAGTAAAGATTGTAATTTCAAATTGGTTACTGTCGCTGAATATCGCGATGAAGCGGTTCGCGATGCATTCATTAGCGGGTTGATGTCCAGTAATATTTGGCAACGATTGTTGGAAAATAAAACTCTAGATTTGCAAACTGCTTTTGAAAATGCTAGAGCGTAAGATGCGGCACAAAAAAGTTCAGATTATTATAATTCTTCCTGGTATGCACAGGCAGCTATGGCTCTCCCAGACAAACAAATCGAATGTACCGATCTAGATAGAGATTAGGTACCTACAGTAGCCTAAACTCGTTCCCAAAGAAAGTGCTACTTTTGCGGTTATAAATGGCACCCTCGTAATAGATGCCCAGCACGGTTTGTGAATTGTAGCAAATGTCATAAAATAGGGCATTACCAGAGGGTATGTAAATCTCATCGTACCACGAATGATGGAAATTCGTCTTCAACCATGTACTCGGCTGTAACTGCCATGAAAGCGAATGTTTTGATGGGACTATCAAAGTCTTGTGTTGGAGTAGTTACGAAAGGACACGCCGTGAAAGCTTTGGTAGATTCTTGTAGGACGGATAATTTTATACATCCTGATTTTGCAAAGAAGTGCGAATTGAAATTATTCCCCACTCATGAAAATGTTACAATGGCTTCTTCTTCTTGTACATATAGAATGGTGGGTTATTGTGTCTGCGATGTGTCATTGAATGATAGACTGTACTCCGACGTGAAATTGTACGTTTTGCCAAATTTATGCCCCAATGTTATCTTAGGCCAGGATTGGCAACGCAAACACGAAAATTTGACGATCAACTACGGCGGGAGGAATCCGCCATTAACCATTTGCTCACTTACTTCGCTCATAATGTCACCTCCCGGTGGTATAGCGAGGAAGATCGTAAATTCATTGCTTCTGAAATAGACAGACTCTTGTCCGATGGTATCATAGAACCCAGCGAATCACCAAGACGTGCCCAAGTTGTAGTGACAAAGAATGATCGACACAGGAAACGTTTAGTCATGGACTATTCTCAGACGATCAACAGATTTACGCAATTGAATGCATATCCTTTGCCTCGTATAGATGAAACTGTCAATAAAATAGATCAATATAGCATTTACAGCCCTATTGATTTGAAAAGTGCCTACCATCAGCTCCCCCTTAGAGAGGGCGATAAAAAGTTTACGGCTTTTGAAGCGAATCATCGTTTATACCAATTTTGCTGCCGCCTTTTCTTTGGAGTAATTAACGGAGTGGCTATATTTCAAAAAGCGATGAATGATTTCATTGAAGAGTAGTCGCTGGACGACACTTTTGCGTATCTAGATAATGTAACTATTTGCGGTAGAGATCAAGAGCATCATGATATTAATTCAAATCGCTTCTTAGATGCAGCTAAAAAAAAGAATCCTACTTACAATAAAGGCAAGTGTGTGTTCTCTACCGATGAACTCAAAATACTCGGTTGTGCTGTTTCCGGTGGCAATATAAAGCCGGATCCGGATCGCTTACAACCACTCCATGAAATGCCGCCGCCTGTAAACATGAAAAAGCAAAAGCGTGTGATTGGCTTGTTTTCATATTATTCGCAATGAATAAGCGAGTTCTCGAATAAAATTCAGCCGATTGTGAAGAACACCGATTTCCCATTGCGAGGCGTAGCATTAAGCGCTTTCAATGCCTTGAAAGTGGAAATTGAAAATTCGGTGATTTGTGCAGTGAATGATAAGATCTCTTTCACTGTTGAAACTGAGGCTTCAGAATCGGCACTTGCAGCTACTTTGAACTAAAATGGACGACCAGTCGCTTTCTTTTCAAGATCTCTACGTGGTTCTGAACATAAACATGCGGCGGTAGAAAAGGAAGCAGCTGCTGAAGCGGTACGCCGATAATCTGTACGAACTTCACAACGCTCTTTGTCATCCTGGAATTTCCAGAATGGCGCACTTTGTTAGAGTTCGAAATCTGCCTTTTTCTATTGAGGATATCAAACGAGTTACGAATTCTTGCAAGATTTGCGCCGAATGTAAGCCACGATCACAAACCTGACAGTGTTCACCTGATTGAGGCAACGCAGCCGTTTGAACGACTTAGTCTGGACTTCAAAGGTCCGCTACCTTCTGTAAATCATAATAAGTATATTTTAACTCTTTGCGACGAGTAATCAAGATTTCCGTTCGCGTTTCCCTGTGAAGACGTGAGCACGCAAACCATCATTAAATGTTTAATTTCCCTGTTTTCCATGTTTGGTACCGCTTCTTTTATTCATTCCGATAGGGGCGTGGGGTTTATGAGCATGGACCTGGAGAAGTTCTTATCAGACAGAGGAATAGCAACCAGCAGGACTACAAGTTATAATTCTGCAGGTAATGGGCAAGTCGAAAGACTAAATGGCACAATTTGCCGTCACGCTAGCATTAAGATCCAGAAATTTCAAAGTAAATCGATGGCAAGATGTACTAGCTGACGCTCTTCACTCTATAAGGTCTTTATTATGTACCGCCATCAACACTACGCCACATGAGCGATTGTTTTCAATTCAACGACGATCCGCCAGTGGAACGTCGATTCCGTCTTGGCTATCCACTCCAGGGCAAGCGTTGTTGAAACGGCATGTTCGTAATTCCAAATTTGAGCCTTTTATGGATGAGGTTGAATTACTACAAGCAAACCCTCAATATGCTCACATCAAATTTCCTGATGGAAGACTTGATACCGTTTCCACTAAATACTTAGCTGCTTTGGATTCTACTAATTTGCTTCAAAATTTGTCTAATTTTTCAGGGGGCGATTTGTAGTGTGGATACGAAGCAGGTTCGATAATTGAACAGAATAAAATTGAAAAGCAGGAAGAAAACGGTAACATAAAGTTCGAATCTCCTGAACCAGTGAAACTAACGTGCCCGATTGTGTAACAGAGCCGGAGCCATTGCGCCGTTCTACACGGCAACGTAATCCTCCAGACCGCTTAACTTACGAGTCCTTTTAATTTTTAAGGGAGGAAGAATGTGATAATTTGTTTGCTGATACACGATTGTTGTTGAAGTCGAGAAAAAGCCCTGATTGCATTGTTGGTTCTAATTTTCAATGATTGCGAGTTGCGGATCACCAACGTTCAGAAGAAGCGACGGTATCAATCAACACTTCTCATTCAGCGTTCGATTTCGTAGCACTCAAAATGTGGTTTTGTTTGGACTCGTTAATGTTACTCTTTGTTTATCTTTTATTTAGTGCTTAATTTTAAGTAGAATAAAGCCTTAGCAAGCAGAGGTGTAATGCGTCGTTTATGATAGAATTTACAACAACTTATTTGATTAAAGCTCTGTCGATTGGATACAAAATGAGTTAATAGTAAGAGAAATAGTAAGTTGAGATAAGGGAAATAGTCCAACCGCCAAACACACATTTTGGCCTCAACCTTGCAATTTTGGGTTATATTTTTTTCAACGGTTCTTGGTAGTGCTGGTTATGTGCTTTAACAATCCGAAAACGTTTCCCCACAGTCTGTTGTTCACGATTCATATTCTGGTAATGTGTGATTCGTTTATTGATTTCACGGCAAAACCATGGAGCAATTAATGAGTAAATCACTGTAAACTTAATTGTTGAATTATATCAAAATAATGAAACAGCGACGTGTTTACAAATCGACCTGGAAATCTGTCTGAGCGAGAATCTAAATTTGTATTGTTACGTCGTCATAAACAATTCAGTGATAGGCTTCCAGTCCGGCAGTAAACAGGAAAATCCACCCCCGGGGAAAGTTCCACACTGATCCTACTGCATAAACTACGACTCTAATTGAGGCGTTTTAGCAATACTGATGGGCTCGTTAGCCTCGTTGTAATGTGGCGCTACTTTTCATGTCATAGCTTTCCTTTCTTCACTCGTATTTGACATGAATCATTGTTTTATCGTTTTTTCTGAATTCTTCTCTAAAGTTTGTACAGTGCATGAACACGTCAAGCAAATGGTATAAAAATGCTTAAAAATTAAAAAAAAAAAGTCAATTTATGACGTCGCGAGGAATTTATTGACTTAAATTTTCAATTGCATAGGAAATCGGGCTAAAACAAATAAAAATTGTGATATCGTGTCTAAAAATTGCATTGATCTATAAAATGAATAAAGGGAATTTTGGGGCTTAAATGGAATGAAACATTCCATTACTCATTTCAGCCTACGTAAGTAATTCAGTACATAATTGGAATTTATCTAATTTTCTATACTGTTTATGTGAATTTGAATCTTATCTGTTAGTTAGTAATTGCTGAGCTACCGCCATGATTACGTGTCTTGATAGACTAGAATTGTAAACAGCTATAGGTTACCACGGTAAGCAAAACTGAAAATCCTGACTCTTAGGCTAACGTGAAAGGATACTGGATAGGATATTATTTTTATCCTGTGGGAGAGGAAAGCCGAAAATACAGCTTAATCATATGTCGAACCACGACCTCTCGTGCTCTGTCAGATACTAGTTTTGGGATTATAATATTTTTCTTGTGTAGGCTGGTGGAGGAAGCGCTTCCTTGAACCGCCGTGCACCGGCGAGGCGTACAGTAGAGCTCTCGCATCATCCCTCGCGGGAAGCGAGAGAACTTTTGCACGAAGTGCCTACCGGTACGTGAACTGAAATGAATGAACTGGTCGGAAAAATGTTTCTGTATGGCGTCCACTAACAGAAACGTCGTTTAGTTTCAGGTCTGAAATCTGTTTATTCTGTATTGCTCTCAGTCGGGTCCGATTATCAAACACTCGAGCTCGATCTATACCGCGAGGTCGCAGTATACTTCACCGACTTCTCAGTCGGTTAAGCGCGATCGTTTTATCTGGAATGCC
This sequence comes from Styela plicata, assembly GCA_963675895.2. Lineage (NCBI taxonomy): Eukaryota > Metazoa > Chordata > Ascidiacea > Stolidobranchia > Styelidae > Styela > Styela plicata. The sequence continues at coordinate 5,917,678 of OZ023153.1, read as the reverse complement.
GATAGTTCGATGCTTGGCCGTTTCACCACCGAGCGTGCCCTCCAGCAAGGCACTTCGCGGGAAGCTGTAACATAGAACAGATACACGGACACAGGTCCGCGCCTAACGGTTGTTGGGCATAAGCCCTACGATAGGTTCACGGACTGACCATAGCAAATAATTCGAAAAAAACTAAAACCGACCACATGAGAGGCACAGGCCGAACGCAAAGAAACCGATGATGCATAACGTAAGTTAAAGAAATTCCGAAACTTTTTACCTCGGCTTCCGCGTGGTGGCGCTATGAAGTTGGAAGTTCACTCCCAAATTCCAGTGCCATAAGCCCAGTTCGGTGGCTCAGTCGGTTAAGCGCGGTCATATTGTTTGGATTCAGTGTCATGAGCCTGGGCAGGGGATCGGTCGGTCAAACCACGACTGTGCCTTTCTACAAGGCACTTCACGGGGGTTGAAACATGTAATGCAATACTTTTCAAAAAAGTGCATTCGTATCAATTGTGAGCCCTGCTCAATAGAGAGTTCAAGATCGAAGGTATTTGTCGGAAAAGCCACCAAACAGGCATATCCCGAGTAGCTCAAACACTCACAGTCGCTAAATAGATATGTAATCTATTCTAATCTGTATAAATCTAATCACCATAAACTACGATATTGTTGGGTTTATTTTTGTCGTTAGTTATCTGTTACATTAAAAATAAATAAATAATACTTACAGAAATCGTTTGGTATAGTGTCTATTATGAATGAAGTATGAATCTAGAGCCAACAAATCGAGAAATAAGTACGATTTTGAGTTCTTCCTTGGTGTAAAACCCATATGGAAAAAAATATAAATTTAACACATCTTTCCATGATTTTGTGTGCGTGTGGTCATGGGGCAAATAAATAAAATATAGATAAATAAGATATAGATGTTCCAGGAACACGTTTTATGGAAGCGAAGAAACAAGTGAAATAAGTAGTCGACAGAAGTGGAAAGAAAAGATGAAGACTTTCGTTAATATTAGTAAAATCTACATGCAGAATAGGTTAATAGAATGTTTTTTTTTTTTAAATCGTATCGTGTATATAACCATTTTTACACTTCGAAAAAGTGCTCGCCAAACTCACTTTTGGCTCTGAATATTGAATAAATAATCTCTAATAGGAAGTAAATAATCAATCACTTATCAATGAATAGCCTTTTTCTTTTCCCTTTTATTAATTTTATCTGTATAATACTCTTAACTAACTATTCCTACACGTCGAAAAAGTGCTCGCCAAACTCACTTTTTGCTCTGAAAATTAAATAAAAAATCTCTAATAGTTAAACACGGGAGTAAATAATCAATCAAATATCAATGAATAGCCTCTTTCTTTGCCCTTTTGTTAATTTTATCTGTATAATATTCTTAACTGAGACCATATCGCAAAAATCTAATCGCTGTTACACATATTTTATTTTCATGATATAGATTTCTATTCTTCCGGTCATAACATTACACAGAATATCGCAATTTCTTTCGATTCTTTCAAATATGTGATAAAGATTTTTCAATGTGACATATGTTTTAATAAATACAGATAATATAAATGCATAATAATATCCACTTGGTTAGTAGGTGCATAGCCGAAAAATGTTTTAATTTTTATTGTTTCAAATATTAATCATTGGGTATTCAAGAAACATCATATGACGATGATCATCCTCAGTTGAATATAATAAATTATAGTTCTTGTCTTATCTGTGGTACAAGATTAAGTAAACAATCATCAGCAGCATATTTGGTACACGCTGTGCAGGCAAGAAAATTAATTTCTCTGCATAAGTTTTATATGACTTTCACTCTCCCCATGAATTGTGTATTTAATAAACTGTGTTTTATAATACATATCATGATAGACATGAGGTTTTTTTCTTTGCCCCTCTATTAATTTTTATCTGTATAATATTTTTACCTAGACCATATTGCAAAAATCTAATCGCCGTTACACATATTTTATTTTCATGATATATATATTTTTATTTTTTTAGGCATAACATTACGCAGAATATCACCATTTTTTTATTATTTCAAATATATGATAAGAATTTTCCAATGTGACATACATTTTAATAAATACCGAAAATATAAATGCATGATAATAGCCATTTGGTTAGTTGGTGCATAGTCGGAAAATATTTAAATGTGTATTCTTTCAAATAGTAATCATCGGATATTCGAGCAAACATCACGTGACGATGATCCTTCCACGCATCCACGCTTGATTATAACATATTATCATTTTTGTCTTATCTAAATTATCTCTGGTACAAGATTAATTAAATCAAATAGTCATCAGAATCCTATTAGGTACACGTTGTGCAGACGTGGAAATTAATTTATCTACATAAGTTTTGTCTGACATTCGTTCTCCCATGGATCGCGTATTTAATATACTGTGTTTCAGAATACATATCACGATAGACATGGGCGCTTCTTCCAGGGTTTTCAGACAAATCTAGTGATAGGTCTAAGAGAAATGAAGGACGATAGGAACGACGAACTAAGTCAAAATAAAATGAGAATCCTATTTCAACTGAATAGTTGAAAAAATAGTCGGAAAAGTCCCAGTCAATCATGCACATGCGTTTTGCAGACACCGGTCAGTTTGAGCATGACGAAGATAGCGTTGCTTCGGCTGGGTTGTGTTTGCACGTTCGGGGACGAGATTTGGGCAGGGCATAGTCTTATTTAATTGTAGCATAGTTAGCTTGTTAAGATTAGTTTTTAAAAGATGAGTATACTCGAGCTCGAAGTGTACTGCGGACGTAGTATATGACAACTGGACCGACTTCTGTTGGCCAACAGTTTCTGTCTTGTCAGGGAAATCTGCCTTGCCTTTCAAAGTTCAAATTTGCTGATGCTAACTTTGCATTCTCCATTGATTCAGTGAAAACTGTCATCTAAATTAAACTAATCAACTGACAGAAAGGTTATTTTCATGGCAGACGGACTACAAGATTCAGAAAATCCATATGCAACTTCCACAAGTTCATTTCTTAAGATGCTTGCAGAAATTGTAGAGAATGATAACAAGAAAACAGATGAGGGTAAGTCTTAAAATATGTTATATTGTACGGTAAATGTACCTAAATGCACTTATAGCTGGCTTGGTAACAGGCCGGTGGTCTAGTGAAGTTTAGTACCATATTCCCGAATGTCATTAAAATAGAAACTGGCAGAATATTCTCATTCTAACTAGGGGGCGCCAATGCTGCAAACATCTGGCATTGTCTCCCCTGTTATGATGAGTGCCTTGCAACATGGGAAATTATTATGATAATCTGATATATGGTACGAAACTTCATGAGACCCCAGGCCGGTAACTGGGAAAGGGGCAGAGCATCTTGAAATAAGTTTTACCGATAAGACGCTGCCCATATGGTGCTCATGCTTGATAATGTAATTTTCGATTGGGGTATGCTGTCCTTTTGACTGGTAATAAAAAAAATGAGTTTTTTCCCAAAAATAACGTCACAATATTGTATAACTTAGGTTTTTAGGTAGTTATTGCTAAGTTTTTTTTTCGTTTCGATATGCAAAAGGTTTTAGTTGATGCTTCGTTTTCTTCCATTCAGTTGTGCAAATTACACCCAAAATTGACTCACAAGTTACCATGCGAGCAAATTGTACAGTGCTCTTTTAAGTGCCTTTCAATGTAGAAAAACTTAACATTTACCCCAATAATTATAATACTTATTTAGTCAACTTCAGTCTTGAAGTCCCTATTTTAAACTGGGCCTCTATTGCGATTTTGACCTGTTCTGTCAATGGCCCTTTTGCGCCAGTTCCATTTATACATCTAGCACTGAACAGTTTTGTAGTTTATATGAGTACTAATCAAATCGCTCTGACCATTCTGATATGCAAATTGCACCTGAACTCTACTCACAAGTTACTGATGACTAATGCCCGTTCAACTCAAAAATTTTCCATCTTGAAGCCCGACTTTAGAAATAGTCCTACATATTTCCTGCGTGTCACAAGAGGCGATTAAAAGGATGCACAAATATGATAGATGGTTTTACCATCGCCCGGGGAAGTTATCACTCACTGCACTTTACCATGGTGGTTCAGTTCCGTTCCTATTGTTAAAGTGCAGCTGTTGGTACTACATCTTTTAGTAGCTCTTTGCTATAAGTGGCTGTTAGTTGAATCATTTTAGGCGCTGCTTCCGCTCTTGCTCAGAGTTCATTTTAATGAAAAAAAATAATACTTTAGGAGGGGTATGCGTTTCCTGAATGCAACAACCGTCCTAAACAGCCCCTTTAGCACCTGGTTGAAAACCTGTAATGGGAGTAAAGCTTCAGTTGCGTTTTTATCCGAGTTCTTACATTAGCTCACTCCAAAACTTCTTGAGGTATTTGTAAATTCGGTCATATAAATTTCTTCTCAAGGTGAGAAATATTTCTGCACACAACGATTAGTGTATGCAACCAAATTTTATGTCATAGTTCAACAAATTTTTCCTTGTTCGTTATAATACTTTTTTTATTGAAATTTGCTCTCTGGAAGGTGTCTGAACTGTAAAAAAAACTAACCAACCGTTGCTTCTATGTCAAAGAGCTGATCCTAAAATTAGAAACTCATCATATATAGATGTTTCAACATTTTAGATAAACAAAATTATTGATATTTTACCTACCATATTTTGCAGCAAAGTTCTGATTAAAGTCAAATAGTAAAGTGTCTCAGCTTTGCATATTCACTTTCATGATTTCACTGCAAAATGGATGCATCTATAAATAATCAGAAAAAGTAACCTTTTTTAATTAGAACTTCAGAATATTTTTCTGAATATATTGAATATACAAGTACATATGTCAGTTATGGACAATTTATTCCTTTTTTCCAATACAGAATGTGTTTCAGTTGCACCAATCGCATTTTGGACGCAACTTTTTGCAAATTATTTTCTACACATCAACCATCCACATCACGATGATTTATTGTTTTATGTACAAAAGGATCCGACAACCCATGAAGATAAGGTAATATTGATAAACAATGATGAATTTAAAGAAACAAATTTTATCATACTGCGAGCAGGTAACAGTGTTGAAAACTTTAATAATTAGACTCCATTCGTTTCTACTAAATTCACTCAAAATTATTCCTCTAAGAGAAGAACATCAAAGGATTATATTTGCGCACTGCATAAAACGGTCTCAATGAATCTAAATGTAGAGTTGTTTATTTTTCAATTATACTGTTTAGACTATGTCTTTGTAATTTTTTATTAAAGTTGGTGAAGTACATACAAACATGAGCGTGAAACGCCAATACTACACTCCTGTTTCATCTTGGTTGTATTTTACTGATTTCATGGAATTTGATTAAGAAATATTTTACAAGAAAGTTTATTTCTCTTTTAGGCTGAAGTAAAAGTTTTTCGAAGAGAATCGACGAAAAATCCAGGTCTCGGTGATCCATCGTTTGATTGGACTGAAACGGTTTATCTTAACCTTATTTTACAACAGGTAATATGGCGTTGCACTGTTGCATTTTAATAAAAACATTAATCAGTTCAAGATATTTGAAGTGTATTGTTGTTCTCATGCAATGAATTGGTTATGATTAATTAATCTTTTTAATATTATATTTTCAAAACCTTTTTTTCATAGCCACTTCTTGGAGTGGATCACCCTATACCGGCAGCCGCTTATAGACGGGCAGGGTCAGGATTGCTGGAAGAATATGCTCGACTAAGCCTACCCAAGTTATTACACCCTGGGTTGGGTGGTGGACATGGATTATCGAGCCGGACTTTAACTCAACATGCTTAACCACAAGCCCATCACGCCCACGAACTTTAGATGAAAATGGGTTTCGATCAGAAGAAAATTAGCAAATGGCCAATATTTCACGACATAACTGAGACCAAAAAATTTAAATGTCTCTTGCTATGTCGGGTAACCAAACTGTATAAAAGGTTCAAAGTCATTTGAAGCTTTTTTATCCATTCGAACAAAATAAAATTAAAATTTTGGACACCCAAAGAAAATCAAAATTCCACTACCTTTTAGTCACCGTGATCTTTGCATCTAGTTAGTAGCAAAAATGTCGACAAATGCAAATGTAAGCATACAAACAATATTTCGGAGATGTTGATACTGATGTTGTTGAAATATGTTTGAATGTTTTTAATAATTCAAATTATTTTATTTGCTCGTTATTGCCCAAAACAATGTACGTAATTATAATATATTTTGCAAATCACAATATTGAATATTTAAATTTACTCATTTTTTTGTTAAAATTATAATTTTGATAAAAAACATGTAACCAATTCTATTACCTGACATTTGATGTTAAATATTGTTTAAACAAAATTTTTTTGACATTCCCTTAAATTATTGTTGCTGGATTTTCAGACTCCTTTTTTTTATTTCAGTTGCAGTATAAATTAACGTGTGCTATTTGCAGTAGAAGGCCAGAAGGTGAAGTTATTATTCATAAGAAAGTTTCTCAGGTAAAAATACGCAATACAATTTCAAGCATTTAATATGCATTGCAGTTGTCTTGTTATTAGTTTATAGTCCCATCCACATCTTATTTTAAAGTACTCTTACATGATAAAGTTTGAAATCAAAATATGTTCTGCAATTGGAGTAAGCCTATTCTTGTCCCTCAGTTGTTCAGTTGAAACAAAATCGAACCATAAACGCTATCACTTCCGAAAAATGTCTTGATAACCGTCTTGTATGTCTGCTTTATTTGAAGCAACACCCAAAAGGAATCAACCTCTGAACACTCATTTAACAAAGAACTACCGGTACTATAAAATATAGATCTAGCAGATGTACTCCCTAAGCGGAAGACTTTCCAATCAAAACTGAACTGCTATGACATGAAGTGCACAATATGCCTAAGTATTGGTAGAAGTATTTACCAATTTTTCCTCCCCCTTTTAGTCACCTCTTGTATACCGTAGAGCAATTCTGAAGCATACATTTGCATCGTTTTCATAATTGGTGTTTGATGCTTAACTGCCAATCATCATTGCCAATGTCAAATCAAATCAAACTTAAATTGGAACTTGCTATAAAAAATGTAAGATGTTATATATTCTTGTGTAGGTTGTTTATGCTTCTCCCAGTAGACATGATATGAACGCAAAAGGACCTGCGGCTGAATTGAGTTATCCCAATATATTCTTTCCTATCGATAGTTTTGACGAGGTATGTGACACTGCATTTTCTGTCTAATATAGATTGATAGAATCTTATTTTTTTTCACATCCGTCTAGACTTTGATTATAAAATTGTAAACATTTTTAAAGTCTTTCTTTTTGTTCAATTTTATGTATGGCAATCAATATATTATATTCTATTAATCTTGTTTAAAATAAAATACTTTGAGGGTTGTAAAACAGCTTCGAATACCTGTTTATACTCAGTTTTGTACTTGTTTTGAAGATCGAACATAAAAAGCTAAATTGAATATACAATATGTCAGATTTGTATAAAAACTGACAAAATCATTTTATATACATTTCTAGTCTATGCGTTAGTTCGATACCGAGCTGATTTGGAACTATCTGCATGAAAGGTGGTTCACCAATGGTTATTCCGTATTCTCGTTTACTTCTCCCGTAGGATAAAATTACAATTTCCTATCCAATCCAACCAATTTGAATCTTAAACCTAAAAGGACATTCCTATTCATAAATCGAAAATTCATGGCCAAATAGTTTCAAATACATCAGAGTTTCCTTTCAATAATCGCAGGTTTTAATTACACAAAGCTTACTAGGTCTATTTAATCTGTAATCTCTATGTCAGCAAAAAAAGGTAATTATGTATTCTTACAATAGATTTGGACAGATTTACATCTTGATCAAGGAGAGATGGTTTGTGTTGAGATAATAGCTCATGACAAAAATATGGAATTTTTATCTGTCATATTTCTTGGTTCCGTCAACTATGATGCTTTATTGAAAGTTTATGAGAAAAAGGTGGGTTCGTGTTTATAAATCAGCTCATTTTTGCTGGACAAGTACAACCTGAAATATTCGATTTTTTAATAGTTCTGTTACCACATCTCCATAACACTGATTGTCATTGTTTCTTGACTCCTACACATCATATACCGGTAAATCATTACAGAGTGACTGACTCATCTTTCTTATTGACCTATGCAACCGATCAAATCTTTTCTTAGCTGCTGTTGAATTTATTCTATACGGAGTTGACTCTCGCCGACATTAAAATATTTAGTATGTTCGTTTTTTCTGTTTCCCACAGAATTACCTATTCGGTAGACATTTTATTTCGAGTCATTTAGCCATAGCCTATAGAGCAGTGGTGGACACACTTTTTGAATCCGGGACCAAATTTTAATTCCTGATGATGACTTCGATTTTTCCAAAGCATCAAAATTTGGCCTCGTATTGGTTGTGGCGATTGTCGAAACAGACTTGAGGTTTATGTCAATCAAATTACATCTGTGCCTAGATTTGTCAAAGTTCATCAGGCTAAACTGTCAGAATTATCTTACACACTCTAATTTCTATTTCTTATCACAGACTGAAGGTCTTGGTTCTGCAAGTAAATGGGCTTCCATGATGACAATGGGATTTTATAAACCTCCCAGTGAGGTTCAGTTTGTCAAAATGAAAGGACCATCAGGGAAAGGATATGCTGAAATGGCGGTGGAATTATATAAAGATTTGAAACGTGATAATAAGGAGGTTTGTTTGAGATAAGATTATCAATTCCAAAGGAAATGACTGTGGCATACTTGTTTCATGGAGCATGAATCACAGATAGATTGAGCAGGAATGGTTTAGTTTTGACAATCTAATTATCTATTTCCTGTTTTAAATTTCACAACCACTATACAGTAATGTCAGATAGTCTGCACAGTTTAGACGTTCTAATGAAATCGATTCCATACCAATCTATCGGGCTACGTATATGTTCTGCTGGATAATTTCTCTTTTGCGTGTTATGCAGTTTCAAAATCAATGCTCAGAGTTTAAAATATATAAAAAAAAACCTTCACCAGTGTCTTCAGCGTTTCAGACTTTACAATATGCAAGAACAGGAATTGGCTTGTAGTCACAAGCGTAAATTTACTTCGCAAAATTTTACGTGCAGTGGAACGCGGTGTTTGGGTGAACATCTGCCATGGGAGCTGATAAGCAATAAATTTATTTTCGATTCAATCAACAGGTCAAAGAAAATTCAGAAATCCAAACTTCATCGTTAGTCAGTTCGCGGTCTGAACCGGAGTCTTTGTATAATCACACAGTCCCGAACAAGAAATTACCAATTTATTTAACAGCCTTGCATCGAACAGATTCAGGTGGTAGTACTTCATTGTAATATTTGTTTTATTGAGTGTGATTCAAATGCAATGTGTCTTATCTGCATGATCCACACTGGCCCGCACTCGAAAAAATGGTAGTATATTTTTCTGCTTTGTAGCAACTGGAATAGCTTAGTTTGATTGGTGAAGCGTTAAGGGTTGCCCCTGCTGGCTCATGGTGGTTCACATAAGCTTAGCTCCAGACTACCTATATTAAAACAGCAAAATATTCTTGAATTTTCCCCAAAATTAGTAGCCTGTGTATTTGGGAAAGCTTTCTGTGAATTTGATTTGTTGGTGACAATTCTACTGGGAATCCATCAACGCATTGATCAAATCAACTTGAAAATAGGTGTGCTACCATGAAGAATGCACCATACCTTGTTTTTTTTATATCAATGGTTCACAAAGGATACGATACCTGTAATGTTCGGGCCACCGAGTTACCGTAATATATTGAAGATATGATGCATTTCCACTTGGAATTCATTTCTAGTTTCCTTATTGCCAAAAGCTGTTTGATACGTTACGAAGGATAAAATTGCGCAGTACTTTACATAATTATACAGAATGAAATCTTTTCAAACTATGCAGGTATTCAAATTTTATCTTATCTCTCGTCCAGGTGAATCAACATCCATGCCAGTTAGTCCGTCAGATTGGAGGAAACCATCTCCTAGTTCTCTTAAAACACAGCTAACCTACGTAACACTACCATGGCATAAAATAATTCTCGGTGAGAAATATGAATTTTTATTTATTTATGGATGGAATAGAGTAGAGATATTTGATAAATGACTTCAAAAAAGAATGAAGACACTTGGCCAAGGATAGATATAAGTTTTGACAAAAAGCAGAGAGCAAATGCACTAAATCGCAAACTTGCTTTCCCGGTTGAACTAATCCTGATAGAACCGAATAAATTACTGGTAATTGAACTAATATGCGTAAGCACAAGGTAGAACTAGACATGGTAAAACGACAAACTAGGGTTTGACCAACAATGAATTTAATGAAATGATATTGATACTTTCAGATGTATTAAAAGCTTACGAAAATCCAACAGACGCAAAGAAACCGGTTTTAGGAACGTAATTGATGATGGGATGAATAAACTTTATTGAAAACCTTGAATCTGATCATGTCGAGAGTCACCGATCAACTGTGTATAGAATAGAGCAAGGTGATGCTCTATCGGTGACTTTCATTACTTGATTACTTAAATTTTTACGAATAGATTGTATATTGATGCCGCAATTTCTCTCCTCTTACTCAGTGCAATAATGTTACTTTGTTCACTTGTTTACTTCAATTTTATATTTTGCATTAAGATAATTTTTTTCGGAGGCTATTGCTAAAAATAAGTGTTTCATTCTTGATTTGGTTATTTTGCTGTGGGTAGTCTTAACAATACAAAAGGACAATACATACATATTCAGTAATAATAAGCTTTTGGAAATATGATGCAACTTAAATCCTAAAGCTTATTAAACAAGCTGTACTTTCAAAGTGGGCTTCTTTCAGTGTTTTTACACCACAGCAATTATACCTTTTCTGCGAGCTTGATTGACCATAACTAACGGAAAACATTTCCCAATAATTTATAAATTCCGTCTATAAATTACATCTTCCACTGTGCCTTTACATTTATTTTGATTTCTCTTAAATAAATAAATCATGATGGACCTTATCAGTTTTTTTTATTATTTATTGCACTACCTTCCCTAATCTAAAAAACCATTTAGTTGTACATGTACTTCACAGGAAAAAAAAACGAGCAGTGAAAACATTGATTGTAGGACAACAGTATTTGTAAAGGACCTTTAGTTTTTGAACACATTGATCTTTCAGTTGAAGGTGTCAGGAAAATCTATGTCCTTTGAGCATCGTGGTTAGTATTTGTGCCCAACTATTCATGTTGCTATACTTCAATCTCTGTTAGTTGATGGGTTTGATTATGCTCAAGAATTCGTGGAATATGGTGATTATTATGTTAAATAAACTATAAAAGAGCGTGGGCGCCGTGATATCTTAACTAGGAACTGGGAAACGCTTCGGCCTAACGAAGTAGCCTGCGAAATGGAATAACCACATACCAACAAGTTAACGTCTACAATCGGGAATTAGATGCAATCATGGCCAGTGGTGTAAAGCTGAAATGCCAGCCAGTGGCTGATACAGATTCAAGATTCGTGTAACTTTTTTTCAGCAGAATTACAATAGAAAAACATGGTGCAAATTAGAACAAGTAGAACTTTGGCCAATCTTCGCAAAGTAGATCACAATTTTACTAGTAGACAAAAACAATTAAAAAGGCGATTTTAAATAAGATTCTGCTATATTTCGAACATTTATTCTGATTGTCGCAACGTGCTTTAATCAGTGATAGACCAGCGTGCCCTTCGCCTGTGGGAAATGTTTAGAAAAAAGTTATAGAATGTTTTCCATTTTACAGAGGATGCAGCTGCCGGCTTTTAATTTAAAGTAGCTCAGTGTACATTTATGGTTGGTTGTTTGCTCCTGCGTAAGGCTGCATGATACCATCAGTATTTTCATTCTTCTTTTCTTTAACCACGCGTGACATAGTATATTCCTTTTTTAATATTAGAAACTCGCAGAAGATGCGGTTTGAGAATTTCCGCCGGCAAACATTGCAACCCTTTCCGATCAATGGACTGGAAGGCAAAACCACTTAGTGTATACACCATTCACATCAGGATGTTTGTAAATCCAAAAACTTCCTGTTATGTGGCGCAGAATTGCCATCTGTGATTTCGAGAATGTTTGCCCCAGCCAAAGCTTTATATAAAATACAAAATAGATATAAACTTATCAGTGGAAAAACTATATTATTTGATTAGACTTGGGCTGCTTGCATTTATTTTTATTTTTTGTAGCATTCGGCCACCAATGCATTTAAATAATTCTAGTCTAAATATCGCGAATATCAATGATGCAACATGTAAAAATTCCTGCAAAATAAAAAAATAAATATATTATATTAAGCGATATAGATAGTAACGTTTACAGAACTGTCACCATAAATACATCAAGAAGTTTATCAAGAGGTAGTGGAGGATGGAGTGGCCAGTAAATGTTCGAGGAGTTAGAAGAGAGCAAATGCTGAAATGTTGCAGTTCAGTTGTACCATTTCATTTATAGCATAGGCTACGTGTAAAATCAAGTGCGTATATAATTCTTTTGGTTGATCCCACATACATTCATAGTAAAAAGGTATATTGAGAAAAAAATAATTCTAACTAATTTTATTTCCCTTTTAACAATTGTAATGCAATAAAAAGAAAATAAAAGTTGAATGTATTGTTTGCGCCGATAATTTTTTCAGCGATAGCAACCGCTGAGTTGCACGATGTATATATAATATATTGAAAGAATACTGCTGAGAATAAGCAATGACGAAATGTGTGGAATAGTGAAATGTAGTTGTTGGAGGTCATTGTTGGAAATACACGCTTTTATTTTTGTTTTTAAAGTCCAATTTAGCATGAGACACAAGTTTTCAGAGGTTCTACACGGAAAAAACTAAAAACACAATCTGTTAATTAGGTCTACGCATTTATAGTGTTTCTGTTAATAATTATATTCTAGATTTGCCGTGGTTCAATTTCTGACTTATTCTAATTTTAGTGATATTACATTTTGCTATTGACTGAATTTAGTAGAGTTCTGCGAGACCTCAAGTAACTCGCGATTATTTGATACCTGCGAGAAGTAATTCTTGGTACATTTACCTTTGTCGAAACTTGTCCAGTCTTGTCTGCCGAAAGAGATAAGGAATTTCCGTATTCTTAGATTGTTTATTATATCTATCGCAGTGAAAAATTATTATTTGTAAAAGATTTTGGAAAATTCGAAATGTGCAACCTCATGTATTCTCACTCGCAAGGTCATTCCTCTACGTGCTTCAAAATGCTAATCCATCATAAAATGAATACGAAAATGCGCTCCAGCAAATTTAAAAATTATTTTTTATTTCATTTTTCCCAAAATCAATTTTCCAAGAATCAACTAAATACCTAGGTCCCAAATTTGTGGAATTCACTCCCACCAGCACTCCTGAGTACTATCTCAAAATCATCATTTGGAAGGAAGTTTAAAAAACATCCATTATCCTTAAATAACAAATCTAATTCTCTGAAGTATGTATTATACAAATATAGTTTTTATAATTAAGGAACTAGGTTAGAAAACAGTATACTGACTATAAATTTGTTTTCAGAGACAACCCCCCGAAAGTCGACGAAACCCACTGTTAAAAACAAGAAAATTCGGAAACAACAAGAAAATTCACATTGGATCCAGGTACATCACCTGTATCAATCTAGAACTTAAACAATCAGTAGATGACATGATGATCCGATATATAACCAACCATTGAACCTCGATCATGCTTGAACAATCAGGACTTGCCCACTGTCCCTTTCACAAGATATTGTCACATTGTGTCTGTAGACAAAAGCAGCAGCACAGCAGGAGAGCGTCAGAGATACAGTAATCATTTATAAATTAATACAGACTTCCAGCTTCCAACTGTTTTAATAAATAATGTCTGATATTAATGCTCCAGGAAATCGATATTACGACCCCAATAAATATTTGCTTTATTGCTCTCTAAATTATTCAACATTCTTGTTATGCAAGTTTCCATTGTCCTTGTTATTTGATATTTTCTATTCCACCCTTTTTCTTATTTAATTATATTCTCCCCTATCCCCATTTTATTCCCTCATTAAAAACTTTATTGAATAGTTTTCATGCAATTTTCCATGCACAACCCATTCGATAATTGTGGATTATCGATGAACCAAGCCACCAGGCACTTGATTCATATATGATCCATAACCAAACTCCAAATTATTATTTTTCAATAGAAAGCCCACCGTTTTGACCGAGGACATCCCTAGTCCTCACACCCAATAATTAATTTAGTTTTTAACTGTAGCTGAATGGTCACCATAAGGCTCTATACTAATTTTCCCACAACCGCCCGCCCACCCTGACAAATTCAATGGTGCTATCCATACAGCTTATCTCAGTAGTCCCGTCAACCCTGGAAATGCCCGTATAGATGTGACTAGTGAAGTCACGGCATATCTTTCTGTAGCCCCTGTATATATGTTCGTTGTCCTTGTCACATTATTTATATTTCTGTATCCCCTTTATAATATGTTCGTTGTCCGTCCATGTTATATAGTTTATCTTTGTCCACGTGTCCGTTTCCTTTTTTCGTTTTCCTTTGTTTGCTTTTTTACTAAAGGGTCTATGCCGCACACGGTATCTTGTTCATACTCTCTGGCAAATGAAGCGGGCCAGTGCAGCACTGCAAAGTCATTGGGGCACCTACCCGTAACGGCTGCTGTGAAAAGTAAGTTAATTGCACATAGCACACAGAACAGTAGTAATTGAATAGAAAAAGAAATAATTAGTGAGGGTAGGGTTAAGGAATATCAATAGGATTATTCATGGTGTAATTTTCAAAGAGGTATTTTTGTTGTACTGGGATTAATGACATATTTCACAGTGAATGGATGAGTCAAATAAATATATCATATGTATACCAGCACAGCCTAGATATTACAAATTGTTGGCGTTTATCAAAACATGTCCAATTATTCATAATTGATAAATTAAAAAAATGCACCCTGATCGACAGAATCAATCGATAACAAAGTCCACGGTACCCAATAAGGCAATAAATAGATATTCCGTTGGCATAAAGATGAAGTGGAAACCTGGACTGACAGAATGCCATGCCACTCAAACAACCGAAAAAATGGGTTTTACAAGAAAATGGAACAAATGGGCAATATTTCACGACATAACTGGGGCTAAAAGACACATTTTTATTAAGCGCCTGGTAGCAACCAAACTGTAAAGGGATCAAAATCGACACCATTATTTGTGTCCATCCCTAAAAAACTACATAAACATCTCGGACACCCGAAGAAAACAGAAATATAGCATCCTGGATTAGCCTCGTGTTTTAACCTGAAAAAAATCTTTATCGTGAGGCAAGTTTAGTTTTAGGTATATCATATCTATCCAATAGACATTATTTTAATTTTCGACTAAAAAAATATAACGAGCCTTGTTTAAAAGCGAAAGTTATACATGTGGACATCGGTAATCTTGGTAAAATACTTCAAAAATAGGTCAGGAAGCAGTTTGTTTTTTAAATTTATACATGAATTTCGCTACTTCAAGTTCGTAAATCTCGTGGACTTGCAAAATTCCACAATTATGGTACAAAGAGAGTTTTGCAGTTCTTGCAGAATCCGTAAAAGTCATGCAAATAATTATTTTGTTTCGGATCTCCAATTAAAAGCAGTTTTTGATACACAGCCCTGAACTAAGTATGCCGTAATCAATATGTGAAAAAATTGCACACAGTTTTGAGTACATCTTTAGAATATCGCCGTAACTTATAAAACATGCGAATAGACTATGATAATTTTTTGCAAACATTATGTATGCGTGGCTCCCAGCTAACCTCATCAGCTACGATTACATCTAAATATTTGGTACTATTGGTGTTGATATTTATTTGAAATTTTGACTACTGGCTAACTTTTGTCTTACACTATTAAAATGTCTTTAGAATAAATCGATGAAAATTTATTTGTCTTCAACCGTTGATTAATTCTAGCCATTTGAGTGTTCATTTTCTGTTGTAATTTTGGGATAGTCAAAGACAAATCGACAAAAGCTGTATCACCAGCAATGAGTGTACAGTTAGTGTAGGAGCACCAGGAAAGTTATTAACTAGGTAACAAGGTATTCTAAAGACGAGAAGCAATCGCCAATTTCTATAAATTGTTGACGTTTATTTAAATACGAGCGCATTTTTTGAGGCATGTACTTATCTTTTTCACATATATCTTTGGAATTGTGAAAGGAGGGATATGTGACAATGGGACAGTAAATACTAGGATCGCCCTTTTTATAAATTGGAACTACCTTTGATATTTACTTTGGGTATATTCCTATGTGAAAGCTCAAATTGGTCAGATCTGAATAAGAGGTGACACTTTCTTGGCGAACATAACTGGTGCTTTCTATAGCTTTTTTACCATTTGATTAATCAATACGCGAAAGTAATTGAAACGGAATCGGTGCCATTCACATCATCTGATCAAGAACTAGTTAAATAGACACACATAGTTCCTACTTTTCTTTGGCTCCCGCATAATTTTTTTTTGTTACCGTGTTCCCATTATTGATCATCTAGTCTCATAATTCCCACAGTTTAATGACCATACTTAATTTTATCAATTGTCTATCTTAAAGCATTCCTCTCTTTATATTGCATGTAAATTTTTTTAGGCCGCATATTCAAAATACGTGTCTGAAGAAGTCGGACTTTCTTCAGACGAAACCTTACATGCGCAAGACTTTGAACATCTCTAGTTAGCCATAGTTACTCTTGCCACTGCATTCTTGCATTTGCTGCATACGGAGCCGCAACACAAAGGCACAGATGAAGGATAAGTAGTTAGTGCACGTTCCCCAGACCAACAGTATTAATAAATGTTGTAAATTTCAAATTTACATCACATTTTAAATTAGAATTTAAACGACTGGTATATTTACCAGGAACAAATACGTTATCTTCAACCAAGATTGTCTTCTCAAACTACCAGATTTTTTTTTAAAAAAGCCATGGCGTCGCGGGCTTGATAACCTTCGCCCTCGTTTCAGGTAAACACGGAATTTTAAACGAAGTTGTTCCTACCAGTGTGTCATAGTATTATTTAAAGAATAATCGGTATTGTTTAGCCGCTGATCAACAAGTTACTAAACATTATCTAGCTAACATGCCATGAAATAATACTCTCTGAGCAAAGAACTTTATTTACATTTTTCATCGAAACGATACACGAAACTCGTGTGGAACATGATTGACAGCAGAAAAGTACAATAGTGAAACAACGAAAAAAATCAGTGAACAGGAAATATACCCAGGTACGAGTTTTCTATTCTAGTAGCTTATACGGAAAAAAAACATTTAAGGTCTCCCAGCCAGATTGAACAATAGAGTTGATTTGAACAACTTTTGTTAAGTATGAGTCACTGATGGATCATGCCGCTAAGGCATGGTCCAACCTGTGGCTTATGCTTGACAAAATACTTTTGATTAGGCTATTCAATAACTACCGGTTAACATTGAAAAGAATGAAATAAATTTCGTGCTATAAAAAAACAAGCAGGAGAGGAATTTGCTTCCACGGTTGAATCTATTCAAACAAAACTGAATAAAGAACAGTGAATACCAGTAATACCAAAATAATGAAAATCCAACAGACACAAAGAAACTTAGGAACATGATTGATGACAGAAGAAAAAGAATTTAAAAAAATCTGATCAAATTGAGTCACTGATCAGTCGCGTATAAAATAAGTAAGACCGACGTCCAATGAATGATTTATATTTGGTGACTTTCATTACCTGACAAAAAATTTAATATTTTTTTTAAATATTGTAGTCTTGATACCGCAATTTCTCTCCCCATGCTCAGAGCAACACCAGTTTTATTCGTTTTATTTACTTCAAATTTATATTTTGCTTGAGATGAAAGTTCTTGAAATGGAGATGACAATTGCTGAAATAGAAAAACCAGTATTTTGTTTTTAATATCCAATGGGTTCGGTCGTCTTGACAATTTGAAAATGCAATACCAAAACCCTCTACCCTCGATTCGATGTCCGCATGAGTTTTCGTGCTTCGCCATACAGCTTAGGTGTATTCTCAGCCTTTACTCTCCCACAGGATAAAATGAAATATTATTCTAGCAAAAGGGCGATTACACAGAACTTGAATTGCAAATTTCCCTCATAATGTACCTAATGAAACTTTGTTTTTGTGCTCCACGTCAATGGTGACTTAATTTGTTAATTTGTAGTAGGTAATGTTTTTTTTCCGGAGAATGCTTTCATCGGCCCGGCTCTGTTGATGCCTCATAGATTCTCGATCTTGGGCAACTGGTCGAATGTAGTAATGCCATATGCAACAGCTGTTGCTGACATTTCAGACTTTCGCAATTCCCGCTTATCAGCATCGTATTGTTATACTTACTTATTAGTGGAAGAAACTACTTGAACTTACCTGTGAACCACAAGGACCATAGAAGTATATGAATAGGCAACATTTCAGAATAATTTCTTATAGATTCAACCATATCTACCACTGTGCCTTTATCTCCAGTTTTCTTTGATTTCTGTCAAATAAATGAATCATTATAGACACTACAATCGCTTTTTTATAACACCTTTCACAATCTAAAAATTCATTTTTAGATCATAAATTTTTTCATCATACATGCACCTCTCATGTTTTTTTGTTAGAAGGTCAGAATATCTGCCACAACGTATCAGTCGCTTTATCAAACTTTAGGTTGTGATAGATTGTGTCGACCAGGCTAGGTTCATCTAAAACACATGCTTGACATAATTTTATTTTTGTTTGGTTGGTGGATGGCAATAAATCCAAATTCTTATAGGTCACCTTAGGTTTTGTGTCCAGGTTATGGTATTTCAGGAACTGTTTGAATTGTTTATCATCTTTTTTGACTCCTGGTAAATAAGTTTTCACTTTCTTTCTTTTCCAAACACCTTTAGGTATTTTTCCATTTTTGCTCAAAAGTGTGAAATGGTAATGAAACAACTCTGCTTTTACAAATATTGGTGGAGATTCTTTGAATGGATAAGATTCTTCATCGAGTAGCTTAAGAACTGTAAAATAATGCATATTAGGTTAAATAAGTGTATACGAGGGTGCATTTAGAAACCTAAAGAAGGGGAAGCAAATTTTAAAAAACTTCATGGTCTAAATCAGATGGCATATTGGATGTGCAGCGCAGGCGAAGAATTTTTCTTAAAAAACAGCAATTTTTTGCATTATCACAAGTCACAACAAAAATTGACGAAAGGTCACAAATGATTCTCAGAAAGGCCCAATTTAATATTGCAAGATGAAGCGACGGAAGCCACTTAGCATTTTTTTAACGGCTACGGAAATTTCTGCTACTGAATTATGGGCAGCTGTTTACAATAACATACCAGTTTCTTCTCCAGATAGTAATCTGTTGACGAGACTCAGGAACCATGGATTTTGTTGATACTGTCCAAGAGCAGCAAACCACATCTGCCAGTCAATACGCGGTTGATGTGGGACTGAAAATTATGAAAACGAGAGAGTTGAAGAATAGGCATGGAGGGAAATGTGTTCGGGTTCCATTCTAGAAATATTTTCTGAACAAGTGCTATTACAAAAACTAAAATATTTATTTAGGGTGTGTGACAGAGGTTACAATAATAAAATAAAAAAAATAGTATATATACAAATATCAGCAATGCCATAGCAATTATAATATGGAAATTTTTATCACTGATATGAACCTCTTTTAAGTGTAATAGAGTGTTTTATGTTAAATGAGAATACAGTGTCTGCTTTGAATGATTGAAAGGAACAAAAATATAAAAAAGGTTAAACGAATTATCAATAGCATCATTTTTTAAGAAAAAATATCAAGGAAAAAACTTTAAAACGTCCAACTATTAAGCAAAGATTTAATTTTTATTCTGTGGGAGTCATGTGGCGGAGAAAATGCAAGAAAAAGAAGACTCAGTCGGTTGGGCGCGATCGTACTGTCCGAAAGGCCGATGGTTCGATGCCTGACCTTTTCACCCCGAGAGCGTGGCCTTCAGCAATGCACTTCGCGGGCAACTGTAACATAAAACTAATAAACAGTCACTACAAAGGTCTGTGCCTAAAGCCCCCCCCGATAGGTTTACGGACAGGCCATAGCAAATAATTTTCAAAAAAATAAAAAGGAGAACCATGAGCTCCCATGAAGTAACCAACGGCTGCCAAATCGGGAGCAGACATTTTTACACCTAACCTTCACTAAATTTCCTGCGTCATCTAATGGGATTTGGTAGTTCAATTGTCCTAAAATAAGTCCAAAGAGTATTTCATTGGTACGGTCCAGGGCACTTATTTCGACACACTTTTATTAAAAAGACTGATAAGGAAACCTTATTACTCACATATCCACGGAAGACTTCTGCTAGTATTTCCAGGTTTATACGGAAATTCAATCTCCTAAAATACAATTTTGATTAAAGATTACGAATCTTGATACGACTAGGAAGTACAAATTAATCATCAGCGCTTCATTAATGACATACACAGCAAAACAGATATAGTCACTTTTCAAATTTCGTTGTATGAATGCCCGGTAAGAATGACTCAGCAAGAGTGGTGACATTCTGTATTTATCCATAACATAAGTTTAATATTCTAGAAACTTTGCAATGACCACTACACTTGGGTTGTGCGTACAATTTAGTTCAAACAGTCAAATTTCACTATAGAACACTGGTACTACAGAATTGTCAATTATTGCTCATATTTTGCAGTAAAGTCAAGATTTATGTCAAATTTTACGTTGTAAAATTTGGCATATATCATGATTTCACTGCCAAATGAATCAATTTAGGAAAACAACAAGACGAAAAGACTTCAAATCACAATTCAAGAATACTCAGAAAACGCCATCCCTAATGACCACATATTACAATGAGCAAGGTATATAACCTGCCAAGGTCCTTTTTCCAAGTAACTTCCTTCTATGATGACTTCGGGTCGGACCTCCCACCCCAGTCATGGAGCGGAATAATCCGTATGAATGAACAAGCTGATATTTGTCAGCAGACTCATGCCACCTCTGCAACACAGGCCACGAACCTCGATCGGTCGACAAGGTTTTGATCGGTACCTGGAAGATAACCAAAATGAAGCTGCATTCAAGATTAACGAACAGAAATAACATGATCTCTCTCCACAAATTACAAGTATATTTGTTTTACAAGTATAAGTTTTTGTTAGGTCAGAGGCTAACTCCTTCAGACAAAACAAGACATGACTTCTGTAACAGTTAATCAGCGAATGTGAAATGATTATTTACTGTTATATAAGTCATATCTTGTTTTGTTTGGAGAAGTTAGGCTATGACCTAACGAAAACTTGCAAATATACTTGTAATTTCGTGCAAGGAGATCATGTTATTTCTGTTCTTAACTTTGATGCTATTTCATTCATCCTTCTGGCAACAGCCACATAGAAATCGAAAGTAAAAAGGGAAGAAGGTTTCACAGTTCACTAAACGATACCTCGGAATCTCATTCAAGATTTCGTTTACAAATTTTTGTTCCAATGTCTTAGATTATAGCTTTTTAACATTACTGACCAAATGTAACACGACACGTGAAATTATGATTTCTGACAAACTTTACAATGTAAAATTTGACAATTTTCATGATCTTACTTAGAAATGATTCAAGTTAGAATAACTAAAGTATTTTTATTAAAGTATTTTTAACTCCAGAATAACCAGATATTCAACTGAAAATGTCAGAATTGGGAATATATGTATAGGGTATAGGTATAAGCTATATTGCTAATAGCTTGATATATTTTATGTTATAAAAAGACGTTTTATCAATATCTATTGAAACTACCTCTAAAATTTGATTATTTTTCCACTAAAATATTTTGAGGTAAGACTAACTCCTAGGGGATTAATTGTTAGCTTATTAAAATATGGGATAATATGCAATACCCTGTTTATGACTATCATCAGTAACCTCAGATATTTTTGTACATATAAACTGCAATTGTTTTTTACATAAAAACTTTTTTGCAAAAATATGTAATTCATTTAAAATGATAATTTGCACAGACTGCCAAACCAGGGTAAATCCTGGAAGCACACACATCTGGTATTTTAAGGAATTATTTAAATTTGAGATATGCTAAAAGTGCTATTTCTAAGAATGATCAAAATGAAACAGTGTGCTTTAACTTTTAATCTAGCTCTAACAGGTATAAGGACCAGCGTAATTGCTCACCATGCTAATACAAAACATATAGATACAGATTCCCAGGATTGAAATGTATTTCATTAAACTCCATATAGTTTGTAGGACGCTTTTATTTTGAAGATATCTGTAAGTTAAGTAAATCGGAGAATTTTTACGAAGAAATCTTATAATAATCATTGTAGAATTTGTTAAATGCAGTACTATGATACAATCCATACAATAATAATCAAGTAATGTTTCGTAAAACACTAAAAACTCCATCAATAAGTTTCAAACGAAAATCCGATTTGGGCGCAAGAGGCTCATGGTTATCATGTTGGTATTGCAGATTGAAGACTTTTTGGTTCCAGTCTTGACAGGTCAAACAGGAGAACAAAAAGGTACTTGAAACTTAATATCCCTCCTTGATAAAAGAATGCTTGTGGAGTAACATGCACAATCTTGACCCCAAATTTTATGTTGTCGATCATGAACCATCCTGGCCCGTGGTCAACGTCAAATTTAAAAAAGTCTAATCCAGTAGTTTATTAACAAAAAAATAATACTCACAAATATAAAGACACTATTGCTTCCCAAAGAAACGATATTGCACCAATCCATATGCTTGTTACTACGGCATCATCTACCCATTGAGTAAATTGCTTCTTTGAAAATGCTAAAAACAAGTGAATACGTATTACCCTGCATGACCTACTCGGATTCAAATAAGCCACAACTGAATGATATAAAGTTGGCTACTTTGCCACTTTACACAGGAGATGAATTTAGTTTCCATATAATGCTAAAAGTCCCTTTAAAAATCTCTGTCAGGCATGTGCCACAGATGCATCATGCTTTGATGCAAAATCCAACAGTGACTTATGCTAAACAAATAATTTATACTTGAGAATACATAATGATGGACGACACCCATAATCTTTGAAATGTCGATTTGCCGTGACATTTGGACCAGTACATGTCAAGGTCACATAAATTGAAATGCAGGGTTGTAATATTGTGAGATTGGGGGTTTCTCAAATTTCGTAGCTATGCTGAAGTACCGAACATTAATTTCAAGGATGAGAGGAACATCCCTAATGGTTCCCTCTGTTTATTTCTATGGCTGTCCAAGATATCCAATTTGCTTCGCGATATTCGGATCATAAATTATTCGATTCAATTTCTACAACTCTCCGAAATCAACAAAATTATCATTTTAAATTTTTTTTTTTCAAAAATAAGTGAACATTTTACGCAAACTATAAGTTTATAAAACAATGTCTTTGGTTTGTTTGTTATGACTTCTTATTCAAATATTCGATTCGACCGGAAAAATCATTCAATTCGATCTTGAAATGAAAAGATATTTGATTATGGCTACCCCTACCTACTATTTCAAGTATGATTCCCTCTTATCAATACTCAATTGAAGAAATTCGCTTATGAGATTGGTACGAAATGACTCACCAGTTTTGGAATACACCATTTCACCATTTTTAAAAAGTTGAAGATCGAAAAATTGGATGGTATAATATATAAAAATAATGAGCGTTGCAAATGTAGAAAATAACGATAAATATTTTTGCAGTTTCTGAAAATTGGAAGGCCTCTGTTGTCGAAGACTCCTTCCTGAAATACAACATAAGTATATCAAGTTTAAGTAAAATCAGTGCAATTCACCAAATAGTGTGTAGTCCTATCCTCCCATTGAATTTCATCTCTTTGACAAAATGTTATAACTCTAGGTTATATGTGGCATATCAAGTCAAAATTTCGCAAGGTTTTTCAGGTCAGCGAAAACCGATGTGCTGTGTGGTGACTGGAGTCCAATTGTCTGTTTCATTGATATCTTGTAAGTGGAGCAAGGTCAAAATAGAACTCAACAATACTGATATTAGCTTTTATGGAAAGAATTTTTTTCATGGTGAATGAAATACAATTTTTTCGGCACACTATAACTTAAAAGATATTTGGTGGAATTAGACAACTTTAGGGATAGTGAACAGAGTTCTAGTCGAAATAGAACTTAACAATACTGATATCAGCTGTTGTGAAAAGAATTTTTTTATGGTGAATGGAATGCAATTTTTTTTCGGCACACTATAACTTAAAAGATATTTGGTGGAATTTGACAAATTTTGAGATAGTGAACAGAGTTCTACAATGGTGAGGTCTCAACCGAACTGTATGATTGAAAAAAATTAAATCAACAGTGCCACACATTGCTGTCCAATTTATTTATCAGCAATATTTTCATTTGTAGTGGATGAATTCTAAGATTCCTTTTTCAGACATTTTGGACCCGAATCTAAAAAATTGTTCATACAATGCAAATAGAAATATACAAACCTGGGTGACGTGATTTTCTGAACAAAATATTTAAATGTTTATCGTCCATAACAGCAAGGCATAACGCTAATGTCAACAGGTTGAAGAAATTGTAATTGCCACTCAATATTATTGTGAACATCAGGAATACCTGAAAAGAATTAAAATTTTAAAACTAAATTGTATCGTTTTGAAAAATTAAGATTCCAGGTTGAAGAAATCATAAATTGTCACTTAATATTAATGTGAACATCAGGAATACCTAAAAAAAAGTTAAAAATATTAAAACTAAATTGTATCGTTTCGAAAAATATGAAATCCCATATTTTACTGAGATGTTTTAAACCGTATGATTGCAATTTTTCCATATACTGTTTTTTCTTTGGCTGAATTGAAAGGACTTATAATTATCTGCCCTGGAAATGCGAGTGATTCGGATTGTTGCAGCAACTTGTAATAATTTAGCAAAAAAGTTTTACAAGCTGAAAAATTAGAATGCATTAAAACACGATTAAATAAGAAATGCTGATAGCTTCTATATCTTCTTGCTACATGCGAAAATGGCAGAAATCTTGTTCTTCGGTTGTCTAAAATGTTCATTGCTCACGTCATTTTGTTTGAATGATCAAAAAAGCTTCAAACCATCAACACTGCCATAGCAGTGTTGATGATTTTGAACCTTTTTCTACAGTTTTGTTATCTATCGGACACTCAGAAGACAAAAAGAGATGTTTTAATCTTCTAGAACGAGATATACGATTGCAAATATGCTAAATTTTCTCACGATAAAACGTATTTTCTCCGGTTGTCTGAGTAGCTCACATTCTGCCAGTCTACTACATACTACAACACCCAAGGGAAGAATTTTCACAAATAAATCATTATGTAATGTCTACCAATCTAAGTCTACTTATAACTTGAACTCAATATAAGTACTGATGATAATTGCATACAATATTTATTACCATACGACTAGGCGTTTTCGAATACCTTAATGCACGGTTTAAATTCAATATTTGGAGTAATGGTTTAAAATTCGCAATATTTGCAAATTTAAACGATATGCCAGTGACACAGATTTATTGATTTAAGGGCTTGAATTTCCAATGTTGGGGTCCATCTTTAACCCTTTTATACCGTACCCTGAAATAATAATTAATTTTGAGAATGCAATCAGAGATTGAAACTGATTGAGAGCTTGCACAAATGTGATCTAATGTGACCCAGATGAATCATAGAAGTCGAAAAAGGCATCCCAGCTTATTTGAATATCATAATTTAGTATTATACTCATTGTGACCAGTTACCTACTAAGCAAAGGATTTGAACACTATTTTCAATAAAAAGATTTTTAATTGTTTTTAAACAATCTTAATTTCTTCCACCACACACACTACCACACGCTGATTTTATCATATATTAATTCAAATCGAATTCGAATTAAGACCGCACTACACGTTTGCACAATTCCTTTTTTTTCCAGCTTTGTTTCCTTTTAGCCTTGCATTTTACGCGAGCGCAAAGCTCTGCATGCATTTACTTCCGTTTTCCAATGATACAAAACGGTTTGTTATGCAAGTGAACACAAAATGTTTGTTTCGTTGCACGTGTTTGTGCTTTGTGGGTATGTGAACACGATGTACCGAAATCAATGCAGGCGTGTATTGCCGTTTTTTATTTCGTTACCAGAAACGTAGTGCAATGCTTCGGCAAGAGAACTTCACGTGTATTACGGCCTTTAATGCAATTGATGAAATGGTTGTAACGAACATACCTGTCCATAAGCACCAATAAGGCGCAGTCTTCGCACCGGGGCAAAAAAGAGAAATGGTAGAGCAATCTCGATCACATAAGTTCCAACAACGCCCAATTTCAAAAGCCATTTCGGTAGTTGATGCGCCCACCAAGATAATGGTGTTGGGATGCACTGTACAAATATGAAGAAATTTAAGTCAAATTTAAGATATCGTTACATACCGGTTAAAATATTTCAAAAATATTAATAAAAATACCTGAGTTTCGAAATGATAATGAAGAGCTGAAAAATAAAATAAATTGATCTTGTTGAATTGATTCATATCATAGATGAAAAACAAATCTTTATTTAAACATGGGAAAAGGTAAATCACATAAACTGAGATAAAATAAATAAATACCTGTTAATCCCCACCATGTTGGGCACATGCTTGTTAACTTAACCACACCGGAAGCAAACATGAGTCGGAATAACAACCATTTCACAAGAAAGAATGGAAGACGTTGCAAAGGGCTGAAAAGAATATATTGGAATACGTTAAAGGTAATCATGTTAGCAAAATCTAGAGTTGAATACTAATGTAAACTTTTTCATCCTTTTTTCAGGCTTTACTAGCTGGTCCTTAATAGGAATTAAAACAGATACTTGGTATTTTATACAATCCCCTCTTTCTATTTGAACTCACTCAAAACAATGCTGTAAATGGTACCCAAAAGAAACAGACTACCAACTAACGGTCATTTAAAAGCAAAGTTACTTCAAAGCGAAGTACCGGAACACTTCTGCGTTATAAGTATCTGTAAGCAGAAAGCATTTCAAATAGAAGTGAACATCTAAAACAAAGTGCAACGAATTGTACCTGTCCATGACGATCGTAAAACCACTGATTTCTAAAATCGGTGCGGATTCGTAATTCAACTCATTGTAAAATATTCGATATTTGAGCGATTTTAAACCGGCATAAATATTCAAAAATTTATACATTTCCCGAAATATGTGCAGTTATTGTCTAGTGTCTAAAACGTTTCAAGTCATTTTTTCGGATGAACAAAAAAGCTTTAAAACCATCAACACTGCTATTTCATAGCAGTATTGAGGATTTTCAACCTTTTTATACAGTAAATTTCGTTGCGACGACACTCAAAAAAAAGCATTTTTTCTTCTAGCAAGAGTAAGCCAATTTGTTAAATGGAACCCGTTTTCTGAGGTTGTCTGATTAGCAGAATAGCTGTCATTTTTCCAGTTTGGTGGTCTTAAGCACAAGTTAAAATTTATACATACCTGTTTCGATGTTCTGAACTAGGTGTTGAAGGCGATACAAGTATCGTTAAAAATCCAGATTCGAGCAATAGTGTATCCCATTGAAACCAGGAAAATGTTTGACCAACCTAAATGCAACAAAATATTTCAACTAAATTTCATTAACAATTGTCAGAATTATACACGAAACAAAATGAAAATGTCAAAAATGAAAATTAGACGCACGGTACAATTCACGCTTTTGCTGTTAGACGAAATAACTTCAAGATGGTAATAATTACGTTCTCAGAAGTAAGCTGAGAGAACACGCGATAATATCGAAATATAATTGAATGATCGTTTAGGTAATTCACAGTTTCTAGAGCAATTAAGAATGTAAATCATATCTTAGATAACATCGCCACGGAAAAATATCACAATGTCAGGCACAGAGCCTAGATAGATCCTTCATTAGTAACATCTAATCATGTCAAAATATTGCTTACAAAATATGTTTTGTTAACTTTGGGACACAGACAAATCAGATCAACAAGGCAGGAGTCATCTGCGGCTCATGCTAGACAAAGTAAAATTTTTGAGAGGGAAGCGATTCGAATTTATTCTCCCCTCAAGTGATTTGAATATTTTGTGATATTGATTACATTTACCCAAGTAAACATGCAGTGAAAATGCAGAAAAATGGTAATTCACCTGAAATAGCGAGTAATACATAAACCATAGAATTGCGTAAACAGGTAAAATTCTGACACATCTGAAAATCAGGCAAAGAAAGGATAGAAATGTACCTGAAAAAACAATATAAACATATATTGATTTAAAAATGCTAGTACAGGTGGTAGCCGGTAGAGTATGACGCTAACTTTCTTAATCATTTGCCTTTCTCATTCACGTAAGATAAAATATCGGTTATCTGTGGTCAAAAATGTCAAAATATTAGTATCGATATAGGTTGCACAAAAGCGACATCAGTCAGGCTTTATAGGAGTATTTTATAATACCGTACATCTGCTGAAAGTTTTATCAAATGACTCTTGTTGAGTGCCAAGTAGTCACCAGAATTTTAAAATGGTTCAATATCATCAATACTGCTATGAAATAGCAGTGTTGATGATTTTGAAGCCTTTTAAAACATCCAAAAATGACTTTTTTTGACTATTTCCGACACCCGGAGAAAATCTAAAAACCCTGCAATGTTGCATAAAAAATCGATATTGCTCTGTGTAATATTTGTGCCTGCTAACACTTCACAGAAACGAAGTTGTTTTTTCAAAAAAGTTGGCAGTGAATTGTTTTTGTAAGTTACCAAACAATAAGTCTTGTAACAAGAGTTAAGTCCCAGCTTCAGCAGCCCCAGGAAAAAAGCATTTTTCCAGCACATAACCTTTCATTCACATAAAAGCTTTAATCGTTGTACCTAATACAGAAATCTCTAAAATGCAATTATCGATACCAGTATTAAGAATGATATTTACACTTGAATTAGGTATTCCTAAAAAGCATATGTGCCGAATTTTGCATTGTATGAGTTAGTGAATCATGATTTTGCTCCTCAATGAAGCAAATAATATTGATCACTTTTAAATTTCAAAACAAGGCAGTAATTGGTCTTGTTGCTACCCATACTTGCAACCCTAAAAAAAAGTGCATTGGTGCTTCATACCGATCAAACACAACAGCTCCAACGAAGTCTGGTGAGAAAATCCATTGAAAAGAAAAAACCAAAGCAATGTCGGTCGTTCAGAAAAAAGCGTTTCGATTGCTTTATTTTGTCCAGTCGGTAGAACATTCTTTATTGGCAGAATACCATTGTCTCCGTAAAGACCTTAATTAAACAGAAAAATGAGCGATAGTAGAAATTCAGTCAATATTTTCTATCAGGATAAAAAAGAACGTTATTGAAAATTAAACTAAAGATTTTTGACAACATTGGAGAATGTCATATTCAACTTCAGTAAGCCCAGAAAAGATATATTAATCAAGTATGTGGGGCACTATTTAATACTGCCTTTTTGGGGTCCATCCTCTGATCGACTAATTTCTCCAAATGCCTGGGTATAAATGCATCAAGTTACTAAGAGGCTTCATATACAACAAAATAATTATTCATTGATGAAACTATAGCCAAAATGAGCAAAAAAAAATCTTCACTAAAGACACTAGATGTCCAGAATGAATACAAACTTATAGAACATTCGAAAATAAACATTTCAACATACTGGTAGTAACAACTTTGATTTTAGATATTCGAAATAATAGCTTTTAAATATTTGTCCGTTTGATAACATAAATTTGTGCAAAATATTGGGTGAAATTTATGTTTTCGTTCAAATTTAAATAGTCCAGACAAGAAATATTGACCTATTGAGTTTTTTTTCAATTTCAGATTTAATATTTTTCAAAATACTTAATCGAAATAGCAAAATTCTTAGTAAATAGTATAAAATCAAAGTTACTCTCATGCACCTACACCAGTCACCACTAACTCAAAAACCCTAAAATTGAGGACTGCCGTCACAAAAATTAAGACTAGATAATTCAAAACACAAATATTTATAAATTTCAAATAATCAGAAAAAAGGATTTTTTCATAATATTTTACTTCATTTATGATGAAAACATACCTGGTATCTGTATGAACCAAGATCCAAATGCAAACATGTATATCAAAGCCATAGAATATAAGAAAACATCTCGAGTCCTATTTGTACTCTCCATTTTCTATCGCACTCAAGCCACTGATACTATGACTACTATAACATCCCAAGTCTAAAATTTAAAGGTGTTGAAATTTAAATAGTTGAGAGTAAATAAGCGGAGAGTAATAATAAGTGATGATGTCATATATGTGCCATGTAGGAGTAAGCTTTATTAAAATTGCTTCAACATTTTACCAAAGTGTTGCAAGAGGCAGCCGAAAGGAAATAAAGAAGTGGTCTTACAATCACCCACAGCAGATACCACTCACTGCATTTCCTATAGTGAGTCATTCCTCTTATTGATGTTTTCCACTATGGTGCAGTTGCTGGGACTAGATTTTGTACAAATTCTATGCCACTTAAGTAGCTAATAGTTGCTCCTTTTAACCAGGTCATGCGTCAAAGATGGACAACGTCTCACTGATGCCATCTATCATCACTGATTCATACACTGATTCATACTCAAAAAACGTTGACAAAATTTTTCCCAATTGGGTAGGCACTGATTCAAGCGAAGGGCAAAGTTCAATAAAAATTATTCCTCGTCTACCAGTAATAATTGTTTCCACATTTCAAGTAGGCAGTTCTTCCATCTTTGCCATTATAATCCTAATTAAAAAACTTTGGCAAAACATCTTTTGTTAAGTATGTCTCACTGAGTGACCACGTAGATGAAATGCAGTCCATCTGTAACACATGCTTGGCAAAATAAAAGTTCTGATCGGGAGGCTTGATGAAATAACATACGGTAACATTTTCAATATAGTCTAATGCCCTTATAAAATATTTGTTAAATGTGATTCACCATGACTGGATTAACTCAATGGTCGCAACTAGTAAAACAGTCCGTGTATTGCTTCAAAATTAATCTGAAGGAACATTTTGTCTTTCATTTCTAACACACAAATTTTTGCAAATCATAAAAATTTCATGGGTTGAGTGTCTCATGACTAATGATCAGCTGTTACTAGTGTACTAGTGTTACTAGATATACTTGATAAAAGTATCCCTTGAGATAGAATTTTATAATATATTTAATTTCTTCATATATCAAAAAGAGCATTTAAGCCCCAATCCCGTTCTGTGAGTTTTTTTCTTCGAAATTGAATAAGTTGAGCCGTTTTTTTTATATAGCCTACAAATTCGTCCAAAGATTTCTTTGATAAATTTTTCGCTATATTGTGATCGACGGTAAAAGGATTAGCCAACCAGAAAGGTGAGCGAGAGTAAGGTCGAGCAGTTATTCGTCCATTTATAGGCTTCATTTTGCACCCACTAAGACCATAGCGAGCAAAGTATTCAAAAAAGCTGCAAATTATTTCTTCAGCATTGTCAGTGTTTTTATTTTTAACCTTTAGTTTGAACTGTGAAGGAGTACAGCGAAACACAATAATATCTCTATGGTATGCTCCAATTTTATCCAAAGGTGGTATAACTCCAATCTTCATAAGATACACTAGAATGATCATTTGCAGCATAAAGGGTGTTAAACCTCGATAAGTTTTTCCATGTGATAATAACTGCTTGGATTCAGCCCATTTTCTCAAAATGACCATTGTTGGCTGTACCCGCTCATCATATCGTAGGTACCAATTTATCATATTCAGTATACTGTGTGTATTTGTTTGATTGACAGAAATGTCTACGGATAAATCAACGATTGAAAAGTTGAATTTAACAATAGGAACTCTAGCCTGGGATACAAATTGCACGTTCTCCGCTCCAGGGAGATGGTTTTTTATTAACGACTCAATATTACACAAAACTTTCCAACTTTCTTGAAAAATGTTTTTGCGTGCAGTACTTTCAGTATCTAAAAAATTATGGAGCTGAGGTAGTGGTTTTGTCAAGTTTTCTAAATAAAGTTCTGTGAGGAGTGAAACATCCATGTCACTCCCAGGTAATCCAGCTCCTGTTAAGCTTGATCCACACGGCAGAACGTCTTCGATAACCAAGTGCTTAGCAAAAAAGCGTTTCAGCACATGGAGAAAAATGTAGCGTACACGAATTTCAGCAGATGACATCAAATTTTGCTGAGTCACAATTCGTATTTGATCATTCATTGTTTCCTGTTCATCCAAAAGTTTATGAAGTACTTTTGATTCATGACGAGGTGATATTTTGGATACGTATTCAACACCAGCCATTGCAGCTGGTTTTTTATTAAATTTTATTGAAACCATCCGACTTTCTATCGCACCATCTCTACCTTGATAGAGTATGTTATTCGCAGATTCTGAATCTTTATATTGTACAACAAAACGATTTTTTGTCCCTGGCAGTACAGAAAAATAATTAATTTTTCCAGCTTGTTCCAAGTATTCTCGAACATGCACACCATTTGGGCCAGAGCAATGCATGTCACTCTCGACAAGAATGCTACATTGAGCCTGCATCTTCAGATAATAGTGAATATTATTATTGAAAAGTTCAGGATTCATTAGAATATCCCTTGCATCTCTGTCTTGGAAAGATAGTCCCCTTTTTGCAGAAGTTAAAAATTTAACATTAGAAGCTTGCCTCTGTGATATAAGTCTCGTTTTTGGAAGAAATGATCGAGATTTAGATATTGGACGCATCATAGTGCTCTACAGTGTACTGATTATGTACACTGTACAGTATAAATTCCTAAGGCTTCTAAAAATATCAAATGCTAAAGTCCTATGGGAAAAAAGATGAGAAAAAATTGTTGCCTTGTGTGGTCGGATGTGCTTATTATTATCTCAGTCTGCCAGTGATCTGTAGCATTATACTGATGGGAGATATATATATATTTTTTAAAAAAAACACTCAATTGAGTGGGAACAACAATGAAAAAAAAGATTTTTACGAATCCCACGATCACAAGTGATTATAACATATAACTTATAATATTAATATATTAGATGAATACATAATACATAGGATAGGATATCATTTTTATCCTGCGGGAGAGGCAAGCCAAGAATACAGCTTAACCATATGACATACCATGCCTCACCTGCATATACCAGTTCCGAATCAGGGTAAAGGTTTCTGATTATGGTATTTCTCATTTTTCCTGTGCATGGACCTGGTTGCTGGAGGAAGCCGTAAGCGGCGCTCACGTCAACCACCGTGCACCGGGGAGGCGTTCAGCAGACCTCTCGCATATAATCATCATCCCTCAGGGATTCGAACCTGCATCATGACGATCAGAGATGCGTAGCTCGAAGCGCATTCCCAATGCTTTACATAATAAATACTGAATAAGACAATGCAGTAATGAGTTCCATTGTATTGTGTCCATTGTAATACACAGTACAATATCCAGTTTTGTTAGCATCAACAACAATTTCATACAATCCATTCAAATGTCCATTCATATATTTCTGATGATAATCCAAAAACCTTCACACCGATTTGGAGCTGGTATCCTGTATCTGCACGAGGGGTTTGTGATTCGCCAAATGATTTAGCTGCAGCTGCATTCTCGGCTTTCCTCTTCCACAGGATAAAATGATATCCTATCCTTGCTCGCGAAACGGGTATTTGCGACCACTGTGAAGCCGCCAGAAAAAAGTATCCGACTGGCAGAAATATTTAGGGATAATTTCCACACAGAAAATAAAGTGTTACCGTTACGAACTTAACTACACTACGTTTGCCAGATTTAATCATTATGCAATTATACAAATTGCGCATTTTGTAGCAGCTACACAGTCGGTGAGTCGAGTCGCAATACACATTAATAGTTGCCAAGACATTAAAAGGCGCACTTTTTGCATTTTTTCAGGAAGAATATATAAATACCTTTCCAAATAATATAAACTTTGCATAGCAGCATATTTGGAATGTTGGTATCCAAGGCCTAAATCATAGCGAAATTTACTAATAACCGAAAAGGGGATTTTCGATGAAAAGGGCCGGAAAGAAACCCCAACAGAAAAATTTTGTGCACTAAAGGGCAAACTTTTTATATTTTTTCTTGAAGAATATATAAATACCTTTCCAAAAAATATAAACTTATACATAGCAGCATATTTGGAATGATTTAATCGAAGGCCTAAACTATAGTGAAATTCACTAACAACTGAAAATGGGAATTCCGGTGAAAAGGGCCCGAAAGAAACCACAACAGAAAAATTTTGTACACTAAAGGGCGAACTCTTTATATTTTTTCTTGAAGAATATATAAATACCTTTCTAAAAAATAAAAACTTATACATACCAGAATATTTGGAATGATTTTATGGAAGGCCTGAAACATAGGGAAATTTACTAATACCGAAAATGGGATTTTCGATGAAAAGGGCCCGAAAGAAAGCCCAACAGAAAAATTTTGTACACTAAAGGGCGAACTTTTTATATTTTTTCTCAAAGAAATTAAAAATACCTTTACAAAAAATATAAACTTATACATAGCAGCATATTTGAAATGATTTTATCGAAGGCCTAAAACAAAGCGAAATTTACGAAAAACCGAAAAGGGGATTTTCGATGAAAAGGGCCCGAAAGAAACCCCAACAGAAAAATTTTGTACACTAAAGGGCGAACTTTTTATATTTTTTCTTGAAGAATATATAAATACCTTTCCAAAAAATATAAAGTTATGCATAGCAGCATATTTGGAATGTTGGTATCGAAAGTCGAAATCATAGTGAAATTTACTAATAACCGAAAAGGGGATTTTCGACGAAAAGGGCCCGAAAGAAAACCCAACAGAAAAATTTTGTACACTAAAGGGCGAACTTTTCATATTTTTCCTTGTAGAATATATGATTACCTTTCCAAAAAATATAAACTTATACATAGCAGCATATTTGGAATGTTTGTATCGATGGCCTAAAACATAGCGAAATTTATTAATAACCGAAATGGGGATTTTCGACGAAAAGGGCCCGAAAGAAACCCCAATAGAAAAATTTGGTACACTAAAGGGCGAACTTTTCATAGTTTTTCTTGTAGAATATATGATTACCTTTCCAAAAAATATAAAATTATACATAGCAGCATATTTGGAATGATTTTATCGAAGGCCTGAAATACAGGGAAATTTACTAATAATCGAAAAGGGGATTTTCGACGAAAAGGGCCCGAAAGAAACCCCAACAGAAAAATTTTGTACACTAAAGGGGCGAACTTTTCATATTTTTTCTTGAAGAATATATGAATACCTTTCCAAAAAATATAAACTTATACATAGCAGCATATTTGGAATGGTTTTATCGAAGGCCTGGAATACAGGGAAATTTACTAATAACCGAAAAGGGAATTTACGACGAAAAGGGCCCGAAATAAACTCCGACAGAAAAATTTTGTACACTAAAGGGCGAACTTTTCATATTTTTTCTTGAAGAATATATGAATACCTTTCCAAAAAATATAAACTTATACATAGCAGCATATTTGGAATGATTTTATCGAAGGCCTGGAATATAGGGAAATTTACTAATAACCAAAAAGGGAATTTACGACGAAAAGGGCCCGAAATAAACTCCGACAGAAAAATTTTGTACACTAAAGGGCAAACTTTTTATATTTTTTCTTGAAGAATATATAAATACCTTTCACAAAAATATATACTTATGCATAGCAGCATATTTGGAATGTTGGTATCGAAGGCCTAAAACATAGAGATAATTACTAATAACCGAAAAGGGGATTTACCATGAAAAGGGTTCGAAAGAAACCCCAACAGAAAAATTTTGTATACTAAGGGGCGCGAACTTTTTATACTTTTTCTTGAAAAATTTATTAATACCTTTCACAAAAATATAAACTTATACATAGCAGCATATTTGGAATGTTTTTATCGAAGGCCTAACACAAAGGGAAATTTATTTATAACCGAAAAGGGGGATTTACGATGAAAAGGACCCGAAAGAAACCCCAACAGGAAAATTTTGTACACTAAAGGGTGAACTTCTTATATTTTTTCTTGAAGAACATGTAAAAATACCTTTCCAAAAAATATAAAGTTATGCATAGCAGCATATTTGGAATGATTTTATCGAAGGCCTAAAACATAGCCAAATTTACTAATACCGAAAAGGGGACTTTCGATGAAAAGGGCCCGAAAGAAAGCCCAACAGAAAAATTTTGTACACTAAAGGGCGAACTTTTTATATTTTTTCTCAAAGAATTTATAAATAACTTTCCAAAAAATACAAACTTATACATAGCAGCATATTTGAAATGATTTTATCGAAGGCCAAAAACAAAGCCGAATTTACTAAAAACCGAAAAGGGGATTTTCGATGAAAAGGGCCCGAAAGAAACCCCAACAGAAAAATATTGTACACTAAAGGGCGAACTTTTCATATTTTTTTTTTTGAAGAATATATGAATACCTTTCCAAAAAATATAAACTTATACATAGCAGCATATTTGGAATGATTTTATCGAAGGCCTGGAATATAGGGAAATTTACTAATAACCGAAAAGGGAATTTACGACGAAAAGGGCCCGAAATAAACTCCGACAGAAAAATTTTGTACACTAAAGGGCGAACTTTTCATATTTTTTCTTGAAGAATATATGAATACCTTTCCAAAAAATATAAACTTATACATAGCAGCATATTTGGAATGATTTTATCGAAGGCCTGGAATATAGGGAAATTTACTAATAACCGAAAAGGGAATTTACGACGAAAAGGGCCCGAAATAAACTCCGACAGAAAAATTTTGTACACTAAAGGGCGAATTTTTTATATTTTTTCTTGAAGAATTCATGAATAACTTTCAAAAAAATAAAGACTTAAACATAGCAGCATATTTGGAATGTTTTTATCGAAGGCATAGGTAAATTTGAAAATATCCGAAAAGCGGATTTTAGATGATAATGGTCCCAAAGAAACCCCATGAACTTATTTATCGCAGCATATTTTAATGTACATATCGAAGGGTTAAAAGTCAGGAAAACTTGCTAAGAATTCTCTCGACTACAGAATCGACATAATACTATGTATTATTATTCTAATTTTATATATCTTATTTATTTTAAGTCCGATGCTGTATGCAGAGCTGGAAGCATCGCCAAAAGAAGCTTATAGGCGACACCTGCAGTGTAATACTTGCAAATGCACTCTTAGTGAAAATTATTCCAAGCGAAAGCAAACCGCAATGTTGAAGTGCAGGAATTTCTAACTGCCCAGGGCATCGAGCATGTCATCTACCTTTTCTGAGAAATATTAATTAATCAAGTTATTGTTCTTAATTTTTATGGATTCCAGGCCGCTCAAGCTTTGAAGGTAAGGAGAGGAGATATGACAAAGTACCAAGAAAGCTACACAAAATATTCCAGCTGAAATTGTTATATCCATTAAGTTTAATAACTACGTAATGTATATGTAAAGAAAAACAGCAAAAATGCCAATATATTATATTATATTATATGCGCTTACTTTCTCGAACATACCTCGCTCACTGGCTAAAATCATTATTTTTTTACGTCAAATTGAAGTCATGCCCTGGTACAAGAGGCCGAGCAGTCATAAGCATTAAAACAATTATGCTTTTTTGGTCACTGTTTTAAGATAATATCATCATCCTAATATTTCGTTACTGTGGATGATTTTTGCAAACTGACCCGAAAATTTGTCTAGCGTCTTCGACGCCTATTTTCATTCTCTTGAAATTTATGTTGATGACAAAAAGCCCTGTAAAGTCAGGAAAACTCTGTAAATCCAGGTTCCTTCCGCCCTTGTTGATTGAAAGTAAAACTTTGACGCTATAACGACAACGAAATAGTTCGAGTCTCCCTTTATTCAGTTGCCGGAACACCTACCACATAGGTAGTATGAAATAACCAATAACACAATTCGATGGCATAATTGCAGATCTTGCGGATTTGCCTGTCTATTATTATGTGTCTGTTTCA
This sequence comes from Styela plicata, assembly GCA_963675895.2. NCBI lineage: Eukaryota > Metazoa > Chordata > Ascidiacea > Stolidobranchia > Styelidae > Styela > Styela plicata. The sequence continues at coordinate 5,879,583 of OZ023153.1, read as the reverse complement.
GTTGTATCAGGCTGTGGCCTTTCACGGCTTTCACATTAGAGTAATCGACCGGCCATCTTTTCCATGCTTAGAAAACAGAGATTTATCCAGTATGCATGTTCCATGCTGTGACGTAACAAAGAAACCATCAATGTGTTTTCGCCTTTTGATAGAACGATTCTTTCGCTTCGTGATAATGGGCAAGGTCATTGATCGTCGCGAGATTTCGATATCGAGTTTTCAGGCAACTAGGCCCCTTCTATTGCTCTTTTTAAAGTATTGCTCCAATCAAGGTTACCTGATGGCTTTCGTACATCTGCAGTCTGCCCTTTTCGGGCTCTTTTCTTCGTAAATCCTCTTTTCAGTTATTAGTAAATTTGGCTATGTTTTAGGCCTTCGATAAAATCATTCCAAATATGCTGCTATGTATTAGCTTATATTTTTTGGTATTCAAGAAAAAATATAAGAAGTTCACCCTTTAGTGTACAAAATTTTTTGTTGGGGTTTCTTTCGGGCCCTTTTCATCGAAAATCCCCTTTTCGGTTATTTTAGGCCTTCGATAAAATATTCTGCTATGTATAAGTTTATATTTTTTGGAAAGACATTTATATATTCTTCAAGAAAAATTATATAAAGTTCGCCCTTTAGTGTATAAAAAATTTTTCTGTTGGGGTTCACCCTTTTCATTTTTCCTTTTGTTATTAATAAACTTCGCTATGTTTTAGGCCTTCTATAAAAATTCCAAATATGCTGCTATGTATATAAGTTTATTTTTTTTGTATTTATATATTCTTCAAGAAAAAAATTTAACAAGTTCGCCCTTTAGTGGAAAATTTTTCTTTCGGGCCCTTTTCATCGAAAATACCCTTTTCGGTTATTAATAAATTTCGCTATATTTCAGGCCTTCGATAAAATCATTCAAAATATGCTGCTATGTATAAGTTTACATTTTTTAGAAAGGTATTCACATGTTCTTTAGGAAAAAATATAAAAAGTTCACCCTTTAGTGTACAAAATTTTTTTGTTGGGGTTTCTTTCGGGCCCTTTTCATCGTAAATCCCCTTTTCGGTTATTAATAAACTTCACTATGTTTTAGGCCTTCTATAAAAACATTCCAAATATGCTGCTATGTATAAGTTTATATTTTTTGGAAAAGTATTTATATATTCTTCAAAAAAATTATAAAAAGTTCGCCCTTTAGTGTACAAAATTTTTCTGTTGGGGTTTCTTTCGGGCCCTTTTCATCGAAATTTCCCTTTTTGGTAATTAATAAACTTCGCTATGTTTTAGGCCTTCTATAAAAACATTCCAAATATGCTGCTATGTATAAGTTTTTATTTTTTGGAAAGGTATTTATATATTCTTCAAGAAAAAATAGAAAAAGTTCGCCCTTTAGTGTACAAAATGTTTCTCTTGGGGTTTCTTTCGGGTCCTTTTCATCGTAAATCCCCTTTTCGGTTTTTAGTAAATCTCGCTATGTTTTAGGCCTTCGATAAAATCATTCCAAATATGCTGCTATGTATAAGTTTATATTTTTTGGGAAGGTATTTATATATTCTTTGAGAAAAAATATAAAAAGTTCGCCCTTTGGTGTACAAAATTTTTCTGTTGGGGTTTCTTTCGAACCCTTTTCATCGTAAATCCCCTTTTCGGTTACTAGTAAACTTCGCTATATTTCAGGCCTATGATAAAATCATTCCAAACATGCTGCTATGTATAAGTTTATATTTTTTTAAAAGGTATTTATATATTCTTCAAGAAAAAATATGAAAAGTTTGCCCTTTAGTGTACAAAATTTTTCTGTTGGGGTTTCTTTCGGGCCCTTTTCACCAAAAATCCCCTTTTCGGGTTTTTTCATATTTCTGTATGTTTTAGGCCCTCGATAAAAACATTGCAAATATGCTGCTATGTATAAGTTTATATTTTTTGGAAAGATGTTTATATGTTCTTCAAGAAAACTTACAAAAAGTTCACTTTTCAGTGTAAATGAATTTTCTGTTAAGGTTTCCTTCGGCCATTTTTATCGAAAACACTCTTTTCATAAAATATTTAATATCTCTTTTTTACCCCACTGACAATAACATATGTTGACAAAATATGCTGCTATATATAAGTTGATGTTCATTGAAAAGGTATTTTTGCATTCTTCGAAATAAAATATGAAAAGTCTGCCCTTCAATATACAAAAATTCTCCTTTGGGAATCTGTGGGACCCTTTTTCATCGAAAATCCCCTTTTAGTAGTTATAAAATTCCCCTGTATTCAATTTATACATATTTTCAAACTAAATTCGGAAAATTCCCTATTTCAGTATTCAAAATATTTTGTGTGTGTTTTTATTTTCCCCTCCTCCTCTAAAATACTCTAATATATTTTCCATTCATAGGCTATCATTTCGCCCTTTAATTAAAAAAGTTTTCATCTCTCCTTCTCGTTGATATTTTTCGTCCTTCCTTGTGATTAATGTGACATGTTTATTTATCTTCTTTACTTTCCATTTACTCTAGACACACGAATATAAAATTTCCAACGTTTACAATTTTTTTATTTGCTACTCTATGCAGCATCATTGTTTTTGTAACCTGGAAGCATGAAATTTAAGTAATGTGCCCCGTTTTTGTTGTTTCTTAGCGTTTCGCGCAATACTCTGTTCCATTTTGTAATCTGGCATCTGAATTATTATACAGAAATTATTTTTTTGTTCGTCTGGTAAAGCTCTTTTTATTTACAAGTCTCCTTGGGATCATTTTTTCCGCGTATAAACTGTACACACCAAATTCTGCCAAGTAACAAATTTTTTCTGGCAGCTTCACAGTGGTTATTTGCGACACACAGCTTAAACTGTAAAACCTAGTTCACTGGCGCAGCAACTTCGGCGATTGATACAATTCACCGCCTCTCGCACACCCACGCGTGCTTACCTGTACCGTATTATCTAGCGCTTGCTGACGAAACAGCAACAGCACAGACGTGGCTGCCTCGGCCTATCGGCGACAAGGTGGATGTGGAATAATTTAATTTAAAGCACGATGGTACGAAGTTCGGTACGGTATAATCTCAAGGTAGCACACTTGGCTCATTGCTTTTTCTAATTTACATTAATGATTTGCCGTTAGTGTCCTCATTAGACTCTACGTTATTCGCTGATGATACTGCTCTACTCGACTCTGCAAATAACTACACTGAATTACAATTGTTAATGAACAAAAAGTTGGACAGAATTGACCGATGGCTAAAAAGTAATAAATTGTCATTAAATCATTCTAAAACAAAATTCATGGTATTCGGAAACAGGCAAAATAATAATGATAAAAATTTTCAGTTATATATTGGCAATATAAAAATAGAAAGAGTCAAAACTATTAAATAGCTAGGTGTTATATTGGATGACAAACTCTTATGGAAATCTCATATCGATAATACATGTAGCAAATTGAAGCGCTCATTGGGAATCATGCACAAAATGAGACGCATAGCTAGCTTTAACACACTTAAAGTTATTTTAATAATAGCCTGATTTATTCTCATTTACATTATGGAATCCTTAACTGGGGTTCTGGTAATAAAACTACCCTTAAGCCACTAAATGTACTGCATAATAAAATTAAAAGGTGCTTGTTTTTGCGGAGTCGAAGAATGCTTTAACATCTGGGCTTTACCATCAGTGTGGAGTGTTAGCCAAGTTTATGTATAAATTTGAAAATAACTTGTTGCCACCGATTTTCGAAAGCTTTTTTACAAAAATTCCAGATGTTCACATCCATGCTACCCGTAGTACTTTAAACTTGAGGAGTATATTACACACCTCAAGTCGCCACACAAATTTCAAAAAAGTCCCTTAAATCAGAAGGCATTGAAATCTGGTCACAGATATCTTCTGATTTAAAGGACCTCAACTTTGGAAAGTTCAGTCGTCGCCTGAAAGACAGAATAATCGGATGTTACAAACATTGAATTCTGCACTAATTTGGTTGTCACAGTGTCGAGCCAGGATCTTATCCTATGGCAAAATTTCAGTTGTTTTCAAGTTGGTACATTATTATGATATCTGATCTGATATTTATTGGCCTACTAGACGGTATTGAGTTTGATAAAAATATGTTTTTTCTTTGAGGCTATAAATGGCACATATCCTAATTAATTTGTCTCAAATCCAAAATAGTGATTGGCAATACTCATAAATTGATGTGCTAGCCATATACATTATATAAAAAATAATTTCTTGATCTTAGACCACATAAGTCTAGGTTTCAAATTGATCCACATGTTAGATTAACCATCATAGATGAAGTATCAAATTTAATTTATTTTATAAAATGCCGCAATGTTTAATTAGTTTTTTATCTAAAGTTAACACTACTGTTCCTCCGTCATATTACATACTGCATAGGATGGAAGAACATATCCTAAGGCATACCGTAGTAATTTATGTTCTACTATTTTTTGCATAATATTTTTGTTTTTCCTGGAATAAGTTATGTGGACATTATCTACATCTTAATGTCATCCATGTTATACTTACACCCCCTTTTTCCCTCATTGTAAATGTTTTTTTTTTATAGTTTATAACATACACACTGTTTTTTTTTTTTGTTTATTTTTTTAACCAAACCCACCTTTAACCTTAGCCAATTAAAGGTGACACAGCTCGATAGCCTTGTCAGGCTCCCTGTGCCTCCTCAATCTGTGACTTAAGCGATCTATCTGATAATTTCATCATTATTTTCATATTGTACCTATGTTTTTTTTCACATGTTGGAAATAAATTCCACTACTACTACTACTACTAAAGGGCAATTTTAAACTGATTTAAAACGGCGCGGGCATGGCAATAAATGCAACTGATTCGCTTGAGCTGATTAGATGAGCTATGACGTAAATCGTTTTTACTTCAGTGGTGTAAAACTTCGTGATTGCGTGGAAATACATATAGGCCACTGTTTTATGACCTCAACAAGATAAGCCACATTTATAATAATAAAAACCACGGTGTAGTTTCTGAATATATCATTAGCATCGCCGATGCGCATTGACCTGTTTTTTTTTAACATTTACAATGGAGTAGGAAGCAGTGCCCAGCATACAGCAACTACGAAGGCGGGCCGATAGATAACGATAATCCATAGATAACGTGCAAACATAGACTTTCAAATTAAAAAAAAAAAGATTAGCGCAATTTTTTTAGAACGAAACAAAAATACATGTTTTAAGAGTGAAATAAACATTACCAGGCAGGAAAATGTATCTGTGCGCCGGAAGCTCGTTGAATTTTTTGTAAAAATGAATAAAAGCTCTCACTGTAAAGGCTAAATGCTACGAAATACACAAAATTAATCAGGGAAAAATGTTGTGCGCCGTAGGCGGGCGAAAATTTTATGAGAATTAAATCAAAACCTCTCTCCGCCTGACTAACTATGCAGCTAAGTTAACCCATAACTACCACTATTACATTTTGTTTGCACTCTTAACACGTGGAAGTATGATATCAGAGAGAAGTAGCTCATCTCAATTAGAAGTGATATTTTGTAAAAAAAACAATTCACGATATAGACAACGAGGCATGTTGGGATTACGTCTGTCTCGTATGAACAAATAATTAGCATTATTCAGTAATGTGAAGAGAACTCAAATTGCACCAAAAATACCAGATGCAAAAATGCACAATAAAAATGTTCCTATATCCACGCCTTCGAATAAGACTGCACGAAACCCACGTGGGGTGCACAACGGACATTCTTTCGCCGCGAGAGAATTATTTGTGACGACACAATGCTGCTAATGTGCTAAATATTGTTTCATGCCAGATTTTTTTAGCGAAGGCAGTGCTCATCCCACGATTATTTAACACCACGGGTCTACCATTCTCATATTATGTGCTATTCTATATATAAATAAGAACAGTGATATTGAGAGGGGGCATAAGCGTATGTCCCCACCCCCACCAGTTACGCCTATGTTTTACTGTCCTGGATTTTAAACCAGATAAACATAAAACTACATCACTTTGATTTAAGATGTTGGCGATAGACATTGAGAGTTGGTACGATACGAAATTGCTGCCCAGCGAATCGTACCTGTTTTTGTACTGGTACGAAATTTAGTACAATAAATGAAAAATATTATTCGAACTTAAATTTCGTTTTGGTACGAAGTTCGGTACGATGTCCGAAAAATATAATATCGTACGGTACGACATTATTTTGCTGGATCGAAGTACGATAAAAATTTCGTACCGCACTTCCACCCTGTGACCCGTGAGCGTATTACAGAGTTTCATGTCGCTTAAGATGCACGGCATGCTTTTCTAATTAGGACTCAATGTACTAAAACCCTTCAGGTCCATGCACGAGATAAATGAGAAATATGATAACCAAAAAACCTTCACCCCAATTCGGAACTGGTATCTGTACGAGAGGCCGTGGTTTGCTGTATGATTAAGCTGTATTCTCGAAATTTCATCTTCCGCAGGATAAAAATGGTACATCATTATTCTCGGGCAAAAATAGCGTCGTATACCGACAATACCGGTATTTTGACAACGATATACCGATACAAAATACTACGTGCCGACCAGCTCTAGACGGGCTATGCCGGTAATACATGTATTCCCTATTAAAAGGTGGTAGTGGTAGATCACAATCTTGTCCAGGGTAAATACCACTCACTGCATTCTAGCAGTTCAGTTCCTTTCTAATGTTTTCTGCATGACGTTACAGTTGTTTTTTCAGCTTCCATGACTTGTAAAAAAAAACTCAAAGGCCCCCAGTCCCGTGCACCCCGTAAAGGGGAGAAGTGCTGAAAATCTCAACTAGCACTTTATCTCAATGGACACCGAGGAGGAAAAGATAGCTTTGAAGCAAAAATAATTTGGAACATTTTGGACCTCAATCATATGTTGGGATAGAATTACTTTCCATAATTGTTCGAGAATTGTGCAAGACAAATGTTAGAAATTTGCAAATATAGCCTTCCCTGTGGGACATCTCATCAAATATTGGTACACAGATGAAAACGGGACCTGCGTATTATGTGATAATAATATGGATGAAACTGTAGAACATTTGTTCTGATTGCCATTTTGTTAAAAACTTCTGGTCTTGGTGCCAAGGAAATGATACAAATTGTATAATTTTTTAATGTGAAACTGAAGACGAATATTATTTGTTCCCTTGGTAATTGCAGTGTATTTGGTTACACAGAAATGCATCCAAGTATGAAAACATAATCAGGAATCAAAATAGTTTGAGAGTACAATTGAAAACCACGATTAGAAGACATATTGCTTCCCATAGATCTAAAATAAAAGACGTATAGGAAGTGATAATGGTAACATTTTAGTTAGGTCTCTCTCGAGTTCAAAAATTCTACAATCATAGAATGACTAAACAGACCAAAAGATCATGAGAAGATTATAAGATAAAAGATCCCAAGAAGAAACTATCATAAAATGCAATTGTACGCGTGACTTTTACTTCCCCGCTTCACGCTCGAGTGCATAACAAAAACATTACTTATGTGTCCAATTGGCATCTGAACTTCTGTGCTGATGGATATTTTTGACGGACATAGCAGTTTTATTAGGGATATACCGGGCATAGCCTGATAGTAGATACATGAGTAGCGTATTCAGAACCTTGGAAAGAGGGGATCAAAATTTGCAAATAGAATGTCCAAAGTATGTATAGCACTACAGAGCTAGCCTCGGAGGTGAGATAAAATTTGTAAAAGGGATTTCGAGGCCTGAACAGACTAAATAGGGTACATGCACGAAAAAATTGAGATTCTCTACGTCTTAAAGCACTTAAAAAGTCATTTTTGAACGTTCCTAGCAGTTTACCTGTAGCTCGTGCATTAGCCTTCGAGTCTACATCACCTTCATCCGGGCTTGCGAATGTCGCTTCTGGCATCGACGTCATTCTTGTTCTTTGTATACCGATCACCCGCAACCCAAGATTGTTCTGTCCTGGGCGATATTTCTTTGCAGATTTACAAGATTCTGATGTCTTGTCTCTCTGTCAAATGTTTCGTTAAATTTAGCTGTAACTGACTTGACCGGAATCAAAATCAAATCATAATTTCACCATTACCGATTCACTGACACAGATGATTAAACTTACTAGGTTCCCCAACACCCCGGCTCACGCTCCTTCCTCATCGACGATTACAGGCGAAGCCCCACTCTACCCCATGGTTTTAACCAGGATGCTCAGCGGCAATAGCAGCAGAAATCATCACTTCCACTGCTCAGAAAGGCTCGGGATAATTATAAACGGGAATGATGAATAATGTTATGCACAAGGGAAAATCAAGTATCCCCCCATTTATGAATGGCCCTGGAATTTACTGTGCTTCTAGAGACAAAGCGAAGTTGTTTGCCAGGATGTTTTCTACTTTAACTTCAGTCTTGGTTCGGTTTATGGTACCTATTCACCTAATTTTCGAAATCGCACAGACGTTTCATTGTAAAAGATGTCAGTTACTCCTCCACTTGTCTCTAGAATGATTGCCCAACTCGATTCGAATATATCCCCTGGTCCCGACGGCATTCTATCTGTGAATCTGAAGATTATCTCTCCTGAGTTGTCCGCTATTTTGGCCAAACTTTTTAATGAATGTCTCAAAGAATGCACCTTCCCCGATGCATGGAAATGTGCAATTGTGCCGGCATTCAAAAACTATGTCGATCGAACCGATCGCAGTAAATATTGTCCAATCAGGCTCTTACCAATTATCAGCAAAATTTTTGAATCGACTAATAATAATAAAATTTCTGAACACCTGAGTCGCTTTGTCTCCTCACTGACAAGCAGTACGGTTTCCGTCGTTTGTGCTCTACTGCTGACTTGTTGACAGTAATAACCGAACGAATATTTCGTTGTGGGGAGGCTCTGGACATTGACAAAAGCGTTCGACAGAATTTGGTACCAAGTTATTTTGTAGAACTTTTACCATTTGATCCGGTGTCGCTCAAGAATTGATTCTATGTCCAACCTCTTTCTTGATATTAATGACCTGCCTGATAATTTGATTCGTGATTTGGTAATCTATGCTGACGATACAACTCTATATTTTTGTCTCAAAGAAAATACCCCTCCGGAACAACGTCTTGCTCTGGTAAAATCGCTTGAGTGTGATTTGGCCACTTTATCTAACTGGGGTTACACTTGTCATGTAACGTTTAACTCAGAAAAGACCAGTTTTAGTAAATAATCGTTAATTAATACGAAATCAATTGAAATTTACTATCCAGTATTGTTTCTGAGGAATCATCAAATATTCGTCTCGCTGGACCCAAAATCTCTGTGGACATGAGTTGGAATGACCATGCCACTAGTATTGCTAAACATGCCTCAATGAAAGTCTGTTCTCCATGTCGAGCTCGCCACCATTTTTCTCCTACAATCACTCTTGATATGTACGAATCACTCTAATTCGACCCTGCAAGGAGTATTGCTGTCACATTTGGGCCAGTATCGCTGCTGATGTTGTCGGCATGCTCGACAGGATTCAACGTCGTTTGATCAATATCACTGGCCCCAAACTTTTTTCCGGTGGGGATGGGATGGGATAAAAGATTTAATGGCGCTTATAGCTTAAACAAAGGTTTTTTGCGCCAGGTCAAGTCAGGTAAATATAAAAAGAAAAAGTTGGATTATGAATATAAAAAACAAAAACAAAATAAGTATCAAACGAGTCTACCAGTAGATTCAACAAATCTTAATACATGTAATACAATTCTTTCATCAGTAAGTAAATAATACAACCTGAAAGGTACATCTAAACTAGCACATATTTGAAGTAATATTGGTTGTTGGCGATCAAAACATCTACAAAATAAAATCAAATGGGCAACAGTCTCTTTGATATGACAAAATTACATAGTCCATCCTCATGACACCCATTTTTATATAAATGACCATTTAACCGGCAATGGCCGGATTTTAGATGAAACAACATTACTTGGTATTTGCGACAGAGATTGACGTTTTGGGATATAGGAAGTTCAAGATGAAACAATTTGTAGTGGGTAGCAGGGACTATATCTACAGCAATAGTAGCATTCTTTGCTAAAATATGAACTCGCTCATTTCCTGGAATATATTCATGTCCAGGAATCCAAAAAAATACAATACAACATTTTCTGTTATTCATCAATTGAGTATACAGGGTCTTAATGTTCGAAATGATTCCATTTGTAGAATCCGCTGAATATTGAATAGACTGCAATGCACTCAGGCAATCCGACAAAATAACTACTTCGTGTACATCGTGTTGGTCACATATCCATTTTAGTGACTGAAGGATCGCATATAGTTCGGCGAGGTATAGCTACACTGGACGGATTTGGAAGGTATGTAAAAAGCAGCCCCACAAGCACTCATATTTTTGGAACCATCAGTGAAAATCTCTAAGAAACCTGGATAATGTTGTGATATGTGTTCAACCAAAGAAAGACGAATAACTTCAGGAGGATCTGCTTTAGTGATAACTTTCGTTAACGTCAGCACAAGGACAAATTTGAGTCAAATAAGGAATCAATGGCGTTGATATCTTTCTAATGGTAAATTGTTGAAATAATGAAGACTTCGTAAGCATACTGAGAGACATAAATTTTGTGCAGTCCAGGTAAATTTCCTGCCATGAGTTAGTAATTATCGCATGGGTTGGGTGAGATGGGTACGACAGAAGATGACATATATAAAATAAGCATTTCATAAGATGCCGAATATGTAATGGCATTTCTGCTGATGAAGCCTGCATGGAGATAATACTGGAGCTCGGCATCGCGCTACAGCAAATTCTTAGACAAGAGTTCTGAATTTTTTTGATTGGTTTCAACAATGTGAGCGGAGCAAAAAAGTACGCTTCCATTCCATATTCAATAAGAGAGCGGATGAGAGATCGATATAACGTGAGCAAAGGACCCTTTGCGGCTCCCCATGAGGTTCCAGAAAGTAGTTGCAAAAGATTTGTTCTCTCAAGGGATTTTGTTTGAACATATTCAATGTTCTTCTTGTAATTGAGAACGGGATCAAAAAGGACACCCAAATATTTAAAATGCACCGATCTGTTCAATGGGACGCCATCCACTGTTAGATATAAGTTTGGCACTTTTCATTTTCTCGTGAATAGAAGGAATGTTGACTTTGCTCTAGATATTCGAAAATCCCACAAACTGCACCATTTTTGTACTTTATCTAAGGAGGACTGCACCCTAGGTAGTATATTCTCAAGTCAGTTTCCCAAAAAGCAACATCGTCTGCAAAGATCGCCACTTCAGAGGGGATGCCTACAGATATGTCCTTCATCATGATAGCAAAAAGCAAAGGGCTGATTACGCTACCCTGTACAATTCCATTTTCCAATGTTCTGACTGTTGATAAAGTGCTACCAACGCGAACTTAAAAAGTACTTGTACTCAGAAAGAACAAATCCAGTTGAACATAGATCCTCCTATGCCCAATGTACGAAGTTCATACAAAAGTCCATCCCTCCAGACCATATCGTAAGCCTTTTCCATGTCAGTAAAGACTCCTATTACAGAACCTTTTTGTTCCGGTATATTTATCTCATCACATCTTTGCAATGTTGTCTCAGAATAGGCCTGATTAGAAAAGACGTTCAAAACATGGTAATAGTTGTGGCGTATTCTCGAATTCAAGGCGCGAATTTGAAGAACGTGGCATATTAAAATGTCCACGGCGTCATCGGAAAGAGTTGATGCAACACAATCGCCCGCGAGTCACTTAATTTGTGATATTACGGGTTTTATTGAGAGATTTTATGCTAGAAAACATTTCAAAAATTGTTATATAATTTATTTTAACGTTTTTGTGAACTTGCAAACCTATTTCAACAAAAATCATACCGTTACTCCGGTGGTGGTTTGATTTTCACCTTGTCTGCGATACAATAATTCTTTTCTTTGAAATAGCCTTGAAGTATTCACTTAAAAGTAACGGATACTCATATGCGATACTTCTATCCAAAGAAGTTGAACATGTTTTTGTCAGGACATTTCGGCCAACGCTCCATTAAGAATGCATTGCTGAGTTTACCTCACAATGGAAGCACTGAAGTTTATCGGGGTATGAGCGAAATGCTGTGTAACAATGAGGGAACAATTAACCTTTATGACGCCCTGCGCAACCATGCGTGACGATGAAAACAACGGGACGTTTTTTTCTGGTTTTAGATTCTAGGACGCTCCCCTACCAATCCTAAACCTAACGTTATACGAGTTCAGAGTTGGTCAGTGGTGCATAATCTGTACTACATACATACTGCATAATCTGTATTGCAGAACTGAGCAGTTGCTATCCGCTCTGTGCTCCATCAGTTTGCTTGAGTCCTGGTTGATGGAGACATCGGATTATTCGCTGTTACATAAGAGATAGATAGATAAGGCGCAAATTTTTATTGGATTTCCTAACGTTTCTGACTGGTACGCAGCCAGACAACTGACTATGATGGTGAAGATCCTGTGGAACAGATTAACACCATAAACATACGATTAAAAACAGTGGGTGGCTCAAAAAAGAGGAAGTAAAAAGATAATATATGGCCATATGGGACCAGACCCGATCAAATGCTTATTTGACATTAACATGGCGAGTTAAATTCAATAATGAGGATTTTTTAAAAAAAGTATTAAATGAAGGAATTACATACCAAAAGGATGAAGGAACTTACTTAGCAGAAATTGAGGAAGTTTTTTTAAATATTACAAATGTTACTCTTGAGCAAAATGCCGGAAGAAATTCCTGAAAAGTGATAAGTTTTCTCTCAAATTATGGAGAAGTGAAATCATAAAAAAGAATGACTAATCCAGACGGAGTTGAAAATTGTATAATGAAATGCAAAGTTATACTTGAAAAAGATATTTCCCCAGAGTAAGAATGCCAAATAAATATACGGAAGAGGGGATATTTTTATAGTACCTTACTCGGCCACAAAATCTGAAAAATTATATCAATGACGCATGAAGTTGAAGAATATCCCTCGAAGCAAATGTAGGTACTGCAATGGAAAAGGCAAGCCTCATCTTGAAAATGACCGTTTATTGAAGAAAAAAACTCTGTCTACTGTCACTCGAATTGCAGACCCCCCTTTTCAACTCAACAAACAACTTCCAGCAAACAAAAACCAGCGACTAGTTCAAGTTTTCAACAACCCTCATCACCTGGTATTATGCCATCACCAAGGCAAGGATCCAGTCAAATAAGCAAACAAATTCCACCAAACTCAACGATTCCTCAAAAAATTGAAGAAGAAACTACACAGCAGACACAAGCTACAATATCTGAAATTGAAGAAGAAATTCAAAGACAGGCAACTTTCAACTCTAAAACGTTCACAGCCAAAACCAAACACTCGCAATCGAAGAGACACACAACAATCGGTTAATTCACAAACTGTCCCAAATATTCAGGACACTGAAACACTTACATGGATAAATAAAGGAGAGACACCCAAACCAATTTTATTGATAGGAGATTTGCAGGTATCCAAATATTTGGATGGGAGTATCCAGATATTCATTATACCTTTATCAATGTTCATGCACCAAATGTATGTAGCGACGGACTAAACTTTTTTCGACTAATTGTAAACAAACTGAGTACTGTTGGGAATCTGAACACAGATCTTCAATATCAAATTGTATTAGGGGGTGATTTCAACTGTCTTCTAGACAAAAAGTTAGGTTAGATCGATGGTATATAAACTCAAACGCATTAAATTTAGTCAAAGATATTCAGATAAAAATAGATAAAATATCAGATCATTTCCCAGTTAGTCTAAAAACTACACAAATGTCAAATTTGAAACGGGTTCCTGGCTTCTGGAAATACAATGCTCAATTAAATGAGTACGAGTATTTTAGAAAAGTAATACAGATGACGCTAAAAAATGGTCGGTTAAACTAAAGAATTTGGATGAAACTCTAAGGATATTTTATTGAGATAATTGTAAAAAAAAATCAAAATATGGTCAATTCATTGTTAAAAAACTAAGAATAAATGAGGAAAACAGAAAAGAGAACCAATTATTGAACAAATACAGGGACATCTATATTGGGATAGAGAACTATGTAGATAACCGAGAAACTGTAAAAAAAAGTTAAGAGAAATCGAAAAAGATATAAGAGAACTAAATAAACGTAAAACAAAGAAGGCTGTAATTCGATCCAAAATAAAATAGGCAGAAGAGGGAGAAAAATCCACTAAATATTTCCTGGATATAGAAAAAATTAGAGCACAATCAAAGATGTTCAAATGAATTAGAAAATCTGATGGAAGTATTATTTATGATAATATGATAATTTATTATTTATGAACCTGAAGCAGCTAAGATTTATGAACATAGGTTCAATACTTTCTCGGGCTTTGTCACCGCAGCCCAGGCAGCTTTACTTAGTACAGAGAGCTCTACTCTCCCAGAAGTACACAAACTTTCGTTGCTGATCAAATATTTATCTCCTCTGGTGTACACTTATGTGGAAGAGGCAAAGTCTTTTGATGGAGCAATAAAACTTCTGGAATCTGTGTACCTCAAACCTAAAAACGTTATCTATGCCCAGCAACTCTTAGTCACCCGATCTCCGAAATCAGGGGAAAACCTTGCAGAATTTCTACACGAGTTGAAAGAGTTAGCTTAAGATTGTAATTTTCAACCAGTATCAGCTGACATCTATAAATCCGAAATGATACGCGACTTTCATAAGTGGCATTCGTTCTCTATCGATTAGACAAAGGCTTCACGAAGACACTATTCTTGATCTTAAAATTGCTTTTGATAAAGCTGATATGCTTGACAGGTCACAAAAACAATTTTGCATGTATTTTACTCAAACTGTCGCCATGTCAACAGTTCACAACGGATGTATTTGTCCTGTCGAACCTTGCGGTTCCCAATCCTCAGAAGCTAGTTGTCCGCCCTGACCGATTCTTCACAAGCTTCTATCGCCTTGTCGAAAAGGACAAATTCTGAAAAATGCTTTTTCTGTGGAGGCAAATTTCATCCGCGGTTTCGCTGCCCAGCGCGAGGTGTCCAGTGACATGCTTGTGGAAAGAGAAGTCAAAAAGTATGCATGCCCGCTTCTAAACTTGTTTCTGGTTTGATAAAGGCATATCTAGTCACCGTATTGGCAGAGGCCTTTGAATGTCTCAAACGGTCTGTACTAGATGCCGAAATAAATGGAACTAACATTAAAGCGCTATTGGATTCTGATGCTTCGGAAAGTTTTCTTAACGCAGAAGTTGCTAAAAAATTACAGCTCAAATTGTTACCTGTGAACTCTAGTGTGTCAATGGCATCCAAGGCTGGTAGTACGGTACGGTACGGTACGAAGTTCGGTACGGTACGATTGAATTTTCCGGTACGATAGTACGGTACGATTCATTTTTCAATTTTCGTACTTGGTACGGTACGGTACGAAGTTCGGTATTTATTTCGTACCGTACCGTACTCTTTTTCGTACCTTCGCATTACACTTTATTCCCCTCAAATGAATTCGAAAAATAATTTCATTTAACATCTATGCCGTTTCATAACGGGGAGCTGATAATATAAATTGTGTCTATCAAAGAATTTTTGACTAAAGGGCAATTTTAAAATGATTAAAAAGGCGCAGGTATGGCAATAAAAATGCAACTGATTCATTTGAGCTGATTAGATGAGCTATGTGGTATATCGGTTTTACTGCAGTGGCGTAAAACTTTGTGATTGTGTGGAAATACATATAGGCCACTGATTTATGTCGTCTTAATCTGAATGCATTTTTCTGTAATAACGAAAGTTGGGATAGCCCAATTAAAATCGACAAGATGAGCAGCATGCATAATACTAAAAATCACGGTGCCCGAATATACCAACTACAATGGCGGATACAGAAAAAAATATGGGGGGAGGCACAATTTTTCCAACATGCAAACACAGGCTTTCAAATTTACAAAAAAATTAGGGTGCCGGAGGCGCGCAAAATTTTATTGAGAACGAAACAAAAATACATGTTTTAAGAGTGAAATAAACATTACCAGACCGGAAAATGTATCTGCGCGCCGGAAGCCCGCTGAAATTTTTGTAAAAACTGAATAAAAGTTTTCACTTTAAAGGCTAAATGCTACGAAATACACAAAATTAATCAGGGAATATTGCGCAACGCTGGCGCGCGAAAATTTTATGAAAAAAAATTAAAAACTCTCTCCCCTGACCAACTATGCAACTAAGCTAACTACCGCTATTACGTTTTGTTTGTACTCTGGCACGCAGAAGTATATTATCAGAGTAGAAACATCAGAATATAAAGATATAATCAGGCTGTTTTGAGTTGAAAGTTAGCTGATGCTCATTTTAAATACAAGATATATTTTGTAAAAAAAAACAGCCAAGTCACAACATAGACAATGGCATGTCGGGAATACGTCTGTCTGGTATAAAAAAATAAATAGCATTATTCGGTTATGTGAAGAGAACGTAAATTGCACCAGAAATACCAGCTGCACAAATGCACAATGATATTGTTCTTATAACCATGCCTGTGTGGTGCACAATGAACATCCTTTTGTCGAGAGAGAATTTCTTGTAACGACACAATGCAAGATTTTTTCGCGGAAACTGTGCTCATCCTACCACCATTTATCACCACCGGTCTACCATTCTCATATTATACGCAATGTGAACAATGTTATTGGGGTGACATATGCTTAATTACGCGCATGTTTTACTGTCCTGGATTTTAAACCAGATATCATAAACTGCACCACTTTGATGTAAGATGTTGGTGACGTTTCCTGCGGTGGCCAGATCTTACAAATAAAGCTGATTTGGAAATTGTTAGTTGGTACAGTACGAAATTGCTGCCCAGCGAATCGTACCTGTTTTCGTACTGGTACGAAATTTAGTACGATAAGTGAAAAATATTAATCGAACTTAATTTCGTACTGGTACGAAGTTCGGTACGATGTACGACAAAAATAATATCGTACGGTACGGTACGGAAAATTTTCGAAAGGTACGGTACGAAGTTCGGTACGAAATTAATTTTGCTGGTTCGAAGTACGATAAAAATTTCGTACCGTACCGTACTGCCACCCTTGATGGCATCCACAAAATTATCAATTACAATACAGTCCAATTTGCAAAGCGATTGTCCAATTGCGACAAAATCACGTCGCTTCAACAACGATGACAAAAACTTCGTTAGAAAAGGAATTGCAAATATTTTAACTAAGGGCATTATTGAACCATCCCACTCTCCTTGGCGGCCTCCTTTCGGTTACCAAAGATGAATGCCATAAACTACGAATGGTTGTTGATTATTACCAGGCAATAAATAGATACACTCTGCATGATGCTTACCCTCTTTCTCGGATTGATGACCAAGTTAACCAAATCGCGAAAAGCAAAGTTTACAGTACTTTGGATCTTAAGTCAGCCTATTTTCAGATAGCTGCTCTACGTAAAGAAGACGGCCCATATGCCGCTTTTAAAGCAGATGGCAAGCTTTACCAATTCTGCAGGCTACCCTTCGGGGTTACCAACGGTGTTTCTATTTTTCAAAGAACTATTGATTCTCTTTCACAGAAACATAAATTGCGTGGAACTTACGCTCACCTTGACAACATTACTGTAGTTGGTGATGATAAAACTGATTATGATATTAGGCTCAGAGCTTTCTTTGATGTCGCTAAAGCTGAAAACTTGACTTTCAATCCGAGCAAATCTGTTATTGCTTAGAGAGATTTGCTTGGGTATCGTATTTCTTACGACGGTATCCAACCTGACCCTGAACGCATGAGGCCTTTGTTAGAATTACCAATGCCTACTACAAATGAGGAATCGAAAAGAATCATTGGAATGTTCGCGTACAGTTTGTTTAGGCAGTATAAGGGATGGTGAGCCTTTTTGTTTCAAATGCGATGCTTCGGACCACACAATCGCTGCTACTCTCAGTCAATCTGATCGCCCAGTGGCTTTCTTCTCTAGAACTCTATCTCCCACTGAAATCAAATATCCCATAGTGGAAAAAGAAGCATCTGCTATAATCGAAGCGGTTCGGAAGGGGAGGCATATCACACTCGTAACCGACCAAAAAGCTGTCTCCTATATGTTCAATCCCAAAACTAATGGAAAAGATAAAGAATGCTAAGATTCAGTTGTGGAGAGCATAACAAGGCTCTTGCTCTTACGCCATCAAGCACGAATCTGACAAAGAAAATGTTGTGCGCGATACACTTTTATCGAGTATGTGATTATTGGTATTACGAGACTGACTCTAATCTACCTTATTCTGTCGAAGACGTAAGAAGAGTTCGTAAATCCTTACAAATATGCGCTGAGCTGAAGCCTCGATTTTATCAATTGCGTGATCAAAATTTGGTTAAAGCCACCCGTCCTTGGGAAAGAGCATAGATTTCAAGGGTTCGGTCAAAGGCCGTACTCCTTACTTGTTCATTGCGGTTGATGAATATAGCAGATCTTCGTTTGCTTTCCCTTGCAAAAATATGACCACTTATTCTGTTATCGATTGCTTTATGAAATTATTCTGCTGCGACAGAGGATCTTCCTTCATGTCCCGAGAGCTAAAAGACTACTTGACGTCGAAAGGTGTAGCTACAAGTCGAACCACCCCCTACCATCCGACTGGTAATTCTCAATGCGAGCTTGTAAATCAGACTATTCGGAGGACAGTTAAGCTACTGTTGAAGAATCGAAAACTCCCCGATGAATCATGGGAACTTGTACTTCCAGATGCCTTCCACGCTACTCGATGTCTGCTGTGCACCGCGACCAATTCTACTTCGCATGAAAGATTCTTAAACTTTAATAGGAAATCAATGATGGGTAAATCTCTACCACTTCACTTTATGCTTAGCTGTGAAAGAGTTGATTAAAATTTAGCCTTGATTCTAGAGTTGTAATTTGAATTGTATACAGCTATAGCATAAATGGGCAAGAAAGTGATAGTTTAGAAACTGAAATAATAGAAAACGAAATGGATGCTGCAATGACGGACTTGAAAACAAACAAGTGACATGGCCTAACAAAAAAGTTTTATTTTGAACCGTGATGAGGCCTGTATTAATATTTGTATATCAGTTTTATCACAGTATATGTGAATGATACTGCAATTAGAGTAGCAACATTACTATATGAAAAAGTGCTAAAAAAGACTTGGAAAATTGTCGCCTGAATTCATTACTGAATTTTGAATATAAGATCATAACAAAATTGATTTCGAATAAACTAAAAACTGCGTTGCCAAATGTAATCAGTGGGGATCAAACTGCCTTTGTTCCAGTAAGGTTAATTCAAGAAAATCTTTTCACCCTGAGAGATGATATCTATTGGGCAAACAAACAAAATCTATCTCTAATAACTTTATCAATTGTTCAACAAAAAGCATATAAGGTTGACAGGCAATTATTGATTAGGATACTAAAAGAGCTTGGGTTTGGGCCAAATTTCGTAAGATAGATTAGAACACTTCACACAGATACAAGAATGAAAATATTAACTAATGGATTTTATCAAATGATTTTTTGGTGACTAGAGAGTTGAGGCAAGGTTGTCCTCTTGTGCCCTTGTTGTACCTTTCCATGTCTGAATTATTGGCACCAAACGTAATATGCAATAACAAAATCATTCCATTCAAAAGTTGTGGTAATACCACCGAAGTGTATAAAGGCTTTGCTGATGATACTACCCTTACGGTAGTAGATCTTGCATCAGGAACAAAAGCTTTTAAATTTATTGAAGTGTTTAGCAGGGCAAACAATAAATAAATCAAAGTGCGTTATCTTATTAAGTGGCTTAGCAAAAAATTTACAAAGTAATGACTATGAAGGCGTTGAAGTCACGAGGGATTAAATAAAAATTCTTGGAATTCATATAGGCAATTCTGTTACGTCAATGGAAAAAAATCAGGAAAATATCATTTCCAATATCCAAAAGGTAATAAATATGTGGAAAGGGCGAAATTTGAGTATAATTGGCAAGATCTGTGTTACAAAAACACTCATGTTGTCAAAATTGTGGTACATGGCTACTTTTGAAAATATGCCTGAATTTTTTATACGAAAACTAGAAACAATTATCTAAAAATTTAAATGGAATGGAAAGGAACAGCTAGTCAACAGAAAAATAATATGCTCAAATCTTAACCAAGGAGGTGTAAACATGGTGAATCTGAGAAAGCAACTGAAAGCTATTCAATTAAAATAGGTTTTCAAATTACTAAAAAAAGAGTTAAAACCGTGGTCTAGAAGGGCTAAATTTTATATAAATAATTATTGTGACAGGTTATCCAAAGGAGATCTGGAATGCCTACATCTAAACTTGAAATTTGAAAGAATAATTTCCATTCCAACGTTCCATACACACATTGTGAATTATTTTGAAGAATTAGAACTGAACTATACTCATCCTAACACAGTTATGGAGGCGACAAAAGAAATAATTTGGCATAATCCTCTAATAAAAGATCAAAATGGTGATGTATTATAAGCAGAAGCCAACTGGGTGATGGCAAAAGTCATAACAATAGGAAATGTTATACATACTAGCTTGAGAGATCCATCTGAAATTATTTAACCAGTTATTAAACGACGGAATACCAATCAGAATAGGAAGACTTATTTAGTTGCAAAATGCAGTTGCAAGATCTCTATCACGAAAGAATTTTGTCCGAAAGGTATAATGAATCAAATGACTTAACAACAAAAAGAACTTGCAAATTATTACAATCAAAACAGATTTTAAACTTTTTGACCTCCCGTGAATAATACTTGAGGAATGAGTTGCATTTGACAAAAACAATTGAATGGACGAAAATTTGGAATTTAAATATACCTAATAAATATGAGGAACTAACGTGGAGAGTGTTGCGTAATGCTCTGCCCACTGGCGAAAAAAATTTGGTTAGAAGATGTGCTAGGTTATTGTAGTCTTTGTAACAGGGAAATTGAGGAAAGTAGTTATCTTTTATTTTTACAATGTTAATGGGCCAGGAAATTTTGGACATGGTGTGAAATACCTATATAACCGTTTTCAAACGATACAAATTGCGAATCTGAATTGATAACCTCACTTTGTGCTATCTTTAAATGTAAAGTAATTGGAATTCTAAAATGAATGCCTTACTATGAAGGGAACTCTTGATGTCATATGAGCTTACGGATGATCTATTGCACAGAATCATATTGCTTTGATTGTAAGATAGGTACACACACCATGTAAAAATGATAATATTAATAAGTAATTGATTGTATCAGAGAAGCAGTAAGCTTAAATCTTACTACCCAGCTGAAGTAAAAATACTGGACATCTCAATAACCCTGAAAAAGGCAATGAAAGTATGAAATTGAACGAAAAGTATATATTTACTTAGTACATCAATTAAAAAATAAACGGATTTAATCGAACTGTAACCCGGGCTGGGAAAGGGTATTGATCTGCCTAATCTGTTATGGAACATTGTCTTGATTGCGCAAATATTTTTTTTAATATATATGAAATGTACTGCGTTTAATTTCGTCTGAAAAAACAAAAACATCCCAAAAAAAAATTTTTTCTGAGCGTATTGACAAGGTAGGACTCCATAATATTAGGTATATTTGGTCTAGTGAAGTTTCGTACCACACGACCGAATATCATCAAAATTAAAACTAGAATAATATTTGCTGATTCGAAAGCATATGGCATCATCTCCCAAGTATGGATGAGTTGCTTCCAACGTGGGAATTTTTTATGATTACCATAAATAGGGTACTGGTAAATATGGATACCCCTAAATTTCACTTGACTTGACTTCTTAATCAAAATGCATGTAGCTACAGTATCCAAAAAAAAAAAATGAAATGTAAAAACAAAGCATTCTATTGTGCTATTTATGCCTAGTCTATTCTGGTTATTTCTGAGTCGATTCATGAATTTCACGGCAAAATCATGAAATGTAATGAGTAAATCAACTTAATCCATATCTTTAAATGATTTAAAAACAAAACCTTACAAAAATTGTGTTTACGAAGCAGTCTGAAATTTATCTGAGTGAAAAATCTCTCTGAGCGTGTTTCTAAATTTGCATCACCAGGTTATAATAAACAATTCAATTATAGTCCTCTAGTCCGGAAGAAAACAGGATAGTCCACGCTCGTGGAAGGTCCAAAAGTGACAGACACTCAATATGCGACACTTCTATCCTAAGAAATGGAACGGTTTTTAGCTATGATATTCCCGCCAACTATCTATTAAGAATGCATTGCTTAGCATACGTCACAATAGAACAACAGTTTATCAGAGCGCGAGGGATCTGCAGTGTAACAACGGGAAAACAATGTGCATTCCGGTCGAGTCAGCATTTTAGTGTTGTCTATAAAAATATGCCGTCTGTATTAGACATGGTCAAAAGTAGGCTATGTGTACTTATGGGTAATATTCAATACGCATACTCAAGTGAAACCTGACACGTCGTATATGTGCGTTCATATGAGGATGCACTCGTGTTAAAGTAAAATGTCAATCATCAAAAACTGGTCAACTTCGAGCATTTATTACTTTTATCTGATACCAGAATTAACCATACTTATGGCCATATTAGCTGAGATGGTGTATAAAACGAAAATACCAAAAGTCACATCTTGACTGTTAGGTAGGGTATTTTACTATATGAAATATTTTGAATATGAAATGTCGAATACATTCTTAATTCAGCGAAATTTGATAAATAGTTACATTCTTATTTTTTTTTTAAAGAAATATGACGTTTTAAATTGCAAAATGCAGGAAATTGTGACTGTAATACACAATTTCCTGTGGTAATTTGGAGAGCAATTACGATATATTTCATATTACACTATTTTGAAAATTTTTTAAAATCGAAATTTTACCATGTCGATTAAATTCATTATCGAATGTTCCAAGTATTCGATTCCATTTAGACATTTTTTTTTAGGGGGAAATATTAAATGTTGGACTTTGTTTTGTACCACAATGCTGCAAAAAAGTAAGCTAAGAGGTTGAAACAATTTTTGTCACTCATACTCAAGTATTTGATGATCTATGTATTCTTTAACAGAAAAACGTAACGTGGTCTATAAATCTAGTAGTCGCAATGCAATATTTAGATCAAATGTGTAATTATGTTTTTGGAACTCCCCAACAGGTTGGTTACCTTGCTCCACAATGAAATTCGTTACAGAAGGATTAGAATGGTCAGCAATCATATCCAGTCTATGTTTTGCTATACGTTATTTTTCTGTGCCTTTGTTTCAATAATTGATATTTTCCTACTTTGTAATAATATGGTTTTATGTTCTAAAGATCGGATGAAGTTTGAGGGTGGGATCAGTTTAGTGCTATGAAATAAACGCTCTGTAGTGATCAAGTCATACAAACTACGTTAGCAGAAAATAGGGCGCGTTAATTTGAAAAGGCATCAAAGTGCAGAGTACAAACCTAGGGATGTTGAGAAAGTGTCACGGGAAGGTTGAATCACCGTTGCGCGAAGGTGGCGTTCTTGCCGCGTACACGCAACTTGTAACATGTTTTCCACGTGCGAGGAAGTCGACAGAATGATGTTCCCGCAACGTTCCGTTGTTACGTGGGCAGCACCAAATGTCTCCATTCAGACAACGTTGCCGTAACGTAAAATTGTCAGCTGGGTATATGCCCTAAAAACCAAAGAACGATTTGAAAAATTAACGTGGTCCTAACAATCAGAATGCAAAAGGAACCTTCAGTCCACAATAGTTACTATAATAAATTTATGGAAGTCGTTTCATTGCTTCCTCCTTACTTCACACAATATCTTAAGTTTCCAAATGTGAAACGCTAGTACAAGCGGCATAGAGGCATTTTTTTGATAGTGCGTAAAAAGAAAATCGGTAACAAAGCGGTTGATCGTTGTGAGGGGGCAAAGTCGATGACTCTCGACATTTTCAAAGCTTTCGACAGAGTTTGGCACCATTGTTTATTACAGAAAATATGGGACGAATATTTTCAATATTAAAATCGTTTTCATCCAATCGTTCTGGGCGATTAAGGTACAGAAACCTATTCCATTTCACCCGGTGTTCCTCAGTGATCAATTCTCGGCCCAACTTTATTTTTGATATATATTAATGACTTGCCTGATAACCAAGGCTGGTAGTACGGTACGGTACGGAACGATTCGTTTTTCAATTTTCGTACTTGGTACGGTACGGTACGAAGTTCGGTATTTATTTCGTACCGTACCGTACTCTTTTTCGTACCTTCGCATTACACTTTATTCTTCTCAAATGAATTCAAAAGAATAATTTCATTTAACATCTATGCCACTTCATAACGGGACTCTGATAATATAAATTGTGTCTATCAACGAATTTTTAAACTAAAGGACAATTTTAAAATGATTGAAAAAGCGGCGGTATGGTAATAAAATGCAACTGATTCACTTGAGGTGATTAGATGAGCTATGTCGTATATCGGTTTTACTGCAGTGGCGTAAAATTTTGTGATTGCGTGGAAATACATATAGGCCACTGATTTATGACGTCTTAATCTGAATGCATTTTTCTATAATAACGAAAGTCGTGATAGCCCAACTAAAATCGACAAGATAAGCAGCATTCATAATACTAAAAATCACGGTGCCCGAATATACCAACTACAATCGCGGATCCAGAAAAAAATTTACGGGGCACCTTTTTCCAACATGCAAACAAAGGCTTTCAAATTTACAAAAAGATTAGGGTGCCGGAGGCGGGCAAAATTTTATGGAGAACGAAACAAAAATACATGTTTTAAGAGTGAAGTAAACAGTACCAGACAGGAAAATATATCTGCGCGCCGGAAGCCCGCTGAAATTTTTGTAAAAATTGAATAAAAATTCTCACTTTAAAGGCTAAATGCTACGAAATGTACGAAATTAATCAGGGAAATATATTGCGCGACGCAGGCGGGCGAAAAATTTGTGGAAATTAAAATTAAAAACTCTCTCCCCTGACCAACTATGCAACTAAGCTAACCAGTAACCACCGCTATTCCGTTTTGTTTGTACTCTGACACGCAGAAGTATATTATCAGAGCAGAAACAATAGAATATAAAGATATATTTAGGCTGTTTTTAGTTGATTTTAGCTGATGCTCATCTTAAATAGAAGATATATATTTGTAAAAAAAAACAGCTATGTCACAATATAGACAATGAGGCATGTCGAGAATACGTCTGTGCGGTATGAAAAAATAAATAGCATTATTCAGTAATGTGAAGAGAACGTAAATTGCACCAGAAATACCAGATGCACAATGATAATGTTCTTATAACCATGCCTTCGAATGAGACCGCGCGAAACCCATGTGTGGTGCACAACGAACATTCTTTTGTCGAGAGAGAATTTCTTGTGACGACACAATGCTGCTAATATGCTAAATATTGCTTCATGCCAGATTTTTTCGCGAAAACTGTGCTCATCCTACCACCATTTATCACCACCGGTCTACTATTCTCATATTATACGCAATGTGAACAATGATATTTGGGTGACATATGCTTAATTACGCGCATGTTTTTCTGTCCTGGATTTTAAACCAGATCATAAAACTGCATCACTTTCATGTAAGATATTGGTGACGTTTCTTGCGGTGGCCAGATCTTACAAATAAAGCTAATTTGGACATTGGTAGTTGGTACGGTACGAAATTGCTGCCCAGCGAATCGTACCTGTTTTCGTACTGGTACGAAATTTAGTACGATAAATGAAAAATAATAATCGAACTTCATTTCGTACTGGTACGAAGTTCGGTACGATGTACGAAAAAAATAATATCGTACGGTACGGTACGAAAAATTTTCGAAAGGTACGGTACGAAGTTCGGTACGAAATTATTTTGCTGGTTCGAAGTACGATAAAAATTTCGTACCGTACCGTACTGCCACCCTTGCTGATAACTGGATTTGTGACTTGTTAATTTACGCTACCACACCAATTTTATGTCTCAATGAAAAATCGATACGGAACAACATCTAACTCTCACAAAATTGCTCCAGTCCGACTTAGCCAGAATAACTGAGTGGGGTGACAATGTTCCCGACCCATGGCATAGAACACGGCTATTCAGGTCGCGGTCCAGATCTGATCTTTAAATGCTCATGTCTGGGCCGCTTGACACTTTCGATTTATTTAATATTGATATTCCCGTTGGCAGCAGTACATTGAAATTTAAAACCAAAAGAACAACGTTACTCATTCCACGTTCACTATAGCATTTGCAGTCGCTAGATTTTTCTGAGATTCTGCTTCTAAACTCACCTAAAGTGAACATAATCTGAGGTAGCTGGCTGAAGTAACATACGTGCCTGATTTGAGGATCGGAAACCAAGTCCCATTCTTCCCATAGACTAAATAAGGCGCAATAAAACGGCATTTCTTTGGTTACTCCTTATATCTGACTCCAATCAGTTGATAAAACTCCATATTAATTGTTTTTAATATTTCTGCAGATTTATTAGGTTATATTGTTTCTTGATTTGACAAGATTTCTTTGTTCCAGCCAGGCTAGGTTTTGACCTTGACCAATCACTGTTTGTGGTCAACTTTTTTTAATTTTTTTTAATGAAATTCGCTCAGAGCAAGGCCACAGGAGACGAATCAAACTTGAAAATTTTTTTGAAGCCACCAAAGCACAAAGAGCTACATGAAATGCAGGAATAGGAACTAAGGAACCCCCATCCTTGATAGATGTCTATTACCGAGAGTTTTAAAGCCTTGTAGATCAACACGACCAGAAGAGCAGCAAGGAGGCAAGGAATTCCAAAAAAAGCTCCTTGCATAAAACTGTTTTTGACATCGTGGAATTTCCACAGTGAATAGGTGCGAATTGGTAGCCAAGCGTGTTGACCGATTAAAAATTTTGTTCGGAGGCACGAGAGCAGAAAGCTTTCCTGAACAAAGACCATTATAATATCTGTAAAATAAACAGAGTGAGGCAATGTTGCGGTGGTGTGTCAAACTTTGCAGACCGGAAGAAAGTTTAGGCCAATCTTATTCATCGGGAGTGGGATAATGGCGAGCTCGATATAGAAAAAATATATCTCGGACATAGGGATGTTGCTTTATAATAAAACAATTTATCACATTTTTGGTATGTTATAACGTTATATGTGCCTGCAATGATAACGTCATAATCTAATCACCACTTTTTCAATTCTACGTTGATTACGATATTTGATCTCTGACGGGACAAGATCAATGCAAGCCACCTTTGCCAATGCAGCGACCGATTTTGATCGGGTAGTATGGTGCTATAAAGATTTCTAATTAATTTGTCACGAAATATACAGCTATTTTCGTCTCGTATTTTTGTGTGCCACTTTTCTGGTCACCCCGCCATTCGTTTTCTACCTAACTTACGGGAGAATTTTCTCCAATAGATATTTGGGAAATACTGATTGATTTTTCATTATACTGCCAAAAACTGTATTATTTTTACACATTCACCCCATTATGACACCAGTGTCGGCGTCTTGTTTTTAAACGCAGGGGATTCTACTTTTTCATAATTTAGCAAGTCCTGAATGGAAATTTTTCTCCTTTTCTCATCTGATTTGATATATATATATATCACTCTGAATCACGTAATAACGTTTTTAAAGAAAAACAATGACGTCATATAGTGACGTCAGACCTTGGGGCCAACCAAAATCGTAACGTCGTTACTTGAAGTATCAAATATCAAAATGTGGTGCTTTAATCAGGATGTTCAGAAAAGGCCATTTTTCGATCTAACAAACCCAGTGGTTTCAGGAGACTTTATGATCTTTCTTTATTCATGATCTTTCTCAGGGCGAATTTTGTAAGGAAAAAAATCTTCTAGACGTCAGCCGTTTTTTTTTTTCTATGATCAGATTCAGAGTAAAGACATAATATTCGTACTATTCCATGGCGTGGGGCCTAACGTTCGGCTACGTTACCTCGGGCTACCCACGTTAAACCGAGAATTTGCCATGCGATGAATTCAAAATTTTGATCACTGGGATATAACGAAGATTGAGTGATTGCCACCAGGGATATTCTTAGTGAATCTGAATCCCATCTGAAAAATTTTAGCTTTAGGGGGGAACATTATCAGCAAATTTACGGAACCGCCATGGCATCACCAGTATCAGTAGTAGTAGCAAATTTAGTCATGGAAGATGTGGAAGAATAGGCCTTACTACATTCGCCAACCCACCCCGCTACCGGAAACGCTTCGTTGACGATACCTTCTGCATATTGAATTCGGTCATTTTACAACAATTTTCCCTGTACATCAACAAGATAGAAAAAAGCATAAAATTCACCATGGAAAAGGAGGAGAATAGTTCTATTGCATTTTTAAATATCAACATTACTAGGAGGGAAGACGGATCATTTAAAACTTCAATTTATCGGAAACCTACTCACACTAAACCAGTGGTTATTAACCTTTTCTCCGTCACGCCCCCTTTAAGTAATGGTCCATTGTTTTACGCCTCCCTAACTTAGCATTAACAGCAAATGCAATTTTGTACATTTATTAATAACACATCAACGATATCAGTGAGACACTGTGCACTGCTTCTTCTGCTTCTACTATATCTTTTATGGGCACTTTAATATCAGAAAACGCACACCGCAAGTCTTCTTCAACTACCAGCCTGTTCCTGTACTTGGTTTTTATAGCTACCAGTGCTGAAAATGCAGCTTCGCAAAGATACGTGGATCCTGACATAATCAGAATCCGAAAAGCCTGAGCTGAAATAAGAGGGTAGACATGTTTTATGAGAGACTCTCCGATGGTACGGTTCATCTTACTCTTTGCAATTAACATGGCCTCAACAGTACTCGAGGAAAGTTACTGAAATGCACCACTGCTGTCCAACTTAGCTTTTTTCAAAGATTGAATTTTTGCCACAAAAAAAACTTTTATATTTTTTTCTAAAGCAGGGTGTGCTGTTTCCAAATGCCGTTTCAAGCGTGGGGGCCTCATTGCATCGTTACTAAGAGTTTTGTAACATATTACACTCTGTGGAATTTCTTTGTTACTTTTTTGCAAGGATACAAAGCCAAACTCAATATAGTTTTCTAGATACTTTATTTTCTTTCCAGCCATTTCAATTATGCTAAAACTATTCTGTATTTGTATCGTAGGCTAAAGTTTGGCTAGCTACCTAAACACGACTAAATGTTAAAAAGATATTTATATACGTAAAATTAACACATTCGGTGCGGCGTGGTTTTCGCGCTGTCTGGCGTACGGTGCTGCAATTTGACTGCAGCTACTATAAAACTACAATGCTTCAATCACGGGCACTGAAGAGAAACGAAAGAACCACTTTCTTACTCTTTCAGTTCTATCATGCTTCAATCACACACACACGTGAATATACGAGCGGTGAACCGTTTTTGCACAACAAAAAATAACTCTGTAAATCTACCATAAGTTTTATTCGCAAAAAAGTTAAAATCAGAGATATTACTGTGGATCATGTTAGGCCTCGCGCCCCCTGGTTAAGAGACATTGCACTAAACGGTACCTTAATTTCCAATCTAACTACCCCAACAGCCACTAGACATCAGCTGTCAACAGCCTCATCAATCGCGCTAAAAAGTTGTTTCAGATAAAAGGGACCAAAGAAGAGAGATCAATTTAGTTAAAAAAGACCTTGAGAGCCAACTGTTACCCTAAGTACTTTTTACGCAAACATGTCAAGAAAAAACAGATGAAAGAGGACAAACTAATTAGCAACGTTTTGCTACCATACCCTATGTCGAAGGATTCAGTGAAAAAGCCAGAAGGATACTTGAAGAAGCAGACATCAGAGTGTCATACAGGCCCACTAACAAGTTAGGAGATACACTATCTAAATGGAAAGAACACCAGCGGGATGTAGAAAAATATGATTTTGAGAAGTCTGCATTATCCAAGCATGCATACTGCAACGACCACAGAATAAATTGGGAATAAATTGAGGCTATTATATTAGAGAGAAGATCAACACAAGAAAAGACTATTTTTTGAATCATTTCATATAAACAGCATATCATACACAATGAAGGATATGAAGATTTGCAGGTTTCCGGCAGCTTATCAGACTATGTTTCAACGCAGATAGGATAAGACATCTATCTTTAGCTTTTATGTTTCTTTTTTACCTCAGAATATTTTATCTTTTGTTTACTAGCTTATTTTAGAACGACCCCGTTTCAGTATATAGTATTGTCGGTGACTTAGCATTTCCATCGGCCTGATGAAAAACGTCTGTATAGACATTCGAAACGTTGGCAAAAAATAAAACATTGTTAGATTCACTATGGGATATATGCTAGAAGCGAAATTCATTTTTCGAATAATGCTGGGTATGAATGTACGCGGAGTCGAGTATTATATATTTATCGATTTCGCTATTACGGTACTCCACTTCTCAACGACTGTTCCAAAACCGTTGCGTCGATTCGATTACAGAGAGTCGAAATGGGTCGCTTTTTTGTTTACGTCTGGCGCGGAAAACAGCTGACTTTCCGAGCTTATCACATTTCTCTTTGTATATCTTCATCACGTTTGCTCGATAAATTGAAATTTTGAGCAAACACGACGCATACTTTTGTTTCTTTTTGTTACAAAAAGAGGTGGATCTAGGGCTCGTTCGACCGTCGCTGTCTGAGAGAGAGCAAAATGTAATGAAAAACGCGGCCACTCGGCCCTCTCAGAACAAAGAAACGTTGGAACGTTTCACATGGCAACTCGTCTCCGTGACGTTGTTTCGCTGGGTTTGTTTGCTGCCGATGTTATTATTTGTTATGAACGCGTCGTCGCACCATGCTTTCTTGTAAATTCATTTCTTGTTTTGTCCAACGGGATAAAAAATTAAACTTTCTGGTTGAGTCAGATCTAAGCAAAGTGTATCCAACAAGTACAGCCTGTTACGTTATTTCGTGGTCATACTTGATCTGGTTAAGGAGAAGTCGAATTTCGTGAAAATTCACCGCAGTGCAGAGAACAATCGTTCGAGTTTGGCGTGAAAAGTTCTGATGTCCGCCAACTTGGTGTTTGTGAATAAATGAGTGTCTGTTGAAGTTGTGCAGACTTATTTTATACAAATTACGAGGATACCATACTTTTCACCTAGTCACCGGCCTATCGACTTCAGTTCAATGATGCTTACGCCTGGTCATTGTGCGATTCTGCAGCTCAAAAGCTTTAACGTTCATGCCTTATTGTTTAGATGTTAGTCAGTTACCGGTACTGGTGCGGCGTAAACAGGAAACAACTGTTACTCTTTTAGGGTATTTATCATAAACTTTCCAAGGTTATTTTAGTCAATGGTTCATGAAAATTCATTTAACAGCCAAAAAATGCATGACCACCATCGGCTGACCGCGTCTTGTTCTATCAGTTTGTTAATAAATGCGTGGTGACTGTCTGACTGTGGCATGTGCCATAATGCATTTTTTATTGTACTCTTATGATCTGATCTGTTATTAAATATGCATCAAAATTCTAATAAATTCATCAGGTATAATTTGAACAAGGAAATTGATTTTCATCATATAATAATTTTACTCACTTTTGAAACTTTATTGAAAACAGATATTTTTGTCAAACAATTTATACATCAATTTACTGGTTTATATGGCCTGCCCATATTCGCCAGTAGGCTATACAGTATATGTAATTTGAGTTTGATTATAAAATTACTTGGCAACTACAGTAAAATTAGCCCATCAAGAATTTGAACTGGGAGCATGTTATCTATATAAATTTGTAAAAAGCCTCTACAATTCATGCTAATGTTACTTATTTAAATATCAGCAATATCTACAGTATATCTTTGTAATTTATACTATTTTACGTTTCAGATTTGTGCTACATAGCTTAGTGCAGCAGACAGCGAAATAATAACAGGGTTGTTTGGTCTCAAAAAGCAAATATATATGTTTCACAAAAGTCCACATCTTAATTTTCTGAAACAACGTAAAAGTAATTCGCGATAGTCCAGGAACTTTTTTTAGTATTTTTGCGATTTTGATCAACATTCCAATATGGTGAAGACATTTCAAGCATATTTGGGGCCAGAATGCCAAAGAACTTACAGCTGTGTACATTGCAGGGCCCATCTAGCGAAACATGACGATCTTATTTCAAAGGTAAAATATGATTTTATGTACTTATGTTCCATAAATGAATTATTTATTGTTTCCTAGATAAACCTGTGAAACATACCCTGGTTCACATATCACACTGCCAGGCTACTGTTGCAACTATAATAAATTTACATCGATTGCGAATCTTTTAAAGAACATTACCGGTTTTCTGATTTCATTGTGAGGTAAATTAGAAGATTGATCTGTTAAATAAATTCAGAGAACAGTATATTCACATACTTACATATTCTCACACACATCGCACAAAAACACTAATGTCAATATTAATTTAATTGATAAATTTTTTTACTGTCGACGTGACGCAGGTGAGACAAACCTATCTGACTTTATGTAATTGTCAATATTTTTATTTTGACAGGCGCTATTATCCATTAGTGACTCATGCTTAATACATGTGTGCGTTGTATATCATGCACGATGCACACAAATAAAATATAATTCAATTGTCAGAAATCATAAACAATATTCATAAAATGTTAGATCAACCTCCACGAAAAGAATCCAAATTAAACATTGTTAAATATGAATCAAAGATGATGGTGCGATGGTATGTCATGGTTCATCTAAACCTCATGCTTGGAACATCTTTTCTGGTTCCAGTCTTTCAGATGGACATTGCTATTTCATAGCAGTATTGATTGTTTTGAACTTTTTTATACAGTTTGGCTTCAACCAGACACTCATATAAGAGACATTTAAATCCTCTTGCCTCTGATATAATATGGAATATTATTGCCTATTTGCTAAATCATCTTTTGATGAAATCCACTTTCCTGTGGTGCCTCAGTAGCAGAATAACTGGCATTCTATCAGTCTAGTACTGGTATTAGTAGTGTGCAAATACCATGTTAATGCTCTTTTTGCTGTTTGGGTTTTTGTGTGCTATTTTATGACAGGTAATAAACAAACTGCCTACGATTAACGAACCTGTGTTGTTATTTGGATTTTAGCGACTCTTTTGATTGGAACACCTTCAGCAAAGCCCTATTTCATGATAGCCTAGGTTTTAGACCTTGGTGATGCCAACAAATGCGAATAACAAATAAATTGAGTCAATGTATACTGTATACATTGTAATTTCACACCCTTCTGTTATATTTCGTACTAACGTTACTGCAATATTCTTATGTCTGCTTTACGTTGTATACATTGTAATTTCACACCCTTCTGTTATATTTTGCACTGACATTACTGCAATATTTTTATGTCTGCTTTAATTTGAATTTACAGTCATTCCAAGGCAGCCAAGGAAGAGCGTACTTATTTAACTCTGTGTAAGTGTATATTTATTTAATGTTTTATGTTTTGTGCTGATTTACCCTCCTAAAAAAATCAATATATCCATAAAATAAGTGCATAGAGTTTAAATTAATAAATATTAAAACATTGAATTGAGCATATCCTGATTTTGCTGCAAAATGATTAATTTAATAATAACATTCGAAAATGAAATTTAACACAGCCCATGTAATTGTTTCTGCAACTATTTCTGTGTAACAAGGAAATTCCGGTGTACGGGTACTATGCACTCAATGTAGCAACCATTCATTAAAATGCAAATGTTTAGAATTGATTTATGAGCATCACATCAAGGATCCTAGTCAGAAATGTTCTGCTTAAACATCAGAGTAGAATTTCCAATTAGGATATTAAAACTATGCAGTAATTATTTATGATTTTTAGAGCGTAAATTTCCAGAAACTTAGGAAGAACCTCCAAGTTTCCCAATATTTTGTTACTGGTATTCGCATGGCAGCATCTGAAAGAATCCATCAAACATGAAATGTAAAACCAGCAAATTCATCTTTAGCGAAATAAAACATAAAATACCTATCATACAGGACTGCTATGGTATAGTGCAGAGGGCTGTATCTGGCTTGGGTCATAGTAGAACTAGATCTAGGCATATTATTTCAAAAATTTATCAATAAAAGTTTGAGAAAAATGTCTTTCAAGGCTTCTAACAAACATTAATTCTTTTATTAATTCCATCCATTTAGAATATACTTAATATTAATTACCCATATTGAAGTAGACCTATTCTTATTATTTAGACAGTATAATGGATCTTTTCTGCACATCCGTTAGTCTAAAATAAATACTGCCATCTGGCTATTGCACAAAATATTGAACAATGAGAATTGATTTTTCAGTCAATTACTCAAACTGAATAGACAATTACATTTTCAAAATCTTTTACACAAATTGCGGTTTGCTAAAAATTTTCTATTCAATTTTGTTCGATCATTGATAAACCATTATTAGCAAACACAAAAATCTTTGCCATTGCTAATTGCTAATCAATTAATGAAAGACCTATTGAAAATTAGCAAATTGAGAATTCCGTTTCATCAAGAATGAGCCACAGATAGATTGCATCTTGACGATGCAATCCATCAGTGACCCATACTTGACGAAGCATGTTTCGACTGAATTTTCGAGAGGTTTTACCCAGTGGCAAATACGGTAAATAAACACACCGTGGTTTTTAAATAAACATATTAATGGAATCCATCCATCAGATTTTGCTATTTAAAAATCTCTTATTTTCAAAATAAATCCCTTCTCATATTTGGCTTTAAAGGAATTTGGCTACGGTTGACATATGTATATTAATGTGTGTTTGGACAGGAGATTTTCGGTTTCACTCTATTTTATTTTATTGCTGGCGTTTTTGTATGCAGTTTTCTGATATTTGCATTGAATGAATTTTGACCAATGATTGATAATTTAAGCGCACAATTTATCACATGTCAACCGTAAGTTTCTGCTTAGATCTTTAGCGGTAATATGCACAAAATTAACTATGTACACCATGAAACGAAAGCTTCGAAATTCAAATATATTTTACTTTCAAGCACTTTCAAGCATTCAAAAGGTCTCTATTTATCCTACTATTATTTCCCAATAGGAAATTTTATTTTGCCAAGAATGTGTGAGTCGTTTGTTGTTTTGAAGTCTCGAAGATTTTTTTTTTAATGTGATGCTACCGGGATGAGCAAGTCATGCTTTGGTACCATCCTGATCCCCATTAAGCAAATGCTTGATCAAGTTTAAATTCAAATTCTGTTTTAAACAAATCATCTTTTTATGTTGCAGAGTAAATATTGGCTGTGGACCAGCTGAAGAAAGGGTGCTTTTAACTGGTCTTCATGCAGTGTCAGATATCTTCTGCGAATGCTGTAACACGACACTAGGCTGGAAATATGTAAGTATGAAGTATATTGTGTTGGGTTTTTATTAAATGGAATTGTACAAAGGCCGTTCGGGTGTCAAATTTCAAACTTGCTTCATTATGTTATAATTTTTGTGGATTGCAGTGTCAACTGGTGCTTTGTGAATAAAAATGTTTAGAAGTAGCATTCTGTGCGAAGAATGGAGATGAACTAAAGCAGTTTATTTGAATCATCAAATGTGTCACTCAGCGAGGCATTTAACTTGTAGCTGAAGGAGCGTAAGGAAATGACTGAGTGAACATATATAATCATGAATGACTTCATATCTAGCAAAAAACTATTCAGTGCCCACTAGTTTTGCAATCCAATGGGCAAATTTGAGTTGAGTGAGGGCAATGTTTTTATTTATAATAGGTTAATTGCTGGACCTGAATTAAACTTTAATGCAAAAAATTATTTTTTGGGGATATTGTCGATATTAGTGATATTTTTAACAAACTATCAATACTACCTTGAATTTCAATTTTCATATATCAATAGCAAAATACAAAACTCTATACAAATTCCAGCCTTCCTTAGATGAGCATCTGCCATATCGTGAATAACATTGTGTTGTTTGTGCCGATTGGAAGAAGTTTTCTTAAAACAATCGTTTTAGTATGGACCGTGTCATTGAGATTGGGTTCATCTGTGACTCATGCTTGACAAAATAAAATGTCTTTTCGGGGTTTGATACAACAATTATGGTTCCATACTAAGTAATACTGAATTCATTTTGTTGGTTTAGTTAATGTAATGGAAACAAGCCGTTTAGTAATATCACAGCTGATGTTGTTTCAAGTCGACAGCATTTTGAATCACAGTTAAATCAATATCTTCTCTTGAACGTGATGACATTTTGTTTGTTACGTTCGATTTTGAAAGTCTCAGATCTGTGCAACTGAATAATTAGAAGACTTCCATATTATAGGTGGTTTTAACAAAATAACCATTCGGGACTTTTAACCAACCAATGAGATTTTATATGAAACTTTTTATTTGATTTTCCTATGAAAAATTTTTTCGCAAAGTTCATTCTTTCTTATATTCCTCATGATTTTCTTGCCTAAATTATTTTTAGCCTGTCGTTTTAGTATGACCCTGATTGTGGCCACTGTATCCCAATTGCAAATTTCAACTTGCCAAGCATGGGCTACGGATGAACTGTGCATTTTCAGAACAATCCATCAGTGATTCTTACTTGATAAAACATAAATATGCTAAATTTCCAACTAACATCCTAGTTTGACTTGAGGGGAATGAATATCTTCAGCTTTTCCAACTTCCTTACAGGAAATACGCTAAATAAACAGTGTTTCATTATCTAAAAGTATCAAAATAAAACATAATGGAAAAGCCTGTCATCAAGTCGATAGTATCTTTTGTGTGCTGTGTTTCTGTATTGTTTTCTAAGGGGCGTCACTTGACAAATATTACTTTTATTGTTTTTTTTTGTGCGTAGAAATCATTTTGATTGTCCCTATGGTGTGGTTTGGTGGTTGGATTTTAAACTAGAGTTCTTAAATTTGATTAAAATCTTATCATATCATTGAAATTTGTTGTTTCAACACTTTTGTTTCGTCGTTTATGACCCACTGGTCTATGAATGTGTAATGTATCCATTGACCATGTCTGTTGATGTAAAATAAACCCAAAGAAAGTTGACTTTGTGTGAATTCTTTGTTATCACTGAGCAAATACTCCCTTTCTCATTGAAAATGTCCCTAAAATTTCTTCTTTAAAACACAGCCCTATAAATTATATGAAGTTCCATGAATTGACTAGCCGCAGATTTATACGATGGTGCTTCTGCTGTTTGATTATTACAGTATTCTGTTCCGAATAATTGTGGTGTAGAAACTAGAGGAATAGGTTGTCATTGAAGTTTGTTTAGAACGGAATTCATAGTCATTATTTATGTCAACTTTTACTGCGTAAAATCCCTAATGATTCCACTGTAGAATAAATCAATAACAAAATTATTTTAAATCAGAATTCAAGAATACCAGAGATTTCTGAAAAGAATGATGGGGCATCCCTAGTGTTATCCATTGCAATAACCAAACAAACTTGTATTAATATTTAATATTATGCTGAAAGTACTAAAGTAAAAGGATTGTATATTTCTAAATGAACTAAAATACTAGACAATAGGGTCAAGAATCTTCTGATGTGTGTAGAACCTCTCGAACCTCTTGTCAAATTATTATTTTGACAAATTTTAAAATCAAATTGATAGCTTTTGTTTAATCTTCAACCTATTCAAACTGATTTCAATTATCCCTTTTTCGAATAATATTATAAAACCGAGACAAGTTTTTATGCTGTTGACGGAAAATTTTAATCCATCTGAGAATGATAATGTCAATGCTTGTGTCTTAGGCAAGAAAAAGTCTTAATTTTTTTCCGGTGCAAGTATAGAGATTAGATGAGGAACATGTCTAGACAACACTATCTGTCAGTGGTTTGTTTTTGAATACTTTGATATTCGATTTGAGAAAACCGATAAACTCTGATGTAGTTTCATATATTTTTTATGCTCACTATGTTAAGTGTAAAGAGTATATAGATCTCATCTAAGCGCATCAATGGCAAACTGAGTATTATGGATTATTTCTATTCTTGTATGTTTTCAATGAACACCTGTATTGATTTCATTTCTTGAATTGATCCTGTATGTACGATAGCTTGAAATATGCTTTAATCTTGACGTTGTCGCGGTTTCATGGTTATTGAACATGTCTATGCTTTGTACAGATGAAATACATATATGCTATCAAAAATGGAATACTAACATTAGGGAAAGTTCTTGTCTAATAAGTCCCGCCACACGTATAAACACCAAATAACATTAATGAGGTTGTTAGTCAGATTAAAGTTAAATTAAAGTCCTAACCATGCAGTCTGAAAACAAGAAGATGGATTATATAAATACATGCACAGATATTAACCTAGGAGGGGAGGACACTTTGTCAGACATAACAATACTTCTCCCTTTTATATATTAATAGTCCATGGCCGTTCAGGGCCTTGAGATGTGCTTGGGAGTGATCGTCTGCGGAGCCTCGGTCTGCTAGTTTGCAATTGTTCAATTCGACCAGGGCGATTGAAATCAGCCAGTTGAGATAATGCTCTTGGCAGTCTGGGGGTTGATGGAGTGTCTCTGACGTGTCGTGTTTCTTGGGTGTTTCTTTCTTCCTCAAGAGGCATTTGATCTCTTACATTGATTAGTTGAGTCTGTGCATTTGTCTCCTCTGATAATTGATCATTGTTTCTTTCCTCTTCTTGAATTTGCTCATTTGCATTTTCTTGCAAGTCCTCTTGTGGTTCATACCAAAAGGTGAATTCATTAGTTTTGTCACTTGTGTTGAAGGATGATGGTTTGACATCATCAATATGTCGGAGATAAGTTTTGTTATCACAAAGTTTCTTTAATTTTAGACCATTGCTTTTCAGGTCTGTTATGGTGAATTTATCTGGACCGAATATTGGATCAAATTTTCTCTTGCAGTTGTTTCTGATTATGACAGTATCCCCTATGTTGAAGTTGGATGTAACTCTATGTCTGGAATTGTTCACTTCTCTTTGCCCTTTTTCTTTTTGTTCCTTGTCTCTTTTATAGGCATCGTTCACTTCTGCCTCTTGTAATGTTTGTCGAGGGAAATCTTGTTTGTAACCATCACGGAACAAGAGATTGCCAGGGCTGACACCAGTGGCAGGATGGGGTGTCGACCTGTATGTGGCAAGAAAGCTATTTAAAGCTGTTTGCTTATTTTCCCTGTTGGAGTGAGCTATTTTCATGGCTTTACCGAGAGGTTTCATGAATGTTTCAACAGGATTAGCTTGGGGATGGTAAGGAAAAGTTTTATGATGTTCTATCCCATTTTTTTGGTTGAAAATTCCTCAAACCCCTTAGAGTTGAAACGGAGGTCCATTGTCCGTTCTGTGAGAATCGGGTTTCCCAAAATTGGTATAAAAGTCTTCAATTGCTGGAATTACATGTTTTCCATCTGTTGATTGGACAACAGCTGCAGCAGGGAACCTTGTTTTCATGTCTTGGACAACTACAACATGTTTTCGGTCGGGCATGGGACCAAAAAGATCTATGCTGACATCCTGCCATGCAGCATTTGGCTGCGGCATAATTTTTAAAGGTTCCTTCGTTCTTTTGTTAGTGAAGGCTTGACACTGTGAGCAGGCTGCGACTTTGGCTTCTATCATTCTGTCCAGCTTTGGAAACCAAAAGTGTCCTCTGATTCTGTGTTTCAGGCTGCTCATTCCAGGATGACCTCCCTGGTGAGCTTTTTCGATCGCTAGATTCCATAAGCTTTTGAGCAATATTATTTTGTTGCCTTTGAGAATTATTTCAAAATCTGAAATGGTTAGCTGATCGAAAATTTTGCGATACGGTTCAAGACTTGAATTCGGTTTGATTTCAGTGTGTCCCCGAACATGTTTTTTTAGTTTGATTAGAACTTTGTCCCTTTTAGTTTCCTCCCTTATTCGATCAACTGAGATTGATTCCATATATGGACCACTTTGCAAGAACCATATTGTTTTTTCGAATTCCTCAGTTTCCTTTCTCCAAGTTTTGGGGATTTCTTTAAAAGGGACAGCGTGTCTTGATAAGTAATCAGCTGGGTTTAGCTTACCCGGTTTGTATATCACTTGATAATTGAGATCTTGGTGGCGTAGCTTTATTCTGTCAGTACGAATTGATCCCTTTCTTGTGTTTGAAAATATGCTTACCAGCGGTTTGTGGTCAGTGACGATTTTTGCGGGTTTTTGACATCCTGCTGTGTACTGACGAAAACGTCGAAGTCCAAAGTCGACCGCTAGAGCTTCAAGATCGAGCTGGGCATATCGTTGCTCTTCTGCCTTCGTAGAGCGACTTGCTATTGCAACTGGTTTGCAGTTTTCAAGATCTCTTCCTTGCCCAAGAATCGCCGAGATCCCTGAACGATGAGCATCTACATGGATAAATGTTTGCATTGATGCTGATGGATTGAAGTATCTTAGCATAGTCTCTTGTTTTAGAGATTCTTTGAGATTTCGGAACTCAGCCTTGCAATTTCTATCCCATTTGAAATGCACATGTTTTTTCTTAAGCTCTCAGTCTTGCGGGACAGATCAGGAATGAAGTCCGAAAATGACTGAACGAAACATAAGAACGACATGACCTCTTCTTTTGAGTGTGGTCTACTTGCCTTTTTGAGAGCTTCTACTTTTGCTGGGTCTGGTCTCACTCCATTTTTAGTGAGTATCATTCCCCAAAACGGAATTTCTTCTTTCTTGAAGATGCATTTAGATGGGTTGAGG
Source organism: Styela plicata (assembly GCA_963675895.2). Classification (NCBI taxonomy): domain Eukaryota; kingdom Metazoa; phylum Chordata; class Ascidiacea; order Stolidobranchia; family Styelidae; genus Styela; species Styela plicata. Next base: position 5,838,902 of record OZ023153.1, on the reverse strand, counting down.
GACAGACCTGATTTTATTATCCTTTTTAATACTTTACGCAGGGCTTTGTCATGTGCCCTTACTGTCGTTGCTGCAATTATGACATCATCATGAATCACATATACATGAGGAATGTCGCTGAATATGGGGAGTAATGCTTTAGTGAGTTCACCGGATGCTGGCTTCGCACCCATTACTAGTTTCCGATACCTCATGAGTCGTGGCCCTGCGTGGAATACAGTGAGCAGTCGAGATTCGTCATCAAGCTCCAACTGGTGGAATGCCGATTTAAAATCGAGTTTGCTGAAAATTTTGCTTCCAGTTAGCTTTGATTTTATCTCCTCAACTCTGGGTATGGGTATGTTGGTGGACTGTATTGCTTTGTTCACCTCCCGCAGGTCTATAGTGACCCTGATATCTCCATTATCCTTTGGAGTGAGTACGGGGTTGGAAATCCATGGGGCAGGTCCATGGTGTTCCTCTATTATTCCTTGGTATTCCATGTCAGCTATCTCTTTCTGAAAGCGTTTTTGTAGATGGAATGGAATGGGTCGTGCTGCTTGGGCTACTGGAGGAATGTTATCATTAACATATAGATGCACTGTGTAGTCTTTCAGAGTTCCAATACCTTGGAAAGCAGATTCATATTTGTCTATGATTCTTTTTGCAGGATCTTCCTTGCCTAAACCTGTATGGCGAATGGAATATTGTGACTTCAGTCTGTTGATTGTGCGCTCACTAAAGTCTATGATTCCAAGAGCTTCAGAGAGTCTGCCGCTCAGCAGAGTCTCCAATTGACCTTCCAGGACATATATTCTTGCATTTGCTACGGTGTCGTTGTACATCACGCTACCTTCATAAAAGCCGGCACAACGTAGTGGTTTTGAGCCATAAGGGCGAATTTTGACTTTCGTCTTCTTGAGTGGCAAGCCTAGTTTTTTTGCATTTTCTAGAGACATGACATTTATATCTGCCCCTGTGTCAGCAAATGCCTTGATGACTTTTTCCTTTATGACAATATTTACGAAATAGTTCATGCCTGCTTTGGTTGTTGAGTGCTTTTGGTGCAATCTTTTGATTGGCAGTGTCTTTTGCGCTATTCTGACACGTCGTGTTTTGGCAATCGATTGAACTGATCGATTGCTGCTGCTGTTGCTTGTGGAGGAACTGTCGCTGCTGTTATCCTCTTCAGTTGCACCTCTGGTTTCAAGACGTCTTGTGCTTTTTTTCTCTTGTCCCTACTAATTTTGCATTCTTGGGAGCCTCGGAAGTGTCCCTTTTTATGACAGGCAAAACATTTCCAAACCATATGCTGGGCATTTCCTACCACTTTTGCAAGACTTAGATGAGCAGGTCGTGCATGGATTGGTGGTGATTGGTTGAAATCGTTCTTTAGGTTTGCTTTTCATGTTTCTTGATTTCCGTGAATATTTTCCAGGCTTAATACGTGACACAGTAGTCTCTGTATTGATACGTTGGGCGCTGAGAGCTGCAGCTTCAATCCTTCTTCCATTGTCAATTAGCTGCTTTAGGTCCCATTGGCTTTTCAAAGCATTTTTTCTGATTTCTTCATTTGATGTGCCAATGATAATTTGGTCACGTATTAGAATGTCTGCAACAGTGCATGTTGTGCTGCATGTAAATTTACAGGCCCTAGCATCATGTCTGACACGGTGGACGAAGTTATCAAAACTTTCATCATCTGTTTGACGAATTTCATGGAATTCAAAATTGGCGAGCGTATAATTGCGCGTTGGCTCATATCGCTCCTTCATTTTCTTGACAAAATCTTTGAATTCGAGATTCGCTCGAGTTTCTTCTGATATGACATCTTCGTAGTCATACTGAAGGCTTCTTGATGCAAACCTTCCTAGGAATACTTTGCGTTTATTCCTTTCAATCCACGATTCTTTATCAGATTCCTCCGTTGGAGGTTCTTTGGCAATGGCATCGTATTCGTACTGAAAAGATTCCACGAATTCGCAAAATGCATCATACACATTGCCACGATGGGCTTCTGGGTCGAATTTGTCAAGAAATGAAGCTTGGTATGTCATGTTATGGCCTGGCTGTTAGGACTTTAAATCTTTCTTATTTGTTGTCTTTATCCTCGTCGCCATTAATAAGTCCCGCCACACGTATAAACACCAAATAACATTAATGAGGTTGTTAGTCAGATTAAAGTTAAATTAAAGTCCTAACCATGCAGTCTGAAAACAAGAAGATGGATTATATAAATACATGCACAGATATTAACCTAGGAGGGGAGGACACTTTGTCAGACATAACATTGTCAATCACTATTGTGCCAGTTTTAATCCGGACCATTGCCTTATTAAGAACCACACGTGGTACGTTTCAGTAAAATATCACATAACAACTTTTGATTAGGTATGCTGATTATTTTTTATGCAATATTATTTTTATTTGGACGAACACAAATGGCAATTCGAGCTCAACACAGAACACACGCTGTGTATTTGATATTTAAATATGGTCAGTTCAGTAGGAAGATCATGATTTAGGCCATTTTTATTAATATCCTTATTCGAATGGTCAGGTCAGATATTCTAGTATGAATTCTGATTAAATTTGACATTTTGAAATTGATTCATTTTACAGTAAAATCATGATATATGCCAAATATTATATTGTATAAAATTTGACTTGAAGTAATGAAATTGATATTAACAATTTAATTTGCCTGAAACGTTAAAACGTTTCACATATACTGAATTTTGTATTTGTTCAATCATATCACCTATTCTTTGAAATTGAATTTATTTTATCTAATTCAATATTTTTTTCAATAACATTTTTTTTATACTTGAACTCAAGTTTTTTGATATTCAAAGAAAATTATCATGTTTGGCATTTAGAAATAACAGAGTGCCAGTTATGCTATAACGTCTGTAATACAGAATGACATTTCAAAGCCAGACAGCCAGTAACAAAATGCAAGCAACAGATTTACAAGCAAAAAGAGACTGAAAATTCACTATTTCGTGATATACTAGAAGATTGAAAAATATGTTTTCAAGGTGTTTGGGAAAAATATAATAATAATAATAAAAACAAATGAGCTTCAAAAGGGTAGTATTGTTGATGAACACATCAAAAAAAATTTTGATCAAGTATGGGCCACAGATGGATCACGTATTGTTGATGACCAAATCAAAAAAATTTTGGTCAAGCATGCGCCACAGATGGATCGCGTCTTGGCGTCGCGATCCATCAGTGGCTCATACTTGACCAAATGTATTTGTGTAATATTTGTCTCACCAGGAAAGCTGTTCTTGGTTTTTCATCTGAAGAATACTTCATGAAAGTTTCAACCACCCCAAGAAAATGAGGATTTTGGCACCAAGACTTTATGGATTGATCAGACCTTTCCATATACCAGTATTTTTGAATCATCTATTTTGTTCAATATTGTTATTGTAAACACAAAACAGCTGCCAAGTCATTTTATTGCGTTCAGTAACAGCATTGAGTTGCTTACAGCTTATGTTCTCTATCATCAATTCACGGAGTGACTGCTTTGTAGAAATGGAGCTGTCATTTTCAATTTTCATTCAATAATATCTTGCCAGTAGTTTTTATTGGTAGCAGGGCCTATATTTTATTTATAATTTAGGTTTGCCGGCTCGGTGTATTACTCACCGCTGGAAACGTGAATGACTTTTTACATGACGGTTGAATCGTTCATTGAATTATGTCGTGCTACACTATTACCAACTGGCAACATATTGATATGCTTTTCCAAAATCTGCGTCTTTCACTTGCAAGAGCTTTATTCTACTTAGAATGAACATTGAGTGTTCCTGTTTTATTCCATTGAAATCCGCTCTATACAAGGTCAACAAAAGGCCACTAAAATGGCACAGCTTTGTGCATAATGACGTCATGAAATATGTTGTTTATTATTTTGCTCAGTTGAAATGTTTACTCCATGCATAAGTAGAAAGATACTTTCTCACCCTCACGATTCAATTCCTTGTGGAATTGGCATCAAGGAATCGATACCAATTATAATTCTATTGTTGGGTATGTCGATGTTACTGGTATACCCTTGTTTTTCAGACTTTTTTCACTCCGAAATGAAATTTCGGTCGTTCAGCTATATTGATTGATATTCAAATTATCTTGAATACTTGGCGACCATGCAAATTTTGAGCTTGTGTGATGTATTGAAATAAATGTTTATCTACTTATCCTATCAAGTTGTGATACATGATACATGCTTTATTTTATTATGAGTCATGGCCTAATACAGAACCCAGGCATACATATCTATTTCAAAATGTAGTTCCAGCAACTGTATTCTTCATAGTGAAAAATATATTAGAGATGACTGAACCACTATAATACAGTGCAGTCAGTGTGATCTGCCCTTGGTGATGATGAGATCATCTATCACTTCTTCATTCAATTCACTAAAGGCTAATACTCACTTTTATCATAAATATAAAACAAAAATAATTCTTATTGCGTGTCCTTGGGGCATATTGCTTTAATGATATCGTTTGAAGCATATTGCCTTCTGAAGATGGTGGATATCCTAAATTTTGTGGTTTCGAAATGATGTTTTATTAAAATATTGCAATTACAGTGGAGATTCGGCTTATTGGGTTCATTATTATGTGTTCTCTATTTTACATTATTACAGTTTTTTATATAAAAACCAGTTGGGAATTTCACTTTGTCGAGCATAAGTCACAGATGGAACGTGCCTCTGCGGCGTGATCCATCCATGACTCACATTAGATGAAAAATGATTAGTTGAGAATATTTAGACTGCGAAGTGTGATGACTTTATTTTCCACCATGACTTTGCTCTAGAAAAACCTAAATGTTTTGTTGTCTCAATGACGATCTGGAATCACAGGAAATGTGATGCTTGTGTCATTTTGTAAAAAGCTTTACCAGCTTGGTAAGCAATCCATCACCCTATTGCATTCATGTCGTGGTTCAAAAGTTCGTCATGCCAAAGAAGGCAAAAGTTTGTCATTCTCACTTCATTCTTACTTTTCCTTTATGGTACGGTACGTATAGGTTTCATTAAATATTACGAAACCACATAGGGCCCTTGGGGGAATGCATGTACCAAACTTGCATCTTGATTACTGGATTTTATGTATGTGAATGATATGTGCTTTGCTGGTTAGGTATTTAGAAACAGCTTGCCACTGATGATCAGTTCCAGAAAATTATATGTTCTATTTCCAGTTTTCAATGGTTTTGGTGACTAAACATATTGATCGATAACAGATCGTTCTGAGGCAAGAATTAAAACAGTAGTGAAAGAAGTATATATATATATATATATATATATATACGTTTTGTATTTATTTACATGCTTGTTTTTGCCTGCTCAAAGTGTGTGTGAAAAATCACCTTCAAAACATTGAAAGTCAGCTACAAGTATACCTACTGTGACATTGTAATTGAATCATAAATCAATAAGCCTTTGAATTTGTGTATAGTACTACTTAAATATTTGAGCCTAGGTTTCAAACATTGATTTTCTCAGTGTTTGGTGATAACTACCGTCATGTTCAATATTGTTTTTAATATAAAAAGTATCTTATGCAAGGGATGTTTTTTTTCTATTCTAATTTATGTTCTTAGCAGTTTTCGGTGTACCCTGTTTCATTAGGCAAATGATTCCTGTAACGCATTTAGGCAATGCTCAAATGTTCTCCAGCATTCATTTCTGTCATTATTAATTAACCAGCACATTTCCTGAGCCAAAGAGAGTATGGTACAGACAGGACACTCCAAAGCATGTCAGTCTTTTTGTTGAATTAAGTTATTATTCACTTGGATTCTTTAAGTCATTTTGCTGTATAGTGTAACTGTTTATTTTACTCTCGATTCCAAGTAGTCTTTCCACATTGGCCGAAAGATAATTCTTTATTTGTTTGCTGGGCTCATAAAATTTAAGTGTATAGGCATGTTTTTGTATGGGATTCATAGAAAGGCAGGCATAAGTGTTTGACACAAAATGAGTGTGTCACATTTCAATACTCTCAAATTATGTTTGCTGCAATATTCTGTACTTGTTGATTATTATTAATAAAATATATTTATATATAATAATTAATATTATTATTAGGGATGTACTAAACCATGGAACTATGCAACTATGCTTCACTTTTATGCCAATGAGCTTAGCTACAAAATCTACTAATAGCTGCACTTTGAGCAGAAAACATTCCATACAAATATGAACTATTGCGATTAAGTGCAGTTAGTGAACTTGATGGCATCTGTCCTGGGTGGTGTTGAGACCATCTACCACTTCTTAGTTTCCTTTTACCCACCTTTAAACTAAAAAAGGAAATTCATTAGCGCAGTTAAGGCCTGCGCTTGAATGGAGGCCAACTAAGTCTGAGCTTCATGACCAGCAATTCATTGATTTTCATAAAATCTCATTAATTTCTCAAGTTTCAACATAAATTTACTCCTTTTTTTAACAAAACAGTCAAAGGTCTTGTGTAGTAGTTCAATGATTTTTATAAAATCCCATTGATTTTCTGAAGTTCTAACATTCGAATTTATTATTTTTATTCAGCAAAACAAATGTCACCCAATTTGTCCTTAAAAATGGGCTTGTTTACAGCATAGCACACAACTAGTATATTTCAGACATATAGATAATGCGTTTGGTGTCCGTGTCTCATGCGTGGCAACTCTTTATTTCAATTGTTTTTCTCCCGACTATTTATGCGTCAAGATTCTTCTCGCCTTACTGCAAAATGTTGGTTAAAGTCGTGCGCGTTGCTAATATCGGTATTATCGATAGAGAAAAGGAAACGCACAGACTGACTCAAGTCAAGCCGTCGCCGCCAACAGGCTTTTAACTGAAACCGTGACTAATTGGTAGACCACGTTTTATAAGATTTAAAACCACCAATTTAGCTGGTAATTATGCTATTTGCACTTAAATTTATGAAGAAATGAATATTGTGGCGCCAAGAACTACGTGATCAGTATACTGACTGATTATTTGTAAGGAGTATGGGCCACTGATGAATGGCGTTGGCCAGACACAGTGAATCCGTGGTCCGAGCTCGGGGCAAAATTCAATTTATTTTCGTCTATCCCTCAAGTACCTAGACGTTTCAATTCGAAAAATGTCATTTACGGCCTCCCAAAATTTAAATTTCCGATTTAATGATTAGTGAGAATTTTGGCTGTTTTTTGGTGATTTCCTTAGAATTAGCAGTAGACAATTTATTTGAATATTCGTGAAATAGCAAGAGGCTGTTCTTGTGCCACCGTTCAATCTCGTCTTAGTAGATGTATAGGCAGGCAATTTTGGCTGTAGCAAACAAACCAAAAATAATTTCTGATTCAGCATATAATAATAATATGGAAGAATAATAATTTTCGTAATTTGTATTTATATACTTGCGCGAAAGAGTGCGAAATACGTTTGAATGTTTTTATTGTCACATACGGATATTTACTTCATTCGGAGGTGCCCTGCTTCACGTGTGCGTTACAATTTGTTGTACTACGCTTATTTGGAATCCTGATATATTTCATCAACAAAAAATTATATTTTGTTGATCATTGGCGCGATCCATCAACGGCCGATGGTCAACAGACTTGTTCAGCGAGAGTTTTACGATTTGTGCAATACATATTTTGTTGTGACAGTTGGACAATAGATTTCAACGCAGTTGCTGTTTCGAGGCTCAAATTTCTGCCAACGGGTCGAGCTTTTCTCGTGTGAAATCTGCTCAAAATACATTAATAAAACAGTGCCGTATTGTTGTCTAGCACGAAGACGAATTGCGTTTTCTTTTGTATCTCTGAACACTGGCTATAATGGCTTCTCTCTCGCTTTGTTTTGCGTTGGTTGTGTACACTCGCGACTCGATAACGTTGTCGCCAATCAGCTGATACGCTTAAGCTGACGACAAAAAAAAAACTTTAGGATCTGAACGAACCGGTCGTCAAGAAAAGTCGTCGTCGGCTCAATTTCGCATTGCCAGGAAACGGATTATGACGTCATTTCAGGCGCGACTGGCGACCTATCCCGCTTTGCTTTATCAGCCAAGTGTAACAAAATGTTTTTATGGCATTGTGTGAATGGGAGTACCTATGAATGTCATAAAAGTTAATTGACACATTAATGATTATGTTGAGGAAGTTGAACTTAACCATTTTGGACCATAAAGCAGTTACGCTTGGTAAGCTGATCCAATTTATGGCACATTCCTGGAAATAAACTTAGATACGTTTTTTTGAGTACTAGAATTTTAGTAGGTTTAAAAACATCAGTAATGAAAGACAACCTCCCCATGGCAATTGCCAGGGAAAATGTGGAAAAAATAAATATAATATTTCATTTCATTAGACGCAATCCACCAGTGGCATACTCATAAATATGCTAAAACTTGATCTGCTTTTTCAGTATAACGCATATGTCCTGTATCTTTTTTATGTAATGATGTATTTATTTAATTTTCCCTTCTTGATTCAGGAACATGCCTTCGAGACAAGTCAAAAATACAAAGAAGGAAAGTACATTATCGAATTGATTCATATGATCAAGGACAATGGATGGAGTTAAACTCAATTGGATTACATTGAGACTTTTTAGAATAGACATCACATCAACTTACATGGCATTGTCTATTGGTATTTCTGACAGTATGGATTTGTCGAAAAAACTATCGGTACATGATTGGTTTTTAGTTTAAATTTCTAACTGGTCATGCTTGCCTGATTGAAATTGTTTGCCAAAATATGTTTGGTCAAGTTGTCCACCGATGCTGATGTAGCATAAAATTTCATAGACATAGAAATGAAATTGAGAGTCCAGTATATTTTAATAGATTTCCCATTGCCAAGAATAAGCCACAGATGGCCTTAGTTTCGCGATCCATCTGTGGCTCATGCTAAGAAATACATATTGATCGAAATATTTCTGATTGGGATGAATGTAGTTGGTTCGGCTGTTGTATTATTGATGTAATCTTCAAATATGCTGCAAAATATGCCATGGATTATGATTGAATTCTTGAAATGAAAATCAAGTTTGCTGAGATAAATATTGAAAACAAAGAATTTGGACATATCTCTTGCTAGCTTGATTGGAATTGGAACTTCTATGTCGGTTGATCAATCTAACGGAGTCCGAGTAAGTCTGATAGACATTATCTGCTGCTATACCATGCCGATGCATATCAGGAAAAATGTGAAGTTTTTTTTTACAAGGAACACAAAACTTAATTTTGACTGAAGACTAAAGCATTTTTGTTGTTTAGTAGAAAACAAACTTTTTTTCTCTGGTTGAGAATTTATTTATACAGCTCTGTTCAGACATGATGGAAGATAAAATAAGTATGCTAACACTCATTCATCTAACATTCATGTTTGGTTTAATATAAGTAATTTTAAACCGGAATTAATCATTGATATTTTTTCATTTGAATTTTGAATATTCTGATTTTCTGTGAACTGTTATTTTTCTTGCTTTTTGTTGTTTCTCACATTTTCTCTTTGTGCATTTGTTTATTTTTGTTACTGTGAATTCACCAGCATTTTTCTGTCCCTTCCTCTCCCTCTCTCTCTTTGCCTTCTCAAAATCAAGTCTGACAATGATGCAGAATGTAATTAGATTGGATGTAATGATAAAAGTTCCATTGTCTTAGTACAGATCTCAAGTCCAGATCTCAATTACATTTCGATTAACCAAGTCCAACATTATTCCTGTAAATATGGCAGAGTATCCCCACAATTTTTCTCAGTAAATTTCTGTTATTTTGTGGTAAAAGTCATTAAACCTGTTGGTGGTTATTCATATTGAGATAGAATATTATTGAATATTTTTTATCATCCAATCAAGCATGATTTTAAATAAATATAACCTGTTGGTTCTATTTATCTAAAATCATACGTTATTGAATGAAACATTTTCCAACCACAAAGCACAAATTTCCGCACCTGCATTCTGTTTATTTGGTATTTTCGTATTTCAGTATTTCCCCTACGGGCATATTATTGTACTTAGCACTAAATTTTAGCAAAAAAATATCATTTTTGCTGAATTTGTGTATTTGTCTGCAATTATCTTTCATTGTCGAGTGCTTCGACACTTTGCTCCTTCTTTTCCCATTTTGTTTAATCTAGTTATTTTGCACTGTAGCATACCCAAAGGCAGCTTTTGCGGTCCTCTTCTGTTCTTTGTATACATTTTCTTTAGTTTGAAGTATTCGTTATTATTAATAATACAACTAGCTTAGCACATAATAAATATGGTGGATTTTCTCGTTTTAGCTTCACATTAAAAAAGGTTTTCAATAATTCATGCTTATACAGACTCTTACGTACGCTTTGGGATCTAATCAATTTAGTCTTATTGCTGGGTGGTCTAATTTAAATATGGGTTTTGCACTGCAGAGAACTGCTACGTGGTTGTCCTATCGAGGCACAACATGTTGTTTAGTATGTTCAAATTGTTTCTGGAATATAAGTTTCTGTATTCAAATCTTAATCTCAAAAATTCCTCTCCATTGATCTGTACTTTTATATTCGTCTCATTATCAGTCATTTCTAGGGTTGGCCAAAATCGAATATCATTTGGTTTCAGAATCGACCCGAATATTCGGAATCCGTAGTCGTATAAGAAAACAAACGAAGGCATCTTTCCATCAACTTATAATTGCTGGAAAATTCAAAAAAATTTTAAAAAACTCAAAATTATCATTTTGTTGATTTTAAATTGTTGCAGTAATCGAATATAATAATTTATGATTTCAATATTCCGAGTCGAATATTTTTGACAGCCCTAGTCATTTGGTGAAATGCATAACACCGATAGATCGCACCGATAAGGCCAATGGCGGACAGAATGAACTTTCAGCTTAAATAATGAGACCAGTTAGAAATTTTTGAAGTTCGTCTGCTATGCTTATAAATGAGATCATGCTTGAATTATAGATAATTATATGGTTTGTAATGTGGTTAAAGAAACATGGCTATCGTTGAATAGTAATTTTTTTTTAATTCATAGAATTTTCTGCAATTCAAGCTTAGGACTTCTCAAAAATCAGAATTTTAACCCCGAATGAATTACCAGGAATTTTGCCAAAAAAATGTTATTTTACACTGCGCTCCACTTTTTTTCCTCCTACACACAATTTTATTGTTCTTTAACATGTGTGATGTGTTTCTTTGTTTTCCTTTATAAGCTGAATATATCTTTAAATTATCTGTGATATATGTATGGAATACATATCTGGCTACTCACACATGCATGCATTTCAATAAGCCGGTATTTAAATGGTACTATTCAAGCATTTAATGAAAATTTATTGTGCTTTTCACTACTTAAAATTGAGCAGCAAAATCATGATGTAGGCCAAATTTAACACTTCAAAAGTTGATACAAATCATAATTTTGTTCTATAATAAAAAAAATGAGCTAAAAATATTGTTCCGTAGTCCTAATTTCGAATTTATTTATATCAAACGGTATTTATCGATTACATTTGAAAGTGACCGTACTTTGAAACCTCCATACATATATCTTAGATAGTTTAGGATAACGAGCTCTCTTAGCTGGCCTATTGCTCTTTATTACTATTTTTATTAATATTACTAAGTAGTACTGTAATCATGTTTTTTTTCTATTTTTTTTTTCCTTTGTTTGTTGAAAAAGCAACGCCAACGGCGGCTTTTGTAACATAGCAACTCGAAAACCGGTATTGTTAGAAAAACATACAATAACATTAATTTTTTTTAGGCATGGGCCACAGATGAACCTGTAAGCCTTGTCGGCATGGTCCATCTGTGCCCCATACTTGACAAAAGACACGCAAGTTTTTTGTGAAATTTTTCGATCTGTCAAAAGCGGTATAATACAGAAAGGGTCTGCTGGTTAGGCCTGTGTGATTTAACCACCGTGAAACCTAAAATCGATATTTGGCTTTGTAATAACGTGCGGCGAGCCTTCGGATTGCCACTGATCGCATAACCCGGCTGCAAAGGTAGTTACGTGAGTTCATTCATTTTATGCCCCCTTCTTTGATCAAAAGTTATTTTGGACGTCTATAGTTTTTTTAATTTATTTTTAATTTTGATCAAAACATTTTTACGTGTATAATATAGAGGAATCATTTATTAATTCCTCGTAAAAAATACAACATATTGAGATGGGTTTGTTCATCTGTGTTCGATAAAATATTCCACGTTTAAAAAATTTACTGATCACGTACCTTAACTTTGTTTAATTCCCGATTCCATCCACGTGCGTTTTGTATGAACAAATTGATCTGAAATTGTATACTTCGCATTACTGTACATCGTATATATATATAGACTAGGCATAAGAACCTCAATGAGGAAAATGACGTCGCGAGTTGACTGTTTGCCATAGGCCCGAGTTAACTTTTTAATATATTCCGTGTGGCACTCCCGTTGCTGTTGAATTTGAAAGCGTTTCTTCGATTATGTCAAAATTACCACGGGCTATGGATGGACCGCGCTTTGAAAAAGCGTGGTCCATCCATGACTCGTGCTCATTTTGTTAATAGTTTTGACTCTTAAATTTAGATTTAGAATTATTATTCGCGGGATGCATAAATCGTAAAATGACGTTTAACGTTATACCATACCAAGCCACAAGCGTTTATTCATGCATAGATTATATTCCAAATTTCTTACAACCATACGCTCGCAATACGCACAAGGCTTTGATTTCAAATGCGTTCAACAGTGTAAAGTTATGGGCTATCTTCGTGGGGTTAACGGATACTCGATTCACCTCAGCCGTGGAGCCAATGCACCATTTTCAACTGTAATATTCCTTTTGTCCGTTTACCAGTGGATTTGAAAAGTTTCTTCCTTTATTTCTTTTCTAGTGTTTTTTTTTTTCTGTGTGACGTCAATTTCTGAATAAAATCACACTCAAATTTATATGCGTTTCGGTCTATGTAGACGGCGTGCAGTTAGGTGGCCCATCAGGAACAAATGGGGTAGCTGGAGGCGAGAAAAGATTTTGCAAAAAGTGATTTCGGGGGCTAAAATATGCTGTGTAAGTCCTACAATCTAAGCGCGCCGAAAGCTTCTGAGATGCCCTACGTTTTAAAGCCCGTTGGGTCATTTTCGGATTTATTTTTTTCAGTCCCTAAAGACGCTAATGTGATGGCAATAAAATTAAGAATGAACATGGGCAATTTGATAATAGATCAGTCTAATTTATTTTGATTATTCTAAATTGATCGAGTTGACAGTAAAACAAGGCGAATAGTAACATCTGTTGAAAAATAATATCAAGAGTAAGGTTCCGATGCTTTTTCTCACCGGGTTAATTTCAACGAAGATAGGATCAAAATAACTATATGATTTGGGAAGAAATTCGGTACGTTTTTCCGTTTTCTAGATCAATTCATTTCACGATTAATTATTTCCTCTAATTTTTATTTAAGAGCGTGTTGAAATTCAAGGAATGGACGATATTTATAACGGAGGAGGGTTCAATGTCATGTGTATGCAAATATTGAGCCGAGAACGCGAAAAACTACATGCGTAGTGGCAGTTTGAATAAAAAATACCCACTAGTTGTTTTTTAAAAAAATTAGCGCGGTATGACGTGCGAAATTGTATATTTGTTTTAAAACAATCCCAAAACCTCGGTTGAAGTATATTGGGCGAGGTAAGGGCATAAGTAAAAAAGGTTAGAAAATCTATTTTGTCAAGCATGAGTAACCCGGATTATACTCAAATGCCAAATCCGACAGTATTTCGCCTTTTTATTTACGATTATCCGTATGACCCCGAATAGTATCGTCTAATAATCCTTTAACCACAAATGTTCGATGCGTATCAAGGAGATTACCTTTCGGTCCGATGCCACCCGCTACCAGGCAGATTAAATGTGCGAAACGTTAGAGGATTTATAAAATCGTAGAACCCCTGTTTGTCCGAGGATCGATAACAGTAGGCTGGGCCTTGTCTAATAACGCAGTCGATGAAGTCCACTTATCGATTGATTGCCTTATCAGTATTTTTATGCCTAAACTTGTGCACAATATATGTTCGATTGGATTGGAGACGTTTGGTTCAATAAGAATATGTGTTTCTTTAGATGGGGTACGATCCGCCTGTAGTTTAATGCCTAACTCAATGTCCACTTATCGATTGCCCTATCAGTAATTTTTTTAAGCTCCGACTTGTTCACAATATATGTTTCGTTGAATTATAGACGTTTGATTAAATAAGAATATGGGTTTCTCTAGCCGTCTGCCGCTCGTACATGCTTTTGGGGATATGTTCTGGCATTGAAAAATTCAATTAGAAAAGGTAGTTTAACAAGCATGAACCACAGTTTGATCGGGTTTCAGCAACTCGATCCGTCGGTGACTCAAAACACGTTTAAACAGACTATTTGGGTCAGGATGTATCTGCTGTGTTGGCAGTCGTTTCCGGCTTCGTCATTAGGATTTGAGTTTGGATGTGCTCCGCATAATTTATTAACATTTTGAATATTGAGACGCCACAAAGCCATGATTTTTTTGGTTGTAGAATCACTGATTTGCTTAAAGTGAATTTCTATTAAAGATAATATCAAAGGCAAAAATAAATATCAAGTAAATGCAAGTAAGTGGCGAATTAGCCCTAGAATAAAAAGTCATATATATTATAAAAAGACATATTTTTCTGACTTTTTTGCAAACACTTGGTTAAAGAACGGCTATTTTGTTTTCGTTTTTTCATCGAAATCAAACAAGCAAAAGTGTTATTTGCTAATGTAGGAAAATTGGATTTTAGTTTTGAAAACTAAACTTGAGAATTCCAACTTAAAAACCTCGTCGTTTTAACAAACGGGTGATGCAATTTTATTTAAAAATACGTTTTCTGCAAAATGAACTTGATACCATCAGAACAAAAAGAAAACATAGAAGTACTGACGCTTAGAGCCTCGAGGCATAATTTCTTTTATTTTGAGGTCGTGAGGTTAAACGGTGTTAAATAATGAACCCAAAACAAAAAGTGCTTCCTTTCAATGTCCTTTCTTTTACATATTTTACTAGTTGAAACTAAATTCTGACAAACGAAATAAATCGTTGGGTGCGGGTTCATGTCCAATTTAATCGTCCACGATCAATAAAAAACATAGTCGCTAGAGAAAACATGTTTTGAAACGAACCACGTCATTTCGAACCGAAGATGATTCTATTTTAAAACCTATTCGGAACTTCAATAATGAAAAAAATTTTTCTCATTATAAAATATTCGAAATACACCCAAAATAACAATATAGAAATTGTTGCTAAAGTCGTGCAATCAGAAAAAAAAATTCTCACACATGTTTTCGTGAAGCTACAGTCACTAGTGGATCGCGCTGCTGAGAAACGAGAATTTGGAGCACCCGAATCAGTCATGGGTGCAAAAGATTCGAATAACTTCGACGTAGGAAAAGACTGTAAAAATCTTACATCCTCGCTGTATATGTCCATTTAGTGGCGATGAAGGAGGAAAGGATTACCGTAACATGTTTTTTGTCAAGGCGCGGTTCAGGTGTGGCACATGCGTGACAAAATTATGCTGTTTTTAACGCCCAATACGTTTAGCCTTTAATTACTTCATATTATGATATATCACAAAATCGCAAGTCTGTGATGGAATTTGCATTTGAATTATATATATTCACTCGACAAAATGGGCCCGACCGACTGAAGCGCCTTATAACTCTGTTAAAAAAACACAATGGCGTCGATCGTTGCGCAAGAAATGCGTCAGTAATTCTTCCAAGGGATTGAATATCCTCAAAAACCCCATATGACCAGACGGGAAATTTGATTTTTTGGCTCACTCTAGTCAACCGTTTTGAGTTTATTTCCGCTTGAATGCCAAAAGTCAAAAATTACCTGTAAATAAGATTGAATTTACGTCATTAAAATGCTTTAAAACATTGTTTCGAATTTCGAAATACATTTGAAAATATAATTTGACAGCCGCATGAAGTTGTAGGGGATAATCATTTTTAATATTCTATCAGCGTTTACATTAACATTGGACACAGATAAAATGCTCTTCGTACTGGTTATGTTTGGTTCGATCGTTACAAGTTCATAATTTGCGCGCTAGTGCTTTGATGTAAATATGAAAATTAAAGTCATACATGAGCAAAAGAATTCGGTGAACCGGGATGGGCTGTGGTTTGGGGTAAAATGTAGGGTTTGTCTGGATATGAATGTGGTATTTTGTGTGGGTTGGAAACAATAAGAGGCGATGTCGGTTAAAATTATACTGCACCTGGAAGTATTATGTATTGGGATATTAGGTCGTAAGACTTTATATCTTTTTATGAATGTATAATACGTGATGCCAAACCCCAACAACTGCCACCTTTTCTGTTACTCGATAAGCATTTATCACAAATAAACATATTCCTTTTGAAATTAACTTATCAGAGTCAATTTTCTGACAAAAAAAAAATTTCCAGCATAGGTCAGTGGTGGATCGTGCCTACAAGGCACGGTCCATCAGTGACCAATGCTTGACGAACGTACTATAATGAGTATTCGTTAAATTAAGAACATGTCATCACTCAATTCTGGCGATCCCAGGGACGTGACGTCATTTTCGATACTTTTCATAAAAGCATTATCATTAATAATATAAAATGGCAACATATAACCTACATAGTTTATTAACGTTCCTCACTTGACCGAAGTAAACTTCGAAATGACGTCACCTCAATTTAATTGCAATATTTGTCTCGTTTTCACATCCGGCGTGATAGACCATTAAAAAACTCATCGAAAATACACCATAGTCACAATTTTTCCCCTCGAAAAATGAAAATCTACAACAGATATAATGGTTGTACGCTGAAGGCATACAAAGTTAAAATTTATCAGAGGAAATACCAAAATGTTTAGTCTGTAGATATTTCCAATGGGTTTAGACTGAAACTTTATTATTTCGCGCGTCCACCACGAACTTTGTATCTCTCTTGTATCTTTTGCTGAATAGATATTTACTCAAATGCAAATTCTACCGAAGCAAAGGCTTTTTCTGGTATTTGCTCATATGGATCAATTAAATACTGCCAAGTCAACATTCATGAAAGCTATATAACAAATCAACAAATGCAAAAATGTGACCTGGTATCCTATATTTGGTACAGAGAGATAGAAATATAACTCGGGAGAATTTCTTGCTTTCACTCAAGTGTCATATTTTGTCTACAATTATTTCTAAGTTTAGAGATTTATTCGTGGTAAAAATTTATCACGCATGAATGGTGAACACTGGTTCCGATTTCTGCTATATGGACTCATTCCATCAAATTTGAATAATCTTAAGTGTTTGGATGATGGCGTCACACGTTTGGTTTTCTAAAATTAAAGTTTTCTAGATTAAATTAACCATCAATTCGCTATTTGGAAATTTTCCAACAGTTCGAATATTAACGTAATGGCCAAATAAATTTATCGACAGTAAATTCAGAAAATGACTTTTAGTTTATTTATTATAGGCCGAGTTTGAAATGTTTGCAAGCTTTTAACGAATATTTCTGTTCATTTTATTATATAAATTTTTATTTTACACGTATAACTTGGGTTATTTGTCACAATATGCTACAAAGATTTTGTTGGTGGAAACTGCGTCCTAACCGAATCTGCTCGTTGTTGTGGGATTTTAGGTTTATGTCAACAGTAGTTGTTGCATTTCATTATCTGGTGAAATCACACTGGCATATTTTAATTTATATCTTCCATCACAAAAACTTTGTCTATAGACAAGTTTCGTTAAGCTTGGGATTGCGCCGTCTATATGCACAGTCCATCTTTGACTCATACTACCAAAAAAGTATGATTATTTTTATATCCATAACGTGAATGTATTAGAATTAATGAATAACACCTCTCGAAACGTGTGGCGTATAATTGCTGTTCATTATATCAGGAAAATTTGCAGTTTGTGTTAGATTCCAATGATAAACAATGGCAAGGCAGTAATTTTCTCACGTCACACTTTCACGCTCAAGTTAGTTTTCGTCGAATTTCCAGCATAATAATGTAATTGTTTAACATATAGAAAGGTGTTCAACTACCTTTTGTTAATAAAATTGCATGCTTTCTTTTTCAATATACGAACTCAATCACATCAAATTTGAAAACAGTAGAGACTATTTCCCAAACGGAAGTTTTCTTTTGTCACGTATGAATCACAGATGGACCGCGTCTCGCCGACACGCTCCATCAGTGACACATACTCCCAACAAACCATACATAAAATTTTCTGGCTAGGCATTGACTTGTAGTGTAGCAGTAATTAGATAGAACGATATATGCATCATTCCTACTGGTTGTTACATATACAACCAAACTCCCGACCCCCTTAGTCTTTGAAACTGCATAAATATTATTTGGACACGCCAGAAAAAACTAACACAATCTATATCTGTAACCACTTTTGTAACCACGCAGTATTTTAAAGACGTTAGTTAACATTTTAGAAGTGTTTATTGAAATACTATAACAGCAATGACCAGGACGAGAATCTGCGCTCAGATTTTACCAAAACTGTCGCATAACTCGTAGAGGCATGTTGTTTCTGGAGGTCGTTGGACATCCAAAGTACAAATATCTGTAAGTTGATCCGCATTTAACTGAATAGGAGATCACGCTTAACAACGCTTATATGACGTCTAGCTTGAAGCTATGCTCCACAACTGACACCTTGGAAATGTCTATTACATTAAAAAGCTGTTTGACTGTACGATTATACATGAATTGCAGGAATGGGCACTGGGAAGATAGAATGTGTATGGGTCGGATCTGGGGTGTCTCAGGTCAGATTGAGCTGTTTTACGAGCTGTCATTTAAGAATCACAGGTTTATATGCGGCTCTTTTATCAGCGAGTCGTCAATTTCCTTATACAAATTTGCAGCGTTGTCTTTTTTTTATAGTCACTTCTTAGAATGGATCACCCTGTCCAAGGCCCTGTAACGGCGGCCACTTTTATAGTTATGACATTTATCCAATAATCATTAACTAAAAACACAAAAAAAATGATTCAGAAAACCGCAATAAATGGTAACGCCCTTCAGAACCGTGAATTATATTTTTGTAAATTGAACGAAATAACGTTTAATTTCACTTAATGGCGAAAGAAAAGTTATTAAATTTTCTACATATGCAATTTTAATCGAACGATAGAACGATATAATTTACCCATTTTGTCTCGCCGTCTGGTTTGTTTGCAAATTAAGAGGTGTCCAACTTTTCGTATATCATAATTATAGTAACAACTTAAGTACCAATCGCAGAAAGTCGGGAACATACTCCGGGTTTATCCACGATAAGGTTTGGCCTGGTATTTTGTGAGAATATACAAAACACATTTTGTCGAAAATCCATTTCAATAGAATTTGCATTCCCGAATGGAATTCCATTGATTAGTCTAAGATATTCAAAATTCACGGAAAGATATTAGACTGCCACGTTTGAGATTTTATTTCTTCCAACACGAGTCACAGATTGCATGTTTTAATTAAATATTACCGGCTAGGATAAGTTAACAACAACTCCCCCTCTGGTCAACTATGTTACTTCCGGTCATAATATTTAAAACGTGAAATTGATGACATATTACTCATTCTATATAGACGGGTAATTAGGATTTATCCTTATTCGCTCATCGATGTCCGCAATTAATGTAAGTTTTTACTTGCCGATGTTTTGATTGCCTTGCATTTCAGATCCTATTTTTTGAAAAATTTTGAAAAATCGTTCATAGTTGATTATCAAGAATAACGCAGTGGGTACAGATGTGGAACCGAGAAAATCCCACGAATCGTTTCTTAAAATCTCACATATGCACACTTATTTAACTTATCTTTTAAATCCTGTTCTCAGACAAATGCCAAACACAATACTAAAGAGCAAACCGTAGATAGGCGAGTAGATAACAATATGCATATAACAAACCACTGGTCTTGAATGTTACGAGAAGTGCATCCATGTATGTTTTTGATATATTCAAGTATGAAGTGCGTGTTGAACGGTTTCGGCAGAGAGCCACTAAAACCTTTTCCGAATTGTATATATTCCTATGTCAAAAAGTTTATTTTCTTTGGCAGGATCATCGGTCATTTCGCAATTCTTCCTGCTAAACCTGACGATTTCCTGTGAGTCCCGGTGCTCGGCGGTTCAATAAACGCGTTGAGCCGTATAATTTTCTCAAGCTCGAGTTACAGATTGACCGCACCTTCACCAGTGCCTCATAATTGACCAATATATCTCAATTTTTCAGAAGATTCGCTTTCACGGATTCCAATCAGAAATCTTATTTTGTCAAGCATGTACCTGCCGATGGACCACGCCTCGTTGCCGGGATCCATCAATCACAATTAACCATGCTTCACAAAAGATGCTTGATCAAAATTTTTCTGATTGGAATTGTCGAATCTCGGAATTCGGGAAAGGAAAATATCAAAAGTCCAGTTCGCTTTGTTGGTTCTGAAACGTCTGTCAGAAGTCCAGACACTACTTTGGGCGTAAAAGAACATTCCGACTCTACCCCATAAAGATGTGGTCACCTGCCCACCTGAAGTACACAACCTCAAGTACATTACAAACAGATGCCTACTAGATCAATGATATTAATATTGCACTTTATTCAGTTAAAATCAACTTCTAAATCGATATACAATTCTACACTCATTTACCTACAGTTGCAGAAGCTGTCGGCTGCCATTAAAGTATTACAATTATTCAAATCAAATTGTAGTTGCAGAAATTATGCAACCACAGAATGGCATTTTCAAACACCGAAGATGATGAGCTCTGTATAGGTCGAGAAAAAGTCAAAATTTGGTACTTTTCGGTTTTCAAGATGATTTACTACAAGTTTGGATCACTTCACAGGTTCCCGTAATTTTTTTTAATGCGAGCCCAATTTTGTTATTGGTCTCATCAAAGTGCGAGTGTAGAAACTTTCCTGTAGGTTTTAGATTTTTTAGATAAAAGACTTCAACTGTATTTTTAATCCTTGAAGTATGAATCAAGCCATCTCATTGGTCCATACATATTTTATCCTTACTTCAATTGGGGTGAACAAATCACAAGTGTTGATGAAAAGTACAGGTCTTTTAGCAACTTTTAAACCTCATACCAATCTTAAATTACAATTTTTCAAGCATGCACCATGGATGCGGAGCAATAGAACAGTGGCATAAACATAATTTCTTTAAAATTAAATAGCACCTTCAGTAATTCTTTATCTGATCAGATGACAATACAAAAAATATTCTTCCACCATATTAATCATTACTAGAGATATTTGAAACCTCTTCTCTAAGTTCCTTCACAACAGTGTCAATTTCGTCTTTTGTCGTGCTTCGTCCCGTCGACAACCTTATGGTATTTGTTGCAACATCAAAAGGAACATGGAAATTCAGAAGCACTTGAGACGGTTTACATTCATTGGAATGACATGCTGAACCAGTGCTGCAACTAAAACCTTTGATATTTTGTAGAATCCTGTAACCTATTAAAAGAATTCGTTTTTACCGTTGGAAGGAAAACCAATAAGGCTCAACTATATGGTATACCCATACCTCTCTTGCAGATACCAGTTTCAAGTCGAGAGGGAGGGGGTTTTGACCAACCTTCAAATCATTTTTACTAGACTTGAACTCAGTTGGTAGAGTAGGCCTTTACCAGCACTAACGTGAACAAGACTGTGCATTGGCGAGATATGCAGCAAGCCTCATTTTTCACAGAATTCGAACCTGTGTCAAGACAAGATGCGTAGTTTGGAGCGTAATTCAAACGCTTTCACTGATAGAACCAAGCGGCATCATCAACGTAAAAGCAAACTTTGATGGACTTCGACAACCGATGCTCCAAAATATATTATGCGAATTTGTATCCCAAATTTCAAGTTGTCTGCAGAGATGACAAGAAGATGCTGCGGTAGGAGCACATCTATAACATAGAAGTCCAATACTCTTGACTGCTTCAAATCCTCTGCAATAATATGGTGATTGGAATGGCTTCTGTGGTTTCTGGAATTTTTGTGAGATGCATAGGAAACCTAGCTTTCGAGCAAAACTTATTGGCCTATCACAATATTACCTTCCAGATTTTTTCCGACAAATGCAACACTGGATGTGTTAGGCAACCTTGCCACTCTTTGGCAATTGAATTTTACTTTGTCTTCACCGAATTCTTCCTGAAATATAAAGGTGAATTCACAATAATTCAGGTTGATAAAATAAACCCTAGAGACCGATAAGTAATTCACAAGGTGTGGAAATTTCTAGGACACTATATAGGCTTATATAGATTGCTCGGTAGATGGGGTCATTGAGTTGGACCCTCATTTTTCTGTGAGTGTTGAGATTCAATTGGATATCATACAATTCACTGAGATATATTTTCCGATTAAGCTGCAGTTGCTGGTGTTCTACTTCAGGTATTGTAGCTATGTGCATATCTTTGGACAATAGGTCGTTCCTTCCAGATGCTTCGAAACTTGGAACAGGAAATATAATTAATTAACACATGTCATGAATGAAAGATGTCGTATGATGGATGTCTGGATAGCCAATCAGTAAAGATGCCGGTAATAAATACTTTTTGAGCAGTGCATCTCTAAACTTCACTGCATAGGTTCAAATCCTGTTGGGGATGGTTATATGCGAGAAGATTGCTAGATACCTTGTATGCAAGAGGTCTGCTGAACACCTCCTCGTTTCACGGTGGTTCACATAAGCTTATGGCCTCCTCCCCCAACCAGGTCCTTGCACAAGAAAAATGAGAAATATAATCCAAAAACCTTGACCCCAATTCGGAACTGGTATCTGCATGAGAGGTTGTGGTTCGCCATATGATTAAGCTGTATTCCCCGCTTTCCTTTCCCGCAGGATGAAAATGATATCCTTTTTAATGTGGTTCAGCTGTATTCTTGATATCTTTCCACAGAATAAAATGGCTGCAATACGAAACATACCTGTACCTGACAAATATATTCCATCAAATTTTCTCTAGTTGGATCAACTAAATTCTGTCAACTGAACATTGCAAAATGATGAATCTTTAATCCTAATTTATAAATAATCCCAATAATTACTGTACCAATAATCTTCTCTCCAAATAATCTCTCATTTTTTTCATATGAAGAGCAATATCAGTTAAATTTCCATTTGCTATAGCAGCAGCTTTACCAAGTCCTGCAGATAAAAATAACTTCAGTTATACATAGCTTCACATTGAAAGGAGACTAATGGTCGTATTCACAAGTACTGCACGAGTATCGCTGAAGTAATTACCTACTTCTGAAAGTAATGGTCAAATATCATGTCAATTTTAATATTCACGATTACTGGAGCAATCTTTCAGAAGTAACTACCTAAAAAAGTGTTTCAACTTGGTGGTTCACGTAAGTAAGTAGAACTTATGGTAGAGTTATAGTAGAATTCAATGTTATGTCACAATGAGATATAGTAAACATCATGAAATTACGATCAGATGTATACGAGGAAATTCTAGGGGGACATGGTAAAATCACGGTGCGCTATTAGGCTAATATTAGCGAAGTACACTTGCAGTACGCTCCATTGAAGGAGCGCTACAAAGTTTTTAAATTTTCGCCAAATTTTCGAGGTCTGATCTTGTGTCTAACCCAATCAGAAATTGTATTTTGTTAAGCATGAACCACAGATGGAACCCGGTATGATCCATCAATATCACGTTTAACAAAAGATATATGACAAAAATGTTTTCAACTGGGACAGTTTTCCTATATGAGCAGAACCGTGTCTTTTCAAATTATGAAGGCACCCGTTTTTGGGACAGGGACACCGAAAACATTGTTGGGACCGGGGATTGTTATAGCGTCAGTTTGCACGGTCAACATTTTGCTGTGACCGTTCGTCATTTTTTGTTGCTTTATCCAAATATTCTAGTGCTTGCGTATTTCTGCCATTTCTCATAAAATTGCAGTGGGAAAGTCAAGAGCGATCATTTATGGCTAATACTTGAGAAATTTTTACCACATCATTTTTGAATACAGGTATAAGTGGTACAAAGATATAGACAGGTACGGGAGGCACAACCACAAATTTTTGCACTCAGGAATTCTGTCAAAACATGTTCTGCTAAGTATATGTGGTGAAATGAGACACAGGACATGCTTGGCTGGAGAAAAATTTTGATGACTATTGCAACCACGCTACTGTTTCAAGCAAGCTACTTCTATTAGCTCTATGCTGGACCAACAATACATAGGCTAATATTTCACTCAACAAAAAAATAATACAACACATGTTCTTTGCACAGAAATAATTTGTCGTAAAGAACCAGCACTATGTTTATCACTCCCGGGAATAGAAAATAATTGGCGCATTTGCAGTGCTTAAGTAACTACTTGAAAATAGACAATTTTGAGCCATTTCCAAGGAATGGAAGTTTGCGACCGACGAAAAGTATTTCTTGAAATTTGAAGTATTCTTGAAAGCCGTGCTTGAAATATTGTTGCTGAATAACGAATAACTCTAGGCCTGTTCATTCAAATTATTCGATTCAATTCGGAACATTCGATTCGAATCATAAATTATTAAAAATAAGTCAGAATTCCCCAGTAAATTATAAGCTGATAAGAAGATATCTTCATTTGTTCATTATATGAATTCTGATTCGAATTGACAAAATTATTCGATTCTTTTCAGAAACCAAAAGATATTTGGTTTTGGCCACCCGCAAATGACACTAAAGTATTTACTTAAGTACTTGTCAATGCTTGAGAATGAGGGCATAACGGTTTCACTGTTAGAAAATGTTACGTACACTTTTTTAGAGAACAACTGCAAGTTGAAGAAAATATCATTAAAAAATGTACACTATTCTAGCACAGGTGTGAATGCAGTCCACTGAAAAATCAATCTTTCGAAAAAGTCAATGGTACAGTGAAACTACGATATTATTATATACCTGCGATCATTGGTGTGTTTTCTGTGCCAGGTCGATAGTTTCTCTCTTGTGCACCTCCATAAAATAGAGGGTATAGAGGAGCACCACTATTCCCGAGCCCTCTTACATACAAAGCTCCAATTCTTGGTCCATAAAACTGTGAGAATAAAATATGTGTAAACTGTGAACAAATACCGCATCATATTAAAAATAAAATTTGGGAATGACCGAAACAACTAGTTCGTCCAGTATGGGTCAGACCCTATCTTAGTGGCATTTACACTTGCATATTAAACCATTTTTCTACAGGAGATTAGGTAGTGGTTATTCAAAAATAGTTTCTTTTTAAAAATTTACAAATGAAAATCACCCAATTCAGGGTGTCCTTTTTTGGCTCCCAAGCTTTCGTGCTATTCTCCTAACGACACGCAAGCTAGTTACAGATTTCTATCAACTTGAAAGTAATGAAGTCTTGTTGGTGAAATTTATTTAATAGGAGCAATTTTGTTGAAATGTCTGGTCTTAGCAAAGTATTTGACAATCCAGCAAGCATGTCATTATTAAGTTATCAAGCTATATCGATATTTTGACATTTTTGACCACCGATAACTGATAATTTTTCTGATGCAAAACTTGTTAAAAAAGAACCTGAAGAAAAGCAATAAATCGAAAAACATAATGAAAGAACATGAGCATTGCATGAGAAGGTCAAATGAACATATTATAACGTTTTTATGTGTTACTAAGCAATTTTTGCGGAGGGAGGGTGGAAAATAAAAATCTATCTCACGCAAATAACAGCTGCTGGGTATCAACATTTTAGATGAAAGCAAAAAATTTTGTGCAATTTTTGCCATTTCAGCAAAAATGCATCATTTTAGTGTATTTCTGTTTGACTGATATTATTTTGTGATCTGCCGATATATCAGTAAGCAGCAAAATATGGCCGATATATCGGTTTACCGATATAGGTCGGGCTCTACACAATAGTTCTCATGCTGTACAATATTGATAGACAATATACGAGCTTAATTCTTCCCTATTCTGGATGGGATATTTCACTTTAACTCTAGGATAATAAATACAGCGCGGTCAAAAAAATAATGTCCGATTGCTCAGCTGGGTCAATCAGTGACTCATGCTTGGAAAAAAAAATACAGCAATGATTATTATCACGGATGATTCAATATCTTGTTCCATATCTACCCATGCATGCGGAATGAATTCTTCCCCCTTAAAACGAACGAATAGGGAAGTTTATATCAGTCATTGCTTTTAGAAGCATCTTCGCAAATATAATCCTATTTAAAAGAATTACCTTGTGTCCGACTATTGTCAGATAGTCTACATTTAGCTTTTCAGCATCCACACTTATTTTACCAAGAGCTTGGGCAGCATCTGTGTGTATTAGTGGTTTCATAGATTGCTTTAAATCTGAAATTTTTTCACCTATTTCTGCGATTGGCTAAAATATAAAATCATGAAAGTTACTAGTCAAAAACATCGCATATTTGATTCAGATAGTCAGATTTAAAATGTATGTAGATTGAGAAATTTGTTAGCAAATACCTTAGTTGTTTTCTATTTTCATGTGAGATATATAATATGGTCTGTCTTGTATTGGCTAGAAGTGTCCTTGAACGAACAAGCTAGTATAATTTTGATTCAAATTGAATTGAACTATTATTTGAACTAACTTATTCAATAGTAATTAGTAACAGTAATTCGTGAATATGGTACCATGAAATTTGGTGTACCGGTAAATCATAATTTTGTTGCGTACTAACTGAACTACCCGCCATTGATGTTCGACAAAACTAAATTTTTGATAATGAACAGCATGACTTCATCGTTAAAACACAAAACCATTCATATAAACTGATCAACATGCAAATTGAATATTATTTTACCATAATCACTCCTGTTTCATTGTTGGCCAGCATAACTGTAACAAGACATGTATTAGGACGAATCTCCGATACAACATCTTCTGCTAATACATATCCATGTACTTTTGATACGGGAACAAATGAAACATCTGGAATAAACATGAATATGAGAAAGATCAAATGAACATAAAAATAAGTGGGTTTTCCAAATCTAATACAAATTTAGCTTGGATAATTATTGCTTTAAACCAATCACCCTCATGTCTTACATCGAGGTGTTGTGCAAACAACCCATGGCTTGGAACTGGTATCTGACTGAACAGTCATGATTCGCCATATTGTTAGGATGTATTTCGGCTTATTTTCCACTACAGGATAAAAATGAAATCTCACTATATTGTGATAATTATCCAATCACCTATAGACCCTTTCTTCATTAAAGTTATAAGAGGTAGTGATATAGCATCATGCTCAATAGTTGTCGTGACGACATGCGGTTTGAGGCTGTGTTCTCCTTCATGTTGACCTTTGGCCCAACTTCTCTTGAAATATTCAATAGCTGTATCTATAACCCAATTATTTGCCTCTGTTCCTCCAGACGTAAAAACAATATCTGATGGCTGCGCTTTAATAGCAGTAGCAATTTCTTTTCGAGCTGTTGCAATGACATTTTTCGCTTTCACACCTATAGAAAGTGATGAATAGGTAAACATATTGCAGCATAAACCGTATGTTTAAAAAGAGAATATTGTGCAATTTTTTAACTTAGTGATAATCCAAAATAGGCTATGCCATTTAAGTGCATTAGGCATATATATATAACTTATTTATATATATATATCATTTTTCCCGACAGGAGATAGCATACCAGTACTAGAGATGGGCCGATGTATCGGTATCGGCAAGTATCAGTGATTTTTTAATACAAATGCGCTTTATTTACTGATAATAAAAAGAAAAATAATTAAAATGCCTCGCGTGAACGATTTGATTTACACTTTGGGTTTTATTAAATAAAACCCATCAATCCAGTGACTATATGCTCTTTTCGATGCAGAAAAAGGTGTTAGGTGCCACGTTAGTTGTGTAATCACGAACATTTACGCGCAATCTTTGGACCCATGTATGCTTGAACGCAGCATCAATTCAGCATATTTTCATCTATAAAAGTTCGCACTCAAATGGATGCATGAGTTCAAGGGTGCAAACACACATAAGCGCACACATATACGTGGGTGCACCTATAACAAGGGCATAAGTATGTGGATACAAAAAAAGACTTTAACATAATTAAAAAAGTGCTCGGTATCGGTATCAGAAAATAAATTACGAAAGTGGTATCGGTACTGGCATTGGTATCGACGAAAATTTTGGTATCGGCCCATCTCTAACCAGAACTGCAAAATGAACTTAGATGGTACCAAGTTAGTACAAGTTCTAAATGCTTTAGCAATACTTCCCAAGAGATAAGTGTCTCCAATTGTCCTGCCCACTAGAACATATGGGTCACCGCCCTGGAAATGCACAATGAGCCATGTTTCGCCGCAACAGTATTGATAAGTTGTATTTTCCGTTTCTCTCATCCACATGATAAAATGAAATTATAACATATCAGTAGCATGATTAGGATTAACTCACCTTCAAGATATGAACTGCTGGGATTTCCCCAACAACTTTTTAGAGCATCAGTAATTGTATTAATCACTTCTTCGTCTAGTGGAGTGGTCGCATTGTAGTCTAAATAAATCCTGCTGTTCCTTATATCATTCATTTCCTGGGCCCAGATTCGTACCTTGGTCAACCAGCATGTGTTTGGTCTAAAACTCATTTGTCTGAAAAAGAGTCTGAAAAGAGATTGGCATGCCTTATGGTTATGCTGTATTCTCAGCCTTCTTCTCCCATGAGATAAAAAGAAAATTCCATTCTAACCTGTGCCCATTCAGCATAGCCTATTAACAATGGAATGACTACCGGTACGGTACGGTATCAGGTTTATGACAATTCAGGAATTCCCACAAATTCTACTTCGCGCCTAGACTACGGTACAAAAACAAACAAGTTTTCCCAGGACATTGAGTGATGTAACTATTTCTGTGAATTTTTTAATTCAAATTACCGGTATTCAATCTCCTTTCTGCTACTACACTGTACACTGCTATTTCCGACTTCGTAAACAGGTATAACGTTACATGTATAGTACCGGTAAGTTTCCATTAATTTTTTGGCAAGGGTACAAATTCGGAATTGACCAATGACGATTTTTTCGGAGAATGAATTGATCAATAGCCCTTAATAGAATGTTATACTCAGTAATGTTAACAAATTGACCAGGGTACGAACTGATCGCCACATCTAACTGCCTAACCTGCTAACTTTTTTTTAATATTCAGTTTTATTTAAAATCAAAAGCAATTTTCGTCATACCCAATTATATTGGCCAGTTACTCTGTACTGTAACATTACAGATTACATTGTATTGTGCAACTTAAAGTGATTATACCGTAATATATTCACTTTGGCGCAACCCATTCTGCATTGACCATTGAATACCACTTGACCAGTGCTCGCTCGTTCACGTGTTCATCACGCATGAATAGATCAGAATGTAAACAGCATCAGTGCTGCGCAGAGCGCACGTCCTGAACATTCTGAACTACGCGGTGCACGGGAAACAGGATTGAATAGTCATTCAAGAGCGGGGAACTGGCGGGGGAGACATGCTTCCCCAATTAATTTAACAAGGAGGGCGGGTATGCCTATGCCCCACACCCAATATCAGTGCTCGTATTTATATATAGAATAGCTCATAATATGAGAATGGTAGACCGGCGGTGGTAAATAGTGGTGGGATTAACACTGTCTTTGCGGAAAAATCCGGCATGAAGCAATACTTAGCATAACAGAATAGGATATCGTTTTTATCCTGCGGGAGAGGAAAGCCTAGAATACAGCTTAACCATATGGCGAACCACGACCTCTCATGCAGACACGCTTTTACCATATCAGCATTGCGTCGCCACAAATAATTCTCTCACGACGAAAGTATGTCCGCTGTACTCCATGCATGGGTTTCGTGGAACATTTTCATTGTGCTCTCTTGCAACTGGTATTTCTGGTGCAATTAAAATCTTTTTCACATTATTAAATAATGCTATTCATTTGTTCACACTAGACAGACGTATTCCCATCATGCCTCGTCGTCTATATCGTGACTGTTTTTTACAAAACATAACCTCTAATTGAGATGAGCATCAGCTAACATTCAACTCCAAACAGCCTAAATATATCATTATATCCGGATATTTCTGTTCTGATAATATACTTATACGTGTCAGAGTGCATAAAAACGTAATAGTGGTGGTTACTGGTTAACTTAGTTACATAGTTGGTAAGGGGGAGAAAAATTTTTTCTTCACTTTCATGAACTTTTTGCGCGCCCCATTTTTCCCTGATAAATTTTGTGTATTTAGCCTTCAAAGTGAAAGTCTTTTTCAATTTTATAAAAATTTTAGCGAGCTTCCGTCGCGCAAA
Source organism: Styela plicata (assembly GCA_963675895.2). Classification (NCBI taxonomy): domain Eukaryota; kingdom Metazoa; phylum Chordata; class Ascidiacea; order Stolidobranchia; family Styelidae; genus Styela; species Styela plicata. The sequence continues at coordinate 5,808,552 of OZ023153.1, read as the reverse complement.
CTTTTTTGCTCTCTGATAATGTTTATTTCGCTCTTAAAACATGTATTTTTTGTTTAGTTTAAAAAAAGTTTTAGCGCGCCAGTATTTTTCTTTTACTTTGAAAAGCCTATGCTTGTATGTTGGAAAACGTGCCCTCCCCTATTTTTTTCTGGAACTGCCACCGCAGTTGGTATTTTCCGGGCATAACAGACAACCTGGTAGTTCGGACATTTTTCTCGATTGTAAATTCAGGATTAAGTAAATTTCGATCACGAAAGATGGTGGTTTGAACATATGGATGTTTACGTCAGATTATCCTCTGCAGGCCTACTGTTCCTACATTGTTTACGTCTTGTCACTTTTTTATATTGATTTATTTTCGGGTAAAGCTATTATTACTTAATTGATTGCTTTGATTATCTCTGGCGACCTTTGTTTTAAACTCGTGCACACAGAAGTTTGGCTTATTACAGAGTGAGGACAGAACGTGACCGTGCTAGTTTCTGCATATATTCATACGTTTCATCCTCAAAAGGGTCATTAAAAAACGAAAAAAGGTACGAAGACGTTTTCATTTCTAAAGATCTAAAATGTAATTCTATCTATTGTTTAACAGAACTTTGCTCCGTTGGAACTGGATCCTATAAATCCTGAAGGATGTTTGCCTTTAACAAGTCTAATATTGTCTGATCCTGGGCGACGGAACAGGTTGGTATTATGTCTACCGAATATTTCACACCTTCTGCCACCGCCGGTTCATTATCATATTGCGCTTTTGTTAGATAGCCAAGACAAAGCCGTTTCAAATCAGACAACGACACACCAAACAACCTCTTCGAGGTCCAGTCCAGACTGACGTTTATTAAACAATCAACGAGCTCATGGTGCGATGGGACGTCACAATTAACCGTGTAATAAACAACACCACAAACGTTGCCAGAATTAACAACACAAAACACTGGCGCTTTCCTTCTTCCCCCCTTTAAAATAAATCATTAGTGTTGTTTCGTTATATTAAAACAAAAAACAACTAAGAAATGGTTGCATAATAACATATGAATCTGACAAATCGATATACTGCCATGTCAAGACAAATGGCGAAAATGAGCTGACTGGGTGACATTTAATACGGGGATGTCAAGGATAGTCTATTGAGATAAGCTATTCTTCAAGTTGGGAGCTGGACACATTTTAATTATCTCCTGAATTGAAACAAGAAAAAAATTTCAGATTTTGCGAAAAGCTGAGACAAAAAATAATTAAATGCAAAAAAAAATTCGCATTGTACATTTTTGACTAAGCGGAATAATATTCTACTATTGGGTTAAGTAATAAAAAATAATTATCATAAACAGTAAGGATGAATGCTATCAGGATAATAAAAAGCAAACAACAATAATCTGTAAACGGTATGATAACTAGGATATAGTCTTTCATGCGAATTATAGAGTCAAATTTATGTGAACTGAACTAATCTAACTATTCCCGGTTAAAAGAAAGCAGGTGGCTTCTATCACAGAAATAATGAATTGCTCCAAGCATATTGCACGGAATAGACAAAAAGTACTACAGCAAAAAATAAAAGAAATTAAATGAGGGTTTAGACAGTTAACAACGCACGAAGAAAGAACACATGGTGACATGCAATTGATCAAAACTGTCAGATCACTAATGATATATTGTTGAAAGAACATCTCTCAGAATAAAAATTTAGGTTAAATGAATTAAAATCATGTCAATATGGAAAATCCTCATGAATAAACACAGTGAAACAATTTACGGCTATGTGTAAAGGTAGTATAGGAAGCTTCTGTATTGCAATGAAATTTACAAGAAAGTGAAAAAAATATCTAATTAATCGGGCTACTTATGACAACACAAAAAGTTGGAGCGGCGAGCAAAATTACGGCAGATGCAAAGGAATACGACAGGTGATGTTATACTTATGTCTACTGCAAGAGATTATGTGGGCTGAGTTAGTCGTTCAAAAAATATGTACGACACAATAAAACAAGACACGTTATATACACCTACGGTGAATAAGGAAAATTCGGTACGAGCACATCCGGAAATCTATGAACAAAATAAAACTAACATCACTCTGAAATCGACTTAATTAAAAGAAGTACCAAAACGTACGTACAATTTGGAATGACAAAACCATAGCGAGAAGATCTGATTTAATATTAAAAAATAAAATCGATAAGCGATAAATAAAATCCATTCTTAAACCACTTAGTGTTAGTATCCTTCTAGGTCTTAACCACCATTCACCTAAACAAAATTACGAGTCTGGAAAAAAGATTCGTTGCTAAAAAGTATTGGGTTCTATGGCAGTTCAGATTGGATATATTTATATATGACAATTGGTAGCTATTCATTGTGAACATGAAATTCCCCCATGTAATTTAACAAATCTCTTCCTCACAAACACTGATTAGCTCAGAGTTACAGATAAGACATTATTCGACCATACCATCATAGAGGGCCAGAAAAGTTCATGATTTGCTCGGTGGGTTACAATCCGACTGTATGTGGCATAGGAAATCGAAATCCCGAAGAATAAGGTTCATTAAAAAATATCCAGTAAAAGTCTACGTCACTGTTGATCAGTACGACAGCCACGTCATTCCATAATAGACGTGAATTCGGTTATAGGAAGTCGAAAAATCCGTTGATTATGTAGCTCAACGGGTTAACAATCCAACTTTATCTATGCCAACGAAATCATACAGGATTATTGAACCGGTACACAACACACTACTGATGAAGAACGGGTGACAAACATATGCTTAGCAGAGTTAAGGCAATGCGATTTGTTTGCATTACAAAAGAGACCATTCCTAGGCTGCTTGGCCGTCTTGGCGCTCAAAAAACGCGGATTTAACATGATGTCATCCACCGCAGTTTGGTTTTCCTATTGAAACTGTTGTCTAGAGCCATATAATGAATTTTGTTGCCAGGTTTCGGAAGTGGTGATTATTTCACTCTTTTGATAGGCCATTGTTTGGGTGCTTTGCAGGCTGCCATCCTGGCTTCAAATTACTTTGTCTTAACCTGAAATATTTACTTGAAGAGCTCCAGTTTATCACAGTATGACGTAAAGTTCCGCTCTCGCTGCCACCACGCCAGTAAATAAATAGCCAAGACTCCCCATTCCCAATCAGGCAACAAAACCACAACTCTTTCGAGGTCCAGACCAGACTGACGTTTATTAAACAATCCGCATCTGAATTACCTCCCGTATTCAACGCATATAGATGCTATTAAACGTATGTGCAGTATTTCCTTTATTTCTATTTAAAATGAAAGAAATTGCTCATAGAAAGCGCTGAACTCGGAATCCGCGACTGGCGATAAAAAATGATGGACTTGAATGCTGCTCAATCCATATAGAAATAGGGCGTGCGTTTTTAGGTCTGTATGGATGCTACCTTTTAAACCAATCAGAGAAATATTTGCCCAAGATATTTTATCAAGTATGAGTCACTGATGGGTCGTACCCACGAGGCCAGATCATCTGCGGCTCGTGTTCAAAATATACAATTTCTGATCCGAGTGCTGATAATCTGAACGAAGTGCAATAAAATCAATATTCAGCTATGTTTGATGACTTCCATCGCTCTTGCAAACCAAAATGGAATTCGAACAAAATTTGGTACAATCTTTGCCAGTCTTCTGTATCCATTTACGTGGAGAATGACATTGAGTTGCATCAAAGCATTCGGCGTAATACCTAAACGAAATCACGAAAAAAATAAACACAACACCAAAAGAGCGGGAAGTATGTCTATGCGCTAAGCTAAATATAAATTTTGTTTTGCTGAACGCCCGCAATATTCCCCTATATATTTTGTTTCCTTTGGCTACTTTGAAGCTGGCAACAGAAAATTAGGAAAAAAAGAAGAGAGGAATTGGGCGTATAAAATACAAATTAGACTACGACAAATAAAATTGGGCCGCAGTCTAAAAAATTCAAATAGTGAACGAAATACATAGGAAATTCTTTAATCACAGGTTTCGCTGCTTCGCTTTCAAAACTTGTTATAACAGGAAAATGATGGTGTTTGCAAAAGAATTCTCTTCGTTTGCTGTCGTTATAGTTGTGTTCTGCGATGTCCTTTCATCTGACCAGTTTTTTTTTAAAGAAAACGTTAAAATTTTCCTATAGTTTTTTCATGCTATTCCTAAAATTGGAATAAATACCTTTTTCGTCTGTAATCGCGTATTTTCTTCCGATATCTGTAGTTGGAACTACATGTCCACTTCTTGCCATTACCTCTGCATGAGGTTCTGAAAAAATGTGTAATTGTTTAAATTTGTTTGTTTTATCCCAAGAAGAATACTTGTTTTGCCAAGTATGATCACAGACGAGTCGCGTCTCGTCGTTGTGATAAATCGGGGATGTATACTTGACAAATCTCGTATTTCGGTCTTTGCAAGGAAGTGAGTGCAAGGAAGAATGAAGTGGGAGAAGATTTCTGTTGTGTGAATATAAGTGAGAACTGTGAATGGAATATTTTAATAGAATACTGAAATGTTCGAATTAACTCGAATGAATGGTATTTCGGATATATAAAGACGTAGGCGGGTCGCGGTGGCGAATTCGACACAAATGGCGTACTCCTTCCACACTGGATAAAATGACAGCACAAGTCGGAAAATGGAACGCTATGTATCGTTCATCGACAGCACTAATCCACTAATGAGCTCAAGACTGCTCAGAATCTTGCAATGCTCGTCGGCGTGATCCATCAGTGACACAGGCTCGACAAAAAAATAATCGAAAAAATCTTTCCGATTAAAAATCAATAATACCTGATAGTAATGCGACCACTGTTCTTCCAACATATGTGGGTGTTTCCAAGGTATGAAGAAAGTCTCCGAACTAATAGTGAAAATATAAAATTTTTGAGTGAGTAGCCTATAGTAGAATACTTTTTTAAACATGGTCTTAATCAAAAAGGGGTTATTCAGAAAAAAAACATTGAAAATCTGCCATTTCAAAACCAGAAAAGCATTATTTTTCCAGACGGAATTTAAATAACTCTCCTAGCTTTTTCTACTTAAGCAACTGTTTGCTAAAAGAAAATCAGATTTTGAATCGGCACAGTAATCTCGAAAACCTTAAATTTTTGCAATTTTATCTTGTAATTTCAAATCATCATTCACAATTTTGCTGTCATTTCAAATATCAGGAACATAAATATACCAGATAAGAAATTCACGTCTATATCGGTTGTTTTATTTTGTCAAGAATAATAAACTGATAGATCACGCCTTGGCAGCACCGTCCATCCGTTACCTATACTTGATAAAATAGTCATGTGAATGATGTTGTGCCTGGGTACGAATTGGAACAATAATATTTAGCTATAAAGAACATTCATTCATTTAAGGATCTAAGTTTTATATTTGTTCTATTTTTTTTTCCATCCAGCAGATTTGTCCACTTTAATCTTGTAGTTACTATGAATCATGTTTTCTCACAATAGGTTGAAATATATTATCAGTTGACTCCATTACAGTCTCAGTGCCAACCAGTCCTGGGCACAATGATATGAATGCGATGTTGTATTTTTCAAGCTCAAAAGCGCAATCTTGAGCCATTCTGTCGTTCTGTGAAAAAGGTAAAGCGAAGTTCATTTTTAAATATCTATCGAATAACTTTTGACATGATATGTCAATGCTTATTGAAATTTGTTCAAGTATCGCAAAAACTTTTTTCCTGAAAGGACTTTTTCCGGCTTTGTGACGCCAAACCTTTCTTGTTGTTTTTTCTATGTACGTTGTCCCTTGTTTTGCTTTACCTTACAATATGAATATGTAATTTGTGGCGTGTTTAATCACGCTGCAAACGGTGAAGTAAACAGCGGTAATTCTTTTATTTTCCCTATTGCAATGTATCTTATTTTATTTCAGGCAATTATCAATGTACCCGAGAGAAACGCAGGAAAGAAGAATAATCAAAATATGAATCGCTAACTGACCATGTCCGCGTGGTGCGATCCTAATATGAAACAAAACACACGGAGTATGAAACATGCATTAGAGCTACAATCCACATCGTCTTACCGACACATTGCGCGTTGAGCTGGCGACAAAAAGAAATAGGAAAGATATACGTCTGCATGATAATAGCGTGCAAAACGAAATCCACGCAACAAAACGTGCACTCGCCGTTAGCGTGTGTCGCACATTAATCGAAAGCGCTTAGGATAAATTTTTGATAAACAAGCCCGGCTCGGTGGCCCAGTCTCGGTTAAGCGCAATCGTATTGTCCGGAAAGATGATGGTTGGATGCTTGATCGTTTCACCACCGAACGTGCCCGCCAGCAAAGCACTTCGCGGGAAGCTGTAACATAGAACAAATACACAGTCACTACAAAGGACAGTGCCCAACGTTTGTTGGATATAAGCCCCCCGTTAGGTAGGTTCAGGACAGGCCATAACAAATAATAAAAACCTAAAATTTTTTTTCTTGATAACCAACTTTGTGGAAGTACGGCTTGAGCTCAGATACATTTGCGGATAGTTCGAAGTCATAGAAATAGTCTACATGGCCATAGTAGAGAAATACACGTGCAGCGAGCAATACACGAGCTAGACAAAAAATAACTTACGGCACATTTTCCAATACCGTAAGCAGCTGTGAACAAATATCTCATTCCTCCAATCGATGAAATGTTTATGACTAGTCCTTGGCGCTTTTCCACCATCAATCTTGCAGCGTATACTGAACACCTGTAATGATTCCTGAAATAAATAACAAATTGAAAGTTTGATTTGGCGAAAGTTGTTTTGGAAGAAATTATTTGAAGTATTGCTTGACCGGCTTCCATCTGTGAAATGCGCCCAGGAGGAATAAATCCTTAAAGAGGAACGTAATCGGCAAGGATTACTTTCTTTTCAACAATCATTTCCTTGCAATTGACCCATATTATAACATGTTCAACACACCTTCAACGCAACACAGAAATTAATTGCTTGCGGGGAGTAAAATTTTTGAGATTTTAAAAATTTTAATGCAATATTGAAATATTTTTATCCAAAAGAGGAAGGTTGGAAGAGTCTTCCAACTCGGCAAGAGTCTGCCAAAACCACTATTGTGCTAAGAGTGCCTAAATGAAGACTAAGGAATCTTCATCCCTAAAAGGTAATTATTGACACAAGAAGCGTTGTAGGTCAATTTTATATCATAGATGTTCGTGGAAAAAAAATTCTACCCCCAATCAGATTTTTTTGTCAAGCATGTTCCCCAGATGGGCCGGGCCTTGGCGGCACAATCCGTCATAGACCCATACTTAACAAAACAAGTTTGGCCGATATTTCTTCAGTGACAAAAGGCTACTCGTGGTACATGTATATTGTATTGTTGTATATATTTCAAACAAACAATGATTCTTATCCTGTTTTACCTTAATCCAACATTGTTCACATCATCGTAGTCGTCAGGTGGTCGCTCCCAGAAATTGTATTTTCCGTTGCTAAAGGTATCCTATGATCGTCAAGTAACATTTAATGGATTGATTAAAAGATTATCTTATATTGATATCAACGAATAACCATATATATAAAATCCAATTTTGAATCGAAAACTGAACCATTTGAATTGGGCTTGAGATTCCAAACTCCGCTGTGTTGGGTCATAATTCTTTTATCTCACACCACAGATTGGAGACAAATTCCTGATTGTTATGTATAACAACTGCTCTCTGAACGGAAAACATCCCAAACGGAACTGAACCACCATAGTGCAGTGAGCGGTATCTGCCCTTCACGATAGTAAACCCCCTGCTTCCTTTGAGTCGTCATTTAAGGACACGCATGAAACATGTTAGGACTCTTCTCAAGTCCGTATCTACAGGGAGCTTAATAAATAGAGCATAAATAGAGCTTTTGATTAGATTCGGATAAAGTAATCACTCGGATATTAAATTCTACAAATACTAAAGAAATGCCAGTCAGCGCTATGATATTGTTATTCCTGCCATTGTGAATTTGCCTTTGCCAAATAAATACGTGTTCAGACGAATATGCTAACAGTTGAATGAAACCTCAGATTCAGTTCACCCATTTTTTCTAAAAATTGTATAATGGCCACTGAGATGGACTTTTTTATACTTGACTGAGAATCATTAATTTTCTGTTTAGAATACATAAAATTGCACTGTACCTTAACTGCAGTATAAACATTATTAACAAGAAGATCCAATTTTCCATTGTTTTCTTCATCAATTCTCTCAAATAATTTCTTTACTTCATCGTCATTTGCATGATCACATTGGACTGGAACACATTTTCCATTCCCCCCAGATTCTTCAACCTATGCAGTGTAAGACAGCGTTAGAAAATCATGGATAGTTGCCCCAGTTTTGTTTGCACATGTTCTTGTGCTGTGGTTTCTGATGGATCCTGCCAACGAAAAACGGCGACACCCCTGCATTGCTTTGCGTTAACGGTATTCACATGCGTACCAAGCACAAACGTAGGCAACGAAAGAGCTCATGGTTATCTTGCATAATCAAACAGTTCGGCTGCGTTGGAAAACGTAAATAAATGTATGCGCTGCATTGAGCTAGCGTAAAACCTAAGGTTAAAAATAAGACAAAAACAGAAAAAAAAACGCCACCTCCGCAAACATGTAGTACGCCTTAACACCGTATCAACATCCATGAACAGGGTGGATAGACAGACGCTTCCTGGTTCAGTCGGGCATACCCAAGCACCCAGGATTAAGAGCTGCCCTTTGGTTTAATAGTAAAGGCAACAGTTCACGTCAAGTTGTCTTACCGATGCGTTGCATTACGTTTTCGGTAATAAAATAAAAACGGCACCATACGCCTGCATTGCTTTGAGTTAATCATCTCCACATGCCTACGAAACACAAACGCAATAAACGAAACGAGCGTATTTTCACAATAGTAAAATATAGGCAGACTTGATTTTTGACGATACTTGGTCATTTTTGCGACATTTCCGGCGGATTCAATGGTATTCTATGGTTATAGAAACAAATAATAGATTTATAATTTTAATCAAGTTGAATCGTTATTGTTACTGACTAAATTTTTACGTTATTGATGATTTTAATGTGTAGCCTAGTATAGATTCCAACTACTCCCGTGCTCGATAAAAAAATGTCTTGTTTAATGATGAGAATAAGTACCCAATATATTAGCAGGTTTATGTATTATTTTATGCAGCAAAATAACAAGGCAAACGGACGCAGGAAACCGTTAAAGTAACAGTCAGTGCAGAAATATGGCTCTTTGCCTATTTTTCAAACGTATGGAGAGCAAAAAGCGAAAATTTTATTGCAAATCATAAATTCAATATTCTTTTCTATTCAAAAATAAAAAAAATTATTGACGCAGTCTTCGCAAGAGGATTAATAACTCCGCGGCCCGTATATGTCGTCGAAAAATACAGGTCAATGTCATTTTTATTCAACTGCACGCGCCGCCATGTCATGGTTCAATGTCAAGTTTGTCACAATGTCAAAATCTCAAAAATGTAACCCAATGCCACGCTATGTTGCTATATTTTACACCACTTGCTACGTACGGTATTAATTTTAAAAACAAGTTGAAAATATTGATCTGGTTTCGTACCTCTTTATTCAATTTTTCTAAAGTTTCCAAATTTCTTCCTGTGATGTAGCAAGTTGCTCCATGGTATGCTAATTGAACTGCAATACCTTTCCCAATTCCACGAGATCCACCAGTAACTAAGCAAATTTTGTCTTTCAAATCTACAGGACCACGTTCCTTCTTGTACATATTTATAATAATCACTAATAACAATTGATCAATATTCGGAACGTAATGGGACATAAATTTACTAATCCAAAATCACTTTCTATGGAAATGTTTTTAATCATAAATTTTGAACAAAATATCAACAATTCTTTAATATTCTTGGACGGCTAATTTATGCACAAGTTGCGTACAATATTTGGAAGAGCACGCAAAAATGTAAAATGGTGCGAAACAAAATTTAGAAAATAAGTTTTGCACCAAATCCTTATCAGATTTTTCTGTTTTATCAAGCATAGGCCACAATACATGTGAAGTTTTCTTACCAATGCGTTGCATTACGTTTTGAGCAATAAAATAAAAACGGCAAAACACGCCTGCATTGCTTTGCGTTAATTGTGTTCAAATGCGTACAAAGCACAAAAGCATAAAAGATACACGCACTCTGCGGTAGCTTTCATACCAAACCGTTCAGTTTCATTGGAAAACGTGAGGTGCATGCAGAGCATTGCGCTTGCGTGAAACGAAAGGGTAAAATGAAATAAACCATAAAAAATGCAACCTACGCAAACGTGTATTGCGACCTTAAGGATGGACCGCGTCTTGGTAGCACGATCCATCAGTGACTTATACTTACAAAAATCCTTAATACAGGTGTTTCTGCATGAAATTTTCCAATATACCACGGCATTATTAATACACTAGAATCTCTATCTAATTCTTATATCTAAGCACGCTATAAGACAACGCTTCCAAAGAAACGTGACCAACTGAAGGAAAACATTTGCTTTCCGTGTGAATGGTTTTTGTTGACAAAGCAAAATAAACAGCCTGTCAAGTCTGCCAAGACTGTTTTCCTTAGTTTGCTAAGGATTAGTAGTGTGTGGACCACGAGTGATCGTTTTCAAAAACATTGTAAACAATCTTGGCACGCCTTAAGGACACCGAACTTCCAGGTTGCAAATCACTAGCTCAGCGGATTAAATGAAGAATCGCGGCGACGAAAATATGTCCTTTCGTTGATCATGCTAGACAAGAAAGATATTTTTTATTTTGTGAGAATAACAAAAGCGCTAGACTTTGACCTTTTTCCGGGTTAGTAGAACTACTTCACTTTTTGTATTGACAATTATTGATCCGTGCAGCGATGACGTCACATGTAGCTTGTTTTCCGCGGCGTGCAATCCTTTTCGTGGATCGGACTGGTTGGATTATTCTGTTCACTTCATAAAAAACAGCGCAACACATCTTCGATGACAAGAAACGCCGCTGAATGATATTCAGTGTTAAACACTTAAGGTCGCACTACACGTTTGCGTAGGTTGCGTTTTTACTTGGTTTGTCTTATTTTACCTTGCGTTTTACGCAAGCGCGATGCTCTGAATGCGTTTCCTTACGTTTTCCAATAAAACAGAACGGTTTGCTGTGAAAGCTAACGAAGTGTGCTTGCTTCTTTTTGCGTTTGTGCATTGTACGCCTGTGGACACGATTAATGCAAAGCAATGCAGGCGTGTATTGCCGGTTTTATTTTATTACCCGAAACGTAATGCAACACATCGGTAAGACAACTTCACGTGTATTGTGGCCTTTACACGCCACTTCCTTAATATAATGTGGAGTAATCAACTCTGAAAACGTGCTTTTTGAAATAAAATAACCTATAAATTTTAGTGATAGTGGCTCGACCGTAACCCCTAATATTGAGAGTCCGGTATACTACATCCGCAAAAATTGAGATTAAATTGAAAAAGGCTGAATGTTTGCGCTCTTTTTTCATTTTGGCGAAATTAATATCATTCAACTGAAATGAGAGAATAATTTTTTCAAAAAATAACCTAAAGGTATTCGTGCAACTTTGGCACACATTTTCGTTGGCATAAAACTTTTGATCTTCATTTTTTGTCGGTGAGTCGGACACCCTAATGTCTAAGGTCTTTCGTCACTAATGCAGGTTTCATTCATTACTTTCTGGATACCACGCTTCGATGTTAAAAAAGACAATACAGAGAGATTTGTATTTATTACAACATCAACTGGTAGTAATATGGATAATAAGATAATCACTGAGCTTGTAAACAATTGCATGGTCCACTATGAGCCAAATGAAATTTTGCAGTTCTTATACTTCTTGTCACTATTTATAACCCTTCTAAAGTTAGGTAAAATGGGCTTAAAACGTTTTGGTCATGACTCATGTTGATTTTCCATAGTGGCTGCCTTTCATTCCATATAATCAAAATTGCAACTGATATTGAAACGACACTGTCCTGATGAGAGTAGTCTGGATAGACGTTCCCATTGATGTATGAGCTGGTGGCAACTTCTCGCTAATCGCTTACGGTGTTGACTTATCATATTAAATTTATTATAAGCGAGCGTGGTAGCAAACAGCAGAGTGAGGATGTGAGGAAAAAAATTTTCAATTGAAAAATATTATCAAATTTATTTGTTTTGTTAAGTATCTGTCACTGATGGATCGCATCGATGAGACTCGACAAAATGTAATTTCTGATGCAAAATAAACAAAATTCAGATAAGTTTTAGAATGAAGTTTCAAAAAATTGAGCATATTCGACTCATTTGTTTCGCAGCAAAATGATTATCTACTTAACGTTTTACGATGTAAACTTTGCCATACACATTATTTTTGGCAAGATTACAAAGTTGGACGTTAGATCAACTATTGATTGAAATGATAAACGGAAATGAAATCGAAAGAATTATAAAGAGCAGGCTAAAACATAATAATATCGATATCTATATGAATGTACACGATTTTAAAATAAAATTATTCTTAAATTGCGCAATTATCGCAAATTCATCTTTTACTGTTAGTCAACGAAATCACGAACTCTTTAATGCCTGTATCATTTTAGCTATTGAAAATGGAATTTGAATAAAATCTGGAACAATTCTTGCAAGTTTATGATACCCAATCACGTGAAGATGGAAATTCAGTTGCAAAATTCCATGTGGAACAAGACCTGGATGACAAAAAACAAGGAGGAAAGTACACTGTAACAAAAGTACAGTAAATTTCTTGGTAATTTGCAACGCTATGTCGATGAGATTTATGGCATTTATGGACTGTTGATGACCGTATCTTCGTGGTCATATTCAGCCAAAAAGGCAATAATGCATAGTATATTCAATTACTGCCAAAGGCCAGTGGTTTTGTTGCCTTTTTTGTTACAGCGTTTAAACGAACGTAGTGAGTAATCTTCGGGTTTTGAGATTTTTTGTTCATGTTAATTAGTTAACAGCTACACCTCTGACACAATTTGGTGGTCGACATATGCTAAAGTTAAGCAAACACATCCTGAATTATTTTTTGAAAAAATGTATGTAACATCACGTGATCAACTTCTTGTACTGTACTGTAGACTTCCGGCCACAGTTTCCCATGATGCTATAATGTCCATGCAATTGATACAGCCTAGTAGCAATTTTTACTAAGTCAAGTATGGACCATATCAATGGCCCGTAGTTGAAAAAAATATCTGTTTTACTTTAACTATTGGTTCTTATAAAGAAGTCGCTGGGATATCATAGGTAACACGTTTTCATTTATTTGTTTCAAGTTAATGAGAATTCGTATCGACTTTATTGTTTTATTGCTTTGTTCATCATTCGTTCTAAACCAACCAAATGAAATGAAATCTTAATCCCTGCTAATCTAGCGATGTGAACCCGACATCAGCTTTTACCTCTTTCGTCTTTTAATCCGTGTTTTAAAGCAACATCTCTTGTAAAAACGATCTTCCCACTTCTCAGCATCACTTCTTGATGTGGTTCTATGAAATATTATTTTTTATAATTAAAGTTATCTCTGAGCAAATTGAAGTTCGGAAAGCAGCGCCTGAAAGAGCCACAACAAAAAGCAGCTACAAAATGTAGTGTTGTCCACTTCAAGTTGAAACATCCCAAAGAAGATTGAACTACTATATTAAATTACCGCGAGTGTTATCCGCAGGAGAGATAGTAAAACTACCTACCATATCTTGCACAATTAACAGCAAAGGAATCAACGGCCACTAGGGAGACGTGACGGCAAGTCACTTACAAAAGCAAACTAGTGAACACTGGAGATGGCAAAACCTAGTTTGCCTAGTAAACTTAGTTTACCGAGTTTATTTTCGAAAAACATCTACCTAGTTTCAAGAATGTATAACATATCTAGTTTATCTTTCCCGAGAATTCTGTTGAAATATTTTACCTAATGATAATTTTTCAATTATAATGCAATTTTTATAGGTAAATTTACCAATTTTACAAGTAGGTACCCGGTTGAAAAATTAAGCTACCTAGTATGAAAAAACACTAGGTAAATCATATTTTGATTATAAAAAATCTTTTGAAATGCTCCTGGTTTTGAATAAAAAAATTACCTTGTTTGGAAAGTGATACTAGGTTACCTAATAATACTTTACCTAGTTTGGAGTGAAATTCGCTTTTTAGCTAGTTCAAGAAAAAACTAGGTTGCCATCACTAATGAACATGGGAGACATAAATAAACAGCCAAAAAGTACAATCCAGGAAACATCTATCACAGATTTTCGAGCATGCGTCTGTTAAACAATGCTCAAAATATAGTGTCCGGTACATCTTAGCTTTTTTATTCACAAATGAAAGGCTCATCTAGTCCCAGAAAAACTAATGCAATTCAGATTGACCACATGAATCCTGGTTGACTAATTCATCAGTCAAATACCTGACAACAATGCAGCAACTGTCCTTCCAACTTGCGATGGCGTTTCACTTGATTCAACAAATCTTCCATACTATTAAAAAAAACATTTTTATGTTGGATCTCAACATTTGCGAATATACGTTGTTCTCAAAATGAGATAGGATAATTTTGAATCAAATCTTCCAAAATCTAGAACATTGATTGAATGACGCCAATAAACATTTTAGTCCGTACGTTGGTCGAAATATATATGTGTCCGCTTCGGCTGTAATCTTCGTCAGTGACTCAAAAGTTTTTTTTTCATTTTTTGAAATGTTGATACGTATACGTGTTAGTGATTTATTTATTACACAAGGAAAAAATCCCACAGTTATAGATACAATCCAATTCTACCAAAACACATTCCATACATCACTTACTGATTTTCCGAAAGGAGATTTCTCACCAAAAGCGGCTATTTCCTCAGTTTTGACTAGACCAGGCCACAAGGAAATATAAGCAACTTTATACTTCCGTAACTCTATCGCACAATCCTGAGCCATTCGGTCTTTCTAAAAAAAATGTGACAAGTAGGACTTAGCAAAAGAAAATGCACTCTAATATTTAAACAAAACATATGTTATCAAGTGTCATAAATGTAACTTCCGATTGGGAAAGACTCTGAAATAGAGATTGAATTCTAATAAATTTTTTTATACGAATCCAAATATATAATTTTCGCTGAAATGTACCCACGGATCTATGATGCCAGAAACAAGAATTCACGAATTTAATTCCTCTACAGCACTTTCTGTAATATGAGGCAACATGCCAGGAAGAAAAACGTACCGCACACTTCCCAATTCCATACGGGACGGAAAAAAGATATCTCAGTCCTCCTGGCGATGATATATTAATTATCAGGCCTTGTCGTTTTTCCACCATCATTCTTGAAGCATAAACTGAACATATGTAATTATTCCTGAATTGACGAAAATATTTGGGGTAATTTTTTTGTACTATATAGAAATATTAATATCATCTTTTCAACTACATAAAATGACCTTTTGAACCCAGATAGCACGATGATCCATTAATGCCCTTACTTGACCCGATGTTTTTCAGCTTTCTTTCGATTGGATTTGTGTAGACTGGACAATCCAATTCGACTCATTCGATCCAAAACGCAAATTATACCAAACAGTCCTGAATCTCAACTACAAAAATAAAAACCTCCAAAATGAATGTTCATATACAACGGCAAAATACAATCAAAATAATATCGATATTGGCCCAATTTATTGGTTTCCTTGGAGATTATGTCAGTTCTGACAAGCATCTTGCTTCTATAAGTTTGTTTCTATCATTATTAGTAAATTTGTAACCATCAAATTTCGTAATTTAATAACAAGAAAACGCCGGTTATTTCTTATTCATGTGGAATTAGTCATTCTATCCTATTCTAAAATAGTGTCCGAAACCAGATATGAATTCGGAATGGTAATTCATTTTTGCCCGGCCCAGTCGTGCAAATGGTCTGTCACCGATACACCCATGCAATTATTTTTCTAAAATAGGAATAATTCAATATATATTTAGTTATGCTAAACGAATTTGTGACTTCTCATACCTCAGACCAACATTGTTAATTTTATCCCATGCATCTGGTGATTGTTCCCAAAATTTTTTCCCAAGGTTTTCGAAAATATACTGGAAAAAAAGCAGATGTTAATGCATATAATGAATTTGGTAGTGAATGTATATCAATTAAGATCCTATGACATACATTTACAGCAGAATATGCGTTATTAACAAGAAGATCTAATTTTCCATTGTTATCTTTATCAATCCTTTCGAATAATTTCTTCACTTCGTCATCATTTGTATGGTCGCATTCGACTGGAATACATCTTCCATTTCCACCCAGAGTTTCGACCTTAATAAAGGTATATATTTGAGAGCAAAACTCTGAAAAAATAGTACCAAAATAATATTTCATGCGTTAGCGGATCAAGAATTTTCCATATGACCCTCAAAGAAAGACACCGACAAAAGCATTACAGGTCCACTGGCAGCTGGGGCTGAAGGATAATAGGGGGAGATAGGGGAAGCGCGATGAGGGTAAATATCATCTTCAAGTTCTAAGAAGAAAGGGAAAGAATTGGAAGCTTTGTAACAAAATGGCATTAAAATAAGAAATTTTTTGCGGGAAATTTGACCTTCATGTTTTTAATGTTTTTGTTACAAAATGTTGTATTTCGCCATAAAAAGTCAAATATTTGGCACGCCTCGTAAGTTTCAAGCTTCATTTCTCATTTAGCATCTTTCGTCGCCAATGCGCAAGTACCGAACTTTCATCGATGCTTTCTTTGCAATAGACAAAATGTATTCACATCAGGTCAAATCTTTAGAAATAGTTGTATTTATTATTGCAAAAAATGGAGTATTCGGATCAATATAAGGAATAACAGAAAAAACCTCCGTTGTCCCCGAATTGAAGGATACCTGCCACTCATTGACCCAGTCAGTAACATTTGATAAGTCAGTTTTCAGTTAGATTCACTCTTTGCATCATATTTACCTTCTTCTTATCAAGGCCTGAATATGAGGTTGCATTATCGGCGTGATTTGCCATAACGCAAAATAGTTAGTGATAGTGACATGATTGTTCATGTACATCTGAGAGTAGGGTCCAAAATTATTCCTCGTGTTGTGCATATTTGGGAGCGCTGACTATCTAGTCTAGAATGATTGTTAATTGAAAAGATAATTTCAAAATGGAAAAAATGTCCAATTATGATGTAAGATGAAATTGTTTTAGTAACCCATATTGTAGAAAGTTATGATGCATCGAGGGCAATTTACCAAGCTCCTCCGCAGCGATCTACAGCTCGTTATGTTTAGAGATGGACCGATGTATCAGCATCGGTGATTTTTGAAGTATCGGTATCGGTACTGGTATCGAAAAATTTTCGTCACCGATACTGACGATACCAAAACCGATACCGGATACGTCTTTACAACGGACCGTACGAATACCCTTTATTTGTTGATAATAAATGGGAAGACTTAGCATTCCACTGCTCTGAAAAATAATTAAAACCGGGGCATGCCTCGCGTGAACAATTTTACTTACACTTTAGGTTTTATTAAAGAAAAACCATTAAATCCACTGACTATATGTTCTTTTGATGCAGAAAAAGGTGTTAGGTGTCACGTTTGTTGTGTAACCACAAACTTTTGCACTCAATTGGGCCCATGTGTGCTTGAACGCAGCATCAATTCAGTATATTTTCATCCATAAAAGTTTGCACTCAAATGAATGCAAAAGTTCAAGGGTGCAAACGTACGTAGGTGCACACATCCGTGGGTGCAACTATAACAAGGGCATAAGCATATGGATACAAAAAGGCCTCTAACGTATTTAATAAAGTGCTCGGTATCGGCGGTATTGGTATCGGAATATAAAATACGAAGGTGGTATCGGTACTTGTATCGGTATCGGCGAAAATTTTGGTATCGGGTCATCTTTAGTTATGTTCGCTATGTTATCGCCACCAGCAGATCAGCTTATAGGATATGAGGCCAAATTAATCTAGATACCCAATTAATTTTCCGCCGTTTTAGGTACTGTAGTGTGTTCAATACAGCGGTAGGTATTTAGTTGCACCCTAACGCAGTGTTAGTATCAAACTGTGTCAAAGCTGAAAATATCAAAACGGAGTTCTCTGTATATTTTTGAAAATAGATGAAGATCGAGAGGGGGAATAAAGAGATGAATGCTTAAACAAATACGAGTTGTATTTTAAAATTCATAATAGCAAATTTTGATGGTATAATGATTGACAGCTATAGCACCTCGGAAACCTTACGTATTTCTGTGGTGTATTGATATAATGTCTATGAAAACTAATTTCGATCAAACATATTGAGCCGCCCAATGAGGGACTGAGAAAACTTTTTGGGATGAATAGCATACTTCATGCGGTTAATCTGACAGTATTTTAGCACGAATGTAAAGATATTCAAGAAAGGTATACGTTTCATTAAAAATTCATGCTAAAATATGACAATAAATATGCACAAAACATGCAGGGACGAAATTCCTAAAAGCTGCTTCGAAGAGGAAACAAAGAGAAAAGGTCAAACATACAGTTTGTATGAATTTTCACACAAGCTGAGCATTAATTATATACTGTCTTGTATTTGAGTCAGAAGAATTCAATACCTCTTCGTTCAACTTTTCCAAAGTTTCCAACTTTCTTCCTGTAACGTAGCAAGTTGCTCCATGGTAAGCCAACTGAACTGCAATACCTTTCCCAATTCCTCGAGATCCCCCAGTAACTAAGCAAATTTTGTCTTTCAAATCAATAATTCCGAAAGATTTTCTGTACATTTTGAATTTTGTAGAAGTATTTACCTAACACAAAAGTCGCATTTGCTGTTTTATAAATGTGGAGCCAGTCATATGAAGTCACCGAACGCCAATGTGTGTGTACACATAGTATTTTACCAAAGCATATTGACATACGATGAGCAAACATTCCGATAATCACATAGTTGGGGTTAACAAGTATGGGACGTAGACAGAATACGCTTGCATACCTCCATCTCCGCCCCATGCTCATCAACAGTTTGTCCTCTTTTAATTTTTTACATGCAATTACAAAAATGTTGAGGGAGGGGACTGTCCCATTCTAAAACAGGATTAAGACCACGAATCTCCTATAGCCGATATGTTTTACGCGCCACCTATTAATTTTGTGCCGGTGCGCCCATTTATCCGTATTTTGTATTCGCATGTGTGCTTGGTTTTTTGTTCACTCCTTGTTTTTGATCTGGCCGCGTGAGCATTGATTTTATCCGGTAATTTTGGAAGATAACTCGATTTTACATTTTACATTTTACCAACCGAACTTTTATTGCCAAAGAAGATTTTTTGTAATGAAGAACATTGCTCAAATCCGAATCGTTTTTAATTACCGGAATCGGCAGGCCCAAACGGACGCCATCGCGAACGTCCCTATCGCATCTACTGACGAAATAACAAGTTATAGAGGCACCGCCTCACTATACTTCTTTGAACTGTTTTTAATAGAAATGCTTTATAATGCGCGCACAAATATTTCATTACAAACTAGTTATCTCAAGTCTCTGAGACACCAGACAGACAACCTTATATAATCCAAGATTAGATTAGATTTCCATTTCGTTTCACAAAAATGAATAGTATTATTTAAATTGGTTCAAATGTCCTCTGAAACTGCCATATCACTAATTTCGTTTTTTGTTATTTGCCAAATGGAATGCTGGTACTCTATTATTATTGACGATTTCTTTGTCACCACAGTGTTGCAATCTTTGCTTTTACGAGCGCGCCTATGATGTCACAAAATGCATTTTTGTAGGAAGCATGTTTAGACTTGTTTTATAGACACGCTTTTCAGTCAGGCAGTTTGCTGATTTTAGTAGCTGCATTTCAGGTTAGGGTTTACATTTTAGTTAATTAATTTATACTTTATGACATTTAGAACTGCAATTAGATATTAAACTAAGTCGATTAGAATCCAATCAATTGTCGATTGCTTGTAAGCTGGAAACTACATAGTCAAGTATGTATTTGACATTTTCATATTTTCTAACTAGGATTAGAGTTTAACAGTGGTAATACTGCTGATTTCGGGTCTAGTGAAGTTTAGTACCATATTCCCGAATGTCATTAAAATAAAAACTGGCAGAATATTCTGATCCTAACTAGGGGGCGCCAATGCTGCAAGTATCTGGCATTGTCTCCCGGGTTAGGATGAGTCGCTTGCAACATGGGAAATTATTATGATAATCGGATATATGGTACTAAACTTCATGAGACCCCTGATTTCATGGTTGTGTTGTGCCATATTGTGTACTGTCAACATACCCTTTAGATTCTTGAGTAACAGGTTAGGGCGAATC
Source organism: Styela plicata (assembly GCA_963675895.2). Classification (NCBI taxonomy): domain Eukaryota; kingdom Metazoa; phylum Chordata; class Ascidiacea; order Stolidobranchia; family Styelidae; genus Styela; species Styela plicata. Next base: position 5,788,194 of record OZ023153.1, on the reverse strand, counting down.
ATTATTTTAGTTCTCTTCGGGTGACTTAAATCTTTCTGCTAGGCCTGTTCAATTCAGTCGACTTATTCAATATTTCTGACTAGATATAGATTCTGTCATATTGCTGTAGATCCGCTTTTGATCCCTTTTTTATAATAATCTATTTATGTAGTTTTAATAATCTATCAAGCATGGGCCATGGGTGATTTGTTATAGGTTATAATTGGACTAATAGGTTAACTGTGCTGTACACTAATCAGTGTATATTTTATAATAGAAAACCGTACTTGTGTTGTCTACAATCGTGCTTCTGTTGTCTACAAACGTACATCTGTTCTATACACCTGTTTTCAACATCTGTTGAACATCTTTGCGTGTGCTTTTTCATGCATCAAGCGTATATTCCATAATAAACAACAATTAGATGGCAACATTTGTACGCGTCTGCTTGCTGTGGAGTGATTTCAACTAGCTTACAATTGCAGATCGACCATTTTGAATCTGTATCGGTGTGGGTGTCAGATAGCCACTCCAATTTGGCGCCTACATTCTCTAACAGATTTGTATTTGTAAATATGAAACTTTGCTCAGATTATGATCAAGGCTTCTTTACGTATTCCTCGACGCACTAAGCGCACTTTTACCTGATCAATATACCATTACTCAGTAAAATATGTTTCAATATTTTTTGGATCTTGAAATACATTTTTAATATCAATCATCCATGGGTTAGGAACAAGAATTTCTTTGTTCAAGTAATATATTTGAACGCGACTCGATCACATTTGCTGCGGTGCGTGAAGGAGTGCTATTTAACTAAATGTCACGCGAAGTACAAGTTCAGTCAGTCATAACTTTATGTCATACAGTAACATAGGAAACGTTTACTAAGTATTGTTGGACCGGAATATTGGAGCTGGGATTATTCGACACTGATGGCGTTATTAAAGAAGTTCAACAAAAAAAATTCGTGTTGCAAGAATGAGTCAAAAATAAACCGCGCTTCTGCGGCGCGATATATCAGCGACTCATACTCTACAAAACAGATTTCCTATACAAAGTTGTTGCGAGAGAGTCAGCTTATTGCAGAGCTAATCTTCATATTATATTGTATCATTAAAAAGGGTAGTATTAGCAGAAACAAAATGTAAAAAGGTTTATGCAAATGTGGAGATTCCATTTTGCAGGTTCGATTCGTTAGAATGAAAAGCTCGGCAAGCGCAGGATACGGGCTCGTCGCGCGTTAACAGGAAGTCAAATCCCGACCCCATTTGTCGTGCAAATATGACTTAAAGCGTTTCTAAAGTTTTCAATCCCACAGATATATTTATTTACGGAGATGTGTTTTAAAAATAAAGTTATTTTTATAGAAATTCACTCAAAGCTTACTATCTTTACTTATTAGCAATAACGCAACTGTGGTGCATCTTTCTATAGTAAAATGGGGAACGTATCAAGAAAGTTATCTCATACACGGTATATGTATTTAATTTTGCCACACATACCTCGTTTCTGTTTAAAATATAATTGTTTGACCTGCTCCTATTTGCCTGTAATGCGTTTGTGACATATATTATATAAAGTAATAATATGGTAATTTGTTAAACATCACTGCTCAGTGATCCATTGCAACGAACGGCAACACTTTTGTCGCTGATTGCACTCTTAATGATATATTATTTCTCGTCCGAACACAGATTTTTACATAAAAGCAAATTCTCCATTACATTGCCTGCGTGTTTTTTTATGGCTGTTCTATTTTTATTTCTCGCTGAACTGGATTGCGTAAAACCAAGGTCAAAACAACACAAGCGTAAAAGAACACGTAACCCACGCAAGCGTGATAGTCGAAGATAGTTTATATTAAACTTAGGCGGTCGAACTTCAAGTTGACTGCATTCACGTAAATGCGGTTTTTTTAAGTACTACCACGAATTCCAAGCACGATTTTGCGCTCTTATGTTCCATTCTTAACAATTGAAAATTCCTGATGTAGGTATTGGTATTTAACAATAGCAATTGCGGGAAAAATATGTAATCGTTTTTTCGGTCCGTTTATTTTATCATCAACCACTAATTTGATACAGCGTGACATAGAACTTTAGAACTTTAAATAAACGTTATGAAACACACAGGTTTTCATTTCAGCATCATTATATAAATAAGGGAGAGACGATCATAGCAATCGATGTCTTCGATATAGACTTGGCGGTAACGATACGACCTGATGGGGGATATTCATTGCCACATACAAGATATGATAATATCAAGCAGTGTCAAGATGATTTTGTTGTACGAAATGAGATGGAATGTCAACTGCCTCTCAATATCCAACCTTCGCACACGTCGCAGTATTTACTTTTTGTCAATACATACATACTTTTGACATACCTGAAAAACGGTCTTGTCAAGTACGGGCCACCGATGGACCGCGCCTGAACGCGATCCAGCAATGGTCCGTGCTTAACAAAATTAGTTTAGAGGGAATTATATTGGCACGAACAGAAGATATAAAGAGTCACCGAAGCACTTTTTACAGTACAGGTGCAGCCTAGATACCCAATCGTTAAAACGGTTTTGATAGTCTTAACAACGGATATTGTACTGAACACTATCAAGCTGCAGTTTGTAGATTCGATTTATTGAATGGATACCTGATTTACTGAATGGATGGGCAGATTGTTGATGTCATTGCCTCTCAGGGCAGTATAGTATATTTTTAAGGTTCTCAGTGGGTACTATTAAGACACCCTGACTCGTATAAATGTGGTCAATACGACTTTTGTTTTTAAATTTAACGTTATGTGAACCCTGATTAGCTACGTCCCTGCAAACAAATATAGTAGTGACACACACATTAACTATGAGGATTGTGAGTATTTGAAAGAAAAATGTGATACTAATTATCGTTGTTTCCATTTCCAAGTATAAAATGTATTCAAAGACGCATGGACCCATTGATTTGGAAGAAAAAATTTGCTTAGTTACTGGAGGGTCTCGAGGAATTGGGAAAGGTATTGCACTTCAGCTAGCTTATTATGGAGCAACTTGCTACGTTACTGGAAGAAATTTGGAAACTTTAAAGAACTTGAATAAAGAGGTAGTATTACTGGTTAACTAGGCTTCAATATCGACTATGAATATCTACAATTTTCCATACTTGGGGGTCAAAATCTCTGTTTCTCAAAAGCAAAAAACGAGTTGGATGCCTCATTTATGTTCAGAGTTGGCGTTGCGTTCAAGAATTTTAAACCTTTTATCTCTAGATTTTTTTGTAGCCACATCTTGGAGTTGATAACCCCGTCTAAGGCCCTGTTACGACGGCCACTTATACGATATAGACGAGCAGGCTCAGAATTGCTGGAAAGATATTATCTTTTTCCTGTTCGGCTAAGCCTACCCAAGTTATTACGGTCTGGGTTTTTGTAGTGAGCAAGGTTAACGAGCCGGACATGCTTGGACTCGAACCCGAGATCTTCAACCTGTGATGCCATCATGTTTAATCAATTTATAGTGAAACTTCTTTTCTTGTTAAAGCCTCGAAAGCTCAGTGTCCAGAAAAGGACCAGGCGTATACAATCTTTTTATCGAAATGCTGTAGGTGCGGTCTTAGAATTCCCGAAACGTATTACCTGTTTTCCGCACACCATCAGAAATTCCATGCCTTAGCGGCGTGTTCCATCAGTGACTCATACTTAACACAATTTGAATGGCCAATGTAGTTAGTTCTACCGTCGTACATGTAGGGATGGGCAATTCGATTCGATGATTCGAAGCACAGATTATTCGAATCAATCGTGAATTGGCAATAGGAACAGAAACTTGCCAAATGAAGTGAAGTTTTGCATTTTTGGCGATAGAATGCAATCGATTTTGGTCAAATTTGACCAAAATCGATTGTATTTTGTCGTTAAAATGAAATTTTTCACTCTTGGACCTGATTGTAACTGGAAATACATTGTTTTTTAAGTCTGTTTAAGTTAATATTTATATTTCGTAAATGTGAAATTCCTAATTATTTTCAAAGAGACAATAATAGTAATAGCAAAAATGACATATTTGTTATTTTCATGGAATCAGCCATTCGATCCGATTCAAAAAGTAACCGAATCAGATTCGAATTCCAAATGATTTTGCCTCGCTCACTATGATTTACAATACCCGTTTGGTTCAGTTTTTCTTCGTAGGTAGCGTTCTCTGGTATATATTTTTGTAGCTCTTTCCAATACTACTCGTCGTTTTACTTACTCGGCTCCTTCTGTATTTTGCTCCCTATCTTGCCTAGAACTTCTTCTTGAAAATGCCTTTCTATCGAAAAACTATCAAACCACGGAACATCAATAAAAGGCGAACTTCTACCTGAATAAGTTTTGTTACAAAATCGTCAAAAACAAGTTTTGTTTGACAAATCTAAAATTTATCGAATTTATCCCCGACCTATATTATTTTACAGTTGTAAAAATATTATTTACAGGAATTTGAGTATTGCGCTCAGAATCATATAATACCATGCGTCCTCTTCTTATATTTTAGGTTGAAGACATCGGTGGAAGTGGAAGATGTATTCCAGTACAATGTGATCATGCAAATGATGATGAAGTGAAGAAATTATTTGAAAGAATCGACAAAGAAAACAATGGAAAATTGGATCTTCTTGTTAATAATGCTTATTCAGCTGCAAATGTAAGGATATATTTGGTTTTGTTCTGTCTACTCCATAATCGCAGTATAGTCGTTTGTCTTTATTTTTTTATGCGGGAGAGAAAAGCCGAGAATATAACTTAACCTTATAGGGAACCACGAGCTGTCGTGACGGGAGTGAGGGTTTCGCTTAACCTCGTTGATGGAGGAAGCCCGTAGCCATTGCTTACGTGAACCGAACCTCCGTGCACTGGCAAGATATCCTAAAATTCGTGTAATCGTACCGAACGGTTTTCGAATCCAGGACTATTAGGGACGCGTATAGCTCGATGTAACGCTTTTATCGATTGTGCTTACAGGCACTGGTACGATAATAGATTTGCCATCTCCAGTTTATTTTGTCAAGTGTGAACCCCTGATGCACCGCACCTATACGCCTACACGGCGCGATCCATCAGTGACCCACGCTTTACAAAACATGAAAGGGTTTAATTTATAGCGATTCTGAGTGAAATACACGTAGAAGTACTTTATGTCGGAAATATACTATTGTGTGAAAGTATATGTGCGTGTATGTGTGCTGCTATTGTCACAACTAAATATGCTTGTTTCAGCATTTATTCAGTACTATAGCAACAGACTTTTGGGAAGATTCTCTTGATGCATGGGATCTTATCAACAATGTTGGATTGAGGTAAGCATAGATCATACTGCTAGAAGGTGGAATGAAATGGAAATGACGGAGTTATGATTCGGAGACGATTATGATATGAGATTATTGAGCGTGGCCTGTTTTTTCTAAATAATATCTGGTCAATTCGAGTGTGAATTTTTGCTTTTTCTTAAAATAAACATTAAGAAGTAGTTTGTTAGATTTGTGACACGCAAAGCAAACGACATAGCTAAATACAACAGCGGGAACTGTTCTTGATAACATGTAATGAAAACCACATGACGATTCCACCTATTCCTTGCAGTAGTTAATGTTGGGTAGCACCATGCTATAAGAGTAGCCGCTAGTCGTTTCTCTTTTGAAAGTTCTTTTTCTTGTCTTGAATTTTAGTAAAGTAAGCTTTTATAATTTGAGATTCATATTTTACAGAAATAACTATAGATGTGCTATATATGCTTCACGATTGATGGTTGAAAAACGTCAAGGTTTGATAATCAATTTGTCATCTTTAGCAGGATTGCAATACGTTCTATCAGTACCATACGGAATTGGAAAATGCGCGGTAAAGTTTATTTTTTAAATATAGTGAATAATTTCATATATACACTGTAACAGAAATGATCTTTAACAGTAATTTTACTTGACGGTATTGAAAGAACAATTCAAAATTGACGTTTTTGGTCAAATATGGGGTGTTGATGGAACGCACCGCGAAGGTGCGGTCCATCAACAGCCCATAAATGGCACAAATCTCATCAACATGGCGTTTTTTTAACCTCGTAAATATGGAAATACTGCAAATGACCAATAAATTTACTGTACTTTTATTACAGTGCATGTTCGTGCATTGCGCCGATACTGTATTTTTAACACTCTCTCCTTTGATTTACACTCGAGGTTTCCAGTTTCCATGCACTCAGTTTAATTTTGAATATCGAGTCATAGCATTTTTACTCGAATTTACTTTTATTCGAATTTATTACAAAAATGTATTCGCGCTTTCACTTCGAGCAGCACGAGATGAAATATAAAAATCGAAATACATCGCCAAGTTCTCGGGTATATCGAATTTTTAAATTGTTACATTAGCTACAGATGGGACAGTGTTTTTTTTTCTATTTGTCTGGAGGTCAAATATTTTTCTATTCGTCTGTTCAATATCTGGGAAATGTCACACTTATCTTGGAATGAGTATACCATTATTAACAGCATAAATACTCGGGTGGCATTATGGTCCTGGAGTGCTCGTCACTGTCCTTTTGTCGAAATGAAAATACACCCTTTCAATTGGCTGAATTGACCCTACATGGAGTGCTAATGTATGCAAAACGGCTATAGCAACTTTTCCGAACATTTGAGTTGATGGCCACGGCCCTACGCTATGCTTGCATAGCCTCAATGTCTCGATTATATATATATGTTTTTATACTCTTTTATAGAATGACAGAATGGCACAAGACTGTGCAACTGAGTTGAAGAAATACAAAGTTGCTTTCATATCCTTGTGGCCAGGTGCCGTAGCAACAGAACTATTGAATTCTATGGATGAGAACAACGACTATTTTAAACGTGTGAGTATGCCAATATTCCATTTCTTTGGCCTTGTTTTTTTTGGATTATAGATATATGGGGGCATTTTGATCTAAATTGAGGGTATCATTCAAATTCAAAGAAAATTCAGCAATTAGTAGCCCAGCAAATAAAGAATTCCATTTAATATAATTTTCTAACATACATAGTCGGTACAAATATGCTAATAAAAGGGTATGATGAATATTATTAATGAGTTACTGACAGACAATGTTCAACAAATTTAATTTTTTTGTGGTCAAATTAATATACATTTCCCTTTTTTAGTATAAAGATTTTATAGACTTGGCCGAATCGCCAACATATATAGGAAAAGTTGTCGCGGCTCTCGTGTCAGGTAAGTTAATATTATTCACTCAAAGCTATAATCTTCGCAGTATTTAAGGAGTTTCACTAATACATATTTTTCTTTATATAGAATTTTTTCTGAATACATTCTAATTTCACTAAATCTTGATTTGGGTTGACATTGATGTCACTCCCAATCCAAAATATTTCGCTGTTGGTTGGATTTTTTAGATTTAGAGTGGTTTGCGAAAAACCATTATGTTCGTATTTTCTGGAATAAGATAACATTAACTCAACGCTATTTACATAGACTTGAACAAATAGCTTCAACAGAAAACTGTATTTTCTTCAGAGAACCAGGATGACGTTATGCAGAAGAGCGGAAAAGTGTTACTAACAACTGATATAGGAGCAGAACATGGTGTGAAAGATGAAAAAGGTAAAAAATAAAAGTTTTATTTTTGTAAACGTAATTTTACTATGTGAAGTAAATGTCATCGATGACTCCCAACTCATAGTGCGTTATTTCACATGAATACCACCATAACAAATTGAGTTTGATTTGTTTTGTTGCAGTATGCCGATATATTAAAAGTGTGCGTATAGTAGGTATATCGTGAAACGAATTTAAATTAGCTAAACGGTACTTTTGATGATTTGTTTCAAAAGGTCATAAAAAGGGGGGAAATATCGTTTAAAAAAATTTTAAACCATTATCGCTCATTTTTTGCTTTATGTGATATTTCATAGATGTCAGAAAACCAGAGTGAAATCTAAATCAAATTAACGGGGCGGATTTCAAACGATAATCGAACAGTGTAACAAAAATGCAACAAAGTCATTGGTCTTTGACAGTAATTTTATCTGGCGGTATTGAAAAAAAATCAGAATTGACTCCTTTGGCCAAATATGGGGTGTTGATGGAACGCACCACGAAGGTGCGATCCATCAACAGCCCATACTTGGCATAAATCTCATCAACATGGCGTTTTTTTAACGTTGGAAATATGTGATTACTGCAAATTACTGGTAAATTTACTGTACTTTTGTTACAGTGTAAGTGAACGGTTGATTCACTGAACTTTCATTACAGTTAAAAATTGCTCTGTATTTTGCATTACAGGTATCATGCCTACAGGATTTAGTAATTTGAACTACTTGCTGGAAGTTTCAGGATGGAAAAGATTGTCCAGATTCATTCCGAACTTTATAAAAATTCCTCTGTGGTTCACAAGAACAATGGCTACATTCCGACATAGTTGATTTTTAAATCTCCTTTTCAATGATTATTTTTTAAAATTCATCTGTTTTTATTATTTTCACCTTTATACGAAAAATCATTATAAAGAATCGAAAATTTATTAAAAAAAAATCACAAATTTACCAATTAAGATGAAATTTTTAAATAATATTCAAATCTTTTGGGGGGCAGGGAATGTTCCCTGCTCATCTTTTTTAAAGCTTAACGAGGACATGTCTACTACCCTAGGGTTACGCCGCTAGTATTCTGTACAATATATAATATTTGGAGAAATTTAAAATAAATGTATCAATGCCTTTTTGGCTGTAAGCAAAACGACCTATTTATATATGAGTAAGGTCGTGAGCAGCACCTCAAAACAGCCAACTAATTTTGTTAATAACATGGAAAATACTAAACAGCAACATAAAATGTTACTTTACTTATATTTACCACGAATAAATTTTACAAAATCTGGCTTGCATTTTTATCTGAAACTTCAAAATATTTGCTTACATCAGGTTAACATATTTAGAGATTAATTTTCGAATTTCAACCAAGCAAAAAAGGATTTAGTTGAGATTGATATTCCCAGTTTCACGGGTTATGATCTTCGCCTTCACTTGGTTTGTTCTAATTGTTAATATTGGTAAAAATCCGACCAGAAATTTTATCTTGTTCGGCATGGGCCCCCCAATGGACCGACATTATGCAGAGCTATCTGGATATTCCGCTTTGTTTCTTCTAAACAAGCTTTTTTTTAATCGTAAGGCGCAGTCTTTGGCTCATATTCACACTTCAAAATGTTTCGAGGTTTCACCCATGTTACATCCCATTTTACACACAACACCTGGAATAATGTTCGCTGGCACAAAAGTATTATTATCACATCAAAGTGAAATTGAAAAGCAAAACGACTAAAACTTATGTAAAATCTAAAAAGGAAAACATTCTCGGTACATTGCCTTCTTGTTGGTATATTTCGGACTTCGAAGTAGAGACGATGCCGATGCCTCCACTCGCTACCAGCATTAGATCAAAACGTGATAATAACACAAATATTTTTTGCGTCAAAACGAACAAATTCTCATGGCAACGAAACAGGACAACTCATTGCATTACTCATATGGCCTGAATATTTTGGTGAGATTGTCCAATTTTACTTAAAATACAAATATAGGATCGATATCACCCGTTCAGACTATCGATATGGACATACATATAACATGATATTGATGGGTATAGACAGGTACTTTTTACTTGTAATGTATAATTAACCGAATTTTATCAGACAATGGGACAGATATCAATGTTATGGCCAAATGGAATGAAAACATTGTCCTTGTGGGGGAGTCAGAATAGGCTACATAGGTCGCTAACAAAACATCACCACATCAGTCTCCAAATATATTATCACCTGACTGGTGACACCTTGGAGTCCTGATGACACATTGGAGTAACAAGAAACATCAGAAGTAATACAACTTACATGGCATGGAACTAAACCTATTCAATGGTAAAAAAATGCTCCTGATTTTTAAGCGAGAAGACATTCTTTAGCAATGTTGCTTGATATTCTACTTAACGTTAATAATCGATGTGGATTTCAATAATGTGCCTTTCGAATTTGATTTAATGACCCAAAAAGTCGTAATTTGTATAAAAAGTTCAAACTATCGGTTGATTTTTGTTCTATTTTTATGTATGTTTATGTTAATTCATTTCCATTACATTTATGCAAATGAAATATTGCACATCAATGCGTGATGTGGAAAAGGGTACGGAAGATAGCTAAAAGACGTATCAAGGATCTTATCTCTTTAAAAATCCTAAGATGTACTACTATCTGTAGATTGAGCACAAAATACATAAATTCCAAATGTTACAGCTCCCACCTCGGGTTTTCACACGTGGGAATCTATTTGCATAATATTTACCAGACACATTTTGTATTCAGACTAATTACGCATCGTAATACTTTGCCTTTGCTGCAACGCAAAAATCAAACATTATCGACAAACGTTTAATCTAATATTTATTTGCCTCTAAGCTATCGAATAGGCTTAAGCTAACGAAATCGCAGTTCTAAGTAAAATAAAACATTGCCAAGCATGCGCCATTGATGGATCGCACCTCATGATGCGCAATCCACCAATGACACTTGCTTGGCAAGATTTAGTTCTATATACATCTTTTACGTGATCGAAATAATTCATGTTACAGCATAGCGATGTCATTAATCTTGAGACGTGAAAAGCAGAAGCATTTAGAACTTGAACACGTATTTTGCAATAATTCAGCAAAATGTACAAAAAATCGTCTGGAATTATAGATTTGAAAGACAAAATTTGCTTAGTTACTGGTGGATCACGTGGGATTGGAAAAGGTATCGCAGTTCAGTTGGCTTATTATGGAGCAACTTGCTACGTTACAGGAAGAAAGTTAGAAACGTTGGAAAAGTTGAATAAAGAGGTGAATATTTTAATTTCTAGGACAAATTATTGTAAAGAAGTTCATGTCGACCAAAATTTACATAATAACACTTTTTTAAGGTTGAAATGTTGGATGGAAATGGAAGATGTATTCCTGTACAATGCGATCATACAAACGATGATGAAGTTAAGAAATTATTTGAGAGAGTTGATGAGGAAAACCATGGAAAATTGGATCTTCTTGTCAATAACGCTTATTCGGCAGTCAATGTGAGTTCAGTAGGTTTGAACATTTTCTTCAAAGGCCTTATCCAAAATCCAAACTTGGTGTTGTCGATAAATGCTCGAAGAATGTTTAAAATGGCTATGTCGTCGATATAAATAGGCTTTTAGAATCGTATCTTCATTCTATTTTTGGCGCCACCAACTCCAACTCCAGAGTATGAGGAAGATTTAAAAAAGTATTTATTCTTTTTTTGTAAGGTCTTACCATGTGACGAGAACAAAGTTGAATTCCTTACGAATATATGTTGGTACCAAGTTGAAAACAAACTGTAAACGGCTTTTCGACACAGTTAGCAAGAGTTTATTACCTATTACAGAAAAGAATATGTTAGAAGCAAGCAGTTGTTGTTGTTGTTTAACTTCTCTACAACTCCAATTTTAGTCCACTTTACTTTACATGTTTTGTTAAGCATGAATAACTGATAGATCGCGCCGGTGAGACGCGCTTTCTCTGTGACTCATATAATTTCTAATTGGAAGGATTTTAAAAACGTCCAACTATAGTTACTATCTGTTTTAATAAAAATAAATCAAAATACTGCTGGAAATGAACGAAACTCTCAAAATAAGTTTGTAAAAAACGAAATATTTTGGATATCAGAACTGCTAATATATCATTGAATGAAATTTATTTTGTCTAAACAGCATATAAGAGAACATCAAGATAAAAAGTTTTGGGAAATACCGCCGGAGGCATGGGACATTTACAATAATGTGGGACTAAGGTATTATATGTCATCATAAATTGTATATTACACAATTTAAGAATATAAATGTGATTTACACATACGAGGTATTGATATTTCGTATCCGATGCATTTTCAGTACATTATGAAGTGAAAATGTTATACCAATTTCTTATAGCCACTTTTTGGAGTGCTTCACCCTGACAACGGCCCTTTACCAGAGGCCACCTATAGATGGACAGTGCTATAATTGCTGGAATGATATGATCTTTTCCTGTTCGACTTAGCCTTCCTAAGTTATTGCACCCTGGGCTGAGTGGCGGGCAGGGATTAACGAGCCGGACTCGCCGGGACTTGAACCCGGGATTCAACCTTCAACATGCGATGCCAAAATGTTTAACCACTAGGGCTGGGCAATTCGATTCGATGATTCGAAGCACAGATTATTCAAATCAATCGTGAATCGGCCAAGAAACAAAAACTCGCCAAATGCAGTGAAGTTTTTCATTTTTAACCACAAAATGCAATCGATTTTGGTCAAATATTGAATTTCGCTCTTAAGCTAATATTTATAATTCGCAATGGTGAAATTCGTAATTATCATGAGAGTGACAATAATAGTAATATTATAAATGGCATATTTGTTATTTTCATGGAATCAGCGATTCGATCCGATTCGAAAAAACTATCCGAATCAGATTAGAATCCCAAATGATTCGATTTTGCCAAGCCCTATTAACCACTAGGGCTAGGCCATCGCGCCCGATTCATCGCATGTGAAAATCAACTCTTTTTTTATTTCTCTTAGAAATCATTATATATGTTCAGTCTATGCTTCGAGGTTGATGATTGAAAAGAGACAAGGTTTAATAATCAATATATCATCACTAGGAGGAATGCAACATATGATGTCAGCTTTATATGGGATTGGAAAATGCGCGGTAATGATATAATTTGATTAAATCATATGTAGACTAAATAAATTTTTTTTTATTTCGTGATTACCGTGTGTCCTAAAATTTTTCAACAAGAAATTATATAAATCGTCGTTTTTGCGGTCACTCTTGCCAGATATGTAAATCCGAAAAAATCTATGTCGCATTTATAAATCTTATATTAAATGGGATATTTAAATGTTATGTAAATATATGTAGATTCATTTCTACACGCAGTCGCTTTTAGGCTTTCGAATGTTGTTCTCTGATATATTAGCATAACAAAAATGAAAGTTCAATAGTATGAGTAGTATTCAAGTTTTTGTTACCTGGTGATTGAATAGACTGTTATCCAATTGCAACAAACTTCATGAAAAAACGTGATTTATCATTCAGTGGAGTTGCAAGCTATGGCATCTATCTCCAGAATTTAATCTTATTTTTTTGCTATGTTTCAAAAATCAATATTTGAATTGGCTTTCGTTGCATCATTGTAATTAAGTAGCCTAATTCATGGTTCGTCTAGAAAACTCTAATATGGTAGACACAGATTTTTAAAAAATGAAATAAAAATTCATTCAAATTTTGTTTGATCCTAATATTTAAAGAAAAATGAAACAATAAAACGAAATAAAAAAATTCCAAAATGAAGATTAAAAAAAATATATATATTTAAAAATTAAAAATAACTTGGCAGCATAGCCTGATGGTCGATCACTGCCAGTGCTAAGCAAAAATAAAATTTCCACGTGGCCCATAGCTGCCACCGCTGGATTGACGATTTGGCTGCCAACAACTTCTGTCAGGATTCCGCAACGAGTTTGCCTTGCTGCAAGAATCAAGGCAAACTCAGGTATCGACCACTATTTTATGCTGCCAAGCAGTTTTTTTTGCTTTAAAAATTTTTTTTTTAAGATTTTTTTACTTATTTGTCAATTTGATTTTCACTTCGTTTTCTTTTTAATTTTTTCTTAATTTTAATATCAAAATGAAACAGAATTTTATAAATTTTAATTTCGTTTTATTCTTATTTTTCAACAACTTGTTGGCAGCTGTCGGCCACCATACTCTATTTAAACTATGTGATTTTTATTCAGACATTTTTATTTTGACAATGTAATGTTAGACTTTGCTTCAATGTAAAAAAAGTAAAGATACAAAATAAATTAACACTAGACAACACGTGGAACCAGAACTTAATTTCGCATGACGAGAAGAAAGCAGATTAGAGGAATTCCAAGTTCCCCAAATTCTAATTATCTGACAGATCTTTTTTTGCTACTTTACAGAAAGACAGAATGGCTCAAGACTGTGCTGAAGAATTAAAAAAATATAAAGTTGCATTTATATCATTGTGGCCTGGACTCGTGAGAACCGAAGCAGTAAATGCTGAAACAGAAACAATGACTGCGCAGGTATCCCAATCAGAAATTTTATTTTGTCAAACAGGAGCCACAGATGGACCGCTTCTCATCGACGCGCTCCATCAGTGATTCTTACTTTACAAAAGATGCTTTGACAATAATTTTTTGATTGGGACGTGACCATAATGGTTGTAAATTATATCAGACTAATTTATTCGTAAATATGAACTTTGAATTTTATTTTGATTAAAGTCTAGCTTTTATATCAAAGCTAAACGAAAGCCCATGGCAAGAATTGACCCATGCACTTTTCTGCTTTATTTTTGCAGTTCGGAAGACATTATGAGAGAGCAGAGACCCCAACGTACGTAGGAAAAGTTGTCGCTGCATTGTTATCAGGTAAAATATCATAATAAAATAGTTTTTAGCTAGGATAACAATGCGTTACAAGCGAAGTTCTAAATGTTGCCTAATCCTTACACAAATTTGGTTCTGTTGGATTTCATTTGCGAAACATCGAGATGCTGTAACGCAAAGGTCCTGCTGGTAAGCTAGCGCAATGAAATATGTTGGCCATGTCACCCACAGTCATCGAATTTGTTACCAATTGAAGATTTATAATCGTTTTAATTACCTAAGGACCCCACGCAGAAGTTATGTTGAAAAGTGGAAAAGTTGTTTTGTCAACAGACATTGGACGAAAATACAATATAACAACAGAAAGCGGTGAGTATGCATTGACATTGTCATAGTTAAACAAATGTCATAAAATGCACTTAAAACGATCTATATGAGTAAAATGGATATCAATGGATTATCAATAATCTTGTTCAAGAATAGACTAAAATTGACATTTTTATAATTTTCCATTGACATATCTTGATACCAGCAAGCATAGCCCACAAAGCCAGGTAAAATACTTCAAGATATGCTTGTGTATGTTGCGTCGTTTTTATAAACAAATATCAGAATCACGCCGCAAACATCCAAAAGGTATATAGAGCCTTACATGGGCGGGGTTCACTACAAGATAGCGATGAAAACCTAAGCTTTTTTTTTCATATTCGTTTGCCATGTCGCATATCGCTGCTGAATAATCACAAATATGTGGTTTTATCATGAGACCTGGGTTTGTTTGTTCGTTTTTAAATTATTTAAAAAAAAAAAATTAAGTCGAATTGCAATTTTAGTTTTAACTTATTTCGTAGTTTCATACCTTCTGAACATAATCCAAAATATTGCTTTGTAGCACACTGATCACTAAAATTTTAACAAACTTTCTTTTTATATCTATTCAGGGATTGTTCCAACTCAAGCGATGCAGCTCAACTTTATCCTCACTGTGATGGGATTGAAGAAAATAGCTAATTTCATTCCAGATTTTCTACGAATTCCACTATCCTTGGCAAAAATGATTGCCGCATATCAACATTCATGACATTCTATCTATTTGTTAAAGTATAAACTTCCGGAACAAATTAGAGACATAATTTGTACATATAAATTTTTATTTGATTTGTGGGATATCTTTTACACTTTTATCCAGTTTAGCCACTTTTGATTTGGTGGAAGATACCAATTTTATATTGTTGTTTATCGACTTAATTATTAGTCGTTGTATAGGATGTGCATGCGTGGAATTTCTTCACTGAATGTCGAAATAAATTTATGGCGGCGTTGTTAAACATACCGTCATTCTATTCAGGAGGTATTTTAGCCAGTTGGATTTTGATTTTGTGTTGTCTACCGCTTTTTGTATACCCAGTACTCTCAGTATTAGTACTTGACGTTGGCACAACATCAGACCATTTTGAAATTTATGCCGACAAATATTGTAAACATCTTGTCCATGAATGGTTCAGCAAAATCGATCTTCCCCTTTTCCCAAACATCAGCTGATAATTCCAAAAAGTGATGTAGAAAGAGCATTTCAAACTACATTGTCGAACAGCAGTTTCAATGTTTTTATCCAGACCAGGCCACGATATATAACTGTGGTTAATTTTTTCGGATGCCATTGTAGTTATAGTCTATGCACTTTCTAGGATGGAGAAATGACGTGAGAGGTTCATGATCCGCGAACCGGGAAAAAATAGAATGTTGATAGAATTTTTACATTCTTCAAAACAATTTATAATGCCCCATTTTTTCGGTCGGCAAGGTGGGCCATGGCCCCCTAAATACGCTAGTGCATCTAACCGCTTTAAACCGTGAGGAATTTTGTGCGCGACTTCGGCAAGCACTAGCTGTTACACTTATTCAGTCAATTCAGGACCTGAAATCCTGTTTCGCACCTCCGACACGAATTTTTGAATATGGTATTGTAATATATAATACAAAACTCTGTTTTTAAAGAAAAGTGTTTTGTATGTGCCACTCTTTATGACGTCATAATTTAATCACAGAATTTTCAAACATTATTTCAAGGTTCTGAAAAGGTCACTGAGCGAGTGCCGTCTGCAACTGAGCTGCCGTCTGCACTGAGCGAGTGCCGTCGGGTACAATTCTTATCACATTTTTGAGATTTTATACAATAATATCTTTGAAATAGTCAAATTCTCGCGTGTTTTTATTGGTTTACTCCAAAATTAGCGTTTTTGACATTGAAAATGTTAAATGATTATTGCGAGCCAGCGATATGCACGTTTTGGTCGAGTTTCTAGTTTTTATGTCCCCTCCCTAAGATTCGACATAATTTTCTGCCATTAGATGGTATCTACCACTTCATTGTTTTCATTTAGTCGCTTCTTACAATACAATGAACGGCAATTCTAGAGAGACTATCGTTCAATTATCATCTAATATTCTGTTTAGTCTACTATTAACCTATGAAGACTATATTTAGTTGATTTAGCCAATTTAACTCAATCTGTAAAGCGTTGGGAATAACCTTCGAGCTTTACTCATCTCTAACATAATATTCTGGGTAAAATATCGCAATATGGGGTGAATATATGCGAGATTATTATACCCTCCACCAATCATTTCCATGCATGGGAAAATGATTTAAATGTTAAGCCAAACCACCCGTTCCGGAACTGGTATCTGCACGAGAGGTCTTGGTTCGCCACATGATTAAGCGCTGTATACTCCGGTATATCCGGGTACCTCAAATTTCAGGCTGGTTTGTAAACATGTCGCCGTTTAAGTATTATGAAATCTTTTTTGTGGGTTTTTGTTTATGAATCATTTGGAGATATATGAATTAAGTTGATATGCAGTGATTTACCCATTAATTGTTTTATGGTTTTGCTTTGTACTCAATATATCAAAGCAATAAGTAACATATTGGACTAGGTGTAAATCGTGAATAACAGGCTGCGGGGAATGCTTAGTTGTTTTTTCAGTTCAATTTTTTTGGCGTAAAATCTGATTCGCCTAGACTCACGTAGCAAAACTCGGTAATATTCTTAAAATATCTCGCCTTTTCCCATTGTAAGGCATGCGTAAAAATTGTAGATGTCAAAGCATGCAAACTACCGTAGTTTGTATGGCCAAAGTTCAGGGTCAAACAATGTGGCAATCAAAACTTAGTACTCGTTAAAGACTCAACAAGTCAAGTTCACAAATTGTGACATATACTCGCGCGACCTGTGGTGTGGTGGATAGGCAGTTTTGGGAAATGTATTTTTTCCCGACCTTTGAACCCTATAATTTCTGGCTCATATGTCAACGCTGTATGTAGCAAGGCAGGGTTTACTTAACTTTAATGTTAATATTGCCTTTCGGACAAATAAAGTTGTGGTGGAGTCTTTGACCAGGCTGACGTATATATGGACGAAATACGGTAGACTTGTTGACCTGGTAGGCCTACGTTAGGCTATCGTCCATATAGCCTAACCTATACAAACCCTTCATGCAAAAAGATTTCCTTCGTGGTAACAATACGACATTCCGGCCATTTAAGGTTGAGCAGCTCCAAATACTCATTTCTCATCTCTATTTTTTCAAATTTCCCACTCTCTCAGAGTATTATTCTTAAAATTACCAAACCAGTCAATAAAACAAATTTCCTTTATATGTGAAGCCCACAAGAACAAAAAATCTGCCTCAACTACACCGTTTCCAATGCTTCTCAAATGCGCTCCTTGACGATCGGTGGGCTGATTTGCAAATTGCACGAACGACTTCACTTTCGAGACACACAAGATGCGAGAGAAGCTCTATCCAGTTCCGCTGATTTGTCCATACTGCATACCTTTAAATGGAAGTTTGACGGGATATTTCAGGAAATTCGGTAATATCAGTTTCGCTGCGTAAGTGTAGGCGAATTAAATTTGAAGTAAAAATTGAACTGAAAAAACAACCAAGCATTCCTCGACGTCTGTTGTTTACAATTTACACCTAGTCTATTCAGGTAATTTTTGCTTCGATCTACTGATTTTAAGGCAAAGCCCTGAAGCAATAAATGAGTAAATCACTGTCAATCATCTTAATCCATGTACCTTTGAATGATTTACAAACAACAGCCTTCAAAAATTATACCAAAATTCTAAAACGGCGAAGTGCTTGAACACCAGCCCGAAATCTGTTCGGGCGAAAAATCTGTCTGAGCGAGATTTTAAATTTGCATTGTTGTCAGACATTATGCAATGTTAGGATAGGATATCATTTTTATTCTGCGGGAGAGGAAAGCCGAGAATACAGCTCAACCATATGGCGAACCACGACCTCCCGTGTAGATACCAGTTCCGCATCGTGGTGAAGGTTTTTGGAGTATCGTATTTCTCATTTTTCCTGTGCATGGACCTGGTTGGTGGAGGAAGCCGTCGTGCACCGGCGAGGCATCCAGCAGACATCTCACATATAATCATCATCTCTCACGGGATTCAAACCTGCATCAAGACGATCAGAGATGCGTAGCTCGAAGCGTATTCCCAAAGATTTACCGATTGAGCTAACTGGGCACCACCATGTTGTCTTTTGGGTGTGTTCCACCAGAATTCGCTGGATGAAGAGTCAAGGAAAAGTTTATAAATTGGAATGGAAGCTCAAAACGCCACAAGTTAAGTTGAAAATACAAAGACAAACGCGCGGAAACTTTGAAATAAAAATGGTAAATTTGAATCTGGACTAGCTTAGTCACAGCAGAACGGGTATTTAAATTCTCGACTCCGCCTAAGGGTTGCGTCAGTTTGCCATGCAACACCGAACATGTGATGATGGATGCTCTGTGCTGATGCAATGCTGCATGGTATCCAATGTTTTCTTTTCTGTTTCTGATTACCAAATTAAATGGCTCCAAGCTAGCATGTTTGCTTTTACGTTAGATACCAATACCGAATATCTAAGCTTTTACCATCTTGTTCAATAGCGAATCTAATTGCTCAACCGGTGATGTGCAAACGATATTTTTATATTTTGCCAACCCTCTTGTTTAATGTCTGTCGCCGAACCTTGGTTATCTGGTTGTTCAAAGCAGACAGTATTCTATAGCGGTACGGTACCGGTTATTAATGTTACCAAGTTACCGGTACCTTCTGTAGGCCTATATCATATCAGTTGTGTATTCGGGTCTAGTGAAGTTTAGTACCATATTCCCGAATGTCATCAAAATAAAAACTGGCAGAATATTCTCATCCTAACTAAGGGGCGCCAATGCTGCAAGCATCTGGCATTGTCTCCCGGGTTAGGATGAGTCACTTGTAACATGCGAAATTTTAATGATAATCGGATATATGGTACTAAACTTCATGAGACCCGTGTATTCATAGATAGGATTTCTTTTTTATCCTGCGGAAGAGGAAAATTGAGAATACAGCTTAATCATACTGCATATATGGTGAATCACTACCTCCCGTGCGGACACCAGTTCCGAATCGGTGATGAACAGGTGAAGGTTTGGCTTAACGGTTTTTACTCATTTTTTCTGTGGACAGTGAATGGACATGGTTGGTGGAAGAAGAAGCCGTGAGCAGTGCTTACGTGAACCACCATGCATCGGCACTGCTTACGACTTCCTCCACCAACATGTCCATGCACAAGAAAAATGAATAAATGTTTAGCCAAAAACAGTCAATCCCATATACTCAGTACTGTATAAACAATCACATATTGTGACTTAACTGTTAAGTTTCAGAGTCAGTATTTGCCCCCAAAATGGTGTATTTTTTCCAAAAAAGAGATGAAGGAGTTTTGAGCACTTTCTATGCGCAAGTTTTGTAAACAGAAAATTTTAATATGGGTATTATTTCTTTATGCCATCCTCAGATTTTACACCACTGATAAGAGCTAACAGAATTAAAATACAGAGTTTTGTAACTCAGGTTATCCTTTAATATGATAATAATAATTCTATTACGATAGAAGTACTGAAATAAGCTATTTTTAATTTGTATTGTATCAGATTGCATAACTGCTAGCATTTTGTAGCTTTTCTATAATAAATACCTTGAAATTATGGCAAACAAATATGAGGACATGGAAGCAGTCGTTTCTTCTCAAGAATCTATTGTCAAATCTTTGATGAGAGATATGGAACAACTCGAAAATGGGACTTACAACTTTCAAGAAGGTCTCACAAGTGATGGAATCAAAGAGCTTACAAATGCAAACACAAAATTGGAATACCAAAAAGTTCATTTGCAACGGAATTTGAATACAGAGTTAGCTTGCAGCAATGTTAAAAAAGCTATGACAAATATTACATATGATTTAACATCTATTTTTCGAATTGCAATCTCACGAGCTGTTCCTGATATTGCTGATGCTCCAGTTGCTATTACTCCAAATCAAAATGAAAAGTTTGGCGATTATCAGTGCAATAGTGCGATGGGAATTGCAGGAATATTAAAGACAAAAGGACAGAAAATTCAACCGAGAGATATTGCGACAAAAATTGTGGAAAATTTGCCTGATAATCATTTAGTTAAATCTGTTGACATTGCAGGACCAGGGTTTATCAATATTCGAATCAAAGAAGATTTTTTGATGCAATCGATTGCGAACGTTGTTTTGACAGGAGCTAGACCCCCACCATTACAAAATAAAAAAAGGGTTGTTATAGATTATTCCTCTCCCAATATCGCTAAAGAAATGCATGTTGGGCATTTGCGTTCAACAATCATTGGTGATAGTATTAGCAGATTATTTGAATTTCTTGGTCATGATGTTCTGAGGTTGAACCATGTTGGCGATTGGGGAACACAGTTTGGAATGTTAATTGCACATTTAACTGACAAATTTCCAAACTTTAAAACGGAATCTCCACCAATCGGCGACTTGCAAGCTTTTTATAAAGAATCAAAAAAACGTTTCGATGAGGATGAGGAATTCAAAAAGCGTGCTTATAAAGCTGTCGTTAGTCTGCAAGCGAAGGAGAAAGATTACATTCAAGCCTGGAACTTGATTTGTGATGAATCCAGGAAAGAGTTTCAACGAGTGTACGACAGGTTGGGGATTCAGAATTTGAAGGAGCGAGGCGAATCTTTCTATCAGGATATGATGATCAATGTTGTAAAAGAATTGAATGATAAAGGTCTGTTGAAAGTAGAAGATGGTAGAACATTGATGTTTCCGCCTAATATTCCTGTTCCCCTGACTATTGTGAAGTCAGATGGAGGATTTACTTATGACACAAGTGATATGGCCGCTATTCGGCAAAGAATTTTTGATGAAAAGGGTGATATTTTGATTTATGTTACTGATTCTGGACAAGCCACACATTTCCAAGCCATTTACGCTGGAGCACAAATGGCTGGTTGGTATAATCCAAAGGAAAAAATTATTCGTCATGTCGGATTTGGTGTTGTTCTGGGTGAAGATCGAAAGAAGTTTAAAACCAGATCAGGAGAAACTGTTAGACTTGTAGATCTGCTGGACGAAGGATTAAAACGTTCTCGAGACAAGTTGATTTCAAAAGAAAGGCATCTTGTGTTGTCAGAGGAAGAGTTACTTGCTGCTGAAAGGGCAGTGGCATATGGATGTATCAAATATGCTGATTTATCTCACAGTTATGTCAATGATTATGTATTTTCATTTGACAAAATGTTGGATGACAGGGGCAATACGGCAGCCTACCTACTGTACGCATATACAAGGATAAGATCCATTCGGCGAAATGCAAATGTTGCAAAAGATAGTTTAATTGAGGCATCCAAACAACCTGGTGGTGTAAAAATGGATCATCCAAAAGAGTTCAAACTTGCAAAATGCATTTGCCGGTTTACTGAAATTCTGCAACGAGTTAGTGAGGATTTGACACCGCATACGTTGTGTGATTACTTGTACGAGTTGTCAGCAACATTTACAGAATTCTATGATTCATGCTATTGTATAGAAAAAGATAGAAAAACTGGTGAAATCTTGAAAATTAACACAAATCGATTGCTTCTCTGCGAAGCCACAGCTGAAATTATGGATCAATGTTTTCACATTCTAGGTTTGACTCCAGTAGAGAGAATGTAAAATCATTCCTCCCACCATATGGTAATCTTGCTTCATCAAGCATGAGTCATGGTTGAATCTCACCTTGTTTGTGCGAACAATCTTTACTGTTTGATTAACAAATGACCACAGTGAAATTTATTTGATAATTCAGTTACTTCTGGTGAATTGGCATCCATACATCCCAATCTGAAAACAGAGATTTGAATCTTAAATTTTGGTCAACATTGAAATATTGTTGTAGGGTTAATTAATGGATTTCCATTTTCCAACAGAGTTTTTCGATGTTTACTGTTATTTTGTTCCATTGATGAATTAGTCTGATAATTTATGAGCTTTTGCTGCTTCCGTACCTAAGTTCAAATTCTATTTCCTGTTTCATTCAATTGTATGCAGATGTAGATATGTGTCAAAATAATTATTGTTATTAATACATTTTGTGTAAATGCCCAATGCGGCAAGTTTTTCTTCTGTGTACATGAAAATTGGACGTCTTTAACCAAATTATGCTGAACACGATCTCCACCCACGATACAAAATTCATTGTACCACATTTTTGAGGTCTTTGCAAGTGGGTAGTGTAGTAAATGCACTGATCAATCGTGAGTGGGGCTCATAGGCACCTCAGTTTGATAATGTAATTTCTAGCAATTTCAAATACAATTTCACGAAGTGCTGTCCAACAATGTTCCCTGATCTTAAGTAGATGATGAATAAAATTTCTGCCTATGAAAAAAAAAGGTTAGCATCGAAATGTTTGCTGAAAAAATGGTCATGATATTTTAGCATGTTTTTCCAGAAATTCATATATTATAAGTGCTAAATACAAATTAAAACAAAACATGTAATTCTTAATCGTGTGTTTTCGAATCTAAAAAATGGCCGGGGTTAGCATGCTGTTGAAGGTGAGACAAGGATCTCGATTCATATTGAACAGCAAGCATGCTTTTATGAATTTTCCACCCAAGTCAAACTTTGTCACCCCTAGAGATTATCATTGGGTGTATAAAGATGGTGAATCGGGATATCATGAGAAGGAAGTTGAAGAGAAATTTATTTCATTTTCTCCAGGTATTTATCGTAAAACATTGTTCATTGGCGGTTTAATGCTCGAACTTTTTTTGGCTGGGAGGTTCTTTTTTTGCCTAGTTGTATATTGATTAACATACACTGGTTCAAATAATTTATCAGCAAAATATTTTGCAATGCCACAATCTCGGACTTGCAGTAGCTTTTGGTTCCAGGCTCAACCACTTGGCTTCCACCATGGATAAGGATTTAGGATTTGTGGTGTAAATTGTGAATGGATGTTTTTCCAAGTCAAATTATAAATTTTTCTGTATTATGTCCAGCTCGATGTAAAATGTGATCATTACTATTTATTTTAGGTTTGAATAGACCATTGGTCGCTCACGTCTCAATCGCAAAAATTCATTTCAAATCTACTGTATTAGCTTTTATATTTAATTGTGTACTAGGTATATTATAATTTTCTGTATGATGAAACAAAATTATTGACTACTGACATTTTATTCAAAGGTGGGAGTGTAGATTTGAACATGGGAGAAATTTCTGTTGTGAAGATAAATAATCCGGCCAAAAGAAATGCATTTACTGGTGACTATCAACAATATTTTAGTTATGTAAAGGATGTGATACAATGCTCAGAAATATAATATGCAGGAGTAGCAGGAGCAGACAAAGATAATTGCAATGAAAAGTATTCAAGCATTTCCAAAACCATATAAATTCACTTACCGGCCACAGTTTGTTCAAGAACCCCATTTATTATCTTTTTATACAAAAATTTCCCCCAAGAAAGGCCAAAACCAGTGCTTAGAAAGAACAACTGATGGCCACTCAAATAGCTACTATAGCTACAAATAGCTACTATAAGATGAAGTGCCAGCAACTGCCTTTTTTAAAATCGGAATTGTTTCACTTCACAGGCTTGTGACGGAATCTCCTTTTCTTAAACTTGAAGTCTTTTTATTTTCTTTTAAACAGCTATTTATACTGCTATTCGGCCTCCCTGTTGATGATTTTTGAGAAGCCTTCTGCATTTTTGTGGTTTTGTGAGACTGAGATATGAGAAGTGTATATTAATTCATTAGATAAATTTTCTTTAGGTTAGCCATGTTTTCTTTGGTTGTTTAAGTAACAGACATTTTACCAGACTGGCCTTACTGATTCTATCATTTGAAGTATTGTGCAGCGAGATCATGATGGAATCTAATTCATGTTGTAAGATTTTTCATCATTTGGTTGCACAATCGGCTTAAACTAGCAATGAAGAAGTAATTTTGATAGTACAAAAGATTGAATTTTTTTAGATACTGATAGTTAAATTTTGAATAACATCAACAAATATTTTTAATTATAGGTAAGATGTTGGTAGATATGAGAGAAGTTACTAAAAAATTATGGGATTCAAAAACAACAAAAGCAGTTATACTATGCGGTGCTGGAGATGCTTTCTGTTCAGGACTTGATTTCGGACTGGCAACACAGCTTACAGAACCCCAGGCAATTGATCTTCAAGAATTTTAAAACATTCAAAAATACTGTTTTGTATTGCCCGTTAAATGCATAGAGTCTGAAATTTGAGTAATAATGCTGCTGTTTTTAATCTCTTCTCTGGAGACCTCTGATCTTGAGCTGTTGTGCAAAGAAAGAGTAGATCTTATGATTTTTTCAATTGGGTATCAATGCAAAAAAAAAAATACACAATTTGTTTCTAGATTCAGTTTTGACCACCAAAATCCAACTACTAGTACCTTTCTAAACATTTGTTAACCATTCTTATGCTCATTATTAACCAACATCATTACCACTTACAGGATGGAGCAAACATGTGCATGTATATGCAGAATACTTTGACATTGTTTCAACTTCTACCGAGTATAACTGTTGCCGTAATAAAAGGAGGTGCACTAGGAGGTGGCGCAGAAGTTGTAACTGCTGCTGACTATAGGTTAGTGATGTCTTTGAGATGGAATAGTTCAGTACAGAGTATTCCCAAGTAGTTCATTAAATTTTGTACAGAAACATGTCTTACAAGTCTTTTTTTATGTCAAACTTTCTTGTAGGGAGGCCTCCACTGAAGTGGCCTTTAAAATTACCCATTTATATACGGTGCTTTCGGTAAGTTTCCTCATGAGAGGAAACTAAAAGAACCAAATAAGCTGTAGATCTTTTCCTGAGGAAAATATTACCAACCGCATCTTACCATAGCGG
The DNA here is from genome assembly GCA_963675895.2 of Styela plicata. Taxonomy (NCBI): domain Eukaryota; kingdom Metazoa; phylum Chordata; class Ascidiacea; order Stolidobranchia; family Styelidae; genus Styela; species Styela plicata. The sequence continues at coordinate 5,762,459 of OZ023153.1, read as the reverse complement.
TTCTGTACGAAAAGCTTTTTGCCTTTTGGACAGTTGCTAATTTTTCCCCTGAATACAACTCTCTATAGTAGTTTTTGATTTGATTTGATCCTTTCAAATACGACTTTGTTCAAGTAAAGTAGTACCGAACATGAATGTTTCCTTTCTGCTTTCAGATTGATGTTTTCTAACTCTATGATACAATTTGTGCAGAAAAAGATGGGAATCATCCCAGGTATCTGTAGAATAGAAAAAATGATATTAACCTTGTTTATCATTTGTTATTATTTTTTAATCATTATTAACCCTCTAACAGTAAGGAATCAATATAGTGGATTTTCTTTATACCACTCCATATATTTTTTACTCTTCATTATTGTGATCATCACCAGCATAGAGTCTTATTTTGTGTGTTTTTCCAAAATATGACGAGCTTATTTGTTGTTTTTTAGGTTGGGGAGGTGTGACACGATTACGTGAGATAATCGGACATCGTAAAACAATGCATTTACTTGCTTCATCTATGCAGATAGACAGCAAATCAGCATTACTCATAGGGCTTGCCGATACCTTGATATCAGGTAAGCAAGTTTGTCCTCTTCAAAGGTGTATAGTTTGTTGAGTAACACACTCTGTCTGTGCTTAATAAAATGTATCATACATGTTATAATTTTTCAGCTTATATATTTGAAGAGTTTTACACGGCATTTGCTTCACTTTACAGTACATTATAGAGTTTTTCATTTTCTTCAAGGTTTATTATGGAATGTACTTAAATGGGCAAGACATTTTGAGTGTGCCTGGAACTCAAAATATGTGCAAATATTTTGAGAACCAAAAAACATGTCATAACAGTACTGGATTGTTTTTGTGTAAAATAGTACTGCTTTTGGTGTTTCAGTGTTGTTTAGGAATCTTTGATAGCAATCTGTCAGTGACCACTATCTAACAAAATGCGTTTCCTGATTATGAAAAAATGAAGAAGCCTTTTTGTGAGATTTTGTTATCGAAATGTATCAGTATTTTCTGATGCAGAGGTAGAGTAGTTTGCATTTCTAGGAAAGCTTTATAGACTTGATTATATTTTCAGAATTTGACGAAAGTGAAGATACGCCTGTCATTGGGAAAAAGTGGTTAGAGGAAACTTTCAATGTAAATGAAACGGATGCAAGTATCTTCAGAGCAATAAAAACAGCTTCATATGATTCTTTAACCAGTGTTAAACGAACTTTACCATTAGATTTCAAATTAAGGAGAGAAAGAGACATTTTGGCCACTGTTTGGGGTCACCCACCAAACAAAAAAGCGTTGAATAAAGTTAAAAAAAAGAGTTTCATTAGGAGTTGATGTGCAATGTTATTAATTTTGTCTATTTATTTAATTTATATTCCTGAAAAAATACCTACTTTGCAATGTTGTTACATTCTTGATTGGTCAATGGCAGGGATGAAAACTAGATCAAATTTTTACCAAGTTCGAGTAAAAGCAAATTCTCACGATTCGTTGATATCTTGCAATTTTCAGATTCATTGTCTGAAGAAGTTAGACTATGTTCTAACGAAATCTTACAATAAACTTTTATTTCTGTGGAATTAGAACATGATGTTTTTGAGTAAAAGGTCGCAAGTTGTGTCGATTTCAGTGAATTCGTTTTCAAGGCACTTTAGCCACATATCCAGGTTTCAGAATCGACCCTTAATCGCTTCCGGGACTTATTTTCTTCGAGTGTCGAGATGCTAGAATTGGCGTCTATAAAATATTCTAATATTTTTGTATTAAGACAAAACCCGGAAAAAATTATTAATCCAAATGGATTGAACAAAAGGACAGCAGATTAACTGACAAGGAGGGTATGTCGCTACATTAATATTGACTAGAAATTTACAAAATATGTCCCTGTACGTATTCTAAAGAATCATATGGGATGTTCTTACTCGCTAAACTGATTTTTTATGTCGATTTCCACTTTTCAAAGCTATCAATACTGAATATAGCGTTCGACTGAATAATACTTGAGCTAAATGCCACCATTTGCCAATACTAATTGCATATTACGTCTCGATATAATAATTTATTCATTCTGCTATCCATTTGTTATACAATCCTGTAGAACTGATTATGAACTTTTAATTGCCTAGATTCTCTTCTAATGAGTAAACACGTTAGCGTAGAATAAGAATTTGAGTTCCTTCTGGTTTCCAAAGCTTTGTCACATTTTCGTTTGTCGGACTAAAAGTTTTCGGAATCCATCAATTTGTTGACACTGCGGGCAGCAAAATCGAATACCTATGGATATCGAAACTGAATCAAGCGAATATATTTGCAGTGCCTATGTATTTTGGGTGAATCATTATGTATCTTGCATGTATAACATATGCATGCATTTGGTTGTTGCACTTGCCAAAACCTCTATTTGTCGGTTGGTCTTCACCTTTTATTCATGGGATCAATGGTGGTGACAAGGGTAAAGTAACCTGGTTTTCTTCGGCATTCAATACTGCAATGCTTGGTGTCTTAGAATAGAACCAAGGCATCTGGAGACCATCAATACCTAAAAATTTTAGAGCAGTTTTGGTGTCTTTTCCTCAGATTTATCATCAAAGTTCTCAGTTAAAATTTTTGTTTCAATTTAATATTGTTTTTAGAAAAGGGTTATATCTGAATATATTTATCATATATTATGCAATCCATACGGTGTGCTTATTTTTCTCTAATTATTTTATTTTAAGGTAAATTATGACAATGGGTGGGAGTTGACTCCATAACCTTATCGTCATATCCGCTCCCTGCCTATCAATACCGAAAATGTCTTCATGTTATTAATATATTTATCACTGCATAATATTTTCTTGTCCACGAATAATAGTTATACAAAATTATTCAGCAGCTTAAACCCGCCTGGGTGGCCTACAACTAATGTAGGAATCAATATGAACGCCTTCTGATATTATGGGTCCGAATTCGATTGCCATAAAGGCTGTTTGGAAAACGGTAAATCATCTGCTTGGCAGAGTGAAGGCCAACCCAGGTCTATCTGTGGGTTTCTCTTCTAATGCTAATAGTGAAATTGCAGACAAGTTTAATGAGCACTTTTCTACAGTGGCACAGACATTGGTTGATCGAATGCCTCCTCCAAACTCCTCAAAATGTCACCATTTTCATTTCTCACCATTCCATTTTTTGACAAATCATGTCCAACCTCAATGTATCTTGGACCCACTTCTTCTGCAGAGGTAAAAAATATTACGGTATCAGAGATATGAGGCCAAATCGAGCTTGCTTTGGAGTTGGTGGTATTCCTTCTAATATCCAAACACCTTCCACAGCACATTTTAGATATTCTGGTTTATATTTTCAACCTATCTTTAACATCTTGCGTATGTATCAACAAGTTTAAAATTGCAAAGGTTTTTCCTCTTTATAAAAAAGAAACCATATCAGACCTTGGTAATTTCAGGCCAATCAGTCACCTCCCATCCTTCTCGAAAATTATGTACAGCAGGATGATAAATTATCTTGGCAAAAAAGAAATCCTTCAACCTCAGCAATTTGCATTTCATAAAAAATATTCGACTGCCTTAGTAGCTAATAATGTTGTTGATAAAATAACAAAATGCTTTGAAAGCAATCAACATGCCATTGGAATTTTCTTGGACATTTTGAAAGCATTTGATACCATTAATCACGATATTCTCCTCGAGAAACCTTTGCAGTATGGAACAAGGGGTCTCCTAAACACTTGAAAGATTCTTCGGGGATCTGTACTTGGGCCATTATTGTTTTTAATTGATATTAACGATTTTACCAACTGCTGGAGTATTTGTGAATCCGTTATGTTTGGTGATGACAGTAATCTGGTGATGACAGTAATCAACTGGCAAAGATCTTAATGAATTAATGACATTGGCTAATGAAAACTTGGCAAGTGCTGATAAGTGGCTTTTATTACACAAACTTTCCCTGAATATAAACAAGACACATTTCGTGATATTTCATCCCCATAAGGGGGGTAGAATTGGATGTGGTGAAAAGTTGTTTATAAGAGATCAGGAAGTTCTGAGGGGTCATGAAACTAAATTTCTCGGGACATTATCTTTCCGCATCACACACTGCACCAACAGAACAACTTCAATAGGGATATACGTTCCAGGCATTGGTATTGAGTCACATACGGTATTGTGGGTCAGTTTGGCTTCATGGAAATAAACCCTATTATCTCGTTTGCAGAGTACATGTAATCGGTTCATGGGATTCATATTTGGTACATATTTAATAAGGAAAGACATGAAAATGTTTGATCATGTTTATAATCACTTAAAATTTTGAAAGTGCGAGAGATCTGTGATTTATAGTCTACTTGATAGGATGAAAGTATTCTATGTTTCATAAATTTCCCCAACGCACTTTTTCGGTAAACAGTTAACTACCTAGGCCTTTTGTTGCTTTACAGGTGCTGACGAGAACATCTCATTCTTTATCATCAGATGCTGCCATCTCCAAAGTAAAATAAACGTCGCACTTTCAACATCCATGAACTATATACCGCCAATTAAAACGATGTCCTGAATTTTAGTTATATTGCAATGACATAAATTCACCACCGGTGAACACATATTGCCGGCCCATGTGTAAAAAAAAGATTTGGCCTATCACATAGCCTTCTATCAATAATATCCATGTTAATAAAATACAGAATTCGGTCCATAATGGCATTTAAAAATCAGAGTAGCTTGGAATAAAAACTATCCACTCTTTCAAACATTCCAAATCTGGCCAAAATGATTTTTAATCTCCGGTCCAAAACTGTCAAACTTTTTAAAATATGCTTTGCGTATTAAATTATTACTTATTATCATTAAATTGTTATGATTATTAAACTCCAACAGTAGTAAACCCCTTATGTCCAATATTGCAAAAAATAGCATCTGGAAATATTTAAAAGTATTGTCTAACTATTGTATCATATTGTAAATGTTTTCAAGCAACTTGTGTTACGATGGGCGTATCTCAAATACCAAAACGAAATGAATATAATAACTCATATCAGTAACAATAGAAAGTAGAATCAATATTGTAAATTTGGCTGTCTCGGACAATAAATCAAGTAATGCATGTAAGAATTTGCCACTCTTACGGTGTATTTAATTTGGCTCGAAAAATTTGGCACAAATACCATTGTCTACCATGAATAGCGATCCTCATCCCTTTAGCAAGGTTTTTGCATATTTTCCTTTTATTTAATTACGTGTGCTTGTTATTTTATTTTTGTGGAGGAGGAAATCCCCCAGATGTGCGTGGCCATTGTCTATCATGAAAGGCGATTCTCATCCCTTTAGCAATGTTTTTTTGCATTTATTTCCTTTTATATAATTACGTGTGCTTGGACCCCTTGATTTTTATTTTTGCGGCGGAGGGGGTCCCTCAGATGTGTGTGGCCGAATTTAATAATATTTAGGTAAGCAAACGCGTGTCGCTCCCTTTGAATGTTTCTTTTAAACTTATTCCCTGGCAGGTTTTTGAACTTTATTTTGATTTTGTTTGCTTTCCTGATAACTCTGTCATGTAATATCTTTGTGTCGACAGAGTTGTCGAAATAAACCATGTCTATGAAATGAATGTAACCTTTTATATATTTGCCAACAGTTGACAAATGAGGGCAGATGTAATCGCTTCGGATACACCTACAATTGGTTTATACATTATTAGATCTATGGAGGTGACGACAACACTGTGCCCCACAAAACTGCACACCTGTAATACTGCCTAGCTCAGAACTCCGTACGTAGATATAGCTTAAAACAACTTTACGTGTACTTAGATTTTTGCACGCACCACTCGAGCTGTCTTAGCAAAATAACTTGGACTTACGAAAATATGATGGCGACTCGATTCGGTACTAAATAAGAATTTAGCCCGACCTAACTTTGTCTGTCGTTAGGTGACTTATCATAGAAGAAAACAGGCCTCCAAGATGGAAATGTAAAATTCGTGTTCGTCTACCTAAATAGTGATGCTAAGTGGGTACCTAGTAGGCGGAGTGAGAATTGGCAGATTAATCTGTCAATGCTGCTGAATAGATTTTGAAATCGACTGTTGACTCGTAAATGCATGACTCAACCCGACTTAAGACTCTAAATTTAAATTTTGGTAAGACTTGGACTCGACTCGCGAAGTATCTCGTGTGCCTTCCTTCCACTTAACTTGAGACACCAAGTAAATGTCACGATTCTGATCCTGACAAAATCTTGAACAGAAAGCTTCCTCCTGTTTCTGAATACGTCGAAGTGTTTAATTTCATGAATCTAGACACTGAATTAAAACCTGATCCGATCCGAACAAAATATTTTGAAAGCCAATCCGAAATGGCAATTAACCAAATTATGTGAATCCTGCCGAATTCGACTTCAGCAATTCGCTTTTGTGTGAGCCAAATTTAGGGTGGGGGCAATTTGGTGCAGAGGCAATTAGTGTAGGTCCAATCCCACTCGAGGGAAATACGCTTTTTGTGTGGAACTAATCTTGAGGGTTGGCAATACCGCTTTGGGGCAGTTCCGCGTGGGTACAATAGGACGTGTATGAGTGCAATCCCAACTCGGTTGCTCAGTCGGTTACCTGCGATCGTATTGTCCGAAAGGCCGATGGTTCGATGCTTAACCGTTTCCCCACCGAGCGTGCCCTTTAGTAAGACACTTCGCGGGTAGCTGTAACATAGAACAGATACACAGTCAACACGAAGATAGCAAATAATTCAAAAAAGAAACTAAAACAAAGCCCAATCCTTTATGGCGGATACCTTTCGTGCATAATTGCTTATCCTAAGTTGGAGCACTCTTTCTTGCGGGTCATTATGTGTGGGGGCAATCTTGCGTAGGGTAATTCTACATGGGGTGATCTGGCGGGTGTACAGCATTACCATGTTGGCCCAGAGGAAATTATTGTGCATGCAATCCTGCGGGCTGATGCCATTCCGCGTTGGGACATTCCCGTGTGTAGGCGATACTGTCTGGGGCAATCCTATGAGGTCAATCGTTTTTGGGGGTAGGTACTCGTAGTGGTATTTGTGCATGCGGCAATTTCATGTCGGGGCAACTGTTTGTAGGGACAATTCCGCTTAGGAAAAATTCCATCTGGATCTGGGGCAACACCACACTGCAATCCCGTGTGTGAACAGTTACGTCTGAACGTAATGCTGTATAGGAACAGTTAACGCAAAGGAGCAATAGGATATGTGCGAAATTTAGCTGTATTCAATTCAAATGTGGACTAATTCTTAGGGTATTGATGGAACTATATATTCTTTGATCAAATCCTATTATTAGCCTTTTATTATTATTGTGCAATTTATATTTTATGAATGACCAAATTATCACATTATGACGACATATCCGGAAAGTATATCACCAATACCACTCAGCAAATTTTTGCTCACAACCAATCATCATAGTACACTGACACCCTCTTAAATACACCAATGACTTAGACACACTGTGAGAAATTATCGGTGAAATTATTGTGTCAAAAATAGCCTGCGTGCACATTACTCCCGAAGGCTTTTGCTCGACTATGCTGAATACTACCATTAGCCTAATGGAACTAATATGCACACTCTAAAAGATGTCTTACATGTTCACTCCTCAACCCAGGGTGTAATAACTTGGGTAGGGTAAGCCGAACCGGAATTTTGGGACGAATCTAATTTGATCATATCTGTTTTCTTCCGCCCGACTCGTTTACGTATATTAGTGTTGGCCATTGAACACGTTAATGGGTTGATCACTGCGTTACTGCAATTAGCATTCACAAGTCGATCGTACCCATGGAGGTGGCTCATTACTATATATCATATCTGATCATACTCTCCTCGGTGTAACCACAAAAACGACTAAGACACCTAAAGAAGACACCCTCTATGTCGAATCAACAACTTATGCATTGAATGGGACGAACTTTCTGTCTTACCAAATGCATTGGATGGCCCAGCATTAAAATCACACACTACAATAACATTGGAGTGTAAGATGAATACAGTATGATGGACTTTATCTTGCATAGTAATGAGACATACAAATCCTCATTTTTTGGAATCGCAGTATGGCAGGTACACGTTTATGAATAACATGGAACTCTCTGTTAAATTGGTGGCAATACCCATCATTGTTCCATCGGAGAGGTCCACAGAACTCACAAAAGTGTCAACCGATTTATGCCAAATGCAGGCACGACCACCCTACGGACGACCTGACCATGGAACAGTTAAGCGATTTAAAATTCCTTGACAATATACCTTGACTATGTTAGTCATGATGAATATTATTTAGTAATGAAAGCTCTTGGTGCGCAAGCCAATGTTCCTGCAAAAACAGCAGTTCTAGCTGCAAGTCTCTCAAATCAGAAGAAATATAGTTTTTAACTCTCCAACAGCTAAGAGAGGAAATCCTGATTTCTTGCTGCTCGTAATAAGCCATTTTAACGATTTAAGTTATGTGCAGGATTGAAGAATTGCGAGGATCGGTTGTGGAAGAAAATGTTGCCTTGACAAATTCTAGAACGTCGTTGAAAAGTTGTGGAGTTCTCCAGTCTAGACATAAAACCTGCGGTTGTTCGTTTTGCCGACGATAGCACACAATTTCCCGTGTTCCAACATGTGCTGCTTTCGTGACAGTCTGCCAACCGCTTTTTGTGTCTGTAGCTGGCAAAGCGTCTATTGTTTGTTTTTTGCTTGATCAGGGTGCGTCTGCAATTTCGCATTGGTTTACTTCTTGGGTCGGTAGCTGGTGAGTCGCTGAACGACAGATTCGCACCGTCGTTACCTGTAGCAACCTGAGCGTAAGTGTGAATTTGGGGAGTGGTCCGAATATTTCCGGCTGCTTCGGAAGAGTTGCCTGTCCGGTGGTGGTAAAAATTATTAGTTTTGGAAATCAAGTTGGTATTTGCCCATTATTGATTAGAGAGGATAATTCCAAAAAGTTGAATAAGAGACTTCTACAATTACGATATAAAGAACTACAACCTTCATTTTTGCATTTTCAGCAATACTATGGACATAGTCATCCCAACTCAAATCCTTAGAAAGTGTATCCAACGACACGAATGTGTTCCTCAAGAGCAGTACCGGAAAGAGAAATTTAAGTTCATTTTCAGTTGATGAAAATAGAGTAGTATCACCAGCGTAAATTACGATGTCACATTATTCACATATCAGGTTATCAAGGAAGTCATTAATATATATCAAGAATAAAGTTGGGTCGAGAATCGATCACTGAGGAACGGCGGATGAAATGGATTTAGTTTCCGAGCGCTGACCGCCCAGAACGACGTCAATCTTGTGATTAGATAAAACGATTTTATTACGAATATCTGACTCAAGATCTTATATGACTATGTTTTCTGTAACAAACCATGAGGCCAAACTCTGTCGAACGTTTTTTAAATGTCAAGAGCCACTGACTTAAGGGCGATGTCCACATACCCGGTAAAACGGCAGCGGTCGGGGAAACCCCGTTTAAAGCTCCGTCGCGCGGCACCAGTCGGCGCCGATCTCCACGATTCTAATGTCCACATGTCAGGCCACACGATCTTCCAATTCACACGTGAACGAAGTGCTCAGGCACGATCAAAGCTTTTTTCCGTTGTGCTGAAACCTAAAACAATCGAACTCTCGTAAATTTAGCCATTTCAGACTTTCCATATTCTTTCCTTGATCCTGTATTCAAATTGTATTTTTTTTTTATTCATTTTATGCCGCACGCTTCCGACGTCATAAAAAAAACCACCCAATCATCCTTCGCCAAATAAATTCCGGTTGCACCAGGTACAGTGCCATTCGGTTTTTCTGGATATAGGGAAGGAAATAGAATGAAAGGCCCCAATACACGTGAAGTTGTCTTACCGATGCGTTGCATTACGTTTCGGGTAACGAAATGTAAAACGACAATAGACGCCTCTATCGCTTTGCTTTAATCGTGTTCACATGCCTACAAAGCACAAACGCACGCAACGAAACGGGCACTTTTCGTTAGCTTGCATAGCAAACCGTTTTGTTTCATTGGAAAACGTGAGGAACTGTATGCAGAGCATTGTGCTTGGGCAAAACGCGAGGGTAAAATAAAACAAACCTAGAAAAAACGCAACTTACGCAAACGTGTAGTGCGGCCTTAACTCCATACGCCACCCGAAAGAATTATGACATCTCAACAAAAAAAAACAAAAAAGTGTGCAGCAAGTTTCCGAAATGACCAAACTTGTCCAATACTTGTGCATGATCCAACTGCTCGGAGCCCTCAGAGAACTTCACCATCTCTGCCTGAGAAGAATACAACAGTATGTTTACTCGCAACCAATACATTTGACTAATGTTCTCAGAGAAAAAACTTATCACTCGATTTGCGATCAGTATAGTTGACTAAGATCTATACTAAAAAACCTAGCACTTGCCTTACGGTGAATGAATCTGACTAATATTCTTGCTAAAAATCTTAGCACTTGCTTTTTAATACTTTTGACTGAGATCCTTAGTAAAAAAAACCTAGCACTTGCCTATTCTTAACCATGCTCTTGAGCGGGGAGGGCGAAAAAATCCAACTTATACATTGCTAATATATAAACTAAAAATTTTTGAAAGCACTATATGAACTCCATGAACCTTGGTATAAAATTTTCTACCGGTACATCACTTCTTTCTCCGGTGTTCTTTCTCTTTACACAACACCCAGGGGATGTTGATTCCTGGGAATCAGATTCCAATTGTAACGAACCTGAAAAGAAACAAAATACACGAATTGACAAGTGACAAAAGAATTACGTATTTATAACCACATTTCTTTAACACAAAAAAATTTTTTTGGTAACTTTTGGCACTTGGCACATTCATGATATATTAAGGGAATAAGAGAAAGCTACAAAAAAGTATGAAAACAGATATGCAAAGATTACTGGCAGAATATTCTGTAAGTGGTTGTTTTAAAGTTGGTATTTAAATGAGAAATTTTGTCCTTGAGCAAGTAAATAAAAGGGTGAGTGCCACATCGATTCACTTTAAATATCTGGGCAAAATAGAAATCCAATGAAATAGCAAATCATGGAGGTATTGAACTCACTTTCACTTGTATTTTCGGCTGTACTTCCAACAGCAATTTGCTCATCCAGTTGTATATCAGGAAGAATATCAACAGTTCTAAAATATAAATTGGATAGAAATTAATAGAGGTTTAAATATGCTTGTATTTAATCAGTATATTAAAATTACACGGAAGCACTTCTAACAATCAGGAATGTAAAATGTAAAATGTCTTCCCCACCGATCAGATAAGCCAAAATATGATAGGCCAAAAAACCCTCATCTCGTTTCGGAACTGGTATCTGCGCGAGAGGTCTTGGTTCGCCATATGATTGAGCTGTATACACTCGGCTTCACGTCCCTGCAGGATAAAATCCTATGTTTTTCAGGGTTGATTCTCCTATATATTCTAAGTCCAAAAAGACCAGCCATATCCCCAAAACCCCCATGGAATCTAATAATACATACTATAAATACTCTCTCCATTTTTTTTGATATGGTGAATACGATCATATATACTACCCACACACAAAAAGTCAGCAATTTTGTTCCTCAGATTTTGATCATAGATTTGGATTCAGCATCCCCAATAACATCTAATGCGAAATATATTCAATTTCTAAACATAAAAACTGAAACATTAGCTGAAATAGTGATTAATATTGGATTTAGAGGGGTCCGTTTTGGATAAAATATAGACTAATTTTTGCTCCATAAGGCATTTTTCAGAAAGCCATAAAACACAAACCGTTAGGGTTTTGGGGTTTAGTCTTTTTGAAGTCAGGACATATAGGAGAATAATCCCTGAAAATAATCAAAATTTGAAGGGGGTGGGATCTTGGGCGGTCCAGTTCGCGTGGAATGACTCATAGGTTAACAAAAAACTTTTTATACGATAAAATATTTAACTTTTTCTGTGATATAATGTATTGCAGAGCCTGTAAAGAAATATAAAACTGTTTGTTTTGTGCATGTCTCCTATGTTGCATATTTATTTTAGTTCGGTATTCGAATAAAGAGATAAACACATATATAAACCCATACCCAATATAAAGTCAATATATGAGTCTACAATCATGACGTCACTTCCATTTAGCCACGGTTTTCATTTCCAATCCGTACAACTCAATTGCTGAATAAGAAACTTAACAATTACGACGTCAACATTGAAACCTAATCCGGTTTTCCCACGACGTCGCAGACCCATGCTCCGAATTTCATGCTTCAATCCAGCTTGTCAGCTCAAATCAACCGAGGGATCCTACTAAATGGATGTTTCCGTGTTTTACCTGAACTAGTTCAGACTTCATTCTCCCAGATCTCGCAACTCAAATCCTAAGTGACCATTTCTTACCTAAGCTCCTTATTCAAAGTTAATAATTACTTCTGCATTGATTTCGTTAGAAAATATTTCTTGTGGGATAATAGGAGTATATACATAAAATCTTAAACATCAACGATTGAATAAGATTAATGTCAAGTCGTGTCTAAGGCATTGGAATCCTCAAATACACATTCAAATGGGTTGATAAAGTTAGGACAATAACTTCACCGCCATTTTGAGATTTATCATGGATTCTGTTCTTGTATGCTTTTCACATATGTGTATCATAGAGAAATTAAGTAAAATAAATCATCTTTTCATTGAAATCGTACTTCAGAGAATATATTCAAAAATCCACACAAGTGAAGTTATCAAATATTTTCCTTGCAATTGGCAACGTTTCCAGATTGCATACTCTTTAACTGTGTAAAGCAATACCACAGACGTGTTTCATTTTCATATGTTCGTCAAAAAATGTCATTTACAACTAGTGGCGGTAATGAGCATCTTAGTAAGTGCTGAACTTTTTGCCGCTAAAACACGTGAAGATGACAAAATCACAATGATATCCATTTGAAGGCAGTTCTCAAAGCTTAAAGCAAATATACAAGTAGGATTTGATAGGAAATTGTGGGAAATAACAAATGTGTTCACAAGTAGCGCCCTATTTAGTAGTGTATATACCTATCCCCATACATACCGATCCATATTTTCTATGGTAAGAGAGAAACAAAATTGCAATGAATCATATAATTTGTAATAAACAAAAAAATTTGTGCAGAAGGCATAGCAGACAACCAAGCATTTTAAGAAAAAGTGTCAAGAAAGAACAACAAAAATATATAATATAACAAAATTTAATATATTTCTAGTTTAACTAAATCATTGGCTAATCAGAAAGTTTATTTCTTACATCTCTCATGCTGTCATTTGTATGTCGCGGAACATGTTCAGACAAAAGCATTCTTACTAAAAACAGCAAACAACTTTGTGTCAAAATGGCATAGTAATTATCTAAGAATCAAAATAATTATATCTCCTCGACATTAATACTGAAAAAAAAAAAGATATATAACATAATCTAAAGAGCGTTGAAGTTATTAATGCACATTTATACATGGATTTAGGATTATGGCTATAAGAGATTCTTGAAGTGTTAAAAAAATTTAAAAAAAAATCAGGCAACCTTTTCTTCAGCCATTACGAAAACCTGCCGCACCTTCTTTTTAAATCAGAAGTGTCCTATATTCCAAACGCAGGAGTTGGCTATTTTATTCCGTCAATGTATGGAACTCATCACATGACATGGTTCCTCAGAATTTTGAAATGCACTAGCCCTATGTCCTTTGATTGGTAGTAGTGTAAAAAGGGTATATTTTATTCATAATTCATAAATTTCATTCAATTTGGAGTTCTGAATATTAAAAATGACTAATTTTCAAGATATTTGACTGATTAAGCAATAAAACATGATTTATGGATTAAAATTTGCCAAATATCATAATTATATAATTTAATATATAATAACTGAATTCGTTATTATTCTGCCCCGTCAAAAATACTCAATTACGATATTCAAGGGTGTTTCTGAAAAATAAAATACCTAATTTAGTTTTTTTTAATTTCATGCTTTTTGTAATAATATGCTTTTTCGGTTATATTGAAACCAGGTGGTATGCAGCGAGAGAAAAAAAATGATCAGTGATAAACGTAAGAAAAAGTTAGAAAACCCACTGCCCTCGAGTTCTTCATTAAGCGTTCTTCATTTATGAGTTTATGCCTCTCATCAAAAGCACAGGAACCATTACATATTCTGAACGGTCAATTTCATGGGAAATATTAATATGAACTGAAAAACAATCTTGACAAGATTCCATGTGCAATCAAAACACTCTCACACAGCGGCATATCCAAAAACATGGAAAGTGGGAGCTGAAAATTACTGAAGGGTCAAATTGGGACACAGAATTTCTTTTATATAAAATGGATTTGAAGGGACTAAAAAGGGCCTTGATATTGGGAATACTTCTAGTAAGCGAGGGCAGGCAAGTTTAAAATATCTTTTTGCAATATACTACTAAATAAAAAATATCAAAGAAAAATAAGAAAAATGTTTTTTCAAAGTGACATAATCATCTAAAACAAAAAAAGTGAAGTTGTATGAAGTGTTTTCATGGTGTTCTGCCAGTGAGTAATTTTAATTAAGTTGATTTATAGGACATCGAGCTAACAAAGCAAATTTTTCTACAACGATAATCAACATTTTCAGCAACGGTTTCAAAGACCATCATATCACCTACTAGAGTAATATTTCGAGAATGGGCCACAGACAGACCGTGCCTCAGTTGTGCACCCAGCTGTGGCCCACATTCCACGTGATTGGACAGAATATGTTCTGAAAAGACAGCACTTTATTGTTCTTATAAATAAATATCAAATACCGATTTTCACCAAGATGTACTGTTCGCTGAGCTTGAGTCACAGATGAACCATGTCTAGTTGGCACGACTCATGCTTGACTACCGGTAAGTGCTTTCACAAAAATAAAACGCATTTGCTTCTTTTACACTATGTACCATAATATCAAAATTGCACTAAAAGCGTAAACTATCGTTATTGAAAATAAAATAGTATTCCATAATTTACTGTTCAAGTAAAGAAGACAATGTACTAAACACTCAGCCTTTTACCAACACCGTAGCATCAGACAAACAAGCTTGAACGTACGATAACCCAGCATTATTCTGCAATAAATTTCAATCTAAATTCATCTTCTTCAGTGAAACACATTCCTTACATTGACAAACTAGGAAGGGGGTTCGGAAATTGTTGTTATACGAGTTATCTCCATTCTTTGATTTGTTGAGGAGTTTACATCCTGAGCCATTTTCCGAGAAGTCACTTTCACTTGAAGTATCAGACTCAATGGTGCCCTCTATAGGTAAAACTCTAAGCTCTTTTTCACAATTGCTTATGAAACGTTGAACAAAACTTAGAATAATACTTCCGGGTATGCGTTGATGACGTCTGATCAACGACTCTAATGCTAGTCGTGTCTGTAAATGAGAAAATTTAAAATATCTATTATGTGAATATTTTTTAATAGAAGCAAAGCCGAAGGCAGCACCTTAAAGCCAAGAGCCAACTGACCGCCACTCAAATGACAAGGAGCTACCACGAGATGAAGTGCCAGCAAGTGTATTCTAAGTGAAAAACATCCCTAAAAGAACTAAACCATCTTGGTAAAGTGCAGTGAGTGGTATCTGCTCTGGGTAATAATAAAACCCTCTACCACTTTTTTGTTTTTTTCAGTCGCCACCTACAACAAGCAGAAAACAGAGCAGCAAAATGTTAGGACCATTCTAAAGACTGTACCTGCAAGGCGAAAATATTTATCACATGTACGGCAGACACAGTCATCATACTGCTCAAGTGATTGATAAGCTTATTCAGTGAAGGGTTAAGAGCTACGCATCTGTAATTTTCCTACACATCATGCTAATGTATAGAGTGTTCACGGTTAATGCTTTCTCTATCAACCATGTCTATGCATAAGAAAAATGCAATAGTTGCGCAAAACCTTCTTTTCGTAGTTAAAACCAGGGCTGTGGAGTCTGTATCAGAACATTCAACTACAACTCCTCGTGTTTGAATATTAGGTAAAACTTCATTGAATTTCATACAAAAAATGACTATTAAAATTGATCTGTCTTCAACTCTGCTCTGAATATAGGTGATACTGGTAATAGTTGGCGACAGACCACTGATCAGTATCACTATCGTTTTTCTAAGAGAACTTTACTTTGTAAACATAAAGTGTGGAGCTAATATCATTTTATTCATATGGAAGCAAATTATTATATTAGGAATCAAAGTCTGTAGAATTTTCCAGACGCCTAGACTCCAACTCCACAGCACCGATTATAACTACACGAGAGGTCTTAATTAGTATTATTAGCTTTTCTCTCCGACAGGATATAAAAAATATCCTAACTTATAAATATTCACATTCACATGAAGAGCCAGAAAGTTTCA
This sequence comes from Styela plicata, assembly GCA_963675895.2. Classification (NCBI taxonomy): domain Eukaryota; kingdom Metazoa; phylum Chordata; class Ascidiacea; order Stolidobranchia; family Styelidae; genus Styela; species Styela plicata. The sequence goes on along the minus strand of OZ023153.1, from coordinate 5,746,065 downwards.
TGCGAGACCAGAACCAGGATTTTGTTCTGTTTTAGCCGAAATTTTATATCATTTTCTTCAAATGGATGAAAATTATTCAATTCTTTTATTTCATAACAACATTGATGATTTCACATCTTTTTATACAATCTGATGACTACCAGAGATATTTTATTTTTCAAGCATGAGATATATCATGAAATATTGCTAAATTTTCTTCTGATGGGACCCATTTTCTTTGGGTGTCTGAGTAGCAGAATAAAAGACATTCCACCAGTCTGTGTCAGAATTACGAACTCGTCACCTTCTCTTAATTACCTTGATTGCAACTTCAGCAGGCGATGTATTATTGTCGAAATAAATTGGCCGTCCGATATGTGTCGTTAATTTGACTGGAAATCCACCATACAACGGACGAAGCGGCCACCTTGTATATTCATACAACTTCCGATACCATTCTGAAAAATATCAAGATATGAATATATTGTATGAAATACACTACAGCTACACATATCTGTACTCGTGTTCCAATCTCGTAGTGAATGTTTATATGTGAGAAGATGGCCAGATAACTGATTCATGTACCTTCTTCAACCAACCACATATATCTAGTTCAAATCAACCAATATCAGGTAAAAACCTCTACTTGGAATTGGCTGGCATCTGAAAGAGAGGGTGTCATATTTCGTTGTATCGTTGCGCCCTATTCCTGGCTTTTTGGCATGTGAGAATGAAATTCTATAGTATGAGTTTAAATTATCTATTAGGTATATCATTTGGACAATTTAAACACTCTCAATTTTGAATTGAGAAATGGAATCCCTAATTTTATGGCGTTTGTCTGCATGCATGGGGGCCGGCCGCAGTTTTGGGTTAATACAAAAAATAAAACACTAGCAACAGTGAGTACATCCCTACCAGTAAACATTCACACTTTTTCCAATCTCAAAGAACTGGTAGATGCTATCTGCTAATTGGTCGCGAGTTATTTTCTGTTTTAGGCACAAATTTGAAAATATGAAATTGTTCTACAATCTGAGTGTGGTATATAATAAGATGGGCAAATCTAATGAAATGTTTGAAAAACAACATACTTTTCCCAGTTTGCATGTAGCAAAATGCTTCTCGCAGATTCTCTGTAAACATTGGTATGATTGGCTGTAACATAGAAAAATTGAATTGAATTACGTATTTCCCCTCAGTTCCAAGTTATTGCTATAATTACTACAATTGGTAGACACTTCGAGCACATGGACGTTAAAATACACGTCTTTGTGCATATTCGCTACATCATATTGGTTATGTGTTATAATATTTTGATGCTACTAATTCGATGATATAAAAACAATGAATAGAGTGTGAGATTTTTTTTTGATTTCCGTTGGGATTCGGTTTAAACAAGAAGTTGGTTGAAACTTGATGATGATGGACTGTCTGCCGGACAAAGCTAGAGACCAAATTTGATAAAATTCTCCAACAAGGATTCGGAGAGTTATATCTCTATTAGTCGTGTCAGGTAATATTTTCCTTAAGCAAAAATCTCATCTCATTGCAGTTTTACATATATTTAAGTGTCTCAAAATATTTTTATTTAACAGAGGTCTGAGTCGATGGATTTACCATTAGTACGCAACAAACGTGTAGAATTTGTTTATTCATGGTATAATCTGGAACATTTCAGTACAATTTAGCCCTGATTGTAGTAATGATATTGGTATGAACAGATGTCGTTATTATGACAAAGGGTGCAATAAAGTTGTAATTCATTCTGACGTGTAAAATATTCAACCTATTAAGTGTTACAAAACCTCGTTAATTTCAAACCATAAAAATTATACTAAGACTTTTTTTCAAACATGAGTCACTGGTGGACTGTGCCGTGGCTGTGGCTCATGCTTGACAAAATAAAATTTCTGAATAGGTACCGTAATAGGTAAGTTGTCTTGTTCTGCCATTTGCTTATTGTAGTTATTTTTCATAGATATTTCCATCCTAATATTCCTAATTACTATTCAAATCGAAGTTTGTTTACCCAGACATAAAATCGTCTTCGATATTTTGTAAAATATTTTAAAATTTTACCGTAACAGAAGATGGCGTATTCGCTTGCAACATCCCTGGACATTGCTCTGGGTCACTCAAGAACGAGCAAATGTAAAAAGAAGTCTGTTCGCATAAAAGGGATTTCTAGAAAATTCCTAAGGTAAGAAGTCCCCAGCGAACTCAACATAAAACCACAAGCATTTTAAAGATTTGTATAAATTGAATCTTACCACTTTAGATTCGAGAGCAGCTTTGGCGAATCCTTGTCGTTCACCCCAAAGAACAGAATAATTTTCACTAAAAAGAGCTTCTCTGAGTCCGCCTGGTGCCACAGTTACTATTTCACCTGCTTTTAAAATTTCCACCATCCGATCTCTGGGTCCGGGAAAGCAACCCCAAAATTGAAAAAAGTTCTTCAGACCTGTGAAAAATGTTACTACAGTAAAAAACTTTAGTACTTTTTTAAGGATCGCTTCAAAACTTGATAATACAAAATTTCTTACTGTGTTCAATGCAAAAAAAAGAATGTAGCTTAAAACAAAACCTAATCAACTGTGGCAGCTAGCAGCGCTGTCGAAACTATCCAGATTTTGTCAAATTAAGATTTTCAGATAAATTAATTTTTGCTCGAATATCAACACCCCATTTGTTAAGTGTGAGAAACTGATGGATTGTGTCGATGAGATTCAACAATAAACTGCAAAGATTTTCTGAAATATATTTCAAATCGAAACGGGTCTCAATGTTGACTAAATGTAATTTTACTGGGAAACCTTTATCGAATGATATGGAAGCACAGAAATGATTATTCAAATCACTTGAATCATACAATGATTGAATCCAAATACCAAATCTGTAAATGGAAATCCTAGACAAAATAAAAATATTTCATGATGAATGAAAAATGCATAATGTAGCATTTAGCTGTAAAATGAATTAGCTCAAAGGAAGACTACGGTAATTTAAATTTTAAGACTTATCACTTTTTGAAAAACGGCATTCATAATTTAAACCCTGAGTGAAATATATACAATATATTTAATTTGAAACCCTGATTACCATATTATAGTATCAATTATTCACACCTGGAATCTTAAATGCAAAATTGTCCATAATTCCACACAGTATCCTATTCTTTTCAATGAACACAGTAGCATTCAAGTAATAAAGATCAATCGGAATTGCTCCATGATAGTAAACAATCATTGCTGCACCTCGATTTGGAAGATTTTCAAGTCCTTTTACTTCATAACCTTTAAGAGGAAACAAGGAATATTTAATCAAGATGCCTATTATTATTAACATTTAGATTAATCGCTCATGGCCTAGATTACAACCAATGGAAAAAGTATGTTCAGTGAGGCATGACCGATAAGATAAATTTACCAGTGGTCTATGCTTGGTAAAAGAGTTATTTATAGAGCTATGGAAAACATATAGAAAATCCATGCTTCAGGACAGATTCAAAACAGCTACCGTAATTATACCAAAATAAGGAACAAAGACGCACAAACAGCTTCACAGTGGTAGCATATAATTTTATTTTTTCAGTAATGAAAACATTGACAAAGGAAATACATTAAAACACAATGCATACCATGCCAAATCCATCCATGTCCACTCCACATCGCAGCAATCATTTTTTTATATCCTTCCCATACATTGTGTTGATGAAATCCTTCATAAATTGCATGTCGCCTAACGTAATACAATAATTATAATCTAGCTTTGCATTTGCTCATCAATATTAGATTTGAATTTAACATAGCCAGAAGATTATAATGTTTACATCTATAAGCATTCGCATTGTGAAGGATAACATATCCCACGCATCAAAGAGCCTCCCCATCAAAATGCGGAATATGTGAGAGGGGAAATGGTGGATACATTGGAATCAATGTAAAGTTTTACCTCACTGAAGACAACTACAAATTTGACAAATTTAATCCCCAAAAGTGTTATTCGATATAGGAAAATACTTGATTTTAGATTTGTTGGTCACTATTCAAGAATAGTGACCAACAAAAATTTGTCAATGTTCTTGCATAAAAATCGGTGCAAATTCGACAGCAAAACCCATTCCTGCTCTATTTCAAATTGTTCCATGAACCAGTAAAAAATTATCAAGCAATAATCAATTACACAATAATTTTCTAGATTTTGTAATTAACATTTTGGCTAAAATAGTTGTAATGTCTTTTTCATGAAAAATATGGCTAAAATTAGAATACGAAAATCCCTGTGTGTGGCATATGAATATCTAATAAATTATTACCTTCGATAGATATACAAAAGAAGAGCACCGATATATAAGTACAAAACAACGAAGGTAGGAAGGATGATGAATGTGATTACAAATGGTGATAATATTACGAGCTTCCAACCTAAAAAAGAAATTGAAATAAAATCAAAAAGCTGGTTTAAATTCATGCATCTTGATTTCAAAGGCAATTTCGTGCAGTGTTGCTGAGTTCACCTTGCGTTCAAATTTCTATGACAACTTTTTCAAATGAAACGAAAATACTTTTAAACCATCAACATCACTATGTTATTGTAAGAAGCTCAAAAGGAATAAATTTTAAATTAAATAGATTTGACATTAATTAAATATTGCCTTTTTGGTGACCTTTCTTTCGGTTTCCGAGTAGTAGAATAGCAGCAAATATACCATTTTATGCCAAAGTGTAAACAACAAATGCATATAATATAGAATATTCTCTTTTGATAAGGTATATCTTCTTCTGATATAGCCCACTTTATTAGGATTTTCCACAGAATGGAAGATGTTGACCACTCCGATACCGTACTCAAACACTTAATTGACCGAATCTACCCATCCACCATCTACACCATCCTACTCGGTTTCCGAGTAGTAGAATAGCAGCAAATATACCATTTTATGCCAAGGTGTAAACAACAAATGCATATAATATAGAATATTCTCTTTTGATAAGGTATATCTTCTTCTGATATAGCCCACTTTATTAGGATTTTCCACAGAATGGAAGATGTTGACCACTCCGATACCGTACTCAAACACTTAATTGACCGAATCTACCCATCCACCAGAAAAAAATGACTAAAAATATAATATTTTGTAACATGCAAAAAATTATGGTTTCTTCACAAGTCTTGGATTATATCATAAAAAGAGCTTTAATATTAGCTGTTGATAATGTTGAAGTTTTTTGAATCACCAGTTGTAAATGGATGAATCAGATCCAAAAGAAAACATGATTCTGCCACTCTGGTGTCCATTGTCCAAGTAAACAAACAGTTCCCAATTATGAAAATTTTAGTCATTGAGATGCAAAAATGTTGAGCAACTATTTCAGATGAACAAATTGAATCATTGAATAATATATGATTGCTAGAGCATCAAACTTATTTTTCAAACATGAGCCAGCGGTGGACTGTGCCGTGGAGGCACGGTCTAGCCGTGGCTCATGCTTGACAAAATAGAATTTCTGAATAGGTACCGTAATAGGTACGCGGTCTTGTTCTGCCATTTGCCTATTGTAGTGATTTTTATAGATATTTCCATCCTAAAATTCCTAATTGCTATTCAAATTGAAGTTTGATTACCCAGACATTAAATCGTCTCTGATATCTTGTAGAATATTATAAAATTTCATCGAATAATATATCGTATGTTTGCTGGAGTATCATTCAGACAAAAATGCAATACGGCAACCTTTGCACGCTGGACCAGGAAATTGACAACATGAAACATTAGAACAAAATTTATTACACACACACTATGTTTGTTAATTGATGGATTACAATAATGAAGCGTACTTTATATGTGTGGCTCATGTTTGGTAAAAGAATTCTTCAATAAAAACTTCAGTTAATTAATAAGGAACCAGAGCTTGGTTATATTTAATATTTGGTCTCATGCAATCGTTTTTATACTGTATATAGATAATATTGAAAGATTAAATATATCCCTGCTAAAAGGCAACTAACTCAGGGCCGAGTCTTTTTGCTGTTCTTTTGGACATGGTAGTGATAGGCAGACACCAATCTTTAAACTTAGTGACACCATGGCTAATGAGTAACTGTTTAGGTTTTTGCCTGCCTGCTATTTGATTGACAAAAAAAATAGACCAATAACGGCCAACTGAATAGAGATATCCTTCCCAGACAATTGTTCTGTAATTATGAATAGGTGCTATTATTGTATCTAATTTTTTCTGCGAATGATTTGCTTCATTTCATCACTAGCAATTTCGCTTATCTGAAATGTTCTAACATTGTTCTATTTGCATAATAATTTTAGAAAGTCATTTAAAGTGAACTATGACGACAGCCCAATAGTAGATATACTGTAATTATGAGTTATAATAACCAAGAAACTCATGAAAAATTTTTCGCTCACCTGGTATATAATAGTTCAGCAAGTCAATTACCCAAAATAAATAGTAATCAAGAAGTCCCATTAAATGATGTATCATGGCAGCTATCCATGGAATGAAGAAGCCCATCATTTCGTTGTTGCTTTGAGAGGGATGGGCCAAATACAAGCGATAGAACTTGTGCCATTCGGTTTCAAAATATTTAGATGAACACTATAATTTTATAGTAACATAATACAAACTGAACATAATCTGCAATACAGTAAAAATATTGGTCAGTACGCTGCATTTTTAGGCGTAAAAAGAAATTTTCCACATATGGAATGGAACCGATGAGACAATCTAACGGAAGGAGCTGACAATAGCTACATTGGTAGACTTGTTTAGAAGAAGACTTTCCTCTTGATAAATTTTCTATCCCACATTGAAAATAGGATAAGATACTGAAGTCGACGAAGCCCTCAATTACCGGTAAGTTGTTTTTGGATAGATTGTTGAATTATCTAATACTAATATTAACATTGATAGTTTTGAAATGGAGATAAATAAAAAATTATTTTTTAAAAAGAATTCTGTTTTATCAGTGTACCTAATTTTCATCGTGTAACAAAATTTTTTGATTTATTTGGGTTAACACAGAAAAATTGAAGAAGAGATAAAAGGAAAAAACAATATTCTGTCACCTTGAACACCCATAGCACTAAAAATACACTACAACAGTCCCAGTTTTCGTTAGCAACGATAAATAAATACCACAGAAAGCCACCTCACTTCACTCACTATTTTCCAGGTAAAATAAAAATGTCAACAACTATTGCTGGATCAATATTAATAAAATGAATCCAAAACATACTCGAATATGACACTGTTATTTGTCATTCCTGACGCACATTCGCTGACATCAAATGTCTGAACAATAAACAATGAATGGAAAATAAAAAATATTAAAATTCGATTGCAGCATTTAATAAAATGAACAATGAAATGCAAGGCACAGCTCTTGATATGAATATAATATATTGGTTTTAACTAATATTATGATGTGAATCCAAGCAAAAATTTTATTTTTTTAATGATTATCCAATAAAAAGAAATTGGATTCTGATCATAATGGTCCGAGACAATATTGGACCCTGGTTCACAAATGGTAAGAATGGTAGGGCAACTTGCAGATAAGGTTCGGAACAAAACAAGGGAGTAATTTCAGAAAAAGGGATAGATAAATGGACATACCTACAGCATTGATTGCCTTTTAGTTCTAGAAATTTCTCAATCAATTAACATTCCTATAGTTTTTTTCAATTTACTTAACCAGTAACCATTTTGAAAAAATCTCCACAAAATTGCAATGTAACATAATTTACTATTCAAGAACTCAATTGAATGCTATGAAATTTTTCAGTGAGTTAAACCAATTATCCCACAAAGTTTCATAAAATTTCCACACAAACTTTTAAAGATATTTTATTCAAAAACCCATGTTTGAGGATGTAATAAACAAGTTAATGTTGTTGTTACACTATTTGTCACTCCAACGATTGCCGCATCTCATTATTTTTAGAAATTGAGAAAGAGAAGAAGAATTGTCTATGCAGCTGTGGACTGAAATAATCTATCACCGTTCTATACATTGCTGATGCAAATTGAAAAACAAATCCTCTGTAGAGTATTTTTTTTTTTGAAAAATATCATCTTTTCATCCTTTTGTTGTTGTGAACGTCTTCCAGTTTTTTTCCTAACTAAGGTACTGGTGAATAGTGAATGGTAATTTGATAATCAGACACAAAAGAAATGGGAAGCATATGAATGTGCGCTGTGATAGAGAAGTAATGGCCATGAAATCTACACTGCATGAAAAAAAATTGATACAAGAACTGCGTTCACAGGTTCGGAGCCAACAATTCCATATCCAATGGGAAGAATATCTCAAATTAAAAAATCTGATATAGCTTTTATACAGCATTTACTAGGAATATAAACATTCCATGGAATATGACAATTTGATGGCACGAGTGTAAGTTGTTTAGGTTCCCAAGTAGATTTGTTTTGTTTCTGATTGATACAATTGCAATTCTGTTTTGTCTGTGAGATATATTGTAAGACCCACCATAGGGTTTTTCCATTACTGCAGTCTGCCAGTATGGAAAGCATGAAGGCTGTCGTCTATGATTTATGTAAGGATCCAAAACACATTTGGCTGTAGTAAGGCCACCGTTCTTCTCCGGCTGCAGCGGACCTTTTCCCATTACTGGTTCGTAAATTAGCCCATATTGTTTTGCACTGTTCCACTATAGAGTATATGTGAAATTTGCATAAAAATTTCATTGCTGAACTCGACCTATTCAGATTTTTATATTGAATCTACCAACCAGTTTTGGGTAAAAAAAAACAATGAAAATAAACCAGGAATCTTTTTTTATTCTGCACTCTTGAAAACTGAGTCAAATGGGGGGCAAAATCAACTCACTAGTTTATGGAAAAAACCTTACTCGTGCTATTCACTTCATTTGACACACTCATCCATAACTGCTCTGTAATATTCCTGTTTTTATGATTTATGTGGTACTGGTTTATTACTCGAAAAAGCATCAATAAGACGAGCATTAAAATCCATACCGGTAACTCTAAATAATAATTAGTATCGGCAAAGAAAACAAAAAAATTCCTGATTATCAGAAATGTTATTACAACCTAGAGCCAATAGCATATTCAGAATATTGAACAGAAGTCAAAATTTAAGAATTTTTGTCTATCAAATTAAGTCGCCATATAAATCTGTACAAAGGGGTGCCACAAAAAACTTATTTTACATGCAGTAAAACGGCCCAAAATTTACATTAGGGAGACGGAAATTTTTTTTCAAAAATAAGATTTCTGAATCTTAAAGTGTCTGTCAAAATTAACTAATGGCTGCCTAAAACACAATTTCGAAGCACAAAAGCAAACTCCTCCTCATGAGCAAGTGGGTTGGGTCATGGTCCACCCTCCCTGAATATGCTTGTGCCCACAACTAAGGACGTTGAGATATTCAGTGTGAACTGTGGTTTGAAATTTAAGTTAACTCATATAGTATTTTTCCCACATTCTTGACAATGCACAGTTCTGTAAAATCATGGTATATGGACATATTATGTCAAGTTATCATACAAAGATAAACTTATAGATCATGATTTTGCTGCAAAATGAGTCAGACAAGATAGCATATGCTATATTGTAATTTTTCCAAGCACACAGGTCTTTGTACCATGTTTTCATTTTTGATGAATTCTGCATTATAAACATTGATTCTTTGTAATCTCTATTTAGTGAATGCCAAAAGTTATGAAAATTTAAGAAGGTTTTGTAACACAGAGCTAGGAGTATTACAACATTCTTAAACTCACCTCAAGGTTAAAATTAATTTATGTTTAGCAGAGATGGCTCTCCTCCAATGAGTATCTTTTTTCAGGATAATGGGTTTCACCAGACTCAATAACCTCTGAAACTGCTCCTTACTCACGCGAAAATACTGGTGACATTACGAGTCATTTGTTCTTAGGATTTCCTTAGCCAAAAAAAATTCTCTATAAACAATATTTGAATCAAGTGGTATATTTTAAAATATGCTGCCAGTATCAATTTGAAAATAAAGGTCTTCCGGTGTAGCCCGTCTAAAGTTTTCCTACCCATGATGGAAGCAACTCTGAACTAATATCCATACCGATATGCAATTGGTTAAACCATGAACCATTCAGCATTGATTGCTATCAAGCTATACTATACTGTATATACATTAGTGGCTATAGATAAATGAACAGTTAATATTCAGTAGTATTAGGATATTTACAAATTGATTGCAAATACTGTCACTGACTGAAAAATGAGAGAGTCTGAACTAACCGCAAGTGCACGAGATATTATGGGTGTAATTGTGGTTACAACATTGTTTAGCCTCATTTATTTCTCTGTTCTAAGCCTGACTATACTGTATACGTACCGGTGCCGATGCAAAAGAATTGCAGTATTTTCATATTTTGGAATACCCACCACTTAGTTCAGAGTTAGAGGTGCCAAAATTGAATACCGGTACCGTACTAAACTTTATGGGAGATCCATTCTACATAGCCTGTCAGTACCATACAGTATACTCAGTACTGTATCCCCCTAATCTGGTAATCAACCTGTAAGAAAAAACGTAGGCAGGCAGACTACCAGAATCCGAGTACCAATAAAGGGGTCTCATGAAGTTTAGTACCGGTACCATATATCCGATTATCATAAAATTTTCCATGTTACTTATCCTGTATCCTAACCAATGCAAGAAGCTTGCAGCATTGGCACCCCTTAGTTAGGATGAGAATATTCTGCCAGTTTTTATTTTGATGACACTCAGGAATATGGTACCGGTACTAAACTTCACTAGACCCCAATAAAGTGCAACCATACGGTACACAGTACAGAGTACCTACAGCACATACTGCATACACTCACAGGGTACCGTCAAAGTTGGTAACTTCGGATGCTTTGTAACTTCGGACGATTTTTTAAAATGGCCATAAACAACTAAATACGCCATGTATCTGGGTCAGTCTATGTTTTTCTTGTAGATAGTAATTTATGCTAAACATTTACACATTACTCGTGACCCCTGTCTTTCTATATCACTAAAAACGTGTAATTTCTCCTAAAAATACAGCGCGCCGTTTCAAACGGCCCAAAACGGTACTTCGGAAGTAATGTCCGTACCAAAATTGTTGATTCCGCTAGAGGGAGTACTCAATGTCAAATTAAAATTTAAGTGGTCGTTAGATGTCGACGTAGGACCGTGAAAAAGTGTTCTTTCTAGAGTGACGAAAATCTTCCAAATCTCCCAAATTCCCGGCTACGTCAAGATCGACGTCAGCATGACGTCGTTTCATTATCTCTCACTCTCTTTACGTAGCGTCAGCGTGGCTCTGCGTCAGTCTCTGATGTCGCCGGTCTGCTTGCGCCAGTCTGTGATGTCGCCGCGCTAGCGGAAACGGACATCGTGGCGCCGTTGTTCGCCGTGACCAATGCGAAAATATTGCCCGATGACCACGAGCCATAGATGAACCGTACTCGATAAACGCCGAGGATGATATATTTTCATAATTAGGAAAATTTTATGATGTTATGCCGGGAAAAAAATTAAGCTTTGTGCGGCTGATAGTCAATTTTACACCGTTCTCGTCTCCGAGTAGGTGACATGGCATACGTTTTTGAATAATTCCGTATAGAAATGCATCATGTACATTTGAAATGTGAAATCAAACGCTATGAACCTATTATTTAGTATCAAATGCCCGACGATTAATTCCGTTGTCAATTTATTTGTCACATTTACATATGGCAACCGAAATGCGCTTTCATTTAATACTTATCGGTTCATTTATCTTTAATTTCATTATCGCTGACATTTTTTAGTTCTTGCGTTTCATGATTTTTAAATTGGTATTTTATCAGTGGCCCATGCTCAATAAAACAAGATAATATGTGGCCTCAAGTTACGTTATATAGAGGCAAGACAAATTAATACGTAAATGACATTGCGACTCGACGCAGATGCGTGATCACTCAACTGTCACGACGTACGATATTCTCTCTCTGCGTAACCCATCAACAGAGACAGAACGAGGCATCCGAAGTTACAATTTTTATCGCGAGGTATGTTAAATTAATAAAAACGGGGAATTAGGAAGAAAAAATCATCGCAACGACTTCTGGTTTTTTTTAATCGTTCGGTCGTGGCGGCATTGTTCCATCATCCAAATTTGGTGTTATTTGGATAAAAAATGGTCGAGTGAATGACAGATTTACTACAAAAACGTCCGAAGTTACCAACTTTGACGGAAACAATTCCCTGTTTGCTTCCCTTGAACTGTGACACAGGAAACAGTTCTGGTGAAAATTTGGAATGAAAATACAAAATGAAATAGGCTACGGTATGGTACGGTACCTGGTAAGTTACGGGTAAAGTTAGGCCTATACATCTGCTAACTGTGGGGGAAACTAAAATCCCATACGGAGTACCCGGTTCCTGATACTATTTATTCTTTCTACTTTCATAGTTAGCTGGAATTGTTTAAAGATTGAATCGAACTAAACCATACCGGTAACGTTAGGTCTTCACGGAAGCACCACGCAGCATGCCAAACTCTGCCCACGGCATCACCAACACATTATAAGTAAAACACTTTCCGAAAACAGCCGTCAGGCCTGGAAAATCGACCGCCGGCTCACTACGACCGCTCATGTTCAGTCGTCAGTGTTTGCATTGAAACCGCCGGATTAAACAGCAACGGCGAGAAATCAGCCGCAGACGGCCGCAGCCGTAGACGCGTATACTGTATATGTGCATTGGCCTTAATCCGGTAATCAACCTGTGAGTTAAATGCCGGCAGACAGGCTGCCAGAACCTGAGTTCGGGTACTGGTATACGGTACCCCATCCGGTACCATACATACTGCATAGTACCGGTACCTATAGCACATACCCCGAACCGGTAGTGGGGGAGATGATTGAAAATTTTGCTAAACAAATCCCGATTTGCTTCCCTTGAAAAGGGAAACAGTTCGGGTTGAAAAATTGAAATGGAAATACAAAATGAAACAGGCTACTGGGTATGCTTAGGCCTAATTTGCATCCTGCATCTGTTAACTGTGCGGGAAACAAAATTTTTACCTGATACTATTCTGTATTTATTCTTCCACTGTTTACCTCGAATCTTTCAAGGATTGAATTGAACTCCTAAACCATACCCTGTACCGGTACGTCTTCCATGAGGTACCACGCAGCACACCAAGCTCTGCCCACGGCATCACAGTGAAGCAGAACACGCTCCTACTTTCTGAAAACAGCCGTCACAGCAGGAAAATCGACCGCCGACACACCACGACCGCCCATGTTTGCATTGAAACCGCTGGATTAAAAGGCAACGGCGGGAAAATAGCCGCAGCCGCGTATGTGTGTGCATATGTGCCCTTAGTTATCATATTGGCGTTGGTTAATTCGTAGACTACCCTAGCCTAAAGTACAGAAATCTGCATGTTAAAGAATAGGAAATTTCGACTATCACTCTGGGAGACGTAAAATTCTCTCTCGTGTGCGACATAAAAATTTTTCTCGTTTTCTATAATCGCGTGTAGAATGCTTGCCTGGATGATTATAATGTGTCCCGTTCTAAGAAGGCTATGTCTCCACTAAATAGGCTATGTCCCTACTAAATAGGCCATGCCCCATAATGAAAAGGCTATGTCCCTACTAAATAGGTTATGTCCCTACGAAAAGGCTATGTCCCTACTAATTAGCCTATGTCCATATTAAACAGGGTATATACGCACTAAATAAGGCATGTCCCTACTAAGTAGGCTATATCCCTACTAAATAGGTTATGTCCCTATCTAATAGGCTATGTCTCATACTACAAATGCTATGTTCCTACTGAATAGGCTATGTCCCTACTAAAAGAATGTGTCCCATACTGATAAGGCTATGTCCCTACCAATAAGGCTATGTCCCTACCAATTAGGCTACGTCCCTACTAAAAAGTCTATGTCCCTACTAGTTAGGCTATGTCCCAACTAATCAAGCTACGTCCCTATTAAATAGGGAATAGGCTATGTCGCATACTAAATATGCTACCGGTATGTCCCTACTAATTAGGCTACGTCCCTACTAAAAAGTCTATGTCCCTACTAGTTAGGCTATGTCCCAACTAATCAAGCTACGTCCCTATTAAATAGGAAATAGGCTATGTCCCATACTAAATATGCTACCGGTATGCCCCTACTAAATAGGCTTTGTCTTTGGCTAAGGGAGTCTATTTAGCAGAGACATAGCTTATTTAGTAGGGACATGGCCTTTTTAGTATGGGACATAGCCTATTCAGTAGAGACATAGCCTATTAATGGGGACATAGCTTATTCAATAGGGACGTAGCTTCATTAGTAAGAACATAGCCTAATTAGTTGGGACATACTGTAGGCTTTTTAGTATGGGGCATGGCCTGTTTCTGATTTAGTAACGGCCTACCAGTAGACCCATGTCCATACTAAATATGCTACCGGTATGCCTCTACTAAATAGGCTTTGTCCCCATTGAAAAAAGGCTAAGGTAGCCTATTTAGCAGGGACATAGCTTATTTAGTAGGGACATAGCTTTTTAGTATGGGACATAGCCTATTCAGTAGAGACATAGCCTATTATGGGGACACAGTTTATTCAATATCGACGTAGCTTAATTAGTAAGGACATAGCTAATTAGTTGGGACATACCGTAGGCTTTTTAGTATGGGACATAGCCTGTTTCTGATTTAGTAAGGACGCACCGGTAGACCTATGCCTATCTTTACACTCTTTTTGATCTATCTAATGATATATATATGGGTCATGCGTTGTACAGAATAGGTATGGTCTCTTGAAATTATTTTTGGTTTATTCAACTCGCGACTGTGCCAAATCAGTAACAAATCCCATATCTATACCTCTTTTTGCTCTATCCAATGATATATGTGAGGCATATGCATGGGACAAATAAGGTATGGAGTCTCAAAATTATATTTGAATTATTCATCCTAGGACTGTGTTAAATCATCAGTAAAGCCCATCTTTACACTCTTTTTTGTCTATTCGATGATATTTACATATGCCATGCATGGAACAGACAAGGTATAGTGTTTTAGAAATTATATTTGATTCATTCAACCCAGGACTGTGTCGAATCAACACCAAAGACCATATTTGCATTATTTTTGATATATCCAATGAATTATGTGTGGGCCATGCCTGTGGCAGACGAGGCATGGTGTTTATATATTATATTTGAGTTATTCATCCCAGGACTATCTTAAATCAGTATATAAACCTATCTTTACACTCTTTTTGATCTATCCAATGATATATGTATGGGCCATGCATGGAACAGATAAGGTCTGGTGTCTTGAGATTATTTTTGGTTCTTTCATCTCCGGACTATGTCAAATCAGTATGAAAGTCCATCTTTACACTCTTCTAGATCCACCCAATGATATATGTATGGGCCATACCAGGATGCTGACATGTTGAAAATATAGAAAAAATGTAGGATGGATAACTACTACCCATCGCCTTTAACAAACATCTTTCTATGTTTTTATGCTATTTAGAACCCAGGTACGGGCCATGCATGGTACTGACATGACTACGAATAACTATACTTAAACTATTTTTGTATCAGAAATGTCGAATCAATCTTAAAATTTATCCTGACCCGTTTTTCAACCAATTTTAGAAATTATGCGTGGGGCACAGATGATGGCATCATAAAAGTGGTGTCCTAAAATCTTTGTTTGCAACTTTGATGCTAGTGCCAAAAAGTATCTGGAAACAGCACTCACACCACGTGGCCATGACGTCAATCAATGTGATTTTAGGCCACTTTCAAATGATTACATCTGAAAAACAGAGCCTTGAATACGAAAAGTACGCGGCATAAGTTCTTCATTAACTCCTTTACTTTGATTTCACACATGATTCACATTTCGAAAGCTTGCCCTGCAAAAGCCTTGTAAATTTCATTATCATCACTTTCAGTACTGCATTTTGATGGAAAATCTAAGATCCCGGAGCAAAGAAACTTGGAAGTCTACATTAAAAATATGAAACAAAGAGTTTACATCTACACAGACCTTTTAACTAAGATTTTAGATCTATAGATCTTGTAGCTTTGATGCTAGAGCCATCCAGCAAAATAATAAATAACTAGACCTTGCAGCTTTGATGCTTTGATCTTGATTTTCACAATGGAAATGAGTTATAATAGTAATATGATCCGGGGTTGCGGATTTGTCACAATTCATGAGTATTGCATGTCACTGGATATGCCGACTTGTCACTTGGGATGCACCGATACCACTTTTTTCGCCAAAACCGATACCATAAAATGAGCCGAGACTGATAATGCCGATGATCAAATTTTTCAATACCGACCGATGCCGATACTCTAATTTACCGAAACCGCCGAAACTTTAAAAGTTCCGTTACCGGGCGATACAGATTTTTTAAATTGGGCCGATAGCAATAGTGCCGATAATCAAAATTGCCGATACCGGTCGATACCGATACTTAAAAATCACTCGATACTGAAAATACGGATAACGCTCAACTTTAAAGCTAAAAGGTAATAGAAAATAGTAGCCTGAATCACTTCCTAAAAGATCCAACTAACGTTCACTTGAATGAGAATAGGCTGCTACAAAAAAGGAAGCATCAGTTAGCTCAGCACAGTCCTCGATATATCAAACATTATGTGATAAAGTGGATGGGGATGGATTGTTAAACTTGTTATGAATTGTTAAGCTTATGTTCCTCTCCTACGTCCTACGGGTCTTCAATTTTGATTACTGAAAGAAGTTATTACCACGCCTAGGGATACTATTCTCAGCTTTAAGGAGAGATACGCAAACATACTTCAAAAAAAGTCAAATACATACTCGTTTTTGTTATTTGGCAAATTTTTCCCAATCAAGAATTTTTATTTTGTCGGGAACAAATTCGATTAAATGTTGTTCTTCATTGGGTATCTTAATGCTGACGCTAATTTTGAATGTTGTTTCTGAATATTCCTATTTGTATGAAATTCTCCAATATTCTTTGTTATGCGATTTCTTGTGTTGTTACTTCAAGTACATTACATCCACTATGGGTGTGTTTCATTGATATTAGTACTTTTACAGAAAATTTTAGTAAAATTTTTTGAAAATTTTAACTTTGAGTATTGGTATCGTTCGGTATCGGTAATTTTGAGTATCGGTGGCATCGGTATCGGCTCATTTCGAAGTATCGGTATGGATATCGGCAAAAAATGGTATCGGTACATCCCTAATGACAAATCGGTATCCCCAATGACATACAATACTCATGAATCCGCATCCCCGGTGACATAGGAATACTCATGGGTTGTGACAAATCCGCATCCCCGATGTCCTAGGAATACTCATGGGTTGTGTCAAATCCGCATACCTGGTGACATCGGAATACTCATGAGTTGTGACAAATCCGCATTCCCGGAAACATAGGAATACCCATGGGTTGTGACAAATCCGCATCCCCGTTGACAGAGAGATACTTATGGGTTGTGTCAAATCCGCATACCTGGTGACATCGAAATACCCATGAGTTGTGACAAATCCGCATCCCCGGAAACATAGGAATACTCGTGGGTTGTGACAAATCCGCATCCCCGTTGACAGAGAGATACATATGGGTTGTGACAACTTCGCATCCCTGGTGACATAGGAATACTCACGAGTCTGCGGTGCGTGTGAGCCATTTGGATGTCATCGGCTGACTTTTTTCATTTTCTGCACTGCTTCTGTTTTTTTGGAATGATAGAAGTTGCTTCTCCCAATAGTGTACATGCCTAATTACTATTTGCTATCCGGTTAGGTTACTTGGTAGTAACAGCTAGTTTGTAATATCGCCTTTTTTGACGAACCTGTGTCTGGCCCATACTTGGTTGTTTTTTTTTTCTTACGCATGTCAGTTTTTATCTACAAAGCTGTGGGCCTTGCATGTTTGTGTACTTTCTGCCGGTGTGTACTGTAACATAGCATGATAATCAGTGATAATCTCCCTGTGTGTGTTTGTGTGTTTTCCTTAACACTACAAGTCGATATTTTCCTTTGGTCCGGATTTCTTGACTCCACATGTGCATAGAGTTAGTATAAATTTTGAGATATATTCAAAATTTCAGTATTTCAAATAATGATAAATTGAAATATGGGATATATCATACATTCCATTTAACATTATTATTAGTTCTCACAGCAGCTCAATTTGAAAAACAATGGTAGGCAGAGAACATCATCATTATCATCATTTTTTTCTTTCCATATCGTCTCGAGAACATACTGCCTGCAGTTTTTATTTTTTAAATTACATCCAATTATCTAATGATGAATTTATGAATACTCAGTGAGGATTAATAATATAATGAACATTTCTCTCAGTTGTGTATTATCCCGGTTCTCGTCAGGTGTTCAAAACCAGGGGCGCGAGTGCTGCACACAAAAACTAGTGGTACAAAGGGTGCTAATGACGAACACAAAAATGAGTTGTGCGCGTAATAAAAAGGATGTGAGTGAGGCCTTTAAAAACGTGCGTTTCAGGGTGTTCGGGTGGTCCACACAAAAACGAGTGTGCATATGGTGTGAGTAATGCACATAAAACCATTTGCAGCATTCGTTTTTATGTGCACGACTTACACCACTCGGCAAGAAAGGCTCATCGAATCCTTTTGGACTCCTTTTGAAGAAGTTCAATTAAGGATGTCACGGTACCTCAATTCCCAACGTAATGTTTCAACCTATACCGTTCACCATCCTTTAGGCGGATATCACTTCCATTAGTTGCCGTTGTCGGTTGGTATTTTACGGTTCGTGACCGAATTTTGACATGGAATTAAAATAACCCACGTATCTTCATATTCACTTTGAACACCGCAAACTTTGCTTGGATATCGAAGATATGAAAGACGTTGGCCGCCAATTAGACAAAAAATTGTGACCTACTACTTTTTTTCATTTTCTTTGAGACATCCATATAATTTTCATGAATATAATATTTATAATATTGCCATTTGTAACAATTTAAATTCTATAAGGCACGACGTTTGCCTCTTACCGCGATTTATCAATTTGCGCAGCATAAAATATCGATGTGATTAATGCTATAGTATTTTCAATATGACAACTAGTGCTAGTCCAAACCGAGTCGTCTGAAATTCGAATGTTAGTCGGATAATATTTTCGAACCGGAACGAATCGATAAGCCCGATTAAAAACTTCATTGGGCCGTTTTTACCACTGATATTAGCTCAAAATCTATGTCGAAATCTTAAGTTTATATATTTTCCGCTAAAATTTTGAAGTTTAATTTCATTCATGTTTTTGTATCTACCCAGTCAGTAAAGTTTCAGTTGTTAGGCACGGGACACTGATGGATCGCGCCTTCAAGGCGCGGGCCATTGTGACTCATGCTTAAAAATATAATTTCCGATTGACCGATTCACGACTTATTCGAAAAAATTGTGATTTTAATCATCGACCAGCTACAATGACGACTATCCATCAAAATCCCCAACATTATCTTGGCAAATGAGACTGACTGACCCTTTCAATTCATAGTCGTCAACAGGAATTTCTTGCTTCCTGTTGTATTTCTTTTGTTTGCAGGAAGACCGAAATTTCTAAAAAATAAAATGAACATGAGATAAAACTTCTACAATGTGACGCTTGATATCACGTTCCTGCGGTGGCGTGATGGAAGCGACAATACCCGCGGAACTTAGTACCTAACGAATGACACGGGTATTTGGGGTTCAAACCCCAGCGAAGTATGTTCAAGATCGACGGACGGAAAAGGCTTCAATGACAAATACATAACCAGATATAATTGTAAACACTTCCCACTTGTACTGTGGAATAAAATTGATTTCACTTTCATTTTGGTACAAATAACAGCTGGTTTTGTAATAGATAAACAGAATCTACTCGTTTTTTGAAGACAACGTATGGCGAAAATCAAGTCAGACAAACTCAGATAAAACGCTTTTCAAGGTGCTAGAATGCAAAATAAAACAAAGGCATGATCAAATTTGAAATTATCAACTAATTTTTGACATATTATACATCATCTCTGTCACTATGCAATCAAAAATTTTATTTATTAAGCATGCGCCACTGATGGTTCTCGCCTAGATGTCGCAATCCATCATTGACCCATACTTAACAAAATATGTTCCGATCACGAGCCCGGCTCGGTGGCTAAGTCGGTTAAGCGCGATCGCATTGTCCGGATGGGCGATGGTTCAATGCTTGACCGTTTCACCACCGATTGTGCCCTTCAGCGCAAGGCATTTCGCGGGTAGCTGTAACATAAAACAGATACACAGTCACTAGAAGGGTCCGTGCCTAACGGTGGTCGGGTATAAGCGTAGGTTCACGAACAGGCCAAAAAAATTGTTCCGACCACGAGTGGGTCAACCCATGTTGTCAACAATCTGGTTGGTGGCAACCAAGCCGGGAAGTTAAATGCTTCCCAACACTGTTACGAAAGTGCAGAAAATTTACTGTTCTTTTGCAGTAGATAGCATATTTTCTTGCTACTTCATCTTTACCTCTGCCAACGAGTTTCCTTTAACTTTCCATAGGACGCAAATCGCCGCAATCGGAATGCATAGCATTGAACTAAGTGCTGTCATCCAACCTACTGTATCTGCCCAAACAGGATAAACATAATTCTGATCATATTTGAGAGGTTGATATAGAATTAATGAGTTGATCATCAGAGCCTGTATGATAAAGTACGAAAGTTATCAAATATTCTCCATACCACCATACAAATAATTCCAAAGTAGGATATACGCGATAAAGCCCAAGATTGTACTCTATTGGATTGTACTCTACGGAATGTTCTCATATCGAACAATGTTGTGGCCAATTCAACTAAAATCGAAACTTAAGACATTTGGAGTTGACAAGCATACTATTCGAAGGAATTTGAAATCAAATTAAATTCTCAAGGCATTGCCTCTCATTTTTTCAAATGAAATATGCTCTTAGCAAGTCCAGCTGCAGCACATTTTTTATAGTAGTTTGCTCTGAATAGAACCTGAAGCAGCACGAGACAGGCCGCTAAAATGACAGCGATCTACTACTAGATAAGTTCCAGCAAGTGCACTTCAAGCGGAGAATATAGAACTAAAGAAGCCCGGTGAAGTGCAGTGGGTAGCATCTGCCATGGGCGACAATAAAACCAACTATCACTTCTTTGTTTCCTTTTAGTCGCCTTCTACGATCCGCAGAAAACATGTCGGGACTATTCTAAATACCGTATGTACATGGCATAGTTATTAGACAACAGCATTAGTATTATATTCATTATTGCAGCTCACCGGAGTAATCAGAGGTCCAATATATTTCCATGAAATTTTTAACCACATCCGAGGTAAACTGAATCTGATCATTTGGTTTATATTATCGAGCATTTTGTCTCCTCCATACAACCAACCGATGGTAATCATTTCGAACATCGCCATAAAATAAAGACAATATCCGCTCACAGAATATGAATTGAATATGTTCAAAACATATTTACCGCCCTGAAAATATATGATTACCATAAGTTGATTTTTAAAAAATAAGTTATGATTTAATCAATTATTTCAACGATGGTATTTACCTTTAAATGTGATTTTTTTGAAGTAGAATAAGAATTTCTTCGAGACCAAAACAGATAATAAATAAAATTTGAACTTATTGTTTTCAAAAAAATGTATTTAAATTTGACATTTCGAGTAGAATCTGATCCTGTAACAGAAATTAAAAAGGAAAACTTAGGAAGGAAAAGGAAGACTAACTTTTGTTCTCATTATACAAAAGGAAAAGAAAATGAGAAAATTTTAAATATACTTCAACAAATCTCCCAAAGGTTTTGCTCAAAACTCTTGTCAAATCATACCGGAACACGGGGAGTATTCAGATTCGTTATAATTTGGGATTCTGAAGGCGTATCCTTAATTAAATCCAAAAGATATTTTTCTGTTGCCCAATAATAATATTTACTTTGCCGTGTTCGTAAAACTTAATGCTTTTGCAGAATGACAGTAAAAAATAGTAGTGCCTCCAAATTTTTTTCAAGCATGAGTCACAGATGAATTGCGCTTCATTGCCGTGATCCATCAGTGACCCATACTTAAATAAATAATTCTTAGCGAGAAATATTTTTTGTTCGGGCTAAAAGCATTACTGGTTCGTTTATTGCTGTTTATTAGTTCAAGTGTTAAAGCCACGACTCTTCAGATCGCCTTGTTCTATTCTATTCAATTCAAAAATTCTTTCGAATCAGAATCGAATTCAACATGATTCGTTTTGCCTTGCCCTATATCCAAGGCACAAAAGCATTTAATTACTCGTGTTATCATAGGCAATCCACAAAGGTACGTAATAACCGCTACTGCTCCTATATTAATTTCGCTCGAATATTTCTTGCGGAATAATCTTGGAAAAAGATCTCTGAAACATGACATGAATGTTTCTTGGAAGACAAACTGAAAATGATAAAAAATATATTATTAAATAGATAAGATATCTGTGGAGAGGCAGGTATAAAATGCGTGGAGAATGTGAACAATATTTCCCCAGGGTCGATACGAAGACGAGGGACAAGGAAAAATCATGTGAGAACGTTTTGTTGCTGAGTAACCTTCTGACTGAACTCAGGTATATTGAGAGAGTTTGTTCAAACTCAGGAAAGGCAGGCGTTATTTATTATACCCACTCATTTCAGTGCTCTTTACCTTGAACAAGGATCTGTACCAGAAGCCACTTATAGATCAGCGAGTTAGTGTAGTTAAAAATATTTTATTTTTACGGTTCGTTCAAGCCTACCTAAGTTATTTATACACTGGATTGAGTGGTGGCAATGAGTTAGCAAGTAGGACTTCATAGGACTCGAAACCGAGACCTTTAACCTGCGATGCCAACATGATACCTACTAGGCGATATGAAATACACTTGAAATAAAGCGTTAATATGAAAATCGAAATAAAACTATTGTTACTCATTACTGACATCAGCGCGAACAGACTTGTAGACAATATCTTTTTAATTCACACTCACAAACTCAACATACCAAGCTATCGAATCCCAGTAATAACAGCATCATGAAGAAAAGTCCAATCCAGAACTGGGGTAAAGGAAGTAATGATAAAGCCGTAGGATATGCAATAAATACAAGTCCAGGGCCTGATGTGGCAACTTCATCAATTGTTGTATTCTGTCAAAAAGTGAAAATGGTTAATATATAAATATCAATGTTCTAATAGCTTAAATTAGGAAAGATTAGTTAAGTCTATGAATGTAAGTTTTGGTATTTAGAAAAGATTCAAAGCAAATTGAAGTGCTCCGTAGATACGGGTTTAGACTATTCCTGAATATTCCTAAGAGGCAACTAAAAAGAACAATAAGTGGTAGATGATTTTATCATTGCTCTGGTCAGATACCACTCACTGCACTCCACCATGGCGGTTCATGCCTGCATGGGATGTTTCCCAGTTAGTGTGCAGTTGCTTGCTGTTCTGTCGTTTTCGGACCTTGAAAGAAATCATTGTAATATGTTTTTGACTTTCCGAGATATTTTTATCGTGACGTTCCGCTTATCCTGGCTTTCCCAGTTGTAAAATCAATACACAACTTCTTTGTTCTTGTTCAGTATCGCTTTAATTGAAACAACAAATGTGTTTTGTTTTGTGAACTAATATAGCACATTGAAATGGTCAGAAATAAGTTTTTTCTTAAATAGAATCGTATTCGCTATTGTCCATTCGAGATTTAATTCAGAAGAAAAATATTGAAAACTTGCATCCCTTTGTTAAAACTGAGTTATGCAATCTATTAGTAGATCGTTCTCAACAGCGTTTTTTTACAGTGCGATTTAAATCAGGCAGCCAAGTATTTATTTTAATGAAAATTCAATCCAAGTAATATTGAGGTAGCACCCAAAACTTTAAATGGCTCTCAAAAATAGTTCACTTGCTAACTTTGAAATTAAAATACACAGTTAAAATACAGAAATTAATAGCTTGGTTTACATATTTAACGAGTGATATATTTTTATAAGTTATACTTATAAATAAACTAACGTCTATATTGCTCGAAGTAAGATCGCAGGAAAGGACTATATATGCAGTTAAATTCGGTGATTCGAAATGCTTCGAAGCACAATCATTTTAAATTAATCGTAATCGATCATTGGAACTATAATTCGAAGAAAAAAAAGTGAAATTTTCATATTTTGTAGGCTAAATGCAAGCAAAACATTTTCGACATCGGTCACCTTTTCTTCTGCCCACAGAGAGAAAGTCGTCTAAATAGAATGTACATTACCTTTTACAGATTGTTTATATCTCTTTTGATATATTCGTAGCCACAGATCACATTATTTTGATAATTGAGACAAATCGTTATAATAAAAAAGGGACATTTGAGGTTTATATAAAATTAACGATTCGATCTGATTCGGAAATAATATCCGAATCTGATTCAAATTTCAAGTGATTTGATATGACCCAGCCCTAATCACAAACATTGCGATTGACGAGATAATCAAAAAATTGACGCGAACAATCAATTTTAACTTTTCATTTGCCAAGAATCCAAGAACAGAAAATATTGCAAATCCTGACAAGAAACTTGCACCCGCATTGGCCGCCGTCAGTATCAATGAGTCTCTGCAGTAGAAAATAATAATAAAACCTTAAGAATATAAATGGACTTTTTATCCACATTAGATTGTAAACGTTTTTGTATATTGTGATACTACCCAAAATGCGTTGTATTATTGTAGTGTAGTCTATCATTTGTCAAAACCTCTTTGTCGATTTCTGTTTTCGATATGTTCATTTTCAAAAATTTTTCTAATAATTCAAAATACAAACCTAAAAAAGTTGCGATGGAATTTATTGTAGGCACTGAGAGTTGTGAGTCCTCCATTGCAAATTCCAAGTGAATATAAAACTTGTGATGCTGCATCAGTCCATATCTGCAAACAGGTGGAGAATTAGTTTAATTTCAATTTATTATTTACAGGCTTATTCTATTGAATTCCCCATTGATTCAACCAAATATGTCATGTTACTATTCGATTCGACAGTATAGTCAAAGTATTCACGAATTTGGCCACCTCGAATTATATCTATAACATTTAGGACATCATTATCTGGAGATTGATATATTTTAAAATTCTGAATTTTTATTCGCTTTTTCAGATCATTCTTAAATTTTTACAACTTTAAAACGTGACGTTGATGAAGAATAGGCAAAATAAAATCAATTTCGTTTATCTAAAATGATGAAAAATAATTCTATTTATTTACTACCGCAAATCAATTTGATTTTGATACCACGTAAAGGTATCAGGTAATGTACATTGTCTAAAAGCATTTTTTATAATATTTCAATTGTTCGCATATCATAATAATAATCGTGAATGTCCGGTGTTAATTTCAATTAAAACGGTTTTTAGTATGTACTCTTAGGATTCAGAACAAGAAAACGTATGAATAAAACTTTTCATTCAAGTCTCAACTCATTTTATTTCTATGTTTTTGTGCGGCTTCGACGCGCATTCGCATGATTTGAAATCTTTATCTAGAGTTTGTTATCTTAAGTTTTATCTGCACTGTAACAAAAGTGTCTTAAAATTAGCGCTCTTTCACGGTCGCTGATGTTGAAATATTGCTTCAAAATCGACTTTTTGGAAATCAGTTCATCAACAGGACGGTTTTAAATTTACAATTACTAGAAATAAACGACAAATCTACTGCACATTTGTCGCAGTGTACGCGTTTGAATTACGAGTACAGGAAAAAATCTGTGTACCGTATTAATCAGAACAGTTTGACCAAACATCTTATGTTAAAAATGAGTTGCTGATGGATCGCGCCGGCATGGCGCGTTCTGTCTGTGACTCATGGTTGAAAAAAATAAAATTTCCGGTTGGACTGCAACGTTAACGATATAATATCATCCATGAATTCCACACCTCAACCCGTGTCAAACTGGAAATATCAGGTTTGAGATAAACTATTATTCCGTCCATCGCTCCTTCCAACGTTACACCACGAACACAAACTATGACTATCATAACCAGAGGAAGAGTTGCAGTGATGTAAACAATCTGAAAAAGGGGGTTTTGATACTTGTGAGAATATTATTATCTCAGAATTGAGCTACGCATAGACCGCCCGAAGTAAAACTTGACTGCGTCCAGGCTGGCGGAATTACGCTTTTCGCCGTGTGTCTGAAACGTTTATGAAATTTTCTTCGGTGAATAAAAACGGTTCAAAACCATCAACACAGTTGTTTCACAAGAGTTTTATTGGTAATTTTAAGTAAGAGGTATATCAAGAAATATTGCCCATTTGCTTAATTTTCATGGCGCCCATTTACTTCGGGTGTCCGAGTACAAGGATAGCTACCGTTTTGGCAACCTGGCTAAGCAACCAGGACATCGCATCATTGGAACATGTCAGAGGCAATGCGATGTGAAGTTCTTGCCATTCCGTATTCAACAATTTGGTTGCTCTTGATAGCACAAGAACTGAGAATTGCGGTGAAATACCCGCGACAATTTTTTTGTTGTAAAGTGTTAATTCCATAAGAGGTCAAGCCAAAAAATCTTTTTTTTTTGAAATATTTCAAAATGGTTGGGCTCATGGATAGACAAAACCGAATCGTTTGTAATTGATAACTGATTTGATTTAATTGATTGAGACTTGATAATATTATTCAGATTCGGATGTCTATAGAAATACAGATAGAAATGTCTATATATAGAATGTCTGAATCGAATTTTTTAAACCCACCTAACAGAAAATATGCATACCTTACTAGTCCAGCTGATTCCTTTCCAAATTGAAAAATAAATAAATTAACTTTAATTCCTCCCAGATCATCAATTCCTGATGTAGCTTCCAAAATATGGTTTCTGAAATTGGACAATATTTGAAATTTAGATTTTATACAAACCATGGAGAGTTAAATTACGCAAACCATCTTGAGTTCACCGTTCGCGTTTTACAAAGCCATGGGCCTGGCTGACAGAATGCCAGGTACTCGACTACTCAGACAACATACGAAGACAACTCAGAAAATGGGCAACATGTCATGATAAAGCTCTTGCTAGACAATAAAATGACTCTTTTTGAATGTCTGCTCTCGAAAAGGTTCAAATTCAACAATATTGCTATGGTTTTGAAGAAAATAGATAATGCCAAAACATATCAGGCAAGATTGGTATACCGCAACCCAATATTAAACTTACGTCCAGAAATCCTCGACAGATGAAGCATAGGAGATGTTATGAGTTTGAATTGCGTAAGAGGCATTACGCGCTTCCTTGATGGCTGAATTCACCTGAAGAAACGACACGCTTTATTTGCAAAATCGAAACACCCGTGTGTAATGTCACTGAATTCTTTTATCATATTCGAAATAAATGGTTATCCAATGCATAGAACGTGGTGTAATGTGAAGGAACGAAAAAGAGTACGATACGCGATAAATACAGAACTTCGTAGAGACCGATTCTTATTGTGTATTGATCAAGTTCAACTTTTATGTCAAATTATGAAGTGAATTATAAACTTATGGGAAAGGAGACACGCACCCATGTCATAAGCGATTGAATCAGCGCCGTATTATCTGTCCTTTTTTACGACTGCATCAACGTGTAAAATTTAGAGAGGGTCACAAACCTGGTATTCATCGACTTCCGTTTTTATTAAAGGCAAACAATTCGGCGAATTCCAGTCATTATCACAGGTCGTCCAGGGTTTGGATGGAGAAAAACTAGCAACTAGCCATCGAAGAGTCCATGACAGTAAGATTGGATAATATGTGTTGCAGTAAAACATTATGAACATCAGAGCATATCCAATGCCTAGAAATAGACTTATTGAAATAACTTTTGAAAAAAAAAACAGTCAGAATATTTTTGTCCGAATAGCCTAATACAATTGGGGGCTACTTTGGGATTGTGTAATCGAAGTGCTATCCATCTGTGGTTCAATGTACGAAATATTGTGGATTTTGGATTGAAAGAAACATCAGTTCAAGGAAGGGAAGATCAAGGAAGGGGAAGGTCAAGAATATTCATGTTCAGATAATGTTGACAGATAAATGGGAAAAATACTCGGGAGGAAAGAATGTGTTCAAATGCAAATATGGTTTTATACAAAATGGTGTCCGTGACGCTTTCCGAGCAGAATTTTTTTGCCAAGCATGAGCCATTGATGGACCACGCCACGAAGACTCGGTCCGTCAGTCCAAGCTTAACGAAACAATGTTATTCAAAAATATTTTGGACTGCTGAGTTTAAGTAATAACCTCATGGCAATGTAATCATTCATATTCAATTATCAGGATGCAACGGAATTCCTGTACAATGCAAGAAAACTTGAGAGCGTCAACTCACAAAAAGCTTATGGAGCAACCGAAAGACAAAAAGCAGGGTAGGCTATCACTGAAAAATAAATGCAATGAAATCGGTGCCTTTTGACAGTAATTTTACTTGGTATTAATGAAATAGGACTGTAAAGTGGACTAAAGTGGCCAATTAATGGATGTTGATGGACACAACGCCAAGGTGCGTTCTAAGAACAGCTCATATTTGGCATAAATGTTGTCAGACGTATCGAGAATTTTCGAAATCTATAATTACTGCAAATGAATGGTAAATTTACTGTACTTTTGTCACAGTGTCCAGCTTCTATCTTATATAGGATCTATAGATTTGAAAAGTGAATTAATAAAAAATTATTCATGCAATTTTTTTAAAAATTGAAATAATCGTAAACATTAATATATTAGGGATAATTCGTTTCAATAATTGCACCACCGTGTCGGAATTTAAAGCACCGTTTCGAACTTCCAAATTTAGACTTGGTTGAAATTATAGTGAAAATAAACGTACCGCGCTTCAAAATACTACGGAAAAGAGATACAAATAGATAAATATAAATTCGGATTATAGTCGAATATTGCCGACATGTTTTCACAGAACAAAAATTTCATTTTGTTATCGTAAATCTTGATATAATATTTTACATACATTTTGTCGAGTTGTATTCACTCAAGAATGAGGGCAAAATTAGACAAATTCTTTTGATCTCGGTCTTAATAGGAGAATTCTTAAAAAGCTGGCATTTTTATTGCACATACGAGTTATGCGGCCTAAAATTCGCGCTGTTTAGATGCTAAACAGTTTTCGAAACTGATATTTTAGAGCCAAGAACTAGCTCAACATCGGTGACAAATATTGCCCGAAGGGACGCGCAAAAATTATGTTTTTTCTGCGTTTACAGTGCTTGAAAAGCTATTTTGCAATGTTTTAGTTGTCGAGGAAATCTATTCATGTCAATGAAAACTCAGGCAAATTTTGTAAGCGCGCACCAGGTAAAAGGTTAGTGCACACAGAATGCGTACGTTGCGTGAGGCAAAGCGTTTTTCCTCTGCGTTCAACCATGCACACACATCCTGCGTTTGAGCGTGCGAAGCCATGACGGCGGGGCGCTCTCTGCATCGTTTAAGTGTACGAGTACGCGAACATTCTGTGCCCCCTATTTGCACTATCACGTCACATTAGATAAACAACAACATTTTAGTTTTTCACTAGGCGTGCCTCTTCCAAAAATAATATCAGTTATCCGATTCAATCATGAAAATCAAGAAGATGGCGAATATGTTTAATCGGTGGCTCACACTTACTGATAAAATTTTCGATTTAGAGCTGACATTTTTGGAAAATAATGCGGAATTGCAACAAATGTGATAAAAATATGATTTAAACATGCCGAATTTACAGAAAAGAATATCGAAATCATCTGAATTAAAGATGTAAACAAATCTATTTGAATCTAAAAGTGGCATCCCTCATATTCACGCCTTTCTATCAAAAAGAATACCTTTACACCAAACAAATCAATACTGAAATGTACAACATCATACAAGTACAATTTTATTGTGATGAAAATATTCCGAAGCACCAGATATTGTAAAGCAAAGATGCTTCTTTATATTTGCTTCACTTTAGAATATAAAATACCTGCTTAATATAATAGCGCAAGATTATTTATATATAAAAAAAGTTTTAACATAAATATTACAATCACCATTAATAAATTATAAAGGATATCAGAATGTTTCGACAACGAGCAATGACGCATCCAAAAAATTATTCAATATTCTTATTTTGCAGAAAGATTTCATTTCGAGCAAATAAATGACGTCTATAAAGTTCTCGTCAATTAATTTATTTTTTGTCCGTGAATTGATATGTACATAGCAAAGCAAAATTATAAGTACCGGTATCTTAAATGAACTTTCAATCAACTAAATCCCTAAATTTGAATGTTTTAAGATATGTTTCATTTTCGCATGATGCAAGCAGAATTATTTGGACAATCATGCTTATTAGCCAAGTTTAAAAATCTACGGATGAAATAATTTAGATTCTCGT